>CM051663.1:41012687-42290187 GCA_028020825.1 Podargus strigoides
TTGCCCTTCAGCCGCTAGAAGATTAGTGATGTTTTAGGCTTGTGTGTGTGTGTGAGAGAGAGAAAGAGATATACTATAAAGGCACAAGAAATATCTGCTGTTCAAGCTTATGGAATCTTACATAATTTTCATACGTGAAGTGATTTAAATGTGCCCTTGGCTAAAACTATTGATTTTTATAATACTACTACCTTATAACTTCTATTTCAGCCTGACTAGGAGTCCAGTATTGGATTAAACCTCATTTTGCCAGGTGATGGACAAACATGTGGCTACAAGGTTCCTGGCTTATCGCACTGGTGTCCCCAGTTCCCAATTCAGGGCAATGCACTGGCTTAGTCCCTGGTTCCAGATGTCAGAGGGAGCTGCCTTTTGATTGTGCAGATGTGGCACACATACGAGATCTGTTAAAGGCTTCAGGTGAAACCTAAACTGAGCTGCAGAATGGCAGAGATTTGTGTCTTTATGTTTGTGAACATCTTCAAAAATAGGATTCTAGGCAACTGTTGCATGCACCCTGCCAGTGTGATGTTTGACAGTTTATTAGCACAGAGACTCTAGGCACAGCACATAAATCTTACATGCAGGCATCACTTACATCCAGGAATTCATTCTTCTTAAAGGAAACATGTCCCTGTGATCCCCAAACCTTGGATCCTTAACATTGAACTAAGCAAGTATCCTTATGCAAATAATCTTCAGAAGTAGAGAAGCCAGCTTTTTTCCTTCTCTCCTCTCCTGTCTGAGTCACGCTCTGACATTCCCTCTAGTGCTCACTTGCTCCCATACTGCTCAGCCAAATGGAAATTAATCTCTTGTGCTTCAAAAAGCCCCTCTGCAATCCACAGGAGCCACAAGCCCTGGTTTCCCATGGGCAGAAATCCTGCAGCAAAGCTTCAGCTGCCCCTTTTCCCTCTGATTTTAATTCCCTTTCAAAATCTCCTCCACACTTTCAGTCCCTGCCAGTGCCCTATCTCCAACTGGGCTGCCAGAAGCCCAGTCTGTGGCTGGGTCTGGGGTAGGGATGTGTGGCCAGTAGCTGCATGTCAACAGCTTGCAGCAAGGACAAGGAAAAAGGATAACCAGGGCAGAAGAAGCATCAGCTGGATCAGAGGTACGGCAGGAGCGGGGGGACTGTGCCACACTCTCTACCTTCCCTGCCAAGCCACAGACTGGTGGGCTCACTGCAGCTGGAGCCACGGGGAAGCCAGGTCTGCACACAGCTCCAGCAGATCCTCACTGTGCCAGGGTGAACAGGACTTGCAGCTCAGGTATGTTTGTGCAGAAAAGGTGAAGTTCCCCGTGCACTCCCATTCCAGAGTGCATAACACAAAAGTATTGACAGATTTTACCTATACCTGTATATATATACCCAGTTGTAAATGGATTTTTTTAAAAGTATTTTCTACTGCCCTCACTTTCAGAAACAATCACATTGTTTTGGATGAAATTTAAACAAAACAGCAGCTTGAGGCAGATATGCTTGGAAAAAAATAAAAGTAACTAGAAATAGATTCTTACGATGGAAAACATTGTGCAGGTCTCTTAACAGGAGGTGCCACCAGCTCTGCCTGAAGCCATTAATTACTCATTTCAGCCCTTGCACGAGTCTTCTGAGGAGCAGCTGAGAGAAGTGGGGAGAGTCTGGAGTACTTTAGTCTGGAGAAAAAGAGGCTAAGGAGAGACCTCATTGCTCTCTACAACTACCTGAAAGGAGGCTGTAGTGAGGTGGGGGTTGGTCTCTTCTCCCGGGTAACTAGTGACAGGATGACAGGTAATGGCCTCAAGTTGTGCCAGGGGAGGTTAGGTTGGATATTAAGAACAATTTCTTCACTGAAAGGGTTATCAAGCATTGGAACAGGCTGCCCAGGGCAGTGGTGGATTCCCCTCCGTGGAGGTATTTAAGAAATTGAAGTGCTGGGGTCTGAACCCCCAGCCCTGAATTAAGGTTGACATATGGGTGGCTCCCATGGCCCTTTAAGAGGAGGGGATGAGTTTGCCTTCTGGCTTTCCTCCAGGGTGCGGCCGGCCTTGCAGGGAGAGCCCTTGGGTAAACAAGCCCCAGGTGCCCTGCATTTTGATAACGAGTGCCAGGTGTCCTGTTTGGGGATAAAAGCTGGGCCCACTTGCAGGAAGGGTTGGAGAGTCTGTCTGTGGAGTGGATGCACTTCACAGAGTTTCCTGTTGGGGAAGGACCTCCTGACTCCTCATGGAACTGGGTCCCAGTCAGGTCTGGCACATTCAAACGCGGGCTTTGTGGGGAGGCAACATGGGGTTACTTCGGTCATATGTAACTGCCTTGTTCTCCTGGTTGTCTCCCATCTTCTCTGTGGGTTACCTCGTGTCTCTGTTTGTTCCATCTGTTATGAGCAATATTGTGTCATTCCTGGGGTCGCTGGGGTTGATGTCTATTATTCGTGATCTATCTGACTTGTTTGTACCCCCAGCAATCCTCTATATACTGACCCCTTTACGTGAAATAGAACCTACGTACTGGATTGTTGGTCTGCTGCTGGCTGTGTCCTTTTTACTGGGCCTACTAATTGGCAAAACAGAAATGTGTAGATGAGGTGCTAAGGGACATGGTGTAGTAGGGAACTGGCAGTGTTAGGTTAATGGTTGGACTTGATCATAGAGGTCTCTTCCAACCAAGGCTATTCTGTGATTCTGTGAGTTCCCAGGGAACAAAGATGACAGGAATCACTTTTCTTCCTCAGTTGTGCAGAGTACATACATTACACAGCTGCTACTTTAGCCAATAGGATCAGATCTACCAAGACATTTAGGTTCTCACTTCCTGCTGAGTTCAGTGCCAAGTTGGATATGCAAACAAGAAAGAGTTGACCCCCAGATTCCCTTTTGTGTCTGACTTTTAGCTTTGGACATTCTCATTCCAATGTTATTCTATTTGCTTTGGCTTCATGTTTCTGGAGATATTATAAATAAAGACTCAGAGGAAGAAGAAAACTTGGATACACTCAGAGAGTTGTGCAGTTCTCCCACATAGACACACAAGTACCCCAGAGGTAACCACTTGCAACACTGCAGTGTGAAATCCAGCCCTGGATTATTTTAGTGTTTCATGTAGTAGTCAGGGATGATTAAATTATCCAGCACTTTTTAAAAATCCATCCATACATGCTTGACATTTAATGTCTGCATTAGTGAAGACCACAGGCTGTCTATTCAGTATGCGAAGCAATATCCTTCGTAATTCCTTATAAATTTATTGCCTTTAATGTTGTAGAGACCTATTGTTCTCATACTATGGGGTAGGGTCAGAAGGAAGGAGCTGATGAGTTCTCACTGTGCCCTTCAGAATTGGAAGTATCTCACTCAAATGCTTTTTAACTCAGCTAGGGAAAGGCTTCTCTGGACATGGCTCTTGCAATTTCTCATCCTATGGTACATTTCTAAGCAGACCAGCTCTTTTTCCTTAGTAGATGTCGCTGTACCTTTATTGCAGGATTAAGTGGCTCCCCTCAAAGTGGACATGAGAGACTAAATGCATGGGCAGCCTTTGAGATGCAGAAATGAGAAGTGCTAGAGGCATAATAAATGTTCATGTAGGATGGCAGGACTGAGGCCCTAGCTCTCCTGTAAGCAGTGCTGTCACAAGAGCAAGGCCACATGGCCCATTTCTGCAACACTGGTACAGAGAGTCCTTAAGTAGCTTGAAACGTGCTTTGGCAGTACTCTTTTGGCTGGAGTGGCAGCAGCAGCTGCAAAGATACAGGATGCGGGTGAATGGGCCAGCAGTATCACTGGTTACTCAAGGTCCCTGGGCGTCCTGGGCGGGTTCGTGCTCTACAAACACAGTTTAGCTGCACCCCAGCCCTGCACTCATTAGGAGATATACAACACATTGGACTCAGTTTGTAGTTGTAAATACACCATAAACCTGGTCCTGTGCTTCTCTTTCCTCAGCTCTTGCCAAAATTAGTCCTATGTGGTTAACACTAGCAGCTACATTGTTTTCTGCATGGTTTCAGCGCAACTGACATGGGGCAATTTCACAATGTGGCTGAGTACTGGCTGTTATGGTCTTAAATCATGCAATGCCTCCTTTGCTGAGGTAATCCTCGCAGCTGAGTTCAAGCCAGCTGGGACAAGGTGAGTAGGTATCTAAGTATGCATAAATGCAAATTGGAAAAGTCAAAATAGGTTACAAATGCTCCAGTCCTTAGACGGAAATCAGTCTTCAGGGCATTTTGATTACTTAGATCTGGAAGTATGAGACCTTCCATGTTAGAAAGGAGGTTAAATGACTTGCCCCAACAGCCATATACAACAGAGGTGAGGTCAGATTAGAGAGCTGGGTCCCCATCTTGCTGGCCCACCAGCAGGCCAGTAGGCCATATTGACACTATAATTATACATTCCCCTTTTGCACCTGGAGTTTTTTTGCTAGAGCAAGATAATTAAGCTCTCCTGGCTATCCTCTTCTAATGAAATGGTGCATGTAACACAGCTTGGTATTTATTAACGATAATGAGTTTTTAAAACAATTCGAGGCTGCAACTCACCTTTCACTTGTGTGGTTGTGGTCCATGTCCAGCATCATTTCCAGTTTAATGATGCCATGCATCTGGGGTCAATCTCCTTTAGAAGGCAGTCTGTAACATAAAAGACAGCAGTCTCCATTTGCAGTCAGGTCATTCTGAATGAAAAGCAGGTCCAGGCTTGAACTAATAGGAGCAGATGCCAGCTTCCTCCTCTCTTCGAGGTGCTGATGGTGGTTTATTAATTTTTAGAACAAGGTCACAAGTTTATTTGCCTACTGTATCTCACTTAGAAACCTCACATCTTGTAGTCAAGTAAACTCAAGCCTTCAGTATCTGACACTCCCAATGTTTCTTCAGATGGAGAAGCAAAAATGTAAACCTCAAATTTACAAGAGCCAGCTGAGGTTACGTATTAATAATAATATTAATATCTCAGTTGCTTGCACTGAGATGGATTGATTAGTGCAGATCAGCTCTCTGTCACAGAGACCACAGCAATCAAAATCATGCTGGCAGCTGCCTGCCATGGTGGAGGGCTGTAGTGCATGCACTACCTCACCAGTCATTTTTTAAAGATTCTGCTTTCCAGTGCAAACACTCTTGAAGTGGTTCTGCTGCTTGAGATACATCCTTGGGAACGTCTCCATGGGCTGATGCAAGAGGCTGGAATATGGTTCTCCTTTCCTGGCAGAACAGGTTCTGGCCCAGAGATCCCTGTTCTGGAGAACTGGAGGTATTTTGAAAGCATGTGAGGTCTGACTCCAGAGATATGACATTTGTGAGATGAAGACACAGCAAAGGGGTATATATTGCCATCTTATGGCTGCAGGGTGATTGTAACATCACAGGTAGCCAGGGCCAGATCCTGCCCCGTATGGGCTGCTGCCATCTCCTCCAATGCCAGGAACAATTGTGGCTTTCCCCCATCTGCAAACCCAGACTCCCAGCTTTGTCCTGCCTCCAAGGGGCAGAGACAGACAGTAGCAGCAACTCCTACCCTTACCCTCCAAAGGATGCATGAAGGGTGCGGGGCCTCAGCCCCAAAGGCAGCCTTGTGCCTGGGAATCACCATGGTCTCCTTGCTGTTAACCGTGAGTGGGACAAGGGGACAGTGAGACTCCAGGATATTTCACTGCTTCACCAGGGGTGAAGCATGGGTGTGTGGGTGGGTGTGGGACCCTGACGGGCTTGGTCAGAGATGCCCTGCTTAGAAAAAAACCCTGCAGCAGCTTCCAGCACGTTGGTCCCACTGGCTCATGCACCACAGGAGCACTAAGCAGCAGCCAAGTCCTGCTGCTTTGACAGCATGATTATCAATAAAAGACAGAAAAACTAACTAGGATGGTTTATTAACTGCATGAGTCTAAATCTGTCTCACCTTACTCAGGGGAGTAACTTCACCAGGGACTGAGGAGTTGCACTGGCTGAAGCCCAAGCTGAGCTTAGCACAAATACTGCTTAACTTTTCTGTGATACATTAGTGAGTCTAATAAATCCCTGCATAACACCTTCATTAAGTGGGATTTACTGTAATATGCTATATACACTTTATGCCTCACCTGCATAAACAGCCATGTTAATGCTATAAATTACAATGTTCATATTTACATATTGCAGGCACCTTAGCCAAGGTGAAATGCTTAATGGTTTCAGTAAGCACACAAATTGCAAGAAAGTGTGGAACGAGAGAGAAGCTTCTCTAGTAGCAGAGACAGACTGCACAGAATGCTGTAACCCTGACAAAATTATTCTTGGAACAAAAAAAGAAAAAGAAGAAAATATCTAAACCTCTAAATTTTTGCACATTGCAGTATTAGTGCTAGGCTTCAAGGCTTTCTAAGGGAAATTGGCTCTGATTTGTGAGATACACATTACATCATAGTCTTCTTTTAGGGCATTATGTCATTCCTGCTGAGACACATTATCTCAGCTTGGCCCAGCATTAGCGCTTTTTGCAGGCCTACTGCAGTGTTCCCAAAGCACTGCTGGGAACCACAGATTGAAATCTGAAACGTTTATCTTTTACAAAGCTGAAAAAGAGGAAAGATGTTAACATCAGGCATCACTAACTTCCTTAACCCTCTCCTGACTCTGCTTCTTACTGGGGCTTGGTTTTGATGTTTTTGAACGTGCTGCACAAATGAGGTAACCTTTAAAAAGTCACATTAGAGGGGGCATAATACAGTGTTTCTTCCCACTCTCCAAGAATTGCCCTTGCAGCTGCCTCAATAACACCTCCCCAGTCTTTACAAGATGTCAACATGAATCAGATTGTACCTACGTACATTGACAAGCTATATTCCACAGACACAGCTAGAACATGTATTAAGAATAAAAGAGCAAGGCAGTGAAAAGCTTTATGTGACTCAACTCTTATTAGAATTTTATACTGTATTGAGCAGCCCTGATATTCTTTTTTTGCAGCATGTACAGAGATATGCACACCCAGACGGATCCTCGCATCCTGGTCCTTTTGAGGACACAAAAGCAGAATTCCAGGAGGCTTATGCTAGTGAGCAATTTTTATGCAGGGAACTGAGCAGATATTATCTCTTCTGACTTCAACCATGAAATTAGAAGCTCATTTCGTCTCACTGCATCCAGGGCAAGATTAGAGGCTGTGTCAGAGAGGGAACAGACAGGTGCTTTCAGGATAAAGCAAGGATATTCCCAAAACCTCAGAGAATCCCAGCACCTCTCACTCCACAAAAACACAATTATAAAAAGGGGCTGTGAATGCTAAGAGGAAATGAGAAACATTCAACCATGACTAAATTGCAATTCCCTCTCTTGTTATAACCTAACACTATTCATTGGAGGGCTTTAATTTGTCTGCTCCATTTTTTACTTAGATTGTATGTTTCAGTAAGTTGTCACATTTTGGTGCTTTAAGACTCTCTGCTACAGCTGTAGCATACTTGCTAGAAAGACTGCAACGGCAACTGTTTCCATCACAAAGCAATGGTTAGTGGCGTAACCAGAACTTGGGAGGTGGGACATCATTTAATCCTGCCACAGATCTCTTTCCGACTTGGACTGAAAACTTTTCCTTTCCTTCTTCTCCTTTCATATTGCAGAGCCTAGATAAGAAATTATTAGGAAGGAGAACAAGTCCTTGCATGTACTTGACACCTGCTGTCCCCATCTCTATGTTTGCAAGGTGACATTTCTGGCCCTAGCAGTCTACTTTCACACACAGAAGTTTTACGGTGTGTGGCCCAAGTGCTTTTAATACTTAATGTCCCCAAAGGGATGCACATGGCTAGTCCCCATCCTGCTACTCTTTGCTGTTGTGACAAGGTTTTGCAGGTAATATCTCGTTAGACATAAAATTGCTACCCACAAGAGGGAAAATCCGGCCTGTTTTTTTAAAGAATCAGTCATGAGACGTGGAAAAAAAAAGGGTTTCCAGATATTTTCACCAAAAATATACTCATGGGATTTTTGGCAATGATTCCTTACACCAAGAAAAAGTGATGATGTGCTGCAAAACCTCACCCACAGAAAACGTGCATGTCATGACAAGACAGAGTTACCCACCCCTTGAAGTGGGCTTACTGGCTGCTAAGCCTGTTGAAAGGTCAGGGACTAATGTTGTATATAACATGGTGGGAGCTGTTAGATTCACTGAGGTGAAATGCTATTACAGACTAGTGCTTTATGGGTCCTGCATGGCTCAGGACATCAGGCCACAATTCAGCAGCAGAGGAGAATATATTGATCTGAGAGATCCACACTTCTGCAAAATGCTTTAGTTAAGGTATCACAGCAAAATGCACTTCAAATTCCAAGCAAGTAAATACAAATACTTCTGCTCTGCACCCCAAGGTCTAGTAAAACTGCAGTCACAGTGTTATAAAATGACAGGATCAAACTCTGCTCCTAATCAGCATAGCATAAATCTGCATTATGCCTCGGACCAGTGGAGCTACTTCAGTTTTATGCAGGCTTAAACAAGAGCATAGTTTGGCCAATGGTGCCAAGTGATGGACTAATATTAGACAAAGCTCATTAGGGAAGATGTTTGCAGGTTTCATGCATGGTCCAGGCTGCACAAAGAAGCCCCCCTCTAGCAGAAGGTGCTGGATAATGGCTGGTGCCGTATGGCATCACCCCAGCAGGAAAATAGTACCTGGGTGCTATACGGACACAGGAAGGGATGGTCTAACCCACAGCTTCCCTGCAGATGGAGGTCCCACCCAGTCCCCATCTCCTCTCCTCAGCAGTTCCCTCTGCCCCCACACGCCCTCTCAACTGTGGAATCCTCTGCTCCCGTACCCCATGGACCACACCACACCTTTCCCTCCCCAGCTGCCTGTGCCTACATGAGCAGCAGTCCACAGCATGTGCCTTCCCTCATGTCTCTGCACACCTGGAGGGCCTGAGAGGCCATCCTGGGGCTCTTCCTTTGCCAGGACCCTGTCAAACACTGTGGGCAGCAGGGAACAGTCAGGAGTCCTCTCCAGCACCCAGCCTGAGGCAAGGCAGAGACTCAGCAGGAGGGCTCCAGACCCCACAGGCATCTTGGGAGCAGACCCTGCATAAGTAACTCTCCTTAGCTGCAAGGAAGACTGTGAGGCCAAAGGTGAGCCATACCAGCTCCTACCAGAGCTAGGTACGTTCCCCACCTTAAATATTCATTTGCCTTCTGTCCTTTTCACTGCAACATTCCCAGACATAATTTACAGAGGAATTCTTTTGATTTTAATTAACTTTAAACTCCTTTTTTTCCCCCCAACAGCATGAAATTATCAGCCTATGTCTGATTCCCTGCTGCATGGCTCTGGTTTTACAGCTGTGTAGCTCAACTGATTTTATACTCCCTGAATTATGAGGCTCACTGGTGAATTTATGCCAGGGGAAGACACCAGCCTGCCACAGTCCCAGTGAGCAAGCCTTAACTCACAGGGCTGCAGCTTTAACTCTAGATTAGATGGAGAAGGAGTCTTTTTGTCAATGAGTGAATCTCTTAAACTGCTGTTTTTGAAAGAATTGGGTCAAACTTGGTAAGTTTCCAAGGAGAAGAAAAAATGTCAAAAGTGTATCAAAGCTCAAGATTCCTATGGGTTTTGAGATTTGGGAATTTGTTTTAGAAATGCTGCACCATTTTCATTCAGTGTTGAAGAATAAAACTTTCCTACTACTTACTTTGAAACACCATTCTCCACTTCAAAACTGATCCAGATCCCCTTCTAAAATGGGAAAAAGATTTTGGAGAGCATTAAGCAATGCCAAAATGAAACTGAAATATCTTTAACAGTTCAACTAGCATTTGGGCATTAATTCAATGAAATTCTTCAAGATTTGTTATTTTTGTTTTGTGGTTTTCCCATAATTTCTTGATTTTTATTATGCACACAATTACAAAGCTTGTTTTCCATTCAGCTGTCACAGAATGTCAGAGGAAAACAGCCATTTGCTCAGCACACCCACTCTGAACTGAAAATGGTGGGACATGAGGAAAGCCTTCACAGTGGACACCTGAACTTGCCATGCACCCCAGGGTGCTATAGATTATCAGACCACGGGCACAGAAATCCCTTTTTGGTGTACCCACAGCTTTTTGCTTCCTGTGCAGCCTCGTGAACACACCGTATCCCAGCCATGCCCTGGATCCCAAGGAACTTACATGTTCCTTCATCCCCCATCTAGTCTTATAGGTAGTAAGGCAGAATTGTCTCTGACTGCTGAACTGTTCTCATCTATGGCTATGTATTTAGCCAGTTCTTGAAATTTTCTGTTATGCCTCTCTATTGCAGTCTAGTTCCTACATCTACTGCCTTATGGGCTCTCCTCTTTACCTATTAATTTATTTTCAGAGAATGCTATTTATAAATAGCCTCCACATAGCTAGCCCTTATTGTGCAGGGGAGCTGTGCAAAGTCACTGGTGGTCATTTATGGAGAACACCTGCCTTGTGTCTTATTCACATGAAAATCAATATGGGTCTGACTAAAAGCCCAATGCAGACTTTCCATCAGCCTCGGACAGCTTTGCATTCAGCCTGCCTTGAACAGCAGGCTCTCATCTGCTCTGTTGAAGCATTACTGGAGACAGGAGTTTTGGGAAAGGGCTCTTTTTTGTTGAGGTTTCCTGACTCTCAGTGAGGGTGATTTTAAGCTGGCTGTGTGTGAGCAAGACAGAAATTTTTTTAAGTGTACCTGCAATGGACTACATCTGTCACTCATTTTATAGCCTTGTAACTTAAAGACCTTTAATTTTCAGACTATCAAGGAAAATTCACTCCAACTGGGCACTAACGCAGTCCAGTCATGCAGACTGAGCTTTCAAACCTTAGTATAAGGCTCTGAGTGACACTGTTCTCTGCTCAGGAGTGTCTGGACAAAGTTGCTGCAATATTATATTTCACTTTAATAGTTACCATTGAATAGACACGTGCTCTTTGTTGCATCAGCTTGCCATTGGCACGGGTGGGCAGCCAGGAGAGGGTGAACTTGGGTGAAACCTGGAGGGATGACACCTGGGAGCTAGTGATGAAAGGCCTATTCATTGGAAGCTTTGCTCTTCATTAGAAACTCATTAACACACAATCAGAAATAGTTGTCTGTGGTCAGTGGCAAAACATGGGAAATACTCTCCACTCTTCCCTATCTGGTTTACAAGCAATTGCAAGGGGATGTTGGGTCATACCACAAACAGGTGCAAACAGGGGTAGGCTCACACCTGAGAGAGAGAAGGGTTCAAGGCACCCTTGTGATGTGCAGAAAGAGCTACCAAAGCACGGTGATATTTAGACTCTGTCACTGCCAGTAAAGATGCTAGCTCAGCGGGCAGCCAGTGTTTCATATACACAGTCTTCTTGGGGCTGCAACGGTGGGGGAGAGGGAGCAAAAGGAGTCCCCAGCTGCATTCCACCCCAAAAAGTCTGACAGATCTGAAGCAGGTGCTGAGGCTTTTGGGTGATACATCAGCTTTTGAAGTGCTGACTGGGACCACCTTGCCCTGGTGCCCCGGGTCCCACACGTCTGCCCCCGGGCTGCTGAAATGCCAGGAGGTGAGGCACTTGCTGCATCGCCCTGAGGCTCTAAGGGGTCAAGGATTGCTCCCTTGCCCTCCTCAGAGACACAGAGAGATGAATTTCAAAGATGGTGGAGGGGTCAAAATATCATATTATGGCTGTTGTCTGGCTGAATTGTCTCTCTCCAGCCCACATTGCAAAGGCTGAGAGGTGCCTCTCTGCTTTCTCCTCCTCTTTACAACCAACAGCTTCCCCATGCTTGCTCTGGCACCTCCCTAAAAGGAGAAGCTCCAGGAGTGTATCTGAATCACAGAGCTGGAGGAGAGTCGTCTGGGTGCAGTAGCACACAGGGACATGGCTTGTAGGAAGGAACAATATCTCTCAGCCATGAACTAACTGACAATAGGTTAATTGATGATCTTAGAAGTCTTTTTCAACCAAATTCTATGATTCTCTGATTCTCTGATTCTCTGACAAAGGCCTGGGTCTAAAAGTCAATGCAAGCAAGAGTCACATGTAGCAGTTGCTGAAGATTTTCAGCCCCTCCTTGAGCATGGGTGGCCGCTGTTGAAGGAGGATCAAGAAAAGGGATTTTCCTTCTCATTTTCCCCTCTGTCTGTGTGGCCATAGTGCATCTCCTCAGCAGAGCTGCAGGCTGGCTGTACGGGAGCAGAGTGAGCTCGGCTGACACAATTTTAAAAATGAACTCAGTGGGGGTGAAAAGATCATTTTTCTCTCCTGACATTTTCAACTACTTAGTTGCTTAATTACCTGTTACCAGAATATCTCCCTATAAGCACCAGCAATTTCACCCATTAGCAATTAGTGAGAACAGTTATTCTACTGAACTTTGTGCAGCTGAATAATAGATTAATACCCATCCCTCAGAGTATGACTACATGGGGCAGATTCCCAGCTGAAGCAGGCTGACTTAGCGTTATTCACATTAACATTTTACTTTCATATTTGAAAACCAATTTGAAAAGTATATATCTTTTTTTTCCCAACAATGATGACTTTATCTCCGCCTGTTTGGGTATTCTAGCAACCACATGCATTTCTGTCATGCAAATAATTTCAATAGTGATCCAGTGAACAGATAAATTTTTGCCTTGCCCATATTCTGGTTATTGATACACACATTTTTAGAAACAGCAACCAGTGGAAAACCCCTGAAATACACAGAGTTAAAGTGAGCTTTAATGAAACCAGCTTCACATTATATCTTCCAGCTCCAAGATATCACCAAAAATTTAAAGATAACTTCTAATGGAATTACATCACAAGCAATAACTGCACTGGACCATTAAAACTTGCCAAAGGAAAATTCATACCACAATGTGATATTGTAATTAGGTCTATTTCATCATCTACAGATAAAATACCTATCTCCCTCCAGAAACTAAACAATCAGGTCCTGTCTTTCAAAGACTTTGCAATAGAGAAAATTCAGTGTTTATACATTAGGACTTCATGTAGGAAGAACAGTAAAAGATTAAAAAGGAAGGCTGAAATATATTTTAAAAGAAAAGAAATGTCTACAGAAAATTTAAAAATAGATAAGTCCCTTTCTCTGGGTTTTCCCTTTCAGTTTTGATGAGGCATTTATAATCAGGTCCTCAAGAACTGATCTGTGCTGTTTTAAAACCATTTCAACTTTGTGGAAGCATGCATGGATTCTGTCATTAATTCACATGGTTTCCTTTCCTAAGAACTGCTCCCTTGTTACAGGAACATTGCCCTTTTCTCATTTTTTTCTTTTTTTTTTTTTAAAAAAAAAAAGGATCCTGAGGGCTGCAGAGAGCTTCATGTGATTTTGATTAAAATCAGGAGTTAGAGAGGTCAGCCGCATCTGTGTTTATGTCGGTGATTACGGAGTAGCTCCTCTGCTGTCACCCATCAGGCAGCACGGGCAAGACAGAAACTGATGGTGAGGGTGTGGTTCCAGCAGAGAAACATGAGATAACTGATCTGATATCTCACAGCCCAAGGTACAAACCAGATGGAGACACTTCTACCATTAGCTGACCCCGCTCATCGGGCCTGGGCGTCTGAGGGCAGCTGCTGGGTGCTTGACACGTGTAAGACATTCAGTCCTCACGCTGCCTGGGGCGAGGGGGGCCACATGCTGCCCCCACTGCACACTGGTGCCTAGCTGCCCCGGCATGGACCCTGTGTGATCCCCAGCGGTTTGGGCATCCCCCTTCATCCCAGGCCATCCCACAAGGCTCTCTGGGCCACAACACTTCCGCGGCCAGTGGAGACACTGAAGGCAAACAGAGATCTTACGGTTAAATGTAGATGGCCACAGAAGCTGATCTGATATTCTCCACCATTCCCCCCAGGAGGCACTTGCAGGAGGTACAAGCCCACCCAGCTGCATTTAGGCAATAGATGGAGGAGCTCAGTCTCCACCCAGGGGTGGCTTCTCCTTCGAGCATGAAGGAAACAAAGTCAGGGAAGGCCTCAGGCATGCAGGAAGGATAAATCCAAAATCTGGTAAGGGAGGTAGTGAGTGTGGGTCCACAAGGTGTTATCCTCAAGAAGTTACCAGAGAAGGGCTCGGTGGGACAGGCAGTGACCTGGCAGGAGCATGCCCAGCTGGCCCCCAGCCTCAGAGATCCTGGCACATACCAAGGGACAGAAGTTATGCCGGGTCTTCCTCTCCAAGTGTGGTTCAGTCACCTCTAAACAGGACATTCACACTATTAATAGCTACTCACTGGAGGGTATTTGTTTACAAGGTGCCCACATTATTTTAACCCTAGGCCATGTGAGTCTCTCTGTGTCCTGCCTCTCCTCAGTCTTAGTACCAACGTGGGTGTAACACAGGTATAACTCAAAAGCAAACAACACACTTCCACAGATGAAAACTTTTAACAGAAAGCCCCCACGTCTTCACTTGGCAACAAAGCATGGTGCATGGCAGCTTTCTTTATTGCTAAGGAAAGTCATTGTTTCCAGAGGGACAGGCACAGTCATGCAGAGAAACAGCAAAAAGCAGCTCCTATGAGCAGCACTTGAGTGCAGAAATGGGCCTGCTGCAGCCAGCAGGGAAGGAGGAAGAAGAGCATCCTCTCTCCTTGAAGCCAGGGAGGGAGTGGTAAGGTAGGACATGGTTCTTTGGGAATGTGGCCTTCTGAGGACCGAGCAGCTGAGGTGGTGGTAAAACATTTGCTTCTGACACTGACTCCTGTCTTACCTCGGAGACACCCATGGGACATGCTCAAAAAGCAAAAGCAATCCCCACCTTCCCCCCTAGGCAAGTGCACGTCCTGCTGAGAAGCAAGCCTTGCCTCCACATAAACGACATTCTGCAATAGCACAATGTGGGGACACCTGCATGGCACCCAGGAGTCTTTTCATGCAATCTCTGCAGTGAGCCCCATCATTCCTCCTCACCCCGTAACTCACCATGGCAGTGCAGATAGATACACTGGATTTTGACCTAACAGCTTTAAGCTCCTTTTCTCTGTCAGCTTGTTCAAAACATGCTAACAAGTACTAGTTTTCTGAGATAGTTCTTTAAAGAGCTTTTCCCAGGCATGCCTATCCTCTCTACAATCACCAATGTTTTGGCTGTTCTGGGATAAGGTCTGTGACACAAGAGGTCTCTCTGGCTACCACTTTCCTACTACTGTTTCTGCCATGTGCCCCTTTGGCTAAACGTTCCCCTGGTCCTCTTCCCCATTCAACCTGAAATGCCTCCCCGCAGCGCTGACGAGATGACATTCCTGGAAGCATCATGTTTCAGCAGCTCTAATCTTAACGAGTGAGTAAGGCATGAGCCATATGGTCAGAATAGATTTAGGTAAATTTAGGGAAAACCTGTCCCTATGGGAATGTCCCTTCGCTTACTGTAACTGCTGCAGTGTGCCCAAAATTGGTTTGAATTCCTCTAGGCCCTAGAATCATAGAATAGCCTTGGTTGCAAAGGACCTCTAAAATCATCAAGTCCAACCATTAACCTACCACAATCCAGTGCTAGGTCACCTCTGAGCCTGGGATGGTAGAGGTGAAAGAGAATAACCTAGATCAGAATCACCCACAGCTTCTCAAACACATCCCTAACAGCTACTGAGAATCGGCCAAAACCCTGCAGCAGTGATTTTATGATGACCACCAGGAGTAACAAGCTCAGCTCTCTGAAGACCAAGAGGACCTCCCTTCCCTATCGATGCCCACTCCTCACCTGGGGCAGCTGCATTTGGGTTTGGTGCTTTCCAACATGAATTCCAGTGGCAGACCAAAGGAGAAAAGTGAAATGGCAAATTAAGCCTTTAATATGAAAAGCTCACGGTGGTGAAGAGGCGGAGATAAAGCGAACACACAGGCAGACCAAAACACGTGTGTTAGTGAGCATGCCTGAGTTGGCCATTCTGCACAGGAGACTGCAGGCACCCGCAGACATGTCTGTAGGGTAATTCTTGGAGGCACTGGACGATGTTATTAGGGTTTATTTTTGCAGATAAAAGAAGGGGGTACCCTGATAACGTTTGGTAGCACCCTTTTCAGCATTCCCCACATTTTATGCTCAAGAAATGCTGCTCATGCCTCTTTACATACTACCTCTTAAAGGCCACTGTGCCCTTAAAGACACATAAGCTCTTTTTCCTTTCTTTGCATTACTGCTGTGGTTACTCTGGAGTCTGAATTTACCTTAAAATCTCAAATTTAAAAATTTGTTCTGTTTTGTTGTTGTTCCATGAATATGAACATCTTTGCTCACAGTGCCCTTCTGTCCACCTTTGACATCCACAATTCTAAAAAGCTGCTGAAAACCTGAAGATATTGTAGGCAAAAGCTGTATAAATTATTTCAGTGCTGGAAGAAGGGTGGTACTGGGAAAGGCTTAAGCAGTTTGATTTGCACACTTTAGCAAAGCAAAGTGCTTTGCTGTGGCTCCTTTAGGAAGATGCTGAGTCCTAAAGCCCCTTTTAAGCTCAAGGAGAAAGGCATAGGCAAAACTAGTGGGTGGAAATTTAAGAAGGAAATGCAGCTAAGAACAGGTCACTATTTTTAAACAGCATGGGTGGCAACTTTTGGACAAGCTACCAAGGAAAGTGCTAGCTTCTTCTAATCAAGAGCAGGTAGCTTTTCAGAAAGTTTAGTTTCACCTAGCAGAGTTAGAAGAACATGTGGATAGCATGCAACATCCCTCAGTGTAGAGGAAATAGAAGAGTCTGGAGAAAAATAGCCTTTTCTTGCTTTAGCCTTGGTGATTACAAAGCACCTATTCTCTAGATGTGAAAAAACAGTTCAGACCAACCTCCCTGACATCTTCTCATGCTCACTGAAAAGTCCTGGGAAAATTCACCTGATAACACCTCTGGCACACTGAAAATCATCAAGTTTTGCACCAGAAAAAAAGGCATATAATTTTGTAAAGGTCATATACTCATATCTGAATGACACAGGCAGCTTCGTCTGCTCATCTTACTTATTATAAGAAATTAATAAAACCATTACCTCATCAAGCCTACTCTGGACAGATGGTTATCTTGCTAAATAGATGGCTTAACACCATAGACCAGCTTCATGCTGAGGCAGGAGTCCAGACCACTTCTGATCTGTTGTCTAGAAGCTGCTGCAATCACTTTCCCTCCCTTCTAGGAACAGCAGGGCTTTTCTGTTCAGGCAGGTAATGATGGAAAAGATTGTCCAACAGAAGCAGGCACTTGGTTCATGAATAACACAGACATTAGCTACTTTTGCAGCAAAAATTAGAAGCTACCACATCAAATCTGTGATTTAGGACCTCCAAGAAGAGATGTTCTTTATTTCTTTGGTTTTATAGTACTTTAATGACCACAGGCAAGTACAGTTGCAACCATTTCGTGATGCTGCTCCTTGGAACTATTATTTATAGCCTATATGATTCCCCTCCAAATCCTGCTTTTTTGGCAATGCAAAGCACTATGTAGGCCAGGAGGTAATGATTATGAGATAAGCATTTATCTCACTTGGTGCCATGTCGGCTTATTCTACTTTCAAATATTATTTGCTCTTATGCATGCTGTTCATCTGCCAAAGCTGAAGACAAATTGCTGTTCTTTTTCCAAGAAAGCAAGCACTGTGACCCGATTCCAATTAACAGTGTGGGGTTTAAGTATAATCTTTGTATTGCTCTTTTTTTTTTCTTTTTACTCCTATTTATCACTATTGCAATCTTGTTATCTGTTACTCTGTACCCTGCCAACTCTTCTTTTTTTTTTTCCTCTACTTGCAGTAGAGACGCCTTGAGCAAAAAGTGTATTTTCAGGCTCTTGTCTGAAAAGACAGCAGCTCCAGAGGTTATGTTGTTTTTCTAGCATGCCTATGCACATTCAAGAACTGTCCCCCTTACAAACATTTACTAAGTAACTTCTCCTGCACTGTACCCTGCATTCCTTTTGAATTTGTCCTTACCTTTCATTTTTTGTTCTGCGTGATGGAGCCTCAGGTTACTGTCAGGCAGCCAGAGCTGTTTATTGCTTCCCAAGTGTTGCTGTTTGCTGTGCAATTGAAGATGGTAACACTGTGAAGGACAAAAAAAAAAAAGAACAACGGCCTCTGTTCATTTTATTATTTATCTAGGGACTGTTTCTTTGTGTCTTCTCTTCTCAATGTAAGTGGATTGATCCAAGGATCAAAATGGAAGGTATTTTTCTCTATGGAACATGTTCCACTTTAAGAGAATATTTCTCTCTAAAGTCAGAAGTTGGCCACAGAGCCACTGTCATACATAAGTCGTCAAACACAGAAGCAATGAACAGGCAGTATATCCTATAACCCACCTGTGTTCATTATTTGATACTTGACTGAAAACTGGAGTTTTGATAAAACTCAAAAGTTGAGACATTTAAGTTAGTCTAAATTACTGAATACGTAGTGAGAAATGCAGAATACAGGGAAGTACCTCCCCCTGTGAAGATATTAATTTGTAAATCCAGTAAGAAACCTAAGCCAGTCTGAACATCCTTGTGCTCCTGCTTTCCTAATGGCTGCCTTCCAGAAGTAAGGTCTGCCTCAGCTTGGTTTTCACAAATAGAGGGATGTTAGTCCATAGCTTTTATTCTTTTATAGTTTCATTGGTCTATTCTTTCTGTAAGATTAATTCTGAGTTCTGGTCTATTTTTTGTTTTGTTATATTTTTCTATTGAGATTTTTTAAATTAAAAAAAAATAATTTTAACTGAATTTTGATTCATGCATCTCTACTTCAACATATTTTACAGACATAAACTAACTAGTCTAACTGGTATTCCTGTGAGATGAGTCTGATTTCCCTCCCCGACCACCCCCCCCCCACACACACACCCCGCTTGGTATTTAGCATTTTCTTCAGTCTAAACTGAACAGTAGTTTATGGTTTCAAGTTTTCAGTAGCTGACTTTTACCCAGACTCACTTAATCCACTAACCTCAAACAAACACTGGCTAAAACTTCTTTGTCAGGCTTTTGCTCTTTGGTCATCAGGTGACATGCTAGTGACTTCATTTATTATGTATTCATCCAGCTGCAGTACCTACAAATATATTAAAAACTGCTGAGTTAAATTAACTGTTGTGATTCATAAAAGGGCATTCCTGAAAAAACTAAGTATATAATTAACTTCCTGCATGAATTTGTGAATCCAAGAATCCACACTTATATATTTTCAAAACTGGACAATAAATAGGATGTACTTTGACTTTCGCAGTGAGAAGGATTCCGAATTAAAAATAAAAGGTAATATTTCTAGCCACAAATGCCAAACATTCAGAAACCACAGCAGACAGGACTATTTTATTAAGAGAGGCTATCTACTTAAATGGTAGGCCCTAAGAATAATTTTTTCTTTTTTAATTTCCTCTGAAAAAATAGCAGTAGGAAGGAGACCAAGGAAATAATCTAAAGTTCATTGCATATTTGATAAAAAAATCTGCTTTTGCCAGTTTTCTGCCTCAAGGTGTATAGTCAAGACTAAAAAACACATCATAAAATCTCAGCAAGAATATCAGAATTAAGAACATCTCACTGCTATTTATATCTGCTTCTTCAGCCTCTCTTGTTCATATTGGTGTGATGATGTCTAAAATAAGAAAACCAGTTGGCTAGAAAAGTTACAAATTATTCCTACTCTTTAGGAATAAATAAAACCTTCTGAGCAGCTAGCATCCTGCCAGCCATACGTGGAACCATGCAAGTGTACACTGCCTTCCCTTTATTAAATAAACTTTGGGGTGAGTCAAGACATTGAAGGCTTCCTTTCATCCCAGCAAAGGTATAGCTTTGGAAGTGGTGAAAAGAAAATTGCCTGTAATGGCAAAGCATATTTCACCCAAATCTGCAGTAATGCCTTCAGCAGTGAGTTTTTTTTGTACCTGTGCAGCAAGACACTCCTCTGTTTGCAGCAGTGCATGAGCACTCTGCAGATGTATGCTTACAGCCCTGTTTATTAACTGCTACTCTGCAAAAAAAATTGTGAACTAAGAGAGCAGCATCCAAGTCACCTAAGCTACCCGCCCATCAGATGTAAGGTGCCTAACAAAGCAGAATCTGGAAGTAAATACTCGGGCTCTGTGGAGCAAACAAAACAGGGCTTCTGAAAGCCTCCAGGAGTACCCTGCCTGCCAAGGTACAGACTCCTGTCTCTACCATGCTGTTGAGCCCTTCACACGAGGGCATGTTTCTTTAAAGGTATAGGGAAGATCTGGGGGTTCGCAGCCCACTGAAAACTGTCTCTCAAGGTCTGATGAGCACGGAGTAACTTTGCATATGTGCATACCAGCCATCTGAGTTTTAAGCGAACGTGTTTTAGTGTATCAGTGATGGCACACCAAAGGCATGCACAGTGTCATATTATGCTCAAACTGGCTATAACACTTTGAGATATATATATATATATATTTGCTGAGGAGCTTTCTAGGAAGGAGCTCTTGCCATTCTGTTTTTTAAAAAGCTCCTTGTAATGTCATATGATCTGTGCAGTTCCTCCAGGGGCAACCAACTGCTCCATGAGGGAGGCTCCGCTACATCTGTCAGTGGCTTGAAAGCTGGCATGGACACAGCAGACAGTGACATTGCCCATCCACTCAGACCTAGCACAATGCCAGCTGGTGGAGTTCCATATTTTCTCCCAAAAGTTCCTCTCCTTCTGCACAGTGCTTCTCCTATGTGGTAGCCACAGCCCGAGGCAGGAGATGGCAATTGCACTGACAGCACTGGACAAAGCATGTGGTTATTGCTGTTGCATTTCAGCCAGCTCAGAATCACCATGGGATTCAGCTCTGAGCACAGCATCCTTTCCTCATGCCTGAAGCTGCACAGGGCATGCAGGAGGATATGGGAGTGTGGCCAATACTGTTAGTGCAGCCATCTGTTAATAGACCTCCTACATTCATGAAATGTGCAGGAACCTCCCTCTTGACCTCCTGCAAATTTGATTTAAATTGACCAACTAGTTCAAAAGTTACCAGAGTGAGCAACAGAGGCTGAGGCTGCAAAATCTCTCTTTCCCCAGGAAAGCAGGGTAAACAATGGAGGAATGAGACAAAGAGAGTGAGAGAGAGAGAGAGAGAGAGAGAAAGAGAGAGAGGAGAAAGGTTTTGCTAGGACATTAGAGGTCAAATATATGTGGAGTCTAGTAAGCAGCTAAACAACATGGGTGAACATTAGTCATCTGGCAGTAAATGGATTCTGACTTCCATTTTGCAGAAAAAAAAAGTGCTTAAGAAATCCTGAAAATCCAAAATGTGTCCTAAAAAAATCACACTTGACAACAACTCTTGGACAATAAATGGAGAATACAATATTGTGATACAGGAGGGAAAAAAAAAAGAATGGCAAACATATTTCTGCTTGTAAAATAAACTTGGACTCCTTCTCAAGTCTCTTTCTACTTCCCATACCCAGAAATGAACAGAAGGAAAAATACACAATCTCTAAGAGAACATTTATTTTAAAAATTGTCTGGCTATTTTCTGGAACATCAAAGAACTGAATAGTTAAATACTGCATGTCAACAAAAAAAAAGGAAATTAGAAACAAAGTTATTTTTGATGACAACTGTATGTATAAACAACAATAAAAACAAAGACCTGTAATACTGAAAAAGGAGTTTATTGTGTTTTACCTTCTGACCCCGATCAGGAAAGCAGTTCTGTTTCCCAACTGTTTAGTTAGCCCCACCTGCCACATAAGTAGGTGACAGATCAAGCTGCAACCATTATACCATCATCTGGGAAGGATTATTGTCACTGTACTCTGCAAAAAAACAGTGGTAAAAGAAATACTGAGAAGTGGTGATGAGGTTTTAAAAAAAAAGCATTATTATTTTGTACACTCTTTCTCAGCAGTCAGACATTTTCCTTTGAAGCTGCACAGCTTCCCTAAGCACAGTACAAACCAGACCCCACAACCTACTTGCCTACTGGCTCCCCTCTGCGTTTCCTCCCCTCCACTCTTTCCAGTATGTGGCTGAAGTTGCCAAGAATGGCTCAAAGTAAAGACAGAACATGATGAACTTGTTTTTCCATATACCATGGAGTGAAGATATGCTTCCATCTGGCCAGCTCACGACTCCATTCCATAATTTTGGGTTTGAAACTCTCTATGACAGTCACCAAAGAAATATTGCACTCCTGTCTCACTCCAGCACCGTGTCTGAGCCTGCTCTCTCTGGTGCCAATGGCCTCTGTCTAACACATCCTCCCACCTTCTTCTGTTTCTCCTCCAGACAATATGAAAATCTGCAAGCAAGATGGCACAAAATCCCAAGAGCACAGCAGTTTACATTGGTGTACACATCCTATTCTGTGTGGAGGTAACACACTCTGCGTGAAGTGTTTCAGTATGTCCTTCAGGAAGATGTTTCATCATTAATTTTCTTTTTCTTTTCTTTCTTTTAAAAGAACATAAATCATCTACTGTAAGGGTACCATTACCTGAAGTTTTCTTCAGCATTCTTCTTTTTATGGCTGGTGTGGATCATTACTCAAGGTAATGAGCTTTAAAACTCTTCAGTTTCTGAGCCAATACTGCATGCGACTTCTCATCTTCAAGGGATTAGGCCAAATGGTAAGTGCAGCAGTACTGTGGTTGGAAAACCAAGAAGCTACAAGGTACCAAAAAAGATGCAATGGAGGGAGGTCTACTTAGTAATGGGACTAGGAGTGTGAAACAAAGCTAGGTCAGATGTGGAGACCCAGCCAGCTATTTATATCAGCACTTCTTAAAGCAAGATGGAAGCAACCGACAAGGCACCCATGTACAGGCTGCAGCCAAGACATGGGGATTTGTACAGACTGTTATCAGTCCTAGCCATGTATCATGTGCAACCCAAGTCTCCAGTGCCTGGATGGGCAAGTCTGAGTTACTTTTCAAGCTAAGTATGCAAAGAGCATTTTCTAAAGCTCTTAGGGATTTTCAGGACTTTCTCTAAGTGGCTTAAGCTCATGCAAGTCAGAGCCCTAAGTAGACATAAAGTCCAAGTTGAACATATAGAAGTAAATGCATATTTTCACTCTGCAGGTCCTACACCCTACTACCTCTGTTCGCATAGCAGGCAGCTCCTCATTACTCCAGAAGAAGAAGAGGGTCACTGGCACATGTCAGACCAGAGGGAACTGCTTTGGCTATGGCAGACTTGCAGTTAGAGCAGGCAGAGAGAGGATGCACACAGCAAAGTGTAGCAGGAGAACTCAAAATGGAAAGGCTGGAAAACTGAGAAAACCTGTACAACTATCTGGGCTTACAGGTTACTCAGGTAAGAGAGAAGAAAAGCTGAGTATGACAAGCAATATCCTTCTCTTTCCTGCATGCTGATGTAGTGCTTCTGAGATATCAGCCAGGCAGGGAGCTTGGGCTGGGGAATTGGTAGAAGTTGCACCTCCCCATAAAGGCAAGGATTTCTGGGTTCAAGGGGTTTGAGCCTAGCTAAGGCAAGGGAGCAGAGAGACGAAGCTCCTGTTAAAACGAGCTGTTGCTGGAAGGCTCCTCAGAGAGGAAGCTGCAACAGTGGGGGGCTCCAGTGGGTTTTAATGGGGAGTTCAAGGATTAGCTGATTCAGTAGCTGCTCTGGACTGAATGACACAACTTCCTCACCACTGTCCTTTACCACCCTAAACCAGATTTTTCTGTTTTCAGTTCAATATTACAAGTGTTTTCACATGATAAGGTCTTTAAAAATAGGTGAACGAAAAAGAAAGGATTGAGCCAACTTCCCACCCACTGAACACTAAACTTCCAGCAAATTTTTTCTATTCCAAAATTGTTCTCCAGTATGTATAGAATCACCCTCAATGCCCAGAGCTGCTTGCTAGTGCCTAAGAAACCACTAACATTCATTTGGTACACTCATGTTTAACTAAATGTATTCATTTCAATGTATTGTATTTATTACTCCTGATGTCAATATCCAGCTTTCTTAGCACCAATCATCTGGAAAATATAAAGGAAGAATCCCTTATATTTAATGCTTTAAGCTGATAATAGGCTCAGGGTGAACAGCTCTTGACACATTGGGATTACTGTGCTGATCAGCATAGCCTTTTGGTTTTTTGCACATCTCTGCCAAAATTATCCTTTTCCATTATCATGATAATTTGACATTGATTTAGAACTTGGCTACTAAAATTAACATATTCCGCCATTTCCCACCAGAATAAATCATATTGCAATGGTTTCCATCACAGTGGGGGACTTCAACTTCCCAGATGTCTGCTGGAAATAACACGGCAGAGAAAGCACAGTCCCAGAGGTTCCTAGAGTGTGTGGAAGACAACTTCCTAACACAGCTGGTAAGGGAGCCAACTAGGGACAGTGCCCTGCTGGACCTGCTGCTTGTTAACAGAGAAGGTCTTGTGGGGGATGTAAAGGCTGGAGGTTGTCTTGGGTAGAGTGACCATGAAATGCTAGAGTTTTCAATTCTTGGAGAAACAAGGCAGGGGGCCAACAGAACTGCCACCCTGGACTTCCAAAGGTCAGACTTTGGCCTGCTTGGGAGCAGATTGATTGAGAGTGTTCCTTGGGAGGCAGTCCTGAAGGTCAAATATGCCCAGGATGACCAGGCATACTTCAAGGAGGAACTCTTAAAAGCACAGGAGAAGGCCACCCCCAGGTCCCGAAAGATGAACCAGCAGGGAAGAAGACCAGCCCGGCTAAATAGAGAGTTTTGGCTGGACCTCGGGAACAAAAGGAAAGTCTACGGCCTTTGGAAAAGGGGGTTGGCAACTTATGAGGAATACTAAAGTGTAGTGAAGCTATGCAAAGGGAAAATTAGAAGGGCCAAAGCTCAAGCAGAACTCGACTTGGCCATACAGTTAAAGATAATAAGAAGAGGTTCTTTCGGTACCTCAATAGAAAAAGTAAGACTAGGGAAAATGTTGGCCCACTGATGAATGAGAGGGGCGCCCTGGTGGTCGAAGACAGTTATTGGGAGTGGTCAACATGGATTTACCAAGGGAAAATCATGCTTGACCAATCTGAGAGCCTTCTATGATGTCATAACTGGTTGGTTGGATGAGGGCAGAGCAGCAGATGTCATCTACCTTGACTTCAGCAAGGCTTTTGACACTGTCTCTCATAACATCCTCATTAGGAAACTCAGGAAGTGTGGGTTAGATGAGGGGACAGTGAGGTGGATCTAGAGCTGGCTGTGTGACAGATCACAGAGGATTGTAATTAATGGAGCAGAGTCGAGTTGGAGGCCTATAACCAGTGGTGTCCCCCAGGGGTCAGTACTCGGTCCGGTCTTGTTCTACATCTTCATCACTGACCTGGACGAGGGGACAGAGTGTATCCTCAGCAAGTTTGCTGATGATACCAAGCTGGGAGGGGTGGCTGACACGCCAGAGGGCTGTGTTGCCATCCAGCATGACCTGGACAGGCTGGAGAGCTGGGCAGAGAAGAACCTCATGAGGTTCAATAAGGGCAAGTGTAGGGTGCTGCATCTGGGGAAAAAGAATGCCAGGCACCAGGATAGGTTAGGGGGAACCTCCTGGAAAGCAGTTCTGAGGGGAATGATCTGGGAGTCCTGATAGACAGTAAATTATCCATGAGCCAGCAGTGTGACCTTGCCACCAAGAAGGCCAATGCCAGCCTGGGCTGCACAGGGAAGTGTGCGGCCAGTAGGTCGAGGGAGGTCATTCTCCCCCAATACTCTGCCCTGGTGAGGCCACAACGGGAATACTGTGTCCAGTTCTGGGCTCCCAGTTGAAAAGAGACAGGGAACTACTGAAGAGAGTCCAGTGGAGGGTAACGAGGATGATTGGGGGATTGGAGCATCTCCCCTGTGAGGAAAGGCTGAGAGCTGGGACTCTTTAGCCTGGAGAAGAGAAGGCTGAGGGGTGATTTAATTAATGTTTACAAATACCTAAAGGGTGGGTTGAGGGAGGATGGAGTCAGACTCTTTTCAGTGGTTCCCGGTGACAGGACGAGGGGTAACGGGCACAAGCTGGAACATAGGAGGTTCCATTTAAATATGAGGAAGAACTTTTTTTCAGTGAGGGTGACAGAGCACTGGTGGAGGCTGCCCAGAGAGGTTGTGGAGTCTCCTTCCTTGGAGATTTTCAAGACTCTCAGGACTGGATGCAGTCCTGAGTGATGTGCTCTAGGGGATCCTGCTTTAAAGCAGGGGAGTTGGACTAGATGGTCTCTAGAGGTCCCTTCCAACTCTGAAAATTCTGTCATTCTGTGATTCACGTAAGTACCCCAGACAAAACAAGAAGGACTATGTTTGAGGTACATCTTTTTATAAATGTACCTTCCATCCTATGTCACCTCATATGTATGTGAGTTGAAACACAGTCATGCCACTATTCAGTTGCCCACAACTAGTCTGCATAAAACACAAGCATGAGGTCTGGTTCTTAGGTAATATAAACCATCATCATTCTGTTGTCTTCCATGTTTTCCTGTCATCCCCATCCTAAGTCCAGAGGAGGAAATCTAGGTAGAGTCTACCCATCCCAGAAGCCTCATATTTCCTTTCCCATTGATGTCCCTTCCATAGGATTTCCTAGCCCTTCCTACCCAAAACTCCTGTTTCAACCACAGACAGAAGGCATTGTTTCAGTATGAGACAAAATTAAAGTAAAACAGATAGCTGCATGCAAGCATGTAAAAAAACACCCACAAGAAGGTCTGGTGGCTTGCTGTGCTCCACAACATACAATTAGCAATAACAACAAAGGCAAAATTAAGTGAACAATTTATTCCAAGCAACTGAGTATCTGTTGGAATGTGAACTTAAATATACTTAGTCTAAGATAAGCTGGATGTCTTTAACGGCAAGCTTGATTGCCTATGGAATAATTTCTCAAAGCCTGCTCTAGATTCTTTATAACTTGAGAACTTAAAAACAAGACTGGAGAGTCTTCTCAAAGTCTTGTTCTAACCAAGCATAAACTCCTTCATGCAAAAAGCATTTTGTAGGAATCTACATTGGATGTCTTTGAGAAGTCTGACCTGAAGGTCAGGCATGATCCCATCGAGATTCAGGTCTATGAATCTATCAGGTGGAATGCCCCAGACTAGATTCAGTACCATTGAAGATTTACACCAATGGACTCGCTGTTCTGGAGAGTGAGTGCAATATATCCAAGTCCAAGATGCAGTTAAGATATGTGGAAAGGCTTTTTTTGACATCTTTGAGTTTTGGATGACATCCTTAGAGGGTAGGTGCAGTGCAGATAGTATGCAGTGAACAGGCATATCACTTCTATGAAGTATTAGGTGACACTGCCCTCAGACGGTCAAGATAGAGTAGGTAAACACTTCCTAATTCTTAAAATAAACTTTAAGGGAGGGCTTAACTACTGGCTAAATATATTTCAAGTAATGCACTGTAAATAAATTTCTCCATCACACCAGACAGCTGAGGAAAATGGTTATTTCTTTGTCTCCAGCCACCAGTAACCCAGAGTGCTAATATTCCATCTTAGAAAAAATGCAGACTTGCAATAAGGGTCAAGGTGAGAGACAGGCGGCCCTATTGCTCTTTCAGCTTCTTCTCATTTTTGCTAAATTCAACCTAGCTAGGAGAACAATGTGCACTACAGAATTAGACCTTCAGCTGAAAAGGAAGAATGGGAAGGAAATTAAAAGGAAAAATCCTGCTTCACATAAAACCTTTGTACCATAGTTAAATTTGTCTAGAAAGTTAACATTAGAGAAATTAAATGGACACTGCAAAGTCCTCCGTTAGCTGAGAGAATATGATATCAACATCAGCTACAGAATATAATTATATTTTTATAGCATCTTTTATGCTCAAGGTATGAGAGCGCTCTGCACAGTGTGGTACTGGGGATGCAGTAATAGCATCAGCTAATAGCACAGCTCAGGGAGAATGAGGGGCACTGGGGAAGCTGTCAAAACAGACAGGGCTACAGAAGCAGATTTAGGCTCCTTCTGCAGATTTGGTATTTATGGGTTTTCTGCAGAATTTGCACTGTCGTGTCATTCCAGAAACAGCGACACAGTCCCTCAGAGGCACAGCAGTGCAGGTGTCTGCTTGGCAGCCACAGGCTCAGGGTCAGGCCTCCACAACCACTCTGAGGAGGGCCAGCAGCACCGCCTGTGGTTCATGGAAGGGTCCCCCCCACCGCAGCTCAGCCACCAGCTGTACTCACAGCAGTGCCTGACCACAGGATGAGCCAAGTCACTGATCCTGTTCCAGCTCCCAACAGCCAACATGTGCTGGTGATCTTGCCAACCTCTACGCCCCCAACTCCTGCTCTCCACCACAGGGGATGTTCCTCACCCATGGTGGGCTGAAATGGGATCCTGGGCAGTGGGCAGGGTTGGGGGACGCCTAGGGTCCCAGGGACATCAGGGCTGTAAGAGCCCTCAGAGGACTGATGCAGCATAACAACACCAATATTTGGACCAAACACCCAAAGCATCCAGCGTAGCCTAAGCAGAGACTCTGGCTGCAATTCCTCTGAGCTAATCTATGCTTGTGCTTCAAGATGGGATGAATCACATCCCCAGAAGGACTGCTCACCTCCTCGGGTCATGCATGAGCTCTGGGTGAGCAAAGCAGACAGATGCATCTGCACTGGGATGTCAAAGTTTGGGAAACCATAGACAGCTGAGAAGCTGTCAACTCCCTCAGCTCTATTTAGGACAACGTGAGTTAAAAAGATAACTCACATTGCCTAAGATAGGCAACAGAAGCTCCTTCACATAGCTGGAAATACAAAGGGGCTCACCTGAAGATCTGGCATGTTTAATCTGGAGTGGAAGAGGTCAGAAATAAACTCAGAGGGCACATTGCACTATAGTAAGAAACCACCATTTTCCCTTCCTTTTTGGTAAAGTGTCCCTTACTACTTTCTCATTTGTCCAGTCTAAACCAAAAAGACGTTTCAGTTCAATCCTCTAAATTTCCATGGAAGGTTTTAATACAAACCCAAGGAGAATCAAGTCCCCAAATCCTTTTCATATACTTTCTCAGAAAACAAGTCACCAAAATCTCATCTTCTGGTTAAGCAGATTAATGGTGGAAAACATGGCTGATGGCACAAAAACCGTGCCTCTTTCAAACACTCTCTACAAGGCCATTTCCATAACCAAAAGAAAACTAAACCTCTTCCACTAGATAATGGGCTTAGCTAGCCAGTGATTTTACTACCTCAGTCAAAGGTAGAAAAGGGGGAAATAATTTTTTTTTTCTCACTTTTTGTTTTTTTAAAGAAGGAAAGTAGTTCCTGAGGGAAAAAGGACACTTTTCCATCTAGACCTCCATTACCACCTGTTGTATGCTGCTGTGTCCTTTGGAGATTGAGCCACTCTTTGCCAGCAGCCACCTGACAAGTGGTACAAAGGGGTGACTGTGCAAAAGGCACTGTGCAGGGTATGAACTGACCATTTTCACAAGACCTCCTTTCTGCTGCAGTGGTGCCTGCCTCAGCTGCAGTGTATTAAAGAAACTCTGGTTTAGGCTGTAAATACATCCAAATTTTCTCAAAGATAGGCCGATGCCTACAAGCTTTCATGTAGGGGCTTTTCACATAGTTTAATTGACCAAGCAATATGAAGGAAAAACAGCCTCCTCATTAAAAAGATAAAATGATTGATTAAACTAACGAAACGACTCCGAGTAATTCCAGTTGACTTCCTTTGTGCTCTCTGTCACCTCTCTGAAATAAAAAGTTCAAGACTGAATCATTCAAATGCAAATTTAAGCAAGAAATATATTTCCCAATGTTTGAAAATTGTAGTCTTGGTAAATCCATTCTCCAGCATCTCTGTGAAATAGGGATAATAATCTTTCTCCCACAGAAAGATGATAGCAATATTATGTTTCAGTGCACTTGAAAATCTGGACAATTAAGAAAACAACTCCTCCTTGCATAAATTCAGTCCCTCTCCTTAGGTTTGCTCAGGCTGCTCTCTCTCTCACCCCACCCACCCCCACACATAGACATATTTATGCTATCACCTCCACCACAGCCATTTGGCTACTCTTGGGTTTCCTAAACCCAGTCCACATTGGCCAGGCTGCTGTGGTGCTGGGCTGGTGCTTACCTGAGCCAGGCCAGCTCAGGTATTATTGTAAGCAATGTAACAACAATGCAAAAATGCATTTCTTGCATCTTTATGAAGCTCTCCATACTGACCATATGTTGCTTTTCATTAGGTCCCCAGCTATCATTTGAATGTGATTATGAAATGTAAAGCCAGATTGTAGTTGGTTCCTGCCCCATGACTCTGATCCAGCAACACTCATGCAAACGCAGAGGCATCACCAACACTAATGACATTTTACAAGACCCATGGTCATGAAGGTCAAAGCAGAATCTGGCCTGTGTAACTTGCTTTTTAAAAAAAGTATTATTCCCAAAGTTGGGAATAATGTGTTGCACAGACTCCAGCAAATTTATTCCAGATCTAACAAGGACCAGAATCAGTGCCTAGGACTCCTCTCTTGCAAACTCTTCTAACTCTATTCAGAAAGCTATTATCCAATGTGTTAATATTCTTCCTTACCTTTTCTTACACTGATGAGAAATTAGAATGCTTTCTCACTCTCCTATCTCTTATAAGTTAACAGCTTGCAATATGGTTTTGTATAGATAGAACACTCAATATATAGGCAGTAAATTACTCTGGAGCAAATGTTGAAATGTGGAATGCTAGTGAAATATATCATGGTTTAGCTTGTAAATTAGTTCAAGCTCTTTAATGTAACCTATGACAAAATTTGTGCTTTGTGGACTGTGATCAAATTGTGATTCTACAATCCACAGGCTGGGTGACATGAGAGAGGAACCTGACTCCAAAATCTCGATATGCAAACAGCATTGGTCAGGAAGGACTTGTGTATTTCAGTATACCCATGCATTTCTAGTAATTTATCCTTCTGCTCTATGCTAGTTAGGCTTTCTTTTCTTATCTTTTCTTTTGTTCGCTCAAGTGCAATTTAACAATGATATGGGAAGGAAAATTTCCTGCGTTTTGAAAAGGGATCAGCTGGCAATAAAAAAAAACAACAGGTCGTGATACAGACTTATTGAACAAGCCCTTTAAAACAAACTTGCATCACTGCAATCTTGCCAGCTCACAGCAGGGCTGGTATTGAGTTTATGATTTATTATAGGTAGATGAACAGGTAGGTGAATACATATATGAGGAAAGGGTCAGGGAAGAAGAGAAACTAGTAGGTTGTTCCTTGGCTTGGCTAACACCAAACTGATGACTAGCAGAAGTGTTTGAATCACAAGTTGTACCTTTCTGCTCAAGCCTTAAACAACCAGGTATCTTCAGAGTGGCTCCCAAAAAAAACCCACCTGAAAATCTCCTAGTCTGCTAGGAGTGGAGTCTGTAGACTCCATAATGTAGAATGCTAACTAGGTCCACTATAGTTAATATTCACGAGCTCCCTTGGGGACTCTAAATTTGCTTTTACATGGCTGTTCTCACCTGCTATGGATGCCATTTTAAAGCAATTTCCTAAATGTTTCTGCTGGGTACCACAGTCAACTGTGGCAGCTATAGAGACCAGTAGCTGGGCTAGACACTAACCACCACAAGCTATCTCTGTACCAGATCACATACCCCACATACCCCTATACTGACTGTTGTCAGTGTTGCTGGTCTTCCTAAGGCTGTGCTGGGACATCTGATTCATCAGTCTTCATTTTAGCCAAGAACCAGGACTAATGGAGAAAGGCAGCCGTAAACCAAGATGTTTGGATCAGCTGGTACCTGATCTTTGATCAAGATTTTTGCCCTAGACAAATGCAATGCCTTGGCAAGGGCAAACCAAGATGTCTTAGCTGCTCATGTGAGGAGACTGACCAATGAGGGCTAAGTATTTGCATTCTTCCCTAATTAGGAAAGGTGAGCAGTGAAATCACCAAAATGTCATGCTCGCCCCCCTCACCTCCCTGTATCATCCAGAAAGGTCTTTTCCACACAAAAGGATAGGCAAGAGCCTGCCCTTGCCCTGTTGTGTCATCCAAGGATTCCCTGCACCACAAAGCCTAAAAAGACTTATCTGTCAGGCTATGCTCAGCTGTACTTTAAGCTAGCACCTACTGTTCTTGTAATTATCTTATTTTAGTGGTTTTGTTACTACAGGTTTTATTCAGGCTTGTCAGAAATTTGCCCCAAGTTTCCAGAAAACTGTTGTATGCCATGGCTTTGGAGCCATATTCTTGATTTCATTGCAGTGATATGTGCCTTCTCTAACCTTAGGACCTTGCAGATTAGTTTTGTTGGGGTTTTTTTTAAGGGAAGAAATGGTGGCTTTAACTGAATAGCCATTTTTAATTTCTTAGTTGAGTGACCAGTTTTCCTTCAGATTTGTAGGCACCACTGGAGCCCTAGTACCTGAGCAGACTGAGCAGCACCTCAGCAGACATTTACCTAAAAAGGGAACACTAGTTTTTGCAGTTTCCAAAGGGAACTTCTCTATTTCAAGGCCACAAGCTCTAAGTGTAGAGCAAATGCTTGTAGTCTGATCTCTACCTCCAAGCACTGTGCCACCAGCTCTCACTGATTTTCAACAGGCAGCAGCACACTGGTATATATGAAAATGAAGGAGCAAAATATATATGTAAGGCTCAAGCGGTGGTGCAGAGGGCTGGAAAACACCTTGTAGAGTACATAATTTCACTGGAATTTCTGATTTTCAGGACATTGGTTCTAATATTACTGCAATCATAGTGTTTAATGCCCCCATAGTGGAATTCCAACATTAAAAAAAAACAGAAAATCTATGGCTGCTGGCCAGGAAAGTGTACCTCACTGCTTTTGACCAGGCTGACTGTTTTAGGAGCCACGACTTGCTACGACAGGGACAGATCCTCCTGGCAAGTACCTGGTAAGAAAACCTATCATAAGCAAGAGTCCTCTCCATACAAATTCACACTTAGAAATGCTGTTACAGATAACAAAAACACTCTTGAGGGACAGCATGTATTATTTTTAAATTTTGCTTCTATCTCTTCCTCTTTTTGTATTTAGCAGTTGTGAAGTTGAGATGTCTGCAGGGAAAAGATGTTTTTTATGAGAGGCAGACCTCTTGGTAGCTCCTCAGACTAGCCTGTTATTGAAACTCATTCTTTTTATTTAGGGCTATCTCTGCCTGTGCTGTCTGTTTATGCAGTTCCTTATCTGGCCAGTATTAATTGATGCTGCTCTGTTGTGCTGAGGCTGGTGCTGTATGTCTTTCAAATAGAATTAAAATTCGATAGGGGGATGTTTAGAAGGGATTCAAATGTCACACTCATTTTGATTATACCATTTCCACCATTGTTAATGGCCTCTCTTTGGAAAACCAGGCAGCATTATCCACTCTAGGAAGCACATTGTTCCCACAGCCACTTCTTAGACAGTACAGACTATTACAAAGGCTTTATGAGCCTTCTGGGATGAGGCAGTGCAAAATTGAAAGGCAAAAATAACTGTTTCTGAGGATTCCCATGGATATGTCTCCCCTTTCCTAATGAATGCATCACGAGGCAGGCAGGAAACACATGGGTGGCTGTTTCAGCTCTACCAGTAAACTGTTGGATTTGCAAAATACAATGTTTTTCTCCAAGTCCCAGTGCTCCCGTGTGCTTACTTCAGACCTGCTGCTGTGCATCAGCTGTTTATGAGCATATATCCTGAGGCCAGGGCTGATTCCTGCCCAGAAGGTGTCTAGCAGAGCTTCAGAGCTAGTGCCAGACTCCAAGAGAAGCTCCCTCTGTTGGTCTGAGGAGCAGGTGGTTGGCAGGACAGCATCTCTGAGGCCTTTCTGCCAGTTTTACTCCCTCTGAACTTGGGAATTGCCTTCACCTGAACAAAACCAGCCTGTTCAAAAGACAGAACGGACTTAGCTTTTCTTTGCCTTGTGCTGCCAGACAACAGATGCTGAGGAGATGAAGCAACAAGCCAGGATATAGTAGAGGTGTCTCCAGCCTATGCCTGGTTGTTCCTCTGCAGCGAATGAAGTATGGGAGGAAATGGACTCAGAACTCCTTTTCTGAGAAAGGCAAGTTTATTAGCAAGCAAGTAAACAAGTAAGCAAGTAAGTAAGCAAGTAAGTAAGCAAGTAAGTAAGCAAGTAGCTAACAAGAACAAAGGAAAAACTCTGTCCAAGATCTGCTGCAGCTCTCTCTCTCTGCTCTCTCTCTCTCCCGCTGTTCGCTCGCCAGTTAGTCTTACACATTTCTGTTCCCAAAAAAATCAAGCTTAACAGGACATAACACATGCTTCTTCACACGCTACACTTGGGACTGTTTTCAGTCACATCTTCACACACTGCCTCAGGTTGCTTTCCAGCCTCACCTTCTCATTCTCTCATCGACTACCATCCTGTGAAGCTTGTCTGGGAACACACTGCAAATTCCAATGTTATCTTTAATCAGTCCCAATCCATCCTCCCTATGTTCGACACAGCATCCACATTCCTCTGTGCTGAGGAGACCCTTTACCTTGTGGTGAACTTATTAGAGAAGCAAAGAAAACTGTAGTCCCACTTCCTGAACTGTCTAATGCAGCAGTCAGTCTGGGCCTTGAAACGCTGTCAAACTACTGTGCAGACCCACTCCAAAAACTCCCGCAGAGAAGATATCTGCATCCTTTCCAGCCTGCATCAGCCTGCAGGTTCTCATGCTAAGGAAATCTTTGTGTGCTTGCTCAAGTTAGTTTTTAGGTCATCTTCCTGAGCTGGTCTTCAAAGCTCACATGTGAGATTAGAAATTTTTATTTTTGTCACTGTCTGTAAAATCTTTATGTATAACTTGAGCCTGATCAGGGACACTTTCTCCTAAGCAAAATCCAGGGATCCCCAACAGCTCACCCTGCTCATACCAAAACCAGTGCAAAAAGCTCTCCACTTTTTTGAAGTTCTAAAATACAGAGAGTAGCATTACCTGACCAAAAAGCTAATGAAAAAATCTACACCACTTGAAATAAAATTCTCCTTTATCCTTGTTGTGGACTGAAGAAACAATGTCATGAAATGCAATGAATATTCAGATACTGAAATATCCGAGCAGAATGGCTTGTGTCATTTTTACAAACCATTTAACAGAACAAAGACTTTGGCACAAAATATCTCTGTATTTTGGCAGTATTGCTCTTTATTATATTCAGTTTGGCTTCACCTTCACCTAAAACAGAGAACCTCAGGCAGCTACACAAGGGAAAGCACTGAGGACCAGAGGCATTTCATGTAAGTGGACATCAAGCATCTAAGCATCTTTGGTCTGAGCCTCAAAATGTCAATGTCAATATTTGGAAGGAAAAAAAATCCCAACCATCCTCCTGGAGCAGGTAAAGAGGTAAAGGGAGGACTCAAAGACTTATGCTGGGATTAATGAGAGGCATTTGTGCCCCTGTATGGAGCTCAGCAGTGCCCACACAGGAGAGGAGACCCCACGCAGCCCCAGAGCCACAACAGGTTGCAGGAGGAAACTTCTGCAAACCATCAGCTCACTCTCACACACAGGAGCCCACCTGGGGCTTTCTTATCCCAAGAAGATCCCACTTCTTATCCCACATCTTATTGTGCCCATTACCACCAAATAATGGGATGTGTGGATCTGTGCAGGAAAGGAGCTATGCAGACATTTAGCCAACTAATTTCAGAATTGATTCTCTCTGCTGCCGGCATCCTCTACAGCCAGCAGGGCTCTTTGCTGCAGTCCAATGCAATGCACACACCTTTGAAAAATGATGCTTTCAAGCCTGCCCTGTGGTGAAGTAAATTTGAAAGTGCTCTTAATAATAATAAGGATCAACATTGACTTTAATGGTCTTCAAACCCTTCATGTAATTTCATTAGCTGCCCAACACAGATGCAAGCAGGGGTGATGTCATACTTTTTCCCTTGCTCTGAAACCTGAGTCAGGCGCCAGAGATAGAAACCAGTTTTATTGCCTGTAATCGGATTAAAGTTTCTGGCAGCTGGTGATCAATAAGTGATTGCTGGAGTAATCTAGAAGTACAGAAGGTTCTTGTGAAGGTGCAGCACAGCTCAGTCTGGGGCGAGAGGCTTGAGGACTGCATGCAGAGTTGCGGATGCCATCAGAAGCCTGTAAGCACTCTGAATCAGCCAAAGCAATTTGGCATTTAACAGAATTCCTGCCAATGAAAGCATCAGAAAATAGTGCAGTTTCACAGCAAGGAGCAACCTGTGTTTTCACACTGGTGGTGACTCCCAGAACTCCCCTTTATACTGCAAATTCCATCAGCATAAATAGCTCCCACAGGTACTATACCACCTTCACACTGTCAACCTAACACTTATCTGTGTGTGCAAGGTCTCACCTGAGCCAAACTCCTGTTGTCTTCCTCTGTCTGACATGGTGAGCACCTCTGAAGGTCTGAGGTTGTCAGCACCTTGTGACATCTGTGGACACAGAGCAATGTCATAACCTCGACCCCACCTTGCAGAACTCAAGCCCAGTGGATTGAAAAACAAAAAAGAAAAAACAGAACAGCAGTCAAAGAGAAATGAGGAAGCCAGATAACGTCATGGCCATTGACTGCGTTATGAAGACTTTTTCAATGAGCTGATAAGATGCAATTACCTCATCACCTGAATATTGCAGCAGTAAAATCAATGCTACTTAGAGAGTCTGACAATCAGTTAGGCACTCTCTCGATATTTGTGAAAGGCAAGGCAATTCTGTGTAAAACATTGATTCATGCAGAGATATCATTAAAACACCACAATACTAGTCCCCTAATGGGTACTGAGAAAATTAATTTATTCCAGTTATGAAATTCCGATAAAATCAGACCTCTGAATCTTTCTCTTTAGGTTAATCATTATTTTTTCCTAGGTGAGAGTTCTTCAGCAATGTCATCAGTGTCGAGTAAGAGGCATTCACACAAAACCCAGCACATACCTGCCTAACAAGTTAGGATATAGACCAACCCTCTGGATGGGCTTGTTGTGTATTAACATCATAACATTGTTATCCAGTGGGTAATGCTAGACAATGTGATTGTGGCTTCAGCTCAATGTATCTGATTACTAAATAGACCTGCAAACATTTAACAAACAAAAATCAGGGTCACAAATACACAAATCATCAAAATTATCTAAGTCCCTAATATCTTTTGATAGGTAGAAGAGGCAGGCATCTAGCCGCCTTTCAGCATCTCTGAATGTCCTTTGATTTATGTACACTACAGGTGATGGAACAACTTATCCTTGGTGCTGTCTTTAGGCATATCAAGGATAAAGGGCCATTAGGGGCAGTCAACATGGCTTCACCAAGGGGAAGTCCTGCTTGACCAACCTGATAGCCTTTTATGAGGACATAACCCAATGGATAGATGATGGTAAAGCAGTGGATGTGGTCTATCTAAGGCATTTGACACAGTCTCCCACAGCATCCTCGCAGCTAAACTGAGGAAGTGTGGTCTGGATGATTGGGTAGTGAGGTGGATTGTGAACTGGCTGAAGGAAAGAAGCCAGAGAGCTGTGGTCAATGGGACAGAGTCTAGTTGGAGGCCTGTATCTAGTGGAGTCCCTCAGGGATCGGTACTGGGACCAGTACTATTCAATATATTCATCAGCGACTTGGATGAGGGAATAGAGTGCTCTGTCATCAAGTTCACTGATGATACAAAACTGGGAGGAGTGGCTGACACACCAGAAGGTTGTGCTGCCATTCAGAGAGACCTAGACAGGCTGGAGAGTTGGGCAGGGAGAAATTGAATGAAATATAACAAAGGCAAGTGTAGAGTCTTGCATCTGGGTAAGAACAACCCCATGTGCCAGTATAAGTTGGGGACTGACCTGTTGGAGAGCAGCATAGGGGAAAGGGACCTGGGGGTCCTGGTGGACAGCAGGATGACCATGAGCCAGCAATGTGCCCTTGTGACCCAGAAGGCCAATGGCATCCTGGGGTGTATTAGAAGGGGTGTGGTTAGGAGGTTGAGAGAGGTTCTCGTCCCCCTCTATTGTGCCCTGGTGAGGCTGCATCTGGAGTACTGTGTCCAGTTCTGGGCCCCTCAGTTCAAGAAGGACAGGGAACTGCTTGAGGGAGTCCAGTGCAGAGCCACAAAGATGACGGAGTGGAACATCTCCCTTATGAGGAAAGGCTGAAGGAGCTGGGTCTCATTAGCCTGGAGAAGAGGAGACTGAGGGGTGACCTCATTAATGTTTATAAATATGTAAAGGGTGAGTGTCATGAGGATGGAGCCAGGCTCTTCTCAGTGACATCCAATGATAGAACTAGGGGCAATGGGTACAAGCTGGAACATAGGAGGTTCCACATAAATGTGAGGAAGAACTTCTTCACTGTGAGGGTGACAGAGCACTGGCACAGGCTGCCCAGAGAGGTTGTGGAGTCTCCTTCTCTGGAGACATCCAAAACCCACCTGGATGCGTTCCTGTGTGACCTGATCTAGGTATTCCTGCTCTGGCAGGGGGATTGGACTAGATGATCTTATGAGGTCCCTTCCAGTCCCTAACATTCTGTGATTCTGTGATTCTGTGCATAGATTGCCATGAAAGGCTGTGGAATCTTCATCATTCAACATTTCTTCAGAGCAGATTAAACAAACATCTGCCAGGAACAACCTGGGCATCATTGCTCCTGTGTTTCAGCCAAGACATGGGCTGCACAAGCTCTTGAGGCCCTCCAGCTCTACAGCCTTAAAAAAGCCCTGATACTCATTTCATGGTTTTCTGATTGTATAGAAAGTCTGTCTGGGCTTTTATCAGACATTTAGGTAGTAAATCAGTATTAATTTAGTCATAACAATCATACCTAGAAGAACATGGATCAATTTTATTTCTGGCATGATGCGACTTCCCTGGAATTATATAAGGGATTAATTTAGTTCAGCATTTAGATAATTAATAATCTATCAACATCTTATATTAATGTGCATATTGAGTTATTCTACCATCATTTTAAACAGTGGTACCACTAATGAGACCATTAACTATAGAGATCATCAAGACACATTGGATTCATGTTTTCAATATTTCTATCTAAGGTTAGTTTTTAGCTTAGCCAGTTAATAAATGCCAGGGTGATGCTGGCACAGAAAATATGCATCTCTTAATTTTCATTAAGAGGTCGCAGAGAATGCTGGTAAACAGACAGATGTGACTGTTTTGTATCACAGGGTCCTGCTAGGCAGAGGAAAGATTAAAGTTTTATTCTCATTTAGAATATGATACACAGCTGCTTTTCACATATTATTTCTGAAATTATTTGAGCTGTACCAAAATCAGAAGCTAATTATGATCTAGTTCTGGAAAACACATCGTCTCCTGCTGAACTTCAAATACACAAGTAGATGCACTGAAAAAAAAAGGCTAAATTTAAGCTCACACCAGAGCATTTGCAGGATAGATTACCACAGTTCCTCAAGTGTGATTACAAACACAAATCTTACCCCAGCTCCCTGACAAATTAACACAGCTTTACAACCTTTTCAAGTTGAATTACCTTGTAAGTGACTCTGAGGTCAGACTGAAGAGTCCCCACTGGAAGCTCCATTTAGACTAGTCCAACACCAGATCAATCTGTTAAAATACTCTTTAACTTTTTGGGCTTCCTAAAACTCAAACTTTAAGACCTGCATTGTGAGCCAGAATACAGAAAAAAATATTGCAAGAACCTCGATAAAGTGGAACTTTTAGGGCAAGCTTTAGAAATTACATCATTTGGGGATGTATTTGCTATTACATCTCTAGCAAAAATGAAGTAGACTTCAAAAGATGAAAATGACACATCTGTGCATCATATTACGTGCCAGACTGGCAACATAGACTCAGACTATAACTAACTGGGCACAAGGCCCATTCTTCATTGACACTCATAAAGAATAAATATTAAGAGATCAAGAATACAGCAGCAGTGAAGATAAAGAACAACCTGATCCCTGCCACACAGGGTGGTTCTTTAAATATTCAGAATATATCCCAGCAGTGATATCAGCCAGGAAAAATGAAATATTCTTTTGGATCCATCAAAGAAAGAAAAAAATTACCACAGCTGAAAAAGTATCCCAAAAAAACAGAGGCAGCAGTTACTACAGACACATGGTCGTTGGTAGCCATGCGTAAGTTCAGACTCCATTAAGTGGTTTGCACCAGTTGTAGCCATATTTTAGGCCTGGGCTTGTCTCTGGCTCATGCCAGCTCCTTCTACACTGTCCTTGGTCCTCTGCCTTCCCGTTGCTTTGCTCTCCACTAACAAGAGCATCTAGCCAGCATGCTTTCTTCCATGTTTCCCTGCCTCACACAACGTGGTGTGTTCTCCTGTAGGATAAGAAATGCTAGGGAAGAGGTTGAACTGATCTATGTCTGTTGCAACCTCAGACAGCGTGCATTAGTGTGTAAAAAAGAGAAGATAGAAATAGGGTTCTCTCCAGGAATTTTTCTTTCCATTCCTGTTTTTCCATTCTTATCCCCTTTTCATGACCTCCACTGATAATGAATCAACACGGCCTCTCACTGACTGACACCAGGCACATAGGTAGAGACTCTGGAAAGAATCATGTTTTATTTCCTTGACCTGTCACAGATTCTCAGAGCAAGAAGAGCAAGACACAAGCTGCTTGTTTACCCAAATGCCATACCCAGAGACATTTCCCAGTGATATTAAGGAGCAGCAGGAAAGTCCCACTAATGAGAATCATAGAATCATAGAATCACCATGGTTGGAAAGGATGTCCAGGATCAAGTCCAACCTATATCCCAACATCTCCTTAACCAATAGACCATAGCCTCAAGTTCTACATCTACTCGTTTTTTAAACACCTTCAGGGACAGCAACTCCACCACCTCCCTGGGCAGCCTGTTCCAGTGCCTAACCACCCTCTCAGTGAAGAACTTCTTCCTAATATCCAACCAAAACTTCCCCTGACATAACTTGAGGCCATTTCCTCTCCTCCTATCATTAGTCATTTGGGAGAAGAGACCAACACCAGCCTCACTACAACCTCTTTTTAGGTAGTTGTAGAGGGCAATGAGATCTCCTCTCAGTATCCTCTTCTCCAGGCTAAACAACCCCAGTTCCCTCAGCCCATCTTCATAAGGCCTGTTTTCCAGGCCTCTCACCAGCCTCGTTGCCCTTCTCTGGACTCTGTCCAGCACCTCAATGTCCTTCTTATACTGCGGTGCCCAGAACTGGACACAGTACTCAAGGTGTGGTCTCACAAGTGCCAAGTACAGGGGTACGATCACCTCCCTACTCCTGCTGGTCACACCGTTTCTGATACAGGCCAGGATGCCATTGGCCTTCTTGGCCACCTGGGCACACTGTTGGCTCATGTCCAGCTGGCTGTCAACCAACACCCCTAGGTCCTTTTCTACCAGGCAGCTTTCCAGCCACTCTTCCCCAAGCCTGTAGCACTGCATGGGGTTGCTGTGATCCAAATGCATGACCCAGCACTTTCCTTTGTTGAACCTCATACAATTAGCCTCAGCCTCCCTACCCTCAGGCAGATAGACACTCCCACTCAACATCATGTCATCTGCAAATTTACTGAGGGTGCCTTTGATCCCCTCATCCAGGTCATTGACAAAGACATTAAACAAGACTGGCCCCAAGACCGAGCCCTGAAGGACACCGCTTGTGACCGGTCTCCATCTGGATTTAACTCCATTCACCAGAACTCTCTGGGCTCGGCCATCCAGTCAGTTTTTAACCCAGCAAAGAGTCCACCTGTCTAAGCCATGAGTCGCCAGCTTCTGCAGCAGAATGCTGTGGGAAACAGTGTCAAATGCCTTACTGAAGTCCAGGTAGACAACATCCATCGCTTTTCCCTCATCCATTAGGCAGGTCACCTGATCATAGAAGGAGATCAGGTTGGTTAAACAGGACTTGCACTTTGTGAACCCATGTTGGGTGGACCTGATCCCCCTGTTGTCCTACACTTGCTGCATGATCACCCCCAAGATGAACCATTCCATAATCTTCCCTGGTACCGAGGTCAGGCTGACAGGCCTGTAGTTCCCTGGATCCTCCTTCCTGACCTTCTTGTAGATGGGCGTCACATTGGCAAGTCTCCAGTCATCCAGGATCTCCCCCATTAACCATGACTGCTGATAGATGATGGAGAGAGGCTTGGCAAGTTCCTCCACCAGCTCCCTCAGCGCTCTCGGGTGGATCTCATCCGGCCCCATAGACTTGTGGGTGTCTAATTGACTCAGCAGGTCCTTCACTACTATTTCCTGGATTACGAGGGGTTTATTCTGATCTCCATCCCAATCTTCCAGCTCAGGGAACTGAATAGCAAGCAGATTCCTTACTATTCCTTCTGTTTGCTGCACTGTAAGTCTACCTGGAGTTTCATGCACCCATAAAACAGGAGATAAACTGGCTTTTTCTAATATCTTTCATGTGACTTCACAGATAGAGTAGAAACTGTACCCATGGGAGGTGACACAGGCCCCCATGCACACCCACAGCCCTGCTCCCAGTAGCGGAGCAAGAAGATCTGTGGAAATAATCCCCATTTGGTGCTCCTGAGATAGGAAGAAACCCTATATAAGTCAGAACAGAAGTGGATCAGTTGTGCCCTCACATCTTCACTGGTAGCGCTGCAGGAACAGGCGTAATGCATATATCCACTATTGCACTTGGTTAAATTTTTTCAGTAAGGTGTTGGGAACACCCCTTCTGCAGGCCAGGAGAGAGTTACATGTTCATGCCTCAAGGATTTTCCACTCTACACCAGTCTCAACCACTACTGTGTTATACCTTCCTCAGCAAATGCAAACTGAACATCTTGCAAAGAACACTCTACAGGCTAAGCTCTTATATTTAGCATTGCATGCTGAAATAAATAAGGTTGTACATGAAACCCCACTATTTTCAAATGTCACTGAAATTATAATTCTGTAGGTCCTGACTTTGCATGGCTTTAAATCTCATTTTTAACAGTGTAATAACACAAAAGCGGGGAGAGGAGGGAGAGGAGAGGGAAGGGATGAATTTATATGCAATGGATAGTTCTTGTCATTTGCTATTGAGAGACTTTGCTGCTGAAAAACATACTTCAGGCTTTCATAGGATCATGATTAATAATTTTTAGGCTAAATTTACGGGTGTAGAGAGCAACTGAGTGTTACTAGTTACACTGTTTACACAGCAAAGTGAAACAGATGAAGTACCAGTATCTTGTATACAATTAATTGGCTCATTAACCTCAAAAAAGTTCAGAAACAAGAACCTAGGTGCACACACTTTCCTTCTTTGTTCCTGCAGAAAAGTCACTCTTACTGATATCGGGAGAGATTTAAGAGAAAACGAAGATACATGATGAAAGAAAAATACCAGTAAGTAAATCCAAGTGAGAAAACACGAGAAAGTCCAATGAGTGTGTTAGAGATGACACACTGATTGCCCTGTTGTGCTGGTGGGGATGATGAGGGCGCTCCAAAACACTTGGGCTCTGCTATTTCAAAGTAGTTTCACATAAGCCTTGGAAAACTCTTCCAGGGAAAGTCCTCAGTCTGCTGAAATCACATAGATTTCTCATCTCTCGTGGAGCCTGGATCTCACCTTCAAACCTCAGGATATCTATTAGAGCCTGTAAGAGCTCAAGATCCTTTTTCTTGGGCTTTTTTTGGGAAGACATTAGATAGAGAAGCTGAAAAGCTAAAGCAGAGTTGTGAAGTCACTCTGAATTCTTAGCGACTTCAAGAATCATGTAGTAGATCTATGTAGTAGATACAACCAGACATACTTTTCATGCAAGGGTATAAAACAGAAAATTGTTATGGAGTCTGTTAGCAGGTAGGTGATCCCACCATCTGAGGAGTTATTCCTGGGTTCATCTCCTGGTCTCATCAATAGGGCAGGAGCAATTAGGTCTTACTGTTAGTGTAAGTGATTTCAACTATACAACAAAGAAGCATTTAAAAATTAAGACTTCAAATAAGGAATCACTGTAATAAGGTCATTTTATGTGCTGATGATGATCCTACTTCATCGTACTTGCACATGCATACAAGGTGGCCTGACTGTGCTTTCAGCACACTCATTGTAACGGCGCTGATTTCTCCTGGGTGCTAATCACATTGTTACATCTCACACCATATGCAGGAAAAAATAAGACAAGAGGAAAAGTCTTTATTACAATTCCTGGGAAAATTGGAATTGAAAATTCTGACAGCTGACCCTCACTAGTAACAGTAAAGTCCAACAGGGAGTGATAATTAGACCATAAATAGCTATTTTGGACATGATTAGCAGCCATGTGTTCAGATGCCAGATAAGAGAAAAATTGCAGGCTTGCGTGGGCTGCTGGCTGGGCAGCAGTACTAACCAGAGCCACACTCAGCATCATTACAGTAGCCCAGACAGATTCACAGTTGGTCGCTCTCATCCACCCAAGGAAAAGACGGGTTCTGCGCCAAAGGGGCTTTCCATCTGTGACATTTCACGGCATGTGCCATCAGACAGCTCAGGGCAGAGAGTGGGAAGTTTATTAGCAGTGGCTGGAAGAGTTTAGACAGCTGTTGCTTTCCACAGCCCTTCTGAAAGCCTTGGAGCAGCAAACTTGTGGACGATGTTATCTCCAAAACACTGATTAAGAATGCATCTGTAAGGAATTAAACTTCAAATACATAAATGGTTACAGAAAAGAGTAAACAAAATGGCTGTCCCCATGCCCATGGTGGAACAGACCAGACAGAGTGGGTGTACTGCAGCAAGCTAGCTACAGGCCAGCTCGTTGACATCATAAGAAGCTCTCCAGGAGCAAGGACAGCAAAGCCCTGGAACAACTCACCTGCAAAGGCTGCCTGCAAAGCCTCATATGGAGGGATGGTAACAAAAGTAACCTATCTTGTCATAGCAGAAGGAGATGAGCTTCGTGAGCTCTTGAGGGCCTTTCCAGACTTGCAAGTTTTCACATTTCACAGGCAGCAAAACTGTATAGATGTTACAGTCATACCACACTGATAATTATATACATCTTTAAGTCAGATCAGAAACAGAATGTTTCCTTCAGAGAAGTTTCCCAGACTTTGCATGCATGACTTCAGCATATATCAGATGGCTGCGTACTTGGAAGGATTGTGCTGTATCTCTATGTCCTAGCACTATGATGAAACACTACTTTTCTCAAGTCTCTGTGGAGTTACTAGGTCTCTCCTTCTGTGCAATTCTGTGTCTACAGAGGCTTTAGCTAGCTTGGACCCCCAGGGCAAGCAACTTCAAACCTTTGGCAGGTATTAAAGATATCTGGCAGAGAGTTTTGCCTGGACTCTGTACTCCCTTGCAACTTAACAGAGACACCTCAAAACCCTGTAGCATCTCTTTTTGATGAGAAGCTTTCATCTTCTGATGAAGAATATTGGTGGTCATTATCAAAGTAGAGCAAGTGACAAGTTTTGGAAAATACACAGCAAAATTCTTTTTGTGGCAGAACATATATGAGATTTGACTTTATAAGCAGTTAGAGCCAAGCAAAGAGTCTGGAGGGATTGCTGTGTCCTACCACAAGACTTAAATATGAGAGAAATTGAGAAATTTAAAGTAAGAAGGACTTCCAGAGAAACACCAGACAGTGCTGACAGGAGTTCCCAGAGGGGTCAGGACCATCACAGGGCACAACAGCCTTGCTGAGTTTATCACATGCAGTTCGGTTTCCTTGAAAGGCTGAAATAATCCTTGACCAGATATTTTTTTAAAGAAAATCTTTTTAATTGAGGCAGTTTTTTCCTGTGCTAATAAATATCCCTTCATGATTAATTCAGTATTCTGATTTGAAGAGCACTGATGTTGTGGTATTATGTAGCTATCACAGAAAATTACCACTTCAGGACAGATGGTGCAGTGGTGTTGATGAGTAACATTTAAGCCCAATCATTACAGGCTCTTCTGCTTATTGAAGACATCCACTGAAGACATGTATATTAAAAGTAGATATTGCATTTTTTCTGCTAGCAATATCCTCATAGACTTTCTAGAGAATCCTTTTTTATCTTCAGATGAATTAAAGGGGCTGTATTTGAATTATGACTATTGATTCTCTTTCCTAAGTGTTAAATGGTTTTAGAAAAAGTTTCATGTCTTAACTTAGAGTTACAAAGTACTTGTAATCATTGAAGACTGATCCATTATATCTCACTGTTAAGTTTCTAAGTTTGAACAACCAGATGAATTAGGTCTTTAAAACTTTGTATCCAAGGAACACCACAAAGTCACAAGGAAGACTGCCCCAACTCCATCCCCAAAAGTATAAATCTGTTGTTATTTCAGTACAACATATCTTTTTTAATCTGTAAAGTCAGGTGAGTAGCATGGACAGCTTAATGAAAAAGGGCATTCAGTATTTTCTCAATAGAAAAAGAAAAGGATGATTTAAATGTCGCTTTAAATGGATAATAGTCATTTGGTATAGACTGAAATACAGTAAGACCCATCAGATTCTAAGAGCAGATGGGTGACAAGCATCTTCTTACCAAGGGGAAGGCAGCTGGTGATAGGTCTGACCTCAGCCTGGTTGAAATGGTTGCCTGCAACACGCAAGTCTTCATTTACCTTCCCTAACACACCTCTTGGTTTCTGCCCTCAAGCCATACATGGAGCACCAACAGTCCATCCCATTTTCAGCCTGTAGTAGGATTCCTTCCATGTGCTGGTTGCCTGCCCATCTGGAGCTGTCTAAAGGAAAGGCCTTACGGGAGCAAGAAGAGAGAGAGTAGTGCATGATCAGGGTGTTGCATCCCTCACTGTGCAAAAACCATGAGTGGTGCTGGGAATGACAGTGGAGCTGATCCAAACTCTAAGAGAGTCATTACAGTCCATTCCCTTCACCATGATTTGCAACAAGCCAGGCAGCTGGCAGCAGGCAGCCAAGGCAGTGGTCTCAAAATTTATACCCAGAAAATATACATGGAGAGAAAAATCACTGAATTTGGTTGTGGTGGTAGGCTTGAAATCGAGCACATGCGCTGAGCACTGAGGCCTTTGGAGACACAGCCACGAGTCTCCCAGCAAGCCAAACACTGTGGTCCCAAAGACTGTAGTGGCAGCATGTTAAACAAATCTGAACTGGAAGACAAGATCTGCTCGCACTCTGGGTCAAATGAGGATGAGCAGAGCACTGCTTGTAGCTGCTTACACAGGGCTTGTAGGGAAGAGCAGAGCCTTGAGGTCTTGAGCAGAGATGCTGGTGGGAAGAACTAGATTCAGCTGCAGGCTCTCTTCAGCCAGGTCTCTTAATGAAAGAGAAAAGTTTTAACTCAGGGGTTCCTCTGTGCCGTGTGTGCTGCTAATAACACAACATACTGCTGGAGGAAGCCATGTGAATATAAAGCTGAAATATCCATTCAGATATTTACAGAGAGAGAGCAAATTTGCAATCTCTTCATAGATGATTCTTCTGCTCTGGTGAGACTTCACATGGAATACTGCATCCAGCTTTGGAGCCTTCAACATAAGAAGGATATGGACCTGTTGGAGCGGGTCCAGAGGAGGACCACAAAAATGATCAAAGGGCTGGAACACCTCTCCTATGCAGACAGGCTGAGAGAGTTGGGGTTGTTCAGCCTGGAGAAGAGAAGGTTCTGGGGAGACCTTATAGCAACCTTCCAATACCTGAAAGGTGCCTATAAGAAAGCAGGGGAGGAACTGTTCACAAGGGCACGTACCAATAGGACGAGGGTTAATGGCTTTAAACTAGAAAAGGGTAGATTTAGGTTAGATGTAAGGAAAAAGTTTTTCAATATGAGGGTGGTGGATCACTGGCACAGGTTGCCCAGGGAGGCAGTGGAGTCCCCATCCCTGCAGACATTCAAGGTCAGGCTTGATGGGGCTCTGAGCAACCTGATCTAGTAAAGATGTCCCTGCTTACTGCAGGGGGATTGGACTACATGACCCTTCAGGGTCCCTCCCAACCCGATACATTCTATGATTCTATGATAGTGACTATTCACCCTCAATTTTATGATCAGAGCCTATAGCCTACAACAGCGTCATGCTAACCCATTGCCCTCTTTTCTCCAGATAAAAGAATGTAGAATACCACGGGGACAGAAAGCACATGTTAAATAGCTGACTTGTGCCTTGCTATTATTCTCCTCCTTCCTACATAATAACCTCCTCTTCTCTATTTATATTCATATCTATATTTAATGCTCACTGACAACTACAGACTTGTGTTTGATGTTCAGCTGAAGACATAATTCATCACAATCCTCATTTTTAGTAATGGAAAAAGGCTGTGGTAGAAAAAAAAAAAAAAACAGATTAGACTGCTTTTCATCTTGGTAGCCATGTATCCTTTTTGTGAACTTGGAAAGTCATAGAAAGAATGGCACCCTCAGACTATCACAGGCGATTCACAAAGTTTTCTGAATGCTACATGATCTCCCCTGGCAGGATCTGATCTCTCCTTTTTTAAAGGACGCTCATTAAAAACAGACAGCAAATCACCCATTCCTTGACCTACCTTTTCTGTTGTTGTTTTTTACATAAAGAGTAAAAAACATTCTATTTATTATAAAAAGATTTTTTAAAAACAGATGTTATCATTTCTATGTCTGTAGTCCTAAGAATGAAAAACAAGGAGCATAGGTAAATTATTAACTTGTTTTTCACACTCTTCCCTGCAGCCAGAGCCACCAGTCTTATGACTCCCAACCAGGTGGCCAGAGTGGAGCATGGCACTCCCTTACCAGCTACCAGCAACAATCCTCTAAGAACAACCTACTGCAGGTTTGTTAAATGCAAACTATCAAAGAGCCTCTGATAGTGACTCACAACAAAAAACAGACTAGTACTCTTCCTTACAAGAGTAACTGGAGGACCAGAGTATTTTGTGTTGGGGAATATATACACTCAGACTCCCCTATACATCCTCGCATGGAGAATGCCCATGTTCTTACGATTAAAAGTATTCCTAAGCACAGAAGCTTGTTGCTAGATATTATTTAGACATAACTTTATAAATGTCTTTGCACAGAAAATAGATTTACCTCCCTCTTTTCCAAAGTAGCTAATTTGCCTTAAAATAACTAGCATCAGCCTGTTAGAGATCAGACATAGCTGGATTAGATAACACTATAGTTTAAGAATATAATTTAACGCTAACTTTTAAAACCAATGTGAAAGATAGAAATTCCATTGGACTATGTGAATTCATTAAACTGAAGTTATTTTCATTTTTCAGAATGCGTTCTTTACAGAAATAGAAAATAGTATAAATGACCTTCAAATTCACAGTTGCTGTTAGGGATATTGTAGTTTTATTTTAATTAAAAACTCTTTTAATTTCTGGAAAAGCATGCATCCTTCATCTCTCTCATTCCTGCCTTCTCTAAAGGAGCTTCAGTCAAAGGGGGGTTGCTGTGAGCAAAGAACACAAAGACCTGGCTGAAACTGCACCTGCATGATGGTGAAGCCAAACCACAAGGTGTTGCTTGGAGGCCTGAAGTGCTACTCCCTGAAAGAAGGAGGTGACTGAGACAGCCTCATCTGATAACCACCAGAGCAGAGTAGAGGGGCAGAATCACCTCTCTCAGTCTGCTGGCCACACTTCTTCTGATGCAGCCCAGATGCATGAGCTTCCCCCAGAAAAAACCAAAAGATCAGATCACGTGCAGCTCTGTTTTCCTGCTATCCTCATCCCTCCCCACATTCCTATTAAAAAGCAATGATTGAAACTCATTTACCTCCTTGTTATTCCTGCATTATAATTGTTTGTAAATGCCATTTTTTCTTTAATTACCCCTTCCTACATATACATGAGAATGATAGAGTAAAGAACAATCCAACATTGCAATTGAATTACAAAAGCATTGCACATGACTGTCCTATTAACTTCGTAGCAGTGATGTGTTATAAAATCCGAAGTGCAGAAAAGGAGGTAGTAATTTGCTTATAAATTAAAGTTAGGAGCAAATGCTATATTGCCTGAGAAAAGAAAATCACCAATTGCAAAGTGTGTCTTCTAGCATGGATTTCACAGGGCAAAATGTAGTTAATAAAACTACCTTTATGCTTTTTATTACAGGTTTTTAGCGTAAATAGCTAATAACCAATTTCCATTAACGGTATTGGCACAAATGTAAATTAGGGTCTTTTTGTTTGTATTGCTGAAGTGCAATTCTATTGCCAGACAATTGTATTTGGCCGTTTCATTAATTGGAGAGATCTAAGAAACAGATACAGTTCCAGGGCCTGCCCAGGGAATATTAATATGGAAAAGAAATTGCACCACACACCGAGTTACAAGCGGTAACCTCACAAAGAGCACGTCTGCTTTTCGCACCCAAGCCTATTCCTCCATCACACACATTGGCATCGAGAGACCGCATCTCCAGCAGTCTAATATTGTCTCAACTCATGTTTAGGAACAAGGCTTTCCAGTCTCATGCAGCATCTCAAGACTTCAGCTGTTTTCCTGTTCTGAGTCACAAGCACCAAGGTCTTGGGAAGCTGGCTGCCACCCACCCTGACAAAAACAGAGGGCTGGAAAAGCGTGACAGTGGCCTGGGGTCACACACTTAAAAGAGGTAGAACACGAGCATTGCAGCTCAACTGGGGACACAGCCAGTCAGTGTGTCAGAAATGGGGCTGTCCCCTCTTTAACAGGGCTGCACTCCCCAGGTCAGGTTCTCTTCTAGCAAACACTCTCTCACTCCTAACTGATTTAGAGCACCCTCCTCCTCACCAAAGTAAAACCATTCTCCTGCAACTGGGAGACTCACCCTTTATTTTCTCCGTCATAGTAAGTGATGTGGAACCTTGCACAGGATTGACACTACCACTTTTCCCCATTCCGCAGGTGATGGCTTTCCCACTTGACACCCAGAAAAAGGGATGGTTGCAACATAATGATTTTTATCATTTTAGATGGCAGGTGAAGAAAGGGGCCTTTACAGCCTGCTAAATCAATGCTTCTGCTAGCCAAAGATCAGATGTAAACACTAGCAAATTACTGGCAAGGCACATGAAAGCCACACAATCCCATCTGCTATAGCAATAGAGGTTTTCCATTTCAGGCCTCATTCATCTGGGACCTTTCATATTCACAGGGTCTTTCTTTAGTCACGCTATGTAAGCACCTACTGTGTATACTGAAAGCCAATTTTCCCATATACTTAAGTGTGCTGCTGGAGGAACAATAAATCATGAATCTATTTCCAATTTCATTACCCTTTATATGATATTGATACAAAAGCATCCTTTCCCCTCATCTGCTTGTTTCTTAGATGAAGACTAGAAGAAATGCTTCTTCTCTTCATACAAATTGGCAGTTAGCTGTTTTCCTTTCATCCATACAGAAGGCGACAGACATTTTCTACAGCAAAAGGGTTTTGAAAAAGGGATGCATGCATTGGTTGTATGTTGTATTGCTCCCAATCGCGCAATACACTGGGTTAAATTTTTCTGCCATTGACCTCAGTGTAACATCCCCAGAAAATGTCTGATGAACACCTCTGAGAATATTTTTTTTCATTTTGCACATGAACAGCCATTTTAACAAATCATTATGTAATATATATATATATATATATATACACATCAACCACAGCTCCCTCTTGTCCTCACTATAAGCAATGTCATTCTAGTAGATCGACAGAATTACAGTAGATGTCAGCCTTGTATTTATGCTGAACTGCTATAAATCAAGAATAATTTCATTAAAGTTCATCAAATTCTGTTGATGCAACTCCAGTGTAAATGAGGTCAGAAACAGGCTTCATGACCTCTGAGTCCTTTTGCCCACTATATGCACAGAACATAATGAACTAAGCAAACATAGGAGGCAAGATAACGCTATTCCTGTAGCACACAAAATATTAAAAGCGATTAACAACATCAACCTTACAAGATAAGTGTTATGAATGGTCAAGATTTACGAAGAGCAAAAGAGGAGAAGCGCTTCTCTGGAGACCTGGCACCAGGAGACAAAACCCATCATATGAGGTCAGCACCCCAAGCTTGTTCTGGTTTTGTAATTACTTACAGTAGTTACCCTTTGATTGCAATTAGGTGGACTAAGTGAAAAACTTTATGGTTTCACTTCCATTCCTAAGCAACAAGACCAATGTTCCAGCTGGCTCACGTAGCTGTCTTGCATATTATGAGCCATACAAATACCAAATGGAGCTAATTATTATTCATGTTAAACTTATACCATCCGATCCAAATCCTATTATCTGAATACAAAGATTCCCAAGGGGTTCCACAAGGTTTGGATCTGATCTACAGTGACAAACGAACGATCACAAGAGCTAAAACCCAGTATGGAGCAGTGTATTTAGGAGTATATGGTTATTAATAAACTCATATGCTGGTATTTCCATATGAATAATATCTCAAAGCTTTATGCAGCTGCTGCAGCCTCAGCTCACATTTAATAAGAAGGCTCTACCTGCTGCTCTGAAGCACTGAATGGGTTAAAAAGCTGGGTAAAACTATGTTTGTTTCTCCTGAGGCGTGCTGGTTGAGGCAGCTCAGGATCACTGGGGAACTGACCCATGCTTCATTGCTGTCGGTGTCAACATCACAGTCAGCCACTGGTGCAGAGGGACCGCGGGGCACCCACAGAAGCTTGCACACCTCCCCAGCACACAGGAGTCATAGTATTTTACGAGTAAATAAAGCTGTCTGCAAGGCACAGGAGTTGTTTGTTTTCAAAAGCTACCACCTCCTGCAAGGAAAAAGCCCATTTCTTTATCACTGAGAATAGTACTATTTACAAGAAAAGGAGACCAAATCAGTCTTCCCAGAGAAGCCCTACAGACAGACGGAGCTCAGGGAAGTTTGACTGCTGATTTGATGCTTCTTACAATCCCCCTGAAGCTTTGAATGCCTTGGTGTCATTATTAGGGGATAAAACTGCATATTCCATAAACCTGCCTTAATCTGGCAACTTTTAAAAGTGCTAAATTCCCTTTTAAAAAGATGTTTAAAAAAAGTACTGAGACACAGATTCAATAGCATGGATTTAGTCGGTCAAAATCAAGGACAGGTACAGAATAGCTATTAAAAAAGATCAAGTGGCATGTGCATTACATCCAGTGGAGGCAGGTGCAGTGATGTATGGTGCAGTTCAGGCTGCCCCATTTGCCCAGAGTCACTGCATTACCAGCACTATATCCTAACTTAACTGCTCTGTAAAAGTGCTTTGGAATAGCGAAGTGCGAAAGGAGCCATATAAAACCAAATTCTATTCCGTTCTATTTAAAAGTTAAAGGCATCAGTAAAAAGAGAATAAATATCACTCCTCACTTTATGCAGATGGGACTATCCATCATGAAATGATAGATAAGCCTTATTTGAAAGGCAGCCTTCAGGGTGCTGCGTTGCTGAGAGATGCGGTGGCTATATCCACAGGCCATGGCTGCAAAGGTAGTGGGAAGCTCCCTACCAGCCTCTTGATGCCCTGGGCAGGGGCAGCCACCTCTGGGGTAGCCTGCAGAGGTGACAAGCCTGCTGCCATGTTTTGGCATGTGCCCCATGGGTGGTCCTGCACTACACCATACCACTTGCCATGCCTGGACCATTTCATTTCAGAGGAGAAAAAAGGGATGCTCCAGGCTACGCATGGCATCAGAAAGGATGTGCCAATAACTGCCCTGTCTCTGAATGTGTCACTCCCTGGACGCATTCTCTAGGAGAGAAAAAACTCTTGCTGTGATCTTTATGAACCCAGAGGTTGTGCAGGAACAAATAAATCACCTGCAGCAAATTCAGATGCCTAGAGACTTCTTCAGTGCCCATTTGCAATACCTGCTGGGAGGAGTGAAAGAAATATTCAGCAGACAGCAATCAGTCACCGACAAAGCCAAATGCACCTCAGGAAGGGGACAGGATTTGAACAGAAAGGCGAACAAGAGGGTGAAGCTGCCACACCAACACAAATTTAAATACCAACTTGTGGTCCAGAACAACTGCCTGCACGAGGCATCATTAAAACTTCTGGGAAAGGGACAGTTAAATGAAACTTCCCACCAAGGAAAAACTATCTAAAGGAGAAAGATGCTTCAAGAGCACACCAACCTCCTCCCAGCAGTCAGCTCACATCCATCACCATCTGCTGACAAGGCAGCAGGGCAGAGTGCCCCTGCAGTGAGGAAGCCCTGGTCAGTGCTCCCCACAGCCATCACTGCTGTCAGACCTACACCCTTCAAGCCCGTGGCACCTCCTGCCCGCTCTCCTGGGCAGCTCTGCTTTTACCTGCTGGCACTCCGGTCTGCAGCCGAAACATGAAAACATGGGCATCTCACAGCCCCCCAGGAGCATCGCCAGCCTCAGACATGGCCCCAGGTGACCAACAGCTTTGGGTGTAATTGTAAAAAGTAAATTACTTAGGTAGATACCATTTTGAAATTTCGCCAAATTATGTGTCTGTCTTATCTCTAGCTCCTGTCAAATCCAGTGACATTTCCCTCGCACTAGCCTCAGCAGCCAATGTCGCCGTGTGCCAGCAGCCCTCCTCCTCACAGAGGGCAGCGAGCGTGCCAGACCTGCACACCGAGCCGTCTCACACTGGCACACAGGGGGGAACAGCCATCAGCCTGTGCTCACCCCTGAGCAAAGGTTCTGCTCATGTTTCCAGCTCTTCCCTTCAGGAAGAAGTTTCTGGAAGGTCTTGCTGATCACCAACTGACAGGCTGGCCCCTTCTGCATGCTTATTAACCTCCTCTAATTGCTAGGTGGTGGAGTATTTTAAAAAGCTTCTTTTGTGTATGGCTTGTTGCCTGCAGTGTGAATTTTGTTTGTATTGTCTTTATGGAGATGTTTATTTCTAAACTCCATTGTTTTCTACCCATCTGTGCATAATGACGTGTAAAAGAAATATATTATTTGATGTTACCTATGGATATGTTTCTTAGAAATAAAAGTGATTAACAGAAGTGACCTCATACATGCCAGTTTCAAAATGGACTTCATTATATCACAAACATTACAAGTTTAATTGATAAAGATACCAAATTATTTCTAGAGAAGGCTCCCTTCAAAGTGGGAAGTGGTGTAGCAGGCCCAGCAGACCAGCATGGCGAGCTGCCACCTGCAGGGACTGGGTAGTGCGTCTCTGCAGGACACCTGTCAGGGTGACAGCTCAGCTATCTGTGGCCACAACATCTGGCAGAGGGGATATCTGAGCAGCTGGTGACGTGTGAATGGAGCCATTGTCCTTCAGAGGATGTCTCTGAGTAGCACCAGGGACAATTCAGTTTATCAAAAACATTGCATCAATTTAATGTGGACCATATTCTCTATAGAGGATGTTGAGCAGGATTCATTTCATTACCAATGAGTCCTTGAGAACCTCTAGGTAAGCAGATTCACTTTGCTGCCCCATATGGCCCCACAATTGCATCTGGCCAAAGGACAGCTGATTTTGGTCTGACTAAGACATTTTGGTCTTCTGGGCATCCAGTCCTGGCATGAAAACATCAGGAAATAGAAACTCCATCTCCTGCCTCCACAGTTTACTCCAGAAATATCACACACCCTGCACTAACTACAGTTCCAGTCAGTTTTGCCTTTCTCCGTTACATTAAATACTCTTTTAATAGCTACTACTCTGTCCCTACAGAAGTGTTACAAGTAAATCACCTCTCTGACAGATAACAAAGGAAGACAGCAAATGCTGTCCCAGATTCTGCATGCACTAACATGAGGTGAGCCAGTGGGATCAGCTTCTCCATAAGCTTCTTTTGAGAGGATGAAGCCCCTTAGGTAGGAGTCACCTCCTTAACTTTGCCCGGGTCAAAGCTGGTGTCCAACATGTCCCATTTGGTAAGAGAGGACAGCAGTCTTTGGTGTATGACTTAGTTTTAATATACTGAAACTTACTTGGTTTAAATGGGTGTACTTCTCAGTATGCAGTTCTCAGCAGTAATTACTAATCCTTGTGGTGGGCTCCACTAATCCTTGTGGTGGCATAAAACATTAAACAGAAGATATTTTGCCTTTGGAAAAAGGCTTACCAGTAACAATGTTGAATAACTTGACATTTAGGACTAATCTCAACATTAGAGTCACCACAATTATATAAAGTTTCTCCATGGTAAACCACTCTTCCAGACCTGCCCATCAATTCCCCATCCAAAGTCCACAGGCTTTCCAAATATTAAAATTTTAAATAGGCAGATTATAGAATCATAGAACGATTTGAGTGGGAAGGGACCTTAAAGATCATCCAGTTCCAATCCCCCTGCCATGGCAGGGACACCTCCCACTAGACCAGGTTGCTCAAGGACTCATCCAGCCTGGCCTTGAACACTTTCAGGGAGGGGGCAGCCACAACTTCCCTGGGCAACCTGTGCCAGTGCCTCCCCACCCTCACAGTATAGAATTTCTTCCTAATGCCTAATCTAAATCTACTCTCACTTCAAAACCATTACCCCTCATCCTGTCACTATAGGATCTTGTAACAAGTCCCTCCCCAGCTTTCTTGTAGGCTTCCTCAGGTACTAGGAGGTGCTATCAGGTCCCCCGGAGCCTTCTCTTCTACAGGCTGAACAAGCCTCCCTCAGCCTGTCCCCGTAGGACAGGTGCTCCAAACCTCTGATCATCTTCGTGGCTCTTTAGAAGACTTTCATAAAGTGTGAAGTCAACCATCTACACCTGTTACATCTTCACAGCCAGGTCTTGCATCCAAGCAGTGTCTTGGAAAATCTTTGTTGGAGCTATGTTTTCTGAAGCCAGCTCTGGAAATAAGATGGTTATGACCATTCAAATTGGTTACCATTTTTGATGCTTCCCAGTGAAAGAAGGGTGAACAAGCACACCTTTGTTTGCTACTTCAGGGTCATCAGAAGACAATAAAAGTGCAGCCAGCAAGTATGATGCAATGCCCAGAAAATGCCTATGTCTCATGCCTATGTCTACAAACAGCCTAGTGAAAACACACCAAAAGCTCGTGTTGCTGCTTGTTGCCTCCACCCACATTTCCTCAGAAGCAGAAACATGGAAAAAAAAAATAGGTTTCCTTCCACCAAATGGCTCTGTTTGATAGCAAAGTTTCCAAAGACAAAAGCACTCACATGCTTCCAGCTGGAAGCACTGCCCAAGGGCTCTGCCAAGTCACACCAGGCCCATGAGGCAAACACATCCATGTATTACCAGCCCAGACTGTTTGTTGGTAAGGCTGCCCCTTAACACTAGAAAGTGTCTCTTTACACAGTCTAGGAGGAAGGACAGTATCATTGTTGACATACGTGTTTCAGATTTAGGATGTCCTAGCCTGCAATAGCTCTGTGATCTTCAAGTCACTTAATACCTTCCTGGCAATTTTTCACTCTTTAAAAAGTGTAAGGATAAAAATCCTTCCCTACTCACAGCAAGTGGTAAGGATAAACACAGCTCAGCTGCTGAAGTGCTGGTACTGTGATATGTGCCATAAAAAGGAAATGTCTCATGAATAGATCGAAGAAGACAGAAAACAGGTTAGACTTCAAGGAACAGCATATGTCAGCCTAGCAACACACAGTCGAACATTTCTACAGCTTTCTCCTTTTCTGCCATGAAGGACTAAAACCATGGCCCACTAGCATCACCTGCTTGCCATCAAAGCACCAGTGCTCAGTCAACAGCATCAAAAGCTTCAGACAAGATCTTCACTGTGCACTAAAAATTAATAGTAAAACCTGCCACATGCCTACAGCCTCTTACACAAAAGCGACGGTGCACAGGGAACAATTTGCAACAGAACAAACTTCATATCATGACCTCTGATGAAATCTCAAAGTCAGGAAGGTGCCTTTGTTGTGGAGAGGAGGATTACCCAGACTTACCGCAAAGTATGGCTGGGTCCAAATTTGCCTTATCTCTGGGAAAAGGTTTAGAGCTTGTTTTGAAAGACAAGAGATGCTGGAAAGCCATGGTGTTCTAGGCATTGATAATGCTGGTCAAAATCAATCTCAGGTACACCACCTTGGACCTCTGTGTCCAAAAATTACTTCTGGGTTTAGTTCATTACTCATTTACTCAGACAGGCTAATCTGAGCCCCTACAGTGCTGTATATACTCCATCCAGTGCAGTACATACAGGCTTGACCTTTACAGTGGAGCATTTCTACAACTTCTCAGATTGCCCTTTTTGCTATGACCTTCACAGGACTGTAATACTGATAGCAAAATTGTTGTCATGGTTGGGGATAAGAGTCATGTTCTCACACAAAGCGGCCTGTGACAGCTTATAATACCAGAAGATAAATAAAAAGTCTGTAATTAGGGAAAAGAAAAATTCCACAATCCTGTAGCAGAATTTGGTGTAAAATGGCTTGTAAAACCTTCAGTGGGGCTACAGAAAAGAAGCTCTTGAAAGTTCCTAGCATAATCCAGCAAAATAGACAAAAACAGTTTCAGGATAAACATAATGACAAAATTGGATGGATTAAATATACAACCATTGTTCAAAGAAGAGTATATGAACCAGGAAGAAAAAGGTAAAAAGCAAGACCAGAACTGGTACTACACAGGTACAAGAATGTCCTTCTAGGAAAAAAATTAATTTGTTGTCAGAATTTGTTCTAAACTGTATAGATTTATATATGCGTTGTCATGAAAAATAAGAGGAAGATAAATACAATGAAGAACAGCACAGAATATTGGGCTGCACGTAGTCAGACACGAACACCTACATCCACACTGCTCCTGCAGCTTGATTAGGGTATGGACTGAGTTCCTCTGGATACACTAACCACATGTCATACACTGGTGTACAGCAATATTACTTCCTGTCTTCTGCTTTTATCAGAAAAATACAAGAAATTATTAGCAAAATAACGACTCTTCTGACAAAAAAGTTTTTCTTCTGATTTTCCACTCTGCATACAAAAAGTCGTATTATCCTGAGAAGCTGATGGTTTTTGGATCATATTTCTTCTATTTCTTCTATTTCTTTCTCTTAAAAAGGAGAGGCATTTAAAAAAAGTATTGTATCATTTTTAAATAGATTTATCATCTGGTTTTCCAGTTTCCCTTAGGTTTTTATAATTGTGAAACTATGAGGGCTGGAAGGACACTCTGCCCTATGCAAAGAAGGTGCCTCTTGGAGGACCCAGGCATGGCCATGTCTCCTGCCCACACCTCAAACTCATGGCTTCTCCCTACCAGAGTACTTCAAAAAAATACAGACGTGGTTGCCTTTGTCCCTTAATTTTCAGAACAAAGGCAGATAAATGCAAAAAATGTGACCCCCAGTTCTCAATACAGACACAATGGACTGTTTACACTTTTCTGGAGTTTTAAAGTTTTTCAAGGGGGTTCAAGTTTAAGGTCACTGCTTTTCCAGCATACACCACTATCTGGAGCCTTGACCTAAGGAGACTAATTTTTTCTCCATAAAGGTATTTTTCTAGATTAGTTTTCTGATCTTCTTGTTTGTGTTTGTGATTGAAAGTGTAATGTCCCCACACTGCCAGTGTAAATCATTAAAGCTTAACTATCAAAACTGTTTTCTCCTCCAAGTAGTCTTTGGCTAAACAAGTCAATGTGACAAGTAAAGAAGATGGGAATTTTTACAGAGAGTTTGTGCATACCCAGGTAATGTGGACAGCACATCTAAGTGCACATCTAAGATTTTTATTTCAGGAAATTCTTCAGGATCAGATCACGTCCTTCATATTAGAACAGGCAAAACATGGTGCACAAACCCAAGTACCACTCCTTTGTCTTCAGATGATTGTTCCAATAGGGGACTAACAGGATCGCACCCAAACTTATTCACATGAGGAAAATCCGCAGTGGCTCCTCTGGGCATCCTCGGGGTCAGCTGGATGCAGACTCTCCATCTACATTGGAGCCGACGACGACAAATCTACCACTGTATGTATGTTATTCACAAGGTAATGTGGCCCTGCAAGAAAGTCAGCAGTTTGGATCTGTGACCCTGGCAGCCTGAAGTGCTGAATCTCTCTGTTCAGGTAGAGAGCAAGAGCAAAAATATGTATGTTTGCTAGAAATGTAAGAATATTTCCAGTTAGTAGGCTGAATTAATGTCTAAAAGTTAAATTACAGTCTTTACACTTTCTCTGTCTTTCCTCTGAATACTCAGGTCCATTTTTACATGTACAGACAAGGGAGATTTTGAATTAATAAATGTGGTATTATGGCATGATCCTTTAAGCAACTGAGAGATGAAAGGTTGATTTTTGTTTCAGTCCTAAGCATACTGACTTCAGGGGTAAATTTGGAGCTTGATGCAAGGGATTCAGCTGTGCAACTACATTAAATAGGAGCCACTAGAAAAAACAAAATTATATTCTCTTCCCTGGACAAGAAATTAAATACAGATTGCAACTTATTCAAAGAGTTCAAAGTCAATTACTTTTTCCAGTGAAATCAATGAGAACAACTTTCCATTTCACTTCATCAGCTTTGCTGTCCACTGAGAAGAGTGACTTTATCTGGGATCTTTATCACCATTTACTTTCCCGGGTTGTTGGGTTTTCTTCTTTCTTTTTTGCCTGATTGAGGATCAGTCTCATAAATACAACATTCATTTTTTTCCAAAGGCAATTCCACTGCTTTCAATAACTGGCTAGAATTTTGAAAAAATCACTGGAATTCTCCTTTAAGATATTGTAAATGCTGCAACAAAGACCAATATTATCTGGATGAATCATCCAAACCACACATGCCATTCCCCAACAGGCCTGTAAAAGTGCAGCTGCAGATCTATGGAGATACTCTGACCAGGATCAACATTCATCCAGTGACCTCTCTAAAAATGGTGTGCATACTTTTACTTGATCTTCATTCGTCACGGTTTGGTTAAGGCGGGTATCACTTGAATGGACTTGATCTTTCTCCATTGGTGGCAGCAGTATGCACAACAGCAGACAGTCACTTATAAATCCACTACAGAACATGGAGTAGATGTTCCTGAGGGAGATTAGACTCATGTCTACACTTCTTTCATTCAAAGATGTCAAGTCTATCTGATTACATGTACTGGCCCCAAATTTTGTTCTCAGGGATTGCGTGTTGGCATTGCCATCCTCAAGATCTGGGCTTGTTCCCAGCCTGCCAACTGTCATTCATTCTTGAAACCACATGTCCACACAAACATGGTATCTCTTCCCTTTATTTTCCATACGATGTTTGTAGATGATCAAGAGCTACTGTAAAATTAGTGCCCCCTCCCCATTTATGTAGAGCTACACCAGACGAGGCAAGCTGAGGATCCAGCAGCCAGATCACCAGGGCCCAATTTCTAACATTATTTAATAACCATCATAACATTTAACTGCTAAGCAGCCAAAGTAATTAATCACTTCATCCTCAGATTCCCATGCCCTGTAGCTACCTCGCTGCCTGCAGTCATGACTCTGCAGCCCGCCTGGTGTGCCTGTAGCGACTGATGAGCAATGCCCAGATGGTGCAAGGGCTCTGCCAAGCTGATTTCACCCTCCGGTCATCTGTATCTTGAGCTTGTGATTGTAAAGATGGATGCACAAGGTATGGTGGGGAGGGGTGGGAGCAGGAGCTGACAGTGCAGCTAATACTGCCAGAGCTGCAGTGGTGCGATGGAGCTTGCCATGCAGTCCTGATGAGGAAGGGACATGGGATAAAAGAAGTTTATCTGAATAGCATTTGCCCATCCCACCTTGATACTACTATATATAAGTACTAAATCTATATATAGTATATGCAGGGCTTGCTATCAGTTAGCTAAAGGAAACTGTTATTTTAAGGACTGTTCTTCTCATGGTAGATTTGGTTTACTCTTGAATTACAATTTGCAGTTTAAGGGAAAAAATCAGATCTATACTTTCATTTAAATTCTTGGTTTAGACTAGGAAAAAGAGAAAGAGATACCCAGATCTTTTGGAGAAAGAGCAAAGAGCTTGAAATATCCCAAATGGATAGGCAGATGGGTTTATCGCTGTTACTGAGGCTCTGTACAGTAGCAACACCTGTGTCAGGCACCCAAACAAAACTGTGCAAAATGCTTTCTGATAGCTGACATTGTGATAAGAGGGAGAGTCACCAGCAAATACCCATGCAAGACACATGCTGAGCACCAGTACAGAGTCCCCTTCAGTACTGGAAAGAGGAGCTGATCTTGCTGGGTTGAGCTGTGAGCTGTGTCCAGCCCAGACCAAGCTCCCTGTTCTCAGCAGACCTCCACCTGCTAAGGGTGGGCTCAACCTGAGTGCTGCCAGCTCAGCCGTGCCTATTGTCTGGCAACACTTACACTCTGGGGTAGCATTTTTTCAAGGCATAAAGGCAGGAAATTTGATGATGATGTGATCTTTCTGATGAAGTGGACACCACTGCACTGTAGCAAAGGTGGTGGGCAGTTATCTGCTCGGAGCTGTGGCCTCAGATCTCCCCTTCTCTTGTGGGAGTGAAGTACCTTTCCATCACAGGAACTCCCCGCCTCTGGTGTGGCATGTGCCCAAAACACCAGGACGCACCAAGTAGCCATGAAAAGACTTTACTTTGATCATATTGTCCATGGAAAAACAGTGCTTCCAAGAAACAGTGGTGATTATACAGGCTGTAGGCTTCTAATAATCATGTTTTTGACACCATGTAGAAGTTCAGGACATCCTAGTTGCTTGAAGACTATTTTGGGGCATTAGAGACATGAGTTCAGCTGACCCACAAACTTCCTGGAGATAAAGCGCTCAGTCTCTTCTCTGACTCACCCTACGCCTATGCAAACAGAGACGCTATTTCACAAGGACATCCAGAGAACAAAATAACCCACAGATTACAGTGCTCTCATCTACATGGGCACTGAAAGCAGGGACAGCCCTCAGAGCTTCCACTCTCACTATTCAGTGAGCAATTGGCCAAGAACTGACCACCATCTCCAAAAAGTTCAGAGCATTTAGGTCTAGTTATATTCTGACAGAGCTTTTACATATGCTTATATAGCTGAGGTTATAAAACAGGCTCTGAGATCACTAGGGCAAGTTATAATGTCATTAAAAAACCCAGTGAATCTCATTGCTTTTCACATTTCATACATAAAAATAATAAAGCAAGATTTTTTTTCTGAAATATCAGTTTAATTGAGAAATTAAATTCCTGCTGTTTGCCTCCACTCAGGATATAGCTTTACATGTACCAAAATGATAAAGAAGACAGAAGTGGAAGACTGTCTACACTATGAAGAAGAAAAGATAACTATTGTGATCTGTGCAAACCTTCTGAAAACCATACTTTTGCTCTTGATTTTATTTCTGTCCTGCATTTTTAAGAACTCAGCTGAAATAATATCCCACCTTCTACCACTGGAAGAATTAATGCATTTCATAAGACATAAAATAGATGTTCTTATAAAGAGGTCATGCAGTTTATTTTCAAACAGATTCATATATATCAACACACATTATTAACTGTATAATTATTTGGAATCACACTCATATACATATGCCTGTAAGTATACATTTCTTTCACTATATACATTATCAGCAAACAGAAATGTTTATTTAAGTTACAAAAGGACAACAGCTGGATCACAACAGGATCCCAGTGGCCACTGCCTCATGGCATTTTTATAGAGTACCATTTCAGCAAAATCCTTTGCAGTGCTTTACACACCATAAACATTGCATTTTGATAAGCCAATTCGATACCCACAAGTCTATGGGGCCAGATGAGATCCACCCGAGAGTGCTGAGGGAGCTGGCACTGGAACTTGCCAATACCCACAAGTCTATGGGGCCAGATGAGATCCACCCGAGAGTGCTGAGGGAGCTGGTGGAGGAACTTGCCAAGCCTCTCTCCATCATCTATCAGCAGTCATGGTTAATAGGGGAGATCCTGGTTGACTGGAGACTTGCCAATGTGACGCCCAAGTTACATCAGGGGAAGTTTTGGTTGGATATTAGGAAGAAGTTCTTCACTGAGAGGGTGGTTAGGCACTGGAACAGGCTGCCCAGGGAGGTGGTGGAGTCACCGTCCCTGGGGGTGTTAAAAAAATGGGTTGATGAGGCACTTGAGGCCATCGTCTATTGGTTAAGGAGATGTTTGGATATAGGTTGGACTTGATGATCCTGGAGGTCCTTTCCAACCATGGTGATTCTATGATTCTATGATTCAACAGTGCAACCAAGAACATGAAGAGCCATCAGAAAGAAAACAGCCTTCCCACTACAACAGCAATGGGCAAAACCATAACTATTCGGGTAATAAAAGCTTGTCATAATATAACCTTCCTCTGTGAAAGTAGGTAGTATTTTCTGTGTCTTAGCATTAGTATTTACTGTGACAGTGAAGGTGTTCCTTTCAAATATTTAGCAAAGGGCCAGAGGCGATGAGTGTTGGGATCCCATCAAAGGGCTCAGGGTGGGGAAGCAAGAGGTGACCCCCTGCCAGCCTCAGTGCCCTGCCTGTTGTGATGGGGGACAGCCCCAGGAGCACTAGTGCCAGGGCATCTTCCCAGAGGGCCACAGGGGACATACCTGCTCCCGCCACCCCCCAGGGTGCCCCTTGCTGCTCACTGGGTCACTTGGCTCTGGTGGATGAGACGCTGGCAGCAGCCACCCCTCTCTGTCACCATCCCTTGACCATCTATGGGACCTGTGTTTTACAGTCCCCTCCTCAGGATGCTGGCTAGAGCCCAGGTTAGGCTTGGAAAGATTTCCCTCACACTGTGTTCTCCAAAATCCTGCCCTCTATCCCAGCAGCAATCTCATGAGCTGCCTTGTCCCTGGTGTGCAAAGCACCAGGAAAGCATGTGTCCCACAACTGAGCACTGCCCCACAACTTTCTGGGCTGGGTTTCTCCCACATGAAGAAACAAGACCCGCCAGCACACTCAGAGAGCCAGAACCCACTTTGAAACTACCTCTGCCCTAAACTTCGGGGATGTGGACCACTTCATACCTTCTCTATCCTTTCTTTAAATGTTGTGATAACCTTGGCAAAGGAAAACAAACAAACAAACAAACCAAAACAAAAAAAACACACAAAAAAACCCACAACAACAACAACAACAAACAAAAAACAACAAAACACAAAATCATGAGAGAGCCCTCTGCTGGTAATTTAATTTTTGGCTGGAGAAGAAATGACAAAATTTGGCTTGTGTTTGGTTTCTTCTCTACCATGTCAGCAGATCTGTAAGGTTATACAAAACAATGTCCTTTCATAAATGCATTAAAGGAACAAGGACATCTGAAAACCTATGTGCTGGGAAGACAGTGGTGAACAAGGTCCCCAAGTTAGAGAAATCAAGTTAGGACAGTTTGCTGCTGATTTCCTGGGGTAGATTTAACTGTTGAGTTAAAACCCACAGACAGAGGTGACATTACAATGTAAGTCAAAGGAAAATTCTGTGGGAGCTTAGGCTGGAAAGCAGAGAAGACGATGTGCTGCCCATGCCCTGTGCACACACGAATTACCTGGGTGCATTGTGTATGTGGTGAATATCCAGTTCTCATACAAGGCAAAAATCTGGCCTGTCGTTTGTGCCGTAAAGGCTGTGTTGGGTAGGAATGCTGCTCTCCCCAGACTCTGCATTTCAGTCCTACTACAGCAGACCTACTGATTTACCAATTCTGTTAGTACAATACTATCATGTTTGAAAATGCATTTAGGGTTGAAATAAACCCAGGGGAGAGCAAATGGCCAATGAGGTGTAGGCCGGTGGTGGAGTGAGGCTGGAAGGCAATCAGTGTGGTGTCCCTCTGCGAGCAAGAAGGATCATACCCTCAGGGCAGGACAGCATCCCTTCCTTCCCTACACAGCTTTATCACAACCCTCCCTGGGATTTTGCCACCGGTTCTGGCCATTCGGTTATCCATGACATACAACACAGAAAGGGAAAAAACATGAAAAAGCACAGGTGAGAGATACTACGCTTCAGGTATTTCTTTCATCTTTCTTCATCAAGACCATGCAAATTAAGAAATGCCCCCAGCAGTCTCTCCCTGGCCACTGCCAATGGCCATGAGTGCCATGCCATGGTGGGCGTCCTCTTGTTTTCAGTCACTGGCCACACACGTGAGAGAGCAGCACGTATGTACAGGACTGCCCCAAGGAGGGGGGGATTCCTCAAAACGACAGTTCTGTGAGCTCCTTCAATATTTATAGGTCGCATTGACCCCAAGCACCACGTGTTAGGGTATTGATCTAAAAGTTGCTTGCTAACAAAATACTACATTGATGATATACAGCAAGGAGAAATACATCTGGGAGATAATGACAACTTGCTGCAGTTTGAAACAGTGACAAAATGTGATTATCTGAGGTAAAAATATGCTACTAACCATTTGGCAAGAGGTCAAGTGTACTTCAGCTTCATGGTTCCCCTGCAGAGCCCAACAATAAAAAGTGAAGGGAACAAACTGCATGAAGGCTTTTTTCTCACTAAGATCAGCTTTTTATGTTCCTCTACTGAATTTTAAAACAGCCAATTTGGAGAGGGACCCTTAATAAACTGTCCTATTCTCTGCAACACTGATTTCATATTTTTCATCTCTTTCCTAATATAATCGATAATAAAGGAAAGATTGGGCTGTAAGCAAAATTGCTCATGTGGGCAATCAATGCCAAGCACTGAGAGGATGTTTTAAACACTCTTAATAACAATTAACATCTCGGAAAGGGTGTCGGAGCCTTCAGCAGGGCGGGGGTTAGTGCCCTGTCAGCAGGAACTGCTTCCGTCAGACCACACACCTCAGCCATGACACAAACTTCTCACTTTTTGCGAAAATGTACTGCACTGGGTATGGATTTAGCAGTGGTTAACTTGTTCTTTCAGTGAGAGTACAGGATGCCCACTCTTCCCCCAGGGAGAGGAGCTAAGCCCTGTTGTAGAGAGGGCAGAAAAAAAGGAGCAGAAGTATTAGTGAACCCCAAACCACCCATGTCACGAACATCTACTGCCAACAGGACCCACGCTGGGTACCCTTCCCAATCATCCTCAGCTGAGTACACCTTCCCCTTCAGTGGGTTTGTGAAGGGGTCACCAGACCATTAGCAATTATTCCCTGACTGCCAAAAATCCTGGCCATAGGCCAGCATACGGCTTTCTTTGCTCCTTCAAGTGGGCACAAGGCTATTTCATATCCCCCAGGATTGCCTGCCACATCTGTCAGGGTCTGCCCTGCAGGAAAAATACCAAGAACCTCTTTTGACATGTCTATACTGGAACGCCAGAAGTTCAACTAAGTGCCATTTGCAGGTAATGGGCCTCCTTTCTTTTTTAAGTAATCTTGTTCCAAGAATTGCAGTACAGATCTCAAAATTGACTTTATTATTTTATTCATTTATTAAAATGTAAGGTTTGCACCTAAAACAGATAATGCTCTCCAGCTGTCAGGTATCTTTGGCCAATGCATTATTTATAATCTTGATAATAATTTTTGAGATGTTAAGCTATTGTCCAACAGCTGGTTGTGACATTTCGAAGGAGTGGGGAATCGTGGAAATGAATGCTTTTGAAGTGGACCAGACTCATTGTACAGGAATTGTTATGGCAAGTACCCCTCACTGCTGTACTGATGATTTACTCCTCTTCTGCAAGGTGATTTCTTGGACCGCTACAACCTTCTTTGCACCTCTTTGTCTGCCAGCATGTGTGAGGACTTACAAAAGGATTAGTTGGTCTCTGCTGTGGAAGGTGGGAAGAGGGACCAAATGACACCAGACTGGAACCAGGTGCAGCCTTTTAACAGTGCCCTGAGGCATCCAGTTATGAGCAAGCTGGCATTTCCATCATCTAAATGACAGTCATATCTCAGTAAAATGCAAGGATTCAGCTGGGCTGTGGTTTAACTATGTTCCAAATGCTGAGAAATTGGGAGAGTTCCACACAAACTCCCTTGGGACCAGAGGCATTGCGGTCCTGTTCACATGGAGGGTCCCTGCACAAACATACCTCTCCATGCCATAGCTTGGGAAACTCAGTTCTTTGCCCACACCAGTGTCATCTGAGCTTTCTTTTTCCCCTCACACCTGCATTGTATGTTCTTGGGCTTATTTTCCATACAGCTTGCTTTAGCCAGCTTGTTTCAAACTACCCAGTGCTCCAGGTGACCAAGAATTATCATGGAAATACCCACAAAAGAACAAGGGAGGAGTGATTCAAAAACACAGATAAGCATGGGCTCTTATTTGTGTCTTTGAAAATTCCCCTCATTAGCATTACCAGCTTATCTTGAGAAGGATGCCTGATAGTGGTAGTCCATGTGGAGAAAAGAAACACAACGTTCAAATAACAGGAGAGAGATTTGCCAAAAGCCAGTGCAAAAGCATCACTGGATTACATCCTAGGTGTTAAGTGCATTCCCCTGGGCACCCTCTGTTCATACACCTTCTGTATGTCAGAGCCTTACTCAGCACCTTCTTCAAAGATAAGAAATTAAACCTTTCACTGAGTCTGGTGAGACACCCAGAATCAGTGTTGTAACACAGCACCCACTTTGTGGTGCCTCCAAAACCATGCAGCAAATGCAATATTCCTCTTACTTTCTCATTACAGTTCCTACTTGTCCCATGAAAATAAAATCTCAACTCTACACAAGCTTTGCTCTATAATTCATACTCCAGTCACTGTTTAATGACACCAGATTCCAGCTATAAACTGCTTCAAATATCCTGAGAACTTCTGCAGAGCACAATGCAAATTTGAAAAGTTCAAGCCTGGTGCTAATGCAATAAAAGAAGGCGAATATGATTCCAGATATACAGTTGGTGTAATGCCTTTAGGAACCGCTCCATCAGTTTGATTTAGAAAATGATTGTATTATGTTAAAACAACTAAATTGGATAAGAGGAAGAGGGATTTGTTGACGTAAACCTTGTCTCTGGGTTCCAAATCCCTCCAAGTAAATGCAAATAAGAAAATATGTACAGAGAGAACTGCCAATTTCCCCTTAGGAGATCTTTTTTCAAGGAAGTAAAAGTCCATATTGGAAATCAATCCAGTTGTTTATAAAGCAAGAAACCTCTATTGGAAGTCAGTGGGAAGGAATATTGGAAGCAAACCATCACCAGAAGAGTACAAAGGGAAAAAATGCCCAAACTATATATTCCAAACTTATTGTTTTCAAAGAATGGTTCTGATTCTGATGTCATCTGCAATAAATCAGGAATAGCTTGGCATGTGTCAGCCGAACATCACCAGCTCAAAGCAAACAAAACACAATGAAAGAGCAATCAGGAATAGGCCAATGGCTTTAGTAAGGGTTGCCATGAATAGCCACCACAGGGAAGAAACAAGGCAGGATGACCTTATGCAGCAGAAATTCTTTGAATATTTTGCACAGACTTGACACGGTGTGCTGATGGCAATCTTCAGCCCACCAACTGACAATGACAGCTATTCACTTTAATATTTCTCCTGCCAGAAGAGTCCTGCCAGACAATATCAGCCTAGTGGGAACAGGGATCATGGGCAGAGGCCAGGGCACAAGATGAAGGATTTGCCTCCTTTCTGCCTTCCCCTGTCCTACAGCTCCCCAAAATTGGAAGGAAGAGAGGCAGGGAGCAGAGCCTGCTGGAGGCACCTTTCCACAGAGAAGCTGTGATTTTACTGATCAGTTCCTCTTCCAGTCCAGTCTTCTTTGTCCTCCTGCCTAAATAGGTAATTGAATATTGCTTGGCTGAATTAAACAGAAGATCTGGGAAATAAGTGCAACTTCATGCTGTAGAAATGATGGGAAAATTATAGATACATACATCTGTGTAATGCTAAACAGCTGTTAAGAAGTAAAAATAAACAAATCTGAAATGACACTGTTATGCATCCCCATGCAAAATTTTTTCCCTGTAACCATTACTGCTCCTTCATCTGTTAGCCAGCAGGGAAACATTTGCTAGGTAGTGAATTAACTCATTAAGATTATTCAACGTTTTGATTGTTGAGCAATAGCCAAAGGTTGGCTGGTTGCTGTCCCTCTGACTGCAGACTGGTGTGGCCACGTCAGTCACTCGCAGCCCTTCATCTGGGCGGACAGCGGTGGCAGTGATGGTGACAGCTGCCTATGCTCAGCCTAGGTGCTGATGCAGGTAAGGAGGACCTCAAGCCATGCACTGGGCACTGGCTTCAAGGACAGGGATCTATTTCAATGGTTGTCAGCACGGAGGTGCTTGGAGCCTAGCCTCAACTTGCCCTTCATTTGAGCCAAGTCATCATGCAAGCAAATGTGAGTAAGGCAGTCATAAATCCCAACAGGCAGCACAGTTGCAAAGCTTGTTATGGACAGAGGCTGATAGAAATGGAAAAATCCATGCTTTATCTCCTCCTGCACAGAGTAAAATCACAAGGGCATCTTGCCCTTGTGGCAAAGCCACAGGACCTTGGTGATCGTGGGGAATGGGGACTCGTCCCTGGTCCAGTGGCAGGAGTGAGCTGACTCCGTTGCCCCTGCTCGCCCAGGCACCACTGCTCCTTCACCTGTTTCAGCCCTCTCCCCCTGTGAGTGACTGCTCTCACTTCTCCAGAAACACTATCATCTTCTTGGCAGCCTGGCATTTCTTATCCCAGTGGTACGTATTAGCACCTGCCCTAGAGCTCGACTAAATCTTGAGCATGTGATCTGTTAAAGAGTAAAATGCTCTTTCCTCATCAGCACAGTAACGGACTGCCTGAGAGCCTTGCCATACACAGGATCAGACATGCTCTGTGACTGTGTAGACTAGTGCCCACATACTGTTGAGGCATTTAAGATCAATCAGTGATGCCAACCAGAACCGCCTCTTTAGCCAAGATGAAATAAAAGTGGGTATGGCAATCCATTTGGAAGAGGCTCATGCCACCCTGTTTTTTGATGAGGGAAGGGGCAACTATTCTGAGAAAGCAGAGATCAGCAATAGCTCCTCACCAGCTCATGCACCTCCCAATGGGCAAAATAAAGCAAAGCAAGAGAGAGGGTCTTTTCATTCCCTTTACTGACCTATAGCTCAGTCCAACAAGGGGGCATGCCCTCATACTAGGGCTCTGACTTCATTAGCATAGGGACAAAGCTAAGCACCAGTGTTCCTGGCTACCAAAACACTGGAGGAATGGCTTTATGCATGGAAGAGAAAGCAAGCTGCATGCCTTTCCTTGGGCTTCACTGGTTAAAACCAGGAGATCCCGAACTGCTGTATAACTACAGCATCTCAGCCTAGGAGAGGACCCAGGTTTCCTCATAGACAGGGCTGCAGAAAGTGAAGCAACCAGACATCAAAAACATCTCATCTGCCATTCGGCCAATATTTTATCAAATAAGAACTCTTTTCTCCTTGACAGCCAGTTCTCACTGATGCTTATAGATATTCTTGCATTGTCAGCTCATATTTTTGTGATCCTTCCCAGGGGATTGAAAGAACCTTATTAGCATTAGACAATTTAGGCTTCTATTACCCTGTTTAAATTGTGGCTGTGACACAGCATGAGGTGCACAGGTACAAACTATAAATGCAAAGAATCAGCTAAGCTCACTGGAGGTCTCACTTGGTGTCTTGCAGAAAGCCCTGTGGACAGGCATTATCTACTGCTACCTCACTACAAAGTCCCATCACTCAAGCCAGGGCAATTCATTTTTATCATGGGAGGAGTTGGTTGAGATTGCATCATCACAACTCCATTTTCGCCCTGAGAGGCGCTTAGCCTCCATCAGTGCTTGTCCTCAAACCTTACCTTGCTCCTTCCCAGTACCACCCCTCAACGGTCTGCTTCTACCCCTGCTATGTCATGGACATGCCTCTGAGATGTAAAAAAGTTTCTCCTTCCCCTCAGAAATCTCTAGGTCAGCTGTACATTGTCATGACACTCCTGTAAGAAATGGAAAATTATGTTCATCAAAAAAATTCAGGTGCTGGAAAGAGGGGTTTTCATCCTAAACCATCCCACTGCTGCCTCTGCTGCTAGTAAGAGTCATTGTGGCCTTGCAGAAGGCCAGCTTCCAGCCCTGATGGTGATTGCTTTTCTCTAGGTCACCTGCAGGAAAATCAGAAATAGGCATAAGACACCCCGACTCCAAATTTTACACTTCAATCATATCACCATTGCCTCACGCTTTTGCCTTTGCCAATTTTATACTGTCCTGCTTGCAACAACATTCATGCTCTACAGCACCTTTCTCCTCCAAACGAAAATCAATAGAAGTTTGCTGGTTCAAAAAGTGTAACAAACAAACTTCTCAGTAACTCTAACAATTGCTCAGAAAGGATGAAAGCACTCCAGATGCCTGCACTGCATCAGATATCTAGAGCAGTACCTGTTGTACTCAGGCTGCTATGCTTCCCCTTGCCATTTCCACCCTGAAAAACCAAACTCATATATCGCACTTTACCCAAGAGCGTATCAAGGTCTACCATTCTGTACGAACCTGGGGAAAATATGGAGAGGGAGTATAACAGCTATAACAACTAGCTCTATGTATGTATCAGCCAGACCTATACCACTGGGTAAATATACCATATGAAAATCCCTGGGAGAAGAGTGATTATGATAACAGTGGCTTATCTGCATGATGTTTGATTAACTGAAAAAGAGCTAAACAAATAGTGATTTCTCTTTGGCAAAATGTCCTATTTCCTCCTTGAATGGTAGAGTATTGAAAAAAAAGAAAGCAAAAAGAGGTTTTTTTAGATAGAATAAGTTCTTGCCAGTGCCCTGTTCCTGCGTCCCAGGCAGCTGCCACCCACCAAAGATCTGGGAAGGAGAGCATCATCCATACCGAGAGGACTGGCAGCCTGCATATCTGCAGCACTACACAAAGCACCACAGCCACCACACCAAGACCTCTTGGGGAGCTTCAGAGGCAAGGGGTGTAGGGCAAAAGCCAAGTCCCCTTAAAATTAATAGCAAAACTTCTGCTGAATTCAGTCAGGTCAGGGTGTGATCCACAGGCTTTTGTAGCAGATATTTCCATCTCTGACTTCATTTACTGCAACAGCTAATAAAATACATTTCAACTAACATTCACACCAGTGGCACAACATGTTGTCCTGCCTGGCACTCCAAGTGAACCTGGGCATGGCAATTCACCCCAGAGATGAGAAAGACTCTGCTGGCAGTCTGCAGTGAATGAGTCCAGGCTGAAGGAGCATCCACATGTCTGCGTGAGACAGGACCAGGAGTCCACAATGACAGAAAGATAATTCAATTCTCCTCGGGGGCGGGGGGGCGCACGGGGAAGGGGGGTGGAAATCCTATGGAAAACACTCAAGTACATAAAATTCACACCTGTTTTTTTGCTAGAAGTCTGGCCCCAGGGTATGTGTAATGATGCAAATTAGAAAAACTCTTTATTTGGGGAAATTAACTGTGCATCCTCAAAAAGCCCCCTTCACATTAGAGATGTTTTTTTCTTATAAACCTGAAAAATTCCTGCTTGGGTGTTAACTATTTTGTAGGCACCTCAGACATTATATTATTTGTATCAAGATGAGGATGGCAGAACTTCTCAAGGGAACCTCACACGAAGATATGAAGGGTTTATTTTATTTGTTTTACTTCTTTCCAGTTTTCTATGCGCAAAACCTAATGGCTTGTTTTTCTCTTTTCTCAGAGAGAAAAAATGATCCTGATTCAAAGCAGCACTGAAATACAAGGCTCTGCCAGATGTTACATAAACGATGATGTAATGCTGAAGTCTCTCATTACACATGCAGCTCTGTTCTTCAGCCCAGCAGTGATTTATTACATTTTGTCAATCCCATTTTATGTACCCACATCATTTTTACATCATTTTTCTTCATGACATTGTTACATTCTCACAGAAGCACATAGAGATAACATCATAACAGTGCAGGCAATGAAGTTAGCATTTTACAAATAATATTACTAATAAATAAGTATACCAGTGCGGGGGAAATAGTCTGTCTGAGAGAGCAAAAAGCAAATTTACCTTTGAATAATCTGACGGGGGGAAGAGGCCATAGGTCCAATAAGAAAAGTGAGTTTGTATCCTCTCGGAGCATCTTCTGCCTTCGTGCATAACGGTAAGGAAATCCTGATCTTGCCTCTTTTCAGTTTAATCTCACATTCTCTTTGTTTTCCTAATGTGTTCTGTGTGCTGCAAGCTAGATCTCACACACCAGGTGCTTGGTCAAACAGATTCATCACCAAGCGCAAGAAGATCAATGCTTAAAATCTGTTCTGACCCTGAAATTATCAAGCCATCAGATATACTAGCTTTTATTTCCTGATCTTCCATCAAGGTTTGTTAGAAGAAGCACACCCAGCAACATCACTTCTTATCAGTGAAAAAGAATTCCAGAAACTATAAGCTGAAAAGATATGAAGGTCATATCAAAATAATGCAGCAGGATTCTTAAAAGATTCACTCCTACAGCAATATGGTTAATGAAAACAACCCTTCTAATGAATAGGATGCCAAAAACATTGTTAGATGACTGAAAAAGAGAAGTCCTCTCTTCTAGCAGACAGCCATTAACCTGCATCATGCAAAAGGTTGCAGCAAGAAGCTGCAGTTGATAATAATTTAAAATTTTCTTCTTCCAAGGAGCACAGGGCCAAATTGTGCTTTTGCTATGTTACTAGGAAGTCAAAGAAATCTGCTGGTTTAAATGGGGTGTCCCCCTTGGGCATATAAAAGCCATATCCCTGTTTTATGCGCAGTCTCTGCAGGTCAATATTTGTTAATCAGTAGTTAAGGTAGAGATTAGTAGAAGACTCAAGTATATGCTTAATTCTCGTTAATTTCAACAGTTAAGAACATGTTTAGCGATTTGTCTAAACCAAAGCTTCCTTCTCCTGTTCCTCGGGATATGCTTGGGCCCTATTCCAAAGCCCATTAAAATTGGTCTGAGGCCACCCACCGACTGCACTGCATCTGGGATTTCATTGCAGAGCAGTCAGCCTGCCCTAAAACATCAGTGTTTCACAGAGATGTGCTTCTACACTTACAAATAGCACAGTGCTCCCCCAGTCTGGATGTCAGAAACAAGCAGTCCAGAAACGAAACTGCTTTCTGCTCCAGGACATCTCTGAGTAGCTTTCTGGTCCGCAGACTACTCTTACTGTCTAAAGTAAGTGAAGAGATAAGCTGGGTTTATTTTGACTCCCTGTTTGGATTTCAGACCATTTGTAATTAATCCTCCAGTTGCACTGGCAAGCTGGGACTCGCCACCTACTGTTGTTTGTTACCCAGCTGGTGAGAATCCCGTTTCCACCAAAGGTAAGCAGAGAGAGGAAGTGGAGAAACCTCAACATACCACAATATTTTCCATCTCTAGATAACACAAGATCTTGCCAAGCAGATTTTTTTTTATAAAAATTATGCCATTCTGCCTATTGTTTATTTACTTGTGTAGTCCCAAGCAACCATAGCACTGCAGCAAGCCATCTCTTCTGCCATTAGGCAGTTCAGAAGAGGGATGTGTGGGCAAGGGAAGGCATCGAGAAGGGCAAGGACTTGCCCAAGGCTGCACAAAAGATGAATCGGAGAGCCAGAAACAAAGCCAGGTCTCCTAAGCCCCTGTCCTCTTACTGGACCTTGCTATTACAGTGAAATGCCAACTGAGAGCAGAGTTTCACCTCTTTTGGGTAACTTCAAGCAAAACAATCATGGGTAGTTTTGGAAGTTAAGCCTCTTGACTAGCTCATTCGGGGCATTCAGCTGTCTCACAAAGACTGAAATAACTGCCAGTACCCCAGCAACACAACACAGTTGTCCTCTCAGCCTTGTTCTGTGTAAGGATACTTGGAAAAGGAGAAAGAGCTTTTAAGGTACCGTGGCACACAAGTGGATAGCCCCTTGGTGGGTGCAGGCTGCTTTTATCTTCTCATCAGAGTTAAAAAAAAAAAAAAAAAAAAAAAATCTAACTAGCCATGAGATTTAAACTGGGGCAAATAGGAGTTTGATTTCTTTTCAGATAAAAGAGATGTTATAAATGAGAATTTTATCTTGCATGGAGGCGTGACAAAATATGAGACAGAATCCTTCTTGATTACAATCTTCCATCATTTTGATTTTATAATTACTGAATGAAATCAATCAGCTTTCAATTGTTACCTTGGCGAAACATTAAAACATCATTACTTGTCATACATATTTCACACTTTAGCAAATTTTAATAAACTGAATGCATGAGAAATGGTTGTATTACCTTTCATGGCACTGGGATGCTAATGACATTTCTATTGATTTTAATTCACATTTGTTGGTCAAAATAACTCAAATTCAGGCACAGTATGGACTCCCATGATCAACGCTAACAAATGAAGACTGCTGAGCACTGAAATGGCTAAAATGGAATCATTAGTCAGAAATATCATAAAATAATTACCAATGAGTTAGGGAGGTCTTATCTTCCTAATGATCATCCTTTATGATGTATCAATCTGTTCATAACGGGCATGTGTTGGTGATCTCTCCATGAGAGCGCTAGGGAGGAGGTAAAGGAGAGCACCACAAAGTAGGTGACACAAGATGAGCAGGAGAAGCTGTCTTGAACACAGCTACCCATCAGCCATGACAGCTGTTTTCACTGCCCCGGTGTTTTGGTGGGAAGACAGGATGCCTCCTCAGGCATTTGGCCCTTGCTTGCTGTGGCGGAGACCTTTTCCTTATGATGCCCACCATCCAGGCCAGCCAGGACAAGTCCTTTGCACCCACCAGCAGTGTCCCTGCCAAACCACAGCTGGTGCTGGCACTGGCCTTTAAAGCTGTGGCAGTCAATCCCACTGTGTGTATGACAGGTCTCATTCCTGCTGTGCAAGTCTGGTCCATGCAAGGTAGCAACACCTCTTCCACAAATAAAGTGACGGGGAGCAGGTTTGGGAGGTTTTTGGTGGGTTCTGAATACCTTTTAAATAGAAATTACAGGACAGTCAGCTTCTCTTGCAACATATACAGTGAGTAAACCAATACTCTAATTTAACCAACTAACCTAAATAATCCCATCTATTAAGACAAGCAAAGATACTTACTACTCAATATTCCTGCAAGTTTTAGAAATCTAATGCAAATGGCACTTTTTTGCTGAATCGTATTTTGTGGCTTGAACTCATATTGGAGCTTTCTCTTCTACTTCTAAGCAAGACTTAATAGCAAGATGATGTAATTAGATCTTGAATTACTCAGACTTCATTACTATTATCAATACATTACAGAACATTTACTAATATACTCTGAAATTTTATAAATAATTAAAACAAATACATTTGTTGAATTAATAGGGTACATTTTGTGATACATTTTTTTCCTTCTTCTCCTATGGTCCAATACTGGGATGCATTAGCCTACAGACCTGCAGTCTTCTAAAAATCAAAATATCTCCAAGCCCTTAAGGAGTGTCATTAACATCAATAGAGCTCCACACAGCTTTAAAGTTGAGCACATGAAGAAGTGCTTGCAAGACCAAGATTTAGCTTTCCCGACTACTACTGGTCTCCTTGAGCTCCCATGTCAATCAGTGGAGTAAGCAGGTTTACCATCCCGTACAGCAACCCAATAATACTGTCTCAAGCATTTATTCTTCTAATGCACGCACTCACAGTCATATGCAATTCACTGATTTACAGAAGAATTTCATGAGTCATGGAGCACATTAGCAAAACTGTAACTTAGCTGAATTACCAGCTGACTTCTACAACTACCACCAGAAATCTTAATTGTCCCGCTCTTCATCGTCACCGAATACAAACATGGATGGGCACAAGTACTATACGTCAAGGTTTTCATGTGTGTAATGCAAAACAGTACATTTATTAGTGTCCTTAAACAGGGTGTGTTTGTTCTAGTGGTGCTGTGGTTTTTGTTTCAGCACAGAAGTATGACGCAGTCTTGTATCTCTTCAGTAAATACTATGTTTTGAGACCAGGTAAAGCGAATGTATACCTACTGTGGTAACCCTTAGAAACCATTCCCTATCCTGTTACACAGCGTATGCACACACATAACCATTCAACAGTCATGGAAACAGGGAATTTTCAGAGTTGGAAGGGACCTCTAGAGACTATCTAGTCCAACTCCACTGCTTTAAAGCAGGATCCCCTAGAGCACATCACTCAGGACTGCATCCAGTCCTGACAGTCTTGAAAATCTCCAGAGAAGGAGACTCCACAACCTCTCTGGGCAGCCTCTGCCAGTGCTCTGTCACCCTCACTGAAAAAAAGTTCTTCCTCATATTTAAATGGAACCTCCTATGTTCCAGCTTGGGCCCATTACCCCTCGTCCTGTCACCGGGAATCACTGAAAAGAGTGTGGCTCCATCCTCCCTCAACCCACCCTTTAGGTATTTGTAAACAATCATTAAATCACCTCTCAGCCTTCTCTTCTCCAGGCTAAAGAGTCCCAGCTCTCTCAACCTTTCCTCATAGGGGAGATGCTCCAATCCCCCAATCATCCTCGTTGCCCTCCGCTGGACTCTCTCCAGTAGTTCCCTGTCTCTCTTCAACTGGGGAGCCCAGAACTGGACACAGTATTCCAGTTGCAGACACACCAGGGCGGAGCAGAGGGGAAGAATGACCTCCTTTGACCTACCGGCCACACACTTCTCTATGCAGCCCAGCGTGGCATTGGCCTTCTTGGCAGCAAGGGCACATTGCCGGCTCATGGATAATTTACTGTCTACCAGGACTCCCAGATCCTTCCCCTCAGAACTGCTTTCCAAGAGGTCCCCCCCTAACCTATCCTGGTGCCTGGCATTCATCTTCCCCAGGTGCAGCACCCTACACTTGCCCTTATTGAACCTCATGAGATTCTTCTCTGCCCAGCTCTCCAGCCTGTCCAGGTCATGCTGGATGGCAACACAGCCCTCTGGCGTGTCAGCCACCCCTCCCAGCTTGGTATCACCAGCAAACTTGCTGAGGATACACTCTGTCCCCTCGTCCAGGTCATTGATGAACATGTTGAGCAACACCGGACCGAGTATTGACCCGTTACAGGCCTCCAACTTGACCCTGCTCAATTGATCACACCCCTCTGTGATCTGTCACACAGCCAGCCCTAGATCTACCTCACTGTCCCCTCATCTAACCCACACTTCCTGAGTTTCCTAATGAGGATGTTATGGGAGACAGTGTCAAAAGCCTTGCTGAAGTCAAGGTAGATGACATCTGCTGCTCTGCCCTCATCCAGACAACCAGTTATAGAAGGCTCTCAGATTGGTCAAACATGATTTTCCCTTGGTAAAGCCATGTTGACCACTCCCAATAACTGTCTGTTCTTCAACATGTTTGGAGACGACCTCCAGAACAAGTTGCTCCATCACCTTCCCAGGGAGGGAGGTGAGGCTGACAGGCCTGTAGTTTCCTGGGTCCTGCTTCTTGCCTTTTTTGTAGACTGGAGTGATGTTGACCTTCCTCCAGTCTTCAGGCACCTCTCCTGTTCTCCACGACCTTTCAAAGATGACGGAGAGTGGCCCAGCAATAACACCTGCCAGCTCTCTCAGCACTTGTGGGTGCATCCCATCAGGGCCCATGGACTTGGGAACTACAGGCCTGTCAGCCTGACCTCGGTGCCAGGGAAGATTATGGAACGATTCATCTTGGGGGAGATCACGTGGCAAGTGCAGGACAACAGAGGGATCAGGTCCACCCAGCATGGGTTCACGAAGGGCAAGTCCTGTTTAACCAACCTGATCTCCTTCTATGATCAGGTGACCCACCTAGGGGATGAGGGAAAAGTGGTGGATGGTGTCTACCTGGACTTCAGTAAGGCATTTGACACTGTTTCCCACAGCATTCTGCTGCAGAAGCTGGCAGCTCATGGCTTAGACAGGTGGACTCTTTGCTAGGTTAAAAACTGGCTGGATGGCCGAGCCCAGAGAGTTGTGGTGAATGGAGTTAAATCCAGATGGAGACCAGTCACAAGCGGTGTCCCTCAGGGCCCGGTTTTGGGGCCAGTTTTGTTTAATGTCTTTATTGACGACCTGGATGAGGGGATCAAATGCACCCTCAGTAAATTTGCAGATGACACAAAATTGAGTGGGAGTGTCGATCTGCCTGAGGGTAGGGAGGCTCTGCAGCGGGTTCTGGACAGGCTGGAGCGATGGGCTGACACCAATTGTATGAGGTTCAACAAAGGCAAGTGCCGGGTTGTGCACTTCGGCCACAACAACCCCATGCAGCGCTACAGGCTTGGGGAAGAGTGGCTGGAAAGCTGCCTGGCAGAAAAGGACCTGGGGGTGTTGTCTGACAGCCGACTGAACATGAGCCAGCAGTGTGCCCAGGTGGCCAAGGAGGCCAATGGCATCCTGGCCTGTATCAGAAACGGTGTGACCAGCAGGAGTAGGGAGGTGATCGTGCCCCTGTACTCAGCACTTGTGAGACCACACCTCGAGTACTGTGTCCAGTTCTGGGCACCACAGGATAAGAAGGACATTGAGGTGCTGGAGCGAGTCCAGAGAAGGGCAATGAGGCTGGTGAGAGGTCTGGAAAACAGGCCTTATGAAGATGGGCTGAGGGAACTGGATTTGTTTAGCCTGGAGAAGAGGAAACTGAGAGGAGACCTCATTGCTGCAACTACCTAAAAGGAGGTTGTAGTGAGGCTGGTGTTGGTCTCTTCTCCCAAATTACTAATGATAGGACTTGAGGAAATGGCCTTAAGCTACATCAGGGGAAGTTTTGGTTGGATCTTAGGAAGAAGTTCTTCACTGAGAGGGTGGTTAGGCACTGGAACAGGCTGCCCAGGGAGGTGGTAGAGTTGCTGTCCCTGGGGGTGTTCAAAAAATGGGTTGATGAGGCACTTGAGGCCGTGGTCTAGTGGTCTAATGGTTAGGAATATGATGGGATAAAAGGTTGGACTTGATGATCCCGGAGGTCCCTTCCAACCATAATTATTCTATGATTCTATGACTTATGGATGTCCAGTTTGGCCAGGTGGTCTCTAACACTGTCTTCCTCTATCGAGGGAAAATCTGCTCCTCTCCAGACCTTCCCTCTTGCCTCCAGGATTTGGGATTCACAAGGGACCGCTTTAGTAGTGAAGACCGAGGCAAAGAATGTATTCAGTAACTCTGCCTTTTCTGTGTCTTCCACCACCAGGGCGCCCCTCTCATTCATCAGTGGGCCAACATTTTCCCAAGTCTTCCTTTTTCTATCGAGGTACCGAAAGAACCTCTTCTTATTATCTTTAACTGTATGGCCAAGTCGAGTTCTGCTTGAGCTTTGGCCCTTCTAATTTTCCCTTTGCATAGCTTCACTACACTTTAGTATTCCTCATAAGTTGCCAACCCCTTTTCCAAAGGCCGTAGACTTTCCTTTTGTTCCCGAGGTCCAGCCAAAACTCTCTATTTAGCCAGGCTGGCCTTCTTCCCTGCTGGTTCATCTTTCGGGACCTGGGGATGGCTTTCTCCTGTGCTTTTAAGAGTTCCTCCTTGAAGTATGCCTGGTCATCCTGGGCATATTTGACCTTCAGGACTGCCTCCCAAGGAACACTCTCAATCAATCTGCTCCCAAGCAGGCCAAAATCTGCCATTCAGAAGTCGAGGGTGGCAGTTCTGTTGGCTCCCCGCCTTGTTTCTCCAAGTATTGTAAACTCTATCATTTCATGGTCACTCTACCCAAGATGACCTCCAACCTTTACATCCCCCACAAGACCTTCTCTGTTAACAAGCAGCAGGTCCAGTAGGGCGCTGTCCCTAGTTGGCTCCCTTACCAGCTGTGTTAGGAAGTTGTCTTCCACACACTCTAGGAACCTCTGGGACTGATCTCTCTCTGCTGTGTTATATTTCCAGCAGACATCTGGGAAGTTGAAGTCCCCCATGAGAACAAGATCGAGCAATCGTGAGATCTCTGCCAGCTGCTTGTAGAATATTTCATCAGCCTCTCCATCCTGGTTGGGGGGTCTATAACAGACTCCCACCAAGATGTCTGCTTTATTGGCCTTCCCTTTGAGTCTTACCCATAAACACTCCACACTGTCATTCACATTTTTAAGTTCAAGGCATTCAATTCTGTCTCTAACACAGAGGGCCATCCCACCACCCCTCCTTCCTTGCCTATCCCTTCTGAAAAGTTGGTAGTCACCAATCACAGCACTCCAGATGTGCGAGTCGTTGCACCACATTTCTGTGAGAGCAACTATATCACAGTTTTCCTGCTGCACTATGGCCTCCAGCTGTTCCTGTTTGTTGCCCATGCTGTGTGTATTCATGTAGATGCACTTCAGCTGGGCTAATTGTCCCACCACTTTTTTGGGGGCACAAGCCCTAATTCCCACCTGACCATACTCAGACCCTTTCTGTAGTTTCCAACCTATCATCACCCCTCATGTCTCTGCTACTACATGGAACACCATCCCCCACCTCCACTGCGACAACTGAGTGCAAGAGGTTGCTAGCACTATTACCCACAAGCACTGGCATGCTGCTCCAAGGCATCACTTCATTAATTCTGGTTCCATCCCTGTCCCCCTTCAAATCTAGTTTAAAGCCCTAGCAATGAGCCCTGCTAGCTCTTGTCCTAGGATCCTTCTCCCCCTTTGGGTTAGGCTTCCCTCACCTTTTGCCAGCATGCCTGGTGTCCTGAAGATCAATCCATGATCAAAGAAACCAAAGTCCTGCTGGTTGCACCAGCCTCGGAGGCAGGAATTAATCTGCTGGCTCTTCCTGTTTAACCCCTCATCAATCCCTGCAACTGGTGAGATGGAGGAGAACACCACTTGTGGTCCTGATCCCTTAACCAGCTGTCCCAGGGCCCTGAAGTCTCTCTTCATTTCCCCCTAGAGTTCTGGTGGCTTCCTCATCACAGCCTACTTGAAATATCAGTAATGGGTAGTAATCTGAGGGCCGAACCAGGGTAGGGAGTTTTCTCCATATATCCTTAATCCTGGCCCCAGGCAGGCAGGTGACTTCCCTAAGAAGTGGGTCTGGACTGCATACAGGGCCTTCCTCTCCCTTTAGAAGCGAGTCACCTATGACTAGGACCCACCTTTTTTTCTTAACCGAGGTGATTTGGATGCGAGGCACGGTCTGACTTGGCCTCAGTGGCACCTCCAGGTTTGGCAAACCATCACCCTTGTCCCTGGCTGGTTCCTCTTGCAGGTCATCATATCTGTTTCACAAGGTCACCTGGGGAGGTGGGACAGTTACCCTAGGGACACGATTCCCACACCACTTGCACTGTGCAGGAACTTGTCGCCATTGCTCACTGTCCTGTGAGCCATCACGCTCGGCCAGGTGGAGAGGGGACAGGGAGTGCTCTGCATCATGAGCCCTGCCTGACTGCTGGGCCTGGCTCAGGGGGCTGAGTCGTGACACCAGCTGTCTGTCTGCCTCTCACACTCCCTGATACTCCTCAGCCTCTCCACTTCCTCCTTCAGCTCTGCCACCATGCCCAGCAGATCACTGATCTGCTCGCACCTCACACAGCCGGTCTCTGCTGTTCTCCGACAGGCTCAGGCACTCCCTGCAGCCGCAGACCTGGACCTCCACGTGTCTGTAAGGGACCTCTGTCTGGGTTGTCACAGTCCTCCTGGCAGCAGCTTTTGCCCGAGTGGAAACCACAGTTACACTCCTCTGGGAGGGCACTGACCACTCAGTTAAGCCAGCTGTGGAGCCAAGAGGGGGCTGAGTCTTCCCCACAGGCCCGGCCTGTGCGAACTGCTGTGTAAACTGCTGTGCCACGCCCTTCAACATTCCTATTGTCCCTGTCCTGGCTGTTGTTCCCCTCAACATGATGACCAACCCGGCTCACTGCCATTCCTAACTGCCCACTGCCCTGACACTGCTCCCTGCCGCGCCTCAGCTCCTCCCGCCCCTCCCTCGTTCGCAGCTCCTCGACACCTTCCTCGCGCCCTGCTCGTGCCCACTGCCCCGGGCCACGCCCCACTGCCGGGCCACGCCCCTGCTTGCCCGCTCCGGCCGCTCGCGCTCCCCAGGGGCGTTTAAAACTCTCCCGCGCGGCTCCTGGCCACGCCTCTCCCGCGCCTGAGTGGCTGCCGCGGGCTGCCTGGTCCCGCTGGGGCTCGGGCTGCGAGCGGGGGTCCCTGGGCTCAGGGATCTGCACGGCGCCCTCAGCCCTCACCGCCCGATCACCTCCGTCGTTGGCGTTGTCGCCGCTGCCCTAAAATTGCTAACTCATTTGCAGTGCATCATACAATAGCAGATAAAGTGGGTTATATATATCATTCATTGCAAATCATTTAACTACATAAAGAAAGTGAGATGTAAGTAGTTAGAAAACAAAATGTGTTACGTTCCTTGGTATATTCATGCTGGAAGCAAACGGACAAATACCCTGCATTGCCCCTGTTGTAGAGATTATCAGTTACCTGGTGAATTTGGCTCCTCCAAAAATTGCCCTGTGAGCACAGGCAAGCCAGGGTTTGAGGCTCACATCTACGCTGTACATTAATGAATGAAATCCAAAGATATCAGAAGGGATGGAGGGGACCTCTTCAGAGTTTAGCATGGATGAGTAGACATTTACAGACAACGTGAACTGGAAACATAAGAAAGAGCTGTATGAAGCTGCAAAGAGCCAAACCTGAGAGTCTGACTCTCAAGTGTTTTAAAAATATATCAGGAGTGAGCACGTGTCACAGGGTCATCTTACAGGCTGGGGTACCATATTTCAAGGCTGTTAAAGTCAAGTTTTCCTGATACTCTCCCTCTTCTATCAGACATATCTGCTAGGTTAACTAAGGCATTCTTGTAAGCAGCAGAAATATTGCAAAAGCCAAGACTTATTTTAAGATCTAACTCTGCTAAAAGCAAAATACAAATATACATGCCAGGAAAATTGAAATGAGCTTGGAACCATAACAAAGGGAATCATGGAAGCAGGCAGTGCTCTGGACCAGCAACACCAAAAATGGATTGTAAATATTAATATTCTCCCACTCCAAGATGATGAAACAGACTTCCCTTGTTCGCCTGCACCTCTTCAGAATGGGAGATATAATAACCCTCAAATGCTTTAGCAGAAGCACATACTACACTGTTTTTTTATGCTTCTTCATGGTTAAAAATCACTATTCCAAGCAAAGTCGCTCATGCACTTGCCTTCAGTTTGAGACCCTAAGCAAGCTCTCCCAAACGATTTGTTCACATCCATAAAATCAAGAAATTCTGGCCTCTGAATTTCCTTGGCAAAAGGCCAGCAGCCAGCAAAACATCCCCTGATATCAACCCACAGGACTTCACATCCTCACCAGGAAAACATGGTACCAGGAAAACAAAACCGCACTAACTCACCAGGAAGCCAGCAGCGTTTTTCTTCTGATTATACCGGCACGGGAACAATCAGGCACTGTCCTTCACATCCAAAGGCACAAGAAGACACACTAAGTTTTAGCTTGTTGATGATCTCTTGATTAATGGCTTCCTAACAGTCGAGGTCATCTACTGCATATCCAACATGACTGATGCAACATGCTGTGCTAATAATCTCAAATCAGATCAAAGACGAGCCTTGAGGACAGAATTCTCTCTTTCCTATTCCTACATAATGGCCATTTATAAAGCTACAACAAGCCTCAAAGTGCACCTTGAAACACCAAATTTAAACATAGGAGCCTGACTTGCAAAGTAAAATGAATGCAGAAGAGTTGACTCGCTGAATGTTTTAGCTTTAGAAGCCTCTTATGGTATCACTGTTATAAAAAAAAAATCGATAAAAATATGTCAGTGACACAAAGCCAATAAAGCAGATAAGTTTGGAGTCAAGGAATTGCTCTTACATTGCATCAGTCCCTAAGAGAATAAAATGTGTTGCTAAACTAAAGCCTCATTAAGATGTCATGTACCCTTCCTGTTTTCCTTTCCATGGTCACTGATTTCCAGGCTTTCTCCCTTCTGATCAGTTCTTTTTTAATATCTTGTTCATACTGGGTGAAATATTGGCTCTAGAGCCAGTGTGAGATTTTCCATCTGCTTCAGTGGGGCCAGGACCTCACACTCAGATCTTATTGTGCCTGTGACTTTGCATGGCCCTGTGGTGCCCCTTCTGCCCTGCATCTCTGCCCACCACCTGCCCTTCCCAACCCCCTGCCCACCAAATATCCCCACAGCTCCACCAGTAGCAAGAAACTCGCATCTCTTACTGAACACACGGCTCACATACATACATGAGTATAGATACAGATATGCATATCCATGTATGTATGTATGTGTCTATCCAGCTCACACAGTTATCCTGCCCAGGGCTCCAGCTGCCCAGCCCAGGCCACCTCAGAGCATCAGGACACTGGAGAGGTGTCATCTGCTGGTCCCCATGTCTTGCCCCACCTTCTGCTTTAAATTAGGGGGGACTTGGACTGTGCTTCTAGCAGGTCTGATATGTGGTCAAGGCCATGGGGACATTCCTATTATACTCTCACTGAGAGTTGTGGCTCTCCTGGGGTTCTCTTTTCATGTAGTCCTCTGTTCGTCTCGTCATGGGCTGACATGGGTGAGTCATGACTACGGGGGAGAGACTTGCATTTCAGGGCTGTTTCATGGGACCCTCTCTTGTAACTTGTTGATTTTGCCCTTTTCTGTTATAACCATAATATGCTTTTAACATCTTTATAAATGTATATGGAAGTGTCAATTTTCTTGTTGTTATGTATTGTTAAAGAAGCTATAAATGCCTTATGACTCAAGGATCTCCAGCCAGAAGAGCTTCAAAGTGGAACAAAATTGCCATCCATAATTTAAATGGGCAGCTCTCCCATTGAAAAATGCTTTTCAATTTAAACTCTATTAACAGGAAATTAGGAGATCTCCCATCACAGTGTTATTGTTTATTTTAAAATGAAAACTAAGAACATAAAAATACTATCAGCACAAATGTTTGATAGACCCAGAAATAAAATATTTTATTTCATTTTTTTACCCCCAATATTTATCTTATAGCCTCCAGCAATTTAAATTTAATAGGCAAAACTGTTAAGAAGGTAGTGTAAATTGAAATTTTGGGCCAACTCCTCATTACTTTGGAATCAATGACAGAACTGCCATTGATTTCCATATGATGATTTAGACTAGGGTGTTTATTAACAGTGCAGACACCCCAAAAGGGGCTGACCCTTGACTCTTCACGACTGATCTTCCACTGGTGTCAAGAGGAAAACACCACATCATCACGTGTAAAACAAAAGTTTCATACTTGCTGTCTGCATTCACTTGTAAGAAATATATCTAGATACTTATGTAATGTGTATGCATTTTAGGGATAAACACATGCATACATTTGTGTGCAGCTGTGTGTACATACATACGTCAGCATAAGTTGACAACAAGCAATGCCAAGGTGGGAAAGAGACTGTAAAGTAAATGGGAAGTTGGCTCTGGGAATTTAGTCCCTGTTAAATAGTTACATGTGCTATGTAGGGTTCAGCAAAACAGGTAACTCAATATTCCAGCATATAGAGTCCTGTGTTTTCATTTGCAGAGCCTGAGGCATAGTTTTCAAGTGTCCAAAACTACCTGATTTAGAAAAATGACAACATCACATGCCTTTTCTTCCAGGAAAGATTCTGAAAATTCCTCATTTCAGTCTGGCCAGAAATACAGCAACACCAATCTTTCTCATAACACATGGGTTCTTCTGTGGTAATGTCTAAAAACAAGAAGTGTAAAGACATGCAAAAAGGAGAACAAAAAGGCTAGTTACAATTTTGAAAACCTCAAGAAAAACACAAACTGTAATTGCTTTCACAATTAAAATGTTCCAAGTCATTCCAAGACGGCCAAGAAAGCTCCTGGCTTTCTTTAGTTTGAGTATTATTTTTTCTTTTCATATGAACTGTATTTTCTTAGTCATTTCTTGATCTAGTTTTCAGCAGTTTGCTTTTCCCATATTGTGTTTTTAGCAAATAATTTCCACATGTTTACAGTAAAGAAACGTGACTTCTTACAGTACGAGGCTGCTTATTTTTCTACCACATATCCCTCGTCATGTGGCCTGAGGGCTTGGTCTCTGTGAACCAACGAAACCACAAAGAGCACCAATAAAACCTGATAATAACTAACAGTATCAAACCATTTAGGCAAATGGAACAATGGCCCTCAGTGAGCTACACTTTTTAGGAGCATCTCTAAGAAGAAAACAAGACTGCAGGACGGGGCTGGCTCCCCCACAACTTCAGAAGCAAGACCTGTTCCATTCCCTGGTTTTACTCCCAGTCCTCCTCTCCGAGCATCTGACCCCAGCTCACAGCACACCCCCAACGCAGCAGCATGCTGCAGATGAGGTGAGCTTCTCCATGTAGCTCAGGTCCTTTGGTGCCAGGATGCCCGCACGCCGCCAGCCAAACCCACTCTTAGGTCTGCACATCCATTAGGGAGAGGGAGAACAGTACCAGGAGCCTCTGAGATACAGGAGTCTGGTTTCCTGCCACTTTACCTCTCAGGCTTGGGCTTTCTCATCAAGCACAAACTCCAGGTGAAGCTTTCTTTTATGAGGAACATCCAAAATAACTCTTTCCCGTGTAGACTTTCTACAGGGTTCAATAAAGGGTGAACACAGACAGGTGCCAGCCCCTCAAAGGAGCCTTCCATGGCATCTGTCCTCTCTATCCAGGCTGTCATTTTAATAAAAATTATTTGAAATCAATGCTTCTAAATCTCTAGCTGAAATTATCCCACAGGTCCAGATGAGAGGTGCAAGCATACAGGCATAGATGCACTCTGCATGGCTACAACAGCCCTCTTTCTGTGGGAAAAAGGGGCAAAAAGGATACGTCTTGGTCATTATTGGTACTGATGCCAAACCTCCTGACAGGACCACATACAGGTGAAGGCATGTTGCTCTCTTGCCTCACACTTTTCCTCAGAACCTCCCATGCAATGTGGCTCCCACCAGAGCTGAAATGTCTCCTGGCATCTCAGATGTCTGTGTTGCTCTGAGCCCTTCTACCCTCCTCGCTCCATCCCCTCTGCAGCTTCAGGTTTCTCCAGTGGCTGCATCTCCAGAGGTTATAGCGTCAACATATCTCTTCAGTGAGGGTGCATCACTCCTCTAACATCCCCACTTGTGTGGGGGAATCTGCAGCAGCTGCCAGGCTGATGCCAGTTGGGCACCAGCATCATCCCAGACACATTAGACATGTCTATGGGGTAGCTCAAAGAGACAAACAGGCCTGTTTTGCCTCCCTGGCAGGACATGAGCCATGTCATCTTGGGACGTGTGTGGCCACATTAGCCTGATGCTGAGCTGAGTAATAATCCTTCTACATGCATGCAGCACGTACTCACTCTGATTAAGCCTCTCACCACAGCATGCTCAGGCTGAGCTCCTTGGTGTCTGACCAGATCTGAGCATAGGCAGACCTAGTGCCCTCCCACCAGCCTGCGCTGTGGCTGTGTTTTAATGGCTGTGAGACTCAAGCTCTCCATGTCATGGCACTTTTCAAGTGTTTCCAGCTGCTCCAGACATGAGAAAAACGAGCCTTGGTAATAGGCTGCACTAGATGGACTGAGACATGACATCTCCCTCAGCTCATAATCCCAGTAATTGTTTATCAGGAGACAGAGAGCAGCTTGTTCCTCTCCAGTATGGACTAACTACTTAGCCCAGTGCTTGTTCCTGAATTCTGATAATCTCCTTCTTCTTCCAGATGCCATCTGTCTTTACACTCACTACCAAATCCAGACCTGGCACAATAGGCCACTCCATTGGTTTCAGTGGACCTGCACTTGTGGATGCCAGTGTCAGATCTTGCTTTTCATCATCCATGATCCTACAGAGCTACCCACTGGCTGCTGCTCTCTGAGTGCACACAAAGCAACTGTTCACACTGGAGCATCCGCTCCAAGTGAGCTCAGTGATCTCAGGCTGTTCCAATAACCTTGACTAAATCCTTTCTCCTTTTCTTTGCTAAATCCACCTACTTAAAAAAAGGCCACTTCAAAGGGAGACTCTCACCCTGCCTAACATCATGGCATGTTGAGATAATTCAGAGCTGTTATGATAAATGTTCTGACTACCAGCATCAAGAAACAAACAACAGGCTCACAGCAACGTAAGATTAAACATGTTTCCATAATTATCTGAGGAATTGTCTAGCTGACCATGTCCTTTCTTGCTGTTTTTTACTACCTAAAACAAACAGAAAACCTTAGAGAGTTGTGTGAAATATAGCTGCAGTGCTTTAGACACACACAGAGGCAAGGAAGCTCTGTTAGAAAACAGGTTTCACTTGTCAGGTAAGAAAGGACATGTTTGCAGCCTCTGCACCACAGGCTCCTCTTGATCCATTTGAGAGGGATAGAGTGCTGATTACAAGGGCTCATTCTCACTGCTGGGAGGGTAATGCTGCACCATTAGTGGAGGGAGGCTACATTCACTCAGGAAAGAACAAGCCCGGGTGGCAACAGCCAAAAGGAATTGCAGTGAGAGGAAGCATGGTATGCCAAGCCAGAATGCAATGCAAGCCTTGATCTCGGCCACTAGCTGTGCCAAAGAGCCTGGTACCCTGTAGCCCAGCCACAAAAACACTCAGCCTTGCCAAAGAGCAAGTGGGAGCAGATGGAACAAGCTGGAGAGTACAAAAACATGAGCTCAGAGCTGTAGGCAGGACCAGATTATGAAAGAAAAAGAAGCAAGAAGTAGTTTGTCAGAGCACCTCCATCTTGATTCAACTGCAATCTCCCCCTCACTGCATTTCTTCATTTGTTTTCTGTTTTCATTGCTTCTCCAACAAGGACTTACCACTTAGGTTCCCTTCCCTTCCACTACAGCAGAACAAGCTACCTCATTTGACCCCCAGCAACTCCACACATCTCCATCCTTAAGCCAGCCAGACAAACCTCCATTGCACACTGCCTCCAACCCCCAGGATCTCACAGGGTAAGTTAGCTGTAAGCAGTCATGTTGATGAGTTTTCTTGGAGCAAGAACCAAACCCATATCCCAAGACAGCCCAAGAAAACCCACTGTACATGGTCACATGTGCCAGAAGCCAGTAAAATCATTTTGCAACTTCAGTCCAGTGCCCAGGTGTGTTCACCACTTAATTTCCTATATACTTTCACTGCTATAGGAAGTGTGCTTTTCTATCAGCCTGCTTTCCTAAGCATTGCCTACAGGTAATTTCATTGGCTTTGCATTCATCTCCTCCTAAGACATTTTTACTTGTTGGCCAGCCTCAGCTATTGACAGAGCAGTAGATATCCTAGAGACATTCAGTTCCCAGACCTTTGTGAAAAAATCATAGAATCATAGAATGGTTTGGGTTGGAAGGGCAGGGACACCTCCCACTAGAACAGGTTGGGTCCTACTAGGGAAAAGTCTTCAGCTTGAGTTTGACCCAACTACCAGACAATAGAAAAGCCACATAGATTAAGATCATCCTAAATGCCTCAATAGCAGGAAAAGTTTCATTCAGGCTTAATTAATGATTCAGTGGTTAGAAAGTCATTCTAGACAAGTTACATATCATTAACAGCTATGGCTTTGGCAATAAAAATGTTCCTTTATTCACAGTGCCTTTTTTTATTTCTCTTCCTACTTCTTGTCACCTTACCCGCTTTCATAACAATGTGTTTAAAAACCAAAAAGTCTTTTATTCAACCCTATGTTCCAATATGGGCAAAAATGTATCCTCAGCCTAAGTCCTGGTTCTCCAGGGACCAGGCCCTATTGTACATCTTGTCAAAAGAAGACCTGAGGAATACCGGTATGGATGTTAACAAGTAACAGTAGAGGGAAAAGCATGATATATCCCAGGACAACACAAAAGCAAACACCTGCCTGTTCAAGCAGTACATATACATACACACAAGAGCTCAACAATGGTCAAAAACTCCCTGCTCTGTATCTTGACAAAGTAGACCAGCTGTCCCCCAGGGGCCTGCAGAAGAGAAGATGAATCTCTAATGTGAATTCTGCCTTCAATTTATGGCTTAATTTTAAAATAACTGGAAATAAAACATGAAGAGGAATATCACCCACGGAGAGTAGTCTGAACTCTGCTTTCTATCACTTTCCTACAGCTTCCATTTATCTCTGTCAGCACAGAGAGCTTTCCGAATACGCCTGTACTATGAGTTAGGCATCAGGCCAGGTTTGTACCCGAGGCTGGCCTTGCCCACCATCCATGCTGTTTCAAGCCCATACACCTGCAGTCCCCCACAGCAGGGAGACTGAGGTCCAAGCAGTTACTCATGGCTGTACACAGCTTACAGCAGCACAAAGCCAGACACAGTGAGGCAGTCTATCAGAACATAGCCCAAACAAAGGGTTTTTAAAGCACATTTTAGTATTTCTTTTTTTAACACATGGCCAGTAGCTTGTTTTTTAAGCCACTGGGCAGTATCTGGGGGGAGACAGGAGGGCGGTGAAGCAGGACACAGGGCTTAGACCATCTATTGCCTTGAATTCACCATGTCTCCATCATCTCCCCTGCCTGCATTACCAGCTCTCTTCAGTTTTCTAATAGTACTAGAAAATGTAGGTGAGCTGGTGTAGACCAACCATTAATGTTTTATCTCTGTATCATCTAGCAGGTTGAAGAGGACAAAGTTTCTATTGCTAATGTTCACGTGATTGTGAGTCTGTAATTGCAACTGTGTAATTGCTGCCTTCAGTCATACTGGGGAAGGGGAAATTTGAGGCGAAATGCTGTTGAAAGAGCTTTTTGTAGTTCAGCTTCGCAGTAGCATGTGATCTTTGCGACTCAGGACTCACAGGGGAGGGAAGACAATACAAAATAAGAGATAATTGCAGTTGCTGTTTTCAGAAGGGAAGTTAGCATCATGCATTTGTCTCTACTCACACTAGCCATGCTTCATGAGTCTCCTAAAGCAGAATTAACTCCATCAGCAAAACAGAACATGTGTTAATTTACAACCTTAGGAAGGAAAGCAGTGAATCATTTCTAATGGTTCAGGTGCTCTACTCAGAGCACCTAATTAATTCTGACCGAAAAGTTACAAAAAATTCTCTGAGACAATTTCAAGTATTTTTCTGCTTTATTACTAAATAAGTTGTAATTAATGAGGAACTGAAGTTGTGGTTAAACCACTGGTCTAGGACTGAGGTTCAGTCCTTGACTCAGCTCCCTACAAAACCACTTCATTTTGCTGGCCCTTGCTGTATGTGTTCCCTCCACTAAACCTTTTAGCAAGCCACACACATGACATTGGGAGATTCTCAGCTCTCTGCATGCTGAGCACCGCCATCAAAGGACCGCCTCTGAAGGGAGGACATGGAAGGGAGGACTGATCTCTGGGGTTTCTTGCTTTTCTCAGGGAAAACCCAAGTCAGACTGCTGAGAGCTCACAGTGGGGCTACACACCTAAGGACAGAACTAGGCGGAGAAGGCTGACTGCCCTCCAGACCAGAGGTGCTGGAGCCAGCCAGATCCTCACTGCTGACCCCATCTGCACCAAGCACGGCAGAGCCAAAACTGCACCAGGAAGACAGAACTGGGGCCACAGCAAGTACAGCTGCTTGGTGCTGACAGCCCGCAGCGGGCAGAGGAGGGAAAACCATTGCCAGAGACCTGTGTTAACAAGTCCAAGTAACAAAAGCTGCTTCTATCTAAACAAAAGCTTTCTGATAATGCAAAATTAAACTGACAGGAAGCAACACATATGTTAGAATACAGTCTAACAGGCGCTTTAGCATTTGTTTTACATAAATATGAACAGGCACAATTCTCTGTGGCTGGTTCAGTAAGGAACACAACTCTTAGACCAGCACAGCAACCTTGTGTATGTTTTCTCAGCTTTATTTTCTGCTATATTGACCTCAGCTATGAATTTCCCAGCAAAATTAGATGGTTTATGTCACATTACAGGAAATCACAAAAGCCTGTAAAGTGACTATGATTTCCAGGCGCTTTTCTGTTTTTCTATCAGCCCTTTTTTCCCTTCTCATGCCGCCTGCTAAATAGTTAATATTGGAGCTTTACAACAGGAAAATGTCATTTTTAAGCCACAATAAGGCTTTTTTGCTATGTCATTTATTTTCTTTTAATTACTTCCACAGTGGCTTTTTTTTTTTCTTTCCCTTCTATCACTGTAATTTCACTAGTTTACATAGTGATATACATGGATATACAACAGCAGTGCAAGAATAGATGGAGATTCACAGTAATCCAAGCCACAACGTGGCTCACCTCCTTTCCTCACTTCCTCAGAGACACCAATCCTGAAATTTTCTGCAAACTGTTGTGGGTCAGTCTGGTATCATGACTGAACTGAAATCCATGGACCACTGATGTCTGCACACTTCCAAGTAATGCCACTCTCTGCTCAGTTGTTCTTTGCTAGCTGAAAAATGAAAGATACAGCTTGCATTACAATCAGAAGGAAGAAATGCAGAAGCCAAGTCTTAGCAAAGTCACTGTCCTCTCATGCTGAATCAGAAAGAAAAGACACTTTCTGCTGTTCCAATTATTTAGTTAATCCCAGTGATCTTTTCCTGGAACAGATAACTGTGTCGCCATTACTCAATAAATACAAAGCTATTATGATATTTTCTAAACAAAACTCTAAATGAAAGTATAACTTGGAATAAAAGCCCATCGGCAGCACAGCTCTGCCAGAGCTCCTCCACCAGGACATTTGCCACTGTCCTGAGTGTGCTTCCCTGCAGACCTGAGTCCAGAGCCAGCTTCAGATAACCACTCCTGCATGCACTGGCACCCACACACATTGTTTCCTTCCATCCAGAAGAAAATGTTTGCTCTTTCTTGGCAGACCAAAAGCCCAAACTCTTACTGAGCACAAAGTACTCTTGCTTTCAGGGGGAGGGGATTTATTTTTTTTAATCTACCATAGTTAAATGTATTCTTGAAATAGCAAGAAGTACAGCGCTTAGAAAGTGGCACAGGTCCTTTTTTGCTTCAATTACACCAAGATCTCATTTAGTGGAAAAAAATGAAAAAAATTATCCTCCCAAATTTCTCTCAGCCTTTCTCTTCCGAGTTCCCCTTGGACTCACAAGGTTGCACCAACAATCAGGTTTGTTTCACAGAGACATTTCTTAGGCATGCGTACTCCTCCTTATCACATCACATTTTCATCCAGGAGTAACACAGACACCCTAGGAGCACTACTCACACTTCAACTGCACTTCTTCCCCCAGAACTCTAATCTTTTAGATACTCTGATTTCACAACTCAGGTCTTCAGGAGCATGCACTATTTAAGCAAACAAACACAGGCTTTGCAAGGCTCCTTAAAAACAAAGACAAAACCAGAATTAACTAGTTTAATACTCATTTAAAGCTAAAAAAAACAACAAAAGTTTATACATGATTTTATGTCTTTATTTCCTCACCGCTCCTGCAGCTTTTGCAGGATTTGAATAGGAACCCCTGCAAACCCTTTTCAAGAATCCTATATCCTCCTGTACATGGCTTCTCTTTTCAATCATAAGGTCTCTGGGTTTGGGTATATTCTTTCTGAGACTTTAGCTTCTCTCTCCTTCAGCTGTCCCTGCAGACTCCAACTTTGCTGTACCAGATAGTATTTTATTTTCACTACTTCCTTGAACTATCCTAACCAGTTTCACCAGGTTTTTTTTCTTCTGCCATTTTGTTTGTTATCTTCGCAATAGCTTATTGATAGAATGGTTTGGGTTGAAAGAGACCTCAAAGATCATCTAGTTCCAACCCTCCTGCCACCTGTTCCCCATCTCTACAGCAAGGCACTAGATATTTATGTGTGCAGTGGTGCTCCACTTGAATGGATGAACACCCACTTTTGACAGCCCTCACACTGACCCTGGCAGAGTCTAGCAGTGTGTATTGTCACAACTAGTGGAGACACAACATGTTTTTATACATAATAGAGTTCACAAGCTGACACCAAGACACCTCTTGGCCAAACCAAACACCACTGCACTAGGCTGACAAGGGGTGGATTTCCAGTAAGTCAAGATCTCAGGCAGATCCACATGCACATAAGTGCATGTCTTCTGTAAGTACAGGTGAGGCAGTGCCACCAATGTGGCAGGATATGTGTCCTCCTGGAGGGCTCCTTTGAGCCAGGGGTCCTGCTGGGGTGCACAGCCCGAGCATGGGTGCCCTGCCACTGCTCCAGCCCAGGACACCCAGTATTTCCAGCAGCCAAGAGGATGCCACCAGGCACAGATGCTTGAGACACGTGTTGAGGAGGCACTCAGCAGGTGCCAGTTAAGCAAACTGGAGGCCAGCACTTGGGACAGCACAAGGCTTGTGCTTGCTGTCACCACCCAGGAGTCAGAGGCAAGCCACTGATGGACAGCAGCCTGCCCCAGCATGCTACATATTCCCACATTTACGGCTTGATGATCCATGCCTGCATCCTCTGGTCTTTGGAATGCTGTCATTTAACTCACATCTCTATTTTTTGTGCTTTTCCCCATTTTGGTCTCAGAAAACTGTCCCTTGTGCCTCTCTAGCTTTTTTCTCGTTCCCCTCATGCATGGCTGGCTCTGGCCTAGAGTGTTCATTCTCACCCTCTACCCACTCCCACACCTCTGGGGGCCATCCACCCACCCCTGCTCCTGGTTTGCAGTCCTCTCCTTTGTGCTGTTTGACAACATCTCCATCTTCCGGACACAGCGCACATGGCATGTAACTAAACATTTATGTCCCACCCCCACCCCACCCCCGCCGCCCCCTTGTCTACAAATGTTATCGACATCTTCTGGTGGATCGATCCAGGGACTTCAGGGAACGTCAGGCTGTTGACTGCGGGCTTCTGGACAGGAGGCGGGACCTGTGGATTAAACTTTTAAGAGGTCTTCACAAGGCGGCTGAAATAGCAGAGCTGGAATTTCTCTTAGTAGGCTTGTGCTTGCCATACAGAAGTCCTCACCTCTACTAGAAAAAATGTTGCAAATCTGCAAATTTAAAAAAAAAATATATATATATAATTCTGAAGTTTTTGTTTGCCACCAGCCATACTCTTCAGTGCTCCCATCCCTCTGTCTCTTCCCAGTTAAAGTCTACCTAAGTTCATTACTTCAAAGAAATCTGACAGCTGGCCATTGCTGAGACTCATTCAACACATGATACTAGCAGGAGCAGACTTGAAACAGACAAGGCCAGTAGTTACAGTCCCCCTTCTCACCTCTGTAGTCTCTTTGATACACTTGATCTGTACCCCTTTTCCTGTGCCATTCCTCCCTCACTCCACCTTCCTTCGTAACAGTTGATTTCTGATTTCTTTGTCCTGCCTCAGTGCTGATCTGAGTAGCAAAATCATGTATTGGGACGTCCCAAAAGCAGAGAGTTTGATAAATGGCTGGAAAAAAGCTGCTAGCTCACAATATGGACGTTTTTAACTTTCTGCCTCAATTTTCCCATTAGTTTCAACGGGACATGTTAGTCCTCTGTACTCTTCTACAGCATCTGTGATTCTGTGATCTCTGTTACACACTTTGTGTGTCATCCAGGATGTTGCTCCACTTTACCTCTGAGTGAAATGGCCCCTGTGCAGAGACTCTACTGGTGCACTGGAAGTGGGGTGAAACCATGTGGAGTGTCAGGCACTTCACTGAGGATATATACCAAAACTCACCAGTGTGGATGGAGAACTTCCCAGCTTCATGACCGTTATCAGAAAATCCTGAATGACATATGCATGCATGAAGAAATAGCCATGTAATGGTTTTGCAAGCAAAATCAGGCTTGGGTAGAAGCATGGTGATGTTGATGCCTTGTCTAAAAAGTGGGCTTATCAAGGGAGGGAGGCTCACTGTAAACATTGCCACAGATGGGAGCACGAAGAACTGGTTATTCAAAGCATGCAAGTGCTCAGGCAACTCATAAGGCACACGTGCTATGGCTTCTGGCTCATCCACCGAACCACTAGGCTGCTGAGCGTGGACTTCATTTCAGTTGATAGGTCTTAAACAAAAAATCTGATCCCAACAACCTGCACAAAGAGAAATTCATCTAGGAAACTAGAACCACACCAGACTGCTGAAGTGCAAGGGAAAAAGAGATACCCAGTAAAGGATGTGCAGCAATGGTCTCAAGAAAAATTTAAAGACTGAATATATTTTTGGTGAAAACACTTACAGGCTTAGAACCATCAGCAGGGAAATCCTCTTCTGCTGCTTGACCCTGACAGTGGTCAGGACAGTAAGGCATTGCACATAATAATATGAAATAGTCAGGCTTGCATACCAAAAAATGCAATTCCACAATTTACCTCTCCTTCTAATGGAAACAAGTTGCAGAGCCTCACCCTAGGGCAGCCCCCCCCCCCCGGCCATAAGGCGGGCCGCATCTGCCACGGACGGGTTTAGGCACAAACATGCTTCCTTTAACACACGGTAAAGAGGAAAATCCAAGTACGGCTTGGGAAAGCGAGTTACAAAAAACATATACCAAACCCCTCTGTAGCACACATGCAGCGTATGTCATCACTTTTAAAGCTCAGTTTGACTGGCGGCTCGCTGGCTGCTGCCCAGGCCGTCCCCCTCCCCAGTGCGCTGCCAGGCAGCGCCGGAGATGGCGATACGGGGAAATGGGGTCTGCGTCAAACAACACACCGCAAACTTCCTTCCCACACCGCACATCCACGGCAGGCACAAAGCAGAACCCGCGGGGGACAGCCGCTACCCGGCACCCGCAGCCGAGGACCGCCCCGCACCCCAGGCCCTGCCAATGGCGGCCCCCTCCGCCTGGCACCGGCGCCCCGGCTTCTGAGGCGCACGCGCACTGCTGCCGGCGCATGCGCGGCCGGGACCGAATGGGGCGGCCCCGCTCCCGTCCTTCCGCCGCGCGGCAGGCCGGTGGCGGAAGATGAGGTGCCGCCGCTGTGGCCGAGGTGGGCCGCGCTGCGCCTGAGCGTTCGCACACCTCCTGCAGGGGCGCGGGGCCGCGCTCGCTGCCCCGTCCCCTCCCTGGCATGGAGGAGAAGTACAGCGGGCAGGCCTTGGCCGGCGGCGGCGTGCTGGGGCCCGTGGATGTGCCCAGCGCCCGGTAATGGAATGGCGGCGGCGACGGGGGGGGGCAGCGGACGCCGAGGGGGTCTGCCTCTGGGAGCAGCGGGCATCGCCCTCCAGGGCGGCAGGAGCCGGCGGCCTTCTCCGCGTGAGGCGCAGGGCGCCGGGGCCGGAGCGGCGGCGGGGCCTGAGCCCGCAGGGCGGCGGCGGGTTTGTGTTCGCAGGTGCAAACTGCCCTCTTTCCTTTTGCAGGCTGACTCGGTACATCGTGCTGCTGTGCTTCACCAAGTTTTTGAAAGCTGTGGGGTTATTTGAATCTTACGATCTTCTGAAAGCAGTCCACCTCGTGCAGTTTATCTTTATAGTGCAGCTGGGGTGAGTGCGCAGGGGATGAACCCGTGTCTGCCACCATTACAGCATGCTTTGTCCACAGCGGGTTTTGTCAGTGTTAAGCTTATACCCCACGCTATGTTATGGATTAAGTGACGAGGAGAAAGCATAGCAGTGGATCCTGGAAATACTCTGTTCATAGCAGTGTTTTCCCTTCACATTGCTGCTCACTATAATTTCAGGATCATAGAGTATTTCAAGTTGGAATGGACCCATAAGGATCATCAGGTCCAACTCCCTGCTGCTCACAGGGCTACCTAAAATTAAACCGTATCACTAAGCATCATCCAGATGCTCCTTGAATTCTGTCAGGTCTGAGGCTGAGACCACTTCCCTGGGGAGCCTGTTACAGTGACTGATCACCCTCTCAGTGAAGAACTTTTTCCTCATGTCCAATCTGAATTTCCCCTGATGCAGCTTCATTCCATCTCGTGTCCTGTCATGGGTCACCAGAGAGATCAGCACTGCTGCCCCCATGAGGAAGTTGTAGGCTGCCATGAGGGCACCCCTCAGCCTCCTTGAAGCTGAGCAAACCAAGTGACCTCAGCCGCTCCTCCTGAGTCTTTCCCTCAAGACCTTTCACCATCTTGGTTGCTCTCCTCAGGACACACGCTAGTAGTTTGATATTCTTCTTATATTGAGGTGCCCGAAACTGCACAATACCCAAGGTGGGGCTGTCCAGTGCAGTGTAGAGTGGGTCAGTCACCTGCCTCGACTGGCCATATATGCTGTCCTTGATGCACCCCCAGGACACAGTCAGCCCTTTGGGCTACCAGAGCACATGGTTGACTCATTCAACTTGCCATCAAACCAAGTCTCCAGATCTCTCCATGGGGCCTCTCTCCAGCCTCTCATCCCCCATTTTGTACGAATAACCGGGGTTACCCCATCCCAGGTGGAGAATCCAGCACTTGCTCCTGTTAAATTTCATATGACTGGTGATTTTTCTAGTCTATCCATATCTCTCTGTAAGGCCTCTCTACCCTCAAGAAACTTCAGTGTTTTTGCTGCTTCAAAATTGATCATACTAAGACAGTACTGGTCATAGCAAACTTGGACATGTCCAACTATTCTTGAGTGCTAATTTTCGCTGCTAAAGTATAGAAACTGATAGCAAATATACAGAAACAACTTTTGCAGGCACAATCATGGTTCATGTTTATCTGATACGGTGCAGAAGAGTATTTCTGTAATAAATTTGGCAAAGTTGGAACATTTGGAACCTCATTTTTTCCTTTTACTTCAAATTTGTTTACATTCTGGGCTTCTCACGTGCATGTTCCCAAGCACCATAGTCTTTTTTCCCCATTAACTTACTCTTGATCCTGGTTGAGGAAGATGCATGCTGTTTCTTACTGTTTCTAACAAGACTGTATTCAGCATTCCATATGTGAATAAGCCTTTGGGTGTATATATCTTGCTAATAAAAACCACAGTATTTCTCCTCAAAACTGAGATCAGTTATTTTGATTTTTGTAAATCACAGGTAGACCTCTCTTTAGCCATTCTCTGAAGAACTTCCATTTAGAGTTTACCGGAACTGAAGTTCACTTGTCATCACCTTTGTACTGATATCTGACACATGTGATGCAGCAGGGAAAATAAAACCTGTGAGTGTGGTCAGTGTGTCCTTTTAATGAAAAATGTAGAGGAAGCCAGGAAACTGAGCCTGATATGAGAGGCCTAGTTATTTAGAGCTATTTTGAATAAAAAGCTGACTGCTGATACACTAATAGAGAAAACTTTCTCCTTTTCACAGGTCTGCATTTTTTATGGTTTTGTTTCAAAAACCATTTTCTTCTGGAAAAGTGGTAACCAAGCGTCAGGTGAGTTGACATACGTAATAATGATTCACATTTTTATAGATATTATTGACAGTGTGGCTCTTGACAAAAATGAAAGCGGAACAAAGGAACAAAGGTTACTCCACTTAGAAGATGTGGTTGCAGTTTCCAGAAGTGTGTAACTAGCTTTGTGTCTAGTGCACTGTAAAAAAAATCAGCGTTTTTAGCTTTCTTGAGCTTCTTTTGAGAGTATTGTGAAAAGATTGGTCCTTGGCTCTATACAAGCATCTTATTTTGAGGACTGGATTTTCAAAAAGAGCTTAGTCCTCTTAGCTGAGTTCAGCCATTTAGAGGGGCAATTTCTGGACTGCCAGAATGTCAAAGTGCTCCAGTCCAGTCATGTCCCCCACACCAAAAAAGTGCTTTCTGCATGATGCATTGTGATGGGGGTCTAGTTTAGCTGCTCCTCAGACCTGTGTTGAGTTCACAGTATCCCAAGAAGTTAGAGCAGGGCCAGGTTGGAACCTGCTGTTTTGTAAGAAATACATTTTCTTCACCTGCACCATATTCATCTTGGTTTTATGTAATTGTGCATGCAAAAACTTGACCCATGCACAGTGTTATCAGTGTATGTGCTAAGTAGAGAGGATCAGAAGTGTTCCGAATGTAACTACTTTATGACATTTATGGCAGAATTTTAAATCGTGAGCACAAATAAATTGCATCTTTGATTAGTGTTCAGAAAAATCTATCCATTTATGGTTTCCCTATTGCTAAAATTTTTAAATTCTGGATTTTGAAGATGTGATGTTTGGCTCTTTGTCTTGTTTATTATATTTCCAAAATGACCTACTTTTCCCCAAAAACTTGCATTTAAAGTTAATAATGTATTGAATATCTGAATTATAACATGCTTTCTGAAGAAAGAATTTAACACATGCATAAATATTTGTAGACTTATGGTCTTAGTCTCTTTATCTTGGATGTTTTATCTAGTTATACATATGTTTACCAGATATATACAATAGATTTCAAAATAAACAGTATCTTTGACAAGTAAACGTATTTGATTTTTTTCAGCCTTTTTTTTAGGCTTTTTGTTAAAGAGATCTCAGGCTATACTATAAAATCTAGTTCTGTGGTAGAAAAGAAATAAGTAATCCTGGTTCATAATATGTCCAAACAAAACCTAGCTGCCTGGCAAAGTAGGTAAGAACATAATGATACTCTAAATTTTGCAGAACTTGCAAAGCGTATGCTTTCCCCTCTATACCTACAGCAACTGTGCTAAAAGATTTCTGATAATGGGGTGTTTATTTTGAAACTGTGGAGAAAATGATAATGAAATACCTTTCTTTTGTAGTGGATCAAAATTTTTAAGCATGCTGTTGTGGGATGTATCATTTCACTCTTGTGGTTTTTTGGCCTTACTCTTTGTGGACCACTGAGGTAAATATGTATTTACTGTAAAGAATGTTTTAAAGTTAATTTTTGTTATCTTTCCCTGTCTTGCTACATTGTTTTTTGTTTTCTGTCCATCAGCCTATGATGCCGTTCTCTTGCTTTATTTTTTGAACTTCTAAAAGAATTGTTTTGCTTTTCCTTATGAATTCTGTTGTGTTTAGGAAAAACTACATATAATTTTCTGTAGAACGTGTGATCTTCTGTATTCATTCTTTGACAGGATGATTGTGAAAGTCTAAATAGTACTTAAACTACTGATGTGAATGATACAGCAGTCAGTGATTACTGACTGGTTTACTGACTGTGGTTTTTGTTGTTTCCCTTATTTATGTAACCCCAGTTGTTTATTTAACAGTTTGAAGTCTGTGGCTTGACAGCTAGTGATAGCAGTTTATATCCCCGTGACAGGTGACTAGAATCAGTTTCTGCATTTGTTGCAGGGCACTACTTTGCCTGTGCTTTGTTGGAATCGGGTAGCATTAATGCATGCACTCCGAGTACAATCACTTGTGCTGTCTCTTAGCAGTACTGCAAAATAATACCATCAGACTTCCAAAAATAAAGATCAATTATTAGAGATAAAGATTAATTAACGCTTAGAGAGAGGAATGTAAAGCCTTAAATGATAGATTTTATGAAGTTTAAGTTTTCCCCTCTACACAGGAGAAGGCATACTTGAGAATAATAGTATTTCTTTAAGAAATACTATAGTGCCTTTCTGCATGCTGGCAGTCTGCCCAAACAGAACCAGTAACATGGGCCCTAGCAGGTTGTATTGCTATGCGGAGAATGGCAGAAGCATTTGGTAAACTTGACAGCATTTATTATTTTCATCTTCTGCTCTGGAAAGCTGTCAAGATAGCTTGCTAGACAGCCTTTGCTATCTGAAGGAGATAGTGTGTAAGCTAGAATTTCTTACTTTCAGCAATTCTGAGATTCTGAGGTTCTGAGATTGCATAAACTACTAGACTATCAACACCTCAATAAACAGGATGTAATACAACAGAAAAGGACCTCCTTTTTTTCTGGAAGCCAGAAACTTTGGTTTAGAGGAGATACTGTAAGGGGAATAATAATTCCATCTTGAGCAAGTTAGTATCTTCGTGTGAGACTAGAAGAAAGTACAATATACAGTACTCTATAAATGAATAATTTCAACCTATCCCTTGAGTTAGGAAGTTCTTTGTTTTGTGATGTTTAGCTGTCTGCAGCTAGATCTGTTGCTGGTGAAGGCAAATAGATTTGCATTTATTCTTTTGAATTGTTTAAACTTGTTGTTGAAGTGACAGAATAAATCTTTGCTGTGTCAAAGAATTTTAGAATAGGTATCAAGCTTGTAAGGTGAACTCCTTGTAAGTGGACATAAGTGTTTATTTCACTTTTTTATAGGACATTGTTGCTGTTTGAGCACAGTGATGTGGTTGTGCTATCACTCCTTAGTGTCTTGTTCACAAGCTCAGGTGGAGGACCAGCAAAGGTATTCAAAAAATTATTTAACCACGTGTAAAAAATACTGAATGCTATGAGTTCAAGTACTTCTTTACCCAAAACAAACAGTGTTTCTGACCTATGTTCATAGAAACTGTGCTCTTTTTTTAGTTTAATTACTGGTGAAATGATAAGTTGTACTACTTGAAATAGTAAGTTTGACATCAAGAGAGAAACAGTGGGTGAAACTGTTGGAGTTCCATAGTGGATATCTGAGAAGTTTTTCTGTTTATAGGCAGAAAGTAAACTTGAGAATGATTTTCGCACTTCAGCATTCTTTTTACTGAGATTTTGGGCCTCTTCAATGTCTGTAGTTTTTCACATACTTTGTTTTTTCTGCAAAAGAGTTCTCTAAGTACTTTAATGTCTGCATGAGCCTGTATGTGCTGGATACTTGAGCTCAGTCTTTCACTTAATTAGAGATCTATACTTGAAACATTCTTTGTCCAAGTCCCATTAGACACAATTTTGCAAGGTGTTCTCTAATTGTGCCTAATCAGCCCTAAATGGAATGATCTCATCCCAGGCCCTAGGAGTCTTGGCCACTTCCCTCAAGAACAGTCATAGTTGGAGGAAGATACTTCATGATGTCACATACCTGAGTTCTTGCTGTATAAGAGAAAGTCTGGCTTTGGTGCCGCCTCAGGCTGGGAGTTTTGAAATCTCTGTCTCATAACTGCTGCTGGAGTCCCCTAATCACTTTTAGGCTGGCCTTGGAGTGAACAGCAGTCATCTGCTCTGACACTGCTCCCACTCCCCTCAAACTGAGATGCTTAGGGCATCCAGCACAAAGCTCTTCACCTAGAAAACAGGTTTTTTCCTCCAGCCATCCACCCAAAGAGTAACTGTAGAGCTTCAGAGAGGTTCTTTGTCAATCTGTGTCTTCGTGGGCCGCGCTTGGCAGTTAAGCTGCGTGTCTAAGGAAGCAGAAGCAAGGGGGAGCAATAACCCTGTCCTCCGAATGTTTCAGCTTTATAAAGTGAACTGTGGCAAAGAGAAGTCAGCTGACTTCCGAAACAAAAATGTGATAGCTGTCATTGTCTTCAGAAGATGAATTGTAGTAGTAGTTTTTAGCTGTAGAGCATAGAGTTTTGCCAAGATGGTGATTATCAAAATTGTAGTGTTTTAAGTCAGGGTGGTAAAAGCTCTGGGAGCTGGGATTTCATAGTTACCTCTGTCCCTTCCTCACAAAAGCATTGCAGAGCTCTCATTTCTGAGAGCCTTTGCACAGTGCTCTAGCCTTTACCTCCCATAAGACGAAATCATACAATTTGTCCAGTAAATCTTGTTTATAGCTCCTTGATGCTACAAAATACTAAATCATCAGGCTCAAGTAGCTCTGCATTCTGGCAAGCAGAAACACACCACGAAAAAGGAGACAGTCGCACTTGAAGTTCATAAGATACAGGCTTCTGGCTTGTTACACTGGTGATTTCACAGAATCACAGAATCGGAATCACAGAGTGGTAGGGGTTGGAAGGGGCCTCCAAAGATCATCTAGTCCAACCCCCCTGCTAGAGCAGGATCCTAGAGTAGACCACACAGGAACACGTCCAGATGGGTTTTAAGTGTCTCCAGAGATGGAGACACAACCTCTCTGGGCAGCCTGTGCCAGTGCTCTGTCACCCTCACAGTAAAGAAGTGTTTTCTTATGTTAAGATTGAACCTCCTGTGTTCCAGTTTTTGCCCATTGCCCTCTATCCTGTCACTGGACACCACCGAGAAGAGTCTGGCCCCATCTTCCTGACACCTGCCCTTGAGATATTTATAAGCATTAATGAGATCCCCCCCCCAGCCTCCTCTTCTCCAAGCTGAACAGACCCAGTTCCCTCAGCCTCTCCTCACATGGGGGATGCTCCAGTCCCTTCATCATCTTAAACTGGGGAGCCCAGAACAGGACACAGGACTCCAGATGAGGCCTCACCAGGGCAGAGTAGAGGGGGAGGAGAACCTCCCTTGACCTGCTGGCCACACTCCTCTTAATGCACCCCAGGATGCCATTGGCCTTCTTGGCCACAAGGGCACATTGCTGGCTCATGGTCAGCCTGTTGTCTATGAGGACCCCCAGGTCCGTTTCCCCAGAGCTGCTCTCCAGCAGCTCAGCCCCCAGCCCGTACTCATACATGGGGTTGTTCTTCCCCAGATGCAGGACTCTACACTTGCTCATATTGAATTTCATTACATTTCTCCCTGCCCAGCTGTCCAGCCTGTCCAGGTCACGCTGGATGGCAGCACAGCCCTTTGGCATGTCAGCCACTCCTCCCAGCTTTGTATCATCAGCAAACTTGCTGAGGATACACTATTTGCTCTGAGTTACCTGGTAAATCTGAAAAACAGAATAAATATAAAATAGTATTGTCAAAGTCACATTTTTAAAAAAAAAAAAAAAAAAGTTTTTTTTCCTTATGTTTTTCTTACTGGACTATAATATACTTGTATTGCTTGGGGACACACACATTGATTTCCTAGATTTTTTTGCATTAATCCGTTACAGAATATTGTAAAAATATTTGGGTTTTTTTTCTTTTTGTTTTGCTTTTTACAGACAAGAGGTGCTGCATTTTTCATTATAGCTGTCATCTGCTTACTACTTTTCGATAATGATGACCTCATGGCTAAAATAGCAGAACATCGTATCCTTTCTTGCTATGTGTAAGAGCAAGTGCCTGTTATTACTGCATCAGGGAGAATGTGAAAGTTGAATGCACTGAATTAAATATGCTTGCATTTTTTTAATAGGAATCTTACCTTTCAAGAATATTACAGCATTAGATTTTAATTTTACATCTAAATACTGATATTTACAGCTGAATGAATGGCATTGCTTACTTTGTTGATACCTTAGAACACAGCTATAAGTTGTGCTTAAAGGCTCCATGCCCATTTGCATGTCAAACCACTTAGGATTGCTAGAAGCTTTTTTGATCAAGTGTTATTTTTTTAGAGATTCTAGACCTAACGGCTGTAGCCCAAGTGTGTGCAGTAAATGACTGACAGCCTAGCTGGCAGTCTTTTTTGGTATATCCAGAAAGATTGTTTTGTGCTTTTGCCAATGTGGTAATTAATCTCAGTTCATCTGCTAGGCTGAAAAGTGATGAGAAATATCCTGAAGTAGTTCCAAGAACAAGGGACTTTAAACTGCAAGTGGAAGCTAGCTAACATGCTTTCAAAGCCACTGAGTTAATTGGAAGTGATTCTGAAGTAAGTTTTCAACAGGTCTTCTCATTGTAGTGAAGTGTACTGACAAAAAGTGGTACATCAAGGATGGGCAGTAAAAACAAACAAGATGAAAGTAAACTTTCATAAAGAAGGGTGAAAACATGGAATTACAGGTGCAAATGGTATATTCAAAAATAGTATCAATTAATCTACTGAGTTTTGAGTGAGTAAATTCATTGTTAAATAAAGTGCCCTCTAGTAGTTTTCCCAAAAGCTGTCATTATTTTAATCTTTGCTGGATTGTGCTTGTCCGTTACTCTTTGTTTTCTAAAGTTTAAATATGTAGAAACTGGAAAGATATAAATCATATTTTAGATACCTCACTGGTTTACTGCTTTTATTGAAAATCAATCTAATTTTTAATGTTGTTGAGTATATTTTTCAAGTCTTGTTGCCAAAAGTAATATAAATCCTGTATTATGACTACTGTGCAGTATTTAACAGTGACTATATTCTCATATTTTAAAATACTCTTTATTTTTTCCCAAATAGTTTTAACTATTTATTTTCTGTGGAAATATTTTCATCTTTCCTAAATTTGAAGCATCTGACAAACCTTAAAGTTCAGTTTGCTTGCTTCTGCTTCCCATGGTCTTCTGCTACATCTACCTGTTCTGAGGTTTTGAAAAAAAATCATCAAGTGAAATTCTTCCTTAATTTTTTTTTTTTTATTTAGCTGAGGGGCATCATGACAGTGCTCTTACCCATGTTCTGTACACAATCATTGCTTTCCTGGGTGTTGCAGATCACAAGGTAAAGGACTTGTATTTTATAGGTTAATATTTGTCTACATTTTATAGGTAAGAATTTCACCGGCTAATCCAAGCCTAAATGAAAACCAAAAAGTTCAACATCCCCACCCCATATTGGCACTGTAATTTTTACATCTTGATTGAGTGTGAGTAGCTTCAATGCAGCAAGCTGAACCATACAGGATTGAACTTGTATAGCTGATAAAGACTTTGCAGTCGTGTGTGACCTGAAAAGTCTCATCATCAAGTGCTCCATGTCATCAGTGTTCTGAATGTCCATAATGCTTTGCATACAGTACATTTCCTGCTCACTCTTGAGGTCTGTGTTATGTTGCTACTTCTTTATCTTTCACCAGTCTTTCCTTTACATTAGACGTTTGTATTTGAAGACACAGATTCTAATACTTCTCAGTAGTATAGTCGCATTGTAATTGGTGGCATGAATAACTGAGTATCAAAATCCTACTGTATGGGATTGACCTGGCCAATTGAGTTATTCTATTAGCTTAGTCTTTTTGTTAGAGTGGCTGCACTGAGGACTAGAATAGGGAAAAAAATACATGGATCAGCTGAGAAAGCATTAATATAAAAATAAATGTTTGAGAGACTGGTTAACTGTGTGCAAAGCAAGTGTGATTTAAGGGAGATGAGATGCTGTTCTAGAACAATTTTGAAAGAAAATACGGCGAAGATGCATGGTATAGTGCAATTACAGGTGAGTGCAAGAAAATATTATGAAAGGATTAGGGGCCAAGGTATCATGACACTTTTGGGGTTTATGTATACTTTCAACACTTTTTTAATAATGGAAGATGGGAAACCCAGTTTTGTGTGACATTTCTTTTTCCGTGTATGTTGTTCGCTACCAATTCTCTGTTGTTGTATGCCAATTAACACTATTAATTCTAAATTTCAAGTCATATTATGCTGTTGTGACTAGTCCTGAGGTATAACCGTATACACTATATTACTGTTTTTAGCTAGAGTGACAATTAGAGGAAATAACCTGTCTTTGGCTTTAGTTGTTAAGGAAAGCATATTAATCTTTTTTCATAGAACTGTCACTTTGGAGTGGGGTATTTGGCTCTCAAGAAGTGCTAACGGGTTTCCTCTGTTTCCAGGGAGGAGTACTGCTTCTGGTACTGGCATTGTGCTGTAAGGTTGGTTTTCACATGGCTTCCCGAAAACTATCTGTAGATGTAGGTGGAGCCAAGCGTCTTCAAGCTTTGTCTCATTTTGTTTCCGTCCTTCTGTTGTGCCCTTGGGTCATTGTTCTCTCTCTGACAACAGAGGTAAGATAGCAAGTATAAAAATTAATCCTTTTTTTTTAATGCTACTGCTTGTGAAGTGCAATTTTAATCTTTTCTTTAAAATGTCTTTACAATTACCAAAGGTGCCATCTTTATTTTTCTAGTAAGCTCTGTTAGAAATTTTTCCTCTGTACTGTGATGTATATCTGCATGATACCTTAGTTTCCTCTTTTGTGTAATAACTTTATTTCATCTTTCTAGCTCACATCTTACATCCTGGATTCAGATACTAACATTGAACAAGTTTTGATGACTGTATAAATACAGGTCTCTTTTATTCCTGAGGAGTAGATTATTGTAATTTAAATACATCTCCGTTATGGAGAGGAGACCATTGTAAATATGGCATTGCAAGCAGCATTGCTTTTAAAGACACAAAAGTATTTAAAATAAAGTACTGTAGTGCATATTAGCTATATGTGTCTTTTTATAGGTGGAATGTTGGTTTTATATGATAAATTGAAAATATAAAAGTATTTATGTTTTGATGGATTGCTGAAAACATTTGTAATGAAAGTGAACTAGATTTAATGCTCTAGATACAATCACATCTAACAGTGAACAGTCTGGTTTGAAATGTATTTTTTGTTGCAGAGTAAAGTAGAATCTTGGTCTTCTCTCATCATGCCTTTCGTAACAGTCATCTTTTTTGTTGTGATTCTGGATTTCTACGTGGAGTCCATATGCTCTGTCAAGATGGAAGCTCCCACATGTGCTCGATACGGATCCTTTCTTATTTTCATTAGTGCATTGCTTTTTGGCAACTTTTGGACACATCCAATAACAGATCAACTTCGAGCTATGAACAAACCACCACACCATGGAAGCACAGAGCATGTTCTTTCTGGAGGGGTGGTAGTGAGTGCTATCTTCTTCATTTTATGTACGTATTCTTATTTATATTTTAATAAATCTATTGTCTTTGTGACTGGGAAGCCAGTCAGAAAATGGATGTGTGCAGAATTCTTTTGGATGAGCTTTTACAGATTGTTTTGAATAAAGGGGGCCTGTAACTTCATGCTTTTTTGCTGTGGGAAAAAAAAAAAAAAAGGTATGATCTGTTGTGGAAGTGATCTAATCTTACATAGCAATGAAATCTAATGATAACCTCAAGATGATGTTGACAATCACTGCTGCCTGCAAATTTCATGTAAGCTTTGATTGCTGATGAAACACATTGTAAAATAGCTGTGAAGCTTAGAAACAGCAACGAAAACTTCAATACTTTCCTTGCAGCTGCCAATATCCTGTCCTCCCCCTCCAGGAAAGGGCAGAAGGGTACCCTTATTGGCTATTCCCCTGAAGGCACACCTCTCTATAACTTCATGGGTGACGCATTACAGCAGAGCTCTCAGTCGTTACCCCGGTTTATTAAGGAGTCATTGAAACAAATCCTTGAGGAGTATGATTCTAGGCAGATCTTCTATTTCTTGTGCCTAAATCTGGTAAGTGCATAGTTTTTTTCAAACCAAATCACAGCAGTACATACATAATACAGTAAGAAGAGTTATTCTTTAAAAGGTTCCCATGAGTGATTGTTTTTAAAGTGACCCCTGATAGAGTAGTTTCATTAGATGAAATGTTAAAATAGAAGATTCTCATGTTAATCATGCAGTAAGTGGCACGTCACTTTGATTTGTGGCCACAGTGTGGCACTGGTTCTATTGTAACTGTTACGCCAGTTAAGTAAATACTTGTGCAATGGTACCTTGAAGACTGAGGTATCTTAATGTTACCAGCAGATAAGCTGAAACTAATAAGGCCTTGAAGGATGGGGACAACAAAATACTAAGTGTGGGATTGAATAGTGTCATTTTTCAGTAGGGTGGTTTTATTTCTAGTTTCTCTTTCTTAAATAGGAAAAGGTCATGCAGTAAGCAAGATGGTTAGAACCTCATTTGCAAAGATCTCTGTTCATAATTTTTAAATTATCTAAGAAAATGGGGAGAGAATCTTGACGTTTCCATGCTAATTTTAAGGAATTCCATTATGGAATATGAAAGATGGGAAAGAAAGTTTATAGGCAGACCAATTAATAATAGTAAATCGTCCAGGGAAAATGTATACATTAAAAATGTTTCCACATGTACCCTTCTCAAAACTAATTCACAAGATTTAAACGGCTAATTGGTGAAGAAAACTTTTACGGAACACATATACAGACAGCGTTGCTTTTACAGTAATAATACAGCAGATCAGAGGTGCTACATTGTTTAATGACAAAATGCTTAAAACTTTGCACAATGTTAGTTTAAAATTCTAAATGAAAACTTCAATCTATTCCTGTAGAAGGTTGTTTTCTTAGGTCTGAGGCTTTTGGGAGGGTGGGTTCACAACTGTTTTTCCATAGACTTGGAATGTATCACTTATTTTTGTTTTGTTGGAGGAGAGAGAAAATGATCTGGAAATACTTTGAACAATACCTTTGAAAACTATCAAGTGTGTACTATGAAAAGAGTTCCCTGCTAGCCACCAAGACATTAAAGTACAAGTTACTAGTCAAGGAAAAATTCAATCTGTCTTTTGTTTTAGGCTTTTACTTTTGTGGAGCTTTTTTATGGAGTATGGACCAATAGCCTTGGTCTTATTTCTGATGGATTTCACATGCTTTTTGATTGTTCTGCATTAGTGATGGGGCTTTTTGCAGCTCTCATGACAAGATGGAAAGCAACTCGCATATTTTCTTATGGGTATGTATATTAGGTTCTTTAAGGACTCTTTGGAAATTATTCTGCTTTCTCAAATGTATTACAACTTTGAAATTTGTTCAGAGTACTTGTTCTTCACTCTGAAAAGTACGTATGTTTGCTTTCAGGTATGGACGTGTAGAAATTCTGTCTGGTTTCATTAATGGCCTCTTTCTGATGGTAATTGCTTTCTTTGTCTTCATGGAATCGGTGGCCAGACTGGTGGATCCTCCAGACATAGATACCAATATGCTAACTGTAAGTTTTGTCATTCCGTTTGAATGTTGTTTGACAGTTAATGGTTCATTTATGTTCATCTTAATAAAAAAAAAAGGAGACTGAAGTTGCATACTCAAGAGATCTAAGATGTGCCTTGACTTTTTAACATACTGTAATTTTAATATCCAAACTGCATCTCGTTTTAAAATACAAAAAAATATGTTGGGGTGAATATAATTTAATTAAAACAGTTAAATTTGATTTTTTCCTAAGATGTTACAGCTGTGATCTTTTTAGATGGTGGTCCTTCTACAGTAAAAGATACTAAGGACATAATCTGTTCAAGATTAATTTTAGTTCTGCTGTTATGTATACCAATGTCAATTATTACAGAAAAGATTCTGTATCAGTCTCTGAGAAACCTCAAAAATCAGCCAGAATTCATAACATTATGCTGAGTGTGTTAATATGGCATTAAAAAAATCATGAAGCTGTGCATAGCTAATTGTGACTACACTGTGTCTCTCTATATTCCACAGCCTCTTCAGGAGCTCCCCACTTAGATTTTCAAGCTTCCATCCCTTTCTTTCCAATGCAGTAGTTCATTTTCTTCTAACTTTTTTTTAATTATGGAATTCTGCAAATCCAAGCCTTTCTTTATCGCTTTTCCATCTTCGCTTGTTTTGTCTGCCCCCTACATACACAAATTTTTGCTCTCCTGTTCCCTTCAGTAACAAAGAGAAAGATTCTTATGTAGGCACAGTTAGAAATGTGCATTGCTGGAATCAAAGCCTGATGTTTTTTTTCCTTTTTAATCTTCAATATTAGCTCCATTTTCACTACTGATTTCATTTCTTGGGGGTGGGAGGGGTTACCCCCTCTACCTGAGCACAGTCTGCATAGCCAAGGAAAGGTCTGATAACCCCCAAGCAGGATTAGCTTAACTCCTTTATTAGCTGGAATTACTCTTACACTTTGCTAGTTTTCAAGAGAAGAGTAGAAAAATAGGCAGACAGATGAAAAGCACAACTCAGCCAGTAATGCAGTAGTTGCTGTTTTCAGCTATGTACAATTTTAGATGAGTGTCTGTCATAGATACAAAATACAATTTTATTCTTTTTTCCAATGAAAGCAAAGCAAAGCTTGTATTCAAACTACCTTATCTCCTTTTGAAAGTAAATAAAATCAACAACCCTTTCTTAAAACTAGATTTGCTGTCTTGTCCTGACTTGTGGATACTAGGTTTGCATTTTCATAGTGGTTACTCTGTGGGGTTTTGTGGAAGCTTGGGGAGAATTTGATTTTTTTGAGAGGAAGAAAATTCCTTTGAAACCAGCTTGTGTGCTGAAAGGAATACGATGAGGAATCTATGTTAGAATAATCCTTCTGTTGATGTTAATGCTTCCACAGTTTTCCTTTATTAGGTGTGCAGTGTTTCTGGTTAGCATGTTTTAGAAAATGAACTTGCATACCTGGGAAGATGTGATGTTAAAGACTTTTCTCCTTCTCACAGCCAGTCTCTGTTGGAGGGCTGATCGTAAACCTTGTTGGTATCTGTGCCTTTAGCCACGCGCACTCCCATGGGGCTTCTCGGGGAGGTTGCCACTCACACGATCACAGTCATTCTCACCACGGGCACAGCCACAGCCACGGGCACAGCCATTCCCACAGTGACCATGGGCACAGCCATGGACATTCCCATGGGTCTTCTGGAGGAGGCATGAATACCAACATGAGAGGCAAGTATAGATTGTTGAATCACAGATGATGTATGTGATTTCCAGCTGACTTTGAAGATTTTCAGAATCAGACACAGTACTATGCATCATTCTTAGTTTAACTTGAAGAAGTGTAGCTTGAAATGTTTCTTTGCCTGCCTTTCTTAGATGTGGGTAATACCTAAGGACCGATAAAAAGCATTGATCTACAGTCTTCATTAACATTAATAAATAGTCATTGTAAATTGTATTGAAAGTCCATGGTTCGAAGTTCTATCTGGATATTAAAGTACAAGATTTCTACTTATAAAGATATTACCATGCTTCTAGGTATCATATGACAGCTGGTTGTAAAAACACTGGGGGAGGGGATAAGCAGAAGAACAAATGGAGACCAGAAATCTAGATTATGATTCTATTTGTGATTTAGAAGATTAGGTGATAAAGATGAAACTTTTTTTCAAATCTAAAATCAGAAGCTAACCAAGAAGTGTAATATATATAAAATTTGAGCATAGCTACTTCTTAGGCTTTTTTCCCTGGTAATTAGAAGGTAGTTATTTACCGGCAGCCTGGCTTATAAAAATATCTATACAGGAATGACATTTTGTGTGAGCTTGTCAGAGCATAAACTTTTTAGCTAATAGTCTCATATTTCATTGGTTATTTTATGTCCAATTCAGTTGGCTATCCTGTTGTCTGGAATTTTGGGAAGTCTGTCCATAATCTTAAATTTTTCAATATTCTTTCAAATCTTGACACTTAGCTAGCACTAATCTTACAAATGGTGATAAATTATTTTTCTCTACCTTTTGAGTGTGCGTTGAGAATGCCACCCACCACTAAAGCAGTATAAAGGATTTTTCCTAGAAGCAGCAGATAGACAGTCTTAAAATTGGAGCAGAGTTTGCACCCAAAAGCCAAATGATACATTGAAATCTGACCACATTAGCAAGCCAAGACATTTCCACTGGCCTTTTTATCCCCTGTTAAGGATCAATGAGTCCTTCTGTGGGGAATTAAATAATTATGCTATATAGTACAAACCCCACTAACAATATAAATACTGTTCACATCTGGTTAAATCTGTAAATGTCTGCCTATATCATTGCACTGTAGAGTAAAAGTTGTTGGGTTTTTTATGTTGATTTGTAATTAAACATTTAGAGAAGCTAAAAACTGTTAGGCAGATAGTTGCCTCTGTTTAGCTTGAGGGGTGTTTATTATATTTAATAAATCCTACTGTGTTTCTGCTATATTAAACATAAATGTAAATTTTAAACAGAACTGTTCAATTTAACCACTCAGTTTATTTTGTTTTCAGGTGTGTTTCTGCATGTTTTAGCAGACACTCTCGGCAGTGTTGGTGTTATCGTATCCACGATATTCATTCAGCAATTTGGATGGCTCATAGCTGATCCACTCTGCTCTCTTTTTATTGCTACATTGATTTTTCTTAGTGTTATCCCACTATTGAAAGATGCCTGTCAAGTGCTTTTGTTGAGAATACCTCCAGAACAGGAGAAAGATCTGCATGCTGCTTTAGAAAAGGTCAGAACTACAACTCTAATTTTTTTCATATACAAACATACAAAGCTGTAACTGTTTTTAATAATTATTAGACTCAAGTAGTTCAGTCTGACAGCTTCCATTGTCTTAGACAACTTCATGTCTCAAGTTATTTTAAATCTACTTTGCAGAGAGATGACAGGATGAGGAGTTCTATTGATTAAAGTTGTTTTGCAGCTAAAAAAAACCTGTTCTGTTTTGTGCTTTTATGGGTAGCTTATAATTTCAGACAAGTATGATAACACTGTGGTAAAGTTACTTAGTACTAAGAAAGTAATGTAACAATTCCCAAAAGCCTGCGGCCTTTTTAAACTTGATGTGTAAAGTCCAGGTTATAGGATTATATCTTGAGCCTGTAATTGCAGGTTTTCTTATTTGTCTATTATGAACGACATGCTGTTTCCCAGTAGCTGAGATGGTAAAAGTTAAGCTGTTCTTTCTAAATACTTTTTCATTCTAGTCCATTCTCTTTGTCTGCTACAGTACAGTATCTACCTAGAGGCTGTACTTAGTCTTCACTGTTGGCTCATTTGAAGTTCGTGCCCAGAATTGTACTGTAGACCTCAGTGTGGAGAACTCCTTTCAAAGAACTGGTTACATGTTCTTTCAGGATGCCATCAACCAGAGGCAGGAAGGAAGACTATCCTGATGGTGTCCTGCCAATTAGTAGAGGGGGAGATGTGTTCTTGTCTGCATAAGAAATAGAAGACTAAATAGAAATTGACTGGGAGAGACTTGTGTAATGAAAGGAAAGTGAGGTGCAAGAATGGGGTTTCACTTTTTGATGAGGGAAGACAGAAAGCAGTTCTGGGAGACTAAGAAAAAAGAAAGAGTTGGGGTTTTTTTTTAACACAATAAAAGAATGATTGATTAAAAGATAATAGGAAAAGCACTTTAAAAAATGCATCCCATTGAAACAATATGCTTGCTGTAGTTTGACCCTAGCCAACATCCAGGCATCCCCACAGCCACTTGCTCAACCCCCCTTTACCACCACCACCACTGCCAATGGGACAGGGGAGACAACGGGAAGAGAAAAAGTAAGAAAAATCTGGGAGCAATATAAAGACAGTTTAACAGGTGAAGGAGAGAGAGGAATAAAACCAAGCAGTGCACCGCCTTCCACAAGCAGACTGATGCCCAGCCAGTCTCTGAGCAACAGCCATCTTGGAAGCCAAAATCCCCCTTCTTCCTTTACCCCAGTTTTAACTGCTGAGCATGACGTTACACAGCACACAATATCCCTCTGGCCAACTTGGGCCAGCTGTCCCAGCCATGTGCCCTCCCCACTTCTTGCCCACCCCCCAGCCTACTCACTGGGACAGGGACAGCGTAGGAAAGAGAGAAAGCCTCGGCAGTGCCCAAGCACTGTTCAGCAATGGTCAGAACACTGTGGTGTTATCAAAACTGTTTTATGCACAGATCCACAACACAGTGCCTTACCGGTTGCTGTGAAGAAGGTTCTAGCCATCCCAGCCAGACTCAATACAAAGATGTATTTAAAAAAATGATAAAGTATGGGGCCGTGTTATGTCTCTGAATTAAGTCCAGGTGTGATAACTAAATAGCACCTTATCCTGAATAGTGAGGTTAACAGAAGCCTAGAACTGGTTAAATGCCCATCCAGCTTTCTGGTTATTGTGATCTGTACACTGAATCAGATTTTTCTTAACCTAGTTAGCATTGCACTCTGCCAGGTTTTTCATTTAGTTTGACTTGTAGCTTCTAGGCTTTGACAGTAGTAGCAAGGTGACCTTTCACTACTACGTATTTCTGTATACTGCTTAGCTGGAAAGCTGCTTTGCTATACAGCTTGGTTTCCCTGTGAAATATTTGCCACCAATACCCATGTAAATATGCAAGTTTAAAATGTGTTCTTAAATTCATTGTTGCTAATGTGATTTCTTTATAGATTCAAAAAATAGAAGGAGTCATATCCTACAGAGATCCACATTTTTGGTGTCACTCTGCAAGTGTTGTGGCAGGTACAATACATGTGCAAGTGGTGTCGGATGTGATGGAACAGAGAATTGTACAGCAGGTAAGGTGCAAGGTTTTTGGACCCTAATGTCTTAATTTTTCACTCTACAGCCCTTTTGCAGTCATAGACTGAAGTTTGAAGTTGCTGTTCATGATTATTTTTGTCGCTGTTAGTTAATGCCTCAGAGCTGGTCTCTAATGCTGTAGTTTTCTGTGCCTGCTAGCTTGGAATTTGTTGCATAAAGAGTTGTTGGCTAAAACATCTGCCAAAAAAACAGAAGTTTAGGTTGTTTTTTTCTCACTGTTGAATGTGGCACTACATCTGCTCTGAGAACAAGAGGAGGAAGTGGGCCTCATGCTGCAAAACAGTCAGTGAACAGTACAGATATTTGGTTGCTAATCGTGAGTTTATAACTGGCTTTATCTGTCTGCCTTGGGTTTTTCTTTTCCTTAAAAAGATACTTACTTGCTTATGCAAGACACTGAGAATTACCTATTATGCAGAAGCTGCAAAGCAATACGTTCTGAAGCTAGTCTTCACTGTCCAGAAAATTGAATGCTTTATGATTATATTTTTTAAATCTGCAGTATTTCAGAGCCAGAATACTGCGAGTTACTGTGAGATGCATATAAAGTGTAATACTGATGTTAACCATACTGTTCTATTTAGGTCACAGCAATTCTGAAAGATGCTGGTGTAAACAATCTAACTGTCCAAGTGGAGAAGGAAGCTTATTTTCAACACATGTCTGGACTCAGTACAGGATTTCAGGATGTCCTTGCAATGACTCAGCAACTGGAATCCATGAAATACTACAAGGATGGTACTTACATCATGTAATACAAAGTTGTGTTCGCCAAAGGAGGTGTAAATGGCAAAGTAGCTGGATTCCATATTGTATTACCTTCTGTCAGAAGCTCTTGCACATACATGTACAGAAACAAATGTACTACATATTTGAATTTTTTTAAGCTACTATCTTTATTAAAATTGGATCAAGATGCTTTTATAAAGGAAATTAGACAGACTTGAATATTTGCTGTATATGTATATGACATCCAATGATAGGACTAGGGGCAACGGGTACAAGCTGGAACATAGGAGGTTCCACAAATATGAGGAAGAACTTCTTCACAGTGAGGGTGACAGAGCACTGGCACATGCTGCCCAGAGAGGTTGTGGAGTCTCCTTCTCTGGAGACATTCGAAACCCACCTGGACATGTTCCTGTGTGACCTGACCTAGGTATTCCTGCTCTGGCAGGGGGATTGGACTAGATGATCTTTTGAGGTCCCTTCCAATCCCTAACATTCTGTGATTCTGTGATATGTGAAAATAATGGAAATCTTAAATACTGTGCTTGGTGTTTATTGAACAGAAGTCTTGCAACTTGCAGATGAGCACGGATATATTCCATACTTTCTCTTAAGTATAGAACATCATGATTATAATTTCAGGTTAGAAAATTTTAGCAGTGGGAAGTGGAAATAGTTTATATTGGGATGCAAACATAATCAACTGAAAAATACTCTTCTGTCTTTCAGACATAGCTTGAAGATGCTTTGAATTAAAAAAAAAAAATCACATTTATTATGGGGAGTAAAAAACACAGGAAGTCATGGTTTTTGCACACTTTCCTAGATAATAGAAATACACAGTTTTTATATTATATCTCAGCATACAAATCTGATTATAATGCATCAGAGCAAACAGATGTTACCATTTTAAATCTATATAAAAATATTTTTTTAAGGAGAGAAATCCACAGGTTAACAGTGAGAAACTGGGAGGGGGGGAAAAAATGTGCAGACATTCTTGTTTCCTGGAAAGGCTCAAAATTTTAAAAAACACTGCAAAATATTTTTTTTGTTCTTCTTGTACGAGTAACTGCAAATGCAATAGCTTAATGAAGCTTAAAGTAATTTTTGAGTGAGCATCCTAGCACTCAGCTAAACTTCACCTCAAGATATGTTACTCTGTCATTTACTTGATTTTTATCATAATATCGTAACACAGCTGCAGATGTACTGTAGCCAGCTGTATCTTTGTGTGTTACTCAAGGAAGGTTTAGAATGCTAAATTGTGCCAGTTGTCTGGGACTTGCCTAAACAAACTGTAAATGTAGAGACTTACTGCCTGGAAAGAGAAGACGGCACTTAAGAAAGAATTATGCATGTTGGGGTCTGAATACTGCAAAGAAAGCAGATCTCTGTCTTTAGTGAAAACCTGTCAACAGAGTAATAATACAGTCTTCCTCTGCCCCCCTTTTTTTCTTGTCTGCAGCCCTTAAATATTTTCCTTGGAATTCAGCAAATCAGTTCAGTGGTTAGCAAGAATGAGTAGGTCTTTCATCATTCCGTGTATCACGGCAGTCCTGTTTTGTTACACTGTTTTCCTTGTTCTGGTGTTTAGGATCCATACCTGGTTATCAGTGTAAAGACTGGACTTGATGTCAGTGGAATTTGAGGTTCGAGTGGTGTGGGAATTGCATGATTAGGTAAGATTCACCAGAAATACAGTCTGAAATGTCCTTGAGCAGTTCTGCTTCTCTTGTGATCGGACTATTTATGCAAACAGCATCGTTCATTTTGTAACTGTTAAACAAGTTTGCATTCTGTTCTTTTCCTCCAGTGCTGTGTTAAAACACTTATCTGCAGTACAGGACTGACTTGAAAAAGTGTTTCTAGAAGTTGCATTGCTTTTACATAGAGTGGTGAATATGGACTGCACAGATCACAGTCCCTTATTTCTCGGGACAGTGCTGTGGAACCAGCAGAGTTGTCAAAGCTTGATCCTGTTTTCTTCTGATCTATGCCTTTGGCAGAAGTTTTCTCACCTTGCCTCCTCCAGAAGGCTCAGGTCAGTTGAATTACAGTCCTACAATTACACTTGAGCTACAAGCACAGTGACCTTTTGGTTCTGAAAACTATTTTCAAACAAAAAGTTTCAGTTAATATTTACATGTGCCACATATTTGAGATGACTGTACTGGAGTTGACAGCATTTCACCAAGTTAGCTCAACATAACTGAGAAGCCTTCATGCTTGCCACAACTTTCCCTGCACAAATGCTGATTTCCTTCTTCAGCTGCTAGCAACAGAACCCGAAACAAAGCTGTCTGGGACCACTTCCTGGTAGTGAAGATCAGCTCATACCTGGATACTTCACAGGCAAGTGCACACCTGCATCATAACACACATTCAGCAGCTTTTTGTGTGTTACCCAACACACAGTTTTTCCTGGCTACTCTGACAGAAAGGCAATGGCAATAAACATTGTCTATCCTTAATTCATTTCACAAGTATGGCAATAATCCTCCAAAGAAGGGTTCAGGCTTCCTGCCCTGTGAGGTCTATAAGATCTGTGCTGGAAGGGCAGGTTTTCAAACCACAGGTATAGGCCAATCGATTTACATTTTAATAAATGCTACGGTGGGAGATTTTTTGGTATAGTCACTCCATTTGTGTGCAGGCAGTTGCAACAAAACACTGCAAAGATGAAACAAAGACATTTTTGTGTTGTACATCTGGCAGCAAGCAGTGTATGTGTATATAACAAGGGAAAAATAAACGTGGTTTTCAATCACGTACGTAGTGCACCTTGACTTTTCCAGTAAACAAACAGGGATGGGAACAAGGAGATACGTTAAGAACAAGCCTGTATAAGCAGAGGGCTCTGGTCTTGTCTCCAGCTGGCTGGTGGGAGCTGATTTGAGGCAAGCTGCTCGAGCACGTGCTTCAAAAACACACATCCCGGGCACCTCACGGACACTTCTCGTGTTGGAAGACTGCGGCCCGGACAGTCCCGGTAATGGAAGTGTCACCCGCAGCTCGCCATCCGACGTGCTTTCCTCGCACTCCGCGCCTGCCCGGCTCTCCCTGCCGCCCCCGGGTGAGGCCGCGCAAGGGGCTCGGGCGCTGCCGTGGGGGCCGAGCACTTTGAAGTGGGGCGGGCTGCGCGGAGCCCCGTGCTTTCGGACGCATCACCCGTCCGTCGGTGCGGTTGCTGCGGCACGGCACTCGGGATCACCCGGAGGAGTGTGCGAGGCCCTGCCCGCGCTTCGGGGCGGGGGCTGGGCAGCGGAGCCGGGTGTCACGCCGCAGGTGGGGGGGGATCGCTGCTCGCTCTAACCTGGAGGGGGAGGGCTGGGGGTGTGCAGCCGTGCAATCTTCGCCCCCCCCGCCCCCCCCAGCGTTCCCACTCGTGCGGTGCAGGCCCGGTATTCCCCCGTCGCGGTGCCGCTGACCACCCTCCCCTCTCCCGGCAGCAGACCTATGCGGCAGCCAGCGGCGCGGCGAAGAGCAGCCTGGTGCGTGCCGCCAAGAGCAGGGCAGCAGCGGCGAGCACCAAGATGGTGCTGCGTCCCGTACCGCCCTGGGGGACATCGGCAACCGGGTCGCTCTGCAGAAGCAGGCTTCTGCCAAGAAGGTAGTGGTGGAGGAGGGCTGCGGCTGGCAGCCAGGCACCGAGCCTGGGCGTGCCACCTCCCTGGCGAAGACAGCTACCAGGAACACCCGAAGGGCTGCTTCCAAGAAGAAGCCCGAGTCCCGGCCCGAGCATCAGCCAGAGCCCACCCAGGTACCTCCCGCAGCCTCCCTGGGGCCATGTACCCCCCTCCCCAGCCCTCCATATTCTGTATATGCCAGTTTGAACATCCTGCCATAGAACAAATTTTACACTGGCTACCTTGAGAAGCTGTGTTCTGAGCCAAGTCATTCGGATAAATCTCTACTGCTTCTTTCTACAGGACAATGCTGTTTCCAGGAGGAATTTACAGATGGTTGGTGTCATAGCCATGTTCATTGCCAGCAAATATGAAGAGATACTTCACCCAGATATTGTAGCATTTATCTATGCAACAGACCACACTTACACGAGGTCCCAAATCTGTGTGATGGAGATGAAGATCCTGCAAGCCCTGGACTTTAGTCTCGGTCACCCTCTCCCTCCACACTTCCTAAGAAGGGCTTCAAAGATTGCAGAGGTAATACTGACAACAGGTATTCCTGTAAGCAGCATCTCGAAAATGCAGTACTCAACTGTGGCAGCATGTTAAAATAGTTCAAAACTTTTGGGTACTGCAACAGTTTAGCAACTGAGCCTGGTTGAGACCTGTCTCCCATGTAGAAACAGGTTTTGTTTGTCTGCTTTCAGTCACATGAGAATAACCCACCCCAAACCAGATTAAAATGCCTGCCTGGTACTGCAGGTGACTGCTAGGCTGCTACTGAAAGGAGTGGTCCTAGACTATGAGCAGCCTAATACAGATCAGAACTGCTCTGTCATTAAGACACTTGAATTTCAAGCCTATAGCTCTGAAAATATTCCCTAAGGAAGTATTTCTTCTTGCTCGACTAAACAAAGGCTTAACAGGATGTTCTTGCCTTGGTTGGACTTGATGATCTTAGAGGTCTCCTCCAACCAAGGCTGTTCTATGATTCTATGATAGCCAATTCTTATCTCTAACTTACTGCAGATGGACTTGGAACAGCACATTCTGGCCAAATACCTGATGGAGTTGTCCAGTGTGGACTATGATATGGTTCACTTCCCTCCATCCCAGACTGCAGCGGCTGCTTCCTGTTTGGCTCTGAAACTCCTCAGTGGTTGCAAGTGGGTAAGTCATGCTTGTAAGACCACCTCCTAGTTTGGCACTCAGTATGCCTGTGCACCGGCTTAAAAAAGCCATTCTGAGCCAAGTGCATGCCTTCTGCTTCCCCTGTGGTATGTCAGCATGCACTTGTCTGCCTGTGGTCCACTACAAGGGGGGAGCAGTAGGGCAGTAACTGTGTACCCTCCCCTGTGAAGACTGAAATTGCCCACGCCCTACAGAAGACAATCTAGTGTACTTGCACTGTTCTGATAGGCTTGTCTAATGATTTGCCTTCCTTTCAGACTACTACTCTGCAATACTACACATCCTATACTGAAAGTGACCTTCTCCCTGTTATGCAGCACATGGCAAAAAATATAATTCTTGTGAATGAGGGCATTACCAAGCACATGGTAAGAATCTCAAGGTGCAGGCAGGGAGTATATGTTAAGTGTCAGTCTGTGGTGCTCAGAAGCAGGCTTAGCTGAGCCACTACTGTCAGGCTTGGGTCAGACCTGCTCAGTTCAGCTATCATTCTTGCCGAAGTGGCATAAGCCAACCACGAACTAACTGGCATTACTAACTCTTGCATTATTGGTGTTCTTTGTGGTAGTACAGTTGACTTTCTCCTACAGCTGAGGCACCTCAGGTAGGCTGTGAGCAGTGTGGAGGGGTGTTGTGTGAGCTTTAGGGCTAGGCCAGGTGGGGCTGCTGATCCTCCAGGTAGGTGTACAGGCATAGGCTCCACTACTGTGGTGATGGAGATAGCATCTGCCAGATTAGTCAAATTAAAGTGCAGCTCTATTACCTAAATTATTAACAGAAGTATACTACAATAAATACTAATCCCATAACTGTCATCAGCTCCTCCTCTAGGAGAATACTGGTCAGAGAGCTGTATCTGCCTTCACTCAGAAGTGATCGTTGTTCTTTGCCTACCAGTCTCCCCATTTACTGTGCTCCTGCTTCCCTTCTGCTATTTATCTGAAAAATAGCTGGGAGAAGGGCCTGCCGTGCTCTCTTCTTGTGCCCACTGCCGGGGACGAGTGTTCTGCTGGGCGGGTGAGGTGCGTGAATAAGCGCGGCGACTATTCCATGCCCTTTGGATGACCCGGGTGCCCTGCCTCAAACGCGGGGCCCCGGCGCAGGCGCCGCTGACACGGGGCAGGCCTGGCGCTATCCCCCGGCGCCGCCCGATGACGTCAGGAAACGCCACGCCGGGCCGCCGATACTGCTGGGGAGCCCCGCCTCTCCAGGCAGAACCAATCGCCGGCCCCGCTACTGAGCGCCGCGCGCGCGCGGGTCATTCGAAACGGGGCCATTGCGGAGTTGCAGCCGGAGCTGGGTGCGGAGGTCCCTGAGCAGGAAGCGAAGATGGACCTCGGCTTGATGGTCCAGTCAGTGCTGGGGGAGCGTGGGGGGAATGCTGGGGGAATGCAGGGGACATGCTGGGGGAATGCAGGGGACATGCTGGGGGAATGCAGGGGGCATGCTGAGGGAATGCTGGGGGAATGCAGGGGACATGCTGGGGGAATGCAGGGGACGTGCTGAGGGAATGCAGGGGACATGCTGGGGGAATGCAGGGGGCATGCTGAGGGAATGCAGGGGGCATGCTGAGGGAATGCTGGGGGAATGCAGGGGACATGCTGAGGGAATGCAGGGGACATGCTGGGGGAATGCAGGGGACATGCTGAGGGAATGCAGGGGACATGCTGGGGGAATGCAGGGGACATGCTGAGGGAATGCAGGGGACATGCTGGGGGAATGCAGGGGACATGCTGAGGGAATGCAGGGGACATGCTGGGGGAATGCAGGGGGCATGCTGAGGGAATGCAGGGGACATGCTGAGGGAATGCAGGGGACATGCTGGGGGAATGCAGGGGACATGCTGAGGGAATGCAGGGGACATGCTGGGGGAATGCAGGGGACATGCTGAGGGAATGCAGGGGACATGCTGGGGGAATGCAGGGGGCATGCTGAGGGAATGCTGGGGGAATGCAGGGGACATGCTGGGGGAATGCAGGGGACATGCTGAGGGAATGCAGGGGACATGCTGGGGGAATGCAGGGGACATGCTGGGGGAATGCAGGGGACATGCTGGGGGAATGCAGGGGACATGCTGAGGGAATGCAGGGGACATGCTGGGGGAATGCAGGGGACATGCTGAGGGAATGCAGGGGACATGCTGGGGGAATGCTGAGGGAATGCAGGGGGAATGCAGGGGGCATGCTGGGAGCCGCCGGGATGGCAGCGGCTCCGAGCAGGCCAGAGTGGGCGTGAGAGTGGGTGGCTGCGGCAGGGCCGCCGCCGCGCCGAGTCTGTTGTCACTTTGCTTCTGTGGCAGGCTGCGGGACCAGATGAAGCACCAGCTCATGGAGTTCGACACTGCAGTTCATACCAGTAAGCTTATCCCTACTCGAGCTCCCTCCAACAACCCCCCGCGTTTCCTAGTCAGGCGGTGCTGCAGGAATAAACAGTGTGACGTGGCTAGTGCATATATTTTTCAAAAATTACATATTAAAAGCGCTCTTTGTAATGGTGAATGTTGGCTTGGTTGAGCATCTTACTGCATTTTCTAGACAGCGCTGGGAGATGTGTGTGAACACTTGCAAAACTGCTGTGTGGTTAATGCCCACTGCCCTTTCTCTCTAGGGCTGTTGCTTTAGCCCCCTCTAAAACTGACACGTAATGTCAGTTTTCAGGAATCCAATCACTCAGGATGAAGTCTGCCAAAGTGTTTGGCAGCAATACTGATTCCAGGTGTTTCTTCTTGTTCCTGTCGTGTTTCCATTATCAATGTTCTCTTCCACTGAACCGCCCAGCTGAATATATAGACATTGGCATGTCTAAAAAGTGCTAAATAGACGTATTTTTAAAACCTAATTAGTCCTCTGATACAGCTGATTGATAGCATTGTGTCACTAACACTGGAAGCAATTATAAGGTGTGTAGGTAGGAATAAGAAATACCTCGTTAGCGTAGCCATCAAACTGCTTATCCTTTTGTTCTGTAGATTGTATTTAAAAGTCTCTGTTGCCTTTTTTTAGTAATGTTCTTTCTTTGCAGGTCAGGAAATTTTCAGTACACACTTCGTTGAAGAAAACTTTGCTGAGATGTATGTCATTGGATAATTTCAGACTTTTGATGTATTTTAAAATAAAGAGGAGAAGGGTTGAGAACTGTACTTGGAGGTTCTCTTCTAGTTACTCCTTCTTAATAAATCTCTGGATTAACATTCAGTACTTTGCAGGAGTCTGGTGAAAATAAAGGAAATGAAGAGAAAACATGGGGAAGTAGTATTTTACTCAGTCTCCTAATGTAGTTCCGTATTTGATGTGGCTTCTAAATTTTCAGTACTTGTGACAGCTAGAATTCACTAATATAGTTCCTCATGTTAAAATAATCCTGACATTAATAATTTGTGGATTACAGGAAAAAATCTTACTTTAGACATGTAGAGAGCAAGTTAAAAATGTAATACTGGTTTTATTTTTTTTTTTTTTTATCTTCACACTGCTTGGTGGAGGGTTTTTTATTGTTTTTATTTTTCCGTCAGGACCACACAATATTTGCTAAGCGATATGGAGGAATTAAAATGCTCTCTCCAGAACAAGACATTAGCCTTGCAAAGGTAGAATTTTCTTCCTGTTTGTTTGGAGGGGTTTTTTGTTTATGTGTGCACACACACATGCACATATACATAATTCTGATTAAAATAGGGTTTCAAAGTGATATCTGGTGTGTGTGTTACAAACATGAGAGATTTCAATGCCATTGAATCGGTAGGAATGCAGATGGGGGTACCGTAGAGAACAAAAATAGAAACAAAAATTGCAAGTTGAGATGTGTCAGCCCAAAGATTCCTGCAAAATTGTGAAAATCTGACTGCACAAATCAGTAAATATATTTCTTGGCAATATTTTACAAATGCCTATGGAAGTTACACATCTCCTGTGTTACATGGCTGTTCATTTGAATTTTCATCTTTGCCCAGCTTCCCTTCTGCAGAGTCTGGGATTGATGGTGTCCAAGTATGTTTGGCAAGAGAGAAAGGAGTGGTCACTGTCACAAACAATCATTTCTATGCCTTTCTTGTCCTAAGAGCTAAGCCCCATAGTTTAAAACCTGTGATATTTAAAAGCTAGTGAATGTTTTCTATATATAATTCCAATGTGAAAGTGGACATGAATGGAACCTTGGAAATATCTCTTCTGTTACTTACCTAAATTTACTTCTCTCAGTTTCTTACCTGTTTTCATCAGTTATGTTTCTTCTCCACACTATGCAGGACTCAGCTTATGGGTGCCCTGAGAAACAAAGTGAAGCAAAATGATAATGACTCACGGTAAGGTGTTCTTGGGGAAAGGATGGATAGAAAGGAATATACTTTACAGAGTTTAATGTGATGTATTTCTACATTATTTTATTGTACCTTGTGTAAAACCAAGCTTCCTTCTAGTTTTGACTGATCGATAGACAGTCCACCTTCTGGCTATAATCGGCATGACCAGACCTCTTACAGACAAGGCAGATTTACATTTGGGCTCTGAATTAACCAGCCTTTGATTACAGAGATCATAATTTCATATTCACTAGTGAGAAATTTTTGTAGTTAAGAGTTTTTTTTCATCTTTAATGCATGAGTTACCTGCATTTATAACAGCTGAGCACATATTACAGGCTTGGAACAGAGCCTCACCTCTGCTTTGCTGCTTTCATTAATTAATCGTGTAGGAGCTTAATGTCTTTGAAAAAGAACTGAAAGTTTCAAACGTGTTTAAAATTAGCTTTTAATTTCCTGCCCGATATTAACGGATGCGTGCATATGAAGTGTAATATGAGAAATTTAATTTCTGTCTGAAATATAGCTGAAAACATTGCATCTCCATGACATCCCTGCCACACAACTGAATTCAGGAGCTCCAATTGTTAGCCATTCTCAGGTGTCTAGGCTCCCTTGATGCCTTCCAAGCTCTATGGTTTGAAATGTTAAACAGACTTAACTGAAACATTAGGGAAACTGAGGTAAATAAGGAGACCATTTGGCCCCTACAACAATACTTAGTATAATAACTAAGAAAGAAAGGGTACAGTTGTGGTTTTTTTTTTTTTTTAAAAATAAATTATGCTCTCTCTTTATGTTAGAGGAAATTGGGATTTTTTTGTTCAATCCAAATAATCGATTGAAACATTTATGCTGTTGACTCCTATTAATGGTCTTAACATATGCAACTGTGTTACCTTCCTTAGACTGATCGTGGAAACTATGAAACAGATAGTAACACTCAGCACGGCAGTAATTGATTATCAGCAGGTAAGCAGTAGTTGTAGCTTCTGTTGCAGTCCTGTGGGTCTACCAACTTCAACATGGGCAGGAGTGCAATTTGAAAGCAACAGGATTGCACAAGTCATTTGAAGCTAAATACGTGGCCCAAAGGGTGCAGCTTCTATTGGTGTTAAAACTACTGAAATGATTAGAGTATGTCAGAGAGTCTGCTTTTAGAGCTGCCCTTAAGTGCTTTTGTTGACTGAATTAGCATCTTTCAGTATTTCAATATTTTTGGTGCCAAGAGTCTAGAAAATACTTTTGTTTTCTTTCAGCAAATTCGTGAGAAGGAACAGAAATTGACTGAGATTAAAAGGAAAAGAGTCTGTAAGTGCGTTAGTTATATTGAATTTGGTTTATATTTGAATGTACACATTCTAAAGTTCTTGTAGCAATATTAATGTACATCTGAAGTAACTGAAAAACTCTCAAAGCAGTTATAAAACTTCTGAAAAGTGTAAGTACTGTAAAAATGAGCTGGTGTGTTGTCTACTTGAGCATGAGACTGGCATGTTAGAATGAGAGGTGCAAGAAGATATTCAAAAAGAATGTGGCAGTGTTTTTATTATTTAGTGCAATATGACACATCATTTAGTAGTTTAAATCAGTCCTACAACACCTAAAGGATTTTTTTGGTCAGCCTGCACCTTTATGAAGTGTTTGCAGAATATAGGAGGGGATTTATTTACAAAGAATTCTTATAAGGGTGTATGTGTTGGTATTCAGTAGGCTTGTTAGAGTGGGTCAAATTTAGATGTGAAGTCAGTCTTCAGAACTTAATACGGAAAATATATTTTTTGAATGCTCTTACTGTCATATGACCAGGTTTGCCAACAGTTCTATCAGTTAGTGTTTGTTTCATGTATAGGAAGTGGTGTATGTATCAACAGTAATAAATAAACACAATGAACTATCTGTCTTCATAGGAAAAATGAGCATCCTGAATATCTTCAGAAATAAGGGAAGGCATGCTGTGCATTCTTTCAATGTATGAACTGTCTCTAATTGGTTTTATTCAGTCTATTTTTCAGCTTGGTTTCCTTTTAAAAAAATAGTAATATTCACAGGTGTTTTGTATGAATTCAGAATTTGGTTTTGATCAAATCTGAGAAAGAGGAAAAGGTCTTGAACACCTGTTTTGCCAATTAGTAGGCCCAGTACAAAGGACACAGCCAACAGCAGAAAAACAATCCAGTAAGCGGATTCTATTTCACGTAAAGGGGTCAGTATATAGAGGATCTCTGGGGGTACAAATAAGTCAGATAGATCACAAATGATAGACATCAACCCCAGTGATCCCAGAAACGACACAGCATGACCCGCAATAGATGGAACAAATAGAGACACAAGGTAACCCACAGAGAAAATGGGAGACAATCAGGACAATAAGGTGGTTACATATGATAGAGGTAACCCCATGGTGCCTCCCCACAAAGCCGGCGTTTGCAGGTGCCAGACCTGACTGCGATCCAGTTGCATGAAGGGCCAGGAGGTCCTTCCCCAACAGGAAACTCTGTGAAGTGCATCCACTCCACAGACAGACTCTCCAACCCTTCCTGCAAGTGGGCCCAGCTTTTATCCCCAAAGCAGGACACCTGGCACTCATTATCAAAATGCAGGGCACCTGGGGCTTGTTTACCCAAGGGCTTTCCTTACAAGGCCGGCCGCACCTTGGAGGAAAGCCAAAAGGCAAACTCATCCCCTCCTCTTAAAGGGCCATGGGGACCACCCATATGTCAACCTTAATTCAGGGCTTGGGGTTCAGACCCCAGCACTTCAACACCTCTGACTATAAAAGTTGTGACAACTGAAGACGGGCTATAGGGCAGATGTTCAAATTGCGGTCCATGTCTGACGGAAATGCAGACAGCATACAAAGTACTTTCTGTTTTGCTAGTAGCCAGGGAACCAGCCAATGTACTTTGATACCAGGTAGCCACAGCACATGTTGCCTCTTTTGTGAAAGGAGTATCTTGAGGTATTATTGGAAGGAAGGGATGGAGTGTGAAGTTAGGGTTATTGCAGTGGAAATGCCTTAGATGTCAGTGAGGAAAAAAGCATATCTTTAGTTCTTCTGCTCACCTAACTACTTCTTAATGTTTTATTTTCCTAATAATGGAACAGCACTAAAAAGAGCTACAAAACAGAAAGCACTTCAAATTCAAACCATGATCAAAAAACAAAAGGAGGAAGAAGCACATAAGAAAGTGACCAGAAAGCTGGAGCAGATGCGTAGTGACTTAGGAAAAGAAAGAGACATGACTACAGTAATTGAAAATGTATTCCAGGTAATGTGTTGCCACTTTTAGGAGCAAGTTGGTGGTTTTACATTACAGTCAAGATAGCATAGTGTATGGCAAAAGTAACTTCAAACAAAACAGTGTTTTCTAAAAACTTAAAGTAACAATGGTAAAGGAAAAACTGCTGTATGAAAGTTAAACTCTATTTCTTTAAAGGCTAAAAGCGTGAAATTGTCACAAACTTCTCTGGAATAATTATTTACAGAGTTTAGAGACAGTCTATCAATCTATCTTTATTCCTTTCTTCCCTTAAGGGTACAAAAAGAATGGATTTTTTTGGCAAATGTTTGTCACAGCGGTGGCTGTATTCACTTACACTAAGAGTCACCCCTATACCTCCCACCCCAAATCAGTTCCCCCATCTCATGATTAGGAAAAATAAGTAGATCTTAATCCCATGACACCAGTGAGCCAGGCTGCTGCTCCTGAGTCTGTCCCTTCTGACCACATGCACTTCTCTGTCACCCATTGTGAAAGCCTTGGCCTGCAGCCACAGCCAGTGTCCAAATTCTTTTAGTGATGTAGCCTTCAGCCTTCTGATTACCCTCGTATCGGATGCTGCTGACTAGTCTCTATCCACACAGCTGGCTGACAGCTCATCTGGAGTGTGGAGTCACAAAAAGTGAGGAAGAAAACCTCACGATTTGGGATAGGGTGGAAGGGCCTCCTGCAGCATCCTGTGCTCAGAGGGGCTTTACTAAGCTGCAGTGCTGCAGCCTTGTACTCTGCCTCTCACAATGTGACTTGCCCCGGCTTCCTTTGTCTGGCTCCACAGATCAGTGACTGAAGTACAAAGATGGGAAGCACAGTGAATAGTAAATTGTAATTGCAGTGGTCTTGAGTTTATCTGCAAAGGAGTTATGAAATCCCAGTCACGCGCACGCAAAGTTTATTTTAAAAATTTAGACGGGGGAAAGAGAGAACATAGTGGAGGGCTTCAGGTAGAAGACAGTATATAACCATGCTGTGATTGTGGATGATCAGAAGAATTTCAAAGACAAAAAGAGGGCCACAAGTTTTTGTATTGTGTGCAAAAACTTGTCTACTACTAGTTTTCATTGGTAACAATGTTACATCTCAAATTGAGCATGACAAATTAAGCATTTTAGTGGGTTCTAGATTAGATTCCTAGAATTATCTTCTGGCTTTGTATTCCTGAAATCTCCTGAGCCATAAGTAGAGCAAATCTTCATTGGTTAAATTTAATAATTCCCATTTTCAATCCAGAATGGCAGGGTGAGAATGTTAACTGTGGTATCACAGAATCACAGAATGTTAGGGATTGGAAGGGACCTCGAAAGATCATCTAGTCCAATCTCCCTGCCAGAGCAGGAACACCTAGGTCAGGTCACACAGGAACATGTCCAGGCGGGTTTTGAATGTCTCCAGAGAAGGAGACTCCACAGCCTCTCTGGGCAGCCTGTGCCAGTGTTCTGTTACCCTCACTGTGAAGAAGTTCTTCCTGATATTTATGTGGAACCTCCTATGTTCCAGCTTGCACCCATTGCCCCTTGTCCTATCATTGGATGTCACTGAGAAGAGCCTGGCTCCATCCTCATGACACTCCTCCTTTAAATATTTATAGACATTAATGAGGTCACCCCTCAGTCTCCTCTTCTCCAAGCTAAAGAGACCCAGCTCCCTCAGCCTTTCCTCATAAGGGAGATGTTCCACTCCTATCTTGTGTTTAAGGTAAAATTCATTTCATGTGTGGGTTTTTTTTTTTTAAAAAAGAATAAATAAAAAAAGAATCCTCTAAATTCCCATGTTTAAAATAGGAATGATGTGCAAGCACCTCAAGGAAAGGGAAAGCACTGTTTTGGGGTTTTTTTGCCGCTGTATTAACAATAGTACCTAAAATGATACTTCCCTTTCTCCTCTTCCTCCCCATCACGCCTACTTCAAACACTGCTGTGAATTCCATAGGCTTCCAAATTAAAAACCAAACAGCTTTTGAGAGATAGGAGTAATCCTTTTTAAAGGCTTTTCTAAACCAATAATCTTTCTTTCTTACAGAATATCATAATTGGAAGCAGAGTTAACTGGGCAGAAGATCCATCTTTAAAGGCAATTGTTCTACAGCTTGCAAAAAATGTCAACTGAAAAAATGTGAGCAGGGAGAAAGGGTGTTTGATTTTATATGGTATATGTAATAAATGTACTAAACTTGATAGATTTATGTGCCTCATGACAGTATACTTTTGAGAATTTTTAAATTTAACCATTCTAGGAGTTGTTCTCTCTAGAGACTCAGAACTTTTAATATTAAATTTAATTCCTTGTAGAGAACAAATGTTTGAAGGTAGTGTAGCTAATGAAACTACTTGAAAAGCCATTTCACAGCTGTCCTGTCCCACGTGCTCGCCTCGCTCTGGCAGGCAGCAATAACACAAGAAAGAAGAAGAATCTACATATTTCAGGCTTTTATGTAGAAGTGGGTGCAAACCAAGGCTGTGCTGGTTTTGCCCTTGTCCCCTGGGCTGCAGAGCTCAGGCAGGATGGATGCATGACCCTGCCCTGCCCCTATGGAAAACCCAAACTGGAAAATCTAGTTATGTCAGTCTTTGGGTTTTTTCACTTCTTTAAAAAAAGTTTAAAATATGTCTTCTTAATTGACAATTACATTTCTATGTTTGAAGAAAACTGACCAAATGATAACGTTACTTGTAATTTGGTGAATGGCCATAAGCTTTTCCAAAGGCGGTTGGGACGTGTTTCAGTGGAATAAAGATTAAACGTGCTGTGCTTTCGTCCGGCTTTTAACGCGCCGCCCTTCGCTCCGGTGCTGGGGTTCCGGCTGGGGGCGGGGCACCTCTGGGGGCGTGGCCCGGCGCGAGCGCGCGGCGCGTGCCCGCGGCGGCAGGGGTCACCATGGGCGGGAAGATGGCGGCCGCCAGCAGGGTTGTTCAGGTAACGGCGGCCGGCTTGCGGCCGGGGGAGGCGGGGGAGCAGCGGCTGGGGCAGCCTGGGGTCGGGTGCCCGACTCAGGCGGCGGGTCTCCGCCGGAGTGCGGCCTGCGGGGCCTGAGGAGCCTGAGGAGCCGCCGAAGAGGCCGGTGTCCTTGGCGCGGGCGAAGGAGGGGGCGTGCGGTGGGGCCGGCCTGCCGTCGCTTGTTTCACCTGGTCGTCAAACTAGGGCCACCGTGGCAAAAGAGAACGCGTTTTCCTGCTCAGGACGTTAGGGGTGGAGGCATGCCTCTAAAGGTGAAATTCCTCCGTCGGTGGGCATGGAAGGTTAATCAGCAGTAAGTTTGTCAGTGGTGGTGCAGAAAGCAGCCGTGTAGAACTGGTTGTTTAATGTGCTGTACCTTCCATTTTATTACTGTGAAAGTAATGTGTGTCTGAAATAATTTTACTCTCCCTGTTTCTCCCACTACCTTGCCTTGTTGTAGGTAGTCAAGCCACATACTCCGTTAATTAGGTTCCCGGACAGAAAAAGTAGTCCCAGACCTAAAAGTAAGTTATTTAATCTCTAGATACAACTTACACTGCCTTTCTTTGCATTAACTGTTTTATTTAAGAACGAGCATACAATTTTTCTGCTTCAACTACGTGACTCAGCTGGGTTTGAGCAGGGTTTCAGACACATGGTGGTTCTGGTTTGAAGGCAACTCTGACTCTTCCTTTTTAAGACTTTATACAACCATGGAAATACCTAAAATACATGCATATCTTTATTTCTTAGTCAAGGCAGATTCCCAAAGATTTCCACTGTTGTTTTGCTACTCATATATAAAGTCCCATTTTTCCAGATACTAATATTTGCCTGAAATGATTGTGCTAAAGTCAGTTTGAAGCAGCTTTATGTATTTGGTGATATTTTCAGAAATAATGTTGCATTTTCCTCATCTCTTATTTTCTTAGTTGGAGTGTGTGATGTCTGTGGTATTTTAAAACCCTGATTCTAGCCAGGAGAGCCATCCCACTGTACATTTTAAGAAATGTTTCCTTGTGCTACTAATGAATGCTGAGAAAAAATTAATTTCATTGCAGGCTTTGATGTTATGTTTTATACCTATAGTTCTGTTGGTATTTATAGGATTCCCAATACTGTTACGTTTAGACATCAGAGTTATGAGTGATGTGTTGTTTTAATATTCCTTTTGAGTCAATAAAGCATTTGAAACTAAAGTAGGAGATGTCTTAAGAAGCAGTTGTTTTCACTTGTTTAGAAATGATACTGTATTTTATTTGCCAGAGCATTATCACATTTATGGTTTAGCTTTGATTTTAGTTTATCCATTAACATTATAGAGTATACAGTGCTCATCAGTGCCACTTCAGACTTGCCTGTGAACTCTTTAGGAGCTATTTTCTGCAAAAACTTTCTTTCAGAATTCTGTATGTTATGCGCAGTTCAGCCAAACACACCACCCCTCACGCCAGAGAACTGCTCTCTCAAAGGCTTGAAAACCTGTTGCTTATCTCTTGTTTATTTCTTCATTGGAAGATTTTTGTGACTATATCTTTTAAGTATGATAGACTTTTCTACCTTAATCAGGTTCTGTTATCTCATTGGTAAATTGCAATCTACCTCATCTTGCTTGAATACTGCAGCAGTTACTGTGTTTCACTGTACCAGACAGTTGCTTCTATGTAGTCAAACAGAGCTCCCCAGATCAAGACTAAACTCTCAGGGATGTGGATGCTTGAAATGCCAGCTAATTTTTTTCACCATATTAGTATGATGGTCTCCAACAGAGAAGGGAAAAATGTAGTAGACTGTATCTGAGCTAAAGTGACAGCAGTATTTTCTGCTACTTTTGAGTCTTCTGGTGTTTTTAACTGGCTAATGCATCTACTCCAAATACACTTCAGACTTTGAAACACACAGTAGAGGAAAATCCTTGGCAAATCTCTAGATTTTTGTAGTGTATGAAACAAACTTGGATAAACTTTCTGCTTTTTTCATATATAAGTTGTGTTATTTCTTGAAGCAAAAATATTTCGTAGTCATTACCAGCCAGGACTCTTTCAGCTGTGTGTTGTTAGAAAGCTGACAAACAGCTGTTTCTTCTGTTCTCTTTATCTCCTGCTCTTAACCTTTAAAATTTCAGCTTAATGGCATGCCCTATGTCCAGAATATGCTCCTTCTGATGGGGTCTCTTCCTCCTTGCTCTGTTTGGGACGTCCCTTTGTTCCTGAACCACCTGATCAACTTGGGACCTTCAGATACAGCCTTCTATCTGAGAACTTCTGAGTATGCCTCTCACTATGGTGGCTTTCTGTTCTTTTTGGTTTTTACCAATGGTGGTTTGATTACATTGCTGCAGATGTTTGATGTCCTAATCCTGTCATTGACTCGGACCCACTATGGCTAAAACTGGCTCCTCTTTGTCCTTATTGATCTTGTTGGAGGCAGGAGGGAGAGAGGCTGGCAACACTGTGGTATTCTAACTCCTCATATTCTTTGACTCATCCAGTTTTGATGCTGCTTATTTTATAATTATATGCTCCCTCTGTCCCAGCTGTTTTGATGTTGCACTTGTCTTGCTCATTTTTCAGGAGGACTGAGAGGGGCTTCCTGTGGAAGCATTCTGCTTTATCAGATGTTTTAACCTTATACAGAGAGGTCTGTGTGCTTACAAAGTAAACATACTGCTGTGAGACTCTGTCCTGTCTGGTGAGGCAATGCGTATTTCCGTTGTAAAGTGATGGACCTATGGTTCAGAATTCTGACTTTGACAACACTGCTCTTTTGTCATCTGTTTTCCTATCCTCAAGGTGCCTTCTCTCATGTGTATTCCTTAAGCCTAGCTCCTGGCCCTCACCTGTAAAGTTCATCATGCACTCCTTGGATGCCATTTTGTAATATCAAAAATGGGTACAACACTGTATCACATGTGTGTGTCATAGTTGTGAACTTTATCTTTCTGTACGCCTCTACCTCTTTTTCACTTGTCTGTCTTTACAGTTGCAGTAAACAAAAAGCAACATCTTAGTGGATCTTAGTTATTTATCTTGGTTATCATTCTACACAATTGCCTCCACACACACATTTATGATACTGTATGCTTTTTCTGCAAGAACAGCTTCCCAGTGAAAAAGCCTTTTTTTAGGATATATGCTGATTTATCTTCTCTTTCCACATCAGTATTTCTGCCACTCAAACATGCTTTCTTTTACTGAGAGAATTTTTTCACTATGCTCTCAATATATTTAACAACAATAGGTTGCAAGAGGGTAGAGTGTCCTAATTCTTTTAAATATTTGTTATAATGAAAATTCTCAGTAACTGGTAACTTTTACTGTCTGCTTATTAATTAATTTTACAGTCTTGTTATATTTTTGTAAATGGTTTTGCAATCTGGGTTTCAGTACAGGAATCTCTACAAGCAAGTGTGCCATCTCTCCATGCTTCAAATGCAGAGGAGTCTGTGGGAGGGAGATCACCAGCCTTTCAAAGTAGTTCACCTCTTAGTAGGGTACAAGGCACACCAGACACTTCTGAACTAGTAAGAACCTTACCTCAGAAATACAGAAGGAGACTTATGTCAGATGAAGAGATTGCATATATTCAAGTAAGTTTCATTTATTGGTGTGTATTGTCTATATTTACCTAGTATTTAGCTTATTTCTACACCTACTTCAAAGTTCCAAATCTGGTATTGCATTGTAATTCTTGGTAAGTCTCCACTCCCCGCTTTCATAGGTTTGGTGCACAATACCCAAGCTACAAATTCTTAATACAAAAGGTACTCAATGGTACCACTGGGTGGAGAGATATCGACTGAAAAGAGACATGCACATAGCTAGCGATAGTTATAGCCTACATTAATCACCGTCACTACCTGTTTTGTAACAGCTGTTTAATGTTTAATTTGGATGTGCTGGACAGGAGCATGGGAGTCAGCTCTTGGACCAGCAAAGACTATTACCAGGTGATTGAAGTCCAAAATATTTCTCAAAGTATTTTTTATAAGTTATTTATTAGTAAATTAACTCTTGTGTTTCTAGTCATGGAAATATTTTATTAAGCTTGATATAAATTTTTCTGTAATAACTGCAAATATGGCATTCTACATGAAAGGCAAGAAGAACTTGCCTCTGTTCTGTAAAAATTCTCAGCCCTGAACACTGATGCTTAGAAAGGGAGAACATATAAAGTTTGAAGAACTTGTGAGATGAGTATGAGTTTGAAATGAAGAGACGCTTGTATAGCTTTGTTAAATGGTGAGAACACCTCCAGCATAATCATGTTGGTAAAGGAAATCATTGTAATTAGAAATAAAACAAGTTATTTCCCATATTAATAGGCTTCTTGACCTCTAGCATAAGTTTTCTAATAAGTTTTCTAGTAAGTTTATTCAGAGTGGAGGGAGAAGTGGAAGCAGCTGCAATTGTAGGTTGCATGTGTTGATCTTTTTGTATTATCTCCTGAAAAAAATGGAGCTCTTACTGGTAGATGTTGATATTTGACAGTCTGTGTATGTTCTTATATAGATTAAAAATCAATGTATTAATCAGAAATTAAAACTAGAACTCTCTCTGTTAGTTTGTAACAGTGCAAAAGATTTGATCTCCATTTCCCAGTTCTTTTATTTAACTGTCTGCTTTTCTTTTACAGCGTGGAGGTCCAGAATAAGTATGGACAATAATTCTTTGGCAACTGTTGAAGAATGAAGTATTCACAATAAAGGCATTTCCTTAATATTATAAATGATTGTATAGTAATAGCTTTAATAAAGAAAACATATGAAGGGTGAGAAGGTTGACACAACACACTATATATTAATTTGTGATTGAGCAGTATTTACTGTTGATGGCTAACTAGCAATTGAATATTATTTGATGTCCACACCATTAAAATATTTTTCTAATTAGCCATTTGCAAGCTTGACAATATAACTGAGTTATTTTATTTTCCTACTTAAAAAGATTTGGATGTCTCATCAGGAATGATTTTATGGGCAGGAAAGGTTCACTGAAATGCTCTTGGGAATTATCAAGACCTTGTGGTTGCTCTTAGCAGTTACACAGCTTCGCTTGGGCAGCTGTGTAGCAGCTGCTTTCCCTGAACAACAGATGTGAGGTTGGGAGCAAAGACGAGACAGGTTCTTCTGTAATCATTAACTGTTTCAGAAGACAAAACGAAGTCTGCGGTATATGTGATGTGACTCATAGAACCATTTTGATTGGAAAAGATCTCTAAGATCATTGAGTCCAACCACTAACCCAGCACTGCCAAGTCACCACTACACCGTGTCCTTCAACACCACATCTACACATTTCTTAAATCCCTCCAGGGATGGGGACTCCACCACTGCCCTGGGCAGCCTGTGCCAGTGCTTGACAGCCCTTTCAGTGAAGAAATTTTTCCTGATATCCAATCTAAACCTCCCCTGGCACAACTTGAGGCCATTACCCCTCGTCCTGTCACTGCTACCTGGGAGAAGAGACTGACCCCCCACCTCGCTACAACCTCCTTTCACGTAGTTGTAGAGAGCAATGAGGTCTTCCCTCAGCTTCCTTGTCTCCAGACTAAACCCCAGTTCCCTCAGCCACTCCTTGTCAGACTTGTGCTCCAGACCCTTCACCAGCTTTGTTGCCCTTCTCTGGACACGCTCCAGCACCTCAATGTCCTTCTTGTAGTGAGGGGCCCAAAACTGAACACAGTACTCAAGGTGTGGTCTCACGAGTGCTGAGTACAGGAGCACGATCACCTCCCTACTCCTGCTGGTCACACTGTTTCTGATACAGGCCAGGATGCCGTTGGCCTTCTTGGCCACCTGGGCACACTGCTGGCTCATGTTCAGTTGGCTGTTGACCAGCATGCCCACGTCCCTTTCCGCCAGGCAGCTTTCCAGCCACTCTTGCCCAAGCCTATAGCGCTGCATGGGGTTGTTGTGACCCAACTGCAGGATCCGACACTTGGCCTTATTGAACCTCATACAGCTGGCCTGGGCTCATCGCTCCAGCCTGTCCAGATCCCTCTGCAGAGCCTCCCTACCCTCAGGCAGATCAACACTCCCACCCAACTTGGTGTCATCTGCAAACTTACTGAGGGTGCATTCAATCCCCTCATCCAGGCCACTGATAAAGACATTAAAGACCGGCCCTAGCACTGAGCCCTGAGGGACACCGCTTGTGACCGGTCTCCACCTGGATTTAACTCCATTCACCACAACAGCCAGACAGTTTTTAACCCAGCGAAGAGTCCACCTGTCTAAGCCATGAGCCACCAGCTCCTGCAGCAGAATGCTGTGGGACACAGTGTCAAATGCCTTACTGAAGTCCAAGATAAACAACATCCGCAGCCTTCAGACTGTGATGCAGAGGGAGCCTGTGGCCCGTAACTACGGCCTGGGGCGTGCCGAGGGGAGCGAGCCTTGTCCCGCGGGCACACGCATCCTCCGTCCCGTCGTGTCACCGGGGTGGGGCGTCAGGCAGCTCTCGCGCGGCGGCGCCGACTGCGTGCGCAGGGGGCGGGGCGGGGCCGGCCGGTGGGCGCTATACGGCTCCGTGCTGGCCTTACAGCTCCTCCGCCAGCCCCCTCCCTTCTGCCCGCCCCGGGCAGGATGGATGCGCGGGCGCGTGCCAAGCGCTACGAGAAGCTCGACTTCTTGGGGGAAGGGCAGGTGCGCGGCCGCGGGGGCATGGGCATGGGCGGGAGGGGGACGCATGGGGGTCGTGGGTGAGCCCTCTCAGCTCCCCCCGGCCCGCCAGGTGCAGGGGTCACCGCTGTACAGCTGGCCCCGGTGAGGGCCCTCGGGTGACAGGAGGGAGTCCGCGGGCCTGGGGCTGCGCGCGGCCGGGCCTGGCCCACTCTCGCCTTCCGCACACGGCGGCGGGGCCCTGCTGCGGGGCCGGGGGGAGGTGGCTGGGAGGCAGGCTGTCCCCCACCAGCCTGCTGGCCGCAGGGTTTCGCGGCCGCCTCCCGAGGGAAGGCCGTGGGGTGGGCAGTGCTGCAGCCTGCCGGGCCCGGCGCAGGCCGCACTGGGCCGCGCTCGCCGGGGGGACGGCCCGTCCGCCCCCGTGTCACGCCGCCCCCTCTCTTTCTCCTCAGTTCGCTACTGTCTATAAGGCCAAGGATAAGAACACCAACCAGATCGTGGCCATTAAAAAGGTGAGTGTCAGGATATGTCCTCACTGCCTGATCAGGTGTGTGGTCGCTTTTCACCTGCATAATGGGTTTTTTGACCGACTTAATGGGTGATGGTAGAATATGTATGTTTGTTTCTAGAGTGTTTTGTTTAAGTGGTCTAGTTAACCTGTCTTTAACCCCCACCCATCCCCCCACCCCTCCAAGAAAAGAGACTAACTTCAGTTTTATTACATTTCTGAGTTTCTGAAGGGTTACCTCGTCTTTAACCTGAAATTTTGGTTATTGATTAGATTACATTTTTTTAAGAAAAGAAAAAAATCCCCTGGTATTTCCAAACTTCAGACTTTATTAGCTTTGGGTTTTTTTAATCTTTCCTCCTACTGTGCCTGATGTCCTTCAGTCCAGGAATATTGCTTCTGATTAAGTTCTTCAGAACTGATGGTAGTTTTTTGACAAAATTTTACAAAAGTGATCTTAGGTCTGCAACTTACCGTGTGAATACAATTGTTGAAAATGTCTATGTGTTCGTCAAGTGTTTCACTTCAGACTATCTGAAAAGATTGCAGGAAGTTTTTTTATTTAAAATAGGTGATAATTGTGCTTCACGAGAGATGAAAAATGCACATTGAGGTGCTCTGGTAAATTAAAGAGCCTACTTTATTAGGCAAGTTCAACCATATCAATAGTAAGTAATTTTGTTTGATACAGTAATCCCTTTTAGCATTATAATACTTTTCCTGTATGGTTACTACTAGTAACAGCTATTATGAAAGAGCATTCTTGTTTTTATTGGAATATTTCTTATCTTTTTATCATCTGCAAATATCAACATTGTGATTCTGGACTTGAAAATTTCAGGGCTGTAGATGATAGAAGGATTTTAAGACAGGCCAAGTTTACAGAATGTACAAATTTTACAAGAATCATTCAAAGACAACTGTCAATTACTTTGCCCTTATTTCTCCCTGAGGAGATGCTCATTAGTGGTATAATAAGGCTTTGTGGCTAGAAAGCTTTTTAAGCTGCCAGTTTGCATTATGCCTGTTTTCAGTACCATCATGACTATTTTTAAGCTTTTAGAAAAACTTAGCTGTAGAGAAAATTATTTTTTTAAGGGAAAAAAAACAAACAAACCAACAATGCATTTTCAGATCAGTTATTATTTTTTGGTAATTTTCTTTATGCATTATTTTTGGCTTGCAATAGTCATCGCTCTGAATTTCTCAATGTTGATCATGCAGTGATGCCAAGATACCAGGCTCTTCATGTCAGTTTACAGCTGATTCCACAAAACTAAAATAGCTTGATAGTACTGTTCAATTTTGGTAGCCAAACCACCCCCAGCTGGTAAAGTGCTTCATGGTTCTGACACTTGTTCTGGCTTAGAAGAGTGATACTAAATAATGTATCCCCTACTTACATGAAACGTTTCTTTTCAGATTAAACTGGGACATAGATCAGAAGCTAAAGATGGTGAGTTTTAAAACAAATTCATGCTGCAGAAGCTGTGCTTTGTTTTTGTAAATTGGTACATTAATTTCCTACACCATAACTTGGCTGAGACAAATGAGTTCAACTCTCAGTGTAAGGCTTAGTAGAGGACTGTTTCCCAAACTGCAGGGACAGAAAAAAGCAGCAGTTACCTGCATGCATAGTATATGCCTAAAAATGAGTATATAACTGCTTAGCTTCTCAGTTTATGTGGAATACAAACATGAATATAGCACAGAATAATAATCTTTTACAGCACTGAGCTGAGAATACCGTTTTTGTATTGATACATCTCTGTACGTTAAATTCTAAGACAGGTGAGAGTATCTCTGTTTTCAGATGTTTTCTTTGTTCTATTTGTGTGATTCATGCTGAAACAAAAGTTGATAAAGGCAAGATCTTAAAATTCTTGTCTCTGGGTTTGTTTTATGTTGTGAAATGAGGTCTATAGCGCAGCATCTTTTGATCGTGTGCAATGTCTTTAGGCATAGATATTGCCAGTAAAACCCCAGTAATCCTTGTCTTCTCTCACAGCCTGTGTGCTGCAGTAGAATTTTGTATGTGTGTAGGCTGCCATCCTTGAGGAATCTTGCATCAGGTTACCAGCTTTCTGGTGAAGAATCTTTGTTCTCAACTCTCCAATTCCATTCTAAGGGAAGACTTTCTTTAAAGAGAAACTGAGCACTCATCCCTGAGTCTTACAGTTGAGCAGACTGCCAGAGAGTCATGATGTGCCTGGCCTTCAGTGTACTCCTTTTGGCCTATACATTGTCTACCTATAGTTCAAAGATGTTATTAAAAATAATCATCATGTCTGGGTTCCCTGCATTATATGATAAGTTAAGGCTTTGCCCACCTAAAAGAAGCCATTGACAACTTGATTCCAAAATAGGTTATTAAATTATGCAAAACAGGAATGTAAAGTAATCTGTGTAGCTTTGCCCGAAACTTTGCTAGAGTCTTAGGTTTTGAATCATATCCCAGGTTTTGGGAGAACACTGTTATTCAGCTCATGCACAGCTTAAACTTCCTGCACAACATACTGCAGGAGCATTTGCTTGTCAGTCAGTTTTCATACAAGCCATACATACCAGAATTTTTGAAGGAGGAATTGTTATTCTGCAAGAATCATGGCTTGATGCAGTGCAGTCAGTGTGACTGCTGAAGTGCACTGTTCCCACCTTGTCCTCCCCCTCCCTGATTTTTTCTCTATAAAATCTGGCTATTAAAAGATTCAAGCAAGGGTGAGCAGGTTTTGGCCATTGTACCTTTTATGCCACAGCATGAATATAGAAAAATATATGTGCCTTGACTTATTAAATAATGCTATGTCAAAAATAAAATGAATATATTCATAGAATCATAGAATGGTTTGGGTTGGAAGGGACCTCAAAGATCATCTAGTTCCAACCCCCCTGCCATGGCAGGGACACTGCCCACTAGACCAGGTTGCTCAAAGCCCCATCCAACCTGGCCTTGAACACTGCCAGGGAGGGGGCAGCCACAGCTTCCCTGGGCAGCCTGCTCCCGTGTCTCACCACCCTCACAGGAAATAATTTCTTTTTAATATCCAGTCTAAATCTGCTCTCTTTCAGTTTAAAGCCATTACCCCTCGTCCTATCACTACAATCCCTTGTAAAAAGTCCCTTTCCAGCTGTCTTGTAGGCCCCTTCAGGTACTGGAAGGTGCTATAAGGTCTCCCTGGAGCCTTCTCCAGGCTGAACAATCCCAACTCTCTCAGCCTCCCTTCATAGGAGAGTTGCTCCAGCCCTCTGATCATCTTCGTGGCCCTCCTCTGGACTCGCTCCAACAGCTCGGTGTCCTTCTTGTGTTGGGGGCCCCAGAGCTGAACACAGTACTGCAAGTGAGGTCTCACCAGAGCAGTGTAGAGGAGGAGAATCACCTCCCTTGACCTTCTGGCCACTTTTTTCTTTTTGATGCAGCCCAGGATATAGTTGCCTTTCTGGGCTGCAAGCACACATTGCCAGCTCATGTCCAGCTTTTCATCAACCAACACCCTCAAGTCCTTCTCCTCAGGGCTGTTCTCAATCCATTCTCCACCCAGCCTGTATTTGTGCTTGGGATTGCCTTGACCCCTGTGCAGGACTTTGCACTTGGCCTTGTTGAACTTCATGAGGTTGGTATGGGCCCACTTCTCCAAGCCTGTCCAAGTCTCTCTAGATACATCCCTTCCCTCCAGCGTGTCAACCACGCCACACAGCTTGGTGTCATCGGCAAACTTGCTGAGGGTGCACTCGATGCCACTGTCTGTGTCACTGACAAAGATGTTAAACAGCACTGGTCCTAGTACCGACCCTTTAGGAACACCATTCGTCACCAGTGTCCATATGGACATTGAGCCGTTGACCACCACTCTCTGAGTGCAACCATCCAGCCAATTCCCTATCCACAGAGTGGTCCATCCATCAAATCAGTGCTTTTCCAATTTAGTGACCAGGATGTCATGCGGGACAGCGTCGAACGCTTTCCACAGGTCAGGGTGTATGACATTGGTTGCTCTTCCCTTATTCACTTAAACTGGAGAGAGAGAGATTTGTCCAACTTTCCATTTGGAAGCAAGACACATTGAAGAACTGATACGTGCAAGATGTAACTTTTCTTTAAAATAAAACCGAAGCTTACAATACCCTGAAAAAGGTGGGGTTTTTTTCTTAGGCTTTTGCTAGAACTTTCCCTTTTTGCCAAAAGGGGGCATGTTGCTTCATAATCTAAATCTGATTACTGTGGTGTATAATTTATGTACTGTGCAAGAAAGGGTATGTCCACTTCTATTCTGCAGCAATCTACTTATGTATGGCAATGTACTTGTTATTTAACAAATTGTTGAGTGGTGAGAAAGTGGTTTGTAGTGGTAAATTGTCAGTGAGTTACAGAATGGGAGGTTTCTTCGGGACTTAATCCAAAGCTTTTAGTTTTGTTCTGTCTCTTTTTTTTCTTCAATGTAGGAATCAACAGAACAGCTCTCAGGGAGATAAAATTGTTACAGGAGCTAAGCCATCCAAATATTATTGGTGTAAGTAAAATGAATACTACTTCTCAAATCAATCTTCACATACTTTTGGTACAGGTTCAAATAGAAATTTAGAATTAATTGTGTCATGGAGGTGGTATTTAATTTTGAGCTATTTTTTCCAGCCCAAAATGGACAGTAAAACAATTGTTATAATAACTTATCTGTATCAATATAGTTTCTTTTGAAATCTTTTTACTTTTTAGCCTGGGGCTATGTGGATATTAATGGCGGGGAGAATGATGGAAATTTAGATTACCTGATTTTGCATCTCTCTGCTAGACTTGCAAATGAGTGCAGTGCTGAATTTACCTGATTCTTTGCTTCACATGAAACTGGTGACAGCCAAAAGCAGACTTTTTTAAGAAATAGTAAAGTGAGATTCATGTGCCTTATTAGGTTTTAGTGCTCATACCTAAAACCTTTGGTGGAAGAAGTAAAACCTGTATCTTTTCAGTTGCATTTTGGTCGACTTCCAGCTACAGATACCCAGCTGGAGCTAAAGATATTTTAAAATCAGCCAATAGCAAAATAGTGATAATTTGAAGCTTTGCCATGAATATTAGACTAAATACGAATTTTCCAGGTATTTTATTTAACTTTTTTAGAGTGGAAATAACAATTCTCCTCTGAGTTGTGAACTTTCAAAGTAGTTGCTTTAGCTATCAAAGTTAGAGAATGTGCAGACAAAGAAAACTAAAATGGTGAAGGGATATAGCACCTTCTTTATGAAAAAGTCTGGTATTCCTCACTGTGGAGAGGAAAAGCTGGGAATGGGGAGTTCTACAAAACTGAGGTGATAGGTAAAGTGTGTGCAGAACTTATTATTTGTTAAACCACATAGTACCAGCAGTAAGAGATGTATTTAAAACATATTTGCGCTGGGGGCTGGAAGGGGGTGTACTGCTTGACACAGTGTGTAGTGAATTTCTCAAATATGTTGCCACGAGCATTGTAGAAGCAGATAGCTTCGGCAATTCAAAAAGGAATTAGACAAATTTTTGATCAGCAGGTCTATAAGCAGGTCCTAAAGGCAATAGACAAGTTTGTACCCTTCTTTGCAGACCTGATAAAACTATTGTGGATGGTGGAAGTGTAAGGGGCATGAATTACAAAAAGTGGCCAAGCCTGTAGGCTCACTTACATAGTATCTCCTGCTATCATGGTTTCTGCAGAGGAAGAGCATGAGCATGGTCACTGCTGTTACACACAATGCAAACTACCTTCTTGCAATTGGGTAATTTACATGGTCATCATACTCAGACTGTAAGAAATGAGCCACACCACAGAGAGCATACCTTCCTGCTTTTAAGGATAGAGTACCAGACTAGATGATCTGTTGTTCTTACTCAGCATCACACTTGTGTTACCTCAAATTAAAAACTGATTCTGTCATTGCAGTTTCATCCTAAAAAAGGGACGTTTGGATATTCTCCATAGTTTTATTTATCTTAGAAAGCTTGCTACAAAGATGAATACACACGTAAGAATACCTTTGAAAGGAAGTTAATAAGCCTAACTGTTAGAATTTCTGGATACTACATGCTTACAGGAAGCAGATGCAGAGCTGAATCCATGGGAAAACCTAGTATGGTCTCAAGAAAGGGTAGGAGTTTTGCAGAACAACAAAGTTTGGGGAGAGGGCAAGGTGTGCATTAGATTGCCTGTTGTAGCTAACATAGTAAAGTTGTTTTTTTGTTGTTTTTTTTTCCCCCGTAACTCCAGGAAGGAGGGGCAATTGTGTAAAATGTTGTTACCATACTTCATGGGGATTTTTTTTTTTTGGAGACTGAGTTAAGAAGCTAAACTGAATAAGAATTTTTGTATTGCAAATTGAAACACTTAAATCAGTTCAGCAAGTTGAAAGTCCACATGCAGAGTACAATGGTGCAGAATTTTAGAAAACTAGAAATATGAGTGTGCTTCATCATAATGTGTTTTGTTTTACAGCTTCTAGATGCATTTGGACACAAATCTAATATTAGTTTGGTGTTTGATTTTATGGAAACAGATCTAGAGGTAAGAATTTTTTTTTTTAAGACTTTTTAATTTCAGTATCTTCAAATGGTTTTTGAAAATCCTACTTTAACAGGCTTATGTTTGCCCATGTTAGAAAGGTGGCTTTCATTATGTCAGCTGATTAATATCGTGTCTTAAAAGTAGTTTGAGTAATTTGACAATTTTTGTGAGTTCTCACCTGATAATGCCTTTACTTTCAATTACTTGTTAGCATGATTTTCAAGAAACAGATTGTTTACTATGTTAGTTTTCTGGGACCCCAGTCAGAGCGTAAACCTCAGCCATAGGTCAGCATGTCAGAGTGCAGTTGCAAAGCCTAATGTCATCAAATGTGTTCAAGTAAGTGTGACACTGAAGTGGTGAGCAGGTACTAAAATCACATGCACCTGAACCATTCTTTTAAATGCAACAGCGCTAGGTACTTGCCAATCAGCATCTTACAGATGTTTCATTCTCCAAGACCTTAAGTCAGTTTGTCTTTGCAGAATTATTTGTATGAGACTTTTTGATGCACAAGTCTTCATTTTGGAAGACTGTCCTAGGTGGCAATTCATGTCAGATCTGTATATGCACACAGTATACCTACTCTGAAATTAATGTAGTTGTTAAGCTAGCTCATTACACATATGCTGTTAAGAGCTGGGGCTAGGATTTAAAATATTACAAGAAAACATTGACAGGCGTGCTGAACACTGATGAAAGCAAAGCTGAAAAGGTTTTATCAGTTTTTTGCTAACAGAAGTTAATGAGTAGACTTTCTAGAGGATTCATTCCATTTACTTAAGCAACATTTAGAGCTGAGGATGATACAGTGTACAAAGAGGAATGAAATACTCTTGTACAGCATAATACTGTGGTATGCAGAGCATTTCACTGTATTGTGGTATCACTCCAGCCACCATTTGGGACTGCAGCCTGTTGTGAGTGGACATGTGCTTCATACATGAAATTTTGTGTAGTCTTTGCTGTTTTCTAAGTCTCAAATAGCTTGAAGCTTAGGAAATGCTATTACTGAACTGGACAGTAATATTAATAAGCAAGTTTTGGGAAGTAGTGTAGAAAATAATTTCGAACGGGATGTTTACATAGAATTTTAATGTTAGATTTTCTACATTATTTGATTTTTAAGTAAATTTATTAAAATATAGTAAAGTGGCCATACCTCTTAGTCTTCTTGGAAACAGAAGAGGAAACCGCTGCATTTACAAAGATTAGATGCTCAGGTGGCATGGAGAAAGAAGGAGTAAGTGGGAACATAATTTCAAGTTTACTGACGCATTTATCATTTTGTACATTGTTGTCTTGTAAGTTTGAGTATCAACCTGGAACTGAGATTAAATAATAAACTTATGTTTCCCAACCATTTTCTCATTTGCTGGTTATGCAAAGTTCATGTAGGCTATGTGAACTCCCCACTTCAATTTCTGAGCTGCAGAATAGCCCTGTTTTTCTGGAAAAAAGGGTGAGAATGGTAGAGAATGTGATTTCCAATTCAAACTTTTTCTTAAAGGATGAAATAACTTTTGAGGTGAAAGAATAGAACTAAGTTAATCTTGCATATCAATCTAACACTTTACAGGTTATTATAAAGGATACTAATATTGTGTTGACACAATCTCACATCAAAGCATACATGCTGATGACAGTTCAAGGATTAGAATATTTACATCAGCACTGGATTCTGCACAGGGTAAGCATGTGCTAAATCGACAGCCTTTATGCTGTAACAAAAGTCAAATTTGAGTCTAAAGTCTAATGAAAATTGATTTGAAGTTCAGACATTCTTAGTCCATAAACAATAATGCTAGCCGATTTGGCACAACAGCAGTACTAGAAATGTTAAGAATTAATGATGTGGTTATCATTTAGATATTTCTATTAAAGTGTCTGAAGTTACATGTGACTTTGATTAGCACTGTGAACTGGGTCTGGCTGGGATGGATAGAACCTTCTTCACAGCAACCGGTAAGGCACTGTGTTGTGGATCTGTGCATAAAACAGTTTTGATAACACCACAGTGTTCTGACCATTGCTGAACAGTGCTTGGGCACTGCCGAGGCTTTCTCTCTTTCCTACGCTGTCCCTGTCCCAGTGAGTAGGCTGGGGGGTGGGCAAGAAGTGGGGAGGGCATGTGGCTGGGACAGCTGGCCCAAGTTGGCCAGAGGGATATTGTGTGCCGTGTAACGTCATGCTCAGCAGTTAAAACTGGGGTAAAGGAAGAAGGGGGATTTTGGCTTCCAAGGTGTCTGTTGCTCAGAGACTGGCTGGGCATCAGTCTGCTTGTGGAAAGTGGTGAATGATTTCTGTTGCATTGCTTGTTTGTTTGGATTTTTACTCTTTCCTTCACCTGTTAAACTACCTTTATATTGCTCCCAGTTTTCTTGGGTTTGCTCATCTTGTTCTCTCCTGTCCTGCTAAGGCTGGGAGAGTGGGATGAGAACAGTGAGCAAATAGCTGTGTGGGTGCTTCACTGCTGGCCAGAGGTCAACACACTGTTACTGTATTAAACTGTATATGACTTCTGTGATTTCTACAGTTATTTGAAACATTTTCAAGGACTTATTATTCATTTGGCAACTATGCAGTTAAGACATAATTGCTGTTCCCACAGCAAAGCTAAAACCTATCAAGAGGCAGGGTTTTTTAAGCTCTGCAGCTTAAATATGATAATAATCAAATGGGTGTGTTTCACTGTGGTTTTCACGTATGATATAGTACTTGATTTCCTGGAGGATTTTACTTTTTTTTTTCCTTACCATGTAGACTTATGATAGAAGCAAAAGCCTGCATTTTAGAATACTGTTATGGCACACCTGCCAGGAGTTTCATTATATATCTGTTTTTTATCAACACTGACAAAATTAATTCTTTGCTTTCTGTACGGACAGGATCTTAAACCAAATAATTTGTTGTTAGATGAAAATGGAGTTTTAAAATTGGCTGATTTTGGATTGGCAAAATCTTTTGGAAGCCCAAATAGAGTTTATACGCACCAGGTAGTGACAAGGTAATACATTCTATTTTGTTTCTTGCATAGTGATTGTATAGCTGTTTTGCAGTATCTCTTGAAATATGTCAAATCAACATGTTCAAAGTTTGACATCTAGTTCATGTGATATGGTTGTAGTGGCCAGAGCCTCATGAAGAAAACACAAGAAAGCATTGTTTCGCAAAGTCTCTGTAAAAACTGCTAGAATGTGCATCGATGGGTGTTATGCTGGGTTATGATACTCCTCTGAAATGCATGGAAAAATGTATCTGCCTATAACATTGGCTTTCAGAGCAAGAGAGCTATTACTTTATCATGAAACCTAGAATATTTTTGTATGTAGTCACATACTACAGCTAGTCACATTACCAATTATGAGACAAAAGCTTGAACCAGTTAAAATATTTGTTAATGTTATTTGTGGCATGTTTATTTAAGGTATGCTTTAAAAAGCAGGACTGCAAAATATGCAAGGTATTTCCTTTTATCTGCTGTAATGCAAAAACCATTCAGGCAAAGCTAGTTTGTTTTAACACCTGTATTCACAAGGCAGAAATGCTACAGTAGTTTCAAATGCAGTGTGTATCAGATCATTGCATTAAACTTGATTGTTCTTAGGCAGTGGAGGTAACTGCTTTAAATAACTGCTGTGAAGGTTCATTTTGCATAAAACTAGTCTCTATACTCAGCTCTGTCAGTATGGAGATTTTTGGAATCTGGAAGGAATTCTGTCTTTCTGTCATTTCTTAAAGAAAATTTTGGGTTATAACTTGCAAACCTGCCTGTTAAATACTTGTCTGTTGCACATCTGCAATTCTGTTGCTTGATAATCAAGTCAGTTGAAACTGTAGTTAATCTGCGGTTATATGTGACCCTGTGGTGAGGAATACACAATTTTGTTCAGTCTTTCTTAAACAAAATGCTTTGCAGAGTAGAATACAGCTCTTCAGTGTCTGAAAAATACATAGGCAGGATTGGTATCCTCTTTGTAGTTCTTGCATTGCTACAATATACAGCATTTGACATCAGCAAAGCCAGGTGATTTTCCCAAAACGTGTTGTCTTTTCAGGTGGTACCGGGCCCCAGAACTGTTGTTCGGTGCTAGAATGTATGGTGTTGGTGTCGATATGTGGGCTGTTGGTTGTATTTTGGCTGAATTACTTCTCAGGGTAAGTCTTCAAATGTAAGTATTTTGTATTTGGTCTTCAGTGCATTACAGCTCCATATATGGGCTTCCTCTTTCCTTCTGGCAGCAGCAGGCGAAGACAGTTAGGCTATTTAGGAAAGGAAGAAGGAAGGGGGGGGGAGAAAAAGCTTCCAAAAGCTTGCTAACTGTAAGGAAAGTCAAGTTTTGAAATAGTCTGAGGTTCCATAAGGCTCACAATCATTGATAGTCTTTAGAAACAGCTGAATAAAAAAATTGCAGCAAACTCTGACAGTCTTGGCTTGGGGGAAGGTCAAGTAGAAAACTTCCAGTTGTCTGAGTGTTAGCCCTTCACACAGCCTTCTACCAGTTTTTACTTATCTGTCTAGAAATGTGACACCATAGATACATGCATACTCTCTCCCTTATACATTGTTCCTCAATAACGTTATTTGTAATGAGCGTAAGACTGTTTTCTAAGCTCTGGTTAGTTGACAATACTGGAATGAAGCTGAAGGTTAACATCAGGCTAATCATGTGCCACTTCTGAGTATGGTACACAGATGTAATGGTCCTTAAGTACATTTTGCTGAAGTGCACCACTGATTATGCAACTCTTTGGAGAGGACATGAAAGTGTGAGGTGGGGAATGGAGGGCAGGGACACAGACACAGCTGAAAGTAGTCTGCAGTATAATTTGTCTTCCATGAGTAAATGGCTTCAGCTTGGTTTTTGCACTGTACTTGAAATGTTTGTGTGGCCATGTCATGAACCAGATTGGAGAACTGGTCAGTCTGAAAATATCTTGAAAGAAATTTTTTGCCTTGGTTTATCATACCAACAGGAGTGCTGGTAGAATTTGGCAGTTCAGAAATGGAAATGTGCAGTGACTGTGTAAGCAGTACTATGATGTGTACATAAATGTGCATTAGACCTACTAAAGTTGGATAAACTCAACAGAAGTCAGAAAGCAAATAAGAAATGGTTGAGTTCTGTCAGTTCTTTGGTTTCTCACAAAGCAGAAGATGTGTTATGGTACGGTTTTTATCACTGATAGTTTTAAATGAATCTGTCCTTCTTTTTCCTGGTTTCTTACTGGTTTCAGGGACAATGCAACCTCTGGGACCTCTACAAAAGCAGTTTATGCTCAAGGAGCTTTCATGACACCAAAATTTAGTACACTACCTAGTCGGGGATGTTCATTACAATCTTTCTGTCCTGTTTATTATTCTTCATAATTTTGCCTTAGTCAAAGTCCCTTTTTTTTCTTGCATTGTGTGCCTGATGTGCAAGCTACAAGTTGAGCTGGGCAAATATCCCCTTTTCTGTCTTCTGCCTACTTTAAATGAGACATGACACTGATTAGGCAGTTTCTATCCTAGCAGGTCACTCTCCCTCATGTTACGATCTCATTCCATCAGTCTAACTGCTGTTTGTGTAATCCAGTTACAATTTACTTCAAATGTTTTGAATATATCTAAAACCTAACTTTAGGGACCAGATGATGGAAAGATCACTGTGATCAATTGACTTTAAACTGGCAACTGAGATGTAAAAATCTTTCTTCTGTTTAGTTATTTATGTTAATGCAGCGGTGGTTTAATCTTATGTTTGGTGCTCTGCTGTCAAGTCAGTGATACCAAGCCTGGGTTGCAAGAAACCTTCAGAATCTATTTGGACATCACTAGAAAGCCTCAAATATTCAATGTACCTCTTTGTGGACAGCTGTTATAGAAAGATCTTTTGTCCTGCAATTATGAGGGAGAGCTCAAAGCTACTCTCTAGACTTGTAGTTCAGAAGTTAATTCAGTCAAATGCTGTTGCCTTTTTCCAGGTTCCTTTTTTGCCTGGAGACTCTGATCTTGACCAGCTGACAAGGATATTTGAAACACTGGGCACTCCAACAGAAGAACAGTGGCCTGTGAGTCCTTTTGTTTAACAGACTGACAGTTTTACTTAATACTTTCTTTTAGCTTTTGAAATTAAAGTGTATACCAGAATACGTGAGTAGATTTTCAAAAGGCAGCTGCCTGATCTCACAAAACAGGATAAGCAGCTGAGATTTATTGTTTCTCTTGGCAAATCTCTGGTTAATATAGCAGTGTTGTTAGCATTAAGTAACAGTTATGAAACCTCTTGATTTCCTTTCTGTGTATATCTGCAGTTTCTCATGGCTATTGGTGGGAAATTACTGATGCTTAATGTTTTTGAGATGCTTGATTAATTAATCTGCTTTAACCTGAAAGGCATTAATAACTTTCAGAAATAGGAACAATTTGTAGGGACCTAAGTTGTCCTGGATAAATTACAGTTTTGGGATATGGTAAGAAACACCAGACCAACAGCTTTAGGGATAAACAAGTTATCTCAGAGTAACAGTACTGTAACAAATACAAATTAGTAGTACAATTATCTCTGAGATGACAGTAAATTCAGTAATTCCAGGCCAAACTTAGTCTCAGGGCACACAATGACCTACCTAACCATGGTTATCAGACAGGCTAACGGGAAGCAGGACATGGCTTCTTTGGTTGAGCAAACTGGACCAACCAGTGGGAACGTGGGGTCCAGAATTCCCTGGTCAAACCATGCTCTTTTGTAGCTGAGTTGTGGAAGCACTCTCTGGACTTGTTAACCAATCATCACATCCCACCTCTATTTCCTCTCCGTGATGCCTTTCCTTTGTGTGAATGGTGCTTGAATGCTATGGTACATGATCACCAATGGAGCTATAGCCAAATGCATAAATATGGTGTAAGGCACTACTAGCCCCACACAATTCTGTTGTTGTTCCAGGATTCTAAATGAAATGCTTGCTTTGGAGAGGAAGAGTAAGACATAAGTGGGGAAAGAAGAGAACAGGAGATGCTCCCAAATCAACTTGTAAACCCATGCATTTCAAGAACTGAAACCTTTATAGTCAAGATTATAACTGATTGAGCACATTTTTCACTTCAGTGTTTTATTTTGCTTGGATAAACTGACTAAAGTGTGGTGACTAGAGGTTTAAAATACTTAAAATACTATGTTTGGATAATTGTCTGTTACAAGATAATTTTTATGATAGAATTTGAATAAAACAGGATTGTTTTCATACCTGGAAGTGAAAAAAATACACAATTCATGTGTTGCTTAACTGCTTGGCATATTTTCCTTCCCTCCCCCCACTCCCCAAATAAAAAGTTTAAGTTGTGCATTTAAAAGATAGCTCAGAATGCTCATGATGATCAGCTAACTTGGAGGAGGAGGAGGACAATGTATTTTTAACTTCGAGAAAATGCAAACTGGCTCTTCTGTGAATCTTGCCTCTTCTACCATGTCAGTTTGCAAAAGAAAAAGGTGAAGCTAGTTTTACTTCGTTTATCTACACCCGCTCTAAAGTTCTTTCATACTTCCTTTCTTTGTTAGCAGTTTTTACTTTTGGACTAGTTAGGACTAAAGCAAGAGAAGAACAGATCACTTGAAAACAACTGTAACAGGGTGGTTTTGTTTTTTTTTTAAAAAAAAGGTCTTTATGACCTGCAATTCCTACATTTATTTCAGTGACCAAATATTAGCAAGGTGTTTTGAAAGTTAATTTGCTTCAGCTGAAAGACAACCACATGAAGTTCCCTTCCTGTGGAAAGCTGAAATTTCTAACTTGCAAAAACATACATTCTATTTTTGTCTTTGAAGGGTATCACAAGTCTTCCAGATTATGTCACATTTAAGTCTTTCCCTGGAATGCCACTTCAGCATATCTTCAGTGCAGCTGGTGATGATTTGCTCAGTCTTCTGCAAGGCTTATTCACGTTTAATCCTTGCACTAGGGTTACAGCTACTCAGGTATAGTATATTTGCATTATGTCCTAATATTTATTAACCTACTGTTAGTATCAGATAAATGCTTTGAAGCCAGTAAGCCAGGTTTGAAATGAAATTACATATAACTCTGTCTGAAAAATAATAGAACACTTCCAGTGTTTTGTAGAGAGAACTCTGAAAAGCATGAATAATACGGACTGATCATCTCCATTCCCATTGTAGAGCTAAGGTAGACAACTAAAAGGTGTATGAGTCATGGCCTTCACACAGTCATTATGTTTGACATTCAAACTTCAGTCACCTAAAGCATGAAACTTAATTCTTAACATGGCATATCTTATTCCCTGGTTTTGAAAGGTTTTTGTCCTTAATTCATCCAGTCTTTTCTTCAATGTAATTTAAACTTTTTTGATTCTTTTTTTAACATGAAATTCTATGGTGATTTCAACCAGCATTCTGATCTGAATATACTTTTCCATTGTACTTGGGTGAAACTGATCTCAATTTCACTTTTCTGTCATGAGGAGAAGTTAAGAACTTTGAATGAAAATGTTCTAGTTCAGAGTATTGATTTTTGGTATGAAGAAGATACAGCAATTGGCAATTTCAAAACTGTATTTCTGTCACCTTACACTGTTAGGGAAGCATGCAAGAGACAGAGCTGTGCCCTTAAGGCCAGGACTCCCTCATTGCTTGTTAGACAAGGCAGATTCTAATTGAGGAGATTAGTGTGTGTTTTACATATCTTTTTACTAGAAGACTTCTTCAGAGCACATTCAGGTCTTTTTGGTCACTGTCTTTAAGAACTTTTAATATAAGTTTCCAAATAATTAGTTCTGCTATGCTTGGGACACCTCTGTACTAGTTCATATGTACAGTCATTTTACAGGCCATATTGTAGGATGGTGACTTGGATATTTGAATGTATATGATTTTTCTAGTCTAGCATTTTTATTGACATGCCACAGTTTAAGGCAGGAAACAACTTGTGCTTATTGTGTTGGCCTGATTTATATCTGGCACTGAATACCATGTAACTGACATAAGCAAGAGTAAAGATTACCTAAGAGACAGCTTAGCCTCTTTTCTTTAACCACAGTTTATGGAAGCTGTGGAATTCCTAAAATTTAATAGGGTATGTAATTCCACTGCATGAAAGTAACCATGCTTACTTGTGTTTGTGTTCTACTCTAATTGAAACTATGTTTTTCTTACACATTACAGTGTAGAAATAGCGCAGTTAAAGAAATATTGGGGAAAGACCTATCTTAAAAGCTAGCAAAACAGATGGTGCCTAGGTCCTAGATCTGATCAAGACTTCTGATATATTCTTTTCTTTATTCCTACTTTCTTCTTTATCCTCCTGTCTCATCTGTCTATTCAGAATCATAGAATGGTTTTGGTTGGAAGGGAGCTCAAAGACCATCTAGTTCCAGCCCCCCTGCCATGGGCAGGGACACCTCCCAGTAGACCATGTTGCTCAAAGCCCTGTCTAACCTGGCCTTAAACTGACCTGAATGTCAGCTTTTCAGAGCTAGAAACTCTATAGAGTTTTGTTAGGATGTCTGAGCACTAGTTAAAAATAATAGTATGCGATTATCTCTTGGCTTTACAAGTCAAAGTGCTGTGGGTAGACATTGAGAACACAAAATCTTGAGCTGTGCCAAGGCCACCTTCTAGTATAAAAGTGTCCAAGCAGTTTTGAAGTCCCAGTTGCAAGTGCTTTATTTTATTATAACCTCTTCGTAGGTGGTGTTCTGACACTTGATACTAATTACTTGGGGATTTTTTTCCGTTATCATTAAGGCATTGAAACAGAAGTATTTCAGTAACCGACCAGGACCCACTCCAGGAAATCAGCTGCCAAGACCCAGCTGTCCTGCAGAAGTTTTGAAGGAGCAACAAAATGCACTTTTAAATTTAAAAAGGAAAAGAACAGAAGGAATAGATCAAGGTAACCTCTTAATCTTTCACTTGTTTTAAATAGGAGCTACATGCTCAGAGAGAATGTGATACTTCCAGTATTTCAGAAGAAAAACTCTCTGAATGGACTACATCCCTGTGCACCAGCACAAACTGAAGCCCTTTAATAATTTATGTTTTAGGATAAGTGCCTTAGAGTGAGAATGACTTAGTTCTATGTTCTAACAGGATTTGTACAAAAAAGGCTCTTTTTCATAAAAGGAATCTATTTGTTAGAAGAAATATCTAATTCCATTAATTTCTATAATGGAGTGTGATACTACCCAGTAAATTATAGGCTATTATGATGCCCTCTAATTTTTTTTCTGAGGCATCTTACTGATGTGGAAATAACTTCACATCACTGAAAAAAGTGAGGAGGTTAGAGAAAGAGAAACATTACGTGTCAACATTCTTTCAAATGGCAGACTAGAGAATGTAAATCAGGTTCAGAAGAGAATTCTGCAATTTCTGCAAAAGAGATTTTCTTCTTTTAGATTAAGCAGGTTAACTGTTAAGACCACACTGAATAAGGAACACTAAGTGCATTTCTGTGATGCTTTTAAAAGGGAAGCCTTTCCCCTAATATTTAGTTCTATATGGACTCTTCAGTCTTCCTTAAACCGTAATATGTACTTTGCATCTTCTTGGCAAGAAATGCATCTTGACATCTTGCATGTGCCAATGAGCAGAGTTTGCAGAGCTATATCAAGCTAGAACATTAATTGCATTAACGTCTTTCTGAAAGTCTTATCTTCAACAAGAGGAAATTGAACTTGTGTTTTAAATACCAGGAGTTTTGAGATTGGCTATAACTAAGGCATTTAGGACGTCAGCATTACTTTTTGAGACATTTGAGTATCAGTATAAAAAGCAGTATAATTTCCACTAAGTGGAAATGGAAACATGGTGGATTTTCCAATGCAGATATTTCACTATGTTCTGTTATTGCCTGAGCTGGACTGTCAGAACCAGAGGGTCTTAAAAGTAGATCCTCTGGTGCCATTGAACATTAAAGGAGAGAACTAATGCTAGAGCCAGCAAATCTGCAACTCTGGATTTCATTTGACATCCTTACATGGCGTTATCATCTAAAGTTAAAATCTGAATATTGATTTGGAAGAAAAGTCCTAAGTCTTTGTTTAAATAAAATTTGAAACGCAGCATGTTTTTATTGCTATTGAGGGTGGAAATGTTCTCTTTCCCTCAACCCTGTTGAGGTAGCACTCTGAAACTTAGCGGAATGGACCGAGTGATTACTTATGGGTACCCTCTTATAAAATGTTGGCACTCAGGGACGGGTGCCAGGAGAAAGAATTTATGCCATCCCCATAAGTGCTGCTTTTCCACAAGTACAAAACCCTGTAGCCTGTGGGGTATGTTCACCAAGCTTAAATGTGCAGCAGCTGTACTTCTCAAAAACAGCCTCTTTATTGTCAGGGGAAAACTACATGGGTGAGTGCTTGTGAAAAGTATTAAGCATGCATCATTTCTAGCTATTGCTGCCACTTATTACTGATTAATGAGGTATGTGGAGACACTGATGCTTCGATGACATCATTATCCATATTCTCCACCCTGGTGAACACTTAATCAAAATCAGCACTCCTTCTCAGGACACCAATTTCTAGTGCATTCTGACAGAGCTGCAGGTTCACAAAACAGAGTATAAAAGATACACCCTAAACTTTTACTGGAGTTAACACAGTATAACAATCTATCTAATTTCAGAACTATTCTCCATTGGTTTGGGAAAAAAAATATACCTTCTGTTCATATCTAAGGTTAAGAATTGTTATTTTCTGGGCTTTTGTTTAAAGCTTATGGGCATGTTCAGTGTATTTTAGAGGAGGCCTCTGCCTATAGGGCAGGCAAAAAACATTGGATCCTTTCATACTGAGCTGCATATCCATTCCAGATGGCAGCTGTGGTTTATTCTACCTATATTATAAATAAGTAGCATAAAAAGAAATGAGAGGACAAGATCTGGAATAGAATCAAAAAAGTACTGCTGTCCTTATCTCTACAGCTGATACTAAACAAAGACATGGTTAAGGAATGAGGGGGAGATCAAAAGGGCTGTTATTTCCTGCAGACACCTTATTGCTAGGTAGTGACAGCATGTAAGAAAAATCATGAAGAGCCTATGTGTGGTGGGCAGGGTTAAGCCATAGAATAGCTTGCCTTTCTTAGGTTTAAAAGTAGAATTAAGTGGCTAGTTTTTTATACTAACAAGAGAAATACATGTATCCCAAATGCAATTAACACTTAATTACAGAATTTGGGACTCATTTGGAGTACATGTACTGATTCTTCGTGTTGAGGGTGGGGGATATTCTTTTTTTCTTGTTTGTTCAATCCTGCTCTGGCAGGGGGATTGGACTAGATGATCTTTTGAGGTCCCTTCCAATCCCTAACATTCTGTGGTTCTGTGATTCAAGTGAACTTAGATTCTAGCACTCTTTCATAGATTTATTGGAAAAATTCATGTACTGCTGCTGCAGCAAACAGCATTAAGCAGCTCAGAGTAGATGTATCTCAAGAATAGTATCGAACAAATACTAAAGCCTTGAGGAGGGGGCTGGACTTCTTTACTTTGGTAACAATGTGATTTACACCTTTCAGGATTACCGAAAAAACTGGTTTTTTGATTGCTGTGGATGTTGGATGAAAATGAGTGAAAATGGCCCGAGTCCCAACCATTGAAAAAAGCGTGTAATAGTCACTGGATGGTTATTTTGTGATATTTTAGTATGTGAAATGTGAATTTAATGTTTTCTTACAGAAACAGAGGGTTCATTTAACCCTGCCTTTTTTTTTTTTTTTTTTTTTTTTTTAAATAAAAGCATTTTTGAGCAAAACAAGAAGATTCCTGTCTTTGGCTTGCTGTCTCATTACTTTAACTTGTGCTTTAAGGTAGTAACTGTCAAAACTGTTCGCTGGCTACCTATCTACACAGACTAATTTTGCAGAACCTTTATGCTGAATCACGTGCTATCCTGTACAGATGCACACCCTAAAGAGGTAAACTATAAATAACACCATCAGTTAGACCTTAGATGCACATATGATTGCCAGCCCTATAGTAAATGTTGGGGGGGAAAAAAAGGTGTCATAAGAGAAGGGCAGGATGCCTTTTCTGTTCCAGTTAATATGCCAATGTATTAAGAAATAAGTTTGCATGTCATGCATTAAGCAGTCATGCCTCTCAGCAGTCATGCATTAAGACTTTCCAAGGACTTTCCAATGTCCACTACATTGAAAACATTATGGTGCACAGATTGAATGTGAAGTCTTGGGGGGGGATGTTTGTTGGTTTGGGGTTTTGTTTTTTGAGGCTCCACTCTTCCAGGAGAAATTATCTGAGAGCATATAAATAGTTTCCTTCACAGCCTCAAGATTGCAATAAGAGATGGAGGGAGATCCAGCTGGGAAAACTACCAGCCCTGTCAACCCTGTGGCTGTTGAACAATTCATAGTGCAGATAATGGGCTCAGCTCTGTTGTCCGCATGGCTGAGTTGCAAAGTGGCTGCTGGGTAACCAGACTTCTGCAATGGAGAGTAACAAGCCAGTAGGTGCTGTTGATGCAGCTTAACCACATACCCACCCTTGTTGTGCAGTGGATCTCAGAGATACCTGGGAACCATTGTCATTTTCCCACCTGTGAACCACTTTCAGCATTCTGTTTTCTCATGTTATGGGGCAAGTGTATTACTGCAAGACTTCGAGGTTTGCAAAGTAAAAGCAGCCAGTGTTAGATTAATGGTTGGACCTGATATTCTTAGAGGTCTCTTCCAACCAAGGCTTTATTCTGTGATTCTGTGTGATTCCTGCTCCTGTGTTACTTCATTTTACTCATGCCTTGAGCCAATATGAAGTAAGTTGGACTTGTAAGGGACAACAGTTACTAGTCTCCTAATACCCTGCTGTGTTCTGTATTGGTTGTTGGCAGTTTGAAAGTTAAATTTCCTACTAAGATCTAACTGACAGTGTAGCGAACATGTTTGTCAAATAACATTAGGTACAGCAGATTTTACTATCTGTGTAATCATCATCCTCAGTGCAGGCTGGGGGATCAACAGAACTCTGCAGTCCTACTTCACACAGGCCTGTGTACAAAAATATGTTTATCTGAATAGAGAAGTAAGAGTTACGATTACTGTAAACTTTTTTGCATTGACCTTATCTAGAGCAGCATTCTGACTAGACTTCAAAGCCAGGAAACCTTCAGCCCCTAAAATAGATACTGCAGTTTTCACCAAGTATCCTATTTGGTATAATAAATAGAGTTTGCATGACAGTGACAATCTTAAGTATTCTGTCAGCTCTGGTTTGAGAGTAACACCATTCCCTTCTTGTCAAATGCTGCATGTGCCCAGACAGTACCCTTCCTTGAAGGAAGCCTTTCCCAGTAGAACAATTAGCAATCCTCGAAGTTCCTATTGGCAAAAGTTGTAGAGTAGGTACAGAGTTAGATGGGCAGTCAGTGTTTGAATGTATAGAGAATGGTTACTGTGCTCTGTAAGAGTGGAGTTGAAGAGAGAGGATATTTTGTGACCAACGCTACTGTCTTGTATGCTTCAAGTCATGTGTTTACCACAGGAGATGCTCAAAAATAGCAATGCTTCTATATAATACAAGTTCAGGAACGGTTCCTTTCCAGTTTCCACACAGCATACCTACTCTGCACTCTGGAGTTCCACATCTGGCATACTGTGCACTGCCTGTACCGTTGGAGCCTGTTCTATACCATGGGGATATACAGTAAGTGTTTTTTTCAGCTGAGTTCATGAATGAAGCCACCTGTGTCAGGGACCAAAATTGCATTGCTTTTAATGGTGGTGTTGTGCATAGATAAAGTATATGTACATCAGAGAGTAAAACAAGATTAGAAAAAGGATCAGCATAATATTTTTTCTTAATCTTAGGCTTTTGGATAGTTTAACTTTTGTGACTTGGGTCAGAACTCTGGAAGGAATATTTGGGACTCGTGCTGAATGTAATTTAATATGCAATCATATGTAATTAGTCATCTAAATGCTGTTTAATTTGTGACTCATTAACTGTGCTAAGTCTTAGTGCCTCAGGCCAGCACCAGACTCCCTGCTGATGGCTGGTTACCCGAGTGTCAGAAATGTGTAAATGTGCTGGAAAATGCTGTGGTCTCCTTTTGTACTCACATAATGTCTCCTTAGTGTCACCCAAGTAAAATGTCTGTGTCAGTTATTTGTAAGGTAAAGGTATTAGCTGTGATTAAGAAACCTGTGACATCATATAATAAAATCCTGATTTAGGAATGAAAAGCTGTACTGCATACAGTTGCTGAGTGGTCAGAAAGAATGACATTTATAATTGGCATTACATGCTATTATGCTAAAGGGTCAACTAAGAGTGTGCAAATCCAGCCTGGAGAGTTCAGTGCAAAGCTGTATAATATTACTCTCCTGTACTTCAGTTAAAAAAATTAACCTATTCAAAAATGTTTAGTTGGTGCATTTCCATAATAGACAATACAGCTTTTAATCCACTTTGAATTACTTTGGAGTGAAAAAACAAGTAAGCAACCAGTTTATTAAACTATCATTCTCAAAATAAAAGTGGGATTTTTAAAGCAAATTTGCCTGCAAATACCAGCCTTGTGGGTTTTTTAATACTGAAATCTTCAAATGCTATGACGTGCTTTCTTTCAAGTCCAACAAGTGATTTGAAACATTTAATTTGATCAGAATCCCAGCAAATTTGGCTACTGAAGAGCATGGATTTTTATTTCTTTTTTTTTTTTTTTTTTTTTTTTTTTTTTAAATAACTACTACCAGCTAGAGAGGATTAGTGTCAACTGTGGAACACTAAGAAAGATCTAGTGGAAGATACCACCATTTAGCATTATGACTAACCTGATATTCTGGAAGGGCCAGTTACATGTGCGTGGCTGGTCCCACATGCACTCTGTTATCAGTGCCATCTTGGAGATTTATTGTTGCAGGTAGCTCTTGCCTTGCACTGGCAGATGATTCAGTGCTCTCTTTGTATTGTAGTTGCTCTGTGTACCTCCCCACACCTCCACACACAATCTTGAAAGTGGTCATCCAATTATAGCAGTAACAAATGGCTTGCATCAGAAATGGTGTGACCAGCAGGAGTAGGGAGGTGACTGTCCCCCATACTCAGCTCTGGTGAGGCCGCACCTTGAGTACTGTGTTCAGTTTTGGGCCCCTCACTACAAGAAAGACACTGAGGTGCTCAAGTGTGTCCAGAGAAAAGCACCAAAGCTGGTGAAGGGTCTGGAGCACAAGTCTGATGAAGAGCGGCTGAGGGAACTGGGGGCGTTTAGGCTGGAGAAGAGGAGGCTGAGGGGAGACCTCATTGCTCTCTACAGCTACCTGAAAGGAGTGTAGTGAGGCAGGGGTTGGTGTCTTCTCCCAAGAAACTAGTGATAGGACAGGGGGTAACGGCCTCAAGTTGTGCCAGGGGAGGTTTAGATTAGATATTAGGAAGAAATTTTTCACTGAAAGGGTTGCCAAGCACTGGCACAGGCTGCCCAGTGCAGTGATGGAATCCCCATCCCTGTAGGTATTTAAGAGATGTGTAGATGAGGTGCTGAGGGACATGGTTTAGTGGTGACTTGGCAGTGTTAGGTTAATGGTTGGACTTGGTGATATTAGAGGTCTCTTCCAACCAAGGCGATTTTGTAATTCTGTGAAATACTGGAATATTCTCACTTGCTTTTTGTCAGGTCTACAGCTGGGCTATTCTGTGCTGTGTCAGATGGTCTTGGCATGATTTCTAGATATACTGGCTTTTGGAAGATGTCCGAAGGTCACAGCTTCTGGAAGCCCCTGCCTACCTAGGAGGATCTGGGGAGAAGTGGTCCATACTCCAGGTGCTGGTGCATACTTAGAAAAAAAATTGAGGAAGTCATGAGTTTGTCATGGCCTGCAGCCACCTAGACTGCAAAACGAGGATGGTCTTGCAGTCACACACAATTAAGACTCATAGGTGGTAAATAAGTTATTTTTACTCTCTGATCACAGCTTTGCATGGTGCTCCCCTTTACTGGAATACCTCTCTCACAGGAAACTATTCCAGCAAACATCACAGCAGTTAGGTCATTAGGTGTGTTAGAGGTCCAGTGAGGATCTGAGTGATAGTTTCCAGAACATGTGCATGCACGTGTACAGACATTTCCCCTCATTCCCAGAACCACATTTTTGGCTGGTGTCTAATTGCTAGGCTCAAGTAAAACGCACAGTTACCTAAAAAGCAATTTTACATATTTTGTAATTTAACAGGCATATAAAGTCTACATTTACCCTATAAAAATGACCTAATTTTGCATAAATGACCACCATGGTATGTAACAGAATCTGGGTTTGTTTTCTTTCTGATTTCATTTCATCTGAAAAACAGTCAAGTGGTAGATTTCTCCTTCTCATTGGATTCGGACTTTTTGTGCTCTTCTCTTTACCAGTTGGCAGAAACCAAAATCCTTTCATTACTGAAAATTCTTGACATTACAGAACATTGAAAGCATCATTCCAAGTTGCAGCTTCATTTCAGAAGGCATGAACAAAACGGCACAATTCCTAATACTCTTATCCTAAAATACACTGAACTGGTTCATACTATGAAAGCACTGAGGAAGCTGAGAGCATTTCTGGTACTTTATGATTTACCTGTGCTATGCCAAAAAAGTTTTTTGCTTCACTGCAAACATATTTTGATTACTACTATAGAGGTAATACTGCACTCTTCTCACAGTGAAGAGGGACAGTGAGAACCTCTGCTTCTGTTACAATAATCCATGTAGAAATGAGTTAGGAATGAGTAAAGTGGATGCATTTAAAGGTACATCATCTGCAAGAGAAACTGCGGTTGGGATCCAAGGGCCTTCCTGGTGACCTCAGCAAAGCTGATGTGCCACAGAAGGTCTCTGGTGCATATGAAACAGGGCTGGATACCTTGCAGGCAGAGTTGTGTAGGCTGCCTGAAGGTAAGTGGCTCAAGGTGATATGCTTCTGGGGCTTCAGGTTCTGCTACTCCGCTCTGCTTGCCAACACTGAGTGAGGAAAGTGGTGTGCTCCCAGGGCATGACTGGCTTCTTACCAAGGTTTTTTCTTGGAAGTGCCACATGGTTCAACTTCTAACCAAGCACTTTCCTTTGTTCCTCACTCCCTGGCACCTGAACTGAGACCACAGTTTTAACTCCACTCCTGGGTCCTCCTTGGCTATCTTACTTCCTATGGGGCTACTTGTTACCCCCATTCTGCCTGACTCATTAAATCTCTGTAAAACTACATTCATAAAATGCCCTTATACAAAGCAAGGACAAAGCATCTTGCCTTTCTCTACTGATGCTATGGATTCCCCGTTACTTGAAAGCCCTAAATCAGAATTAGCACCTCTTCAAAGAGACACTCTGTACCCTGCCAAAAGAGACAGTTTGAGGCAGGAATTACTGGCTGAAGAACTCTGGCCAGTAAATCAGATTAGGGGAACACAACAGCATTCTGATTTCAGAATATGTATTTGATGGATAAGCCTTATTCTAAATGCATGGATAGTTCCAGAGTGACAGTTCTTTTCATGCAGTAACATCTGCTCATTGCTTTGCTATTAGCCTGCTTAATGCTCGCCAGCAACACAGCAGAAAAGTTCAAGCCTTTCTGGTGACAAATTTTTCACTTAAAAAGCCCAGTCAGAGCACCACAGAGCCCTGGGACACTCTGACTAACTGATCAGAAAGTCCATTGCAGAGCTCTGTTGTTTTCCTCAGTGCAGAGGCTGGATTTACATGTGCCAGTGGTAACAGTGCGGCTGGTGTTAAGAGACCTGCAGTGAATGAATGGTGTTCTCCACCCAGGGAATGCTTCTGGCTGTCGCAGGCATGCTGAGGTGGGGTACAGCCACTTGTACTCTTCCACCATACCCGTATGTCACCTTCACCAGCCTCTCTTTGCCAGACAGTTTCATTTTACAATTAAACCTCAGATTCTCCTTCATGTTTTGAGTTGATTTTGCAGATGTGGAAATAAAGCAAAGCCTGACCAGTCAGCTTCTCATGATTTCATAAGATGTATGGAACAGAAAGAGAAGATTGCAGGTTTGCTGAGTTATTACTATGCTGTGATGCTCGTGTGCCTGTGTCTTAACCACATGCTGCAAGAACCTATGTTTTACAGTTAAAAACACCAGTGGTTTTCCATTGCCTGGTCACTGGCCACACTGCTTTCCTGTCTGTTGTTCAATTCTCTTTCTTCAGCCCTGTCTCTGGGGAGAGGAGTTGTAAATCAGAGGTGGTGTGCTGAGACTCCAGCCCCCTATTCCAGCTTGAGGAGTCCTCACCTGAGGCTGGGGCTTTTGCTGCTCCTACAGAGCAGGAGTGTCAGCCGCATGGGTGCCTGAACGGTGGTGGGGTCCTCTGGGATGCCTCCAAGCTGGTGTCCTTTGCAGCTAAATCACCATCTGATTGACAGAATTAATCGTACAACAGTGGTAAAACCCCCATCCCTCGCTGTATATATGCAGATTTCTGAGCACCATAAAAATAAAGCACGTCTACTTTTTATGAACTGTACCTTTACGGTACTTCTGGTCTCTTCGGTCCCCAGTGTAACACCAAATTACGTTGACACTGATTCATCATATGATCCGTTTCTTAAAGCATCCACTTTCTGTTTGTCTGCTCACGCAGGGAAAGAGGAAGAGGTTTTACGCAATACATCCTGCAATCCATACCAATTTCAGTAAGTGCAGCTGCGTAATATCCATACATACACCTGTGTGCAGCTTAACAGCGTTTACTCGCACTGAACTCCTAAACCTAGTGCAGTTTAAGACTAAAGTTCAAAACAGTTATCTTAGACAGACTGCTTTGGACACACGGGGGAAGATCTCCGGCCGCCTTAGGACGGCTCTGCCCTCAGGACTCCCCCGTGGAGGTGCAGGCAGCGCAAAGCAGTTTGCACCCGAGGCTGGCGCGTGGCAGCCGCCTGGTCTTTTAAGATGTGCATGCTTATATGCCTTATTCAGTGACTTCATTAACTGAAACTGAAACTACTGAAACCCCAGGTGTTTCAGAGGTTGTGTGAGCAGACAGGTGATCTCAGCAGTGTCCCAGAGAGGAGGACAGCCTGCGGAGGGCGGTCCTGCACGGATTCGCTGCAAGTGCCACAGCTGCGGATGGAACTGCCGCTTCTGTAGGCTCGGGCAAGCGAAGCAGGACGGCCGAAACGTGCTGCGCTGACGGCTGTGCGAGAGCGGCGCGGAGGCGCCCGCAGCCCAGGCGCCGTTCCTCCTCGGCCGGGCGGGGGCGCTCCCCGTTCGGAGGGTGTCCCCTCGCCGGGGCAGGCGGCTGCAGGCCCGCCGCAGGGAGCCGCACGGCCGGGCACCGCGGCCAGCCGCGGCAAGGAATCGGCGGGGGCCCCCGGCCCCCCCGCCGCGCAGGCTGACGACAGCGGAAGCGGGGCGGTGGGGCCGGGCCCAGGCCGTCGCGGCCAGCAGCCGGGCTGAGGCGGTGCCGCTCCCCCCGTGGCGGCGGCGCCCGGCGCGCTGCCCTGCCCAGCCCAGCCCAGCCCAGCCCTGCCCGCTCCCGCATGAGGAGGGAGGCAAACAGGCAGACAGGCCGCGCCGCGCCGCCAGCATGTCCGCGCCCTGCTGCGCCGGCCAGGTAGGGGCCGTGGGGGCGCGGGGAGGCCGGCAGGTGCGGGCCCCGCCGGCCCCTCCTGCACCGCGCCGCGGGCGGGGGGCGATCCCCCGGGAGACGGCGCTGCGGGCCGCCCCCCTGGACGCCTGGGGGCTACGGCGGTGGTCGCGGGGACCGAGGTGCCGGGGGAGCGCCCCGCGGGGCCGGGGTGGTGACAGCCGCGCCTCGGGGCACGGAGAGCCCGGGACGGGACGGGGGCCGCGTCCCCCCCGCTGCCCCTCGGGCGCAGCTTGGCCCTGTGCGCCCTGAGGCTGCGGGCGGCCTGCCCGGGGCAGCGGGGCGTGCGGGGAGCGGCGGCGCTGGCCGGGGGGTGAGCGCGGCGGGGCGCAGAGCCTGGCTGGTTACGTGTGTGTCGTGGTGGCGGAGTGTCCTGGGCGAACTGCCCCGTGTTTCCGAGGACAGGCAGCCGCGGGCCGCCGCAGCCCCGTGTGTGCGGGCAGCCAGAGTCCCTCTGCCCGCGGGTGTCGCTCAGGGCCGCGAGAGGTGGTTAGGTGATTGCCCCCGGAGCCTGGCACGGGGAGACGAGCCCCCGTGCTGTAACTTAACTTCTCGCCTGGCTGCCTGGCGCTCCTCTGTGACCCTTTCACAAACCCCTTTCGATCTGGATAATGGAAAGATTCGGGGAGCGCAGGTGCTGGCAGAGGAAGTGAGAGATGAGAGCAAGTGGTGATGGAGGGTGGTGCAGGACCTGCTCTCTTCAGCATCCGTGGGATGATGAATCAGTGCTCCGCGTCTTACTGCGGCGGCACACCTGTTTTCCCGGTGGAATCTGTTTTGATGATGATGGAACTGGAGGAGACGGGTGGTCCTGCGGTCCTGTCCAGATCTCCTCCTTGGCTGCACTCAGGAGAAGGACTTCATTCCTGCCAGTTGTCTCTCTAACGTAGTGTTAGACCACGTCTCCCCCAGGCACTTGAATTTGTGCGTCATTTTTCCAGATCTCCACTTCTGCAATAGAAACCCATCACTACATGTCTTGCCTGTAACAGACTAGCCAGTGAACTTATTCCTGTTGTTTTTAAACACCCTATGGTCCTAATTCTGTTGTAATTTCTTCACTGGTCACTCTGCCCACCCTCAGCATCTGATTATTATTTTGCTTTTGTGTGAACCACCTGGAAAAAATCTCCGATCTTTCTTGAAGATTGAAATCCTGAGCTGGATTTGGTCTTTGGCTGTGGTTCTTTTTAGTCTTCAGTGGGCTGGGAGGATTACTGAGTGTGCCTCTACGCACTGTCCTCCACGAGCTCCCCTGTACCTCACCAAACATTCCTGGGTGGTTGTGGGGGACAGCAGTAACTGCATTTGCTAATATTCCTTTTAAAGCAGGGGGTCTCCCTCACTGCTGCTTCACATGCATTTTGGCAGCATGTGAAGCAAGTTTTGGAGCAGCTCAGCAATGTGGTGTTAGTAGGTGCTGTTACTGCAGTTGTTCGTGGCTGTTTGCATTTTCATTGCTTTTTTTGGTGCGGCTCCTGAAGAACTAACTTAACTCCAAGAGGGTGAAACCCTTGGGAGACTTGTGTTGAATGGCATGGCTTTAGCGTGACCAAACTTTGAGGCATTCTTAAAGCCACCGTTCCTACCCTGTAGTAATGCATTTTATTGACACTGATGTTTGGAGTTTGTAAATAAACTGAACTCCTTAGTGATGTTGGAGCCGAAGCAAAAGCCCTGAAATGGATGCGGTCATAACGCCAGAATTATGCAATACCCTGGGGAAATGTATTCTGCTGGCTTAAGCACTGTTTTTGATGTAAGACTTATCTGTGCTAAATAGGGGATATTGTTGGAGTTATACCAGCAAACTTAGTGTGGATAGCCTTTTTATAGGCTAAGATGATAAATGGCATAAACCATGTTTCAATAGCATGCAACGTATCTTTTTTCAAAGAAAAAATGGTCTTTGCCTTTATGACTTGATTTATTCCAACCTTGATGAGGGGATGTTTGTTTAACATAATTATTACACAAGAAAAACAAAAGGGATGGAAGTTCTTCTTTTCTCTCAGCCCAACTTCCTCAGGCATTTTATGGGTACTGTTAATCAAGCTGGAAAATCGAGAAGGAATTTGGCCTCTCCATAAATGTTCCCCTGCCAATGAAGTTAACCCTGTCTCCAGAAACAGAGATGATGTGCTTGAGGAAAGATGGGACTCACATATGAGTCCTGAAAAAACAACACTCATGTTAGGTCCCTCCTTTTTTCCTAAAATATACTAGTTTAATGGGTTTGATATCCCACGATGTGGGTTTTTTTGTATGAAGTATTTTTGCCTTGTATGTATCTTACATCTGCCTCCCTGTTTCTGTGGATCCTAACACTGACTGAGAACTTTGGTATTGTCCTTCTGAGCTGTGAAAGTGCAGTTATGTGTGGATGTCTGTAGCTGATACCAAAGTTTTGTTGTGAGCTGACATCACTTGACTACCCATTTTTTCTCCATGTATAACACCAGCAAATTTTCCTAGTGTGAAGCAGATTATAACTGATTGATGCCTTTGGGTTTGGGTCAAACCATGCTAAACATCTAGTTGATGGTGGCTGTCAGAATAAATGCATTGAGGTTTTGCAGCCCAGATTCCTGTCATTAAGATACAGCGGTAAGCTGCCAGACTTCAGTGTGCTTTGGTTATGCTGATTTTGCATTCAAAAATTATTTAAAATAATCTTAATTAACATTACTGCGTGACTTGTATCCTTGCCAAGTAGACCCTGGGAACTTACTTTCAAGGGACCTGGCCATTTATAAACTTTAATTTCTGCAGTTGTTTTTTATTGGGCAATGTACAATCTTCTTTTGAAGAGAATTGCAATTTTTAGGTTTCTGAGCTGTAATAAGCTTGCTAAATGTTTCTTCTTTTGCTAGTGTTTTGCTGGTAGATCTATTTTGAGAGTGCATTGAGAATACAGTTTGGCTTGGGCCTCCACAATGCTTTTGATTACATAAAAACATCTGCTTAAATTGACAGGAAACAGGATTTTACATTTGGCTTTTCTTCAGTAGTTATTCTCAAGAGAATAAAGTTGAGATCATGGTTAAGAAAAGCAGCTGTTGTGGAAAATCTTTATTACAATGAATATGTTTTTTCCAGTGTTAAATACATGTCATTTAGATAGTTAACATTAATTTGGGAGGGGCAGTATGTTGTAGCTGGGTTGTTCAAGAAGGTGTATTTTTCAATTAGGAGTAGTAGTTATTACAGCTTATAAAGCAATTTTTGTAAGTCTGTTAAGTCTTGAGTGCTTTCTTTAATACTGTTCTGCACTCATAAATCATAAAATATAATAAATGCAGTAAGATGTGCTGCAAGTTAGAGTATCAGATTTTCATTTTATACCCAGACCTCTAATTCTGAGGGGTTTAAAAAAAAAAGAAAGCTTTATTTATAAGATTGGCCAAGGCCAATCTTACGACTTCTGGGGCTCATGGCTTCTGGGGCTCATGGCTTCTGGGACAAGGGAAGGGAGCCCTCTGTGTGCTCTGGGGCTGCCTGCCTCTCTGGCATTGCCTGTTTGCATCAGCAGGTTGAGAAAAAGGCTTGCAGTCCTGTCCTTGAGGTCTCCACTTTTCATTATATGGTGAAAAGGATGGCTCTGTCATCCTCGTCCAGGTTTGTGTCCTCCAAGGACGCTGGGGCATATGCGTGGTGTGATGTGCTGCAGCACTGTGGGATGGTGCTGACAGTGTTCCTGGCTTTGCTCCACATGGTGCTCCCCAAAATACATCTCTCCTTCTGCAAATGATCTTTCTGGGTGAGAAGGTTTTGGTTCATTGGGTTTAACCTTAGCCGGCCAGTTAAATAAAGAGAAATTTGGCTGTGGGTCTTACCCCCTCCCACAGCTGCCCTTCCTTGCCCCTGCTATTAATCATGATTGTAGATGAAACTTGCTGTCTGCGGTCTGATGTGGAATATTGTAGTGTACTCCAATACAGTTAGGAAAAATGGACCGGAGAAGGACTTTTTCCCTGTTTGCAGAAACATGGAGTTTCTACTTTAAACAAATGACTGCCTGAACAATGGAAGTAGTAAGCCTGGTTTTCTGTAACTTTGTCCATTGAGGTTGGTATCTTACGTTGATTCCCTTTCTAATGAATACTGACCTTGCGTTGCAGCCTCTTCCTTGCTTTGAGAGATCATTTTTCTCTGCTAAACCTTTCAAGGAAACTGTAAGAACGTATTATCTTTGAGGCCCCCTTCTGCCTGCCATAGACAGATAAAATTTACTGCTGGATTCAAAAGTGATTAGAAAGGGCCATAGTGATTAGAAAGCGACTATAAGATCATGTAAGTGTTGAATCATGTGACACTGGGGTTGCCAGGTTGGCGTCCTTTCCCTGGCACTGCATAAGAGGCAGAAGATACTCTTTCTTCTTCCAGGCAGGAGAATCTTGAATTTCCTATTGCTGCTTTTTTTCTTTTTTTAGCCTTTTCCTCTCGCATCCCACAAGTCTTTTGCATTGTGAGTTTAAAGAAACAGCTTAAACACCCATGGCTCTACAGCTGTGGAGTGAAGGCAGAGTAAGAGCAGGGTCTTCACTTCTGAGGGCAAGGGGACACTTTTCTGCAGAAGGATATAAATCCTACTGCTGTTTTTATTTTAATTTTTGCAAGTATAGATATTCCAAGGTGTTTTTTACGTTACTGAGACTTCTATCGCACTCACAGTTGCGGGTGCAAGACATGCTTGTTTCAAGGGAGCAATTGAATGAAAGCCTGAGCTATGACAGCAGTAAAAGGTGAAGGTCTTGTCTGGAGCTGGCACCTGCTGTCATCCCAAACACATGCTGAGGCTGGATGGTGTTCTCAGCTTAGCCATGTGAAGATGCTTAGAGTTTAGGTTGCTTCCTAGATCCTTCTCATACCCGAGTTAATGGTACTTCCATTTCTTTCTCAGCTGTGTGGGGCTCTAATATGGTTTGGGCATGTTAAATGCCTGGCCTCCTAGATTTTTAGGCTGTGATCGACTCTTCTGCCAACTGAATTTTAGCTGCTGCATTGTTCAGGTCACCCAAGAGGTAAGCTGCAATCAGCATGTGCTACAGCGTGAGGCAGGAAGGGACTAAGACTAGCCAGACCTGTGGGGGCTGTAGCATTTACCCATAACAGCAACTGTGAGAACGTGGCTCTGTGTTTGTTTTGAAGGGAGTCCTGACACACCTAGCAATCTCATTGTCACTTTAATTAGTGATAACTATGCTGGGACTGATGTTTGCAGTGTAGTGATTGGAACTTCCAGCAATTAGAGATGGTGTACACTCAAGTATTTAAATATGTAAATGTTCATAGTCTGAAAATGGAAAGTTTTGCACTTTCTGTCCGGTGGGATTGATGCAAAATGCGTTAAACAGTCATCTCTCGCACCGTGTTTTAAGAGAAACCATTCTTAACATTTTCTGAAGAGTCCTATCTCATGTGGGTTTTTTTCCTTAGGCTTTATATTACAGTCACTGGCAAAACAGTGTTTCAGGAATATTATTCAAGATACTTCTTGAGTAGTAACTGTATCTAAAAAAGCTCATCAAGAAGTAAGCAATGACAAGACATGAGCAGGCTCCATTTTGAGCCTGCCGATCTGGAAATGTGTGTGAAGTTGGCTGTTGTGACACTGATCTAAACTGAAACGTCTTTAGCAATGCTTTGAGCAGGTAGGTTATTTTTTTTTAATATGATATGGTGAGAAATATTTAATGTTTAGTACCAGTTTATTGGCTTTTATCACACTGTACAAAGTGTTAATGGTTTTTTTTTTCCCTCCCCATAAAGTCCTCTTGGACTCAGTAGTGAAAGCACCTTTCAAAGACACAAATCTTCGTGGAACAGCTCAGAGCTGTAAGTTTATTCAACAGTGAAGCAGCTGTTTCAGCTTTTAAGTCAATGCATACAGAGATTTCACTTTATTTGCTTCTTCACTCCAGTGGTACATGGACTTAGGCAGTTACTGCCCTGCACACACCATGTTGTGTCTCTGTGTGCCATTCTTCCTCTAGAGTCCTGGTCTTGAACATCAGAGCTAACCTGGAGAAAATCTGCTCACTGTATGAAGTGGTGGCCTCAGATTGTCAATCTTTACCATCTTTGCTGTTGCTGACTTGTCTTTCATCTTTTGTTTGCTCTCTTTGTAGCTCCTCTGCTGTGAAAGGCAGAGAAATGGCTTCAGCATGAGCTGGAAAAACCTGCAGATGAGGAAACTGTGAAGTATGAAGTGATAGGAAAGGACTGTTGAACCTGTCATGCAGTGGAGGTTGATCTCAGTAAAGATTGTCAAGGGATCAGTGAAAAGAAGCTTCAAGATCAGGTCACTGATGAAAATAGGTCATTGTTTTCATCAGTGACCTCAGAGCACATTTAAAATTGCTCCCAAAAGCAGAGAGGCGTGATGGAAGGACTGCTATACTATTGAAGGTGGTGTAACCCAGATGGCATGACCCCAGTGCAAATAAAATGCACCTTTTAAGTACAGCCAGCTGGGTGGTTGCTTGCACGAGGTGTGTGTGGAGGGCAGGCTGCTCCTGCAGTGTGAGGTGCAGTGGGGCAGAGTCTTGCCCCCTCTTCAGCTGCATGCAAGGGAGAGGAGGAGCAAGGTGCCTTGCTGGGCTGCTGCTCTGATTTTGTAGAAGGAGCTGGGAAATTACAAGGAGATGCAGGAAAAAAAACCAAACAACTTGGGTTGCTGGGAGGAAAGGTCTTAAAGCGTTCAAATGCGATTTCTTTGATAAGCAGGGAGAAAAGAGCAGGTGTTGAAAGGCTCTCTAAGCTAGTGAAGAAAGTCTCACTGAAAACCAGGGCCTGGGAACTGTAGCAGACAAGTTAGAAGGTGAGGGTGTTTTTTTGCTGTTTTTAATAATAGATGTAAATAACCAGAGAGACAGACAGCCCACCTCATACTGCTGTCAAATCCAGATGGTCTATGCTAATGGAAAATAGCTATACTATTGCGGAGCTGGGTGACATGATACACTGCAAGATTCAGGTCAGACTAAACAATTCTCTTGATTTTTCCAAAATAATCAGAAGAGCAGTTGGGTGGTCTTTAATTTATAAGTTTTGCAGTGACATTATTTTCTAATGCTGAGCTGAGTCACCATGAAGTTAATCAACCTCAGTTCAGCTTAACTTCACCTCTGCCGGTGCCTCGCAGCGGCTTGGCTACGTTTTAGCTCATGGTGTAGCTGTCCTCAACACTGCTTTCTCACCTAGGTTTTGAGCTGCTTGGTGCTGTGTGGTAGTTCTGCCCCGTGGTTCAGGGCACAAGCCCTTTGCTTTGGAAACTCAGCTCCGACTGGGAAGCAGTGTTCAGGCTGTGTCTAAGCTGACGTGGCTTTCCTCTGAAGTTGGTTTTAATTTTGCACAGTTTGCAGTATGAGGCATCCTCCCAAAAATAGGTCATGAGTTGATTAACTGGTATGTTGATCACAAAACCTTCTGGTGTGAGCCTTGTGGTCAGTCTGAGTATTAAAGAACCAGCAGTGAAAAGCCACTTAAGTCAAAGGACAAAATAAAGCCTCTTCAGTGAATTTAGTTATTTCACAGGGACAAACCGCTGTGTAATCATGCAGCTGGTTGAAGAAACCTTTGCAAAATGTTTATGCATAACAGCGAGGTTTTTCAATAATACTCTGAGCCCAGCTGCTAACACCTGGGTCACCTGGCATCAGGCATCTCTTGTTTTCATGAGCCAATACACTAATAAAATGGTTGGCTTCCTAGATGTTCTTTTCTGAAACTAAAAGTCCCAGGGCAGTTATGTAGCCATGTCAGGACGTTGCTAGTGCAGGGCTGGCTGCTTTGCTCTTCCGGCCTGCTAGGTTGCTGCATGTAGCTGTGAGAGTAAATGTTCGGGTGTTTTTGATAGATGTTGCTGTTAACAGCTCAGTGACCACATTATCTGCAAATCTTATGGCCCAGATAATGCTGGTCAAGTATTCAAGCAGTGCATGAAAAACTAAGCTGCTGTACGCAGCCCGTGAAAAGAAGCTTCAGCAAGGCACATTCCTGTGCCCCACAAACATGCCAGGAGGCATGCAGTCTTCCTGGCCAGGCCAGGCCGTCAGTTAGGAGGGAAGAGATCAGTTAGAGGAGAAGAGATTAAATGCTGCTAAGTCTTCATTTCATTTAAGTATGCACTTTTTTTTTTTTAATGCGCTCTTCATCCCTTTGATTTTTACCACTTCTGCTGAAGTCTCCCAAAAGGAGGAGTGCTTTGTTGTGATAAGCTTGATACTTCCCTATGGCTTGTATATTTTAAAAATACCATAGGCTATTTTGGGCAGTGATCCTAAAAGTCTTTACTTTGTTTTAAATGCTACACAAAATATTTTCTAAGGCCTTTGAGACTTTTTTTGAGACATCTGTGCAAAATACCTTCTAAAAATGTCAGTATCTCTACAAAAACTGTAGGCAGAATATGTTCACTGTGCTTCTCAGTCTTTTATGTGTAAATAGTTAAGTGTGTGCTTAACATTGATACTGTAAAAGCCAGTAGAAGAAAACCCTGTAAGACTTGTTAGAAGTTTTAGAAAGCAAGCATTCTTTATTGCAGCACTGGATGCACGGGGGATCACTCCACCTAATGTGCATGCCATGCATGGCATCACTCCAAGCTTATATCCCCCTAATACATACATATGCATTACATTTCACTACTTTTCCTGGAACTAATTATAATACTTGCATGTAATTAACGTATCACTAATACATGCATCTTAAGTCTCTCAGGTGTCCCCGGGGGCCGACAGACAGGATGGACGGATGGACACTATCAGCGATCTCTGGTGGTCCCTTGTGGTTATTGGAGAGATGTCTCTGAGTATCCTTTCCATGAACTCTGGGCATCCTCTCCCATATATGGTCTTGTCCTAGCTCATCTTTCTGATTGTTAAAGCTCACAAGTTTCTTACTGTGGTCTCAACCAGTTCTTGTAGGTTTATCTGAATCCTTCAGATCAAAGCAACAGTAATTGTTTCGAGGATTTGGATCATTTACCTCTAGCTTTTGGTCTTGAACTGTGGGAAAAGGGCGCCACATTGAACATCGCTAAGAGATGTATTTAGCCAGAGGGAAGACCAAGATAGATCAGCAGGGATGGGGATCCCTGTTAAGCGAATCCCTTTATTTGAATGTTCTGGCATGTGCATGCAAACCCAGCAGTCTTTTTATTTATCACCTGGGTGATGTTCTGGGCTGAAATTAGATGAAGGTTCTGATCCCAATATATGCTCTGCCAAACTTGGCTCATGGCTACCATGATATTTACAGACAGACAGAGAAGACTGATCATAGTGTCTTCATCTAATCATAGTCTCTTTATCTTGAGTTTAAGGGGAGATTGTGATTGTTGTTCTATTGCCCACGGTGCGGAGGCCCTTTTGACTTTCAAATAACGAATTCAAGGGCCTTTGTTCCAAACCTTTACAGCTGTGTAAGTGGTTAGGAGAACTTGGAGTGGTCCTTTCCCCTTCTGCATTAGTGGTTCTGAGTTCCAAGATTTAATATAAACCCAATCTCCAGGCTGGAACAGATGTGCTGACCTGTCGAGTTCCAGGGGTCTGTCTGTTTTCACGTACTTTCAGAGTTCTTATAAAGCTTTTCCCAAAGATAGCAAATAATTACTTATATCCATTTCTCCCCTAATACAAGTATCTCCAGGAATATGTGGAGCCTGATAAAGCCGCCCATACATTAGTTCATAGGGACTCACATTACCCTTTCTACATGGTTGTATTCTGGTTCTTAACGATGACAAAGGCAAGGCCTGTAACCAGGTCATTGAAATTTCCTGACACTTTTTCTCAAGCTGTAATTTAAGTGTGTAATTCATTCTCTCTACCATTCCACTGGATTGTGGCCTGTGAGGGGTATGTAAATTCCACGTAATAAAAATCTTGAATTATTCCTACAACAAAGTGAGGTCCTCGATCTGAAGAGAACCCTTCTGGTACCCAAAACCTTAGCATAATTTCCTTTAATAGAATTTTTACGACCTCTCTTGCCTTGTTGGTGCAACACTGGAAAGCTTCAGGCCGTCATGAAAAAATATCAACAATTATAGCAAATACTTACATCTTATATCCATTGCAATTAGGTAATCCATAAAAATCAATTTGCTAGTATTCCCCTGGTGTTAAACCTCTTTTGACCTTTCCGGGAGGAGGTCTTCTTTGGATCTTAGAGTTATTCTTAGCACAGATCTCACATCGCTGTGTAACGCTTTTAGCAATCAGTACCATATTAATCCCTACAGCACATCTTTTCACTGTTTTAATTAATGCTTCAGTTCCCATGTGTGTACTCTTATGTGTTTTTTCCATTAGTTCCTTCATCATCCGTGGAGTCACAACACACTGCCTGGTCATAGTTACCCACCATCCTTCAGCAGTCTTTATGCACTTTAATGATTTAGCCAGCTTGTTTTCTTCCTCTGTATATTTAGGGATGTCCATGTTTAGGATTCCTCCTGGATCTAAGGCTGCCACTGTAGCTGATAGAGCACTTCCTTTTGCAGCCTTGTCTGCTTTTCGGTTCCCTTTAATTGTATCAGTTTGTCTCCTTACACTCTTCAGCTGAGTCAGCTCCCAGCAGGGTATTATATACATATTGTAACAAGTTAATGATAGGCTTCTTACCTTGCCATTGGTCTAGTCCTTTGGCCAATACATTACCGAAGACTAGGGCTATTTTTGAATCTCTGGGGAAGCATGGTCCAGCATAACTGCATTTTCCATACTGTTGCAGGGCTCTCACGTTCAAAGCAAACAGCTTCTGACTTTGTTTGTCCAGTGGGATGCAGAAGAAAGCATCTTTTAAGTCCAGTACTGTAAAATAACCATTTGAATCAACTATCCTAGTCAACAGATTGTAGGGATTAGACATCACAGGGTGCACGTCAATCACTTTGATTATTGAACAGTCCGTATTTTAGAAAACTATTATTTATGGGCTCCAGTCCAACCCAAACTTCCAATTTCATGGGATATTGGTTTTGTCTTACCAGCTTTGCTCCTGATTCCAGTTCCACTTTTACTGGTTTGCTGATTTGGCTCTTCCAGGTTTCTCAGCTGCCCAGACAAAAGGAACCACTGCATTCATGATTTCAGAGGGGATCTTGATTTCTTCTTCCTTATCTTCAGCATTCTTTGTTTTGACAATTCCTGTAACATACATACCTGTGCCTCCCAGGCATTATTTTGTGGAATATGTAGTCAGATTTTATTCTGATCAAAAGTTATCTGTGCTCCTAATTTATTCAATAAATCCCTTCCCATCAGAGGTAGGGGATATTCTGACATATACAAAAATTCACGTGCAAGTATTTTGTTTCCAATTTTACACTCAATCGGTTTAAAGAAGGGTCTGGCCTCTCGTTTTCCCATGGCACCAATCACTGACATAGAGAATTTGCTCACAGGTCCTTTACAGATGAGTAGGTTGCTCCTGTATCAACTACCACCTGCCTGAGTGGGGCTCTGTGTCATGAGCACCACCCTGCCCAATCTTACCGCCACCGGGCTGAAACTTTCTCCCTTGCCAGAACTATCCACATCACTATTCCTGTGCTCTCTCTGCAGTCCATTCCCCCCCATTTTCACCCTGTGCCGCTGCTTCCCCTGCAGCTGTTCCTGGTCATTCATTCCCTTTGCTGGAGTTCTCCTCCGTCCAGCCAGCATTTTCTTATGTCTCTTTCACTTACAATAAAACCACATTCTTTACGTTCATCATGATTATAACAAATTCACATATGGCATCTCATCTCATTTTCCTGCATGTCTACAAAACAACATTAACTGCAATATTGCATTATAATTGCATTCTTAGACCATTTTTCTTTATTGTCTAAAGTATACAATGGCCAACAATTGTTAGAATACTGTACAAGCTACCTCTGAGTGAGAGGATCTCCCCCCCACACCTTTCTCTAATGTTTCAATATACATCCTAGAGATTTACTTTTTTTTAAATACCACCCATCTTGTTTCCAAGAAATAAATCACAATACAGACAATAATACAACAGCAACATAAACCACAAAAACAATAAATTAACACAAAATACAAAAACAATGACACAAGACAAAACAACAAGATGTTGAGCACTCTTACCCTTATACAACTTTCAGTGGGACTCTAACTCACCCTTTAATGCAACAGCAATGCAAAACACAAAAACAATTAACTTCACAAACTATGAAACAACAGACCAAGACAAAAATGACCAAAATCAAACCGAATTCCAAATGAGGACTCAAACCCCTTACCAAACCCAGGTGTTCCTCAGGCTTTCACCTGATGGAACTGATCCAGTCGGGGCCTCAACCCCCCCCCCGCAAGCCCAACCCTGTGATGCTTTCACCACATCTAACAGGCAGGCACCTGAGTTTATAAAAGAATGTTCCAGGGAACTTGCTTAGGGCTCTTTGGTCTGGGGATTCTCCCTGAGAATCTCTCAGTGCATGCTGGAGGTCCCGTCGAGTGATCCCCCATGCATCCAGCACTGCAATAAAGAATGCCTAAAACTTCAAACAAGTCTTAGAGGGTTTTCTTCTACCGACTTATGCTATCAACTTAACTGTCATACCTCATTCCGCTGATTTATCAGATTGGATCCCAGCTTGCAATAAGCAAGGCTTAAATGCGTGGCAGATGTTAAGTGTATGTTGGTGGAGTATTCATTGCCAGGAGTCAATAGCTCAAGTTGGTAAGCATGCTTTTACCCTGTTGTGTTAACCTGTCTAACTCTTGTTGACGGTAGGTACTCCCTAGGCTGGCGTAAGATGGGAGTGTGCAAATATGTCCAGACCTGCCTTGTGCCTGGAGAAGTGGTTTGCACGGACTAGGGCTGTTACATAGTCTGCTTGCTTCTGCTCCTCACTGTGTAGATGTGAAAATTACTGTTCCTCTGAACTGGCAGGAACCTGCTGCACTCAAATTGAATGAAGTGATAGGAAAATGCCTCTGAAACATTGGTTCAGAGAAGGGTCAATGCATGCAGGACTGCTGTGAGGCATTCACCTCTGCTCTCCCCTCCTGTGCACACACTGCGTCCTCACATGACATGCTAGAACTGCTTCTGCTGTTGCATAATAAATCAGCAGCTGAGAAGGATTGATAGGTCATGTTTCTTCCCCCACCCCCTTTTTTTTTTTCCCCTCTCCCCAGGCATTGGGCTGCTTTGTTCAATCGTGCCCAGCAACAGCAAAAACTGTCAGGGCTACTGAGGTGCTGGTTCCAGGGCAGGAGTAGGTGAGCGGCTGGCAAAGGAGAAAGGCTGGGGGGGAGCCAGTTAAGCCAGCCTGCCTACCAGAAGAAATGTTTGTGAAGCTGCACTTTGAGTATTTTATAACAGAAAAATTTCCCATGCAGCTTTCCACAGCAGTCCAGTCAGCCATCATCCAGGCAGTCCAAATTGCGATGCATTATTTTTTGAAGTACACTAGGTTTTCATGTTTCGGGATCTTGGGCAAGCTGGCAATGCACTCCTTCAGCTCCGAAAGAGTAGCATCCAGCAAAGCAGGTGACGTTGTGGGGGCCTGGTGTTACCACGGTGGGTTAGTGTGAGGGGGCTGGCTGATTTGAAGTATTTGTGGAAAGCATAAATATTTGTGTAGTGCTTGTAATTACTGTCAGACTGTGGTGTTCACCCAAAGAGGAGATGTAAACCTAGAGAGGGATCTGGGCTGGCTGCCTGACTTGTGAGAGCCTTTGGATGAGAAAGACTTGAAGCTAGAACCTGCTGCAGTGTGACAAACTCCTGCCAGAGCATGCTGGCTTTTGGATGCTGGGCTCTGGGGAACCCAGGACTGGCAAGGAGCACAGGACTACAGACCAGTCAGTCTCATCTCTGTGTCCAGCAAGATCATGGAGCAGATCCTCCTGGAAACTGTGCTAAAGTACATGGAAATTAAGGAGGTGATTTATATGCTAGGGCCTGGGTAGTGGGCCCTAGACATAAGCTGACCTCTAGACGGGCACTGGAAAGTTATATTTGCTATCGTATTGTGTAACAGGACAGTAAACAGACAGCAGTCAGCGACTTCTATATATTGTAACGAGACAGTTACCAGCATCTTCTAACTTTGTAACAAGACAGTCGTCTGACTGTTCACCAACCATCAGTAGAAATGTACCAAAAATACTCTGTTGGCTCCCTGTCCAAGGCCTGGCCAGCCTTGGACAGAACCCAACTTGGAGAAGAACATGCCAGATGTTTCCACACCAAGAATAGTGCAAGTCATTCTGACTTGCCAAATTTAGGGTATAAAGGCTGGGACCCTCTTGCAGTGAATTGGGGGCCTCACCTGTGGATGGACACATTGTGCAGGACTTCCCAACTGCCAGGAAAGGTTCTCCAAACCCTTGCTGCAACCAGGTCTCCCCAGCGACTGCAGATCTGGACGATGGGAATGTATAATAGGCAAAGTTGGTGATATATCTTTTTCTTAATCACTGTCCTTAATGTAGTAATGATTACATGTATTGTCTAACCTTGTATTGTTGCTTTGCACTATAATTGGCTTATTCCTACTGTTTTTGTATTACCTTACAATATTCAGTAAAATAAGCTTATTCCTTCCATTGGTGCCGGTGTCTTCTCTGTCAATCCCTGCCGATTGGCCTTTAAACAACACATTAAAAACTCAAACAACACGGTGATTGGTGACAGCCAACATGGCTTCACTAAGGGCAAATTCTGCCTGATGAATTTGGTGACCTTCTACAATGGGTTTACAGTGTTGGTGGATAGGGGAAGAACAAATGATGTCACCTACCTGGACTTGTGCAAAGGATTTGACACTGTCCCACATGACATCCTTATCTCTAAATTGGAGACACATGGACTTGATGAATAGACCACTCAATGGATAGGGAACTGGCTGGATGGTGGCATTCAAACAGATGCAGTCAGCAGCTCCAAGGGGAGATCAGTGATGAGTGGCATTCCTAAAGGGTTGGTATCGGGACTGGTGCTGTTTAACATCTTTGTAGGCAACACAGACAGTGGGATCATGTGCACCCTCAGCAAGTTTGCCAACAGTACCAAGCTGTATGGTACAGTCGACATGCTGGCGGGGAGGGATGCCATCCAGAGGGACCTTGACAGGCTGGAGAGGTGGGCCCAGACCAACCTCATGAAGTTCAACAAGGCCAAGTGCAAGGTCCTGCATGTGGATTGGTGCAATCCCAAGCACAAATACAGGCTGGGCAGCGAATGGATAGAGAGCAGCCCTGAGAGAAGGACTTGAGGGTGTCAGTTGATGAAAAGCTGGACATGAGCTGGCAATGTGTGCTTGCAGCCCAGAAAGCCGACCGTATCCTGGGCTACATCAAAAGAAGCGTAGCCAGCAGGTTGAAGGAGGTGATTCTCCCCATCTGCTCTGCTCTGACGAGACCCCACCTGGAATACTGTTGTGTTCAGCTCTGGGGTGCTGAACATCAGGTGGACATGGAACTGTTGGAGCAGGTCCAGAGGAGGGCCATGAGGATGATCAGAGGGCTGGAGCACCTCTGCTATGAAGACAGGCTGAGGGAGTTGAGGTTGTTCAGTCTGGAGAAGAGAAGGCTTCAGGGAGACCTTATAGCACCTTCCAGTACCTGAAGCGGCGTACAAGAAAGCTGGAGAGGGACTTTTTACAAGTGGTAGTGATAAGATGAGGGGGAATGGTTTTAAATTGGAAGAGGGCAGATTTAGATTAGACATTGGGAAGAAATTATTTCCTGTGAGGGTGGTGTGTCACTGGCACAGGTTGCCCAGGGAAGTTGTGGATTCCCCCTGCCTGGAAATGCTCGAGGCCAGGTCGGATGGGGCTTTGAGCAACCTGATCTAGTGGGAGGTGTCCCTGCTATGGCAGGGGGGTTGGAACTAGGTGATCTTTAAGGTCACTTCAAACCCAAACCATTCTATGATGCTATGACTTTAAAGGAGCTCTGCAGGTACAGATCAGAGTTTTCAAAGCCTGCCTGCTGGTACCAATCACAGACCTCGGGTTATCCAGGTTGTTTCTGTCCTGAAAGCCATGTGGTGCTTTCCTTCTAAAGAACCCATCCTTTGGAGGAGCTTTTGGTTAATAGTAAGCTAAATATGTAAAATATGTCATTACTTGTATTTTTCCATAGCCTGTTATTTTTAACACAGGAAGAATTTGTTCCTGGCTTGCAGTTCTGCAGCGGTGGGTCCTGAGCCCCTGGGCAGACCCTCGTTGTGGTTGAAAGGTGACATGGGACATGCCCGTGGTAAAGCCTGCGGCATCAGAGGGACAGCGTAGTTTTTAGCTGCACGTTGACCGCGACCTTTTAACAGAGAAATCATTGTAGAGCTGGGCTTTGAAGTCTGTCACCCAAAGATACATCTTTGAAACCTCTTGGGTCAGTAGCTTGTGGCCAGAATCTTATTCTTTGGGACAGAGGCTGTTTTCATTTATTTTTGGATAACACCTATTTCATTGTGGCCCACTCTGGAATGTAGTTAGTCAAAACCAGAGTTTAAAAAATAAAGACCCACCATATTTGGGACTGTGGCTGAATAACCTAACCAGCTTTCTATGGTTTCCATGGCTACTCAGAGAGCTTAAAGGAGTTCATCTGAAAAAAGATGGAGACACTTGTATTTTCCACAAATATTGCCAATTTATAGGGTACATGCTCAGTATTCAAAACTATCATTAAAGTCTCTCTAAGTAATGTGGAACAGTGCATAAATGAGCTGTATATTCTATTTGAGTATTTGTTACTTTAATCAGCAGCTCTGGAGACCCAGGACTGGACTAGGAGACATGTTGCTGGACATAGAAGAGGTTTCACTGGCAGAGCTCTCTACCACCTGGCTTAGGAAAATATTGTTCCCCTTACAAATGCCAAAGCTGCAAACCTTTTTACTTCTGTACTATAGTTTTTCATGTTATGATGAGTATGGCCAGCAGTTGAAGTTCATCATGGATACTTTGGATCTGGATGATACAGATTGAAAGGACCTTTAGTCTTACTCTTTTCTTTTTTTTCACTGTAATTTTGAAGTGGATGGGTTATACTTTTCTGGTATGGTTTTGAAATGATACTATTCCATTCGTTTGCTGAATCAATAACTTTCCATAGCTTTCTTATTTCTTGGACTTGCAGTTGATGCTGTAAAGGTTAACTTAATTTCACTATGTATAAAAAATAAAATTGCCATTTAGCCACCACTGCCTTCTGTTTTGAAAGTATACTTGCATTGCTTACGCACATAGTATTTTTAATTTCCAGCTTTGGTGCCAACATGAGCCCATTCTGTTTATTCCCCACAGTTGGATCTTTGTGTGTTTTGGGGAGAATTTCTGTTTTGCAGCAGCAGCAGCAGCTTGGTCAGCTGTGTGCTTTGGGCCCCCCCCCCTCCTCTGGTGTGAGATTCAGCAGTGAAATGAGGGAAGGGCAGAGTGGGAGCTGGGTTGGACTGTCCCTTTTTTATGTCTTCTGCAGACTGAAGAGCTGTTGTCAAGCGAGGCAAGGTCCCATCCACTACCCTGTTTCTGCGACGCTCAAGGCAGGGAGCCTGAGCTTGGGTATTCCAACTGATAGTCATGGCAAGGAAATGATAAGCTGGTAATGTTTTCAAGACTCTCCAGAATTATTTGGGGCCCTTTGATCAACCAGTCTGGTTGTGAGACTCTGTGGAGTTATATCATGTATGTGTGTCTGTAAACTCACACGTGAAACCTCCTTCTCTGGGCTGGACAGTCATTGATGCTGGAAGAAGCATCATCCAGGGAGGAAAATATTACGTGGTGGTTTGCACCTGAAGACACACACAAGCGAGTGAAGTTTGCCTGGATGACTCAAATGTGGCACTTGAACATTTTGAATGCCATGGCAAAGGCTAAGAAAAGCCATCCATCTTGTACAACTGCTTGCTAGAAAGCAGGGGGATCCTCTGAGCATCCCTGCCCCTCTGAGGACTGAGGAAACACTGGGAAAAATGTGGCCTCGGTGTGCTTGAGCCCTTGGCACTGGCAGCACATTGCCCCTGTGCTACACACAAGCCCCAGGTACCCCCTCAAAAATGTGCTGAGGTGTGAGGTTGCTATGGGCTGGCAGCTGTGAGACCTGCAAGAGAGGTTCCCTGCTCCTGGCTGCCTGCTGATGTCCAGAAAACTCTGCTGTGGTTGCTTCTGCTGGGTTAAGGACAGGAGCCGTATGAAGCTGCTGCCTGTTGCAGGGAAGGACCTGGCCAAGGACAGTGCTGCTTTATGTATAAAAATAAGACTTATATTTATATTTTTATGTATGGCTTTTCTAAAAGTAGAAGGCAGGAAAGGTGAATCCAGCTTCTTTGAAAGTTAATGATACTGTTGACAGCAAGGAAATAATAAGCATCAAGCTAGATCCCTTTCAGGATTTATTCAGTACCTTTTCCCCTGTTGAATAAGGCAGTTGTGTGCTTTTTCCTATGCTTCTTGGTGTATAACTTGGTGAACCCTCAGTTGCGGGTAGAAAAGAACTAAAGTACACAAGGAATTCTATCTTAATAACATTTAGACATTGGAGAAAGTATCAGCTAAGTGTCATTTGGTATTACTTTCCTTGCAGCTGTGGATTTTTTCCTTGCCGTCTTGCACATGGAATCTCTGCTTTCACATTTGCAAAGTGTGTCTAAATAACTGTGAAGTTGCATTTCTTCTCTGGCTTTCTTCAGTACAAGATAGTGCCATTGTATTTTGGGTCCTTCAAACTCAGCCATCTTTTGCTCTGTTTGCAGTAAGCCAAGTGTTTCCAGATTCTTTCTATACTGCCCAAAATATTTAGAACTCTTAATGTAGTTTTTTGTTTGCTGGTTTGAGTTTCTTTGGGGTTTTTGTAGCTGTTGTCTGTTTATAAAGCCTTCAGCACAACTGTCTTTAAGGCTTAAATACATTTCCCTCCCCCTTCAAGTTGCTCAAAGTCTTTAGTAGTATAAAAAGTTCTGTAGGGGAAAAAAACCCCACAAGTTTTTTGTCTATGTGTGTGCCAGAAAGGGCACCTTAAAAAGGATAATATGGTTCTGGTGAATTGTAGTGTATCTATACAGCTTGTTCTGGAACAAAACTTTCAGCTTGTCTCAGGAACAAAATAGTTTTGTCTGTATGTTAAAAGCAAACAGTTTCTGAGTCTGTGCCCTTTGTGTGCAGATTTGTTTTTTTCACTGTGGAGCAGGGAGAGTGTATTGCAGGACAGAGCTGTACCATTGCAATGCGTCTTGTGCTAGGAGAAACATGTCAGGACCATGAGCTGTAGAGGTATAGCAAAGAGCAGGATTAACGAACTGTGAGCAGTTCATCCTCATCCTTTTCACTCTTATCCGTAGGGTATGGGAAAACTGATGTGTTTAAACCTAGTGATTTTTGATAAACAAGTCTGCTTCTACTTAAATGCTGCTCAGCTGGGAGGAGAGGACTTAAGAAATTCTGGCGTTTTGCAGGAAGTCTTCCAGCTTCCCTGCCTGACTTTTGCAATAGAAACCTAGAGGCGGTGATGGAATGACTTGGTTTTTTTGTCTTACTTTCCAGCTGGCCTGCTGCTGCGGTACTGCCGCTTGTGCCTTGTGCTGCAAATGCTGCCCCAAGATAAAACAGTCAACCAGCACCCGCTTCATGTACGCGCTTTACTTCATCCTGGTGACTATCATCTGTTGTGTCATGATGTCAACGACGGTAGCTAACGAAATGAAAATGCACGTAAGTAAGAAAAATGAACCCACTGCTGCCCCTGGAAGGAAACGGGGCTCCTTCCATAGCTCTTCATGTACAAGGGCACTCCCTAGGAAGAGGCAGTCAATTCCCTCCACCCATCCACTTCCAAACAGGGATGGGATGGTTTTCCCTGCTCAGCCTCTTCCTGTCAGTTGCACACCCATTGAGTGTGTTTCACAACAGGAAGAGTCAAGGATCACAAGTCTAGCAGGCTTCCTCCTCTTTCATTGTCTGGAGACCTGCTGCAGTGAACCCATCCCATGTTTGCTGTGCGGATAAGGTCACTAGAGGCTGTTAGGGAACAAGTTACAGTAGAACAAATCATTTCAGTCTAATATTGAGTTCGTCTCTGGTAACTTGTTTAGTAGCAGAAGCAGCAAATTAGAAAGTATTCAAGTGTTGCATTTATAATGTTAATTCTGTGTTTATGGTGGTGGTGTGACAGACAACTGCAATGCACAATGCTATGGATCCTTTACAAGGGGTTTTCTTCAGTGTGCATAGCGTCATTGTGTTCATGTGGCCTCTAACCACAGCAGACATTGTTCATCTCTAACTGTCTTTCTAATTAAAAAGCTTCAAAAGCATGAAAGGAGCTGTGGCTAAAACTAGATTTTAAAACTGAAGTTCCTTTCAGAGTCCTAACATAACTTCTCTAAACAATGTTCACCAGCCTACTCGCGGTCACACACTAGAGCTGTTGTACCACATCTTTGGTTTGGTTTCTTAAGCCACCCAAGTTGATCTCGGTAACACAAGTCTCTCTTGCCCTTTACAAAGTACAAGAAGAGAAGTCTGTTTTTAAGTTGAGGGAGCAATGGCTGGATTGCTGAATTCTTAAAAATTAAGTTTCTGCACCAAACTTGGCATCAGGACTGCTTTGAGGTTGTGAATGTCCTTGCCCTGGAGGTTCAGAAGGCTTCCCTTGCATCTAGTTGTTTCACGTACCCTCCCAAGAGGGAGTGTGGGTGGGCGGGTGCACAGCTAAGTGCGTCCTTGTTTAGCCAGCTGCTAGTCAAGTTGATGCCCTGCTTACCTTCTGCACTTGACTTTCAGTTATCTGTGAAACACATCCTCTGCAGCAACCCAGATCCAGTGGTGGTAGCACCCCTTGCCTGCCACACAGACGAACCAGCAGGCTTATGACAGGGCTAGTTTGAGAGTTTCTGTGCTCTGCTCCCAGTGACCTTTCTTTCTTCCCATTGTACCTCCTCTGTATATTCTGTCCGAATTTTCTTTCATTTAATAGCACTTTGCTTGAGTTATCCTAGTGCCACCTTCTTACTACTGGCTATGAGAAGTTGCTGACATGATGCTTGCCTGTGAGCTCCAACTTAAAAACTCTTCAACATGTTCATGCTGAAATTGCTTGCCAGGAATTACTTTGACTTACTAGATGCTTAACTTGGCAGTAAAGTGAATAACCCAGGGAACTCAAGTGTGGGAGACAAATTACGTGCTCATATCCAAATTTCATAAAGCCGTTTTCCATCACTAGTGTGGTTTTAATGCAGCTTGTATCCCTAACAAAAAGTACTCGCTCTTTATCCAACAGAAAAATGATTCAAGAAGCCTTCAACAACATGCTTTTCAGTATTGCCAAATTTCTTTTCCAGTTCATAGTCTTGAAAGCTCAGTGTGGGAAGAAATGGCACAAAGAATAGCTGTTAGTCTGAAGTGGAAAGATAATCACCCTCTTAATTTAGAGCAATTTAGGTCATTGAATGGGAAATGGACCATCTGAAAGTGGGCTTTCTTTATCTGCTCTCTAATTTAATAATTATGTTCAGGGCTGTTAAAAGTTCGGACTCCTGAAGCTAATTCAGTTCAGTTGTAATAGAGTGCACCTTCAGAATATTAATTCAGACTAACCAGTCTCAGCCTCCCAATAATGAACTGTGTTTCAAAAGTGCTGGACACTTACTGATCCCTTCACTTTGGCTGGATTGTGGAGCACTCCAAGCTCCTGAAGCCAGACTGTAAGAAAACACTTCGCATGACCCTTCTAGGACCTCACCCTCTCTTTCTTGAGAGGAGAGAGAACTTTAATTAATTTTAATTAATTTTTTAAAAAATTTTGTATTAAAATAAAAAATTAAAATTTAAAATTTTAGTGCAGTTCTTTATGGAGCCATAATGTTGGCAGAGAACTGTGTGTCTGCTTTACCAGTTTAGAGGTCAAATACTCATGCTGATCTTACGTGAAAGGAATCTCTCCCTTGTCAGTGAGAGGCTTTTTTTGGTTGATTGGCTATAAATTCCCAAGTCTAAAGTAGTTCTAAAAGTATTTCTTGTAGCACTCGGTCCTTTGACATTATTTTGAGAGGAAGCAACAGCAAATGTATGTCTCTTATGGACAGTTTAAACAGAGACTGAAAAAAATGTTTATATTTGTTTTGCAGTATATATCTACTCCCGTGGTCATGCATTCTGTCTGCTAAAATGTGTTGAGGACAGTTTTTCAGTTCCCGAGGTGCCACACTCTGCAGGTGCCAGCCCAGAGCTAAGAACCTGCTCTCTGCCATGCAACATGGCTGGGAAAATGAGGCACTCTCCCAGGAGGCTCAACTTCCACATCCTCACCAAAGCTGGCAGGTAGACAAAAAAACATGTGTCAGTGGGAGGACACGGTACCTGTGGAGTATTTGGTTATGGTTTCAAAATGTTTGTTCCTAATCTAACCAGCAACATTTTGAGGACATGATATTTTGTGTTTAGCCTTAGGAATTGAACAGTGTCTCTGAGAGGGAAGTTTTTTCTCTGTTGTTTTCATTCTTTCTCATGTCCTGAGCTGTTCTTGCACCCATGGAACACCAAGGTAGGGGGGCTTAAAGGGTTAAATTCTGAAAAATGTGCAAAGAAACCAAGGCGTTTGTGTTTCGTCTCTGGGGAAGAAGCAAGAGGCAGTGGACTGGTAGGGAAGGAGTGAATGGTTTGGACCAGGAAAATATTTTTAATAGTAACATGTAGAAAAGATTTCAGAAGAGCAAGGTTGTGTACTGAGGCAAAAGATGGAGTAGACCATCAGTCAAGACAAACGGGAGCCAATATGCAGTTACTCAAAATGGTTTGGAGACTTGATTCTGTTCTAAAATGAAACAAAGCAAGACCTAACTTGAAGAAGTGCTTCTGTGCCTTGATCCATATTTTTTTTCAGTTATTCTGTTTTTTCTTGAAAAATGGGTACAGCATTACTCACAAATGTTGAAGCAAAACCTTGCATTTCACAGGCTTTGAAAGCATAACGGAGAGAATAGTTTTGGTGTGTTGAAATAGTGTTTTGATTTTTTTTTTTTTTTCAATTAAATTTTTAACATTAAAGCTGTTTACAACTAGTGGTTTCACCCTGAAAATATCCATGTCCTATTGAAATAAAGAAAGGAAAAATAAGAAAGAGGTTTTCAGGAAAACTAACACCAGTAAAAACCAGTTCAGTTGTGTCAAAGCATTTCAGTTCTAGATGGTTACATGTCCTGGCAGAGCATGCTTTCAGGCTTGTGTCTCCAGCCAGGTTTATATCTTGGCCCTTAACTGCAGTATAGTATAACTCAAATTTGCCACCAAAACTATGGGTTTTTTTTTAAGTGCAGATGCCCATTGCCTATTTCTGATAAGAATTTTGCCATAGGTGGCACATGGAAGATGCATGTGTTTTCTTCTGATTGTTTTTTGTGTTTCTATCCCATTTCTCAGCTGTTCAAGACAAGCAGTTTTACCTGGGTTTTTGGCCTCGTCTCCCCAGCTGCACAGATTTTCTTCCATGCTTCCTCCACTTCCATAACAAAGTTGTCTGCCACATTCTTCCTGTATTGAGTGAGGACATCCAGATGAAAGCAGTCTCCTTTTGGCTCTCCAGGCCCATTTCTACCTACTTCTTCCATCCTATTCCCTCTCTGCTGCTATTTCCCAAGCTCCTGCATTCCTGTGTTTGGGTGCAGACAGACCCAAGCTCAGAGATGGTCAAGCCCCAGGCAGCTGGAGCCTGGACACGGTGTAGCCATGTTGGCTTTCTTCTTGCGTTGCATTTATTTCAGGCACCAGCAGCTCACAGTGAGGGGAAAGCAAGTTCAGGGCAGTCTGTCCCTGTTTGTCTAGATGTTGCCATGGTCTCAAAGGGTTTCACTTCAAAAATTACTGACTTTGCTGTGATAGCATCATGGCTTACACAGAAACTGAGGTGTTTACATTGTCTGAGCAGATGCTGAGTTTCTACAGGAAGAATACTTTGTCCCCTACTCAGAGGCCAAACAATTTAGCTTATGTTGCTTTTAAAGATATAGAAGTAGATATTTCACTATATCAATCTTGGCAAGTAACTAACTCATGACTTTAACAGCTGGCAGAACTACCCAGCAAATGGAAAGTCTGGTAAATCAGGTTGGCTGGGCAGGCTGCACAGCAGCTGAACATGTTTCAGAAATACAGAATTTAAAAAAAATAAAATAAGTGGTCTTTTGTAACTTTCAGTGAAGAAGTCGCATAAGCCTTGAATAAATTGCTTGCATCAGTAGACCATCCTGTCATGAAAACATGCCCATTTCATTACATCAGCCTTTTTGTCCCCAGCATTGTGCTCATGTTTATCGTCTTCCAGCATCCCCAAGACTTCAGTTTTATTCATGTTTTGTTCCTTCAGCATCACAGGTCTCCAAAGAGGGCGTTCAATCCCACAGCACTATTCCTGTGGCCGTCACTTACTACTGCATAGTGTTGTGGGTACTACATGACAGCTGAGCTCTTTGTTGCTTGTGTAGGCACAAACTGAGCTATTGTTGTTGTGAATCCATCCATTTTATCTCAGCCAGATCTGTAAGGAAATTACTACTAAATGAAGAAAAGAACATACAGGGTCAAAAATCCCATCAAGATCTCTGTAGAAACCTATGCAATTAAAGAAGATGCCCATTTACAGTAACCCAGAGATCTGTTTTTAATTAACTAGTGTCAATTAATCAAGTTCTGTCATTTTTTGTTTTGTTTTGTTCTGTAAGCCTCATAAGCATAATGCTGCTTGGTACCAACTACAGATCTTACAGAAATCTGTCTTCTTGGTCAGTGCTATCATCTATATCAAACATTTCATTTTCTCAGAAATATTGTTAGTTCATTATTATGCATGTTTTTAAACTCTGCTGACTGATGGTTATTATAAGCAAAGAACTGGAAAGCACTAATGGATAGCCCAGTTGCTTTCCCTGTCGTTGCTGTGGCCCCTTGGCTTGCCCTGTCATCACTGGGGCATTGATAGGTCTCTTAATTATTCCATTCCATCCATTTGCTCGTTTTGAATGCTGGCACATTTGCCCAGTCTGACATTTCATTGCCTTGCAAGACCTGTGAAATGCATTGCTGATGCTCCAGACAATATCTCATGAGCTCTCTAAAAACTCTTGAATGCTTCTTGGCTATTAGTTACTCGTTCTTACGCAGTGGCTACTCATCTCCAAGTTACTTCTGAAAGAGCGTCTCAGAGTGGCCCAGCTTGAATCCATGAATCTGTTCTTGTAACACCACGCAGCTGCGTTGAGACCTGCTTTTCATCTCCTCATCTGGTTCTAGCCCACCTAGATCAGCTTGGCACTGTAGTTAGATTTTTACCCTTAGCACAGCAGCTGTGAGCTGCTAAAACATTTTGGGAAACTGCTAGGAGGATTGCTGAGTTCCTGACTGATTTGGGTTGCTGGCATGGGATAGGAAGTTGCACGCTCTGCTGAGGGAAGCAGGCTTTCAGAGCCTGGTGGCTGGAAGCCAGCAGTTTATGTGTTTATCCCTTGTTTCCTGTGTCTCGGATGGCTTTCTACCCAGCTGGGAACACTGCCTGATCGCTTGCTCTCGGGTCCTGTTTGTCCTTTCCCTGTCCTGGTTTTGTGTACTGACCTGCCTGCTGAAGGAAAGAGAGACTCCTATCTTTGCTAATTTCTTGAAAATAGTCAAGAATAGTGTTGCCCACAATCTTTGTACTTTTTTCCTAAGCAAAATCTAGCCTGGCAGACTGCTTTCTGAAGTCTGATTCCCATTTCCTTTGCCCAAGTTATTTAATTGTTCATGTTGCATCCTGGCACACAGTCTTCTGTCTCCTCCAGTTAACTGTGCAGGTTAACTGATCAGCTCCACAGGGTTTGATGTGTTGCTCGACTGGCCTCACCAGCCTCAGCTGAGGGCTGTGAGCGTACAGAGAGGCCCTTCTTTCTTTGAAACGAACAGTGGTTTTCTAATTAAATGCCTGTATTTCTGCACAGCTGAATGGCTTCCTGGCTGCGAGGGGGGGTGTGTAAGTCTGCGTAGAGTCACCCCACACGAGTGGATCCTGGCCACACAGACCTGCTTTTTTGAGCACCCAGCGTCATGTCCACCTGGTGAAACCAAAGCCAAAACGTGCAGCTGTTTGCTTTCCCCTCCTGGCGACAGCAGGGCTGAAAGGCAAATATTTAGTGAGTCAAAGGAAAGGTGGAATTTTCCTGCCTTTCTGTTAATTTAAAACAAAATCAGGGCAACTGGCACAACTCCCTTTCAGAAGCTGTGATGGAGGAGAGTGGGCTCACTGCCCCTATGCTGCCTGGGTGCATTTCAGTCTGTGTTTCCACCGAGGGCTGCATGAGACAGAGCTCCTGCCCTGCAGCCCCATCCATGCCCCTTTGGCTCGTAAAACCGCTAGTATGGCTCATGTAAACTGGATTACTAAAGCAATCAAAGTCTTTTGCTGTAAAGCACAGGAGGAAGGGAGAGGTCCCTGCAGTGAGGGGATAAGCAGTAAGGAGCAGGTGTGGCATAAGCCAGCAGAGCTGACAGAAAGGTAGGTGGACTTGTACCCCAAAGCATTGGGAAGCAGTTGAAAGTTGAGGCTCTCGAAACCTCCAGTCCCTTGTGTTTCACATTTCTTTATGTCCCTTGAACCCATAAATCCAGGCTGAGGGGTACCAAGAGTGAAACATGTTAAATGAAAACAGCAAAAAGTCAGTGATGCATAGACATAGACATGCTTAATTATGAGAAGCCCTGTGTTCTATCTAACAGTTTGTAATGTGTTGTGCTTTTCAGATTCCCTTCTACAAGCAGATGTGCAAGGGTCTTCAGGCGGGTGAGATGTGCGAGAAGTTGGTGGGATACTCTGCGGTGTACAAAGTTTGTTTTGGAATGGCCTCTTTCTTCTTTTTGTTCTTCTTGTTCACCATCAAAATTAACAGCAGCAAAAGCTGCCGGGCATACATTCATAATGGGTGAGTATTTATTTGTTTGCTTTGTTTCTGCTTTCCTTTACAGGTTTATGCTGTCTGCTTTCCAGCTGAGTGTAATACTAAGTTAAAAAAGACCCAAAACAAAACAAAAGTTGATATTACTATTTTTGTCAGAAATAATGCAGTCAAGTGAAAACTAACTGAAGTGGCATCTGTTATCAAAGGCTGTTTTTTCTTTTGTTGGGCTTTCAGTAGAGATTCCTCATGGTAACTGAGTTGAAGACCTCCAATTCCTATTATAACCAGATGATTTATTTTTTTCCTTTCTTCTTGTCCAGATTCTGGCTTATTAAACTTATACTTCTGGCAGCAATGTGCTCAGGAGCCTTCTTCATTCCCGATCAGGACACTTTCCTCAATGGTACATTTTTCTTGTTTTGTTATGCTGCTTTGTTCTGTACTGCCTTGTCAGTGGTTATAAATCCACAAGGTCTGCTCAACATGAATATTGCCATATTTCTTCAAGTAAAGCCAGTATAGTCCAGGTGCAAAAGGAATATTTGGAGCTGTTTGAGGGGAACTCTGTGTGAACAGAGTACATGATCTTTGTGTGAATGTGTAGTAAAGATTGTGGGTTTTTTCTGACCCAAGAACAGGCCAAACAGGCAGGTAAAATTACCACTGTGGTGCCGTCTTGCAAATTCTTTAAGAAGCAGGGAGCCGTAATGGTGCATAGGAGATTGTTCACTCAAGAACGCAGAGCCCCTGTGATAGTTTGGCTGGTGCAGGTAGCTCTGCTGTAGCTGCACGTAGCCATGCTACGCAGTGGACAGGTGTCAGTGCTCAAGAGGGCATGATGACCTGCTGGATGCTGGTGTTTGCTGCCTGGAAACCTGCAATGCAGTAAAAGAATTAGTGATGTTGTTAGCTTTCAGGCTGATAGCATAAACGCAGTAAGGTAAAATCAAACTTCTTGGGTTGTGTTGCGAGTGCTGAGGATGCTGTGCCTGAAGCATTTCTAGTTTCAGAAGACAACCTGACACCGCACAGGCACGCTGCTACTGGCACAGTGCTTAAATGCCAGCCCTGGAGGGCTTCTCGCAGGCCTCTTGTGGGCTAGGAGCAAAAATCCCGGTGATAGCAAGATGAGTTTGTGCTCTTCAGTTTGCCAGGTACTTGTAAGCCCTTAAGCTGTTGAGTCTGGGCAGGTGGAAAGGGGTGGGATCAGTAATGCAAAAGAGTGGTTGTGTCTGCTGCCTGCTTCCATTAAGGCTTGCCTGTTCATGTGGGATTTCAGCACTGATCCCCGCTGACCAGGGTGTCAGGAAGTGGAAGAGGAAGGAGTAACACAGGGAAAGAGAATAGAGCACACAGACATACAGTGCTCTGGGAAACTAAGCTGAAAAAACACTTCACGTAAGCAACTGATAGCTGTGATGCAGCTTCTTGCTCTTACTCGCGGTTTGTTTGGTGTTTGTACAGTTTGATGCCCCTGAAGTGAAGGGCTCCTTATCCCTATTCCTTTCCTCTGTGAAATCACAGGATGGCTGTATGTGCTTGTCCATAGTATCTAATCACTGTTCGGATTAGAAAGATGTAGCAGTGCGATGCGTTGTACTCATGAGCAAGTGAGACTGCCTATCATTTTCGCAAGTGACTCTTCATGATGAAATCTCATCAAGAACTGAAGTGTTTGGGGAAAAGGAGAAACAACTTTTTGTGCAGATCAGAGTGCTTTTGCTCAACAGCAGTCTAACCTAGTGTGGAGATACAGCAATAACAAACTTTCTTCTACGAATTAGCCTTGACTTTTCTCTCTAAAGCTGTATTCTGTACATCCTGCTAAACTGTCCTCCAGTCAGCCCCTGAATTTGAGATTTACAAAGATACCCAAGATGGCTTGGGTATTGTGTGGGGTTTTTTAACCTTCCCCCCCCCACCCGCCCAAGAAACTTACACTGTCTTTTTTTTCTTTTATTTCTTTTAGCATTCTCCAAAAATAAGCTTTAAAAAAAAATCTCTTGCCATGCTTCCCATGCTTAGCAGTTTGTTAATCATGGAGGAGGGGTATTACGTGCAAGCACTAGGTTTATGTGGGCTGTAGTGTTAAATCCACGCTTTTCATGCAAACCTTATCTATGATGGTTCCATAAAATATCCTGCAGTATCCTGCCCATGGCAGTAGGAGATCCTGAGAGTCTGGCTATTTAATTACTCGCTCCCTTGGTGGTCTGATTTTTCCTACTCTGCCTCTCCCAAACACACATGCACGCCTTGTTCCCTGCCTATTTTTTTAATGTACTTTTTTACATGCTAGCTTCTTCTGTTTTTTGTTTTGTTTGTTTGAAGAACAGCATGCTTATCAAATGCACACAATACATTTAGCAAAACCAGACAAATGGCATTTTTGCTTGCTTTCAAATGCTGAGCTTATGGTACAGTAAAAAAAGATAAATCTATATAATCTGCTAAATCCTGACTGTTCTGTTCTTCCAGTTCACTTATACAAGCTTCTTCCAGAAGGAAAACACAATGGTGTGATATGGCTAATGCACTGCTTTGGTCTTCATTGAAATCAGCTGCACACCTGGAGTCATTTATAGGCTATGCGGTGCATAGCAGCACAAGATGTTTATGCAACTAAACATTTAAATAGGTATCTGTATTTCCTCAGAGACTGCTGATGTTGCACATATGAGATCTGTTGTCTGAAGTATCCAAACAGCTACCCAAATACAGCATATGTAGGTCAATGGTTAAGTAGTCAAATAACCTGTAGTAAAACTAGGCAGTGAAACTGAATAACAAGTGTTGCCATCTCTTTGGGAGTGGCTCAGGACAGCATTTTTAAATAGGTAAGCTCCACCTTTGTTTTTCTGTGGTACTGGAATCTGGAAGGGAAGAAATTTCCCTTTTTAGTACTGGATTCCAGTACCTTCCAATTTCAGGGTTTAGGTTCCTGTGAAATGCCTTCATGTCACCTCCCTCCTGCCAGTCACAAATAAAAGTTTCAGTATTTGCTGTCTGAGCACAGTAATTCACAGTCTCCACAAAAATTCTCTAGGTTAGAGAAACTCAGTAAATGTCCTAGCAGGCTTATTTTGAAAGTGTAGCAGGTTGCAAACTGAATTCAACCACGAGCTAATCTTGCGTTAGCTGAGCTGGACTTTCAGCTGAAATCTCTCATCTGCTGCTACATCTGTGGGCTTGAGATACTTAAACAGCCTAATGGTTTCACTGCATAAGCAATAATTCCATTTTATCTCAAGGAAAAGGCAACTGCAGTTTGACCTATTTTCTGCCTTTCTGCCTTGCAGCCTGGCGCTATGTAGGAGCAACAGGAGGTTTCCTTTTCATTGCCATCCAGCTCATCCTGCTTGTTGAGTTCGCACACAAATGGAATAAAAATTGGTATGTGTTGGGCAAGTAGTTATTTGCATAAAATTCTGGTGGACTCCTGAACATTTCTCATAATAAAGAATTTACAAGTAGCATGGATGCAATTTCTGAAAGAAGACACTTTTTTTTTGTTCTTTGCTTCATCCACTTTCTCCTTCCCCAGCAGAGATATTTCCTCCTTAGTCACTTCTAGTCTGCTGATTTATTTTTAACTTGAATTGTTTGGCTTCCAATACGTAGTCGTGTGTTGGGATGCAAAACCCTCTCACTTTAAGTTGGTTTATATTTTGTATGAAAATATACCTGCTAAGAAACAGAGTGGTGCTGTAGAATAAAACTGGATTTGCAAAACGTGACAGTGAAACTGTGTGCAGTGATGTAAACTGGAAAATCTTGCTTTTTTATGTCAGCTTAATGCACATCAACTTAGTTTGTTTTTCTCAACAGGAGAACTGCTATTTTCTCTTCAACTTCCTTGCTTTCATCTAAATATGCAAGATTCCATTATAAACCCGCATAGAGGCCATTTTGTCATTGAGTTCATTTCTGGTTTAGTCATGTTTGTGATTACCTTCCCAGCCCTTAGCCTCTCATCAATCTAATATATTTAAATTGTCCTCCCACACATACCCAGGGACCCCACCCATTCTGTCTCTCATTTCTTCCTGTACAAACCTTTGCCGTGCTCTCTTGTTCTAGTTAGCATACTGACTGCTAAGAGTTTAGCAAACCTTTGGGCTTTGTTAGATACCTGTTTTCAGGGAGGAAGAGGTGAGATCTCCTTATACCGCAGATATTTTTACTGCTAGTTACTCTGACTGCTTTTCTGTGGATGAAAGATTTCCAGCAGCAGTGTTTAACTTTAGCATTCTCTACATTAGATATTATTTTAAAATAAGTCACGTTTCCACAAAACAAAACAACAACAAAAACCCCAGAGACGTTCCATGCACCAAAAAGCCCTTTGTGCCTAAACAACTCTTTTAATTGCTACTCTTAAAAAACCCCCCAGTGATCTTTGCAAGAGGTGTTTGGAAGGTGAAGAGAGGAAAACAAGATGGACCACATTTTAGGTGAGGGCGACTGGTGGGATAGACCCAAATGGGGAGGAGGCTTTTTGAATGAAAGGGTAGTAAAGCTGCCAAGGCAGAGAGAGGCTGTGCCAAGCAATATGCCTTTGCTGTCCGTATGTGAAGAGCACCGCTCGCTAGCTGAGCTTAGGGCACTCTGAGCTCCTGCTGTTGGGAGTTCTAGGAGTCATACTGGGCTATAATTACAGAAACAGCTGGGCATGATAATACAGAAGATAAACACTGATGCTAAAGAATGTTTCCCTCTGTTTCATGGGAGGAACCTTGCAAGGGCCTGTGTTGGTGTAGTGATGTACACGTGCCTCAGGAAAGTAAGCACTGTCTTTTGTGTTTGAGGATACGGACGATTCAGCTATTAGAATTTAATTTTTTTTGGAAGGGGAGACAAAGATAAGGTGCTTGTCTCTTTCTCCCCAGGACTGCAGGTGCAAACCACAAGCAGATGTGGAATGGTTTGCTTGCCCTGGTCACTCTCATCTTATACTCCATTGCTGTGGCAGCCCTCGTCCTCATGGCTCTCTTCTACACGCGCTCAGAGGGCTGCATGTACAACAAGGTCCTGATCGGTATTAATGGTGGCCTGTGCCTCTTTGTGTCACTGGTAGCCATATCACCCTGTGTCCAGAATTGTAAGTCCACTGACCTCTTCTCCTCCTGGGTTTCTGGTACTGCTGCAGTTGTCTACCTGAAGGCATGAGCCGTGTTCTGGGCAGAAAGTCGTGCTGCTCTTGTCCCTGTCCTTTATCTACACTATGAAGTGCTGTTGCTAGTCATCAGCTCAGCTGCTGAAACTACAGAGGTGTGAGACATTTTGCACCATGAGGCAGTCACGCTGTAAAGAAGGCTCACATGCTGATGGCTGGTAATGCGTTGTGGAGCTTACACAACTCTTGCAGTAGCGGCAGTTGAGGTAATAGCTGTCAAACTCATTCACCTCTGCTTTACCATTTACTTTTGACTGCTTGTGATTTCCCGTCTTTGAAGTTTGGGTCTGGAGGAGCTGACAGCAGTATTTAATGCAGTCACATGTATATACACACATTTTATGTGTGCTGTTAGTGTCTTGCATACATTGGACCTAGAAATAGTAATTTGAGTGACTCCAACACAAATTTTATGGGCAAATAAAACTATCATGGCAGCTTATCAATGGCTTTTGGAAAGTTGGTGAGAGCAGAGAGGTGATTCTTACGTGGGAATTTTTAATGCCTTTCTAAAACAGCGAGCAGAACGAATGGACAGACTCTTTTCTCTTTATATGCCAGTGGCTATGTATCTAAACTGCCTCAAAGGCTTACGAACTGCTTTAAGTAAAAAATAAAATATACTCTTCTCTTCTGAAAGATACTAGTGTGCTCTTCTTTAAGGGATATTAATTTCTTTTTCAATTTGTTTAAATGTCTGCAAAAATCACTTGTTTTCCTCTTTTTTGTAAAGGCCAGCCCCATTCTGGTTTGTTGCAGTCAGGAGTTATCAGCTGCTATGTCATGTACCTCACTTTCTCAGCACTATCCAGCAAGCCACCAGAAACTAGTAAGTTACCTAATGCTTTATGTAAATTCTTTTAAACATGCCATGTATTAAAAGCAAGAATTTAGCAAACCTGAATTAACAAATTCAGGGATGTAGGAGTGCTGGTTTTGGCCTGTTCTGGCCTATGCAGAAGAAATTGCAAACACTAAATCTGTGCAGCAGAGAGACCGTGCAGTTGGCACTCCCCATGTACCTTAGGGGAGCTTAACTTACCTTGGGTGAGTTGCATCTGTTGCACCAGAGCAGTTCCAGCCTGCTTCCTACAGACAAATCTTCCAGAGTCTTGTAGCCTATTTCTCGTGTGGCGAGTGTGTGTTCTCTTATGAAAGGACATGACTAAATAGATAATCTGTTTGGTCACATGATGGGAAAGGAGTTGGAACAAATGGCTCTTGGATCCCTCTGGAAGATGCTGGGTGATCAGCTCCATCCAAAACTTTACTAGGTCCACTCTCAGTTAATAGGTGCTGGCCATTGGAGTAGATACTAGAATCACTTCTTTTCTCCTAGAATGGTATGCTAGATAGCCTTAATTGGACTCATGATGGAGCGAAAAATTTGAGTACCTCTTGTCTTTCATTTTGAGAGGAAACATTCTGGGAAAGGACTTGGAGTTATGTTGTAGTTGTTTGAGATGCTGCTGTTCTTCAGCAGAGTTTGGTACTCCACTTGCCTTGTAACCATTGGCATTACAAGCCAGGAGTAGGGAACTCTAGGGTATTAAGTTCTTTATGTTACAAAATGACACAGAATCTGCCAGTTCAGGCTTACAGAATTTTTTCTCTATGATCTTTTTAAAAGATAGATAGAAACAACTGAAATGTACCTACCCAGTGTCTCAAGTAATAAAAATATTTTGCTGAAAACCTTCAGACTGAAGACTACTTGGAAATGCAGTGAAATGAGCTTTGCTAACTGTTCTTTTTGTTTGTTTTGTTCTGTGAAGTCCTGGATGAAAACAATCAGAACATCACAATCTGTGTACCTGAATTTAGTCAAGGCCTGCACAGAGATGAAAACCTGGTTACTGGCCTGGGTACTACCATTTTGTTTGGATGCATTTTATATTCTTGGTAAGTCTGCAGATTTGTACTGTAAATGCAATGTCATGGTCCAACTTGTGAAGACTTACAGCAGGCCTCATGCAAACAAGGTAACAGGGAGAAGTAGAATAGAACTTAGCTGGAAGATTTATATTCTCCTCAGTTTCAGAACGGTTAGATGATTTAGCCAAAAATGTTTGACAAGATAATAAAACTTTTGAAACAAATATATTTCATTAAAACTAAATAAAGCAATTTACATCTAGACGTGAAGGGAAAAAATTGCCAGCTGTCCATGATCCCAAACAGTCTCAGGGTGCTTTGATTCTGTATTTACTCTTTCTATAAGAAATATTCTATGCAGTTATGTCCATCTGAAAAAAAGCTGTCTGAAAGTTTTGTAGCCTCCTGGCAGAGGCTGTGACTATTTCTTGAGGGTCTTTAAAACAAACCCATGGGAGGGTTTTAAGCTTCCTTTGAACAAGTGACAAGCATAGTACTGGCATCAGGATTTGCCAGTGAACTCCTGTTCTAAAAAAATCTGTTTGTACCCATATAGTTGTGATGCTTACCTTGTGTTATTGCAGCTTACATAAATACATTAAGTTGTACTCTGGGACGGGGGGGAGAGGAGTTGATGATGACTGAAAAGTGATATATCACTGGTTAAGGCTGTGTGGGATGCCAGAAAACATCACTGCCTATCTGCTGCAGGTTTTTGAGCAGGTTCTGCTTCTGAATCAGTCCACTTCTAAATTCACATACTGAAACTCCTTCAAAATTTTGAAGTGAAAACAAGAGACTTTCTAAAGAGGTGGCACAGCTACTCTTCTGCTATCAAATATGCATATGTGTTCCATTTAATTCTGATATCAAGTACATGGATATCATGGATCTAGTTCAGATTAGAACAGTATTTCCAGTGCCTCAGAAAGGTGTTTTGCAGACAGCCTTCATGTAGCCTGCAGGGGAAGTGCACCTTGTAAATGGGGAGATAAAAAGGCCTGTTTTGAAGTATTGCTTACTAAGGCTCAGTGTGTACAGAAAAGCATTAACACAGGTCTCCCCGTGGGTAATGGGAAGTTTGCATTACTCATCCTGAAAGGGGAAAACTGGGCAATAAATGTTTCTAGTCAGAAGAAAGTAGAAAGGATTGTCTCACCACCACCACCCCAACAACTACAATTATGCAAGAAAGAGATTTCCAGCAACTGGTACACTGACAATAGTGGTTGGTAATTTATTTTTGAAAAACGGCTGCTGCCAGTGACCTGTTACTTCACTGGCAAAGCCTTTACTGAAATGCTGAGCCAAAGTGATGGTTGTGAAGTTACTATAAAAGCACTGGTTGTGCACAGCAGGGGAGATCTCTTCTGAATTGCAAATTGGAGTGCTTAGCTGTTTGCTGCTGTCTGATGGTGATGAATTCACCACCTTTCAGGACTGACCTACTTTTAAGCTCAAAATTCAGCCCAGATTGTCCAGTGGGTGTCTGTCAGGCTGGTTTATACTTGTGCAGAACAAACTTTTCACATGCTGAGTCTTGATGCTATATCTGGACAAATGCTTAGCTGAGACATGGAAGTAGGCTATTTATGTTTGCTGTGGTGTTCAAAAATCACTGTTGGGCTTATGCCAAGGGTTCTGACACTGTCTCCTTTTGCTCCTAGTTTGACCTCTACAACACGTGCAAGCTCAGAGGCACTGAGGGGGATATATGCAGCACCTGAAACTGAAGTGAGTTCTTGCTTCCTCCCACTGGATTTCTGTGCAGACTTCCTCATGTTCTTTTATTGCTGTTGTTTTCATGGCTAAGTAATCTGTAATTGGGTGAAAACTGAAGCTTGCTCAAAGCATACATGCTACATGCCTTTGAGTATGGACTCATCAGAACACTTGTCCACATTGGCCCTTCTGCAGCTCTTCCTGGTCCTGTAGAGGTGACTTTACGTACTGAAATAATTTGCTACTCTTGCAGTTTATTTAACATCCTGCAGACTTCCTGTAAATCTTGTGCTCCACACAAGCTCATGTCCTCTCATTTAAAGGAAAAGTCTACTGGGAAGCTATCAGAAAAAGAGGTGGAGACGTTCTTGAATGTTTTCAGGAAAAATGCCTTTGTTGTCAGCAACGATGATCACAAGTCCCTGTCTCTTGTTTTTTATTTCTACACATAAGTACTTTCTTTCTTTTTGCCTATAATTTCTTCTTGGATTCTATTTCTTGTCCCTGCTGCAGTAGGTTTCTTCATTCCACCTGCCTATTTCTTTGGTCTTCTTATCCTGGAGACACCCAGAAACACTGGGAAGTGAGTGGTTTTTTGCAAGTAACAGCTACCCATTACTTAGGCTTGCTAGTATCACTCTTCAAATGTATATGTGTGTTTGGAGGATGAATCTCCATCCCTTGCTCTCTCTGTGTTGGTGTTACTTGCATCTGCAGTTTTAACTTCTGTTTTTCAAGTCTTTAATCAGAGTGGTTTTGTGAATCCAAAAATGCAGAAGTATCTGCCGAGGCACTTGGTGTTTGCAGTAGCTTGGTCAGATCTGGACAGGACCTGCGCCTTTCTGCTCAGTGCTGAGCAGGGACAGGCTGGGGTCAGGGGGACTGGGAAGAAAGCAGTTCCCCTTCACACCCAGCCACCTGCCAGCATTTGGCCATTGGAGGTCTGGTCCAAGGGCGTGGGACTGTGGAGCGCCCTGTGCAGGAGCAGCGGGCGGGCTGGGGCAGCTGGCACAGCACCAACGCTGGATGTGGCCCCCTCACTGGGAAGGTCCGGGTCGTCTGCCACAATGCTTTCCTGATGGGATTATTTCTGGAACTTTTGTTTTTAAAGAGCATTACATGAGCTGCTGAACATAAACATAAAGAAATGTCTGGTGAAGAGCAACTAATTGCACTCTGATTGCCTTCCCTGTGCAAAGAGCCTTTGTCTTCTGGCCAGGAGCGTGAGCATAGCTCTGCAGTTGATTGTGGTGTGCAGGCGGTCTGTTGGCGTGGCTGGTGGGATGTGTGCCAGCACTGCCAATTTCATCACTCCGTGCATGCAAGGACTTAATTGCAACCGATTAAAAAGTTTGAGGGAACACAGCACTTGCTTCAGAACGTGAGTGCGTCCCAAGGGAAGCTCAGACTGGCGCAGTAGGTGAGGATTGGCACAGCAGTAGAAAGAGACAAGGAATAAGGTGTTTATTTAAACTCTCAGACACTCTCTCAAAAAAGAATGAGCTTTTTGGTTCATAAACTCATGAAAAGTCTAGTGAGTACATGTAATCATGGATATGCAGGGTAAAAATATTTCTGTTGGACACTTTACCTTCAAGGCTTACTGTCTGATTTTTGGGAGTGTTAGGAAAACTTGCAACTGGCCCATGCTGACAAAGGAGAGAGGCTAGAACACAAAGTATAGAATTACAAGGATAAATACTTATTCATGTGCATGAGGTGTTCCAGCCAAATTGGGGCACCCTGAATGTGGTTTTACACAGGGTCCTTAGGCCCTTTAAGCATTTAGGTATATCATAATTTGACTGATCATGAACACCCACGCCACCAATTACTAGTCATAGTAAAACTTTGCGAAGCAACTGTATTTCTGCAGCATTCTTGCCGTTTGTCTGTCGATCCAGATGTCCCTGGAGTCAGTCTTGCGATAGTTACTTATCTATGATGTTGGGAGGGTTTCAGAGATGTCTTAGAGGGGCTAGGATGGTGGCATTATCTTGGTTGTCTAGAGGTATCTTTTAACCCTCATGAACAGCTCTAAGCTTCCAAGAAGCAAAGTCCTTATTTCCAGGGCCTGGCTGCCTTTCACTTTGTTTTACTTATGAGCGAACAATACTGAAGTCTCCAGTAAAACACCACTACCTCATTACATTGCAGTGTGTACTGTGAACTGGTATATGTTAACAAAGTTAATGCATTTTCATACTGTAAAGTGCACTGATATACTAGTGAGGGAAGGCAATTTTCCTAACAGGCTTCATGGTCTTTATCAGACCACAACCAAAATAAATCCCAGAGTAGGATTTTATCAGAACAAATAATGTTGGAGATGCACTACAGAAAATGCTGACTTTTGCTGTGATCTGGTGGAGAAAATGCACTTACATATTTATTGGATGGCCAGCAGCCTTTCATAGAATCACAGAATGTTAGGGATTGGAAGGGACCTCAAAAGATCATCTAGTCCAATCCCCCTGCCAGAGCAGGAATACCTAGATCAGGTCACACAGGAACATGTCCAGGCGGCTTTTGAATGCTGCCAGAGAAGGAGACTCCAGAACCTCTCTGGGCAGCCTGTGCCAGTGTTCTGTTACCCTCACTGTGAAGAAGTTCTTCCTCACATTTATGCGGAACCTCCTATGTTCCAGCTTGCACCCATTGCCCCTTGTCCTGTCACTGGATGTCACTGAGAAGAGCCTGGCTCCATCCTCATGACACTCTCCCTTTACATATTTATAGACATTAATAAGGTCACCCCTCAGTCTCCTCTTCTCCAAGCTAATGAGACCCAGCTCCCTCAGCCTTTCCTCATAAGGGAGATGTTCCACTCCCTTCATCATCTTTGTGGCTCTGCGCTGGACTCCCTCAAGCAGTTCCCTGTCCTTCTTGAACTGTGGGGCCCAGAACTGGACACAATACTCCAGATGTGGCCTCACCAAGGCAGAATAGAGGGGAAGGAGAACCTCTCTTGACCTACTAACCACCCCCTTTCTAATACACCCCAGGATGCCACTGGCCTTCTTGGCCACAAGGGCACATTGCTGGCTCATGGCCATCCTGATGTCCACCAGGACCCCCAGGTCCCTTTCCCCTGTGCTGCTCTCCAACAGGTCAGTCCCCAACTTATACTGGGACATGGGGTTGTTCTTACCCAGATGCAAGACTCTACACTTGCCCTTGTTATGTTTCATTCAATTGCTCTGCGCCCAACTCTCCAGCCTGTCTAGGTCTCTCTGAATGGCAGCACAGCCTTCTGGTGTGTCAGCCACTCCTCCCAGTTTTGTATCATCAGCAAACTTGCTGACAGAGCACTCTATTCCCTCATCCAAATCACTAATGAATTTATTGAATAGTACTGGTCCCAGTACCAACCCCTGAGGGACTCCACTAGATACAGGCCTCCAACTAGACTCTGTCCCATTGACCACAACTCTCTGGCTTCTTTCCTTCAGCCAGTTCACAATCCACCTCACTATCCAATCGTCCAGACCACACTTCCTCAGTTTAGCTGCAAGGATGCTGTGGGAGACTGTGTCAAATGCTTTACTGAAATCAAGATAGACCACATCCACTGCTTTACCATCATCTATCCATTGGGTTATGTCCTCATAAAAGGCTATCAGGTTGGTCAAGCAGGACTTCCCCTTGGTGAAGCCATGTTGACTGCCGCCTAATGGCCCTCTTATCCTTCATATGCTTACAGACAGCACTAAGGATAAGTTGTTCCATCACCTTTCCAGGGATGGAGGTGAGGCTGACCAGTCTATAGTTACCCGGGTCTTCGTTCTTGCCGTTTTGATGACTGGAGTGACATTTGCTTTCCTCCAGTCCTCAGGCACCTCTTCCATTCCCCATGACTTTACAAAGATGATGGAGAGTGGCCTAGCAATGACCTCTGCCAGCTCCCTCAGCACCCGTGGGTGCATCCCATCAGGACCCATGGATTTATGGATGTTCAGGTTGCTTAACTGATCCCTAACCCAGTCCTCATCAACCAGGACAAACTTCTCCTCTATCCTGACTTCCTCTGGAGCCTCAGGGGTCCTGGGCTCCTCAGGACAGCCTCCAGCAGTACAGACAGAGGCAAAGTAGGCATTCAGTAACTCTGCCTTCTTTTTATCCTCTGTCACCAGGGCGCCCACCTCGTTCACCAGTGGGCCTACATTGCCTCTAGTGTTAGTTTTATCTGCAGTGTATTTGAAGAAGCCCTTTCTGTTGTCCTTGACCTTTCTTGCAAGGTTTAATTCCAAGGAGGCCTTGGCTTTCCTAGTTGCCTCACTGCATCCTCTGACATCAGACTTTTATTCCTCCCAAGTGGCCAGCCCCTCCTTCCATGATCTGTACATTCTCTTCTTCCACTTGAGTTTGCCCAGCAGTTCCCTGTTTAACCATGCAGGTCTCCTGGCACCCTTTCTTAACTTCCTACCTGTTGGGATGCACTGATCTTGAGCTCGGAAGAAGAGGTCCTTGAATGCTAACCATCTTGGGCCCCTTTACCTTCAAGTACCCTGTCCCATGGGATTTCCCCTAGCAATTGCTTGAAAAGGCCAAAGTTGGCCCTACTGAAGTGCAGGGTTGTAGTTCTGCTAGGTATTCTATTCCTGCCACATGAGATCCTGAATTCTACCATCTCATGGTCACTGCAACCAAGGCTACCCTCAATCTTCAGCAGTTCAACCAGACCCTCCTTGTTCATGAGGATAAGATCCAGCATTGCTCCTCTCCTAGTTGGCTTATCCACCATTTGCATCAGGAAGTTATCGATCATCAGCGCTCTGAAGGAACCTCCTGGACTGTGGATGGCTGGCTGAGTAGGCCTTCCAGCAAATATCAGGGCAGTTAAAGTCCCCCATGACAACCAGGGCCTGCCTTTGTGAGACCACTATCAGCTGCCTGTGGAAGGCCTCATCAACATCCTCATCCTGATCTGGTGGCCTGTAATAGACCCCCACAACAATATCACCCATGCCAGCCTGCCCCTTAATGTGCACCCACAAGCTCTCAACTCGCTCCTGATCCGCCCCTGGACAGAACTCAATACACCCCAGTTGCTCACTCACGTAAAGAGCATCTCCACCACCTCACCTCGCTGGCCTGTCTTTCCTGAAAAGGACATAGCCATCCATGACCACATTCCAGTCATGCGAGCTGTCCCACCAAGTCTCTGTGATCACCACTAGATCATAACCCCCTGACCGAACACGGATTTCTAACTTCTCCTGTTTATTCCGCATGCTGTGTGCATTGGTGTACAGGCATTTCAGAGAGCGAGCTGAGCACGCATATGGGGACTCAGACGGATCCTCCGAGCAGACATGCAGCTGTGCAGGTTTCTGGCTACAGCGAATGCCTGAGCCTGGCACTGGTACCGGAGGGAGCCAGTGACACCGCATGTGTGCGGTGCGAGCAGATAAATGATCTGCTCGGGCGGGTGGTTAAACTGATGGAGGAGGTAGAAAGACTTAGAACTATTAGAGACTGTGAAAGAGAAATAGATTGGTGGAGCTTCACCCTGAGGCAAGGGCAGTCGGAAAAGGGTGGGCAAGTGATGGATCCCCTCCCCTCCTGTCATCAGACAGAAGCAGAGGGTTCAGGAGACAGGGAGGAATGGAGGGTGGTCCATCCTCGGAGAGGCAAGCAAAAACCCTCCCAACCCCCTTCACCCTCCCAGTTGCCCTTGTGTAACAGGTACCAGGCCTTGGAACTTCAGGGAGAGGTAAATGAAGTTGGAGGGGTAGATCAGTCTCCTGAATCACCTAGGGCTTGTCAGTCACCCCGACGCCTCAGGACTTCTTCAATTAAGAAGAAAAGAAGGGTAATTGTGGTGGGCGACTCCCTTCTGAGGGGAACAGAAGGGCCCATCTGTCGACCGGACCCATCCCACAGGGAAGTCTGCTGCCTCCCTGGGGTTCAGATTAGAGAAATAAAAAAGAAACTTCCTAATCTTGTAAAGCCCTCCGATTACTACCCACTGCTGGTTTTTCAGGTTGGCAGGGACGAAATTATTACAAGAAGTGTAAGGGCATTGAAGAGTGACTTCAGGGCCCTGGGACGGCTGGTTAAGGGATCTGGAGTGCAAGTAGTGTTTGCCTCCATACCTCCTGCAAGAATGGGTGAAGAGGTAAGCAGAAAGAGTTCACAGATTAATGAATGGCTACGTAACTGGTGTCAAAGGCAGGGCTTTGGGTTCTTTGATCATGGGCTGCTATATGAGACACCTGGCCTGGTGGCAGGTGGAATGCATTTGTCCCAGAGGGGGAGAAGGCTTTTGGGGCAGGAGTTAGCAGGGCTCATTGAGAGGGCTTTAAACTAGATGTGAAAGGGGAAGGGGAGAGAACAGGGTCTGTTAGGGACGAGCCCAAGAGCAATATGCTAGGGCCTGAAGGAAGGTGGTCTAGGGAGGATTTTCGATCATTGAAGAGAAGGGATAGATGTTTAGGCCCTGACCACAAGGCCTCCTGCCTCCCAGGGGTCCCACCAGTGCGCTCTGCTTGCTATCTGAAATGCCTGTACACCAGTGCACGCAGTATGGGGAATAAACAGGAGGAGTTAGAGGTCTGTGTGCGGTCTAAAGGTTATGACCTGGTGGCAATTACAGAGACATGGTGGGACAGCTCACATGACTGGAATGTGGCCATGGATGGCTATGTCATTTTTAGGAAAGATCGGTCAGTGAAGCGAGGTGGTGGAGTTGCTCTCTATGTGAGGGAGCAACTTGAATGTATTGAGTTTTCTCCAGGGACTGATGAGGGGCAAGTTGAAAGTCTGTGGGTAAGAATTAAGGGGCAGGCAGGCATGGGTGATACAGTTGTGGGGGTCTATTACAGACCTCCTGATCAGGACGAGGGAGTTGATGAGGCTTTCTACAGGCAGCTGAAAGCAGCCTCGCAACTACAGGCCTTGGTCCTCATGGGGGATTTTAACTACCCCGATATCTGCTGGAAGACTTACACAGCCAGCCATTCACAGTCTAGGAGGTTCCTCCAGTGCATTGATGACAACTACTTAATGCAAATGGTGGATAAGCCGACTAGGAGAGGAGTGCTGCTGGATCTTGTACTCACCAACAAGGAGGGTCTTGTTGAAGCAGTGATGGTCGATGGCAGCCTTGGCTGCAGTGATCATGAGATGGTGGAGTTTAGGATCCTGTGTGGGAGGAATAGAGTACCAAGCAAGACCAGAACCCTGGACTTCCGCAGGGCCAACTTTAGCCTCCTTAATCAATTGTTAAGGGAAGTCCCATGGGACAGGGTGCTAGATGGTAAAGGGGCTCAAGATAGTTGGTCAACATTCAAGGACCACTTCTTGCAAGCTCAGGATCAGAGCGTCCCAATGGGTATGAAATCAAGTAAGGGAGCTAGGAGACCAGCATGGTTAAACAAGGAACTGCTAGGCAAACTCAGGTGGAAAAAAAGAATTTATGGATCATGGAAAGAGGGGCTAGTCACTTGGGAGGAATATAGGACAGTTGTCAGAGGATGTAGAAAGGCAATTAGGAAAGCTAAGGCCTCCTTGGAACTTAACCTTGCAAGCCAGGTCAAGGATAATAGAAAGGGCTTTTTCAAATACATAGCTAATAAAACTAACACTAGAGGCAATATAGGCCCACTGATGAATGAGGTGGGTGCCCTAGAGACAGAGGATATAAAGAAGGCAGAGGTGCTGAATGCCTTCTTTGCCTCTGTCTTTACTCCTGCAGGATTTCCCCAGGAGCCCCTGATCCCTGTAGCCCCAGAAGAAGTCAGGATAAAGGAGGAGTTTGCCTTAGTAGATGAGGATTGGGTTAGGGATCAGTTGAGCAACCTGGACATCCATAAATTGATGGGACCAGATGGAATGCACCCAAGGGTGCTGAGGGAGCTGGCAGAGGTCATTGCTAGGCCACTCTCCATCATCTTCGGTAAGTCATGGACAACAGGAGAGGTACCTGAGGACTGGAGGATAGCAAATGTCACTCCAATCTATAAAAAGGGCAAGAAGGAGGACCCGACTAACTATAGACCGGTCAGCCTCACCTCCATCCCTGGAAAGGTGATGGAACAGCTTGTTCTTGGCACTATCTCTAGACATATCAAGGATGAGGGGGTCATTAAGAGCAGTCAACATGGTTTTACCAAGGGTAAGTCATGTTTGACCAACCTTATTGCCTTCTATGAGGAAATAACTACGTGGATAGATGATGGTAGAGCGGTAGATGTGGTTTATCTTGATTTCAGTAAAGCATTTGACACCGTCTCCCACAGCATCCTTGTAGATAAGCTGATAAAGTATGGGTTTGGTGATCAGGTAGTGAGGTGGATTGTGAACTGGCTGAAGGAAAGAAGCCAGAGAGTTGTGGTTAATGGGACGGAGTCTAGTTGGAGGCCTGTGACTAGTGGAGTCCCTCAAGGGTCGGTACTGGGACCGGTGTTGTTCAATATCTTCATCAACGACCTGGATGAGGGTACAGAATGTATCCTCAGCAAGTTTGCTGATGACACCAAACTAGGAGGAGTGGCTGACACACCAGAGGGTTGTGCTGCCATTCAACGAGACCTTGATAGGCTGGAGAGTTGGGTGGGGAGAAACTTAATGAAATTCAACAAGGGCAAGTGTAGTTTTGCATCTGGGGAAGAACAACCCCATGTACCAGTACAGGTTGGGGGCTGACCTGCTGGAGAGTAGTGTAGGGGAAAGGGACCTGGGGGTCCTGGTGGACAGCAGGATGACCATGAGCCAGCAATGTGCCCTTGTGGCCAAGAAGGCCAGTGGCATCCTGGGGTGTATTAGAAAGGGGGTGGTTAGTAGGTCAAGAGAGGTTCTCCTTCCCCTCTATTCTGCCTTGGTGAGGCCACATCTGGAGTATTGTGTCCAGTTCTGGGCCCCACAGTTCAAGAAGGACAGGGAACTGCTTGAGGGAGTCCAGCGCAGAGCCACAAAGATGATGAAGGGAGTGGAACATCTCCCTTATGAGGAAAGGCTGAGGGAGCTGGGTCTCATTAGCTTGGAGAAGAGGAGACTGAGGGGTGACCTCATTAATGTCTATAAATATTTAAAGGGTGAGTGTCATGAGGATGGAGCCAGGCTCTTCTCAGTGACATCCAATGATAGGACAAGGGGCAATGGGTGCAAGCTGGAACATAGGAGGTTCCGCATAAATGTGAGGAAGAACTTCTTCACAGTGAGGGTAACAGAGCACTGGCACAGGCTGCCCAGAGAGGTTCTGGAGTCTCCTTCTCTGGCAGCATTCAAAAGCCGCCTGGACATGTTCCTGTGTGACCTGACCTAGGTGTTCCTGCTCTGGCAGGGGGATTGGACTAGATGATCTTTTGAGGTCCCTTCCAATCCCTAACATTCTGTGATTTTGTGATATCTATTTCTCAGAGGCACCTGGGGAGGCGAGGTGGGCAAGGAGGGCGCTCACCTTCTGCCACCACCATAAACTTGCCTCCACTCACAGGGCCTTTCATTTAGGATTCTGTCATTCTCCTGAGAGGGGCAGAGTACAGAGGCACCTCAGTCCTGGGTGTTTTCTGGCGGGTGCTCCCATTTCTTTTGCAGGGAGGGCAGAGCCTGGCTCCACCAGCCTGGCTCCATTTCAGCCTCCCTGATGCTCCTAAGCCTTTCTGCTTTTCCACCTGACCTTGCAGTTGTGCCACTCGGCTGAGCTGATCATCTACCTGCTCACAGTGCACACAGCCCCCTCTTCCCAGGGGGATGCTGTGGCATTCCCTGCAGCCTGCTGCCTGCACAACTGCATCCTTCCGTGGGAGCTCTGTCTGGGTTCCCACATCCAGTTTGGTCTTCCTCTGCCTGGTGGAGACCATTGTTCTTGCAGTGGTAAGTGCCCCCAGGAGCTGATCTCTGCAGCAGGCAGTTGTTAGCACCTCAGCTCCTCGCTCCCCTCCCTCGTTCACGGCTCCTCAGCGTCTTCCCCGCGCCCTGCTCGTGCCCACTGCCCCGGGCCACGCCCCACTGCCGGGCCACGCCCCTGTGTGCCCGCTCCGGCCGCTCGCGCTCCCCAGGGGCGTTTAAAACTCTCCCGCGCGGCTCCTGGCCACGCCTCTCCCGCGCCTGAGTGGCTGCCGCGGGCTGCCTGGTCCCGCTGGGGCTCGGGCTGCGAGCGGGGGGTCCCTGGGCTCAGGGATCCTCTGCACAGCGCCCTCAGCCCTCACCACCTCGGCCTTACCTCAGTCTTGTCGTTGCTGCTGCTGCTGCTGCTGCCTCAGCGACTGACATTACCACTCCACACAAGAAATGCCAGTTTCAGGTTTCCTTTTTCCATTAGTTAAAAAAAAGAAATTAAAAACCCCCTTCATTTAAATAAAGCAGTAAAACCAGCTCTCTGCTTTTACTCACTCTGCTTGTGCTCATTCTGGTTCCATTTCAGCAAAATCTTGCAAAGATGTGTACATTTCTGACTTACGCTCGTGTAGTTGTGATATCCAGCATATGCAGCAGCATTTTAAAAGTTACACTTCCATATAAGTAGAGAAATTTTTTAGTTAAAAAGCACTTAGATGCAAGTCTGAAGAAGTAGGTCCCCTCTGACACGCAACAGCTTTACTGTAATTTTTGCACCATTTTGTCATAATTATTTGCACCAGTGTAAGTCCTTGAGTTACATAAAATGGATAATTCTTAAAGAATGGTTAGTTTGCTCCAAGTAGGTTTTTCCGAAGCTTACAAACTGCCGTTATGAACTACTTGGGGAATCGAGTTTTGTGCTGATTGGAAATACAAACCAGACTTTTCTAAATTAGTGTCTGTAACATGGACATAACAGATCTTCCTTCACCAACTGTTCTACTCCTTTGCTGTAGCACAGACTCTTACTCTTCCTGTTGTCTGTTCCACAGGTAGCTCGTTGCTGCTTTTGCTGCTTGCCTGATGGAGACGGTAATTACAATTTCACTGCACAATTTACCTTACTTGTGGCTTTCAGGCCAAAGTCAAGAGAGTAAGGACACAGCTGCAGATGGAGAGCTGGTTGTGTCCTCGTTCTGTAGCCTATCAAACTGATGCAGCTGAAGTGCTCAAAGTTTGTCTAGGGAAGGAAGCAAGAGATGTAACAATAGCATTTTAAAACAACAAGCTAGTTAATAATTCCTTAAAGGACATTTAATTACTGCAACACACAAAGAGTCATCTGTGCTCTTTGGGTGCTTGTAGGTGTGACTGCTGGATTTTTGGCTCAGCAGCTCTGCAGGGACTGTAGTTCAAGAGTGACTTAGGAAGGGAGTGTCCTATTTGCAGACCTGGTACAATCAGCATTATCAGCTTGGACTTGCCAGAAGAATTATCGTACAGGTACGGCAGTTTAAATGGCCGAAATGATCAAAAACCAGCCAGTAGGCCAGGAAGCTGTTACAAGGCAGGATTTTGGTAGCAGTCCAGTTCCTTTCACTAAAGGCTTAGGCCCACGCCTTCAGGGCACGGAAATGTTCAAGTGTGGCTCTGTATGACACTTTCCTAAACCACACCATAGATGTTTTGCTGTGTTCTTCACAAAGTCAGGTGCTGTTTTCAGTTCTCATTAAATTTGCAAAAACTTTCTTGTTTCCTGTCTCTTACAGCTGATGCTGAAGAGCAAACTGAAAAAAGGGGAGGCCAGACTGTGATTTATGATGAGAAGAAAGGCACGGTGTACAGTTATGCCTACTTCCACTTCGTTTTCTTCTTGGCTTCGCTCTATGTGATGATGACAGTAACTCATTGGTTCCAGTAAGTGTATTTCTTTAAAGATGAGAAATTAATGTCTCTCTGTGTTGAGAAGGGAGATGTGAATGGGAACTTCTGCCATTAATGAGTCTCCTCTCCTTAAGGAAGAAGCTGGAAGAAACATTGTAAGTCTTTCCCAGTCGATTCTTGAGCAAAATCTTGCTCTATCAAGGGCTGCTGTCCCCTGCTTCGTGTCTCAGTTAACCTAGTTGAAGTCTATGACCCACTTTGAAAAACAGGATACTGCAGTCTGAGATATGAATAGTGAATTTATTGCTGCTTTTTTTTTTTTTCCCTTAACAGTTATGAAAGTGCTCAGATTGAAAAATTCTTCACTGGAACCTGGTCCATTTTCTGGATTAAGATGGTCTCCTGTTGGGTTTGCGTCTGTCTGTACTTATGGACTCTTATTGCTCCACTCTGTTGCCCAACTAGAGAGTTCTCGGTGTGAATACTCAGAAGGTCCTTCTGTGTTTTTCTCTCTTTTTTTTTCCCCCTATGTTACAAATCAAATACCACAGTCACTTTGTAATGAGGAAACGTCTATTGCCCACTTACTGTAATGTATCAGTTAATAACTTTTTAGTAGGACTAAACAAATGATTGAAGACTTTTTCACCTTTTTTAATTGTCATGAACAAGCATTGCCCAAGGGAACAAATTGGTTCCAAAACTTTTTAACAGTGATGTGTGGAGTGTACACAATACAGTTGTTGCGTCAACTGGAATAAGTGAAATGCTTTTCAAATCACTGTCAGTCTTTCTCTAGCTTCATTAGCAAGAAAAAAAATCAGGGTGCAAATGTATCTTCCTTCCTGTGAGTGTTGGATATCTTCTAGCAAATAGACATTCCCTTTTATACTCTTTTATTAACTGTGTCTTTTACAGTTTGCAGTGGTGATTTGGACTGCTGTTTTGCACAGCATGTAATTCTTGTAAGTAGTATCCAGATAATTTTTTCTGAAAACATAACTAAATACTTATGCAGAAATAGAGAATATGTAAGAATTTGACTGCCAAAGCATCTACTAAAAATTGTTTATCTAAATATTAAATATATTAAGTTATTGTATACCTAGATTGAGAAAGGAAAGTACCAATGATAATAGATTATTTATTCTATTATAACTTTAAAAGGCACCTGAATATTTTATGCAATTCAGATCTGGTCCAATTGTTAACCAAAGGGAGTTCTACACACAAATTCTTAAAATCTGAATTTTGACCAACTCTGTTTTGCCAGCTCACTTAAATTGCAAGTTGTGTGTACTGCACAGGGACCTAAGATCATAGAATCATAGAATCACAGAATGATTTGGGTTGGAAGGGACCTTAAAGATCATCTAGTTCCAACCCCCCTGCCATGGCAGGGACACCTTCCACTAGATCAGGTTGCTCAAGGCTCCATCCAACCTGGCTTTGAACACTTCCAGGGATGGAGCATCCACAACTTCCTTGGGCAACCTGTTCCAGTGTGTCACCAGATACGGTACATTCTTTATTCAGAATGTCTGCTGTTGAGAAAATGCTAATTACAGGAACACTGCCAGTTTCTGTTAAATTTAAAAGTGGGGTGCTCACTTACTTTTCTACCCTGCTGTTTCAACTTGTGTCTAAAGATCTTCCAGGATCTTCAGTTCTGTTTCCATTACTGTTTTTACAATATTTTAAATGCATTGATGGTCAGAAAAGGACTATAGTGTGCCATCTTCCTTTTCTGCCTGTGTGTTGCTTGGAAAGTATTCTTTAACTGCTATATTTTTATACTTCTCTGTTGATGTTAGTTTTGCTGTTGGGGTGGGACTTAGCCAGCCAATCCGTTAAGGGAGACTAAACTTCTTTTGGAGAACTCCTATTCCAAGCAGTGGCGTAAGCAGTCAGAAAAACAAAACTAGAAGACACAGATGTAGCAGCAGCTGCCTTAGTACAAGTGACTGACTTGACAATATTAAACCCTACCGTGTCACTTGTATTTGCTTTAAGCAGATGATTTGGTGGTAGAAGAACAGCTCAGATGTCCTAAACACTGAATAAGGTTGAGCTCACTATAGTTAGCTACATGCTGGTGGGATGAATTAATGACTTATGCCAGTCCCAGAAGTTTTGTCTTCTCTATATATGTGTGTATATACTCACATACAATGTGAAATATGCAGGATATAAACAAACCCAACTTATTTAGCAGTTCTTTTTTTTGAAATATGGTTGAGCCTTTACTCTTCACCCAATGCTTTCTGCAAAACAAAGAAAAGCACAACTAGAGGCCAATGAGATGGCCAAAATATTTGCATGCCTTATTTGTTCTGTTGCAATAATTGGTGGCTAATACACACCTGGTGAGTAATCCTAACCTAACAGATCTCAGTTCTGCTCTGTTTTCATTACCATTTTTAGCTGCCTTGTTGCTGTGGTACCCTAGAGCTTCTGTCCTGCTTGGAGCTTGCTAGGGGTGTCATCTTTCCAACCCCCTGCACTCTTACCTCAAATTAAGTCTACAGATCTGCAATCCTGTATACCGAGACCACCTACCACAGTGATTAGGAGCCTCAAAATACATCTATCACGAGATCTGAGGGAAGGAGACCTCTGTCCAGAGGTGACTTTCTTGCTGTTTTTCTTGCTTGCCCCTAAGGGAAAAAGAACTGTTGAAGCTTAGCTTTGACATTGACTTCAAAAAGCAACTGGAGATAGCTGTGGAGAGGGAGGCAGATTTTTTTCTCTCTGTTTGCTTCTACTGGGAGGTTCTGATCTCGCCAAGAGCTCTGTTTGCATGAGGGCCAGTCAGCATATCTCTGCCTGCATTTGGAGTCCAGCCACACAGATCCTTCTGCAGCAGAAAAAAGGCCTTTGTTAATGCATTCACAATCTAGAAGCCTTTATCTGTCCCATCTCTAAGATAAGACCTTATGTGCTGTGCAATGATGACTAACAGTTGTCCCACCTAACTTACAGCAGCTATTCTGACAAACAAACTTGATCCAGAGCTGTGAGCTGCAGCTGAGATAGTCCAGGCTCTTGCTCCTCTCTTGCTGAATGTTTTTCCCTGAAGTATAGAGGCTTGCAGGAGTTGCTTTCTAGTGCCATATGTGTTGTAGTATGAGAAACCAAGCATGTTTTTCTTAAATCAGCAATGTTTTTTATAACAGAGCAATCTGGGCATGGAGCTCTACAGAAGGTGGCATGTACTATGTCAAGTTACAAGGCAGGGAATGGTAACTGTTCTCTGATAGCAGGCATCTGAGACACAAATGGGGATGATCTCAATACATATCTTTGCCAATGGATGTTCTTATTTGTTTACGGAAACACTTATTTTATGTGGGCAGAATCTGCCTGCATAAAGATTTCCTGCACCTCCTTGTGCTCATTTTTTAAATAGTTTGTATTTAAGGAAATAGGTTTTGCACAGAGAAAACAGGGTTGTTAGATGAAAGTCCACAGTGAGGCGTGAGTCTATTCTACCTACACAGCACTCGTCTCACTGAGTTACTCCTTCATCCTTCCACCAGCTTTTGACCGTAAGCATCTAGACCTGCAGGTATACATAGGGTAGGAATGGGCAGTGCTTGACTTCACTGCTTTGTCTGCTTCTGAGCAAATGTGGGAAAAGACCACGAAAATAACTTTGAGGACCTGTGTGTCCATACTGTGGACCCAGATGCAGCTATGGATCTCCAGGCCTTTCTAAGGGATAAGTAACTGGTGGCACCTGGATGTGCAAAGCCTCTAGCTCCTCAGTGAGGCATGGCTTCCTGCTGGCCAGGCAAATGTTACAGCATTAGCGTTCGCTGTAAAACCTGTACTGTGAACTTCCATGTGCAACTACTTAATAAAATCCTCGGCTAGGGTCAAGGATTCAAATGCCCAGTTCATAGATTCCAAACAGTTCACACAAATGGGCTTTTAAAACGTCTTTGAGAAGTGCCTTCATACCTACTGCTGTGATAGCTGGTAATTCAGGTGGCACTGGAACTGGAAAACCTGAACTGAGCCTGTGACTGGGTTATGCTGCCTTGTACGTTACACCAGCGTGTACAAGACACAGTCAGACTCATGGTGCATGTGGAAGACCAAATAATCTCTCCTTGACAAACCTCTGGGAGTGAGACCAACTCAGATACTACTGTGCAGTGGAAGGTGAACTGGGAAAACTCACCAATAGGCTGATGCTTTTGTAAATAGATAAGTAGTTGTTGCTTACATTTACATTTAAACTGTAAACAGCTAACTTTCTCTTCCCATACCTGAAAGTGCAGGTAACTGCTCTACTTGGGGCAGTTAGCTGTGCGGTGTCTATCCTGCCTTCTGCCACGATTGTTCGTTGCATTTGTTCCTGGACATGAGTGGTGCAGCATTTCTGGCTCCCGGTATTTTTGGGCTGTGTGAAATGAGGAAGCTGGTGTTACAAAGACAGGAAGACTAGAGAAAATGTCCTGTACTAAATTTCCTCTAGGTAAACCTGAGCTTGAACTAATGCTATCGTTAATGGACTCTTGGAGGAACAGGCTGTGTTGGCAGAAGTTAATTCTGCTGGGAAGGTGAAACAATTTTATTAGTGTTTTCCTACTTTTTCAAATCTGCTATTGTAAGAAGGGTGGTTTGGAACCTCACTGCTGCACTACCATCTGAGACTGGAACAACTGCAGTTTTTGTCAGGAAGGCAACTGAGAGCCACAATCATGACTGGTTCTTGTTTGGGGTAAAATCAGTAGGACGGACTCAGAGAGCAAGTCTGTGAATCCAAATAGCTGGACTGAGAGACCATAAAACCTTATGAAGAAAGCAGATGGATATGCTTGTTTGCTGTGTACCACCTAGTTCCTTCAAGCATGCAGGCAGCCCTTGCAGCTGGATGCCAAGTAAGGAACTCCACTGTGATGACACATTGGAGTTATTTTATGTTTGTGATACACTTAGCTTTGCACTTCAAGCATTTCCATGAGGTTCAGAAAGCTCGTACGTGCCCAGCTAATTCGGTAAATCCTGGCTGGGTTGGGCCACTTTTGTCTGAAACGGGTAATTCAGTGTTGCTAATGTCCAGAGAGAGGGCTTCGCCCTTCACAGAATCATAAACACTGCGTGCCTATTTATTTATTTATTTTCTAGTTTAGCACCTTTTTACAAATCTAGAAGCGCTTTGAGATTATAAGATAAGCACACATAAAACTGCTTCCTCAGCCACTGGTGCAGATGTTTCTGACCTAGGTCATTGCTATTAATGAAGCAACAGTTGCACTTGCAAAAAAGCTGTTTGTAACAGTTCTCTGGTTTTGACCAATGCGTCAGGAAAATTTGGGAACTCAAGATAGTGCTGCTTGAACTTTGGCTAGCAGCCCACAGTATCACGGGGATCTCTGAACAGATTGGTTACAAAATAATCCACTGACTGCTTTTAAAACATGCTATAAAGTTTTTATGCTGTAAACTGTTAGGCTTTTCTCCTAAATAAGTTTATGAAGCAAGATGCCATGAGACTGTTCCTATGTGGCTAGATGAGTGAGATTATCTGCAGCTAAAATTTTGCTCTCATCTTTCCTTCGGGGCTTTAGAAGCAATGTCTTTTGCTTGCACGCTGTATCTCCTTGTTTTATTTACCTTTTTCTGCTTGGATTTGTTTTTTAAAGGCATTGTAAACCTGCTTCATTCCCTTTCTGCTTCCTGTCAAGTGGGATGTCTTTGGTGCTAGGATCTAGCAAAGACTTCTTTGCCAGTTCTTGTTGGTCCTTTCCTTTATAGCAGGACAGCCTGCAGTGTTGAAGCAAAGTCAAGGATCATAGTTTATTATGGGGATCAGTTTTCCCTCTGTGAAAGCTGCTGCTTTGTTTTCTGAAGTGGCCTACAAGCTCTCGTGGGTGGAAAACACATAATCAGCACCATGACATTTTACTTTGTGTTTTCAGTTTTGCAAACAGTAGTTTGAACTGAGTGTTTCACATGACTGTACAAGGGAACACCAGGGGTCAAGCGCTTAAAAAGCTTTGGCTTTTTGTACTTGTAACAGGATATGTAGCTTGGGAACTGGTATGTCTCTGCATTTTCAGCATCCTGATGGTAGAATGTCCCCGTGCCCCAGGATGGGGATGCAGACACACTGCACAGGGTTTGAAGTAGAAACTTCAGGAGACTGGTAGGACGGCTGCTTTATGATGCCCACAGAAACTCTGTGGGTTTCAAGTAGGCCTTAAGTCCAGTTTTGTTTTGTTTTTTCTCTCAAACCTGGTTTCAACTCATTCCACACCTGTTCAATATGTTATTTTTTAAAAGTTGGAATTGATTTCAGATATAAGCCACGTTGGCTTCCCCCTGTTTGTCAGTCTCCGATAGCTCCCAGTGCCGTAGTGGTACAGCCGTTTGCACAGACTTTTTCAGAGCCACAGTAATCAGTTTTGACACTGCTCCAGCAGCTTAAAGCTTCCAGGGCTTTTGCTCACCAGAGCTGCGGGGTGCAGCACTGCAGCTGTGCTTTTGCCAAAGAAGCCTCAGTGTGGAGCCAAGAAGGATTTTGGAAAGCTATGGGAAAATGATGTCTTGTTACGCATACCATAGCTTTATTTTTCCTCTTACTGATACATGTCTGGGTGCTTAGGTGTCATTGGACATACAGGCAAACTTAAAGCGAGGAGAATTAACTTTCAGAGAAAATTGTTCAACTTGTCATATGCGAGCTGAGAAAAATTTTACTAGGAACATATAGGTTCATGGTCTGCTTTTTGTTTACTACTAATTAGTGGTGTTCAGTCTTGGATATGCCATGTTCAAAAACTGGATACAAAGTAGTCAAAATGTAAACACTTTTTCTTAATGGTGAGGGGTTTTTAAGTAGTCTTTTTGAAGGTTCTTAGTATCTCAAGGGAACTTTTTGGTGTGTATGTATGGTTTTATTGCATTAAGCTGTAGCTCAGTGAAGTGGAGGTTTGCTAGTTTATTTAACATTTTTCGCGAGTGTTGTGATCTGTAACTGTAACGCTTTGACTTTTAAGGTTTGGTAAAGATTGCAGAATTCTAAGTTCTTGATTGTAAAACAATCAGCAGCTTTGCCTTTTTAAAGCATGTTAATGGTTTTTATGGACACTTCCTTTTGTATACTGAGTGAATGTATTGTTATAGATTTAATGTGTAATGGGCCAATAAAGTTTTTCTTACATTTGAAATGAATTGTTGTGATATATAAAACTTGAAAAGTCATCTCATTCTAGAAGAAACTTTAAAAATGTGTAAATATATGAGCTAATCAGTTACTGAGCTAGTAAAAGTAAAGTGGTTGATCTTTTTTGTTTACTACATTTGGTTGCTGCTTAACAAAAAAAAAAAAAAGTTGGCCTATGGAAAATTACACAGCTTCACTGTCCATGTCATTTTTGTATTCCTCTAGAGCATGATCTCCAAAGATGGCAGGTTGTACAGATTTGTCCGTGGCGTCTGCTCTGTACAATCCAGCTCTCTGAGATGTGTCAGGTACCTCTGACAGCGCAAACAAAATATTTTCCAGGCCAAGTATAGCACTGAAGCCTGTGCAGTTATTTAAAGCAAGGAACTCTGACTTTTTTTTTCTTATTTGCCCAGATGGTGGGGTGGGCAGCTGCTGAATTTGACACCTAGATCCACACCATGAAAAGTGCTGCATGGGTCCTGGTCCCTTACTTCTCACCATCCATGTTCTGGCTGTTGTGGAGTCCTGTTTCAGGATGTGCCAGGCTGCAGCCTGCCTGCTGGCATGGGATGCACCCATGTCGTAGAGCTAACTAGACCCACACCAGGACACAGGTTCCTTGTGGGTATGAGAAACTGCTGACCAAGTTTCAAAGGGTTGAATGGCAGCTCCTATTCTCCATGCAGCTCTGGTGCATGAGTGAGTTCTAGTGTATGTAGCTGGGAGTAAATGCATTTCAACTGAGGTGCAAGGCAGCGAGCAGTTCCCAAGTGGTGCTGAGGGTCTGCGATGGCCGACTGCCTTTGCTCAGCAGCCTCCTACCAGTCTGCCCTGTCCTGCCTTCACCCCACCCTGCAGCATCCTGGCAAGATGTTCTCTTCTGGTGTTTCAAACCAGGAGATGGTGTTCAGGGAACAGAAGCATTTGAAGTGTATTTGTCATGGTGCTTGTAGCACAGAGGAAAGAGTTAACCTTTGGTGAGAAGTTTGACCCTGGTGTAGGAGCCCCAGGACTCTGAACTCCAAAGCAGTTGCAGCTGCTGCTCCAGCTGAGTGCAGCCCGGCTGTGCAGGCAGTGGGGACTAGAGAGAACTACACATTCGGTTTTAAAGACATGGGATTGCAGCATCTTTACTTGCCAGAGGCCACACATGGAGCTGTGTCTGCGTTGCACAATAGTCCAGAAAGTGGTGGTGCAAGAGGAGCTTGTTTAAACACTCGCACGCAGGGACAGCACAGTCTCTGATGGGAATGTGAGGGTCAGGAGGTTTCCCAAGCTCAGACTTTGACCTTGGGGCAAATCTGTGTCTGCAACAGCTGGACTTCACTGTTCCTGAACTTGAGGCTACCCAGCAGGTGGTGTGTTAACACAACAGACATAGTGAGCTCCATCATCCCATTGTAAGGTCCCAACAGCACCTTCTAAAACAAAAGAAAAGTTCTGGCTGGCTGAGCTGTGACTGGTTTCTGTGGCTACCAGTTGAGCAAGGCAGTATGTTTGCTGTGGGGGAAGGTGAGAGGCTCACAGCTTCATGCAATTACCTTTGACAGTGCTGGAGCCTCTATCTCCCAGCCTCGAGTGGCCGGTAGCTGTGGTGTAGAGTGGAAGAGCGCCTGGAAATGGGCAAGCTCGAAGGTAGCAAACGGCCAGGGTGCTCCCTCCCCGGCACTGTAGCAGAAGGAGAACCTCCGGCCACCGGTGGACGTTCAGAGGCTGGCAGGAGTTTGAAGGCCGGCAGCGGTCATGTTTCCTGATGGAGCTGTGTGCTCTCATGCTGTGAGCAGCACATGCTGCAGGCAGGTCAGGGTGGGCCAGGCCTGTTGCATCCACAGTGAGGAGACCACTTGTGCAAAGTATGTGCACTGCAGGCCCTGGACGTGGTGCACCCACAGTGTGTGAGCATAGTACATGTCACTGCCTCCTGCCCAGGTTGCACCCAAACCACTTGAGAGGATTTCTGCCTGGAGTAAGGGCTCCATCCAGTGAAATACAAATGCATGATAAGGAAGATTGGAATTTGCCTTTATGGTCTGTGTTCTCGTTCATAAACGAATGATGCAGCAGTTACAGCCTATGTGCAGCTACAGAAAGATGTTTTTTCTCATCTTTGAAGCATAATTTGAGAGTATCCTCTGTGTTGCTCCAAAGTAACTAGACTTTCAATCTGTTGAAAACCTGGTGAGTGAAGTCAGGTTTGGGGAAGCCAAGGGAAAAGGAGGACTGAAACTGGAGGACCTTTCACGACAAAGTGCCGTGCCAGAGGAACACTCCTGCATCGTGCTCTTTGCCGCTGGACTCTGGGATCCCTTATGGAACAGTTCCTAGGGCCATGCTGCTCCCAGAACCCTTGGCAAGGGTGGACAAGACCACAGTGAAAACTTTCCCCATAGCCCAAGCCTTCGACAGCACTATAAACCTTAAGGTATTTCTATTGTACTGAGACCAGGAAACTTCCTTTTTATTGTTTTGATACTCTCACCCAGTAATTTAACTCACCATTTCCCCTGTATTCTTGTGCTGGGAAAGAGGTATGGCTGTTCATTTTCTCAGGGCTACTTCCCATTTTTAAAACCCTTACTGTATTCCCCCACCATGTATTTCCTCCCTCCCCCCAGGCTGAAGTACTGGTTCGCATTGTCCTTTTTAAAGTAATTATCCTATAGGCTGAAATATCCTTTTCTTCAGCTGTCCTTGGAGCTTGTTCTCTCTTCCTTTCCTTGCTTCATTTCAAAAAAAGAATGTAGTAGAAATGCACACGGTATCCAACACCTTTCTGTTCTTCGAATTATAGAGTGCATTGTGATACATTTTTTTTTTGGCTTTTTGTTTTCCAGTGTTACTAACACTTCATGCAGTGTTTTGGGTTTTTAGTTTGGTGGCTTGCTTTCATGAGACTGCAGTACCTGCTAAGAGAGCTCAGATCTGAGTGGAGATAGCAGGTCAGAGCCGGGCTCTGTGTATGTGAAAGCTGGGATTATTTTCTCTCCATAGTTGATTCTGCATTTATGCCCATATGTATGTCTTTTTTTTTTTTTTTTCAGTCACATGCAAGTCATAAGATCTGACTGCAATGTCCTGCAGTCAGCTTTTTTGCTTTTACAGAATGTCGTAGTGTTACTCATAGTTTTCTGGGAGTAGGAGGGCAGGGAGGTTTAACAGTTCTTAGAGGATATCTGCCAAAGGTAACTAAGCCTCCAAAGGAGTTAAACTGCTTTGAAGGAGATGACAGAACTTTTTCCTAGCAGGACTGGAAATGTACTATGAAGCTGTTGGCTTGACAAGCCAGACAGCTCCCAAGCACTTCATGCCAGGATGCAACCTGTTGTTCCTGACACATTCCAGAGAGACAAAATTGTGCTTTCTCCACCACCTTATTTAATACTGAATCCAAACTGGCAATAGAGTCAAAACTTTTCCTGAGAATGTTTTAAGCATGTATCACTCCACTACATGCTGCTCACTGGATTTTAGGGCAAATCTGAAAACAAGTGAAGCCCCAGTCTATTTTGTCTCCTTTTTATTTTCACTTTTATACAAAAAAAGGTCTGACATAGTCACATCAATGAGAACAAGCTGCGGCTGCACTCTTAAAACAACAATCATATAAGGATTTAAAATATATTGTTTTACTGTTTGCAATAGCAATGTTAGTTTGCTTTTCCTTCTTAAATATCACCAACGCCAAATTGCTGAGCTTGAAATTCTTGAAAGTCCTCTGGGATGGTATCTGAAAACAGAAAAAACCGCAAAAGTTTAGTCTCTTCTGACAAAATCAAGGAGCACTTCAATTAATGAATTGCTCACCTACTCTTTTTATTTAGGTAACATGACTTCTCTTTTGTTCATACACTAAGAATGAACGGGGAATGTTTTCAGTTTTAGCTGTACACCACTGAAAGGCATAGAGACATAGAGACATAAAGACAGCAAGTGCTACAGTGCCAGCCCATAATACAGTACTTTCACTCTTCAAATTACATTTCCACCTGAAAACTTAGTGGCTTCCACTCTTGTTATTTTTATTAATAAACACTGGCCAGAAAGGCAGAAAGAGTGGTTGTCCTGCTTCGCACCCCATACACATTTGTAGCATCAGCATCTCTATTTCTCATGTACCGTAATTCAGCTTCCCTGTGATGGTTTCCCATGCTACAAGAAGGGACAGAAACATTAACCCAAGGACCAATAGCAACTGGCAGAAAAACTTCAGAATTGGCGAAGGGAGCTAGAGACGGGCCAGTGTCATAAGAGTAACTATGGTCCTGTTTGAAGTGCTGAATTTGCAGTCTGCCTTTGCCAGATCCCAGAACATTTTATATGAAGAGCCACAGAGCTCACCATCGGGCTAAAGCTGCAGCCAAAGATGGAGCCACAGCCACGAAGCTCAACTGCATGACCTCAGCTTTGCCCTGATTATTTCAACCCTGATGCAGGACAGGTAACTCTAAACTCATAAAAGGAAGTAACTACATAAACACACACAGTAGAGAGAAAAAAAAAAAAGAGGGTAAAAGTCCTTTGCTTTTTGTTGACCACTTCTTTTTTTTTGAGGCTTTAAAATTCTTCTTAAGCTTTTTCTGCAAATGTAGGAACTTATCTGAAATGAAGGCAGGGATACTTAGGGACTCCAGAGACTTCTCTGGGTGTGTTTCACTAACTTACTGCAGTGCTTGCAGAAAATCTCACTGCCAGGGAAATCTCTATGACTTCAGTGGCAGCTTTGAAACATGCTTTCTGGGAAACCACATACTGCTTGAGACTCTTACTAAGTAATTTTTAATCATAAGTACCACTGTTTAGATGTTCCCCTGTTTAACCATGACCTCCAAGCACCAGCTTAGGTGTACCAAGTGCTCAAGAACCATTCCATCACCAGAACATGCCACAGTGGCTGTGCCCACTGCAGACCTGGGCTGGGGTTCTTGGATCTGATGAAAGAAGACAAAGAAACTATTCCGACTTGTCTGGTTACTTATTTTCCTAAGGCTGCCTTAGGAAAGGTAGGGGTTGATGCTGAGAGGGGCAGGGCAGCCCCTCGAACCCCACTTCAAGCTAGCTGAACTGCTGCCAGGGCAGAACTACCCTGACATGATCAGCTGCTGTGTAAGTGACCAAGGTTTGAGTGGGAGATCAGGGCTAAGTTATGAGGCTCTTACTCCAAGAGGAGCGAGCCAGCATGCTTCTCCCACAGAGTCTGAGATGGATTCCTCCATGGGAGGAAGAGCATCTTTTGATCTTGTCCTCCCACAGACAGGAGTGACCAGCAAGTACTTGAGTGACACCAGTGCCTGGTGACTGATCCCACTGGCTCTCCAGATTTATTTCACCTTGTACTTGGAGCTCAAGTACATGATGGCCTCAGTATATTATGCGTGTACAGCTCTCATGGTTCGCTGGTTTTAAGTAACATTTCTAATTCTCTGATGACAGCTATACGACTTAGTTGGCACAATCTCTGCAGCAGAGTGACTGCTCTGGGAGGAGCAGTTGTAAGGTGTTAGTTCCCGTCTGGCTGGGCTGCTGTGTACTGCTGGTGTCAGGGGAGGCATTTCACAGCTGTGAGTAACTTGTAAATGAAAAGCAAAGGAAAGGATGCAAAATGGCTTAACCCAACAGCCACACTACTGGTTCTTCATGGTGACTTGGTAGTTGTTAGCTAAAATGACATAAATGCAACATTACCATTGCAGCGATATTTCAGGTTGGACCAAATAATGTTTTCCTGAGAGAAGCAGAAAACTCCAAGCCGCCCTCCACGCATCGTGGTGTCTATAGTTACACCAGAGTCTGCCACTAGGTCAGAGCCTTCATAAAATCTTGCCCTTAATGAAAACAAACAGAAGCTCTGTTAGGTCTTTTCCAAGGCTGCAACATTCATCATAGTAATTTTGTTATCCATGGTGACTTTAGCCTTGGACACGCTACTCTCCCAGAGGAGAAAAAGCAGTGAAGATAGCTCATCTGTAGGCTGGGAACTGGAGCAATGATGCATGTTGGCAAGAGCTGGGCAGGGAGGGCGATTTGGTGGTGATTGGGTTTTTTACACATCCTACAAAAGCCTTGGAATGTTTTTCCTGTAGTCAGTCAGGCTGAGACCTTTAACATTCAAAAATGTCCACAGTCAATAGTTACAGAAGAAAGGGAGAACCAGATTAGATCGGTTGAACACGGCCAGATGGATATTTTCTCACACAGTTGGAAGCTAAACTTTTTTTTTTTCTCCTTCCTTTTAAAAATAGGCAAAGTTTCAAACAAACCGTTTGGAATCTTAAACTTGACTGTGAGATTTTAAAAAAATGTGAATATGATTAATTCCAGGAACAGTTTTGATGATCTGGCATCTTCTTGTTAGCAAATTCATCGGCAAATTCCCAAACAGCTCTGTGAACGGCTGCGCCCTGCCAGCTCCCCATCATGTGCTCTGTATCAGTGCTTGAGCAGGACCATGCTGGAGCCAGTGGAGTTATTGCAGCACTGTCTGCACCAAGTCCTCGGCCTCTGGGGTACTGGGTAAACAACTTGGAGGACGATGAGCCTGGAGGGCCCTGTTTGGGATGAGAACACCTCTGGTCTGACATGCCTGAGAATAGCGAGTGGTGAAGGGGACAAAAGTTCCTGTGTCTTTTCACAAAACAAGAAAAAAATCCCAATTCCTGTTATGTTCCTGAGTTTATTTCCTGATTTGCTGAGGTAGTTTTAAAGTACCTGTACACTGAATAGAACTTGTTGTCTTTCAAATTTCCATGGGAGAAGCTGGCTTAAGTGAATTTTTCCTAGGCTTGCCTGAAGCCTCAGAACCTGTGCTAGACACATTATGGTCTGTGGCACCTGGCCTGAACAGACCGCAGCGAGATGTGGACAGAGAGCTAGCAGAGGTCTGCTTTAGTTTTTCGTTTTTTAGGCTGCCTTTAGTTTTTGAAGGATTTTTTGACAGTGCCTTTGCTACCTTTCCAAGTTGCAGGAGGCATTAATTAGGCTGGCTAGAGAGACTGCAACCACAGGCAGAAGTTTGCTAGGGAAGCTGCTTCACAAACAGCTTGGTCTAAACAAAAGTTGCCACCCAAGATCTATTCACTACTGCCCTCTGGCTGGGACACAATAATTGACAGTATAAATGTCAATCCATTTTAGCATAGTCAAACATGCTCACTCCAATTACTGCTGAAGATGATGCTCTGCACCAGAAAAGTAGAATAACTATACCATAGAATTACTGCATCTCAACTGCAGGGTGGTGATTTTCTGAAGACCAACTGACTTACCTGTATTTCTGTTCTATTACAAGGTTCCAAAACCCAAGCTGATGAGGCCAGAGCAGTTTATTTTTTGCATTTTAACATCAATCTTATCTACAAGTATAATTCCTGCTGATCTGAATGTTGTAGAGTGAAACATTTCCTCCCAAGTGGTGAATTTTTTTTTTAAATAACTTTTTTTTTCCCACAGATAACAAATTATGAATAGATGACGTGCATTACATAGCTTTGACAAACTTTCTAAATATATGCTACATAATCTAAATCTATCAGATCAAGATCATTACTGATTTTAGTCAGAATCACAACCTTTAAGTACGTGGACAACTTTTATTAATTCTGTTATCTCAGAATATGTAAATGAGCTATCACAATTCCAACAAAAATATTTTAAAATACTAAAATAAAGAAATTTTGAAATGCATTGTTTTTCATATCAGTGGCCAAGAGTAGCTTGGAAACCAAGGTATTAAAACCAGAGAAGGGCTTATTAGGGTAGGGCACAGTTACAACAGCCAGATGGTAGAAAACTTCAGTTACAAGCAGGCTCAGCTTGGAATTCTTTCCTAAGAAAAAAGCTACAGGCTGAATTTAAAAAATCTAATCTGTTATAAAACTTAATCTGGGCAAATCCCAGGCATATTATAAATTCTCAGATTACCATCTGAATTAGGTGTTGAGTAACAATCGTTTAGGCAGACCTGTATCTGTACTCACCTTAACTATCCTTTCCTCTCTTACCTGATATAACCGATCTGGGGTCTGTGCTGCAAGAACCAGCGGTAGGAGACTTTGTCTTTCCACCCTACATTTCGGGGGTCCTTCCACAGCAGCCTGACCTGATCGCTGGTGTCCCCCGTGTGCCACAGGGAGTTGCGGAGGTGCTCACCAGGGCCCGTCTTGGATTTCACAGCCTGCAGAAGTAACAGGATTTTTCAATGCTGACCACAGATAATGTCACTTTCAGGAGCTCTAAATCCTTTTGCAGCGGGGAGCAGGTCTGCAGAAGCACCGTCCCTCCTGCTCACAAGACTTAACTTGTATAACTGCAGCCACTGCTTGCATGGAAAAGCAACTGACTACCTGGACCAAATTGAAGCATGCAATTTGACCAATTACAGTCAGAGCACAATGAGGGCAGAGACTAAACACTCCAGCTGATGAGCAGGGGCAAGACTGGAGATGAAGTTCCTTAAAAAACAATGCTATTAAATGGGCTGTGTGGCAGCCGCCTGACTTAGCAGTTTTGACACCTGTTGCAGGGGGAGAACAGCAGTCTGGGCCGCACAGCCAACATGCAGTGTAATGGCTTGGCCAAAGCATGGCATGATGGCTTATCCCATGGCGGTCAGATGGCGGGGCAGCATGACCAACACGTGGCAGGATGGCATAGCAAGGCTGTGGTGACCACTGTGTCCCCAGCTAGGAGCCATGACGAGTACCTTTAGCTGAATGCCGGGCTCTGCAACAGCTCTGAAGGGCGTTGCTTGCCAGTATGTCTGTTCAGTCTGTTTCCACATTACCACATAAAAGCTAGAGCTGTCTTGGTAACCAAAAATAAAGCCAGCGTAGTCGTCATCTGTCACCGTGTTCACATGAAAAGTGCCCTCAAAGTCAACGCCATTAAAAGCTGTGTAACCTGAGGATACACACAGGTTAAAAAGCAGTCTGCAGAAAATTCGTTCACATGCTGTAGGTTTTCTGCTCTATAACTTGCATCTCAGAAAAGGGTACATACCAACAGCAAGGCCAGGATCACTGTTCATAGTCTGCACAATTTCCATGCCCTGTAAGAGTAAATTCAGGGTGGTTAGCGTACATGATGAGCTGGGTTGGCTAAGCCTGGCAGCCTCTTCTGGCCTCCCTCTAGCACCCCCTATATCCACCTCCTCCCTTTGCTCACAACATGTCTGTAACATTTGTAGCACTGAATTAAAATTACAACTACAATAAAATACTAATGTTTCAGCTGCTTGTGTGCTCTTAGTCAGGAAGGATTTTTCTTTTCCCATTGCAGAATTGGCCATATTGGTACTCTGATACTTTCTTTCCTTACCCCAGTCTTCCTCTGGAAATCACTGAACCTGGCCAGAATTAGAGATGGGGCTGGGAGGGCACGATGGTGCAGAAGGAGGGCCGGAAGGTGGGGAGAGAACTTTTCATAGACTTAGCTCATAGAGTTTGATCATGGAGTTTGGGATTAAACTGACTGCCAGGACTGGGTTAAGGAAGGTGCATACATCTCAGCTGGCTTGGCAGAGACTTCAGTAATGGAAATAAATTGCACAGTCCTTGTGACTCAGAACACATTAGCCTCCTGAAGACTAAAATTTCTTAAAGCAAATAATGGTTATTGGACTCCATCTAGGAGTAAATGCTCTGCTATAGAGCAGGTCAGACTTTCAAATTCTGGGAAGGATTCACGAAACTGTTTGCTACAGAAATATTCAGTAGGGTGACGCAAAAGTTTTGTGTTTGCCTTCTTGGCAGCAGCGAAATCTACCCAGAACAAGATGACTAGCCTGTAGTTATTTTAGATTATTAAGAGCATCAAGCTTCAAGCTAACATATGCTAAAAGAAAGTTCTTTCATTATAACTCCTGTAAAATGGTCAACTAATCAACAGCTTCCACTTGTCACTTGTTTGCCAGAGGTCCAGCAATTGCAGAGACAGTTTTACTGTAGTTTTCAAATTATCTTTCTCAGACAGGTAAGAAAGACCAGATATATTTTTACCTGGTTCAGAACCACCCAGTTGGGATCAATCTGCGCATCCCCCTCTGGGTCCAGCACGACTGTCTGATAGGCCCTGAAGTCTGTCAAGGTGATCTCTGCGTTCTCAGGGCACACATCGATCTGATCAATCACTGTATCCTGGTCAAAATCAGACTCGCAGACATCCCCGACTCCATCACCTGAATGCATCAGAGAAGTGAAAGCAGATTTACGGTGCAGCAAGTAGCCACATCTGGCAGAAACACTGGATCAGGGTGTCTGAGAAGCAGGTGGAATCTCAGGAGTGCCTAGAGAGGGGACCTGACGACCTCTGCCTTGGCCAAAGGGCCCCTTTGTGCTGGGGTTCCTCCTAGGCTAAGCATATGCACACATGGTGACTGTACTGGATCCTGGTGCACCTGTGTAATGACTGGGGAAAGATGTAGTGCCTAAGTACCAAAATAGCTCCTGAAGCCCCATCTTACCATTATCATCTTCCTGCCCTGGGTTGGGGACCAGCCTGCAGTTGTCAGGGCCTGGGGGCAAGAGGTCAGGAATGCCATCATTATCATCGTCGTCATCACACTCATCACCCAGCCCATCCTTATCTGTGTCCAGCTGGGAGCTGTTAATAATGGTGGGGCAATTGTCTGTGCTGTCCTGGTGCCCATCGCCATCACTATAAGCACAGAGACAAAAAGAAATGTCACCCCAGCATCAGCTCCTGCCTCTGCATGGGGGACAGCACGGGTGCCTGCGCAGGAGGCATGCCTGGAGCTGGAAACAGACCAGTGAGGCACCACAACCTGGTTCCGCTCAGGTGGCTGAACAGCGAGGGGACAAGGAACAAAGAGAGACTGTATGATAGTGAAAGGAAGGTGAAGACTAAGCCAGGAGCTATAAAAACACTCACATAAGGAAAAGAAGCCTGACATGGAGTGGGAAAAGATACCAGAGCCCAAGATCCCAAACAACATCCATTCCTAAAGGGCATGTAGGGCACATCCAACAAGTGCAATGTAACCAATCAAAAGGAGACAGCAAGAGCTGAACAGCTGGTGTCCCTTGTAACACACGTCCACAAGTGTCTCGGTGCTCATGAACATGCAGGTGTGAGTGTAAATGAAAATTTATGGAAGACCCTGCATGAGCATCTGAAATCAGACTTGTTTAAAAACAAGCACCACTTTCACCCTCCTGCATAGCAAGTTTTGTTACATTACGGTGCCACAGGGGAGCCACACAGTAAGAAATGGAGGAGAAAGTCTGTGGCACTCAAGCATTCCTCCAGCCCATAGCTGCATCAGCTGTTTACAGAGAAGAGTGAGGAGGAATGGGGATACAGACTATAGAGAAGGGTTTGGGAAGTTATGGGATGGCTGCATTGCTTCTCCATACCAACAGTTAAGTGCATCTGTGCAAAAAACTGGCCTGAAGTCAGGTGTATTTTGTACACACACCATAAACAAAATGGTTTCTGGCAATAAGCAGGCATGTTTCCCCTCAGTAGCTTTTTGCCTAGCACAGGCAGAGCAAGAGTAACATGCAGCCAAATTAAGGCAGTGCTGCAGCTTATAGCTATGCATATTCCCACTTGTCTCTCCCTGCTTAAGAAAGTTGCTTTAATTTTAGGTCAGTGCAATTAATGTTTTCACATTCTTGAGCTAAAATGTAATGGGGACTATGCACATACATCTAATGCAACGTTAACCTCAGACAGAGCTACAGCATTTCTACCAGGAATTCATACACATTTGTTAGGTTGGTGGGAAAAGAGCAAACATCCTTTTTTTAAAACAGGAAAAAAACATAGCCATATCTACTTAAGAGTAAAACAGCTCCCAGCTGGGGTTCTTGACAGCTATCATCCCAGGACTGGGAGTGCTCCCCACCTCTGCAGGGATAAGCTCCCCATGCTTATCATCTCAGATAGCAGCTCCCAGACAGCAGCACCCATCAACAGTCTTGGGGCGAGGCCTTGCAGCCTTCTGCAGCTTGTGAAATGCTGTGCCAGCACAGGATTTATCACTTCCCCTTCCTTTTGTTTTAAGTGAGGAGCACAGGGGAGGACTTGCCACCACCAAAGCTGGTTATGCAGAAGTTGCTTTCAGCCAGGCGTTAGCCAGTTCGTCATGGGATGTGCTCCTCTCAGTGCTCAGGGCATGTAAAGGCCATAGAGCCTTGTCACACTTGCTGTGCTAAAGCAAAGGGGTTTATCTGCAAATACTTTACATAATAATAAAACTGTTTCTGAAACACTACGGCCTTACAGAAAAAAAATACAGCCCTTAACTGTGAAATTTCTGCTAAAGTAAAAAGGAAAGAGGAATGAAAAATAAAGAAAGGAAAAAACATGCTACCTCACTAAGCAGCTCCGAGCAGTGCTCTGGATTTTACAGCCAGAGAACTGCTCTAAATGTCACTTCCACAGGAACTCACAGGAAGCCTGTGTGAGCATGGGGCTAAAGATGAAGGGCTGCTACAGGAAGTGAACCAACAAGGCTAATAAATCATAACATTGTTTTTGAAATAACATCTCTTTCAGGAGGTATTAGAATTAAATTCAGGCTAGTCAGGGGGATTACAGCTTTCCAGGTATCAGTAGCATGCTTCACCTCAAGATTAGTGTCTTCTACTTCCCTGCCACAACACAGCATACCTGTCCTGATTGGTATCGCAGGAATCTCCAACCAGATCATTGTCAACATCCGACTGCAAAAGGAAACAGAGAAAGTTCCAGTCTCAGCTGCTGAGAGCATCCATTAAAATGGCAGTATTAAACCAAAACACAACCAAATCAAATACAATTAAAATAAAAGCATGGAAAGAGACTTGTTTTACAGAATGTATTTTCTTGTTTGCATCACCCATCTAACCAAAAAAGTATTATTAAAGAAAAAAAACAACAACAGACAATGAATAAGCTTGATTGGAGCAGTTCAGACAAGATGAGTAGTTGAAGCAAGATTCCTTCGCTACTGGAAGTCCCTCATTTCTCAACAAGGTTGATTTCTCAAGCAGCTTTAGAAATATACCGTGTTTCTCTAAAGTTTCCAGCATTTATTTGTTAGTCATAAGGGGCTTAATCAGAATTCACAACATATGAAAAGTCTCACTGACTTCTCACCTAGGAGCAGTGAAAGTTTTGCTAAATAAGGACACCAGGATTTTGTACTAATTAAAGAAATACCAAATGTAACTAAATCATCCCACTGTGTGGAGACTGACATTGGACTGTTTGGGACTGGAGCATGCCCACATTTCAGAGCATGACAAGAGAAGATACTGGCAGGGCAGAGGTGCTAACAACATCCCAAGCTATGAGAATACACCTGGTGGCTCCCCTTTCCCATGTCAGGAGAGTTTGAAGCTCCATGAAACCTTCCTGAATACCTACTGTTAAAAGCTAAACACTGTGGCTGCATGGGTTGCCTCATTCTCTTGCACCTTTTTGGACCTCAGCAGTCCCTCTCCCTAAATAAAGGTATTTTTTCCTTCTGCCTGCTAACCTGGTTTGGGTTGCTGATTGTAGGGCAGCTGTCACAGGCATCACCAACACCATCATTATCCTTGTCCTCCTGGTCTTGGTTGGGGATCCTCTGACAATTATCCAAAAGATTCTTAATACCTAGCGAAAAGTAGCTTAGTTAAAAACAATTCCTGCATTCGTTACTGGACAACATAAACATCAAGAAAAGTAAAGACACTATTCCTTTTCAGGAACTACTCAATCTTGCAATTACATCATAAGCCTACACAGCAAATCTTTCTTATGTGTGCATCCATTCAATTAATATGTTAGAAACATCTTGCTAAAAACCAGCTTTCAACCCTATCACACACACTTCATTCATTATGCACAATTCATTCTAACCTGTTCCTGCATCACAGTTTACAGGATGGGATGTTTCATCGTCATTATTACATTTGATATTACATATTGATTGTTTCACTTCTTTTAAGCCTCTTACAGAATGAAAATAATACTTTCTATAGCTCTAGGGCATCTGGGACAGGCAGCAGCTGGGTACTCTGGGACATGTTTGCACCTTTAAGGAATTACTGAATGACCAACAACCTTAACTTATACATGGAACATGGCTTGGTTTATCTGTTACAGTGCTCAGTGCTGCCAGTGGAAGCTAAAAGATACATATTAATCTAAATTAAAAGGATTCCAAACACAGGTTTAATGGAGAAAGGCAACGTGTTACATAAAACTTAGCAGCTGGTGACAGGAAATCTCTGAACACATGGTACGTTCTGGGCAAGTTTCAAGAGCGTCAGAGAAGCTGGAAGTGAAGAATTACCAACCATCTCCATCCATGTCATCATCACAAGCATCTCCTTTCCCATCACCATCTGTGTCCCTCTGGTCATTATTCAGGACATTGCGGCAGTTGTCACAAGCATCTCCAAAGATATCTTGGTCGCCGTTTCTCTGGTTGATATTGGGAGCCAAGACACAGTTATCCTGCAAGAGGCACAGATCTAAATCAGACATGAATGAGCAGTTTGACATGTTATGTGAATACTAGCTCTAAATCAGATTTCGCTGACTCCCTGAAACTCTGCTTTGAACCACACTGTGAGAACCCTAAACTTAAACACCCAGTATCATAAGGCTTTATTTGTAACTTTAACTTGTGATTCTCATTTTGTTTGCATCCATGGTGAATAACTCGTTTTGGTGCCCTGGATTCCTTACATGGTCCTTCTGAAAAGCTGCAGTTCAGAGACCCTGACAGGGTTTGTAGATGCTCTTAGTGAAAGGCTGTTAGGCTGTTGCCCTCTTCTGGTAGAGACTCAAACCAAAGCTGAAACACTTGTAAAACATGAGTTACTTGGGTTTGGGGGATTTTTTGTTTGGTTGGTTGGTTGTTTTTTGTCAACCAAGCTGCTGTTGACTCTCTAAGACCATTAAGAGGCATATGGAGAAAACTTTATTTCAAAGTGGTATAAACTTTCCTCTCCCATCTAGCACCCCCATGACCTCATCCTCTTGCATACACAGAGGCAGAACACAGCCTAGCAACACTACAGAAGTCACTTGATTGCAAAGGTGCTAAACCTGCACATAGATTTACAGTTGAAAGGAGGATTTAACATCTTTCCTTATAGAACATTAATAAAACCAGTTGCTTCAAGCTACCAGAATTTAGGGTTGGCCTCTGTGGCAAAACCAGTTTGAGACAGACCTGTGATTGCTAGTCTGCCCTAGCTCCACGTGGACATTTGTGCTCTAGAGAGAGTACTCTTGTTGTCTTCCTTGAAAGTACATTAAGTAATATGACAGAAGGATCTTAATGTAGAACAACAGTGGATATGTGAGGATATGAGGTGAACACAGAAGAGCTTTTACAATCTGAATTTATTCTCTGCTGTATTCTGCAGTAGTGTACCCACATGGAAACCTCTTTCAGAACATGATTCAAAGTTTTTTGCAAGTTATTGGCAAGACACCCATTAAATTATGCGGGTTTTGGATCCCTCATGGAATGCCATGTCAGGTCAACCAGCTCTTCAAAAAGAAAGACACTAATGCAAGTAATGCACCTGAAGGTCGTGCTGTGGGAAAGCGTGACAGAAGGATACAAGTTCTGTATAAAAAAACCTTTAGTATTCAATGTCAAAATATAATAATGGAGCATACACTGGTGGAATTTAAGGCTGGGTGAGACAGTCTGGGTTTTTTAGGTCTTAAAATAGTGAGCATTATATAAATGAAAGGATTATGGAGCTGCAGACAGTGATGGGTATGGGATAATCTCTGGCAAATAATAGTGAGCCAGATATCAAAATCACTGCCTATTGCAGTAATGTGAAATCCTTCTGTTTTCAGACCCCTGAACCCTCATCTATATACAGCACCTGCTCATTGGGAATGCCATCTCCATCTGCATCGTCGTCACAGGCATCTCCAATCCCATCACCATCGGCATCTTCTTGTCCAGAGTTTGGGACAAATCTGCAATTGTCCTAGACAAAAAATGAGACATGTCTGGTGTTCTATGGGTAAACTGGATGCCTTCATAATTTGAACGATTTTTACAATTATTGTTTTAATTAAATACAATTTATCCAGAGGAATTAAATAACCTGAAAAAAGATTAATACATCTAGTCATGTTTCTTCCACTCTTCCTCTTCACCCTTTCATGTTCTCAATTACTATAAAATTAAGTAAAAATTCCTTACCTTTCTGCAGTTTTCAGCAGAGCATGAGAGTTCTTCATTAGGGTAGCCGTCAATGTCAACATCTTTTCCACAAATATAACCATCGCCAGCCCAGCCAATGCCACACTATCAATAAAACACCATGGTAGTACTACCAAAAGGTTAATGAGTCGCTGCAGCAATATTCAAGAGGGAAACCCCACATCAATCTTGAAAACACTAATATACAGAAAACATGGACAGACACACTTCAGCATCGCTCAATATGGAAAGAAAATCTTTGTTTCAAGCTCTCTATACCTAGGCACAGCAAGAAAGAGTGAAGATTTGATGTTAAATGGAATATGTGTCTGCAAGACCTAATGATTTCAGTGTTGGCTATAGATTCCTTTAAGACACTGGTCTGGAATCAATTTTGGTTCCTCACCTGCAGGTAGAGAAAAATAAAAAAGACGAACTAGGCAGAATATATACCTAGTATCAGCAAGGGGCCCATGGTTAGATGGGATGACTTTGTTTTGTTCAGTATCTCAAGAATACATCTGCAACTAGAGGAAGTTTTAAGAGAAAACTGCACTGACAGTTACTAAGTTTGCATTAGCAAAGCACGTGCATCTGCACACAAGTTTCTCCTAGCTAATTAAATTGGTCCTGTTGCATACCAATGCCTAATTTGTGTTGTAACTGAAGATACATGCCTTCCCTTAAAATGAAGAATTGTCTAACACAAGTATCTAAGCATCTTCCCATTACAGCATGGACTTAAAATATCCTAGATTCTTCTTTGAAATAGATGTACTTAAAATCAAGATCAAAGCAAGTGCCAGCAAAAGCACACACTGTATCCAAATTTAGGACACGGGATTAGTCTCTTGCTTCCCCTTGCAAGCTGGAAAGTAATATATTTCAGTTAGAGTCTTGCAATGAAAGTTTATACACCACTCTGTGCCCCTCTGCTCCCATGGCTGGAAAGCATAGCCTACCTGTGCCTAGAATCTGTGGTCTCACTTGGAAAAATACTATCTCTATCAGCAGGTAAATACAGGCATGTTGGGTATGCAGAAAGGATCCCTACTCACAGCTATGTAGCTGAGCACCAGGAGAGGAATTTGTTCTTGTGACATCTTCTGTAGAATGACAGTTGGCAGTCCTTTCTTAGGAGACTCCAGAAAGTCTAATAAGCCATGCCCAAAAGATCTAATTACACAACACAGTAAATATGGCGCACACTAAGGTTGCCTTACATACATGCTGCAAAAAGAAAACAGTAACAAGATAGATGCAGCTCGGTTATTTTTGTAGATGGTCTGGGCCAGTGTTCCACAATCTGGTTAAAATGCCCACCTGTATAAAATGACCACAAAGACTTTCTCGGTTTCAGCCTAAAAAGAGCTATTTTCCACTGTACAAATGCATGAATTTTTGAACTCACAATGCAGGTCACCTCGCCACTCCTCTCCTCAATACAACGGGCATGGACACTGCATGGATTGAGGGCTCGATTTCTGCAGCTCTTCTCAGCCTGGCATCCCCTGGCTTGGTCTCCTGTATATCCTGGTTTGCACTGGCCACAGTGGTAAGACCCCTGTAAGAACAAAAAGGTTACTAGCCAGCCCTTTAACAGGACTTGTTTTTCCTTTAAAGCAAGCATGTGAGCAAGATTAATGTCACACTGCTCATGCTGTGCAAGTGTAGTTTTTCATCCACTGAGGCCTCTTGCACTGTCAACAAGCTTTATTATCTACATGAAATTCAGGTTTGGCTCCCACAGTCAACACTGAAAACCACACTCAACTCTTGCCTCTTTACACCAGTCTTGTTAAGCCAGAGAGTAAGTAATGTAGCAGCAAAAGCTTCTTCATGATGCCTTGTACCTGCCAGCAACACTCTGAGTGGCTTCCATGTGGTCAAAACTTTATGTAAAATTCTAAGCAGCATCTGCTCAATCAGACTGGATACTTATTTCAGTATAAAGCAGACCCATCAGTTTAACCAAAATCAACTGAGCACAACTTTTTATCAAAGAGAGACAAGAAAGTTCATCATGTTTTTCCCTCATTTTGGTTTTTTAAACTTAAATATTTTTCAGACAATTTGAGCTAAATCTTGTTCTTCAGAAAATAATTCAGTAGCTGAAGACACAGACATCCTTATTTACACTGAAGTAAGAACACCCATGTAACCTTTTGCAGTGCTTTACCTAGATGCATGCATGTATATTTTATATTTCTGCCACTCTTGTGTAAACAAATGAAAAAGAGCTAAGCCAAGGAATCTCTGTGGATGCTGGATAAATGGATAAATGCTGATAAGAAGTGGTCTTCTTTAGGCATCTAATGTGGCTTTTGTCTCTATCTCACGTTCTTGTAGATTTGTAAGCTATTATATAAAAGTTAATTGAAAACATTTTTTTTCCTCATAGAGCATATTTTTTTTGACATGCCAAGGAAGAGAAACAGGTGGATCTCTGACAAACTTGTGCATCCATCCCTTTGTGAAACTGTGGCGCTTCACACAACTTCATCCTTCCCGTACGAAGCCTGCTGGAGGAACTGTCAGTATTGTCCCAGTCCACCATGATAGAGACATTTACAACTCAACTGGGCATTATTTTTGTCCTCTGTTCCTAGCTTCATTCCAATTTTTAACTCTGTGCTGTTTGCATACTTTCAGGATGACAATAAAGATACGCAGAGGGCTGAAGAGTAAAATAATCACTGGACCATGCAAATGGTATGGCCTATATAAAACATACTGTCCCATGCACTTTCTCCTAGTGGATGCCAGGGTAATGTCTTCTGGAGTCTGCTGAATTTACTCAGTATATTCTGTTCTACATCAAGCCCTGGTATGCATTAAAATAGTCTTTAAAGCAGCACTTCTAGCCTGAAGTGTTTCTAAAGGGAGACAGGAGTAAAAATACCCACACTGCTGTTTTGACAGACGGCAGGCCACTTGTTGCCCCTTGCAAATAGGACCTGACAGCCTCCTGAAGTGGACTAATCATGTCTAGTCATGCAATAAGATATAACATGTGACATAAATGTTTCAAATATTTTAAAAAAAGAGAGAGAGAAATATATGGAAAGTGAAAGCAGTCCTAAGAAACTAAGGTTATTCACAAGCAAAGCACACCACTTCAAACACTACTGGTAAACTCAACAGTACCTAACTGCAAAAAGGATCACCTTTATACTTGCAGGATTCTTTTAATCCTTCTCTTGTTATGGAGAATCCCTGCTCTGTCCAGCCACCTTTAGCAGAACAGTATTTGACAGTGGCATAAGTAGTACACACAGGACAACGAGGAGATCAGGCCCAGCCTGCATGTGTTTATGAAGGGCAGGTCCTGCTTGGCTAACCTGATCTCCTTCTGTGACAAGGTGATGCACGTGGTGGATGAGGTGAAGGCTGTGGATGTTGTTTACCTGGACTTCAGTAAAGCCTTTGACACAGTTTCCTACACCATTCTTCTGGAGAAACTGGCTATGCATGGTTTGGACGTGCATACTCTTTGCTGAGTTAAAAACTGGCTGGCTGGCCGGGCCCAGTTGTGGTGGAGTTAAATCCAGTTGGAGGCCGGTCACAAGTGATGTTCCCCAGGGCTCAGTGCTAGTGCTGGTCTTGTTTAATGTCTTTATCAGTGATTTGGATGAGGGGATTGAGAGCACCCTCAGTAAGTTTGCAGATGACACCAAGTTGGGTGGGAGTGTTGATCTGCCTAAGGGTAGGGAGGCTCTGCAGAGGGATACGGACAGGCTGGAGCGATGGGCCGGGGACAATTGTATGAGGTTCAATAAGGCCAAGTGTCAGGTCCTGCACTTCAGCCACAACTTCATGCAACGCTTGGGGAAGAGTGGCTGGAAAGCTGCCTGGCGGAAAAGTACCTGGGCGTGCTGTTTGACAGCTGGCTGAATATGAGCCAGCAGTGTGCCCAGGTGGCCAAGAAGGCCAATGGAATCCTGGCCTGTATCAGAAATGGTGTGACCAGCAGGAGTAGGGAGGTGATTGTCCCCCTGTACTCAGCTCTGGCGAGGCCACAACTTGAATACTGTGTTCAGTTTTGGGCCCCTCACTACAAGAAGGACATTGAGGTGCTGGAGCGTGTCCAGAGAAGGGCAACGAAGCTGGTGAAGGGTCTGGAGCACAAGTCTGATGAGGAGCAGCTGAGGGAACTGGGGTTGTTTAGATGGGAGAACAGGAGCCTGAGGGGAAACCTCATTGCTCTCTACAACTACCTGAAAGGAGGTTATAGCGAGGTGGGGGTCGGTGTCTTCTCCCAAGTAACAAGTCATAGAATGAGAGGAATCAGCCTCAAGTTGTGCTATGGGAGGTTTACATTGGATAGTAGGAAAAATTCCTTCACTGAAAGGATTATCAGGCATTGGAACAGGCTGCCCAGGGCAGTGGTGGAGTCCCCATCCCTGGAGGTATTTATGAGACCTGTAGATGCAGTGCTGAGGGACATGGTTTAGTGGTGGACTTGTCAGTGTTAGATTTATGATTGGACTCCATGATCTTAAGGGTCTTTTCCAGCCTAAATGATTCTATGATTCTCTGATTATACATGAAAGGTCCAACTTGCTTCATAGCATTAAAATGGTTGTATGTCCCTTCTATTGGATCCTAACATCTTTCAAACCATTTCTACTTCTGCTATGCTTGCTCTCCTGGATTTAATATCTATGGGTATTAAAAGTGTTGTATGCATTGCAGCTCTCCTCCTCTCTATACTTGTTTAGAAGGATATCTGGTACTGTACAAATACCCTAACAAAGTGATGACAGTACTCCTATAAAGAGAGCTCCCAGGGGAACAGCTTGCTGCAGCAGTTCCCAAGTGGGAAAAGAGGAAGGAAAGCAAAGCAAAGGTTTAATCTTTCAAAGGAGATTTCTTGCAATAACATACTCTTAAACACACATACCTCCACATGGTGTGGAGAGAAGAGTTCCTGCTGTTCCTCAGGGAAAGGATACAGCTGAGATGGACATGTTAATGACAAATCAGTATTGATTTTTTTATTAGTAGTCAGGTAAAAAGGAAAGGATTATTTGGTTTAGATGAAGCAGACAAATGAATTCCATTATTCAGCTCTTCAATCAGAGCTGTAAATCCAATCCTAGCCTCATGGAATTTTAAAATGATCAATTTTTAAAGTCACAAATGAAAAGATACTTACCAAAGTGTTTATGCAATGGGAATTTGGAACACAGAGTCCAAGTCCACCATTCTGGCATTCATCAATATCTAAGCAGACCTAGCAATAAAACAAATCGACATATAATAAAAACAATTTGAGATCCAAGTCTGAAGAAAAGCTGCTAAAGTTTAAGTCTAGAAAAGAATCATAGCCTCTCCTGAAAACCCTCCCAGAATGGCACAGACATACTCTTCAGACACATATAAACCCTGAAGAGACACCATGACACAGAAAATGTCAACCTTAGGATGGGCTTCTGGTTCACCCACGAGCGTTTAGAGAGAATCATGTTCCCCTTGTAGAGTGGTACAGGAACACTCAAAAAATGACAGTAAAATACGCCTTTTCTATCATACTCATCCTAGTTCAAAGCCAGTTTATGGAAATCAACGGACCCCCCTTTAAAATTGATCTGAGATGCCTATGAAGATAATGTCATTTTTTCTTGTCTCCATACTGGTCCTGAGTATTAGACTGTTAATACTCCCATTAACACCAAGCAAACACAGCTCAGATCTTCTAATTGAAACCCTCTGAGCTCTGCCTAACTGCACTAGGCAATTATGGAATGACTGAAACATAAATAAAACACAATACAGAGCCATTGATATAAGCCAGCACCTTGCAATGGTTACCTGCTTATTGCTCTTGGCGTAGCTGAGTCCTATCCCTTGCACGGTTTGTCCTGTATATCCCGGAGGACAGGTCTCGCATCGGAAACCCGGAGCGGTGTTCACACATCGCACTCCAGGGAAGCAAGGATTGTAACGACACTGCAAAGAAAAAAAATGAACCAAGCACACGTTCATGCTTCAGTAACATCCAGACTCTGACTGTGTGCACAGCCGTGTCAGACAAAGGCAATGCTACGTGCAATGTCAGTATGTCTTCTGTTCAGAGCTGGCTTACAGAGGAAATAGTCTCTGCAGGTATTTCTGACCCCAGTATGTCTTCAGCTATTTCTGTAATTTAAGTAACATTTGCAATCTTCCATTATAGTCTGTAGTTGATGTCCTAAGCTCTGATCCCCAGTCCTTACTTTTGCTGGGCAGTTTCAACCCCTGTGGAGGCTGAGAGCCCCTTGGAAGGGTCCAGACCACAATATCAGGAAAGCTGCATAACTCCAACCCACGGAGTGGTCCTGCAGTTGTGTTTTGTACACACAGAAGTGGCAGCAGCATGTTCCCTCATTTCGATTTGGGCAAATCTCATAGCCAGAGGTAACCCAAACATGAGGTAGATCAGCAGGGGTGTGTCAGTGGCACCCACACATTTCTAGACCAGAGGCCCACAGAAAACTCTCAGCACTTCTCCCAAAATACCACGGCCCACAGTATCACCCTTGGCCTGAAGGCACCATTCGCTTCATTGCCTCATGTGGTTTTACAGAACAGCTGTGATCCATTACACCGGCATTGTGGGTGCCAGTTTGGGAACCACATCCCACATAGCCGCCTCTCCAACATCAACACTAACCACTAGGTAATATTGGTAAGAGTACTGAAAACATCAACAAGCCATCATGTTGCACATGGCTCAAAAACAACAATAAGAAACATGAGAAAGAAATATAAAAGAGTTTTTAAAAATATGCTTTTCTCCCCCCCCCATCACTAACAGAAAAACATCCGCAAGATGGAGGGAGAACAAGCCAGAAGATGTCCACCTACAACAAACATACAACTTGTAATCAAATCCACATGAGGGAGCAAGAAAAGGTATGTTTAATATCAAAGCTTCTTTGACAGAAATATTTGTTAGAAGCAGGTCCACAACTAGCATAAGGAAAATGTAAAGCCTAGGACAGACATTTTGTGCTCATTATTTGCTGTGGATTTTTTATTGTAGGCAGCAGAGGGCTCTCAAATTACACCGTACACAGAGCAGAGCTGCAGCTCTGAAGACACAGGACATCAGCATATGAAAGTAATGTCTTAAAACTGGTAATGAATAAAGGAGCATATTGCAGAGATGCTAACAGAAAAGATGATGGCAGCTCTTAGTGAGGAAGCTTCTAGATTTGTCTTTATCAGAATTTGTACCTGAACTTCTCTTTAAATGCCAGTTATTAGGAAGCACAGAAATAGTTTATTCAGTAGAAAGGTGCTGTCCCAAAAGAGATTCCTAAAGGGCTTTCATTAAAAAAACAAATCAAAACAAAAAATTACTTTCCTTCTTAGTCTCAGCTAACTCAGGAAAGCAAATAATGTGACACATGCCCTCTTATTAGACAGTGAAAAGCTATTGTCATTTATTATCACTTTTTTTCCCCCTGTGCAATTGTAAGTGAAAACCTAGCTGTTCAAAAGAGATATTTACTGGTGAACAAAACCACACCAGACTAGGTGGCATTTTAGTAGTAGCATCCCTGTAAAGACTTCATATAAAAAAGACTGTATCCCTATAACATTGTTTTGGCAAAATTTTCTTGCTGTTTCTAATGTGAGATCAGGTCTGCCATGTGACATGGTGGCAGGAACATGAAGGCACATCACTCTCCACTGGCAGAGGCTGACTGCTCACAGAAAACCATGTTAATGTTGAGCCACTACAGACTACTCTTCTTGTTTTCCCATCACTGGTGTCACGGGTAGAGTTGCTCCAACCCTGAGAATAGCAGGGAGGAGATTGCTGCCATACTCTGCCTCAGTCTGGGTATGGCTCAGGTGGTGGAACCCATCCATACAGGTGAGCTCCACCTAGGCCGGCTTGAGTCTCTCACCACAGCTGTCTGTGGCACAAAACTTACACCACAGCTGTCTCGGCTTCACCTCTTGCATTCACATTTCAGAGCTTCACCTCCATTTTTTGCACCTTCTGTTGCAGCAGACACAGTCCGTGCTATGTGAGGCAAAACAAAAGACATTGCCTACAACTCCAGAAAATGCCACACTCAACCTGCTTTCTCTTCCCAGTGTTTTTCATAGACAGATATAAATTGGGCACATTGCATCCCCTCTGCTGATGGCCTACAGGATTAAACCAAAAGAGCAGTCAAAGCACATCTGTTGGCTAGGAAAGAGAAAAAAGGAATTGCTTTTGCTGTTTTACATCTTTAAGAAGGTACACTTGTAGTACTGTGTTATCCACAGGCACAGTTAATGACCTGATTCTCCTGGTTCCCTTGTCTACTACATCCAGGTCCTTTTCCACAAAAATCATTAAAGAGTAACGTCAAAAATCATGACAGAGAAAAAATGCAGTGAAGCTGTAAGTGGTTGTGTTGTTTGTGTTCTGAGTAAGTGTCACATTCCAGTTAACACAGGTTTTATTTAATCAATTAAGATACTGTAAATTTATTAACTCAGTCCTAAATACAAGCAAGCTCTGAACTTCTAACATACAGCACAAGAAAAAAAAAAAACATTATCAGCTTTCAACACAAAAAAAACCCATTATCAGCTTTCAACACAACCATAAAGAAGCCAAAGGAACATAATAATTTTTTTTTTTCTTTCATAGACTTTTAAGGTAAGACTGAAAACATGGCTCCAGTTTGGGTTGAAGAAAAGACTTTGGTCTCCAAGGCTGGTTCAGGAGCACTACACTTTAAAGAAACAAAGCCCATACTGACAAGAAGTGCTTCTGCAGTTCTGCCTACAACAAAAGCTGCCATATCTTCTTGTGGAATAGAAACAACTATGTCAAAAGCTTGGTTTTGTTGGTTTTGGGTATTTTCTTCAAACATTACACTCCTTTAAGTGACTTCTCAACTCACCAGGGTATTTCAAGTTTTCACACATATAACCTCCATAAAGTCGCAGCAACAGCAAAATAGGGAGGTAGAATCAAATCAGAATGAATTAATATTCACTGTGCAAGCAGTCAGCAAATGCTGAAGACAGCAAGCATCAGCAATCTATTGATATGTATGAAACAGTTGCTTTTTAGCTTTTTTTGCCCCTTTTTTTTTTTTTTCTTTTTTAAATTCAGTGAAAGTCTCTATTTTACCTCATCGATATCTGAGCAGGTAACTCCATTTCCTGTGAGCCCTTCAGGGCAGGGGCCGCACTGAAATCCCTCTGCTGTATCCATGCACCTGACTCCCCTGAAGCAGGAATTAACTTCACATTTGGGTTTACTGCGCCTAGGAAGCTGAGTTGGAAAATTCACAGTTCCCAAACCTTTAATGTAGAAAGAACAACAGTTTCAGCATTTGAAAGAAACATCCATCATGGCTTTCAGCTGGCTAGCGCACTGAAGAGATCCCCAAGACACTGAACAGTGGGAGCTTCATGTTTCTGCACTTCTCTGCTACCAGCTGTGCTGTGGCTGAAAAGACTTCATGCTGGGAACAGCCCAGCAGCTCGCTGTGTCCCCAGACAAGGGAAATTAGGGCTATTTTGTTAGGTCCACATGCTTCTGCTGGCTGCACATGCAAGCCCTCCTGCTAGATTAGTCCCAGCACAGATCTGCTGCTGGCCAGGGGAGGGAACTGTGAAAGCCAGTGACCTCAGATGGTCCAAGCAACTCAAGTGTGATGGTACAAGGCATTTGTCTGGCTAAATCAACAATGCTACCACTTCCTAAGAAAAACAGTGCCATGATTTCACAAAAGCGAATCTGACACTCTACAAATAAGAGGAATAAAGAAGCAGCAGCTGGAAGCCCACGAACACGTAGCAGTATGTGCAAGTACACTTGCTCTAGCACACAGACACCAGCCCCAGGGAAAAGCAAGGTTTTCTGAGACTCTAGCAGGTGCTGAACCTTGGTATTGATGCATGCAGGATTTAAAGACTTTTTCTTTGGCACTTACACATAAAGGTTAACCTGGCTGGAGCTCAACTTGAGTTTTGATGAGGCTGACACTGGGAGAATCATAGAATCATAGAATGGTTTGGGTTGGAAGGGACCTCAAAGATCATCTAGTTCCAACCCCCCTGCCATGGGCAAGGACACCTCCCACTAGACCAGGTTGCTCAAAGCCCCATCCAACCTGGCCTTGAACACTTCCAGGGAGGGGGCAGCCACAGTGTCTCTGGGCAACGTGTTCCAGTGTCTCACCACCTCACAGTAAAGAATTTCTTCCTAATGTGTAATTTAAATCTACCCTCTTCCAGTTTAAAGCCATTACCCCTCGTCCTATCACTACATGCCTCTGTAAATAATCTCTCTCCAGCTTTCTTGTCAGCCCCTTCAGGTACTGGAAGGTGCTGTAACATCTCCCTGGAGCCTTCTCTTCTCCAGGCTGAATAACCCCAAAGGCCTGATGAATTTAAGGTCTTTCACCCCAGCCAGTGAGGGAGTATTTTGTTTTTTACACTGAGTGCATGTGTATCCTGATTGTCAGTTGTGTAGAAGGGCCATGCAGTGGTATTTAGGAAAGCATTTATTTCTTCCATGTAGTGAAAAGATGGAGACCTTTTGGGTCTTGCTGCTGTTAACCAATAACTGCCTACTCAGAATCAGATGACTTTCAGGTGGACTGCATAGGATCTTCCTCAGACTGACAATACCAGCTAGAACAGAACACGATTTCTCCCTTGTCCATTTACTAAGATTGTTCATGAGATACCTGGCAGGCAATGTCTGCCTCCCCAGGAACATGTGGCACAGCTTTGTGGCAGAGCAAGAACTGACAGTACAGGGTGAGTGGTACTGCTTGGTTTAGTGGGGTTTTATCCCTCAATAGGTGATTGTCAGGTCTATGGAAGCTGAAGGCTTTTTCTCTAATGAAAATGTATTTTAAATTTATGTCCAGTACAGCTAGAACTTTGGACACAGTATTTTTTAAAAAGTACTTCTTAGAAACCACATACAGCTGACACATTTGATACTAGTTTTAAAATGACTGTACATCTCATCTAGTTGCCATTTACAGGCAATAACCGGAATACTTACCACATGCTTGGCACTCAGCTATAGTATTTCTCAGAAAAGTTGTTTCCTTGACCTTGAAGATATAGAAAATAAACATTATTTGGATACAGGCAGCTCCAGTTTGCACCTGGCTGCCAAAAGAACTATTAATATTTTTCCCTGAGGTCCCACTCAAACCATGCAACATAGGTACTCTGTCTGTAAATGTTCTTTGTACTCCATAAAATTAAGGACAGTGATAATGGTTGTTCTTCAGTTCAGCCTTCATCAACAGGTCCTTTAAGAAAGACATGTTTAATGAAATGCATGTGCGACCAGCAATTCCAGCTCTGATACCCATCAGCAAGTGGAACAAGTGCACTGTCAATTCTGTGCAACAGACCTACCTCTACCTAACAGTCAGCCAGTTCCTCTCCACTTAAGACACTAGATTTTCTGGATCAGATTAAGCAAATTGTCTACACTCCCACATTCAGTAATCCTCCATGGGGAGCACAGGGCACCGGGACCTATATGGTTATTTCTTCTCCACTGTGTCATGCATGTGAGGCAATGAACTCTACACACAAGCTAATTGCTTATGTGAATTATGCCCTGACACTATCAAAAGTGGCAGCCTTGGTATATTTCATACTGAAGCCTTTATACAGTACCTGTTGTCTGAGAAGGTCTTTCACATCTCCCAGTATTTGGTTCATCTGCATCATCTGACCCATCAGCTGCCTATTAAAATCACCTGCAGGGAAACAGCAATGAAAGAGTGCACCATGCATGTAACTACTTCATTCGGCATGATATTTTTGAGATACAAGATGGAAACACCATGAAGAGCTAAGGAAGGCAGTCATTACTGTTACTTAAACCCCACAGGAATCTTTAGAGCAAACACAGTATCTATCTCCAATTTTTATAGAGTGATTTGCATGAACTTGAAGCTTTTCTGGACTTAATGCCACCGTATACCACAGAAACAAGCAAAGTAGAAACCTCTCCACAGAGAAAAGCAGTCTGTGATTTTTCTACCATTATTTCAGTGTCAAGGCTCTCTAGTAAGACCTAATAAGACTGGCAACTAACGCCACCAGTGTTACTGGGTCCCGCCACACCTGAGACCAGCAACCCGAAGTGAAACGTTAAGATTTAAAAACTGGGGTTTTGTGATAATCCATTTGGGACAGGAGGACAAGACAGGGGCATGAAATATCTGTGCATACAATGGGAAGTCACCCTCTATACATGTATTCCATGTCACCACAACTGATTCTTGCATACTTTTCATAGTGAAGTTACCCAGCTTTCTAAGCCTGCTCACTGTGCAGCTCCAATCATGCATCAAGAGTACCTGCTCTGACAAAAACAGCGCTGCTAATACCTGCAACAAGTAATTTGTCTCTTCTTCCAAAAGATAGCTCATCACACTGCACACACTGTTTCATGGCTTCAAGTTTGTTTCTGGAGGGTGCAGTTTGTACACGCTCACAAAACATTTACTCAACATGCCATGAACTCACACCAAAGCCAGTTCTCAACACCAAGTAACAAATTAAAGACCTTGTAGACAAGACCAAAGACATCTGTAATAAGCCATAGGGAAGGACCAAAACCAACCAAAGATCTTCACATGAGACCCTTATCTGTTACATGAAACATTAGTTTTGACCCAGTGACAGAGGAGAAGCAGAAAGCATGCTTATCACAGTAGCTCAGAGTAGCTTCTGTCTGTAGCTCACGTCTGAGTTTGAAGCTCTCTCCAGAAGCTATTCATTTACTTCTCTAAGTCTGTATGTCAAAACAAATTTCACAACTACATGCTCTTTTACGTTCTAAGCAGGCAGGATATTTTGATATTATGCCCAATGGCTTCAGGGAGGTTTTTTCATGTGTTACTTTTGTGAGTATTGAAAGCTTATATGAAAAAAATGCTTTCCTTAATGTTTACCTCATTGTTTTGTACTTCAAAGCATGTCTAACTGTTTCCAAACATTCTAGTGGAAATTGTCCAACTCATCACATACTATGTTTTCTTCATTTCAGATTTCCTCATCAAAACACTGAACAAGTTTAAAGACTTGGGAACCACCTGTTCCAGAACCTGCCTCTGTTCTAGTCCCAACCTTCTCTTATTTTCATGTGGGAGGGAGGCGGCAGGACTTAATATCATTGGTATTTCAGAATCCCATACTGGAACTTGGCACACAGGCTGTCGGGACAGATGCTGGGGTCTGTTCTTGTTTTGCTTGGGTTTTTTTTAAACAAAGAATGGTTTAGGCATTATTGATTGAGATTTGCAAAAAATTCTCAAGATTTCAAATGCTGTTTATTGGCTAGCATCTAAATCAAAACCAGATCTATTCTGTAAAGTTAAGTTTTGTAGACTCTTAAACTTTAGGGTGGACTAAACAGGTTATACTGCCATGAACTGCATGTCCTGTTTGCAAATTTAGACTGCAGAGCAGAAACAGATTACTTCCCATAGCTGGTTTTTTTCCTCTCTTCCATTTAAAGCCAAGTCCTACAGTAGGCCCCACCTGCAGCAGAATGACCGTTGATGAGTGGTAAGAACTCTGAGATGCCTTTCAGGGAGCTGTTGGTCCACAATACATTGTGGTGTGGTTTTCCCAGGAGTGAGCAGGGTAAGCAAAAGGTATAGCCTGAAGCTACACAGTTACCTGGTCCTACAATGTAATCTCTCTCATTCATACCCCACCACTGAGCAACTCCCCAGTTCAGCTAGTCTCTAGCTCTATGTTCTTGAGTCAGTAACAACCTGAGTAACAGAACAGCTTTCAGCAATAATTAAATTCAGACACAAATCTGAAGAATTAGTGTCCAACAGGGAACTGAAGTCCCTTCTCTGTAAGACCAAGGATCATGTTAGGGAGCTACCCTGTCTTTCTCTTCCCAGGACCTTGCAGTGTAGAATCATAGGATGGTTTGGCTTGGAAGGGACCTTCAAAGATCATCTAGTCCAACCCCCTTGCTATGGCAGGGACATCTTTCACTAGGTCAGGTTGCTCAAAGCCCCATTCAACCTGACTCTTAACACTTCCAATGATGAGTCATCCACAACTTCTCTGAGCAACATGTTCCAGTACAGGGCCTTGGATTTAGAGCATACAACCAGCTTCATTGCACAGCTAATTGGCCCAGGCAGGGCAAACATACAAATACTAGCTTTTGTAATTACAAGTCACTGTGAAACACCTTATAGATAATTCTTCTAGCTCTTTTGGGAGCAATACTGGCTCAAGTACTCCACTTGCCCCCATCTTCTGGCAAAGTCAGAAACCTGAAGTGTCATTCAAAGAGACTGTGGTTACTCGGCCAGAGATCCAGCCATGATCAAAGTATGGATGACGGCTGACAAGAAAGAGCTTACTGTTAGCCTATAATCCTCCACCAGAGAAGCTGCATATACAAGTTGCAGGTGGAATTACAAAGACACAGGTTCAAAGTAAAGAGAAGGAGATAACTCCTCAGGTGATAAATTTCTTGTCAGGAGACATTCTTAATCATGCATTCAAAACTGACCAGACAGATTTATGGAAGGAAACATACACTGAGTACAAAACACAAAGACCCCACCTCCGAGTCAAGAGTTTTGCTGAGAACAGGAAAGCATTCAGGGAAAACCACACTATAACTCTCTTCTCTTATACTCTCGCCCTTCGGTCTACATTGGCATCCTGTCTCTAACAGTAGCTAGGTTAAAAGAATCTTTGGTCTGGTGCAACATAAGGTTGTTTTTTTTTTTTTTACACTGTGTCATGTTCGAGTACCTTACATGAACTAGATGACTTCCAAAGATCCCTTCTGACCTGAATCATTTTGTGATGATGATTACATGCAGCACACTAACCTCATCTACCAAACCCAGTGCACCCTGCACTGTATTTTCCTACCAACATAAAGATCCAAAAACACATGTTCAATCTCTGCCTGATCATCATATTCTTATCTACACTGCTTAGGTGTCTCAGCCTCACAGACTGAACATGGAGGGAATGCTGCTGCCACAGCAGTGAGCAATGACCAGGCACAAAGTCAAAGGCATGTACAGTTATTCAGGTCCAAAGCTCTCCCAAGGATTTTCCAATTAATATGAAAACACATGCTTTTACCAAGATACATAGGTCTCACACCCCTATACAACTAAGCGTTTGCATTATATCTTTTTCTGGCTGAAGATGAAGTTGTGGTTATCTATCTGACATATTGCTCCTGTAAAAGAGCATCGCAAAGCATACACAAAGTGCAAGGGATCTAAGTTAATATTGCTGTTGGAACATTTGCACCTTTTTCTTTGGTGGATTTGACTATGTAGACTTTGAATATATTCATGTAAGATGTTTTATTATTCTTATTAATCTCATTTGAAGGTTATAAGCAACTGGATTTGAGAGGCTCAACCAGGCAGAGGCAGCCAGGGAGAGACAATATCTCTCAGTATTACTACCATTTGTATTATTGATTAATGAGCAAAAAGTTACAAATGAGAAAGCTTCAAGTCTACAATCTGGAAACCTTGCTCAGAACTCAGAGCTATGAGTTTTTCCAGGAGGAAACACCGAATTACCCTTTCCTTCTATGTGCAAATGCATGTTGGTTTAGGGAAAAAGAGAGACCTTTGATGATTAAACTCTGTAGCTTTTGCCTACGTGTATATATGTTAAGGACCAAGACAACAGAAGCGTATGCAATTGAGAATTTACACAGCTAAAAGGCAAAAGAGATTCTGTTACCACTGCACACTGATGCCCACACAGGTACATGCAATGTACGTAGGACAGTCTCATATAAAATTTGTATATCTTGTCTGCGTTCTAATCAAAAGTAGCAATGCTGCAGGGTTGCGTTTGGCAGTGGGGACAGGAGAGGGTGTGAGAGAGAACTTCTCATGGATCCGATTTCAGGTCAACAGGAACTAGGAAGGGGTACAGATGGGGCAGTCTAGTCTAAGTTTGCTGTGTCAAGAGGTCAGAGAGCACCCTCGCCCATCACAGGGGATTGCACCCAGCCTCTGGGGACCTGCAGGAATCTCAGTAGCCTCAGCTCCTTGCTTTCCTCCCTGTTCCCAGCTCAGACGCCACAATGCTCAGCACAGGCAGAAAAAGAATTGGTTTTGGAGCAGATTTCCAGTCCAGCAGGTGACAAAAGCCTTGGGTAAATTGCAGCAGGACTAGTGGCTGTCTTGCAATGGCTCTTCCCATGTGGACCTACAGGATCTGTAGCTGTAGCACCAACACACTCTGCGGTCTCCTGTATCCTTCTGCATACCTTGTTCCTCCCAGCTCCAGGACACTTCAGTGGTCAACAGAAGATGAATACTGGCCATGTGGACAAGTACATATGTAGGTCTTGCTACTCATCTACCTATTTTCATAAAGCCTGTAGCAGTGTATCACACTTAGAACTACTTCCTGTCTGCAAATGTCTGCCATTTGAATACTTAAAATATTATTAAGCTGACACAAACAGATCATGATCACAAAAGTTATCTTCCAAATTGGCCTAAAAAGCCTCTTCTAATCATTTCAGACTACTCCTTCACTAGGACAACAGGTCATTGCTTTATTACCAGCAGCAGTGACTGTTTTCTCTCCAAATTGAGCTATTTCCCAAATATTTACAGGCTGCAATTTAGTCCAACAATTGTTATTACTTCTTGTCTTCATTCAGCCAGCTGTTCTATCACTCAATGACCCCTCCCCATCCAATATGGGGAATCAGAAAAAGGAAAGGAGACCCATGGGTTGAAATGGAAACAGATTTAATAAAATAATAATAATAAAGACCTAATATTAATCCCAATACTAATATGAAATACAAAAGGTTATACTCAGCCCATACAGTGGTTGCGAGCTGTGCACTCCCAGCAGTGAGAGCCGATGTCACACACTGGGAGCACCCCAGCTCCAGTGAGAGCAGGACAGTCCCAGCAAACAGGAGAGTTGTCTTTGGAAGCAGAGCAACAGGTAAGACCCTCCAGGGTCAGCAGCCATTGAGCACCCCCAGCAAACTTTCCAGTGTATAGTGACCATGACATTTATGGTATGGAATACTGCTGTTGGCCAGCCTGGGTCAGCTGCCCTGGCTTTCGCTCCTCCTGCCCTTAGCACCTGGCTGTCTCCAAACTGCTAAAGACCTGCATCACTATGGAAACCTGCACACCATGGCTGGACATGAACTAAACCAGAGTGTCTGAGCAACTTTTTTCTCCCAGAATTCGGTGCTGCAGTCTCCTCAAAAATGTAACTTTTCTGAATAGAAAATCGATTCTATGATTCTATCCCAGCAAAACCCGGACACTTGTCTACAGAGCTTCTTCACATTTTTAATATTCATCACATTAGCTTTTTTGCGCTGTTATCCTAACAAACAATTTTAACTCCTGGTTGCATATCTTACCAGAGTACTGAGGAACAGGTTCAATTTGTTGAAGAAAACAATCCTGCAGGTTCCCCACTTGGGCAAGTGTTCCTCCTGTTACCAGCTTTAGCTCATCTAGCGTATTCTGGACTCACAAGAAAAACAGAGATCACAATTCTGGTACGACAATGGAAAAAAATGTGAAATATCAGGCAAAGTAATTTTTTAGAGAGGCTGCCCATTTCCTAAGCATGCACTTACATTTCCTACACTGTCCCCTTCAGGACCACCCATCACCATCTGAAACTGTAATAAAATCCCTAATCTTTGCCTTGCAGATTTTCACATAGCTGTGGCTTTATTTTGAACTTTTTTTTACTATTCCAATTCAAATGATCGCACATACCAGGAAGTTCACGTATTTTTATATCTGTGGCATATGAAAATGATTTCTTTTTTGCTGAAATGAATCCAAAGCACCCTTTCCCCGCCCCCCCTCCCCCTTCTCAAACATGTTTACATTCATGTCAGGAATGTGGGCACCTTAGTGATTCTCCATATAAACAGGCTAGTTTTCAAGCCTGCAATGAAATAAAGCAAGGGGGCAATCTCAGTGGCAGAGTGCCTTTGCACCTTCTAAAATATGTTTTGCATTAATGATGATGTAACACGCTTGTGGAAGATATGGTTTACGGCAGACTGCTGACATGGAGATGACAGGAAGCTATACCAAACCCTGGCTGGCAGACAGAGGAAGAAAAGCTATTGTAGTCAAAGAGATTGGGGCTGGACTCTCGCACCACATGAATGCCTCCCCCTTCTTTTGCCTCTTTAGTTCATGTGGCTTATCATGAAGAAGAGAGCCACATACAGAGCAGCCAAGGGTTGCTCATACTGAACAGCTGTAAGAAGTGGGGAAGAGTGGCTGGAAAGCTGCCCGGCAGAAAGGGACCTGGAGGTGCTAGTCAACAGCTGGATGAACATGAGCCAGCAGTGTGCCCAGGTGGCCAAGAAGGCCAACAGCATCCTGGCCTGTATCAGAAAAAATGTGGCCAGCAGGACTAGGGAAACGATTGTTCCTCTGAACTCAGCTCTGGTGAGATCACACCTCGAATCACACAGAATCAATCACAGAATGTCAGGGATTGGAAGGGACCTCAAAAGATCATCTAGTCCAATCCCCCTGCCAGAGCAGGAATACCTAGATCAGGTCGCACAGGAACATGTCCAGGTGGCTTTTGAATGTCTCCAGAGAAGGAGACTCCACAACCTCTCTGGGCAGCCTGTGCCAGTGCTCTGTCACCCTCACAGTGAAGAAATTCTTTCTCACATTTATGTGGAACCTCCTACGTTCCATCTTGCATCTATTGCCCCTTGTCCTGTCACTGGATGTCACTGAGAAGAACCTGGCTCCATCCTCATGACACTCACCCTTTACATATTTATAGACATTAATGAGGTCACCCCTCAGTCTCCTCTTCTCCAAGCTAAAGAGACCCAGCTCCCTCAGCCTTTCCTCATAAGGGAGATGTTTCACTCCCTTAATCATCTTTGTGACTCTGTGCTGGACTCTCTCAAGCAGTTCCCTGTCCTTCTTGGACTGAGAGGCCCAGAACTGGACACAATATTCCAGCTGCGGCCTCACCAGGGCAGAGTAGAGGGGGAAGGAGAACCTCTCTCGACCTCCTAACCACACCCCTTCTAATACACCCCAGGATGCCATTGGCCTTCTTGGCCACAAGGGCACATTGCTGGCTCATGGCCATCCTGATGTCCACCAGGACCCCCAGGTCCCTTTCCCCTATGCTGCTCTCCAACCGGTCAGTCCCCAACTTATACTGGGACATGGGGTTGTTCTTACCCAGATGCAAGACTCTGCACTTGCCCTTGTTATGTTTCATTCAATTGCTCCCTGCCCAACTCTTCAGCCTGTCTAGGTCTCTCTGAATGGCAGCACAACCTTCTGGTGTGTCAGCCACTCCTCCCAGTTTTGTGTCATCAGCAAACTTGCTGACAGAGCACTCTGTTCCCTCATCCAAGTCACTGATGAATATATTGAATAGTACTGGTCCCAGTACAGACCCCTGAGAGACTGCTCTAGATACAGGCCTCCAACTAGACTCTGTCCCATTGACCACAACTCTCTGGCTTCTTTCCTTCAGCCAGTTCACAATCCACCTCACTATCCGATCATCCAGACCACACTTCTTCAGTTTAGCTGCGAGGATGCTGTGGGAGACTGTGTCAAACGCTTTACTGAAATCAAGATAGACCACATCCACTGCTTTACCATCATCTATCCACCAGGTTATGTCCTCAGTATTCAGTAACTCTGCTTTCTTTTTATCCTGTCACCAGGGCACCCACCTCATTCACCAGTGGGACTACATTGCCTCTAGTGTTAGTTTTATCTGCAATGTATTTGAAGAAGCCCTTTCTGTTGTCCTTGACCTTTCTTGCAAGGTTTAATTCCAAGGAGGCCTTGGCTTTCCTAGTTGCCTCCCTACATCCTCTGACAACAGACTTTTATTCCTCCTAAGTGGCCAGCCCCTCCTTCCATGATCTGTACATTCCCTTCTTCCACTTGAGTTTGCCCAGCAGTTCCCTGTTTAACCATGCAGGACTCCTGGCACCCTTTCTTGACTTCCTACCTGTTGGGATGCACTGATCTGTGTTCAGTTTTGGGCCCCTCACTACAAGGACACTGAGCTGCTGGAGCATGTCCAAAGAAGAGCAATGAAGCTGGTGAAGGGTCTGGAGTACAAGTATGAGGAGCAGCTGAGGAAACCGGGGTTGTTTAGTTTGGAGGAGAGGAGGTTGAGGGGAGACCTCATTGCTCTCTACAACTACCTGAAAGGAGGTTGTAGTGAGGCAGGGGTCAGTCTCTTCTCCCAGGCAGAAGTGACAAGACAACGGGTAATGGCCTGAAATTGTGCTAGGGGAGGTTTAGATTGGATATTAGGAAATTTTTTTTCACTAAACTGGTTATTAATCATTGGAACAAGCTGCCCAGGGCAGTGGTGGAGTCCCCATCCCTAGAGGTATTTAAGAGATGTGAGATTTGGTGCTGAGGGACATGGTGTAGTGATGACTTGGCAGTGTTAGGTTAATGGTTGGACTTCATGATCTTAGAGGTCTTCTCCAACCAAGGCTATTCTGTGTGATTATGTGTGAAGCTGATGAAGAGCTGCCATTACTACATCAACTAAGCTCTTGCAAAAAGTCCAGTCTCCAAGAAACACCTAAACTGAAGTGAGAGAGGCAGTAATTTTTTCCTTTTTAAAAAAAAAAAAGCTAAATGAATAGTGGAACTATTACTGGGTTCAATTAAGCTCAGATTTCACCTTTTCCACAGTGAACTTTTACATTTATTTCACAAGTTAATACTCAACTATTACTGAAGCACCATTGTACAGAGCTTGGCTGCTGCAAGGTCTGAGATCCAGATTCAGTGATCCAGAGAATCCCTGGTGATCCCTTTAAGTGCTCAGCCTGATCCCAGTTTTCCCACTTACCTGTGGCTTCTCCTGGAAAGTGCGCAACTCTACTTCCGCTGACCTCTGAGGCAGCATTGAAAATGCTTTTGGCACGTCCTGAATGGCACCTACTTGCAGGCAGTCCATATACAACTCCATTGTGCTCGATTCCTGCTGCAGGCCACTCAGCCACAAGATGACAGCATGGGGTTTGCCATCAGCCAGCTGGATGTTGCTAAAGATCACTGAATTCAACTTCCCATCCCTCTTCAGGTAGCGCAGCACCACTAGTACAAAATACACAGAATGACTATGAGAGGGTAGCAGATTACCCAAGACTGATCAAGGACAATCCTGTGGAAATCTGCAATTGCTCTGGTATTTTTCCACGTGTCAGCTTTTGCAAATGCATCCCATATGCAGATATAGATGGCAATAATCAATGGGACATTGACTTTCAGAGCAGGACAGGATTACCAGGACTCTTGCATGACTCCCCATGTGCTGCCGGCACAGTATTTTCCACTGCTTTGCCCAGACATCTCTATCTGGCTTGACCAATGTCACCTCCCAGGGCATAATGTGCTAAAATACAAGTGGTAAATGTAAAGGGTGTAGTAGACAGTCTGCAGTCAGCACTTAGGCAAGTAAGTATCTAATAGACCTAGAAATACTCTGTAGCAGAAAGGTACAACTATAAAAATCAGTTTCAGTGATGCATATTACATCCAGTGAAGCCATCTGATGGTGTATCCAAATGCAGCATTACACAAACAAAGGGAAGCATGACTCCAAGCCAATAACCTGCATTTCTCTGTAACAGTCAGTAAAAACAAAATATAATGCAGAAAAGACATATCCCACACCTAAAAATTACTAAACCCCCTCTGAACTCTTTTTTAAGGCATTAATAAATGACCTAATTCACATCACAAATTCTCATTTTATGAAGCAAAATGCATCACCAAAAAACACAACAGCAGACAAACAAAAACTCTTACACACTCCGTAATACTGAAAAAATGTCTCTTTCCTAAGGAAATTGGATCAGTAAGCTAGGATCTGCAAGCTAAATCTCTTGCTAGCTTTCTCCACAAAATCTCTCCCTGGCTCTCTGAATGCATATCTGCAGAAGCAATGAGCTGAGTGCATCTTGACAGTGTATAACTACTCCACAGTATTAGACAGAACTTGCTTCAAAGATCCCACTGATTACCAGCCTGTGTGGCCCTTATTTCCTCGTGATAACAGTTTACATACACTGAGGAGTAAAGCTGCACAGATGCCAGGCACTTAAACAGTTAAGTGCTGGCTCTTGTGAACATTGTTTGAATTAGAGGGCTGCTACTGTTGCATCAAGTGAGAGCTCACAAATACTCAAGACCTTCAAGAAACACATACATTAACATGAGGTCAACTAAAAATTGTGGATGTAGTGGAAGGAAAAACTCTCATTAGCTTCAGAGCTAATAACACTTACTGAACTTATCCCAATGTCTATTAATTTAACAAATTCCCATCCCTCCACCACAAATGCAGCAGCACACTAGAGGAAGAAAGCAGAGATGGTGGCAGGGTCCAGGACAAACGCTACCAGAATAGTTTCAGGAGAAGCAGTAGTCTGGCTTGGAAGGATGAAGTATTCCTTCCTCAGCCAAAGCCAAATATCCATCTGGTAAACTAGAGGAGGCTTTTGAAGGGAGATTTTGCTGGACCACAGCCTCTGCCTACATAAGATTTAACTAATCCAAGTCCCTGCATTACGTGTTTGTTGCTAGGATAATCTACACTGCAATTCATGCGAGTGTCTCACCTGTACTGTTTAAGAAATAGATTTTCAATTAAACTACTAACCCTGCCATTAAAAAGGAACTACTTCATGGAATTGTTGTTACATTACTTTTACACACCCACTGCTGTTTGTTCCATAAAGGAATCATTCAAAAAGGGTAAGAAACCCATGGATGCTATTTGCCTTCGAAAAGTAAATTGGTCTAACCAAGACAAGTTGGGCAGTTAGCCAATAATTCAGATCTGTGCTTTAAAACAAAATTCAGCCATCAAGAACATTTTACTCTCAGGTATACCACAACAAAACCAGAACATGAGCAAACCATTTGGAACACAGCTCTCAAATGTGGCACATTAAAGGATAACTGAGGCCTGATTTGGGCACATAAATGGAAATCCCATGCAGAAGCAGCACTATGTACATATGCACGCTTCCGAAGACATAGATATTTGTCTCTGCATTTTGCTAGGATATCAACGTTGGCTCACCACTTAAGTGATGACCTCCAGTCTTCAGAGGACCACAAACAGCCCCCACACTCCAGACTTTCAGCTCACGTGACAATCTCCTGGATGCAGTTTATCTTAGTGTATGAAGTAGCCATATGGGACACTTGACACTTCCAGAGAAATCACACGTGAAAACACTACCTACTACTCGCACACTGCCATCTGCCTTAAACAAGGTGCACTAAAGTAACGAGGAAGCAAAGACACCTCCGTGGAAAAGCTTCGCTGTGAAAAGCCTCCCTCTATTTGATCAGTTCTTTACAACAGGTAGGTTATAGATTTCCCCTATCAAATTAACACTGGTCACTGACAGAACAAGTTTCTTCATGCTGCCTATCTATATGTCACCATCCTGTCACAGACACTTCTCAGATACAACACTAACATACTGAGGACAAAACCAAAAGAAGCCATGTAACCTTCCATCAGAAAGCCTCATAAGTCTGTTAGCTAAAGTGTATCAGTAACCACCAGGTATGCAACTATTCTTGAAAATCAAGATAAGAGTCTGATATGTTCAAAATAGTATGTATATAGACATATTGTGTGTATACATATGCATTCCTTTATACATGTACAACATTTACATAATTAATTGTATGGGAGGTAGAGAGGGTGTATGTGTGATCTATCATTTATTTAGCAATTAGGTAAGTCAGTGTTAGGAATTGGTGACGCTTATTGATAACACACTCCCAACACACACATAGCACAGAAGTTCTTATTCTCTGACCTCAGAAGGATTTTGGCAGACCCAATAAAACTACCAATGTTTTATCTAACTCATTCCCCTATATTTCCTAAGGAAAAGGTGTGGTTTTATTCAGCATAGCGAATAATTTTCCTGTGTGTACAGTGAAATTTCTCAGTGTATTGGACTCAGCTGTCTGACTGCAATATTTGCAGCAGCAAATTATTATAGCAGCAGTGAAGTCAATGGAGCAACAATAATTTATAACATTTGACAATTTTTTGCTGAACCTTAAAATAGCAATATATCCTAGATCTGGTCTAGAGACTGATGAAATCCTTCCATTTCTACAAGCCTGCTGAAGTTCCTACTCTGACTCCTGATGAACTAATTTCAACACAGAACAAGCACTTTAACTCACCCAAAAAATCCTATAAGTGCTAGGAATGTTTGTCTTGCATAGTCACATCTAACCTCCAAGGTCAGCAGAACAAGAACCTGCCTTTCATATGCATGAGGCAGCATGTGCGTGTCCCTCACATTCCTAGGTAATAAGAACCAGTGATTGTCCCAGGGGGAGGGAAAAAAAAAAAAGAAAAGAAAAAGAAAAAAAAAAAAAAAAATTGAATCCTTTCTTCAAACTCCATTTTTCTCCTTTCTCAGCACTGCTCAGAGCAAGCATTATGGCAGAGTGGAGATACCAGCTAATTGTCAGGTCAGCTTCCCCTTGTCAGGAGAAAGCAGCATCCAGCAAAAGGAAGGAAAGAGGAGGAGAGTGAGAGGGGATGTAACCAACACTTTTATCTTGAGGGGCAGCAGGCCTAACTGGTGACAGCATGCAACAGGAATGACTCAAGCACAAAGGTTAATCACACAATTTTCAACACCTGTCTGTGACACACCAATAACTATGGATTCAACACTCATTTTTTCCCTACATACTCCAAACAACTCACCTTTATTCATCCGTCCCATCACAGTAAATTCAAAATACTTGCTGTTGTCAGCTGATGAATACAGACCAAACACAGTGGCTGTGCTCTTTGGCTGCAGTTTGAACGTTGAGAGCAAGTACACTTCATTCAGCGTAGGATCACCAAGTGCTTCTTGCAAGATGTTTGTTACCACTCTCTTGTTGGAATATGGAAGAAGATCAAAAACTGAAAAATAAGTGAGTTTCAACAGCAATTTATATATAATAATGACCAAAGAAGAATGTAGTGTGAAGCCACCCACTGGAGGTTGTACACTCTTTGCTATTTCGATATGGATACTTTAAAATGAATCCAAGTTGTCCTACCTAAAATAAATAATATGAAAACAAAAATTAACAACATGAAGATCATCTTTAGAGATGATCTAGTCCAAATCCCCTGCCATAGGCATGGACATCTTAAGCAACCTGATCTAGTGAAAGATGTCTCTGCCCATAGCGGGGGGTTGGACTAGATCAACTTCAATGGTTCCTTCCAACCAAAACTGTTCTATGATTCTATCAAAATATCATATAGATGTAGTTGCAACTGATCATCTTTTAGCAACTTTTTTTTTTTAAAGGAATTACCGGTAAGTTACTAACATAGAAGTATCTAGTCTTCAAATTGAGGTACTCAAATGTTTTCATGTAGACCTCTCAAATTCTTCTCTTCTGAGGATGCACCTCAATAGAAAGCTTTTTAACCTGTTTCTGCTTGTGTTCACATTTAAGTTAGACTTAGGATTCAACATCAAAATTTTCAGACAGATTTTCAGTATAGTCATTTTAAGAACCATTTTATGGCAGTTGCAGGGCATCAATGGAAATGCTAAAAACCCAGGTAAGCAATACGATGTTCATAACCTCCTTCTCACTTCACTGACTTCTTAGAGGATATATTATATAAATAAGACTCATCTTTCCCTTCTGGCACAGATAACAAAGAAAGACAGGCCTGACAAAGAAACAGCCCTGAAGGCAGAGTGAAAGCTGTTTCAAATTTTTCTTTTAATTTTTGCACAATGCATCAGCAGAGTCTAACATTACAGTCATACATACAACAGCTACCCCCCTTATGGCACTGAAACAACAAACTGGGATTTTCCTCAGTGTTCTAAATTCACAGTGTCTCCAAACTCAATAAACTATTCCACTAGGTTTCTTTATAATCTCCTATTTCTACCCACTGCTATATTAAAGCAGTATGTATATTACACCCTTCCAATAATATCTGATAAATGACTATGCACAAGTGTCATTTAAATACAAGGGCATATTTAGCCATTTCTTAGCACTGCCACTCCATAAGCCTATCATAGGCTATGGGCCATATTTTTCTCCCACCGCAGCACAATACTGGAGAGCTACCACTAGAGAAAAGCCCTAACACCAGGCAGACAGCAAAGGCACATGACAGCACATTGTGCCTTATCTTGATTCAAGCCCATGGCTGTACCACTAAGTTTTGTTTTCCAGGCCAAACAATGGTGGACCTTTGCAGATGAGTCTTTTCTACCCAGCACAACCTCAAATCTGTCATCATCAACTAAGGTGATGGGGCCATCCTGCTGAACCAGTGTTTCCATACGCTACAAACAGGAGGTTACTGAAGAGCTCTTGGGAGGACAATTGCATGGACACACAGACCTGCCCACAGCCATGTGGGAAACCCTGTTCCCTTATACTAAAGCCTTGGTTCATGCTTCTTCCATTGCTCATTCTGGAGCATCCATTCATCTAGACACTAATGTAATTCCCAAAAAAGAAAAATGCAGAGATTTTTCCCTTCATTTCATGAAACCACTGAAATACAGATCATCACTTAAGTCTATACTTGCATTTGGTGCAAGGACTCTACTGAGTTTTCATGATATAATACAGAAAGAATCAGGTCCTTGATTTGCATACACTTGTAATACTCTTGTCAAGCAACTAGGAAACACGTATCTGAGATGGACTTGATCGAAGGACTTCTCTTTCATTCAGTTCAGATTTACAGCATCCCAGGATAACCACTGCTCCCACTGAAACCAGTGACCCAGCCAGCACAGGCAGAAGGCTGGGTATTTCATGACATTTAGTGCACACAGAGCAAAGCAACTGCCCAAGCAAGAGTCTGAAATGCAACTCACTACAGCATTTTATAATCATTCATGAATTACAGCTGTGTTTTCTCAGCCAGAGCACTGCAACATAGTACTTAAGTCTTTGACAGCAAAAAATACAGCTTTACATTTTGTCCAGTCCTTCTAGATCTATTGGCTGATTTTATATCAATTCCTGTGAGACTAATTAATCTCTCCTAGAGTGAAACATTTAAAAATACAGAAGAAATATTATAAAAGTAATGACTAAACACTGAGAAACATCTGTCTAGCCTTACAGGAAACATTTATTGACATTTTAAAAATGTGCATATTTAAATAAATGTTCAAATTGGTTTGGTACTTGTGTTCCATAAAGCACATTGCTTCAATCGGATCCTCTGGCATCATGTTATTGAACACTCTTGGGATATCTTCACTAACCAGCATGTAGACGCAATACATGACCAGATCCATCCTTTGGCATAAATCACACATGCTAGCACAAGCATCTAGCAGAAGAGTAACAGGGTTAGGAAAACTCATTTTACATCCTTAGTAGACTTGGCAGAGAGAGACAGCTCTCAGACCTTACAGAGACAATTGCTTGTTTGGAAAGAATAAGAAAAAGATCCACAAGGATTTCAGATTTCATTTTTAGAAGAATCTCATCTCTTTATTCCTCTCCCTGGAAAGGCAGACTTGAAAACAAATGGGTAGAAAAGGTCTGATACAGCTGAAAGACACAAGCAGCTGGTTTCAATCCGTGCAGTGAGGAGTCCAGCACGCCTCTGAGCACGAGCGTGCATATCCACCAGGCTAAACTGAGCCCACACCTGAGACAGACCAGGAATTCTCTCCCCGACCTGCTTTTTGTGGTTTTTAGAAGGGAGCTGCTTACCCTTCTAAGAAAATGCTAACAAGGGATCAGCCGCACCTTCAGACAGTGGCAAACCACTCCGGAGATCTGCCCAAAAACATCAAGGCTAGCTCTAAAAGACATGATGGAAGGCCTAAAAGGAGGAGGCATGCAGGAATAAAATTGGCAGTACAGGAGCTCAAAATAAAAGATTATTTCTTTCCCTTAGTTCTGCTGCCATGTCACGCCAGTCTTTTGAGACCCTCCAAGGTTCTTCCGTGGTCACAGCTAACCATAACTGTAAATGTAAACACTGCTCCACTGCTGTTCAGCACTTTTCAAGATAATTAATGATGGCTTAGACACCTGGAGTGAAACCCTAACCCTGCTGCTATTATTTCTGACTAACTGAAAGAAGGCGAAAGTTTCACATGTTGGGAGTGGGGCTTTTCCCTTGCCACTGCTGCTGACAAGCTGGACATCTGCCTCTAGTTTTTAAAATATGGCAATACTCCACTTCTCAGTATGACCATTTTCTGAAATGTTTTAACATCAAGATGAACGTTAATAAAGGTTTTTGGAAATGCAGCTGAATTAATCTGAATGTCTTTTAGATCTGCATAAGTAAGGAATAACAGATTAAAATGTTAAACGTCATTCCGCGAGTAAATGGAGGGGGTTAAAAATGCAGAGTGAACCAGGAGCAGCTTAAGGGTCCTGCAGTGACACCAGGTTACAACCAACTGCTGCATGCAGGGGCTGAGATGGTTCCAGTCACAAGCTCCTACTGGACAGCGATACCCCTCACGCTCCAAAATAGAGTGGTTCCTGACTTACTGCGTGCATAACATTGCCAAAGTCATGCTGGATTTAGAAGGTACCCGTTTTCCTATGCACAAGTGATTTTTTTCCACATCTGTTAGCAATTCACTTCTCATTTGAACTCGCAACTGAAAAACTGCTCTTCAGACGCCCGACACACCTGCAGCCCCCCTACAAAACCAGACCGCTGACTGTAGGGAGGGTGACTGATGGAGGGGATACACCGTGACTCCCTCTGGTTCGCACCGCGAGCGGCGGGGATGCTCGGGGCGGCGAGGCAGCCCAGCGGCTCCGCGGGCGCTTGCCGTACCTCTCCGGGCAGCGGCAGGGTCAGCCCGCGGTGCCCGCGACAGCTCCGGCTCCCCGCGCACCTGCAGAGCCCCGCGCCCTGCCGTGCGAGCACGGGCTCCCGGCGGCAGGGACGGGGCACAGCGAACCCAAACCCGTCGGGCACGAGAGAGAAGGCTGCCAGACGAAGGGACGCGAGGCAGAGGGACGCTTACCTCGGGGGGCGGACGGGGCGGCGCGGCTGGAGCAGAGCTGCAGGGCGAGCGGCAGAAGCAGCAGCGCAGCGCCGCGCTCGCACCCCATGGCGGCCGCGGGCCGGGCAGGACGGCGCGCCTCTTGGCTGCGGGGCCCGCCGTTTATCGGGGGCGGCCCCGGGCCCAGGGAGGGAGGGAGGGCGGTAGGCCATTGGCCGCGGCTCACCGGCCCTGGGGCGGACGGGGGCTGCGGCGGGGCACGGCCGAGCCATGGGGTGGAGCAGAAGGAAGCGGGCCGGCGGAGACCCGCGTGGGTAGGGGAGTGTGTGCCCGGGCGCAGGGGGAGACCTTGCCCAGGTCCGGCAGAACGTGCCCCTGTCGGGACCCCAGCCGGTGCCTGCGCCTTGAGGAGACCTGGGGACCGCAGCGTGCGTAGTGGCACTAGATCCAAGCGAGTGAGGGTGCTCTGGGTGTCTGGACTTGTCTTGGTAGGAACTTCACGCGTCCACGCTTCCTAACCAAAAAGTGTCACCAAAGGGGTCGTGCAGGTTGCAGACTGTGGCAGAAAGGGTTTCAAAAAGACTCTTGACTGGCAAAGCGAAGCACGTGTCATCTGCTCTTCCATTTCATTTAGAGAGCTCGGGAGCATTGGGGGAGCTCAAACTGACCACATTGATGCTACTGAAAAAGGCTGCTTGACTTAAACCCCCAAGCCTGATGACTTAACCAAAGTCAGTTTTTAAAAAAACATTTGTGCTTTCAACTACAACAATTTCCAGCATTGTGTGTGCCCCCAGGATGTCATTATCCCGTTGTTTCTCTGCTACTCCAGAAAATTCTAGACTCTGCACTGGTGACGTTAAGAAAGCACCAGAGCAAGCGAGCAAGCCCGTTTAAGGCTGAGCAGCTGTGCAACCAACTTCTACCCCATGCCTGTGTGAAACCATCCACCAGGCAGGTCACCCCCACCCCCCGGGGATCTCTGCTCACAAAGGAGGGAGTCTCCCACAGGACTTCGTGGCAGTAGAAGAGCTGCAAGGCGCTTCTCCCACTCAGGAGCTGACAGCACGTGATGGTATTCCCACCCTGCTGCAGGGCCCTTTGTCCTATGCCTCTGTGCATGCTTCAGCCCTGCGGGCCAATCTGACACAACAGAAGAAACCCCAAAAGACATGGCTTGTTCCCCCGCAGCTTGCTTCCCAGCATGCAGCTGGAATAGCTGGAGCTGTCTGATATTATTTGCATCATAAAAAGAAGGGCAACAATAGGAGGGAAATTTTATATTAGGTGAGAAAAGTAGTGTTGATTAATGTTCAGTCACATCAGGCTTGGCGTATACTGCTAACGAGCACTGCAGAGAACAGCCCTTGGGGGGCTCATTGTGTGCGAGGCAAGACACAGCATGCTGCAGGGCTGGGGCTGTGGAGCGTCCTGTGAAGGGTCTGTCCCAGCAGCTCTGCCAACGCACAGAACAGGGGAGTGGGCTGCTCGCCAACACAGGCACAGTGGGATTTTCAAATACCTTCAACTGGCCTACATTCACAGGCCCTTTAGTTGTCCCCCCCCCAGTATATATGCTGTAACACATCCTGCTTAGTTTATTTGTATAGCAGCGGTGACCCACCTCTTCAGCTGCTCATTTCTTCCTCTGCCCATCACCAGGCTGGAGCATGCTTCCCCATATCCAGTGTGTCCCAGCACACTGCTCTTCCATGTATGTCTCCACACAACAAGAAACACCTTGGCTTCACTCCCACCATCCTTGCTCCTGCAGTGGAAGTGACAGGATGACGTGGTGGTGTCAGGCTGGCAGAGAGCTGCACAGTGGAGTGAGAAAAACAGAGCAGCAGGTGCAGAGCACTATGGAGCAGGGAGAAAGTAGGCAAGAAGGCAAGAATGTGGAACAAAAAAAGGAAGAAGAAAGACCTTATGGTGCCACAAGCTCCCTAGAAAGAAGTCTTAGTCCATAATTCATCCTCAGCCTAAAGGATGGAGGCAGCACAGATACTGCAGAGGCTACTACGTGGACCTAGAGCAGCACTGATGTTGCTCTACTACCTATTAAGCAGAAGGGCTTTATCACCAAAGAGCATTCCTTGAAAACATAGTCTTAAATGCCTGACACAAAAACATTGTGAAGGTCTGCAAAGTCCTCACAGTTCTGTATTAAAGCACTCAATGACTATAGCAGACAAAAAAAAAGAGGGATAAAAGGATAGAAAAGTTTTGCTTTCACCTAAAGGAACACCATCAATTATCTGCAACTGTTTATTATGTAATTTATTTGAGTTTATCAAAACATACAGTGTTTTCTTGAAAAAATTGTCTCTGTCAAAAATATTAATTAAATAATTTCAACTTAATATTTTTCACTTCTGAGTTAACCCCAGAGGAGTCCTTTGCAGTGATGCTAATCAACCTCATGGGAGGAGGATCTTGTTTGTAGCGTTATATACCTGTTAACATTAGATTTGTGAGGGCCGTATTCTGTTCTTGCTCTACGTCTGCTTATTCTCATGCTTATTCACCACAAACGCACATGGAAGCAATATGTGCCAAACAAAGCATGCTGCACAATGCAATATAACAGAACGGAACCAGTTCACAATATATATAAACAGAAGCTTAAGTCCATGTTTAGATGAACTCAGCCAGTACACATAAAGGTCACTGCAATGTTTCCAGTTTTCATTTCTATGCAGAGTTTTATTATTGGAGTATGTTACAGACTGAAGGGGATTTTGTGCTCAAGTACAACCTTCTTGAAGGGATTTTCACCAAGTATAAAGTTTATCTGCTGTCTGGAAGGGGCTATTTGACCTTCTAATCGTCATTTTCAATAAAAACAATGGAATATTAGCTATTGCCTTTTCACTCGTGTATTTTCTGAAGTACAAACTCCAGTTTAACTTACTGGAGGATAATAGCTTGGATAAGAATCAAAAAAGTCATTATTGGATATTGTGTTTTCAAGAAACTTTCATAAAGCCAGCAACATTTTGTAAGGAAGTTCCTTTCAGAAATATATGACTAATTTTTTATATAGGATCTGCGACTAAACCTCAACTGTTAAAATATTTGTCCTGCTTACTTTACATAAGTCAATAAAATTCTAAGCAAACAGAATACTGAGAAGCTGCCAGCATTATAGATTTTGCTTTACAGAAGTGTCTGTGACTTGTTCAAATTCCACCTAATGGGGTAGGGGAAGTAGAAAGGAATCCCCACTGCTTAATTCAGCATTCATATTTTGCTCTTAATATGCATCAGGAGACTCACTGCTTTTTGGAATTGTATGGATGATTAAGATCTCCAGGATTCACGGGCAATTAAGAGATACAAGTCTTAATACAAGTGAAATATCACTCCAAACCACGTCCTTTCATATTTATGTCAGTCCTCTGGGTTTGATCCTGCTGCATTATCATTAAAATTTTGTAGAACTTAAAGGCTTCAAAGACAGGTTTCAAAAGTTTTGCTTTTTGCTTTTCAGAAACACAAATTGAAGCCCCACATTTACAAGTCAAGGCATATATCCATTCTCAATGCATCTATTTACTTTTCATTTACACTAATAGGAATTCCAGTCAGGCAACCAAGAGGAAAAAGTTCCTTAAGAAGTTTTGGATGGGGGAGGGAAGACACACATTGCCTTTTTAACTATCTTTGCTCTGGACTCCACAACAGCACTGAGATGAACTGGGCCCTAAGGCAATGCAAAGAAAGTTCACTCTCCTATTTACCTCCTAAGCCTTCTTGCAGCCTCCCTTAAGAAGAGCCCTAAGCTGGCTCATCCTCCTTCCAAAGCAGATGCTTGGGATCACAGCTGCTAGGATCCATCCTTGCCTCCAGAGCTTGCACATCCCAGTGAGGCAGTCCCGCGGTGCACAGGTCAAAGTGAAGTACCTGGACAGACTGACTAGAAGTTAGTTGGTCCCTGCAGGGAGGAAAAGAGAAGAAAGCTGTCCTTAAGAATATGTACCTTAAGTACCTCTTTACAGGGAGAAACGTAGCCATTAAAAAAACGTTTTGCTACTGTTAACAATGCCAGTGGTGTGTTTTTCTAAGGCAAAAACTGGATACATCTCTTCTCCAATGCTCCTCATAAACTGGAGTAGAGTGCTCTAAGATCTGTGACACACATTCTTATCGTTACACTTTCTGCCACAAATTTCACGCAGATCTGAAAACAAGGAGCTGGGAGGGAGGACACATGAAGCTTTGTCCTTGCTCTCCTCATCTCCTTATGCACAGAAGACTGAATAAGGGTGGTCAGCACAGGGTTTTTTTTAAGGCAGTGTGTGATATTTTTCCCTTGGGTGGGAGGGATGGAAACATTTTACTTCGCTTAATATTTAGATGTGCTGTGGCATGTCTGCACGAATGTGAAATGAAACAGCTGACAACTTGATGCCTTTAAAGGTCCACAGTGAAAAACCACACTGAATGGGTTATCATTATAACCTAGTCAAAACTGGTACCATATGTTCAGAGTTCCTTCTTTTTAAAGCCAAACTGCTGACTGCTCTTCACGTTTGATCGAAAGCCACATTTTTTGTTCCGTGGAAAGCCGTGTGTAATAACAGAGCCAGAGAGCGGGGTTCAGCACGACGGTGCCTCAGGGCGGGCGCCGTGCCCTCACAGGGCAATTGCCTCGGGACGCCGACGCCCCTTTCCCTCAGGGACTCCTGCGGCGGCCCCGGCGGTGAGCAGGCTGAGGGCACGACCACCTTTCCCGAGGGCCGCCCGACGCCTCCCGAGCACACGGGCCCGGGAACGGCGGCATCCCCTCAGGTGCTCACATCCGCCGCCGCCGCCTTCTCCCTTCCCGAGGCTCGGCCGTGGGCGCTCGGGCGCCGCCATTCGAGGACAGCAGCGCCGCGCTTCCCGGGCCGGCGTGGACGGCGGACAAGATGGCGGCTCCCATGGAGCTGAGCTGCTGGGGAGGCGACTGGGGGCTGCCGTCCCTGCACCCGGAGTCTCTCACCGTCATGGTAACCGCCGGAGGCCGCCACCCGCCCCGGGAAGAAGGAAGGGAGGGGAGGAGGGAGGGACGGCGCCCCGGGGCTTGCCTGCGCCGCCACGGCTGTCCGCAGAGCTCTTCCCCCAGGGAGAGGCGGCGCCGCCGCCGAGAGGCGCGCCCGCCCTCGTCGCCCTGAGGCCGGGCCTGTGCCGGGCGAGGGGCCCGCCGATGCCGCCGTGCTCGGCCGGGGGTGAGAGGCGACGGCGGTGAGTCCCGCAGCGAGGTCTGGCGGGCCGGGCCGGCCCCCGCCCCTTTCCCTGCTGGGACTGCGGGAGAGCCGGTGCCCTTCGTCTGCCTGCCGGGCGCTGCCTGTCTGTGGCCTGGGCGCGTTGCCTTTAGTCGGTCCTCAGTGGTGCCTGCAGCAGTTTTAAACAACCTCTAAAGTGGTACATTACACTTCTCTTACACATAGTGACTGGATATTTTTCCCCGCTATCTTTATTGCAGGCTTATGCCAAATTTTCTGGTGCTCCCCTGACAGTGAATACTATACATAACTCTTGGAGAGCTCCGAAAGGTACCTTCTTTTAATCATAGCCACCTTATAAACACAGGTTCCAATGTCTGCGTTATTTCTGAACTTGATTTAGTTTTGTGTTCATGAGTGTACCTTGTTCCAGTGAAGGCTGCCTGCATTCACAATACATCGATGAATGACTTTACGTGATCAAGTGTGATGAATTTGTGGGAATAAAACAATGAAAGGCATAAATAATGTGCCTCAGAGGACACTTTGTTAAAATGCATATGGGTGAAGCAGCAGTCAGTCAACAAAGCAGTGGCACCAAGTACATACATGTTTCTGTCAGGCAGTCTAAATTGATGGTACAGCAAAAGGAAAATTTTAAGCTTTTTGCATTTTGCATATTTATAATGATAGTAACTAGGCTTGTGTATGGAAATACTGTTCTTTAAATGTAATTTAATAGGCTGGTACAGTTGGAAGTGGAACGTGAGCCTCAAAGAGTGTAATTTGCACCAGCTGGCGTGTTCAGTACTGTGCTGTGTTAGGGAGGCTGACTCAGAAAAGGTGACCTAACAACCTAGTTGCCTGCAAAGTTGAAGATAAGGTACCAAAGAGGACTTCATGTTGGATGCTTCTACTTATTGCTTATCTCTTTGTACAGCATTTCAGTTACTGTCTTGGTATATTCCAAAGAGGTAAAATCACTGCAGGGTTAAAGGGTCACAGAATCACACATACAGAATCACACAGAATGTTAGGGATTGGAAGGGACCTCCAAAGATCATCTAGTCCAATCCCCCACTTTACAATCCCCCCATTTACACTTACCACATCATCTGTTTAGGCATTACTGTATCCATGCAGAAGTTGTGTCTTTGACTCTTGCTTTTCAGTGTATTGTTTTCTGTTAGCAGAAAATACCAAGAACTAGCTAAGTATACTTGCCAGAAGTTGAGCGGCTTTCTTCATAGCCAAAATACATAAACTGCATACCCAAAAACTCAAATCCAAATAGTAAATGTTCTGATAGAGTATCAGTAATAGTGTGTAGCAACACAGTCATGTTGGGCTAATTGTGGCAATTTCATTGTGAACGCACTACAGGATAGACCCTGTTACAGAGATTTTATGCTTTACAGTAAAGGCTGACCAGTGAGTTTCTGGCAGAAGGGAATTATTTGGTTCTGCAGTAGTTCATGATTGTGCAGTGGTAGCTCGGACAGTAGTGGTTGTAGCAAGGCTAGAGAAAAAAAGGTGCCTAAAATGTATTTGGAGAGGAAGGGCAGGGAAAAATTGTAGTACAAGGAAGGAGAGGCCCAGAGGTGAATGAGTTGAGAGGGCAGTTGGAATGAGTTGGAATTTTTGTCTTAAGATGAACATCTGAGGTTTTTTAAGTATCAGTTATCTAGCAGAAGACATTGGCTTCAGTCTGATTTGATGTGGGCCCTTTTTTATGTATTGTTATTAGTAAAGGCCATAATATGCTAAATGTAGTTGTGACCTTGGTGGAACTCTGCTGCTATGTAAAGCTTAGTTGTTGCACACATATTAGGAAGATAACAGCATGCTGTGGAGAGAAGGAAAGTAGATGAAGTGACTGATTGCTGTCTTGCTAGAGCTCATCCATATGAATTGTTGACTGTGTTATTTGTGCCTCGTAGGAGATGTACCAGTCCTGATATCAGATGATATTGTTATTTCTCATCCAGCAAAAATACTAAACTTCTTAAGAAAGCAGGTAAGTCTCTTTCAAAATATTTGTTTTCTCTGCCTTGTAGTGACTCTACATGTCTTCTGTATACATTGATACAGGCTTTTGAAAACCTGTAACTCAGTTCAGACCCAGTGCTTTCCTATTTTTCATACCTGCATGAGAATTGCAAAATGGTGGATAACAGATTGCTGTTTGTATGTTTAATTGTTAATCTTGTGAAAGATTTAAAAATAGGCACAAGAGAACTGTTCATTGAAAAGGACAACAAACTGGCCTTAATTGAGCAGTTCTCACTGAGCACCCTGCTCTTAATGACGCTTTTAATGTCATTATGGCTTTGCGCACCTAGGATATCACAGTTTAGGAAGTGTGATTTTTAACTGCTTAAATGAGTAATCATCTCCCAGTGCTCTTTTTGAAGTATAATACATAGAGCACGGTTTTTAATCTGCATAGTTTTTCTATAGCTTGTAGCGTAAATATGTCTGCAAGCATTTCTTGATGCCTATCATGTTGCATAGTCAACTCTTGCTTGCCTTTTGCAGGTCTCTTGATGTTCTATGCACAAAGAATAAAGCTATATGACTTCATCTTTTCACAAAGTATAAAGATGTCTAATAAAGCATAGCATCATCTTTTTATTTCTTAAGACAGTCCTCCAGCCTACTATTCTGCTTTGACATTAGAAATTCAGTTCCTGCCTAGTTAAGAACATTATCTGATGAATGCCACATTAGTGAAACTTTAAATCTTTGGGGGGAGAAAAACAGAATCTCAGAACTGCGCGTTTGAGATGAGATTTTAGACAGTGGTTTTAAAATTCAGAAGTTTCATGGCCATTTGAATACCAAAGATACCTTAATGCTGGGGAAAACACCCCTCTTTGAGTTGAAGTGTAACAATAATATGCTTGCTTTTCAGTTACCTAAAAATAAGAGTCACTACTGACCTTTTGTTTCTAAATTAATGCAGTGAATCCCCTCTCCTTCCTAAAAGGTTTTCGACCCTTTTAATGTACCTTAAAAGGATTTAGTGTAAGAATTAAAAGCTCAGTCAGCTGTAACTGCATTAATTGAGCTGTGTGTTTGGTCCCTTATTGTTAGCATCCTATCTCTAAACTTTTAGAATGGTAATTAAAAGCAAAAGATGGGAATGCATGCTTTTTTTTTATGCTTACACCAGCTGAAGTGCCAGACGCTTTGTCAAAAAATAAAGATGTGGGCTTGCCCGAGGTTTGCTACAGCCCAAAGTACTGAAAAATTGCCTCTGTATCACTGGAGAGTTGCTTGGAAAGTAATGGGGAGGATACACAAGAGTTATTTTTGGAATAGGAGGGTCCAAAAATGTAAGAACGGGAAAGTGGAAAAGGGAGATGCAAGGAGGTTTGACGTAACTGGCCTGAAGAAGTAAATAAATTCTAGAGAGCGCATACTTTCTGCCCCACAAAATGTTTACTAACTTGATATGGACAATATTTACTAACTTGATAGCTGTTAAGTCTGAAGCAACTTCAGGTTGTGTTAGTCATCTTTTTGGAAAGTTCTGTGTAACACTATTTGTAGTATGTATTTTTTTTTAATTCACAGAAATATAATGCTGATTATGAATTGTCTGCAAAAGAAGGAGCTGATACACTGGCATATATTGCACTACTTGAAGAGAAACTGCTTCCTGCTCTGGTAATTATTGGGAAATAACTTTATAATCATCAGAATTTTGGAAGTGAATGCTACGAGAGGTGCCCAGTGTGGGAGACATTGAAGTCTCTCAGCCATAGTCCTGGCTGGAATGTATTTGCTTTGTTAGTCCAATTTTGGAAATACTGCCTGACGACTTTTGAAAAGGAAAGAAGTGTGTGTTTGTGGGGTGTGAAATAATAATAATGAATTTATGAAAGACATTTTTAAAAGGCACATGTGAATGTTTTTTTTTCTTTTAGATACTTTCTGGGAAACAGTATCCTGGAAACAGCTTATTCTATCCATTTTTTGTTTCTTTTGATTCTTTTGAAAATGTGTATGTCTGATGTGGAGTGCACAACTGTGAAAGCCTTTTGAACTGTTCGGTTAGAACTATTGAGAAATTAAAATACCCATCAGTAGTTTCATTTTTCAGTTTTGAATTACATATGGCCACATGCCCTCACCAATTTAGTGTAAGTACATTAGAGCTATAAAAATCCTCAGACACTGGATCTTTTGAATTACTTTGGCTTCAGTTTGCACAGGAAAAAATATTCTGACTAGATGGTATCATAGGCTAACGTCTTCAGCTGACCTGCAAGGTTTCAAATTCGTATCTTTTTTTTTAAGATTTATATAAATTTTTTCTAAAAAACCCTATAAAGTTCAAACCTGATCCTGTATGTCTGCAAGTTTCTTTGTGATATGTTTTCTGTGTACAGTGTGTGTATGAGTGTGTATATATGTATACACATACATAAACATGATTGTGTATGTAATTTTATGCCGGTGTATATTGGCCTGTGTAATGTCTTTGTTGTTTAGGTGGCAGGTAGGTGTTGCCTTAATTACATACTCCTACACCCAAAAGGATTAGTATAATCCTTTGTGGAGCCTGATTGCCTTAAATTAGAATAATTCCTGCTGCTTCTGCTGCTCTTACAGAGATCTTGCACATCAAACTTTTAAGAGACGTCTACTATTCTTACTGAGATTCCAGTCATATTCTTCCTTATGTTGATACAGCTGCACACTTTCTGGGTTGAGGCTGAAAATTACTGCAGTGTGACAAAGCCATGGTTTGCCTCAAGGATTCCCTTCCCACTGAGTTTGTATCTGCCTGGAAAGATGTCCAGGGAAGCACTGAACAGGATCTTGCTGACCAGGGGAGGGCCCCCACTCTACAGTCTCAGTGAAGTGGAAGCACAGGTACATGTTATGTAGTAAAGAATTTGGTGCTGTCAAAGACAAGAACTGAAACAGTGTAGCACGCTGTCAGATGATGAACAGTGCTGTGCATATTAGCCTTGCTACACCTAGGGCTCTTAGACAGTCTTGTGTCTCATCAGATATACAGGGATGCCAAGGAGTGCCTAAATCTCCTGTCGAAGAGATTGGGAACATCTCAGTTTTTCTTTGGAGATACGTGAGTGTGGTTTGTTTTGTTTTTTTCTTTTTTAAATAATGACTAATAAAACAGGTACCACATGACTCTGAACACTTTTTTAAACCTACCAGAATCTTAAAAGTGCCGGACACTCTGCTTTTCAGATCAATTTGAATAAGCAAATAGGGCACAAACAAGATCTTTGGACTAAGGTGATGTGGTGCCTCCCTTATCCTGCATTTTTCCACAGAGGCAGATGCTTCCCACAGCTGCTAAGAAAATGTGGAGTTCTTGATGAGTTGGTATAGCAGTAGAGAATGCTTTTCTAGCCACTGAATGTCACCTCCTGTGCTTGTATGTAGAAAAAATGCTTTAAGCCTGAGGTGTTGCCACTGCCTTCACGGGAGGAGGGTGTAGGTCCAGGAATACTCCTCTTCCTGTGGTGTGTGCACAGAATAGGAAGCAGATATTGCCACAGCGTAGCACCAGCAGGTCTTAAAAAGAATGATGTGTTCCTTTAGCCATTCAAGTCAGGCCACTTCATAAGAGAGGATCCTGATCCCCTGGCATACAGCTTGGCTTTTGTCGTGCGAGAAATGTGTTTTAGAGTGGCTTGTTCATCAGCATACGTGACAGCATGACTGGATTTTAAAGCCGAAGTCACTGTTTCAGCTTGCCAGCATGTCTTTAATTCAGAGGTGCTGAACTCAGTCAATAGCCTGTATAGAGCTGGATTGATATGAAAAGATGGAATGCTAGAAGAGCTAACTATGATCTGTCCTGAGGTGTGGTTGACATGCACAGAAAACAGTTATGTTCTAAAGGTCTTGGTGTCTTACCTCAGTCACTTCGTGTTTTTGTTTTGTTGCTCTTTTCAGGCCTACTACCTTGGATGCATTTGTGTTTGGTTTCCTTGCACCAATTTATAAAGTGCACTTCCCTAGAGTGCAATTACAAGAGCATTTGAAACAGCTTCCCAATCTGTGTCGATTCTGTGATGATATTTTAACTTGCTACTTCAGGTTAAGTGTCTCAGGTAAGCTGTGTTTCTTTTCCCTCTTTTGTCGCATAAAGTCTTGTTTGGATTAGGACTCCAGATTTCCATCTGTGAACCAAGGCAGAATTAGATTTCATGTAGTTTATGCTGGAGCTTCTGTGGGGAAATAAGATAGAGAAACTTCAAAAGTTGTGCCGGAAGGATTGAAAATTAAGAGCAAGGGTTAATAATTTTAGACTTAGTCAAGCACTGGCAAAATGCATCTGTATCTGTGGTATGGCTCATGCTTAGTGCTTCTGTTTTTCTCACATAGAATGGCTTTTCCACTTAAATTCTTTCTAGGATAAAAATACTGCATGAACTTTCTGTCCAATGTGGGGTTGATTTTTAAGGCTTTAAAAGCTTTTGTAAATACCCTTTTACTCTTCATCTCTCTACCTTCACTCTCCAGGCCATTCTCCAGCTGGACAGGATACAGCAGATGCTAATCTGCAGAAACTCACACAGCTTGTAAATAAGGAATCCAACTTGATTGAAAAGGTTACTTTTGCTTCAGCCTCTAATTTTCCTGCTTTGTTGTGGTTACTTGTTCACAGATATTCTTGCATGGTAACTGCAACTATACAATGGACATTTTATTTTAATGCCTTCTTTTCTAGTGAGTTACTTTGTGTAGAGAGGCAGGAAGAGCATTATGTCATTTGAAAGTAAATTAGTGAAGTCTTGTGCTTAAAAAGTATTTTTATTACAATTGAACATTGTCTTGCAAGTGCACATACCAACAGGATGTCTTTCTGCAAGTGTGCATTCCAGCAAAGGAGGAGGCAAATGTGTTGATTAAAACTCAGAAATGGTCCTGCAAGTTAAGACCAATGGCCAGCACCCCTTACTCCCACCTGAATGCTGTAGTCAGTAACCTACAGTCCTGTTTCTCCTGCTTATTCTACATCTAGCTTTTATTTCTTTTTCTTTGCTTCCGAGGCTGTCACTCAGCACCTATCAAAAGCTATACAACTTAGGTGAAAAATATCTGTGAAGTATTAGTCCTCTGAGGCAGACAGAACACTAACTAGAAGGGAAGAAGGCACTTCTTCCTGAAATAGATCAGTGTATGAAATAGATCGTTAATTATGTTTAGGTTCTGTAGCATTAGGTATTGATTGCACCTCCTCTTCGTGGTATTGGAGTGTGGCTGTGGAAGTTCGAAAGAATGGGTTTGTACTGCGTCTGGCTGAGCTGGAATTGATTTTTCCCTATAGAAGCCCTCGTGATGCTGTGTTTTATGTTGGGAGCTAGAAGGGTGTTGATAACACACTGGTGGTGTGGCTACTGCTGAGTAGTGCTTACACAGCACCAAGGCTCTTTCCAACATTTCCCCCCAGTGGGATGGGGTGGGCAAGATCTTGGGAGGGGACACGACCAGGACAGCTGACCCGAACTGACCAAAGGGATATTCCATACCATATGACGTCTGCTCAAGTATAAAGCTGGGAAAAAGGAGGAAGGGGGTGGGGTCACCCTTGGTCCTCCTAGGCAACTGCTATGTGTATCGCAGCCCTGCTTCCTGAGAAGGCCCCACATCGCCTGCTAATGGGAAGCAGAGAATAATTCTGTTTTCTTTTTTTTGCTTCTGCGTGCAGACCTTGCTTTGCTTTGCTTACATTAAAACTGCTTTTGTTTTACCCACAAGGGTTGTTTTTTTTCTGTCTTATTTTCTTTCCCCCTTTTTGCCCTACTGAGAGAAGGCGGGGGGGAAAGTGATAGAGCAGCTTGGTGGGTACCTGGCATTTAGCCAAGGTCAAACCATCACAGGGTTACAAAGACATTTGTCAGGAATAATTTAGGTAAAGCTGATCCTACCCTGGGGAAATAGGATGGACTAGACAACCTCTGGAGATCTCCCCTGTGCTGTCTTCTGTGATTCTGTTCATTCTGTAGTAACTAGACTCTTGGATACCACATTACACACAGAGCATTAGATTGATTTCCTATGAAAATGTAAAATGTTTCTGTTCAGAGATTAATTTTAACGTGTCTTTGAAAAAGTCTTCTCACAAGTTCTTTATTAAATAACCTTTAAATCTGTAGCTAATCTAAATTCACCCAGCACCTCCAGAATATTTCTTAGTTGAAAAAGATTTGCTCTTGGAAGGTGCTGAACATGCAAAAGCATCCATTGGTGTTAGCTGTTTGACTTGATCTGCTTTCTAGCAGTGTTTGTACAAAATTGAAACTTTGACCTCTTAGAAGAAGGTAGCAATGTTGCTTTCGTCAGTAATCTTGACAAAATGATTTGAGGAGAAATACACCTATTTGCCCAGGGTTGTTGCACCATATGCTAATGGAATGAGTAGCCGATCTAACACAAGCAGCTATTTGGGAGTTGAAAGGAATCAAGGCATCAGTTTTGGCTGGGTCTGAAGTGACAGGGTAAAAAAATACCCCAAACCAGCATTAATGATGGCAGTCCTGACAGGTAAACTAACTGTATAATCTATATTTTACTGTTTGCCAGATCCAGCTCTCATTATTTCTCTGCAGATGGACGACAACCTTCGTAAGAGTCCTCAGCATCCCCCTCGAAAGCTAACAACGCTGAAGCTTGCTGCTGGTGGAGAAGAAAGCAGCCCATTGAGTCGTTTGTCACCTTGACAGCTTTTGTTTCCCGTACACGTGTTTGCCTTCAACTCTTCTGAGCGTCACAGTAAATTTTTTCACATGAATGTCGTTTTGCAAGGGAAGAATCTGCTAATGGGTACAAGTAGGGAAGAAGTATAGCTTTACATTCTCGTATCTACCTGTTCTTTTAAGAAGTCACATAGTACAGGCTGACCACCCACTAAGATGAGGCTAAAGTAAACAAGAGACTTATTCCTGCAGATGTGATTCTGTGCAGCGTATTTTTGCCTTTAGCCTAGCAGAAATGTTGACCAAAAGTTAAAATTCCACTTATGGAATCGTCATTGTTACTTTATTTTGTGGCTTTTGATTTTACTGTAATCATGTTACTATATGTGAGCAGGTATACTCTTGTATCTGTCTGAAGATTACAAAGTCCAGCTGCAAAATTGGTGAAAAGACTGGGAGAAAAAAAAAGAAATGTTGCCCTGTATGGCAGCTGAGAAATGAAAAGCAATGAGAGGAAGCTAAATATTTTTTGTTGTACTTTCATGAACACTCTTGGTTCTTGCGTTTTAAGTCTGTTTGTATTTTTGAGAGCTTGTCATGTTGTACTTTGAGGCTGATTGTTGAAAAGTGCATGCACTGTGGAAAGTACAGTGATGTACAGTACTAACATTTCACAGGTACCTAGTATTAGTCCTTTGTGAAACAGGCTTAACCTGTGCACAGGGTAGTACTACATGCTGCAAAACTAAGTCAAAATCACAGAGCAGTGGGATGGAGAGGTTTGATTAACTCCTGTCAGGACAAGAGACTTGACTAGCAAACATGCAGCTCTGGGTTGAAAGGAACTGGTAAGGGGTTTATAAGAAAGCTGTTGGAAGCTTTAAAATTTGTCAGAGCTGCCTCTTAATTAGTTTTGTATTATTTTTTTATAAGCACTACAGGTCATTCAAAAAGTGAAATAAAAAACATCCACATTTTTGTTGTTTGACAGTTCTATTCAGAATTCTTTTATCTCTGTAAACTGTAATACATTGCAGCACATATTTCTTATGTTTAATTAAGGGACTTAAGTCTCATTATGCTTCCTCTTAGCAGCAGCCTTGCCAGTTCTAGAGACTCAAGCAATTCCATTACAAGAGAGACGCTGTAAATTCTCTACTGGCAGCATACTAGCAGGTGCTTCACAAGTGGGCGTAGAGAGAATTGGTCAAGGAGATTGGCCAAAATGGCAGCACTTTGGATACAGAATTCTGATGGCTGTATGTATGGAATGATTGTTCTGGTTTTTTCCTTTTTCTGGCTAAATCAAAATAGTCTTTCAGCTTCCCTTCAGCTACTAGTCATGTTTGACATGATAAATTATTTCCTATTTATATAAACAAGACTGTAGATTGTGTACATACTGTACTTTCAGACTTGGTATATAAGGAATGTAATATCTTTAACATTTCTTAATTGTAATTGAAATGTTGGGTTTCTAATGAGCACTTTAAAATAATTTTTAAGATTCATGCTTTTACCAGAGTATTTGTTTCAGTGATTTGAAGTTAATCTAGCTCATACTCATGATAATTGTACAAGCCAACAGTCTACTATGTGTAAAAGTCAGTCAAATGTTTAAAATTTTTACTGCTGGTATCTTGACAAAGTTTAAATGAGATCAAGTCACATGGCTTTTCAAAGTCTTTAGTTTATAATGTGGCTGTGGGGATTATGCTTTAGTTTGTTGCTTTGTGAATATGCACACTCAAGCTTTAAAATCTCTTTGTAAAAAGGTCATTGTTCCAAGATTAAAATTTTGGATTTTTAGTGGAGTTTTGGTAGTGTGTTTTATGGGAATTCTGTTTGGTTTGGTTTTTTTAAAAACATTTTTCTTTTTCCTTGTGAAAAGGTTTATCTGGTCTATAAAAAAAGAAATGACTGCTAGAACAAGAAATTGGAACAATTTAGCATATCCGTGAGTTCAGATTTTAAATTTTAACCACAACTTTTCAGTACCAATCCTTTCTAGACTGGTAGGGCTAGAGATCAGAGCAAACATTGCCTGCAGTAGTGCATGCCATCCCAGACAAACAGTGAGGTTGCGCAGTCATGCACTTCCTTCCTTTTTTCACTTTTTATCCAAGGTGAATTCAAAACCGAACTCTTTTATATGGAAAGTGTCATCTCTGGCCTGACAGCTCAGACTTGCCCGTTAGTTTACTGCCATATTTTGTGTGCCTGAGTGTTTGAAGCTGGGCAGTTAATGATGTCCAGGGTGGGATCAGTTTGAGTAACTGTAGCTATCTGCATCAGAAATAGTCAAAGCTCCTTCTCTGCCTAGCAGAGAAAGGTGGGATCTGGGTGCGATTCACCTCCTTAAAGTAGATATCTAAAATAGTGAAGTGAATCAAGTCTTGAAAACGTATGTGTCTGCTAAATGTAAAGGAAGCCTGATCTACCTACCTCAGCTGTAGAATGAAAACCTGCCACGATGATTGGCTTTTCCTCCACCACCTGGGGTTGCAGGTGGTCTGCAAACAAGGGTCAACCCTACTGGAAAGTAGTGGCTGGGAACAGATCCTTACCTCTAGAGCCACTCATCCAGCCTGCCATGCTTTCCCTTGTGGAGGATGCCAATTGTAAGCGAGGTGAACTGCTCAGTCAGGTTGCAAATTTAACACTCCTGCTCCCAGGCAGTCTTGTGGTAGAAGTGTGTGTATAGCTATCTTTAGGGCTGTTCTGAGTATTTCTGTCAGCCGGCTGTAGAAACATGTATATTTGTGAAGAAATAAGATGAAAAATGTTATGAATGAATTGCAACGAATATGGTCTATTTGCACTTCCAAGATAGCTTTAAAAATGTCTTTTCCCCCTCTCTGAAAATACTGTTACACTAGGCTTTATATACACTTGCACATTGGTCAAATCACATCACTTTTGCTGATGTAGCTTAGCACTCCATTAAGCAAAACACCCAGTTGTGCTTGATTCCTGGTCAAAACAGTTTCCAGACTCACTTGAGTAGGTTTCCTCTCTTGCTTTGTATTATTCTTGGCGTTGCAGTAGGAACCATTCATACAGTTTTTGGTTTTGTTTCATACAGAAGGGCAGACCAGCTTTTTACGTTAGCCTGACAAACTGCACTGTAGCTCAAACGTGGCTGGTCTGCGTTGTCAGCCACAAGTTGTCCAGTCCCTAACATACTTACAGACCGTGTTGATTAACATGACACTGCATAAAAAAATATACTGTTTCACAGTAGAAATGTCCAGTTCACAAACCATTGTAGTCTGTTGTTAGTGGTTAGCTTGAATCACCAAACTGCTCCATAATCCTGCTTGATGCTAACCAGTGCCAGTGGGGTGATGGATTCTGATGCACATATGAGAACACTGGTGCAGAATCAGGCTGTTCAGCACAGCAGGTGGCATTAAAGAGCTGGGCAGAGGGCTGAGCTGGTCAAGTACCAGATCACACAGCCCAGAGCTTCCCACTCAGCATCTGGCTGCTGTCCTCATCCAGCCGTAACTGTGCCAGTGGAAAAACTATGCTCCTCCAGCCAGCTGGTCCAGGCATTTTAGCCACCATGGATGCTCTGGCCTTTGTTGTTGGGAGCTGCCAGGTGTGTGCCTGCTGAGCAGCAGCTTTAAGTAGCTTCAGCTCATTGAGCATTTTGCCCCTGAATCAGGTAAGGAAGCACTCATCAGGCAGCCTTGTCTGCAGAGCTTGGAAGTGCTAGTCCCTGCTGGGGAAGGTGAGAAGTGGCTGCGCACAGGCAGGTTTCTGGGAGAGAAACTATTTCCCCAGCCTAGCCTCTTTCCGGGCATGTGCGCACATGATGTCCAGCATACAGGCCTCTTGGCAGCACTGCTGTTCTGCATCTATGTGAGACCCAGTCATGCAGGGGTGATGATGACGACATGGGGCTCAGTGCTCCTGTAGTATCTTGTGTCCTGGTCTGGGTAGCAGGGCAGAAGCCAAGCCCCACTGTACTGGTCTCCTTGCACTAGGAGACCTGCCCAGCAGTGGGGAGGGCTGGAGGCAGCCCATTTCAGAGCAGAGCTCTGTGTCAGAGGTAGCAGCCAAGAAGGCAGGTGAGTTTTTTTATCACCTCAGGGATACGTTAAAGCAAAGAAGGGACAAAGAAGGTCCCTTGTTCCCTGTACCTCACTGGTTTGCTGTTTCTGTCTGGAGCAAAGCTCCCAGGAACAGATCCCAGGTCCCAAGTGAAATCAGATGGGGCTGGAATGAGAAGCTGGGAAGGAGAAGGAAAGAAGAGCTTAGCAAGGGAAAGGCATCAGAGGCATCTGCTTTTGCCCTCACTGACCTGTTTTCTGAGAGATTTATCAGTGTCACACTACTGGGAACTGCTTCACTAGCTATGACGTACTGCTCTCGTGGGCAAAAGGTGGGGGGGAATCCAATGACTTTCTACAGACTTTGAAAAATAAAGCAGTAAATTACTTGTAATGTGCTAGGCCAGTCTGCCTCAGTGCAAGACTAAGTGAGCAAGGTTTCATTAAAAGCCCAACTGAGACCAGGAATCAGTGATAGGAGAACTTTAGTTCCACAGCAAGTGAGATCTTGCCATAAATAAGTGTATGGCACAAGGCTGTTTGTCAGCACTGTTCAGCTCCCTTTTGCTCATTCCCTCATTAAAACCATGTGGGTTTTTTTTTTTGTCATGAATGTCAATGTTTCAAATTTTTACAATGTTGAAGTGTTGTATGTGGGGTCTGTTGGCAATTTACTGTTATCAAATATGGAATGTTCCTGGTCCTTCAGTTAAACCAAGAGTGCAGAGAAATTGCATGCCTTGGGTATCAAGTGGGCTCATTAAGTAGAAGCAGTCCCTGTGTAACTATCCAGCGCTCAGCTCAAATTTGCCGAGCCATTTTGACAAGGGTGGCTAGGCAGCCTACCAGTTCACACAAACACCTCACGGTTTTTGTTTCCAAGAGCACAGAGGTGAGGGAGGAAGAGAGCACACTGGGAAGTGTGAGTCTCTGAAAAGCTATGACTTAGCCAAAGCAACCTTCAAGTGATGGAGGTGGGAGTCCAGCTATGTTTATATTGTCATTTGCTGCAGTGAATGATCATTTATCAGTTGCTGCCAGCTGATTTACTACTAGTGCAACAGTAATTGTTCAAGTGGTAATATTGGTCGTGTTAGGAGCTGCCCTTCGCTATTTGAGAAACAGGTTATTGTCCCTACTGTGGTGCAAACAGCGTCCCCATGTCTGCCCTCTTGCTCTTGATGCATCACTCTCTGTTGACTTCCACATAGCTGTTATCACCTACCCATGTTCTTATAGGGTTTTGGCACTTGCAATTATTGCTTATTTAGGTAATTATTTCTAACAAATGTGGCTGATTTTCTTTTCTCTACACGTTTTAGTTGGTTTTATTTTAAATCTTAAGTCTCCTTCTCCTGCCTTTTTGCATTCCTGCAGTCCGTTATTTCAACTTACATTTAACTTGCACTTGAATGCCATAGCAGTAGAGTCAGATGCTGAAGGGAAAGTCTTTGGGTTTTCATGTGGGGTCTGGCTATGGGGTGTATTTGTGTTCTTTGTTCAAAGCACAAAAGCCAAGTGTCTCGGGGGCAGGGAGGGAGGGTGGGGGACAGAATAAAAGGAGAAAGCTTTTGTTCTCACTGTTAAAAGGCAAGACTGATATTTGTTTAAACTGGGCTGTGTGTGTTCAGGTCTGGGTTTCCCAGGGAGTTTTGCTCTTAGTTGTGACCACATTGTGTTGTGAGAGGCATCTCTAGAAATTCTTCCAGCAGCACGTTCCACTGCTCAACAGCAGCCATGGGGAAGAGGAAGGGCTGCAGCACCTCCATGGCCAGTGACACGTGTTCTGCTGAAACTGCTGCGCTTGGAAAATGCAAATTTTTGAAACCTGTATGTTCTACAAAAAATGCACTGCTTTGGACAGGAAAGATTGCTCATACCCAGACAGGAATTTGAAGAGAGGGGAAGGGAACTGATGGATACAAAACAGGCACGAATGCACCTGGAATAGCTGGTCCTCTGTGATTACATGGGAGAAGGACTTCAGCTTTCTGCTCTGAATTAAGGAAAGTGAGAACTCATTTTGGCTGCTCCACAGCTCAGGGAAAGTGTCCAACCCAGTGGATTAGTAGCTTTTCTGCAGTGGGCAGAGATACCTTGTTTTTCACAAAAATTCTTGAATGGTCCTGTTTCCTCAGAAATCCTCCTGGCATTCATGGGGTAAGAAAGCAGTTTTCCATCTGTTCTATCTGCTTCCAAAAGTGGCTCACAAGGATTATTCTGTTTATCTGGTCTCCTTATTTTAGCTGAGCCAGGTAGCTGCCTTCACGGAGGGAAGACTAAGTGTTGAAATGGTGCTAGCAATTGGTGGCACCCAGTGTGGAGAACATAGCAACAGAGTGATCACAGAATCACAGAGTGGTAGGGGTTGGAAGGGACCTCCGAAGATCATCTAGTCCAACCCCCCTGCTCAAGCAGGATCCTGGAGTAGGTCACACAGGAACACATCCAGACAGTTGTTAAATGTTTCCAGAGACGGAGACTCTACAACCTCTCTGGGCAGCCTGTGCTCAGAAGGACTGAAGCAAGCAGGATGCTTACTTTTTTTCCCCTAAATAGTATTTTGTGGGAGACACAGTACCTGCTAGATACCACCTCCAGCAACGCACAGGTCTTGAGAGCAATCTCCAAGGGCTCTGTGCTGTTTGCAGCCTTGTCCAGTAGACCACCAAATGCCACCAAAGAGTCCATGCAAAACAAGGTCAGCTGGGATTAGTCCCCCGGTGAAAAACAGTGGGACGAGCAGGGCTTTAACCACTTTTATTCTAATATTATCAGCTCAGCTGTCTCTCAGGTCAGCCTTAGGTCACACTTAGGTATGCTTAGGTTAGTTTGGTGTAGAAGGCCCTTGATTTATGCTGGCATGTCTTGCCGCTGGCATTGTGCCAGTTTGCTCTCTTGCGGTCTCACCAGCCTGAGGAAGACTCAGCCTGATATTGCCAGCTGTCCATGTAATTGCTTATTGGGTTTGGTTTGGGACTTTGCAACATGTTAAGATGCTTCCATCATTGCTTTTGCAGCTTTTACACAGGATTTAATGACTAGTTGGAAATAGGACAGAAGACAAATATGGATGCTTTGTCTTTTTCCTTGGGCATCAGAAATTTGCTCATAGCCATGACAAGTGCTGATGCACAGCTTAAATGAGAGAAGCTGGGATACTAGTTGCAGAAAAGTGTGGGTAGAAGTCTCTTTTAGTAACCTGTGTAGTTCATCAAGGAAAACAGTTGAAGAGGAGTCCATGGCAATTTTAGGGCCTTTTGTTTAATGGTCAGTGTAGACTTTCTTAAGAATATTTGCCCACTGTGTTTTCCCTTTTATCAGGATGATGTCAGTCTTATGCACTGACTATTGACAGTGCTTGTTTTCTGGGTTTCTGAGTGGGCCTGATTCCTGGAAGGAGGATCCTGAATGCTTACTGACTCATCTGGTTGCCGGAGAGGTGAGTGTTCCTGAGAAATACAAGGGGCTGATTTCCAGAGCTAGGTTAAAGTACACACCAAGTTTCTAAAGTGATTTGTAGTCTGGGAAACCTTTGCAAAGTATGAGTTTGCTGTTTTATCTGGCAGTGCAAGGGAAAATTTCCTTACCTTCTTCACAGTAAGGGCGCGGATTTGTAGAAATGTCCCACTCACATCTGCGTAAGACTGCGTTTTCCACTCTCAAGTTTCTAACTCACAATTCTGGCACCCAAGATTCTTGCATGCTTACTGGGTTTTTTGTACCTAGCAAAGTCTGGCATAAAAGAAAAATAATTTTTGAGAGGTGCTTTGTTCACCATTTGAGTAAGAAAATTGCCCACTGGCATAGAGGGAAGAGTCTAATTTCATGTATCACAAGATGTTCACTTGGAGAAAGAAACAGTAAGTGCCAGAACGACATCTGCTCTCTGAATTGTCAGGCTGTATGAAGGGCTTTTGACCACCTTAGAGCCTGCATTGTTTCACTGCATCTGCTGCTCAGTTAAAGCATTATTGAAATTGCATATTGCCACAAGGGGGAAGGTACAGAACAAATTCAGACCACATTTATTCCAGACCATTTGAATGAAATAAAATAGGCTACCCTCCTGGAAGTTACCCACAGGATGCAAACCATCTGATTTTCATGAAGCAATTAGCTGCTAGTTCTTAACAATAATGATATGCTTTGCATTCTGTTTCAGTCAGTTCAGTGTGGTCTGTGGTTTCAATAATTTTCTTGTCTATTTTCAGCTTTAGTAACAATTCCTTCAGTTGCAGGTTTACTAGATGTCTCCCTGGGGCTTGGTTTGAGATAATTCCTAAGAAAATGTAGGTAATTCAGCATATGAAGGTGACACACCCTGGAAAGAATTGATATAGAGTAATTTTAAATTTATACAGATACATTTAATTTGCCTACTTGTTCCTTCTGACTACATCTGATGGCAGATATATTGCCCCTACTTTCTCCCCTGCCCTGTTTTTTCATGGCGTACTTTTGTAGAAGCCTCCGGTGCTGTCACAGGTCAAACATCAACACTGAAGCAACGGGATAGCTTGACCTGGCATAAGCAGTTGCCCTGCTTGTGCTCCTCTGTTCTTTGCCCTTTTTCAGGACCTTCCCAATTAGTCGATAGCTGAATTCTGCAAGAAGTTACTGACAAATTCAGGTACATCACAGGAAGGTACCCCACAGTGCCTGGTGGGATGTTGCCTTTTGGAAGGAGAATAGGATATTTTCCTCAGCTCTCCTTTACTATATGGATTAGGATATAGTGAACTAAATATTTTTCAAAGAAATGGATGCACTTCTCTTATTTAACTCTCAGAACAAAATGACATGAGTTCTGACATCACTGGCCGGGCACAAACCTCAAGGAAAGTTTTTTGAAAGGAAAAATATTATGTCTTGGACCTGCATCTTATAATATTATCCTTTAAAAATGATACACGCTTAGGACTTAACTACATTGTTCCTAATTGTTTTAATATCTCCTCACTAATGAACTTGCATATTGAAGCAAGACAAAGAAGTGTCTTTAGTGCTTAGTTATGTCTGTCTGAGCCACAGAGCTGTAGGCTGTGGCTAGGTTTTTCCAGAAGTTTACATCTGTATCTCCCAGCCTGATGTGCAGCTGTGTCACCTCTGGAGCCTGACCCCCAAGGTGCCCTTGGAGAGCCCAGTTGCTGATGGGACCGCTTTATCCCTTCATCAGTGGTGAAAGCAAAGAAATGGTTTTACAGCTCACCATATTACTCCACAGAAGTTAAAAAACAAGAGTTGAAGAAGGCAACAGTACTGGGAGCCTGGTGTCAAAGAAGGACTTGGAGTAGCAAGCAGCATGTCCACAAATACAAAGAAGGGGTCCTGCACTATGACCTGATAGCATATTCTTGACTTAAGAGTCGGAGCAGTCTGTAATCTCACCACCTGTCTTATAGCAAAGTGTGCTATAGCACCTTGTGCTAAAAGTGTATTCTTTTTCAAATATTTTGTCACAAGACAAAGGTACTCAGAGTACTAGAAAAGAGAGTTGAAATATTGGTTAATTCCTCAAAAGAGCTATCAGGTAGATATTCTAAACCATGTGTTCTCTGTTTGTCGAACTAATACTGTCATTTTTTTACCCCAGAACATTTAATGGTAAGCATTACCTGGGGTTTTGACAAAATGATTCAGACAGAGAAACAAAGGGATTGTTTCTTGATAGAAGCATTTATCTTGTTACTTCATAATGATTTAATAGTTACCCTTTGAATTTCTTTTAATAACATTAGTTGTGTTAGAGCACGAGTGAATTTTATTTTCTTTCCTTTCCTTGCCAAACATCTTCCTTCATCAAAAACTGAACATAGTTGCGACTTCTAATATTCTGTCTTCCTGAGGAGTCAAGTGTATAAGGCAGAGCTGTGTTTTTTTCTAGAAGGTATTATAAAATAAGTAAGGCTTTCGAAAGAAGAGCAGAACTTCAGTTGCTGTGGAAGTGCCAAACCTGACGATGCCTTGTCACAACTAGTCTCAGCTCTCAGCAAGCCTTGAGCAGAGTGACTGCAGATTTTCCTAGGAAACAAAATGCTGGCTGTCACAATACCAGCAGCAAATGTACTTCAATTCTATTCAGGTTTCAGAAGTCAAATTCTCGGTCATATTAAAATTCAGTACTTCTTAAACAAAGGGAGGAATACAGAGAAATCATCAGAGCAGACGTGGATCAGGTTAGGAAAGCTAAAGCCCTGATAGAATTAAATCTGGCCAAGGATGTCAAGAACAATAAGAAAAGCTTCTATAGGTGTGTCAGTGATAAAAGGAAGACTAGGGAAAGTGTGGACCCTCTCTGGAAGGAAATGAGAGACCTGGTTACCTGGGTCATAGAGAAGGCTGAGGTCCTCAGTGATTTTGGCTTAGTCTTCATCGGCAAACGCTCAAGCCACAACACCCAAGTTACAGAAAGGAAAGGAAGGGGTGGGGAGAATGAAGAACCACCCACTGCAGGAGAAGATGAGGTTCAAGACCATCTAAGGAACCTGAAATTGCAGAAGTCCGCGAGACCTGATGAGGTGCACCTGCAGGACCTGAAGGAACTGGCAGATGAAGTTGCTAAGCCACTATCCATCATATTTGAGAAGTTGTGGCAGCCTGGCAAAGTTCCCGGTGACTGGAAAAGAGAAAACACAACCTCCATTTTTAAAAAGAGAAAAAAGGAAGACCTGGGGAACTAACTACAGGCCAGATAGTCTCACCTCTGTGCCTGGCAAGATCATGGAGCAGATCCTCCTGGAAACTATGCTAAGGTACATGGAAAATGAGGAGGTTGCTGTTGACAGCCAACATGGCTTCACTAAGGGCAAATCATACCTGAAAAATTTGGTGACCTTCTACAATGGGGTTACAGTGCTAGTGGATAGGAGAAGAGCAACTGATGTCATCTGCCTGGACTTGTGCAAAGCATTTGACATTATCCCACATGACATTCTTGTCTCTAAATTGGAGAGACATGGATTTGATGGACAGACCACTCAGTGGATAAGAAATTGGTTGGATGGTCATGCTCAAAGAGTTGCGGTCAACGGCTCAATGTCCAGTTGGAGACCAGTGGCAAATGGCATTCCTCAGACGTTGGTATTGGAACCAGTGCTGTTTAACATCTTTATCGTCGACATGGCAGTAGGATCAAGTGCAGGGGGTTTGAAACTAGATGATCTTTAAGGTCCCTTCCAACCCAAACCATTCTATGATTCCATGGTTCTATGAAAGATCTGTTGTATGTTAATGAGGTCAGCTAATCAGGCCCTAAGTTTTGTGTCCTAAAAGTAAACCAAACTGTCACATTGTTTCAGTACTGACTCAGAAAAAAGACTTTTTTTTTGTCCTGAATCATTAACCCAATAAAAGCCCTGTACACCTTCCATGGGACGTTTTACAGCTACTAACACCTGTGGCTTAGTTTAAAAAATGCAGTGTAAAGGTTGTGTAACAAACCCAGTTTGCAATCTAGGGCTAGTTACACCACTTCTCTCCAAATTCCAAATTTAAAATTCCATTTGTAGCATGGAGGCTCTTATCTAGTGGAATTTATTTAACATGAAATCTTTTCATCCAGGTCAATATTTTTACAGACTAATGAAATAGAACCTGTCCCTTAAATTTCATGAGTTGCAGTGATTTCTGAGCAGATCTCTTTGGGCTATTAAATGAGTCATTATGCTGATTTTAACAGCATAATGAAGCTCTTTCACATTTCAGATATTGAGAGGAAGCTATGAAAATATTTCACCTGCAAGGGAGAGTGTGCTACTTATTAGACCTTTCATTTTGGACGAGCAAGAAAGAAAATAGACTGCACATTCTACTGACTGTTGATCTCTGCTGATGTACAGCTCTTGCTGAACTTGAAAAATACACTTAAAAATCAAATATATGTTGAAATCATAGAACAAAGACAGACCTCCTTTTTGGCTTGCACTTCAGATGTAGTTAAAGAAGGTGAGCTCCTAGGTTTCCTTATCAATTCATACCAATCTGTAAACCTTGACCAGCACCTCTGTCACACTGTCTTGCTGAAAAAAAAAGAGGAGGTGCATAAAGTTTAACTGGTGTTGGCCAAAAGCAAGAACACCAAAGATACCTTTTCAGTTGCCCCAAAGAACCAGTATACAAATGGAATCTTCCCATAACTTCTCCTTCTGTGCTATTAGATCAACATTAACTAAAAAGCACTCCTGGTAGAGTGACTCTAACCAGCAACTGTTTTAAGAGCCTTTCCCATCTGCAGGTGAAATGAAGCTGAAGATTTATTTTGCCGGACACTGGTGTTGATAGATAACCTAACATGAAAATTAAAAGTGTTTCCTCTAGATACGAGACTGTTTCACCTCTGTCAGCTCTTCAGCTGTGATCTTAAATACTGTGTAGAATAATGTAATATGTTCATAAAACTGTATTTCCTTGGGCTTTTTCCCCACACTCACCACTAACTTAATGCAGTTGGCTGGGACTAGCAGGAGCTTATTATGCTTAACCTCTATAAACATTTGCAGCATGCAGGGTGCCTACTTCCATTTGAACTGCTTGTAAACCATCTGTTCCTAGTGTTTTCCCAGGGTGCAAATGGGATCCAGGAAAAACAGAATGTTTTACTAGCTGTAAACCAAATACTACAGTGGTGATCAGATTCCAGTTTCCTTTAATGGCTTCAAAGTCTTTAAATTTGAATCACTTAAACACATCATGTCAGTAACTTGCATGCAAAAAAGCATTAAAGCTGAAAAATGAAGGTGGCTCATTAGAGCTGATGCTCCTATTAATGAGTAATAATTGGAGAGCACTACTTTAAGTGCACTCATTATTCTGTTGCTTCGAGTGAAGACATTATAGAAGTTTCTCTGAAAATGTGATGTTTTAGAGACTTCATCAGTTAAAATGAAAGACTCCATCTGAGCAGGCACTTGGTGTGCTGTTGGTACCACTTGCAGCCCCTTGTACCATAGGAGCATCATGGGTCTGCTCATTATACAGCTCTTTGAGAAGGTAGAAAAGATGTCCAGTGCACAGTTGTGTGTCTAGCTCAGTGTGAGCAGGGCCATGACTGCTGCTTCAGTGCCTAGATGTGCCCATGTCTGGGGGGAGTATGCTGTGCAGGGGGAAAGGCAGTCCCACTCACTGCTGGCTGCTGGGACACGTGTAACAGGATGCCCAAGCCTCTGGGGCAAGGGAGGAAGGGGTTCTTGGGAGGAGTGGCTGCCTGCTCCATGGTCTCCAGATGGGCACCATTCTCTGCAGAGTCATTTCAAGAGAACCCAAGTCCTGGACATGGCCTGCAGTTGGAGCAGGAGCACTGTGGTACCACCCTGCCTGTCTGGCCACTCTCTTCTTCCCTCAGGCTTGAGGTCCTGATTTGCAGCCTCCTAGACCAGAGTAGTCAGACTCTGCCACACAGCACCACCACAGCATTGGCTGGAAGGGGCGGCTGGAGGTTTCTTGTCCCTCCCCACTTGGAGCAGGACTGTTGCTAAGTTGGACTGGGCTCTGTCCAGCCAAGTCCCCCAAAAGCCTCTGAGGAAGTGGCTCCACACCATCTCTGGTGAGCCAATCTAGTTCTGCACTGCCCCCCCGGGAAAGGAGGCTCTCCTCGCCTGCCATTTGAACCCCTGCAGGAAGACTATTTTGGGTGTTAATCTCTTTCTCTTGAATTTCCTGTGGAAAGAGGAAATTCACTGCTGCATTTTCTTTCCACTCCACTTCCCAAACTTCACACAAACGACATGCAAGCAAAAGCCCCACCCAAAGCAGCACCTCAAGTGTTACAGGACAAGTGGGTGTATATGAAGCAAGCACAATTTCTCTCTTCAAAAGATCATCAGAGTAGGTTTTTCCTGGAACCTTTGCAGGGTTTGATAGGCAGAGCAGTATGCTGCAGAGAAGAGGGGGTGAGCTGAGGATTTTATTTCAGTTGGTAACACCAGACTTGGAAGCTCTACACAAGAAGGACAAAAGTCCTGGTTTAAGGGGCACACAATCAGGGCACTGATACATCTTCACAGTGCTGAGAGGACCTGGGAGATATACATATGGCACATTATTCAGCACAACAGCTTATTTGAGGGTGTAACATATGCCAAGCAAGATGACATCAGATCTCAAGAATCTACACTGCACATTGCTAAGCTGATAACCATGACAGTTCTGAAAAGTGGGAGGAAAAGGATAAATAGAGTTTTGAGCAGAGGGTGGCAAATGAATTTCAACAACTGGAATGTAAGAGAAGAAAAAAGTTTTCTTGGTGAAATGAGGGAACTCAAGTAGCTGAGGAGGAGGCTGTCCTCTCGGGGTGTCAGAAAATTATTGGCATCTAGAATGAGGTTTGGCCACTATTGCAGAGACTAAGCTGTGTGTTTAACTGGCTTGTTTTCGGTGAAGAGAGATCTCATTTCTTATGGTTAGCATAAGCATGAGAAACCTTTTCAAGCACTAAACATTTACTATTAATAACGTGTTGGAGTTACTATCTGTCATGAGCTGCGGGTATGTTGAGTAGGACACTATAAGCCCTATGCTATGTTTTACAATGAAGTATTTTCCGGTTTGCAGTTGGCTTGCTCACTTCAGCATGGATCTGTTTGTGTTGCAACCCCAGAAGTGATGATAATGGCTTCCACTGAAGTGGATCCAAGTGTACACTACATAACATCCTTTCATCCACCACTGGGTGTGAAATAAAGGAATTGTTCAAGCATATGAAGTAACTATTTAAATCAGATTTGAACATGAAATGAAAAAATCATTCTGTAGCCAACTGAAACAGCATGGAAAGTTTGCAGAGGTAGATGGTAACTGCCTGAACTGGAATCCAGCCAGAAAATCCAAGCTAACATCCTGATGCAAAAGCTTTGCTAGACACTCACTCCTACAGAGAGAAAGGCACTCCTGAAATGGGAACAGCAAGAAGTGATGAGGACTTCTCTTTCATGCCTTGTGTCAAAGACAGCATCACTTGCAGCATACTCCCATCACACTCTTTCAAAGCGGACTGTGCTTAGTCAGCCAGCGCCACCATAAGTTGCAGCATGCAAGTTTTCCTTGGAGGGCTCTTGTCCAAATCCTTTCCTGTTGCATTCGCAAGACTTGACAAGTGATGGCACGGTTGCTATTGACATAGGTATCACTGCTTTGCACAGATGCAGTCCAGCTGAAGTAGTTTGAAGCTCTAGCAGCTCCCAGTCTGAGGAGAGGCTAGGTGGAGGCACTGTCTCAGGGGCAGCACTGCCCAAGGAAGTCTGTATGTGGCAGGCATGGCTGGGCTCACATGAAACATACTGGCTGAAAGCCAGAACAGAGCTCCTCAGGCAGCCATGCTCTGCTGCTCACTAAACACTGAGCTTCTCCTTTTCCTAGTGCAACTCTGGCAGATGAGAGTGAACCCGTCGCAGAACAATTTTCATGTGTAATTCTCAACTAAGTGCTCAACAGGCCAGACCAGCAGGCCACCTTGGACATCCTTTGACATAGTGGTGATCACATTCCTCCCCAGAAACAACAAAGACCAAGATGAATCTGGACATTCCTCACACTGAAATGCTGAACATAGGGATGATCATGCATGTTCACATACTGGCTTTATGACAACAGTGGGACTCCCACATGGTAAAACTTCTGGGCTAGCATGTCTGTGTCCAGCCTGATAGCTATACAGGGTGCTGCTGAGCACAGTTAAGATCATTCCTCATGTGGATCTTTAGATGCTGTTGTCTCTTAGATATTATCCCAGTTTCATCTTATCTCATTTCTGTTCTAGTTTTCATCTCCCATTGACAGTGGAGACATCTAAATGACACCTGTGGTGGCACGTACAGCCAGTATTCATGGCCCTGGAAACCCCATATCAACCTCTCAGTGTGGCGGAGAGCCACAAGACATGCACCACATACAGTGGGTAGCTGAGGTATGGTTAAAAGTCTGGCAGGGAGAGGATGATCAAGGCTCACTGCTTAATTATAGGTTGGGGCTGTGCACACAGCTGTATCCTCAGCTATGAGATACTGGAGTCCTTCCTGCTGCAGATCCAGGCCATTCAGCCACTGCACACCAGCACACCTCGTGGGACCAAGCCTCCTGTTTGCATGGCTATTCCTCCAGAGATGTGTCCAGCCCTCCCTGCCTCACAGCATTTCAAAACAAGCATGACGAACTCTCACAAACTGGCAGCTAAAATTCAATAGTTTCACACATTTTTGCACAGTAGAATTCCTCATGAGAGACAAAAGCAGTGGCTCTAATCCTTGTCTCTACTCTGCTCCATTGGCTTCCCAGTTTGCCTTCCTGCTTCTAGTAATGTTCACTGCGGGCGAATGGAAAAGAGAGATCATCTCTTAGATAGCACAGGGGGGAAAAAAACAACCAAAGGCAAGGTTCATGCTCCACTTCAGAACACTGCTTTCCCTGTGCCTGCTGGTGAGGTTCTCTGAGAATGCACAGAGAGCACTGCAATGTGTCACATCTCCTTAGGGACAGCGTGTCTTCCTGACTGAGAATCAGATTAAAGATTAATCTTTTTCTGAGCTGTTTCCAGAAAAGCCCCAATTCACCCAAGCACTGACCTAGCTGTGTACAGAACTTTGCTGGCCTGTGCCCAGAATGTGCACCATTCACTTCAGGGCTCTGCTCCATGATCTGAACAGCCCTCTGGTGTTAGAGAGTCTGGGGTGATTGTGACTTGCAGGAGGATGCATTTCATGGGTTGCCAGGTTGGGAGTTTAGGCACGTTTTAATTCACTTGTTTCTCTTCAGCAATTGCTGTTCTGACCGACTGAGCAGGGGTCTCCATCCTCCCCAGACCAGACCTCTCCTGGGACATCAAACAGGACCCCAGTCAGCCTTTTCAACACAGATTGAGAAATGCTGCCTGGTGGCAGAAAAGCATTTAACACTGGTCCATGGGCCTAGTGATGCTTTTTGCAGGGCGTTTTGGTCCAGAGAATCACCAAGCAGTGCACACTCTTGGCACACGCTGGCAGGATCCTGGGCTCAAACTCACTTGAGGCTAACTGTGCTCTGGTGGGAAATGGTAAAGGCCACTGGTGTGATTTAGAGGTACCTCAGCCTGTAGACTCAAAAAGGGAAAAAAGTGCAATAAAGAAACTACTAAGGAAAGAATAGAGAAAAAGTAAGGAAAGAACAGAGGAAGAATTTTTCATCAAGTGGAAGGAAAACCTCTTGAGGAGCAGAGAAACTATATTCCTAATGCAGTACTCTGGAAACCAGAGATCATTCAGATCAACTGGAAGTTATGCTTGTTATTTAAATGGCAGTAGTCCTTTTCTCAAGCTCATGTTACCCACTCAAGATAAAAGAACCACTGACAAAACACCTGGAGCTGACAGTGCCCGGCTTTCCAGGGGCTTCTGGCAAATACTTTTAATTCCCCGTTGTCTACCCAGTCTGTTCTTCATGCTGCTGGGGAAATTTCCAGAGAGGGGCTCTGTATCCTCTCCTGTTCCCTGCAGCCAGCCCCATTCTGTGGACAGGAGTGGGGCTTGTGCTATAGGATGAGTTGGTTAGGTGAGACAGCCTTTTCTCTCTGGCTGGAGACACTGACCAGCTTTGATTTGTGGTTTTCTTTTTTGTTTGGGGTTTGTTTTTTCTTCTGTTTCAAGTGGTTCTGGAGAAAAAGTGTTGCTGCTATGACTACATTTCTGCCAGTTTCTGAAAAGGCAAATGTGCCATCTGAGCAGGGCTGATTTTTATATACACACTCAGCATTTTCTGACAAACACACCCTTTGCTTCTTCCTAAACAAAACCACTCAGCTGTGTCCCTGCCGTAGGCAGGAACATCAGACTTCTCAAACATCAGCAGTTTTTGAAATTTTCAAAAGTTAACACTAACTGAAAATGCAATCGAAATGTTTTCATAAGGTGATCTTAAGTATATGCCTTTGCATTATAAGCTCTTATAATTTCTCTGATAGAAATATAGGCCAGTATTCATTAGCACAAGCCTGTCTTCCCAGTCTAGTTAGCTCAGTGGGACACTGAACTAGGGAAAGGAAAATACTTTTTCTTTCCAGGTCAGGATTACTTTGGACACCAATGACAGACAGTTTATAAACTGTGGATCTAGTCAATCCTTCAGTAGCAAAGGAAGATGAAGGGGCAGATCTCCTGGTGGTGTCCTGCCCTGCCTGGCTGAGACTGCGGTGACCTACAGCAGCCCTCTCCCAACACATTCCTCCACCCACAATCCAGAACTCCCCATTCCTTCCTACAGCAGAGATGCTCTGTCTCTATTGCCAGAAAACTCTCTGGAAGCGGCAGGGTTTGTCCTGCTGTTCATGGCCCTGCAGGGCACGATAGGGTCTGGGTATCAGTGCTATGGCAATTTCGCTGCCTCCTCCTGCAAACCTTCTCCCTGGGGCTCTAGGTGAGTTGTACTGTATGTAGCAGAGAGTAAAACCTATTGCAAATTCAATGTACTGGACTTGACCAACTGTGGTTTTAAAATATGAGCAGATGGAGAAAACCTCCATATTTACTTTTAATTACTTCTCACGTTGTTAAAGTGCTTCATAGAAAGCTAAATTAGAAGAGATGGTGAGAAACATGAGATTTTAGATTTTACAAGGCACAAAGAACCTCCCCAATCAACATGGCTATATAACAATCTTTCCCATATACCTCAGCATTTAAGGATTATCACCTCTTGATCTAACCAGCTGCTCCATGACCCCACAGTTTGGAAGCTGCTATAATAAGACACACAAATACCTGTGCACAATGTCGCCTACACTAGGGAGTCTGCTACTCTGTTATACTTGGATTTCGCACCGGCTCTGTGTGCTGTACTTCATTTGACAGTACCATATCTCAAGAGTTTCTCCAGTATGAAATAGGCCAAAAAATAGCACAAGAGTGTTGTCACATACTCGAGATGCCTTGAAAAATGGAGTTCAAGCCTTTTCAGCTGGAATTTCATCTTGGCATTGCTTCTTCACTAGATGAAGACCTAAATAAGTGACTTTGAGCAAAGTCAACAGCAGTTCCACATTTTATTCCATCTCACAAAAATACTCAGCTACATTTTTATTTCATCTGCTGTCAGGTGCAGGTTATACATCACCTGCAGCAGCTCTGAGCTTCTTCCTTGGAGGTGATACAAGGGCTAAGGCTGACATTGTGAACTATGTGAGGCCTTCTAAGACCCTTTCTATACCAGTTCTACCTTGGCAGAATCACAGAATAGCTTTGTTTGGAAGAGACCTCTAAGATCATCAAGTCCAACCATGAACCTAACACTGCCAATTACCCACTGCACCACATCCTTCAGCACCTCATCTGCATGTTTCTTAAATACCTCCAGGGATGGGGAGATCTGAGCAATCCTCTAGGATCTCAGCACTTCATAATGAATGAGAAGCTGGTGAGGAGCTCCTGTTGTAGCAGTATTAAGGCACCACTGAAATAGCGGTTAATATTGGCAACTGTTCACTGCAGAATTCCGACCCTCCCCCAACCCAACCAGCCCTTCTGCTGCAAGATGTGTAATGCGGAGAAGAGACTCAAAACTGGCAGCTGTAGGTAGTTAGCTCTCATAGCTTGGTCTTCGCATTCATCCACCCCAGGCTTGGCTCTTCAAAACATAGTCATTCTCTCTTCTGGCCTCAGAAATCCAGTTCTCCTGCAGGAGATGTCTTTCATATAGTGAGCTGATCTCTCTCTTGCTTTTCAAGATCCAGACCTATTTCCTGGCTCTGTACTAGGGTGGACATAGCAGGACTGCTCTGGTTCTATATTGTGCAGCAGAAGTGATTTCCAGACCACCAAGTACTCTCTGACATGGCACCTGCTGATAGTTTAAGTCCAGATCAAGGCACTTTCAGCCACCTCACTCAGCCAGAACTGGGGACTCAGGACACCTGCCCCTTTTGTAAGGCACAGCCAGCTGACAACACAGGAGGCAATTTAACAAGAATCTTCCCCACTCCTACCCGGGTCTTTGGGTGTTCAACAGTCCAGCAACTGTGGAAAGTATTTATTTTTCTTAGAATTAATCGAGCTGTGAGCTGGATTAACTGACACAGAGGCCTCTGATCACCACCAGATGTTCGCAAATTACCCAAATAGCAATGTGTGTCTGCTTTCAAAACTGGTCTGCATTCCTGAGAAAGAGGAAAGGGGGTGGATAATTTGACCAGTGTTGGGTTTGTGTAGTTAAGATGATGGATAAATAATTTTGTTTGTGTATCCCCAAGTCCAGAAAACCCGTCCTTATGACCCATGGCTCCTTAGGGGTTTTTTTGTTTGTTTGTTTTTTACCCTAGAAAAATGTGGAAAAAAGGGTCCAAGTCTTTTCTGATGGAAACCCCACATAGGCTTATTAAGTCAATGCAGAAGTACTGGTAATGGTTTAAACTCATCTGCAGGTACCTACTGCTTCTTGTCCTGCCCCTTAGCTGATTGTTTTACCTTAGCATGGCTCCTGATCCCATTATTTCTCATCAATGGCTTTGCCTACCTTACTGAGATCAAGGCTCAGACAATGCATTACTGCCTGAGAGCTATACTATAAAGGACATGCAGGAGCTGATGTGGGCAGATATGCTATGGTTCCTACTGACACCAGAAATAAAGTTCCCTGTGAGTGCCATAGGAAGGGGCCATGAGTCCCGGGGACTATAATTTGCTGCAACTTTGTGTAATACCTGATGTGAAAGTACCCCAGCCTAGCAAGTGCTCAAGGCACTATTGCCATGAGTAATATTGCAGCAGCAGGAGCTTCTGATTAAGTGAAACACATCCCAAAATAGGTAAGAGCTTGTAGTGGTGTCAGAGTCATTACGTGGCAATGCGTAGCCCTCCAACATCTCGTGCCAAGCAGCCCAATCTGTCTTGGGCTACCTCTTTCAAGATCCCCCGTCCCGTGCCATCCAGCCCAGGGAGGGGGAAGACCTGGACCAGTTACAGCAGTTACTCTCAGTGTTAGGAGCAATGGGATTTTCTTTGCATTAGTCTCCTTTCAGCCAGTGCTTATAACCTGTTCTCTCTCTGGATTTACAGGATAACCTGGCAAATCTGTACCAGTACAGTTCTCTTAAATAGAAAATTTACGTTTTGGGTTAACAATGTCCTTGGTTTACTGAGATCATAATTGAAAAAATTGCCCCGTTACCTTGCTTTGGAAAAAGCTCACTTTCGTTCTCCACCCATTAACTCCTGTCAATACACACAGTGTAAAAAGCCATGTGGTTTAAGCTATTTTAATATTGATTCAACATATGTCAGCTGGGACTGGATCTCTACCCAGTTCATCTATTTGCCTGTCTTATCCATCTATCTATAAATTTAATTTGTTACACAGACATTTAATACCAATATGGTCTTAATTTATACTATGGGAACAGCCTTTGCTGATCCATGCTCCAAGCAGAGAACAGCACTTGTGTTTTCAAAAGGCATTGCAGCCAACATGGCAAACTGTAGATAACAATAGAGGGTCACAGATGAACCAATATCTAAACACAAGAAAAAATAAAGAATGGTTTTCTTAAATCTCAACAGAAATGTGGCTGTGCAACATTCTGGGTTTGGCTATTAAAATAGTCTTGCATGCATTTTCATTCAAACTGTTTCAGTCTTTAATATGTTATAAAGGTAGTGAAAACAATAAAAACTGAGAACAGGGTATACAGTGACACCTTCCAGACTGAATTTCTCCATTGTTTTGTTTGCTTAATAGCCCATTACACAGAATAAAGAGGGAGTTTTTAAAGCCATCAATTTAGTTAGCCAATCACTGGAGATCTAAAAGGCAGAGATATAATAAATGCCTGTCCAGCATTCTTCAAATATAACCCCCAGAGATTTTAATAAAAACACTGTGTCAAGAGCTGGCCAAAAAATATTTGAAAGAGTTAATAAACGAAATTATAACATTAAGCTCTTCAACATAAACTGTTTTATATGAGTGAAACTATTTTAAAATATGAGAATGTAATATATTCCTGCTTCCCCCTTCCTGGAATTAAAATTATTATGTTATTAATGAAACATCAAAATAAAAAACAACACTTAAAATCAGTTTTGCAATAAACAGTACCAGGTCATATCTGTTCCTGTCATTACAAATAAAGTTGTCATAGTATAACCCCAAGATCTACCACACATCTTCGCACATATAGCCTCCCTAGCATTTGTTGATAGAAAAAGGAGCAAGATGTACCTGTTAGTCTACTGGCTTTAATTAGCTCAAATGAACAGCACATCTACAGGATCATTTTAAACACACAGGAATAGTAGGTTTCTGAAAGAAGCAAATCAAGGATGACATTTGGATGAATTCTGATGAGAACTCTCTTGGAGCTGAACAGACTCGAGAAAGTTTATATAGCTTGTTCTGCTTTCCACAGTTCTTACACTCCTGCTGATACTAATTAATTCCTTTGGTAGTGAAAAGGCAAATGAGAAAAGACATTGAAGTATATTTTACAGACTTTAATCCTGTGAAGTGTTTAGTACCTTAAAAAATAAAGCATTACTGAATCCAGAATGGCCTTTGGGTATATAACAGACAACTGAGGCTATGCCAGTTACGGAGATGGGCTTGGATGTCATTAGCACAGCAGTCACGGCAAACTAGGGCTTACTAAAGAGCCTGGGGGAGCGCAGCAGTGGTGAGCCCAGATGGTTAGCTGCTGCAGCTAACCAGTTAGCTAACTTCAGACGTGTTCCTGTGCACCTGCAGAAGAAGCTCAAATGCTTTCACTGTGTAAAGTGGTCATCCCCATGTCCATGCACTGACTCCCATGGAGTGCGTGGGGGTGAGCACTGAGGAGAGGCTCTGGAGCAGATCCCATGCGCTTGTGTGCACATTCACTGTAAACCAAACACCCTCTTTTCCATCTGCGTTACTGTGCACTGTCCTCTTTTGTAACAGCCCTTCTGCTCTGCCAAAATGGCAGCAGCTACAAGAGAGAGAAAAAAGGGAAGGAAGGAGCTGAAGAGTAGCCACCCTTCCTGCTGTTCCTGGGCTGAATAACTAATACTCTTTTTATATTCTGTCACACTGCCTGTTAGCAGCACAGATGGTAAAAAATACCCCCAAATGCAAAGGAGTGTAAAATAAAGATATAACCATGTGGAACCTAGACAGGCTGTGTAGGGTAAGCAAGCAGAGTACATTTGAATACAGCTAAATGGCAAATCATCCATTGAAGCCTGCAAAGCATAGTGTAGGTTTGCAGAACAAGGGAACTCATCCCAACAGTTTGAAGAAGGATGTGGGGTCACGGCAGACACTTAGCTAGTATCAAGCTCCCTGTGTGACATGGGGGCCTGTTTTGCCAATTTCTAGGCCTAGTACAAAGGACACAGCCAGCAGTAGAATGAACCAGTAACCAGATTCTATTGCACACAACAAGGTCAGTGCATGGGTGATCGATGGGGGTACAAACAAGTCAATCAGATTACACGTAACAGACATCAACCCCAGTAACCCCAAGAATGATACAACACAGCCAACAATCGGTGGGACAAACAAAGCAACGAAGTCTCCCATGGCAGAGATGGGAGACAGCCAAGCCAATAGGCTGATGATATGGGATAGAGGTAGCCACATACTGTTCTCACAGAGCCCGTGTTCACAAGCACCAAACCTGACCAGGGCCCAGTGGCAGGGAGAGTCAGGAGGTCCTTCCTCAACAGGGAAACTCTGCAAAGTGCATCCACCTCACAGACAGACACTCCACCCTTCCTGCAAGTGGTCCCAGCTTTTATCCCCAAAGCAGGACACCTGGCGCCCATTTACCCAAGGGCTTTCCCTTCAAGGCCGGCCACACCTTGGAGGAAAGCCAAAAGGCAAACTCATCCCCTCCTTTTGAAGGCCCGTGGGAACCACCCATATGTCAACCTTAAATCAGGGGTTGGGGTTCAAACCCCAGCACTTCAGGGCCACAGGGGCTAATGGAGGACCATGAAAATGAGCGTGCATCCAGCTGCAAAAAAGTTTCCACATGTCTGCCTTCTTTGACACTGTTGCAAATCCTGGAGTGCTCAGCTGGCTCTGGACACCTGCAGTTCAAGAAGGAATCAGAGGCTGTCAGAGCAGGGCTAGGAATGATTAACAGATTGGAAAGTGCCTTCTAGTAAAGGATTTGAGCAGGAGCTCAAATCTGTGCAGTGTAGCAAAAAAAAGAGGGATTTTGAATGTTGTTTGATGACAGTCTAAGAACAATTGAAAGGACACAGAAATGGGATGTTAAGTTTCATTATTCTGGCAGAGAATGGTATAGGCAGATTCAGTGACCAGATCTGAGGTGCAATAAACTCAACCAGAAATATGTCACTGTATTCTTAATAGGGAGAATATTTAGGTTTTGGGACCTCTTTGCAGTGTTGTGGTGGTTCCACCTCCATGAAAGCTGTAAAATGGAGAGGGCGGTTTTCCCAAATGGTCTGCTCCAACACAAGCTGAAATGAATTCAGGGTGCTTCTTGGGCCTGAGTTTTAGAAAAGCTCGGGCTGGATGGTCACGGCATCTTTTCTGGATTTTCACCACGGAGACACTTGCATCTTCCCTGGCCCAGCTTTGTTGAAGCTGAGGTTCATCTGCACACACTAGGCCTACATTTCAGCCATAGTTAAGGCTTGGTCCTGGAAGTAGATAGCTCAAGGGATCTGGCCTACAAATAAGAGAGGAATCAAAATGTTTCAGTGCCTGACATCAGATATTGCTATTGTCTGTAGCAGCATGCAACTTGTTTGCTAATGAGCTCATTAATCCTTTGCTCTCTGAAGATCTTGCCTTTGAGGTTAGATAAAAGCTGCTCTCCAAGGAGACTTCCTCTTCCTTGGCTGCTTTTCCTCCCCAGGAGCAAAGACGAAGCCTGTGCAGAAGGGTGTGTTTTGGGTCAGGAGTTTGGCATTTGTTGAAGAGGACAGCTAGAACATTCCCTCCACATCCCAAGTGGTGGCAACATTGGATAATTTCAGATCTTGGCCCCTGAAAGGTTTACTTTGCTTAGAGGCGGTGGTTACTGAAGCTGTTCAGCAGCTGTAGGGGAGCTGCATCACATTTGTGAGATTGTGCTCATGCTCTTGCCTCCTAACCCTGAAACGTGGATGGATCACAAGGTTGTCTTATGGGGCCCTGGGAGCAAGTGACGCAGGAACGAAGTTCATAATGGACACCACTATTTCTCTCTGCTGCATCAAGCCTTTAAGAGGAATCCATGCAAATGTTTCCAAAGGTCTCCTCAGAATTAGCTTTTATACATGGCTCGTTCATGCTGTTGCATTTTGTTGCGTCCTTTTTGAGGCACTCGAAGGCCAGGGGAAGGCATATTAGCTGGAGTCTGGTAGTGGGAGGAGTGCTGCTGTCTGTACAGGCTCAGGGACTCCACAGAGACAAAGCAGGGCTGCTGGAAATCTATGCTGAGAGCTTAACCCATTACCTATGTTTCTGTGGGCAAACCCGACATGATGGCTTCGCTACTCCCCAACAACACAGTCATGTTTCCCTGAAGGGGAGGCTTCTGGCTCTAGATTTGGGGTGTGGGAAGGAAAACAGTTGCAATGCTTTGATAGGAAAGAACTCATCAGTGAAGACCTGATCTTTACATTGGGGTGGAGGTGGGACTGGGAGGCAGTGGGGAGGAGAAAACCTCAACTATTTTGATACATTAAAGGTGGCAGGTGCCTATTTTCTGACACTGTTACACAACCATTTTACATATCCCTTTTTTCCCTGGCCCTCAACATATGGGAAGAACATTATTTCTCCCTTTTTTTAAAACAGATGGAGGCTGCTGGTCGCCACAGCTCTGTTGATAGTCAGTTCACTATTTGGAATGTACATGGACTTGGTAAAATATATTCCTCTTATGAACTGGCTAATCTTTGAAATTTAAGTTTCCTGAGTTTCCTGTACCATCTTCAAAGAAAAGCAGTTGCTGCTTTTTTCCCCCCTCTTAACAATCATGCTCTAGAAGTCAAATAACTCAGAAAACAGGAAATTAAATGAATTACTGCAAAATCCTGCAGACGATTCTAATTTTGTTTTTACAGCTACTAAAGATAATATGTTTTTATACAAAACCATAGAATAACTACACTGTTAATTTTTTTTTGCATGTAATTCATTTACTTACACTATACTTAGTGTCAGAGTCCTTTTACTGTAGCCTTTATTCATAATGAAAGAAAATTAGTATCTTTCATGTAAGGTCTTTGGAGCATATGTCTCACAAGGACTTCATCATGACACTCTCTGGAAGCTCAGCAGCTTATCAATGAGATCTTTTGAGCTCAGTGTTCAAGAAATATGTTTCTCCACACATACCAGCAGAAATAGGAGCAGTTTTTAAATAAAGACAGGCCCCGTAAAAATTCCCAAAAGATTAAGGCAAGAGACCAAAAGGACAGAACTTCTTAAAGAATGAAGAAAGCTCTGCTAACAGACTGAAAGTATTACTACTCGCTGTATTACTCCAACATTTCTGTTTGCTGAAACCAGTCGGCATGCCTCTGCTGGGCTGGAGACAGCAGATGGCACAGTATGCCTGTCCCTCAAGGGACTGTTGGGTTGTGTACTTAGAATGAGTTTTGTTGGTCTCAACCTAGGCAGGTCTCAAAGGCTATTATGACTGCTTCATGTTCTGCCTGAAACTCCAACATAGAAGCCATTTCTGGATGTACACAGCAAATGAACTGACCTGAAGTATGACTTCCTACTGGCACACTTCTCCGGACTAATTTTCATTTCTTTTTCTTAGAAGAGACCATCCTTTTCCAGGTCTAGCACCACCCACAAGTATCAGGAATGTATGGCTTCTTAAAGAATCAAAACACTACTCAGGATTTTGTGTAAACAAGTACCAGTGAGAAACCCAGAGTGGGGTTGTATTGGCCTTAATGTGTGACATGGGACTACACTTTGTTAGTGAGAAAACCTGCCATATGTTATCCCTGGAAAATCACCACTCCAAGCTGTCCTGATACCTATGGACAGATGCAGAGATTTGTACCAGAAATATTACAATTCTAAGATGAAGAGGAAATACACGTGTGAAAGAATGAGAAAAACCAACAGAGCAAGGGTTAAAGGAATGGCCTGTGCCCATAGCCAAGGACATGACTATAAATGATAAAGCTGGTAAACACAGAGGAATGTGTTGTTTATACCAAGACCAGAAAGCTTGTGCTCTCATAAAGCCATGCTCTGGTGCTAGGAAGATAATGGCAGAGCTACAGCCTGGTGGTACACGTGCTGTTCTTCTTCCAGCTCTCCCAGCAGGACCATAGACTGCAGCTGCACAAATACCCAAAACTGGGAAAGAAAACAATCAGAAAACTTGCCTATAAGTCTTGCTGCTTTGGAATATATGTGTGTGAGTGTCAATGGGTAGAAGCAACTTACACAGAGATTTGTAAAATTTGGAAAATAAAATTATTTTCACAGGCATTTGTGCTTAGTCTTCTTTCACTTATTTCCTACACAGATTTAATTTATGACTGGAAACTTCCCCTAAAGGAGCCCACCCCTGAAGCTTTGTTAAGAGGTACTTGCCTTTCTCAACATTAGATCTCAAAAAAATAGTAATTGACAACATATTATACCCAGAGGCCATGTGAGCTAGCTTCTACCTGCAAGACATTCTGATTGTCTGTTTCTTGAGAGGGATGACAGAAGGTGGGTTAAAAAAAAATATGCACATTGTACTTTCAAAATGTCATTAGTCAAAAGACTGCCTAGACCTATAACCCCAAACATGTAAATCAATGCCCATTTGGAAGCTCAAAGCACACACTTCATCTCTTTTCACCTTGTAGGAAATTACCAGAAGCAGTCAGAAGGAAAACTCCCTGCTGCTCCTGACCTGGAAAGAATGCTGGGGCTGAAATGCTATTGCCTGAGGCGCCAACACAAATAGCTAGGAGAAAAAGTCAACCCCACAGCCTGGAGGGGTGGGAAAGGGTACAGGATGGGATAGGTTACTGCAATAGCAGAGAAAAGATTCAACACTGCAGAGTTCTGTTCCAGTAGTTAATGGAAATAGCTTCTGAATGAAGTGAGAATAAATATAATGCCAGAAATCAAACTTCACACTTGATATGCCTCATTACTAGCTGGAAGGTACAAAAGCAGAGAGAAAGTGCCTATAAAGAAATGGGAAAAGTGCCCATACTTCAGAAAAATAATCAGAAATGTCTTTGCTAACTGTGAGGCAGGTAGTCTGAAGTAAGCAAGTAGCAGTAAGGAGGGGAGCTCACCCTGGGATCTGACATGCTTAGCACTGAGATGTATGCAAAGCCAGTGCTCTGAATCTGGGAGCAGGGCAGAGCCAGCTATAATGAACAACTCACAAAAGGTGAGGTCTGCCATATCACCAGAAAACCAGGAGTAAAGTCACTGGAAGATGGAGTAGATCAAAGCAGAGGAAATAGATCACAAGCAAAGGTGATCAGCATGTCATTCCTGAGATCACTGCTCAATTGCAGAACTCCTCAGGAGAGGTAGCATCTATAGCTCAGTATCTGCAGTACTCTTTTTGTATTCAAAGCAAAACTTATGCCAGCTGGATTATAACAAGAGATGTGGAAACTTTCCCAGAGATGAACCTCAGCCTGTGACTGGAATGGCTCAGGGTCACTTTTCTCGGTAGCTGGAGGGGCAGATAATTCACCTAAGATGATTCAAACCCGTGTCAAGCTGCAAAGGCAAGATGCATGCTACAACTCTACAAAGTTTGTACAGATTTAACTAGGACCAGTGAAACAGAGCAGAGGTTTTGTATTGCCATTTTGGCATGAATCTCACTTGCATACAATATCTATGTGTCACGGGGGCTTCAGAAACTCTTCAAAGGAGTACAATTCTCTAACACTAAGAAGGGACTGGACCTCTGTATATATGAGTTTTAGGTAAGGGAAACCATCACATCTGTAACACACAGAAGACAACGGAGAACGCTGAACTAGAATTATGTGAACAAAATGCAGATCATCCAGAAAAGCCAGCTACTAGTCTTAGGGCCTATGACTGGTATATGAAGGGAGGAGCACATCCACAATGGGTAAAACCTGAAATATCACCTCTAAATGTGTGTCAGGACTGTTGCAGTCCCCCATGCAATACGAAAGAATATCTTAACTAACCTGATCTCAGAGAGTTTCTTGAAAGAAGACCCATAAACACCTGTAAGGATTTCTCCTGACCACATCCTGCAAGCTGTATTTGTTGTCATTTCCAAGCCTACAGCCACTGCACCAGATGTCAGGAGTTTTGGTGTTGGTGGGTGCAATACAAGTTATGCAGAGATGAGTGGAAGTCTGGAACAAATTGTTCAACTGGCTATGAGGCACCAAAGCTTAGGCAAAGAATATTTAGGGAATATACAACTACCTTAAGACACTTGCTAAGGAAGTGTAGATTCTCAGTATCTTCACCGTCAGAACAGGTCACAGATACCTTGTATCCTGAATTAGACTGGAGCTTCTCTCACAGTATTTTCTTCTACAAGTAAGTGAGTTGCCAGAGGAAGCAATGCATTCCCATATTAAAAGATCAACAATTCAGAGACCCTGTCTTGCTCACCAGAACAATCCCTTGATTTCAGACAGCATTACAGGACCAGCTCAGTAGCTATGGGTTGAAAAGATCAGGACAGTGAGATACACAGTCTTAGGTGTAAATCCCACCCTGCCAGCCCTGCTTAAAGCACATGGGGCTCAGAGATACCAAATCTACAAAGATTTAGGCAAGGTTGTTTTTAACTGTCAGATGGCAGAGTGTGACCTACCCAGACTTAAACAAATTCTGATGAAAACCTGGATCATCAAGAAGTACTAGGCAGCACTGATTAAGAGCTGCCCGCAGGGAACGTGCCTAGCTAAAGCACAGCTGAGCGTGCAATATGAGAGACAAGGAGCAATTTTCTGAAGAAATACTTTCTCTCAAATCCTGCCCACTTCAGAGTAGCCAAGAACTTGCTGGTCTCAGTTTGTACATAGGAATTGCAAGATGAGAATTCAGCTGCCTGTTGTTAACAATGGTAGCATCATCAAATGGTATAAACTGGAAAGGATGTCAGGAGCTTATCTGCTCCAAACCTTGTTCTGCTGAGAGCTCTAACAACTCCAACACTTTTTGCCTTGGGACCTACCAATTGTCTTTTCCTAATGCAGTTTGTATTTCTGTGAATAATTAAGAATCAGAGTCCCAGGGACTGGAACTTTAGAGATATGGCTGGGTTCAGGAGCTACTAGTTGTTTCTGGGTGGATGAGAAAATAATTTCTTCATGCCAGAAGATCTTAGTCTCACCTTAGTTTGGAAGAGGATTGCCACTGAAACCTTTTAAAAAATGTCTCAGACAAAAATCCCTGGTGTATTCCCAGAAGCACAGGGTCTAATAGCAATAGAGTGAATTGACATCTGGTTCTAGAAAACAACTGAGCATAGTTCATCAACAGTGTTATGGCCTTGGTGCAGGTAAGATTTTGAGAAGACATTCAGAGACTTTAATGAGACACCTTCAGAATTTAATAGATGAAAGGAAAAAAAGTGGTGAAAATCCTCTGCCACATAATTAAATCTCAATGATAGGTGAAGCTGATGATTTGTGGGAACCATTATGCTATTTTAAAAATAGAAATTCCTATTAAAGACTACTCCCTGTCTTCACAAATTTCAACAAGCAACCACTCAAAGAAATCAGCTCTACTGCTATTGCATTGCGCACTCAAATGCCCTGGTCATGGAGCAGGGCTCTGTTTGGGGTAGGTGGTGTACAAATGCAGACAAACACCAGCCTCTGGTCTCTGTGCCCCCACCGTTGCCACAGAATGTCCTGCAACCCATGGATACCAATACCTCATCTGACTAAGACTCTTGCTCTGTACCAGGACCCTTAGGGTTTTTGCTGTCGTGGCTACAAGCCCACAGGGTATGTCCATTTCTGGAGCCTCTATCTAGGTTCAGGTTCTTCTGAATGAGATAGCTGTTGAGGGATGAAGGCCTAACTCAGAGGAACTCATAGAATGGTGTTCAGACAACCTTTTCTGGGACTTTCTTGCTTAAGAGTTGTGGAATCAGTACTGCATGTCCAAAACAATCATTATCCTTGGATTGCTGTGAGCTTACATGTCATTACCAGTGTCAGTTCTTGTCTTTGAGACTCAGAACAGCATTTGGGTTAAAATTGTTTAAAGGCAATAATTTTTATGTGCTACAACAGTAACTGGATCTCCAGTGGTAGTTTTTATAAATAGCAGATATTCTGTCATCCACAATGTAAAGACTCGTGATGACTGGAAAAACCCAGAGCAGAATTAACTGCACCCATGGTTTGCAATAGAATCCCATTGTGGATATCAGACACCTGCAGTCATTATCAAGAAGCAGGACATACTACAGCTAAACTCCTCAGCAAATTCCAGACCACAGTCTTGGTAATCTCCCAGTTTTTCCACTTGATGCCTGTCAATAAAGCCTAGAGATCTGAGATGATATCCAGATTTAAAATTGCAATTTCTATTGCTTTAAGCCTGAAGGGGATACATGTTTTTCTAGCATGTTGTATTGTCTGGAATTCTCATGGGTGAACTTTCTGGCACAGGCTTCAGTGGGACATGCTTCATTTTCTGCCAGACGGTCACAGTCAAACTTCAGCTATATAAATGTGATGAAATCTAGGCTTTTCATGCATCCATTACCAGTAAGAAGGCAGAACCTGATTCCTGAGGAATTCCTGCATCTACTTGTTATAGAGTCTCTTGACCATTCTGGCCCTTTCTCAGGTCTAGTATAAAAGCTGTTTATAGAATACGTTAAGTGCCAAAAAAGTTCCTTCTCCCTTACCTTTCTGATATCTTCTGCAGATCTAACAAATCTGAATTGCCAAAAATTCCATGTTTCTCAGTCCTCCCACTTCTCCTTAAAAATCAGTTCAAACTACCTCAATTAAAATTGAGACCAGTTGCTATTGAAGACAAAACCCATTTATCAGAATAACTCCCTCCTCTATTGGCCCAGGGGTATCATTTTCCAATACCTTCTCATCTTCCTTCTCTGATGGCTTATAAATCCAGGTCATTGATTTCTCCTATGTTTGTACTTTCTGTGTCGTATAAAGACAACTAACACACTAGCACATTACATTTTTAAGGTGTAGGACCAGATGGGATTCAATATGGTAAGAAGCAAAGGGCAAAGGCAGGAAATCCAGCCAGCAACCAGTTGGTGGCTGGAGGAAGGGAACATGCCTGCAGGGAGCAAACTAAGAGATAATACGAGCTCTAGATAATGTGAGTCTGAGCTGATGCCCTTTCCATGGTACATGGGTTTGCAGGAACTTTTAGTTTTCAGGCTTAAGTTTTCCCTGCTTGTGCTTAGAAAACAGCTTCCCAGCAGACCACGCTGCCTGCTGGCCATGACACAGAGGAGATCCAGTGAAGAGCAGGTCACCATTCTGAATATTTTGGCTCCCTTAGGCTGGTGTCAGAAGCAACAGGTGATCCAGATAGATGCTTAATGCTGGTTGTTTGAAAAGGGGAACTGAAATTCTCCTTTCCTTTTAACTGCAAATTGTGGCCAGAATATTTTCCTATAGTGGATGGTGAAATGGAGTTAAAGACCCCACACCAACCCTTAGATCAAGCAGATGGGTAACAGCTAAAGACTGACTCAGCAGAGAAAGTCTGCATGATCCTGCTCCTTTATTCCCGTTTTCGCTTGGCTTAGGTGCATGTGACAAAGTAAGGGCACACCACAGCAGGATCCAAGGCAGAAGGAAGTTTGCAGCAGGAGAGGATCTTTCTTGGCACAAATCAGAGCCAAGAAAAAAGAAAAAATAAGTAGAGCTCACAAAGGGGATGCATTTTTGCCGACATAGAAAAGAGAAGCAAGGAAGCTCCTCTCCACTCCATGTGTGCAAGGAGAGTCTCATACTCAGAGGAGCCCTGTTGCTTGCTTTGTCAGACCACAGGGACAAAAGGATGAGCAATTCTAGGTTTCAGCAAGGACCCTGGGGTGATCTAATCCAATACAACAGCCATACAAGGAGTTAGTTAAAACAGAGTACTGACAAGCTACTCAGACTAACCAATTTGGGCTAAGTATGCTTACTATGACATTCTCGCACTTACTCACCAGCCCTTCTCCTGGTTCCTTCCCTGCAGAGCTTCCAGTGTGTCTTCCTGGGTGGCCACGCTGGCAGCTAATGGTGTTCAAGAACATTTGCTCCTCCATCCTAGCTGCTGTTATGGGCTAAGATATTCACTGCTTGGTATGTGATGCAGAATCATTGATACATACAAATGGCTTTCCAAAATCACGAGTTATCCGCACATTATGCTGCCATGCATATGCAAATGATTATCCAATCATATTAAGTAGAGTTTAGCCATCCAGGTTATTTATGTCTAGACTTCAAAGACTGCTCTAATGGACAGATGATATTCAGTGCTCTCTAGAACTAGTTATTGCAGTGTTTTCCTTTAAATATTCTCATCTGACTGCTACAAACCCATGAACTATAATGAGACAGCTGTTTGAGGCTGCTCCATCCCCATGCTGTCACAGGAGATCCACTTGTACTTCCCAGCATGAATTCTAAGCTCAGTAACCCGTACTATACATTATGAAGGTCAGTCATTTGGGAACACATGCAAAGAGGAGACAATTTGTAGCTTTCTGCAAGTCCAGGACTATTACCCAACTGTAAACATCAGATTTGTCCACTAACGTGCAGACCTCCAGTCTAATGGCTCGTGGGAAGCCTCAGGTGTTAGTTTGGTGAGTACTGGCTTCCAAGAAAAAAATGTGAGCTCTTTAGTGCAATGGCTTAGTAATGAAGAGCACAAGAAAATACTTGGTAAACACATTATTTATGTGGAGGAAACATCTCTTTCACAGCTCTGGGAAAAGAAATTATTTAGTCTAATTTTGATATTGGAGTCTGCAGACAATCACTCTAACATAGTTCTTTTTATCATCATAATAATATGTTTTCCTTTCCTAGTGATTATTTTTCTCCTTGGTAGATATGACGTATTTTTTTTTCTCTCAGTGCTGCTGCTAAAGCCATTCATTTTTATCCTGTCTTCACTTTACTGCTTAAGCATTTGTAATGTTTTAACATTCTATCTATTTTAATTGAAAGCTTAGCCAATCCAATAAAGGCTGTTTTCTCCCTGTTTAGACTGATGATGTGGCAGGATTAGAATCTGATCCAGGCTGCTATGGGGTAGCTGGCTTATCTTGGTGGGAGAGCTGGAACTCAGTGTTAAATCACTGCAAGAAGAAACTGTTCCAAAGCCACACAGATTCCTCACAGCACTTCCTACTCCAAATGTACTCATTCCCACTGGAAAGAAAAACAGCGCAGAAAGGTGGCAGTGAGTAAGCTGTGTGACTAGGGCAGGATCGTCTCAGGGGAACAGCCACTGAGCAGCCTCTGGCTCCACTGGCTGGCATATGATACCCTTAATAAAAGTGAAGCTATGAGTGGATCCTGGGTGATAAGGGATGAGGACTTTCCCCCTTGATCACATGTAACTGGTATAAAATCTCCACTGTAGTGGCCCAGCACTCATAGCCGGCACTGAATGCACAAGAGAGGAACTTTTTCTACCTGTCCTGGGACACAAACAAAAGCCATAAGCGGCTGATGTTCCCACTTAACACTGCCCCATTAAGCAGTATTCTTTGCTAGAAATAGCATCAACCTCAAGTACCTGCCTTTGGGAGGTATTCTTGTTAGAAACTTTTCCCAATTAAGTGAGGAAAGCAAGGTGGGCAACACTCAAGGAAAAAAAAGGTGAAGTTGGTGTGATTTAAGATGGAGAACAACAAATAAATAAGTACAACAGAGAGCATTCACTTTTTTGTATGATTTTTTGTTTGTTTGTTTTATTTAACCCCCCCCCACCCTATTTCTTCAGAATAGCAGTTTTGTGAAAGAGACCTTTTGTAAAGGGGTTGTTGTATATTGTACTAGTTCAAAGGGAGGAGCAGTTTGCTCCTTCATTGTATTACCACTTGAGTCAGTGTCCCATTGGAAGATGGGATATGCTGTGATTCTTTAAGCACAACAGCTTGGAGAGAACTCAGCATTAGGAAAAGGAAGGTTGTTCAAATGCTGATGCACTCTAGCTCTGGATGCAATCTCTGTCTGAGGGTGTTACCTGAAGGTATTCAGACAGAGGAGCTGTACTGAGGTTTCTCAAATGCCATGATGCTCAAGTAAGGATCTGATCCCCAGAGCATCCACTGTTCTCACTTGGAGGCTTAGCTCAGCTCTCTCTTACTGTTTATTCTGCTATTCTGAACTGCCCAGTATCCCAAGACTTTAATCTTTCTCCTTCAAATATTCCCATAAAACTCTATCTGACTTCTTAACTCCAGTGTGGCATTGGGTAACTAAAGTACCTAGCCTCAAGTATGCAGCATACTGATGTAGTAGACTGTAGTAGGAGTACCTCTGTCTTTTCTCCAGTTGACTTTCCAGATGATCAAACATCCTGCACATAGTGGATTCAAATTTCTGGAAGCCAACATTCTATTTTCCAGAGGAATATGAAGCATTACCTTATGTCATAAGACACACTCTCTGCATAAGGAACTTAATCCTGCAGAGCAGAGTTAAAAGATATCCCAACACAGATACTCATGGACAACAGGTATGAACTTGACCTCTTCCAGATGAAGGCTGCTAATAGACAAGGAGTTATCTCAATACGTTACTTTACTTTGTCAACTTGATTATGCCTTAGTTCCCTATTCTTTCATTTTTTTTTTTCTCTGAGGAGTGCTTTTTTTCCCCTCAGTCTTTTTGGGATTTCCTCTTGTCTTCAGGTTAACATGCAAGCTTCGTAAATTACTCATGGTACCTGCCCTCCCCCAACTCTTGAGATGTCCCATTTTGAACAGAAAATTAATGCTTGCAGCAAAAAAATTCTTTTTGCCTTCTGGGCCGAATATATATAAAAAAATCTGTTTATTGTTATTCTTTCTTAATATTTTTTTCAAAAGAAAACCCAAGTAAGATTCCAGGTCCACATCTGTCAAGCACATACACAGACCAGAACCGTGCCACCAAACAGTGAGCTGTTGAAATAACTTGCTTTCAAAATTTTCTTAATGTGTTAGAGCATTAGCTGATATAAAAAGCTTTCCCCCTAACCTGGACACAATTAATTACATCATCAGTAAATGCAAACATCATTTTTCCAGTCAAACATAATGAGTTAAGGCAACTCCACTCATTTCTGCTTAATGAGGATCCCAAATTGTTTTGAAAGTATACTGTTTTGTCTTAAATCCTGTCAGTGCAAACAAGCAGAAACCAATTAGCAGTTTATTAGTGTGTTAAGATGTTAGTAATTCTTATTATACAACAAATTGATGTTTCTGGATTAGCCTTTGGTCACTAATTAAGCAACACACTTAAATACAGACTTAACTCCAATTATGACAACAGTCCTCTGAATTTAGGCATGTGTGCAAGCATGTAAATTATAAAATGCACGTCATGTTCGGTGTAAGAACTATAAAACCAAAGGCACTCTGAAGCAAGGAAAAATTGAAGCTAACATGTTTCCTACTGTTGTAGCTTTTCAGAACTTACAGATACTTCCATTTCTGTTCCTGTCCCCACTACTGCGTTTTTAGTTAATGGAAAGTCAATCCAGAATAGCCTTGTGGGGAGAGCAGCAAAGAAAATTGCTGCAGGTCCTAAAGCAGGGTGTTAGGTAGCAGTCCAAAGCACACAATGTGATGGTGGGAGAAGAGATGACCTTACATCAGCTTGGAGCCTCTTGCACTACCATTGTGGCTCTGAGCCATCCATGTATCAGAGTAAGTTGAGCAAGGGGTGCCCTAAGCCTGTAGCGTGGTAAGGCATGAAGAGGGTACTCTACAAAGAACTCTGTCTGAATTTGGAGATAAGCAGTATATACTTATATATAGGTGTATAACTCTGAGGTTTCAGGCCTCCAGCCCACAAGGAAGACCTGAGCACTGCCTACACAGCAGTCATGACTCTGATCAAAGCCAGGCTGAGACGGGTGCTTTCAAGCTGACCCAGTGGAGTTCACCACCACCAACGACAGGGTCTGCAGTCTGGTGAGTCCTGACACAGTCAGCATCGTTGCCTGCAGCAGTTCTATACTGCCACACTAGCAGCCTGCCCATATCCAGCCTCCCGAAGAGGGGATGGAGGCACTGATTCAGAGTTGAGAACAGCAGTACTACCTTGCTTATGTCGTTTACTTGTAAAAAATGACTGAAGCAAACAAGTGTTAATTACTTATTTTTTTTTACATGAAGAGCCAAAAGATTTCATCTTCTCCCCAAAGTGATTCATTCTGGCAAGTTTCATCCTAAATGCAGTAGCAGACATTTGAAGATAGATAACATTTGCTGTATCAGAGAGTTTTATTGCCTGCCTTTGTAGCACTGCCATTTCTTGGGGCTGTCCTTTATTGTACCAATAAGTGACCTACTGAATGGTACCAGATTAATGAAATACAGTAAATTCACTGCTTTAAAAGCCCTGAACTTGACAAAAATCCTCATGTGGGCAGAATAATGCATTTTGAACCAAATAAATAATTTCAAACATTATTTTCTTATGCCAGTAAAAGGTAGTACCTAGTAGAGAAAATAATAATAATAATAAAAAAGGTACCACTCTTATCCAGTACCTTCTCTTTTCCATGTCTGTGTTGGCTTTAGTTCCTCACTTTGATATATGTAGGGTGGGAGAATTTGACTCTACTACTGCATCCACTGAAGAATTCATGAGCTATCTGATGTCCTCACCAAGAGGTAAAAATGGGATGATGAAGATCAAAAGTGATTTCACTGTTTTATTGCTGAAGGCAGTCTTTATTGTCTCATTTTCAGAAGAGGGAGGAGAGAAGGAAAGCTTCCTTGTCCCCTTGAATCTGTGAACAGCGTTTTATCCACTTAACCAGCAAAACATGATACAGAGGATAACTGAGTTCATCATGTGTTACCCCCTCACTTTGGCAGAGGGGGTGACATCACGAACAGTATACCAGAACTGGTAATTTTATTTTTCATCAGTTCTGTAAAGTGTTTGGATGTCAGAGCACTACACAGCAGGCTCAGATGCAATGCTAAGTCTGTCTCATCTTCCTAGAGGAATGAGGTGGGATTAATTTTTATGCAAACATTCACATCACAGTTACTTGTTACTTTTTTTCACACATAAATAATCAATATATTCTTGGAGGAACTTGCACAGCCTCACCTGAACACCTGTCTTAGTGCCTAAATTAGGGAAGTAGGCTTGGGCTCATTCCCTGCTATCTTTAATTATCTGGCTGAGGTGATAAGGCTGGGAATACAAGTGCTCTTTGACTCACTGAAGGGACTGGGGGGAACCTGCAGAGGACAAGTTGGCCAGCTGAAAGCTGAATCATCTTCTCAGCTGCCACCTCTCTCCATTCACCCACACATATCTCTGAGCAAACACACTTCTAACTTAGGCATCTTGGTAAACTGGGCCTTGCACCATCCATATAGCTCTGTACAGATGGTAGTGATGTATCCAGGGACGTGTCTTTAAGTGCTTGTCTTCAAGCTTTGGGATCAATAGCACTAATTTGTGCCTAAACCTTAACCACTACTGTGTATTAAATGTGCCAGATGCAGGTCAATATATTGTCTTGCTAACAATCTCCTTCTGTCTTGTTGTTGACAAGCCTTCCCTATGGCCTCCTTAAACTAGCACAGGTTAAATATATACAAACTATTTTAAAATAAGAAGCTTTAAGAAGAAGGAAATTGGAGCCTATGTTACTGTGGCAGAACGTTTATTCAGCAGTGCTGAATGCAAGCAGAAAACTCATTGCTGTAGGAGGTGCAGCACCGTAGCAACTACTTGCCTTTCCTATGAACAAAGTGCAAGGAAGGATGGCTCCTGCACAAGACATGAGACAAGACACTCTCTGGTGTGAGAAGTCTCTGTCCTGAGCCCAAGTATGCCCAGAGGCTGCAGCACTGAATTTGAGATTTAAGAGAACTGCAGTATGAGGACAGAGGAGGCTTAGGGCACTTTTTAAAGTGGTAGAGCAACCAAAGGTTGTAGAAACATCCCACAGGTTTATTCAGAGCATCCAAGTCAGGAGCTTCACCCTCTTCACTGAATTGACAGGAAACTGAAAAGGAGAAGCCTGGCTTTAGTCTGGGTGAATGTGCTTCCTGATACGTTCACATATCTCTGGGGTGCCCGTTTCTCATACTAACCTTATTTTTTTTCTGTCTCATGCTCTTTCATCTGTAAAGGATGGGAAGTCCTTGGCTGTAGGGCCCCACTACAGCTATTTCCTCTCCATGAATATGTATGATATGACATTTATAGATGCAAGCTTTTATGTGCATGCTTACGTGGATGGGAAGTCAGTGGCTAGGCTGAGACACACCTGGAAGTGTGTCCTTACTCTGAGCCTATTTTCTGCCTACACCCTTTTTCCTTTTTAGCTTTCCCCTGATGTCACTCTGATACTATTTTTGGGTTTTAATGTCTTTTTTTTTTCTTCCATCTACTCTCCTTTCATTTACCTCTGTTTCTTCTCTAAGCTCCCTGAACACCTTTGTTTCCCACACAGAGGTGGCAACGTAGGGGTTGCTTGTCTATTTTTATTTCCCTTTTGAATTTTTTCCCCCCCCCTCTCCAGTATGTGTTTTTCTTCTTTTAGTTTCCTCTTCTGAATCACTTTTCTGTTCTGGTCTTTGCAGAAACATTATCCTCTGAATTGTCTTTGCTCTTGACTATTCAACACCCTCTGGGCTGACTCAGCCCAGGGTGTGTGGGAACTGATTGGGAGTGAATCAGCAGCTCAGCGCTCAGAAGGGAATTAACAATCTATTTACTCTCAGATGATTCCTGTCTCTCCACCTTCTTCTCCAGTGACCATTTTCCAAATAAAACTATTTATAATCGTCAGATATATGAACAGGCAGAGTGCTAGAGAAGGGCTGGAAAAGTTGCGTTGAGGCAGTAGGTGGCTGAAATCATTAAAAGTTTCAAGTGCCAATAACTAAAATTAGTCCAAGTAGAGAGGATTATTAGCTAGGAGACTTCAGGGTCCTACGCAGCAGGTGGTCTGCTTCCAGAAATCAAAATGTTCTAAAAACCAGCAAATATCTTTCACATTCAAGTGTTATTTTTATTCAACTCTAATTACAAAAATGGTCTTTCCTCAAGCAGAAGTATCACAAAGCAGTAACAGCAGCAAGTACATATACAAGGTGGGAACTTTTATAGTATACAGAAACTTTTTGTGATAATGTTTTGAAGCACAGTTTCTGAATACTTCATGGCCAGCACAAGGGCCCTTTTCAGACATGCACTTGAAGCAGCCAAAGGATGGTAACCACAGAACGTGTGGCAGATATTCTTCAGCAAAGCCAGATTCCTCTACCTCTGCCTCTAGGGAAATGCTCTTGTTAATAGGATGCTTCCTAATTATTTTTCATTGTTCATTATTATTGAGCTGCCTGCTATTCCCACTACATAGTATGTGTGAACATGTGGGAATATACTGTCTACTGTTGAAAAGGGGATAAACCAGGAGATGTCTATTAAAGTCAAGATCTTACAATGGTATAAAGGGGATAAAAATGATAAGAGGACTGATTCTGCAGAAGAGAGGGAACAGTTTCTGGATGGTTATTTCTGTAATTGCTGCAGTCCGAATTTGACAGGTGCCCCTCTAGATGAAACTGGGAGGTCTTTCCCTTGTTTGTAATGCAATTGAAATGAACTTGTTCTGTTTTGTTCCCCTTTAAAATTACTGTGATCAGCAGCTCAGAAGCAATTAGAAAAAGCAGAGCCTTGTCATTTCCCAGTGTTTAGGCTTAGAGAACAGAATGGTCACCCATGAAAAATGCTTCTTGAAAAGTCAACAAGACTCTTGTGCTTCATTCTCTGTACTTTGCCTCAGTTGAACACATGCCCATGGCTGGCCTGTAATTACAGTACTGCCAGATGAAACAAATTGAAGGGAGAGTACAAAACATAATACCAAAGTTGGAACAGAAAGCATTTGCTTTGAGGAAGCATCCTTTCATATGTGACATGGAGGGTCCAAACCCTTATTTAGGAGGAAATGCCTTAAAAAATTCTCCCTTCAGCATCTGGTAAACGTTAAGTTTTTAACCACTTCAATCTGAGACGGGCTTTGAATACTAGTTCTAAAAGCAACCCTCCTTGTAAATACACTGTCACAGACCTGCCGCAGAAGAATGGCAATAGACCAAGCCAACATAAATTGCTAATAACCCAATTACATGAAATAAAAATGTACCACAGGAGAACCACTTGCTTGGCTTCCAGTTTCAACGTGATTCCCAGATGATTAGAAAGCAGCTTAAGAGAGCTGTGAATACAGAAGAAAAAGAACACAAGATGGTTTGGGGTTTTGACAGCTTTTGAGATGCCCACCAAGGCAGGTAATACACTGACTTCAAGAAAAGTTTAGCAGAAAGTTGAAGGAATTACTGGTCCTTCAGTTAGCACTTGTGCAACATTAGAAGGGAGGAAAGAGAAATACTAGGTTTTTGAAGCAGACAAATAATTTCTTACAGGGCAAACCCCTTTCAGTGAGATTTATATTTTGGAGACTAAGGTTTTAGTTAACAACAGAGCTGTACAGAACAGTCTCTGGAGAAGAACAATTCAGCTGCTTAGAAGCACACTGACCTGCTAAGCAAATGTCTGGAGGGCTGGAAATAGAGTACATTTTAGGGTCAAGAAAATAGGAGATCTTACTTTTTTTTTTCACTGTTTTATTTGAAGAACAATCCCATTACAAATATCATCACAGAAGAATTGCCTAACTCTTGCACAAGTAATTTATTAATGAAATCGTATCCTAAGAAGGCCAGCTAAGGTTTCCAACTGATAGTGTGTTTCAGTGTCACATAATATGATTTTGTTGCACACTGGTTACTGAGAAAATAATGAAAAGAAGGAACTCCGAATTGAAAAATGGAGTTGTTTTCTCTGCAGACAGAACCACTAAGGGATGGACATTTCTATTCAGTGGAATAATCAATTGCATTAGGCTTTCAGCTCCTCATGGTCCCAGTGCAGTGGGAGCAGGATACAGACTCATTCTAAGCTCCTTTCTGCTGCCTGAACTTTTTTTTTTTTTTTTTTTTTTTTGAGGACCATCTGTTCTGCATATCAAATTCATAAGAGAAAAATATTTTCAGTTTTAGAATTTTAAATCACTTTATTTCCCTCTTGTCTTACTCTTCTTGTTAGTGCTAATTTTAAAGAAACATTTGATATTAAAAGTCAGAGAGTATGTTGAAGGGAGGAACTATGTGGCCAGTTAAGGGAACTGTGTACACTTGGAATTTAAAGACACACCTTCAGACCCGAGTCCCTTACTGCTCGTTCTCTTCAGCTTGCTGCAGCCATAGCAGAGGCGGTGTGATGGAGGTGGTTCACAAAACCCCACAGAGAGGTCTCCTGAGGCCTACTGTCTCAGATCCTGGCAGGAGGCAGGGACATGTGTGAAACCATATGTGAAATCAACTAAGAAGCAACTACTACCTGCATGACATTTTACTGGGGTTAAAGGTTCAGGCTAGGCAGTACAAATGTGGATTCACTAGCTGTTCCCAAGGGCTCAGGTGCTGTCAGCACAGGTTCTAGCCTGGATTTTCTGAGACACTTCATGACAAGTGGCATAAGAAAAAAGTAAAATGGAGAAATAAATCAGAGCTCCACTGGTGGTGACTGCCGCTGCCTACAAAGAAAGAGGGGCACAAAAGACAAAGATGTTTAGACTGTGCAGAGCGGAAAGTACAGCATCATGGAAACTGAAACATCTTTTTACGCACCTGCAGCATCAAAGTGTAAGAGAGTGAACTGCCAGATGGCCAGTCTCTAGCCTGAAAAAGATGTGCTCTGCTCCACAACAAGATCCCCAGCCCCACGGAACAGCAGTGTAATTGTGAGGTCACTCCTCTTTCATGCTATTTTTTGGCAAAGGAGTGAATTTGTTTTCCCAAAGAGACGATCAGGACTGACTCAGTCTGCCTGGCGTTTGAATGATATTGGGAAGCTGGCCTCTGCAGAAGCTAATGACTTTAGTCTTTAGCATAGTGAAGGTAGTTTTTGCTGTTGTTCCTGGCATGCATTCAGAAACATCACCATAACATCAAAATACTTAATTAGTACAATTTGCTCAGAGTGGACTTTCAGATGACAGCAGCTGGAACCAACCAAAGCCTGTTAGAGAATCACATAACAGGTGCAATTCCTGGACTCCAGTTCACAATCACAGTTCTTAGCTAAGTAGATCTGGATGCTTATTCCTCAGATCTTTCTGTCTGTCTCTAATAGAAAAGAGAATGAAAGTGCTGGGGCCTCCTCTGCATGATTTTCCTTCTGCAACTATCATGCAGTGCCTTTTCTTACATGTCACATACTACATGCTTTTCAGGACAGGGAATGATCACTGCAGTCATCTGACAGAGAATGATATAAGCTAATTGTGCAAGTGCACATCACTGCACACACAGGACCATACTGCCACCTCTGCACCATAAAAAAAATGACATGCTGTGCCTAGCACAGGCTGATGTCCCGAGTGCTGCATACATAAGAGTGCACTGCTGAGTCCTGCTCCAAGACTGCAGCACAGGTAAAGGGAATAGGATGTGGCTGGAATGTTATCTTCTGGCTAATCCCAACTGTTGGGTATTGATGACACCTGGCCACAAGGCTTCTCTCTTTTATGTGAAGGATCAGGCTGGTCCAAGAATGGCAAAACCACACATGAGCTGGAAAATTATCTTTCTCTCTCCCAGTTGTATAGCAAACACTTCTATGAGAGCATAAAGGTGGATGATTTGTCAGTAAGATGATCTAGATTTCCCTTTCAATACCACCAAGAGGATATTCCTCCTGTAATCTCAATAATTTCTGATAAACTTGTTTTTCCAAAATGGTATAGCTTCAGCTGAACAATATGTTTGTACCTGTACTGGGTCTGGCTGAGCCGAAATTGATTTTCCCCTGTGGCAGCCCTCATGGTGCTATGTTTTATGTTGGGAGCTAGAAGGGTGTTGATAACACACTGGTGGTGTGGCTACTGCTGAGTAGTGCTTACACAGCACCAAGGCTCTTTCCAACATTTCCCCCCAGTGGGATGGGGTGGGCAAGATCTTGGGAGGGGACACAACCAGGACAGCTGACCCGAACTGACCAAAGGGATATTCCATACCATGTGACGTCTGCTCAAGTATAAAGCTGGGAAAAAGGAAGAAGGGGGGTGGGGTCACCCTTGGTCCTCCAAGGCAACCGCTACACGTATCGCAGCCCTGTTTCCTGAGAAGGCCCCACATCGCCTGCTAATGGGAAGTAGAGAATAAATCTGTTTTCTTTCTTTTGCTTCCACACGTGGACCTTGCTTTGCCTTGCTTACATTAAAACTGCTTTTGTTTTACCCACAAGGGTTGGTTTTTTCTGTCTTATTTTCTTTCCCCCTTTTTGCCCTGCTGAGAGACGCTGGGGGGGGGGGAAAGTGATAGAGCGACTTGGTGGGTACCTGGTGTTTAGCCAAGGTCAAACCACCACAGTATCAGTTCTTGATACAGCACACCAGAAAGGAAAATACTGCCCTGATTTCTTACAAATATTTTTTTCTCATCCTCTACATGAAAGAAAAAGATAAATACAGCACATCTGTCCTAACTGAAGGCCGTATTTATGCAAAATTAAATGAGCTTCTCAACAACCATCAGACATAACACTGTTTTTGAAAACAATAACTCCGCAGGGCTGGGATCCTGCAAATTCCTTCTCAGATGAAGAAAACCAGAAACACTCCAGTTTGAAAAGCAAAGATACATCTAGTCTTGGGTCCTCACAACACTTTCTGTGCAGTTCAGCAGTTCTGTTCTTCTTGCCATATATTGCCCTCTTATGGACAGCAACAAAACAGATTCTTGAAAAAAAACTGTTATTGATAACTTATTTACTGGAAATTACATGTTTCTCATCTGCAAAATACCTATACGGAAGAAGCGTTATGGTAAGAAGTAGGGAGTGTAGGCCAGGAAAGTTGTTCAGAGTCCACTGCTATTCCAGAGCAACTTCAATAGTTTGTATGCTGGAAGAGGAGGAGCCTATGACACAGTGACACAAGGCTGTTGGAAGACAGGGGCAGAACCCAAAATGACCAAAACAATAAGAAGAGGGTGAAAATCCTGAAAAAGAAAAACAAATGCTCTGAACTTAGGTGAGAATATATAGTTACATATGTTTAGGGTGGGAACAATTTGTTTTGCAACAGTATTTTGGGAATGGCTCTGTAGGTTTCACTGGATCATAGGCTGAACAGAATTGTGCTGTTGGACAAAAAGCAAATATTTTATGGGAGTACCTAAACATAAGTAAGACTTAAGGAGAAAAACTCTTCCTGACTCAGTACTAGATGGCCCTCATATCTTGTACTAGCCAGTAGATGTCAGGAAAAAAAAAGTGCAAAAAGAGCACACCAGTTGCAGAGCATCCAGAGAAGGAAAAGGCACTGTTCATAGGTGTGGGATATAACTTCTGAGAAAACAGAATAAAAATTGGATTTAAGCAAAGAAAAGATTGAGCAGAGACACAATAATGTAAAAAGTATCTGCAAACAGGAAGGAAATAGATCTTTCTGCATGTCACTTGTGAAAAAGGTCACTGCTTAGAGCAAAGAACATTTACATTTGGCACAAGGAAAAAGTCTGGTGCCACAAGTAACATCAAGTACCAGATTGCTTGTCGGAGAGATTGCAGAGTTTAAAATCTTACTGGGCAAGAGAACCTCCCAGAGCAAAGTGATGATGAATTGTGCACCTCAGCCTTCAAGACTGTCGGCCTAAAAATAGCTCCAAAATGTTGCCACAGAGACCATATAAGAGGCTGGTTAAGACTGCCTTAATATTTATAGAAGGTACTCCAAGGTAACTTCTTAATATTTACAGAAAGGACCCCAAGAAGTGGCAGAGCAATGTAAATCACACATCAGAATGCACTTTTTAAAGGATAATGAAAATGACAGAAAAACTGAGAAGTATGGGATCAGCTAGCTAGGATGCTATCAGAGATTTAGGGTCATTTTTTAACACAGAGAGCATTTGAAACAGCTGAGAAGAACACTTTTTCCTCTTGTCTCCTCTTCATATACAATGGCTTGTTTTCATGGCAGGGAAAGATGCAGTAAGAGGGAAAGAGAAAGAGCACATATTCTTTACATTTCAGAAGAGGTGCAAAGTATCAATGGGAGTCCAACTTCAGGCAGTACTGATAATGCAGGACAAGCATCTCTTTGCCAATGATCCTGCAGCTGGAGCATACTCTGAATGGACTGTGTCAGACATCTTTGGACATGTCAATTACTCACTGCGAAGTAACTTGCTCTCAGTCTGGTTCAGCAATTGGTCCTTTCCTTCATCTGTCTCTAGGCAAGGTCAGTTCTAGAGCTCTGAAAGAAGATCAGTAGACACTACACCTGTAGTAGCACGTCTTATGTGGTAATTTTACAGGTGAGGGGACAGATCCCTGCTACACCAACCAAGTACTGAGCCTCAGCTGGCTGCAGCTCGCCACTACATGCATGGCCAGTGTTTCTCAAGGCTGGGATAATGCTACCTGGACTGAGGAAATGAATAAAGTTTTTTGTAGTGTATAAAAGAGGACAGACTTTTAGAACAGCCTAGGTTCTCTGACAGCAGGACTCCTGTTGCAGACCTATATGCAATAATCTTACTGAGGAAAGAGGTGAGCCTTCCTCATGTCCCCAGTGCACCGGGGAAGCCTGCAAGGCAGCAGCTGGCTCTGAGCTGTGCTTGGTTCAGATAGTGACACAGATTGTGATGTGGTGAGGAATAAAGCCATTGGTATCTTCTTGGAGATGAATATGCTGAGAGCCACTCACTTTACAGTGTCAGCTCTCCCCCTCCTTCCTGGATGGAAGTTACAGCAACCAACTCCCAAGCTGCAAAGGATTTGCTTTCTCCTGAAGAAGCTCTTGGTTGCTAAGCAGTAACTATGTGTGGGCTTTAGACCTCCACAAAATCTTGGGGATCTGCCTCACCAGAATATCATGGTGAAGCTCAAACATCCCACTGAGATGTGATTACATGCAAAGTTTTCATTATATAGTGCTAATTTTACTGCATCATCTTAAAATAGGTTTTTTTGAAGGGATTAGAGAGGAGACTTTTGTTAAGAGCTTGAGCAGGTGGACACAGCATGGTGATCAATGGTATGAAGAAGTCTAGCTGAAAGCTGGTAACTAGTGGTGTACCCCAGGGCTTGATACTGGGTCCAATATTATTTAACATCTTTATTAATGAACTGGATGATGAGGCAGAGTGTACCCTCAGCAAATTTGCAGATGTCACAAGACTGGGAGGAGTGGCTGATATGCTAGAGGTCAGACTACCATCCAGAGGGACCTTGAAAGGGAACATCATCAACTTCAACAAGGGAAACAGCACATTCGTGCTCCTGGGGAGGAACAAGCACCAGTATATGCTGGGGACTGACTGACTGAAGAGCAGCTAGACAGAAAAGGGCCTGGGGGTCCTGCTGGTCCATCAGGACTGTGGACCTCCACCTGGAGTGCTGCCTTTGTGTAGAGCTTTGGCTTGTAGGGGTGCTGTGGCTGTGGGCACCACTGAAGACTCCCAGCCAGTTCTTCTGCCTTCCCTGACCACCTCCTTCAGGTATCCTGTGCTAGCTTGAGTAGTGCTAGTTGTCTGGGGGGAACAGAGGGCATGGGGGAGTCTTGGACTGTGGGCAGTGTCCCTGCGGGGAGCCGAGGGCAACAGGCAGGTGGGGAGGACAGCCCTTGGAGCTCGCTGTCCATGGGGCTGCTTCTGCTGCTACTTTTCAGTCTGCAAGGAGACCCTTCGGGAGGCCCTTGCCTCCCCTCTCCCACCGCTTTCTGGGGCTTTCTTTGCTTTTCCATTCCTAGCACAAGGAAAGCTCAGGCGCTTTGAACATCTCTTGGCAGGACATGGCATCAGGTGCCGAGGAGGCTCCGGAGCAGAGCAGTTCAGCTGCGACAGCCACCACCAGACAGCTGCAGCGGGCAGGGTGGTGGAAGGCAGCAGCAGATGACCCGTGCCCCATCTGCCTATGCAAAATCGACAATGCAGCCTACATCGATGTCTGCTTCCACGCCTTCTGCTTTGGCTGTATCTGGCAGTGGGCTGCCTTGAGAGCTGTGTGCCCACTCTGCAGGCAGCCTTTCAACCGTGTTCTGCACACGGTGAGGGCAAATGATGACTACCAGGAGTATAGGGTTGGCTCGCCCGCCCCCTGGCAGAAGATTGTGGCCAGGCAGAGGGTGCGCAGCAGATCCCCGCAGCAGCGCTACCACCTGCGCCCAAGGCCCACTAATGATGAGCCCACTGCTGGGAGAAGGGGTCCTGTGGGGAGGCACCGAGGGGTGCGGGGTGATGCAGCTCCCAGGACCTCTGATGCCTCTGCTCAGCAACCTGCAGGGGAGCATCCAGCCAGCCCGGCAGATGGACCTGTTCTCCGCTATGACATGATGGAACTGAGAGAGCGGCTGTTTAACTTCATGGAAACTGAATAAAGCTTCAAAAGCATTTTGGGGTGTGTCTCCAGCCCCAAGTCCCTTGCCATGGCTGGGAGGCAGAAAGCATCAGTAAACACTTTTTTACTTTAAGGGTGATGGAGCAATGGTACAGGTTGCTCAGAGTCTCCTTTCTTGGAGATCTTCAAAAGCCACCTGTGAATCATCCTGGGCAACCAGCTGTAGACGGCTCTGCTAGAGCAGGGGCATTGGACAACATGAGTTCCAGACTTCCATTCCAACCTCAGTCAGTCTGTGATTCTGGTGCTCAGGTGATGGAGATTTAGATTGGTAGATCTTTGGCACGCTGTTTTCCAAAGCACCATATACATTGAAAAAGATAGATCTATCTCCTTTGGGTTACTGAGTGGCTCAGTGTCCTGGTTCAGCTAGGATAAGGTTAATTTTCCCCAGCAGTCAGGAGGGAGCTACAGCCGGGCTATTCCATCCCATGCTGAGGACATGTCCGGGTGCCCAGGCACGGGCAGTGCAGGAGCGGCTTTTGTCCGGGTCTGTACTCGTGCTGTATCCTTGCCGTGTATCCCTTGATCTTTACGTTATTGTCACTGTTATTGTTATTGTTATTGTTCGGTCTGTGTTGTTACACTGCTGTATTAAATCTTCCTTATCTGAACCCCGGGGTTTGTATTTTACTCCCTGTCCCGTCCCCGTCCGAGGGTGGGGGAGGGGCAGCGGCAACGTGGTCTCGGGTCCCGGCAGGGTCTAAACCACCACACTCAGAAACATTACCCTGTTTTCTCCTGTTCTCCCTGGAAGTTCCACATAGCCCATTTTCCCCTGAAAATTAAATACTCTTAATCTCCCCTCAACCTCAGTTACAAGAACTGGTGTGCTAGCATAAAACTGCCCAAATACACATTGGGCGTACCAGGGTCATTCCAGGAGTGTGATCAGGGAAAACAGTGTTTTAAAAATTTGTCAGTCCTTCTTATGAAGCCATACTTAGATGATATACTCCCACACATGCACACTTCGACTCTGTAGACTAAAGTAGGAGAAAGTGAGAGCACATCTCACCCTGCTGCAGTCACTGAGTTAGACACTTGCAAAACCAGAAATCAGTGCTGTCACTACAGGCTGCAGAAGAAACGAGAGAGAAAGTGTGATACTTGCTGTGGCTGCTAGTTTGCTTACTTGTAGATGTTACTGTTTGTAGATGTTACTTTTGGTGGGTGCAAGGAGACTGCAAGCAGAGTGTAAACATTTTAAAAGTAAAAAGCAATCGTGTACTGGCTAATCCATGAAAGGTAGGTAAGATTGAACACACTATTGGGTGACTGGGTTAATGGCTGGACTTGATGATCTTAGACATCTTTTCTAACCAAGACTATTCTATGATTCTATGACTCTTAGTACGCTTACCACACTGGTGAACCAACAAAACAGTCTTTGCTAGCCAAGCAGGCATCATTTGGGAGGGATGATATATCATGTACTCTGGTGCCATACCAGATCTAGCCTGGATTCATGGTGCAAGCACCTTCCCCACCTTGGAGAGAATGGGGAAGCTCATAGGTGGAATTACAGAGTGCTAGCTGCACACAGCAAGTCACAAATTTCCTCATGAAGCAGTTTTTCATTTTGAAAAATTGTCTATTTGTCAAAGCTGGACTGTGCAAATTTTGGTGACACTTGCAGAACCATAATTGCACTCTTCCAGAATTACAGCAATAGACATGTATCTGTAAAATTTCTTTAAGCTGGTTGCACATCACACTCAGCTACCATTTTCAGCTGCACTTAGGTGGTGTTGCTTTGTGGACAGCAGCTGTTTCACATGCCAGCACATTCTGTACCCTTTCTGCCACCTGATTTGAAACTTGACATTCTCTCATTACTGTTCCCTTAAGTGTAGAAGCCAGGCGCTGAGGGTGGTGATTAACAACTTACTCTGGTGCACCACTGCAGGGCTAAGAAAGTGCAGCTGCACTCCAGCACCACAGTCCATTTTGGTGGCCTCCTGGGTGGCAGCCCTGAGGAAGCTGTCCCTGCTGGCAGCATTTGTCTTTCTTCTCACTGTTAGCCTTGTTTCTGCAGTTTTATTCTCCTGGAAACCAGACTGGAAGCCTCAGCTGAAGTAGGCAGTGAATTGAGGATGGCTGTTCCACAGCTGTCAGCTGTGGGGGTACCCAAGGAACTGAACTATATCAAACCATAGTGTGAGAACTGTTACTCTGGATTCATTTCAGTGCCACAAGTCTGACATAACAGTATAATTGACTGTACATTAGAAGGAGGAGTTAGACATGGTGTTACATGTCTGTTACAGGTTGACAAAAATAAGCCCCTGGTCCCAAGGTCCAGCATATTTCTCTCACCTACTGCTCCTTTCTCTGTGCAGTAAGTCAGCATTCACATCTTCCTTGGGTTGTGACTATAATGTCTCCAAGCTTTTGCTTCCCTGTGCCAACATCCTGCTGCCTATGCGTGGATGGTGCTGGTCATGGATTTGCTGTTTTGATAGCATCCACTTGAGTGTTACAGCCACAGTGCCTTTTCCTTTAACCCATTACTTCATAATCTTTAATGTCCTCCATAACCACTGCACTGCAGATAATAGAGCTGCCTTTGCAGTTTTAAGACAGTATACGAGCAGAGCATGAGATATTTATCTATAGAAGGCAGATAGCTATTTTAAGCTTAGAAAGCCAACCTCTTTTGCTCCAGATCAAAACTAAGTTGGAAAACAAGCTTTCAGTAGCAGAACAACAAATGCTTCCTTACAGTGAACTGGAGAAGAGGACTTTTTTTTTCCTCTGATAAATTGCATGTGACCTACCTATCTTTATCCTGTTAACTCAAGCAGAAGGTGTAGTTAAGGTATGATTAAGGCCCGAAGTAAGTCTTTCCTGCATGAATGTTTTTTGCAGCATAAGTACTGTTCAGATGCACTCTAACTGCTATGCTCCTTCTATGGGCATTTCCAGGATCCAGCAGCCATGGAAGAATAACTGGAAAAAAAAAGCTGATGGCATTTTTCCACCACGAATATGCAGGTGACCTGGGAATCACACACTTCAAGGAATGGTCTGATTTATTGCTCTTTAATTGGCCAAATCAGTCACATGTGACCAGCAAGCCTAACCTATTCAGCCTTCACTGAACTTACCAAACACGTGCAATAATAACTGCAGTGCCATGCAGCAAAGCTGAGTCTTGCTGCATTGCAATCACAGAATGTAGCACTGATTTCTGCTGAAGAAGCATATAATAGAAGTATATGGCCCAGAGGAAGAAAAAAAGTGCCATTTTTAACTTGGGCTCAGTGCCGCAATGGGCTTTTTTTTTTTTTTTTTTTTTTTTTTTTTTTTTTAACCACCAAGAAATGCCCTGGTTTAACTTACAAAATCTGCTTTTATACTCTAGAAGGTAATGCCCTTTCTGTAGCTGAGCAGGCTATTAGTGTGTGTTCCTGCGTAATTCTGCTGTGACTGAACCACAGAAAACTCTTTACCTATCTGAACACACATTCTTTATTTTGGAAGGAAAGCCCTCACTTGGTACATTAAATACCAATATGGATTACTTCCTATGCACTAGCAATTATTTAATAATTATTTATGCTCCTAGTTGCACATCTTGGACATAATATTTTTATTAATACGTGTTTCAGACAAAAAAAAACCCAAACCAACAGACTCTTCATGGATAAAGAGAAAGGTACTGATAGACAGTGGGGGCCACTAACACCAATGGATGTGCTGGAGTGGCATGGCATGTAAAGCTCCCTCCCATGTTACAAAGTATTCAGGGTCAATTTGTATTTGTTACTTTTTTTTCTTTTCTCTTTTTTTTTTTTTTTTTTTTTCCCCTGAAGGCTGTGCTTCATTCTACATTCTACATTTTCCAGTAATTTTCCTTTTTTTTAAAAGATAGCTAGAAGCAGACAGACACATATCTAAAACACAATTACAGCATTAGGTAAAATAATCTCTATTAATTTTACTTCAAAATGTAGTTTTCTTCATGGGGAATGTGAAAATAAGAGTTGCTGGACTACATATGCACCATGGCTTCTGAGCTGGGCTCATGAGTTGATGTGAGACAGACTCTTACAGCCTCAGAAGGCTGGGCTATACAAAAAGATGATCAGATAAAGGTCTCCTTTTGCCAGCTCCAGCCACACTGGCTTCTTGCCTACTCAGCAGAAGCCAGCTCTGTCCTGTACCTGTTGTGGCTGGGGTCCAACAGCTCTCCATTTCTCACTCCTCAGTAGTGTGGTAATGGTCTGGCAGGTAGAAATTCAGCTGACCACTGCATTAATGATGTATGATGGGATTTGTGTGTCTTCCATCTCTGATCGCAGCACTGTTTCTTCAGGGTTGAGAAGAATATGATTTAGAAATACAGTGTCTCTGTAATACAGTTCCTGAAAAGGAAGGTGTCATTTCCACACAGATATTTTCCAGAGTGGAAATGCACTTGAAATGGTGCATTTTCTAAATGTTGACAAAATCATTGCATCTCCATCTGCTCCATTTCTTTCCAGGTTGTGCTCCCATAGGAACTGCACTGTGGAGTGGTCTCTGGTCAGGAAATGCTACTTCCACCATGGCAGAAAATTGGACAAACTCAACATGAAAAATAAAGGTATTTCTATAGTTCAGTTTCCCTGGGGGGGGTTGGACTAGATGATCTTTTGAGGTCCCTTCCAATCCCTAGCATTCTGTGATTCTGTGATTCCACAACACGTGGCTGGAGGTGGAAGGGATGCTTTCACTTCCTTGCTGGTTGTGTGACTATCTGAGGATACTGAGCTTCTTGACAGCTAGTAAATCCATCAGCAAAGTTACAGTAATGTAATCATGATTCCACCAAAGAATGTGATTTTTCAAATCCAATATAAACTGCAACACCGCAGAGGTCTTATTTATTGTCCTGAAATGAGAATGATTCAAAAACATCATAATTTCATATTATTCTTAAATCCATCTTTACATACCTATTCAAAACCCTGCAGTGCTAATAGAAATCATATTTCGTATGTGTATCACAGATAATATCACAGTACCATGGATATAGCAACGGTTTGTTGGTACTGTGCCATACTGCATCTATGTCTTACAACAGGCTTAGAGATAACATGTAATTAAGTTCCACAATAGTAGTGGGGAGGAGGAGGGTTTTTATGCACCTATTTCTAAAATAAGGCATCACTAGACCATTTTCAGTACAAACAGTTAAATTTCAGTAACATTTCCCTTTTTAAAAAGAACTAGGGCAGGGGCAAAGTTGTGCCTGCATGCACGCACTGCCATTAGTTAGCCAAGCTAACATCCTTTGCTGAAAAATAAGTCATGCTCTTTTTAAGGTATTTCTAAATGCTAAACTAATCAAGCGCAAGAAAAATACAGTGACTGGGAGTTTTTTCTTTTTCTCTTCTAGTGTGTTGTTACAAACTACAGTGACCAGAAAAAAATGGATGCAACAAGCCTCAAAATCTCAATTAATCTGAATGCAAAGTCATATGGATGGCACTGTACATTCAGGCATCTGTGGACAGTAACCTTCTGGAAAGTGAATTCCTGAGCTTGGTGCCACTTTGTGCCCCTCAGGCAAGTAAAAGTTCACAGCAGATGCACATCTAGGCTTTTCAAGGGCAGGAGAGTTTGCACCATGTATCATAAGTCCTAGAAGCTTAGTTGTGTCTTTCAGGATCTGCTTTCCTCACTAACATGAATTTTCTCCTGTTTCTTGTATATTGTTTTTTGTTTAGTGTGCACTTTGTTCCATCTCTCTGAACAAGATATTCTCTCTAGACATTTCTTCATCTGTGGTATCTTAATGCAGACCAGATTAAGACATTCAAGTCAGTACTGTTTAGGCTCTTCGAGTGCCATTTTCAATTTCAAATAATTTATCCAGCCTTCACATAGACAGTAAGTACATTTTTTGATACTGACCAATCTAAAAGCTGAATCTTATGCAAAAATTAGCAACAGCAAATTAGCAAACAGTCAGAAGTTTTTCAAATTGAATCAAATATTTCTAAGAATGAGGTGCCTCCAATAAAAACACTTTGCCAAGCTCAAATGTTGCAGTAGTACCTGAGTAGTAATGCATGGCAATAGATGAGGCCTTCTCTTTTCATGTCAAAACCTCTATTTACTAATACACAGTTACCTTTGACAAGGCAATTGCTTCTTGCCTTCATTGAAAAAGCCACCCAAATAATTTAATGTCATCTTGCTCTCCTTCTCACTGGCTGTCTCCTTGGCAGTACATCACATTGGTGTCCATGGAGCAATCACATACTTGGGACAGCAGTGACCAGGGTGAGGACAACACAGATAAAATCACCTCAAAGCTAGGATTTTTCCGATTTAGTTCAAAGCACTGCATTAAGATCTGGAGATAGACAAATGCACCCTGCCAACACCACTGCCCTGCCTCTTATTTTATCACCATCCGCTGTGTGTTTCCAGCCTGCCTTTTGCCTCCCCCTCCTTCTCAGCCTTCATGGTAATGCTACCCTCAATACCCTTTATGTCGTTCTTTCCCAATTAGTCCTGGACCTTTTTCTTACCATCCTGCACACATCTACCAAACACTCGCTTGAGCCAACAGGGTACTACCTTGCTTTTTTTTTTCCCCTCTCTCACTATCAGGGACTCAGAACTGGCACTCTTTAATTGAAATGCCAAAAATTGCTCTGGCTTAAAATAAATGGTCACAGGATCTTGTTTATCTTGCCTTGGCCATCCTGCCCGAGCCTGCTGTGACAGTGTGAAATGTGGTTTCTCTGGGATGCCAAGCATACAGCAGACTAAAGCAGCAAGCACATGGCTTGGTGGTGTTGAATCATGAAGAACACAGCAGCAGCAGGCACCTCCTCTGAGCATAAAGAGCAGAAGCCTCTCTGTAATTCATTTAAGTCCTCTCTTCAGAAGGAAACCCTCTCCACTGGACTACTGAAATCTGCTTTACTTCAGGGAGTACAGCTCTTCAGCTGAGCTCAGAAATGCATCTAGCAGTGTAGTCCCCTGCAGCAAAAATCTCCAAAGCAGACACAGCATGAAAAGCATTGCCTGCCTGATTTAAGATTAATTTCCCCCCAGCATTCACTGGAGTTCAGCACCACTGGCACTTGTGCATTTAGCCCTTGGGGCAGGCAAGAAGACAGCAGTACCACTGATGTGTGAAGTGCTTGGAAAAACAGTTTGAAAAAGCCAAGGGGGAATATCAGCATCCTACTCTGCTGCTGGCACCAGCCATTTTTAGCCTGCCTGTGTTAATGGTCCTGAAACACTGTATCTTGCTGGTGTGATGCTGGTGCTAATGTAGATAAGAGGAGGGAGCAGGGCAGATGCAGGAAAATCTCCACAAGCCTGAAAGTAGGAGCATCAAGTTGGTAATTGCACAGGTAAGAAGCAGTGATGGAAAAGGGGCGATCCACAAGAAGGTTGCTGGCAATTTGACTCTTGTCTAAGGTTGCAAGTACCAACCTACCCTTCACCGTCAAAACCACCTAGCCAACAAATTGAGGATGAAAAACATAAGGAAGACTTTTACCACTACTATCAAGATTTCTCAGATGTGTTTCATGAGTACCTATTTACAGGTGCAGACATTTACTGACATAGCCAGGTAGCTGTCTGTTAGTCTGCTGTGAGCCTGGTAGGTACGTGTTGCATACTCAGATTTACATGACTGATATGAAGACTAGCCTGGGACACACTCATTTCGGAAACATGCATATTTCTAAGTTTCCAAGTTTTCTTAATTTGTGTATTTAAAGGAAAGAGTAGGCAAACAATAACATACGATGTATTAACCTGCAGAATGGTTCAGCTGTTGAAATTTTTGCACATTTTTCAAACATATCATCTTGGATTCGGGCTCCGACTGTCCTAGCAAATGATGAAATGATGGCTTTCACGTATTGCAGTGAGAGATGCATTTATTTTATACACAGGCTCATCATAACTTTAGCTAGTACTGTCATTATTTTCACAGGGAAAGTACATTTCCCCCCCCTTAAAGTTTATATCTAACAAAACTTTTTTTCCCCTCAAAAGTACTGCTGTGTATATCACAAGGTGCACGCTCTATCTGAAGGAGTCAGTTTTCTCTCCAGGCTCAGGGTGATTATGTGGCTGAGCACTAACTACGATTACTGATGATGTGGGGGAGAGCTGTGTGTGTGGCATTCATTGGTGAAGACTAGACATCCCTCCCTGACACCCTCCCTCCTCTCCCTGTCCCCTGATGCTGTAATTGTCAGTTTTCCTGAGAGTGTGAAGCAGGGAATTAGCTGTGCTTCATGAACTCCGGCAGCTCCATCCCTGTGCGCAGTGTAAGCACTCCAGCCTTCTCCAGGGCAAAGGCCGGGTAAACAGCATCAGTGAATTTGTGCCTGATGGTGAACAGCACCAGTCCTCTCTCTGCATTGAAGAACAGGAGTCTTCCACCACTATAATCCAACAGGATGCCGATTCTGGCCAGGTGTTCTGTCACATGGACATCACTCATCACACCAGTGTGAATAAATCTGTAAAGAAAGCTAGGGGAAATGGAAACAAGAATACAGTCAGCCTCCTCATGGCAATTAACCAGAAATAACCTACTGCTTATTTCCCACCTATTAACAGGTGGCTGCAAACAGCAGTGTATCATGTGGCAATAGCATTTTGCTCAGGATGTAAGCAAAGCAAATGTGGCATTGCTTCAAAGCCCTGCCTGTCATGACAATTAACCCTTTCACTTGTCATCTTTGGACTCTCAGGATAAAAGCAGTCTTCCTGTAACTATATTCATCTATATCTTTCTTATTACATGTCTTATCCCCCTCTTCGTGGGGATTTACTCATGAGCTCTGCTTTGGCAGAACCCTTTGCATCTCAGATGTTTCATTTAGGTAGCTATGTTCATGCATCTATATGATTTCACACTAAAAAAGCACTCATTTAGATCAAGAGCACGTTTTCACCGTTGACAGGGTTATGCCTTACAAACCTCCAAGCAGCCTGGCACTGGCGCACTGAGGACTACCCCAGTGGCCAGCAGTCCTGCCACAGTGGCAGGTGGGTGCCTGTCAATGTGGAGAACAAGGCAGGAGAATTCATTCCCTATGGAGGCTTGACATCTCCTGTAGATGGATATAGATTCTAAAAAGACTGTGTTTATGGAAATAAATACATGTGCTGCGACTTCGTGAAGCAGTCCAGGATATAAGCCTGGAATGACAAAGCAGTGGCAAATGAGTTTTATAAGTTTTATTCACTAGCTGAATGTAGGGCAGTAAATTGGTCTGCTTGCAATTAATTTTATTTTTTAAGGTGCTTTGTAAGATTTTTTTAATTACGAGGAGGTCTAAAGCTCCTTTGTAGTTGTCCTTTCATTATAAATCAAATTTGGAGAAAGAAAGCAGACAGGTCCTTTCTGCTCTCATGACTCTTGAAGCTGGCCAGCTTTACATGAAGGACAAGTGACTTCCCAATGAGCTAGACGTGACTCAGCTTTACCTGGTTTGTGTAGGACAGCACCACATGCACCAGGAGGTATCACTCTGCCCCAGGATGCTGTTCCGTGATGTTGCCTCATAGCAAATCCCAATCCTATAGCTTCTGCAGGCAGAGACAATGGTTTCCCAGTAATGACATCCCCGAGCAGGCAGCAGTTCACCCATGACTGAAGGAAACCTGTTTGTGGAAGAGATGCACAGTAAACTGAGTGTGGTGGTAGACCAAGCATATTGTCATATTTCTTATAGTCATGACATGCAGCTGCATCTAAAATTACTAATAGATTACACTCTCTTCTCCTAAGTGCAGGGTTTTATCAAAGATTTGAGTGTCGTCACTGAGAGTCATTTCATCTTTGCACTGAGATGGACTTGCCTGGAGGACTGAAAACTATGCAACTTCACCCAAAATCACATGAAGCTGACAAAAGGTGGAAAGGTGACTTCAGAGGCAAAAAAGACCTCAAATTTAGCTGGCTTTTTCGAACTAGAAAGCTTGGCTGTTTTAAGTAGTCACAGTGACAAATACCTTGTGTGCATTCAGCTGTAACACTAAAAAAAAAAGTGCGTAAGTCAGTAATACCTCATTACCTTTTAAGAAGTCACATCAGTATGGCACAGCTTATATGAGTGGACCTGTGCTTGTGATGGGACTGATTCATGTTTGTGATGAATGGAGCTAGTCTGGTACAACCATTCTAACATATCCCAGGAGCACTTTCTAGCTCTCCAAAGCCACAGATGCTTTGGAAAATGTTACTAATAATGCCCTCAGTAGAGGAGCAAAGTAAAAGGATGGATTACTTCTACCCACAATGTCTTTAAAGGTAAGCCCACAAATCTGGCCTTCTCAAGGCAGCAACAATTTGCTTTGAGACTGAAGTGCTCTGAAGGGTTAAGCAGTGAGCATGGACTGAGTCAAACCCAGCAGTCGCAGTAGGTACCACTGCCTTTAACTTTCTGGAGGTTCCTCAGTGCAACAACAAACTCTTCCTAGCACTTACATCAGTGCTGCTACTGGCTTTTTTGAGATATTGCACTGTTTGAAAAGGGCGGTTAATCATACAACATCCAGGGGATACATGGCTGAAATGATTCAGTTCTACAAAATTAGTTAGTGCCATTTGAAAGCTACCTATAGGCAAAAATAAGAGTGAGGGACCCACCCTGAACCCCACAGGGTGGTCATACTTGTCATGCTGCTACTCACCCAGTGAATTTGGCTTTCTCAGGAAGGCACATCACTGTTGCATTGGAGGAGATTTGCAAAGCAGGATGGGCTGTGTCACTCAACAGGCAAAATCGAGTTCCTGGTACAATTCACAATAAAGAAACACCAGTTCTGAGAAGCTGCCAGCATTAACACAATATGAATCATAAAACGTTAAGCAAGAACTATTGCCAGGACAGAGGTGTGCCTGCTGGCAGGTAGGAGCAGCAGAAAATTGCGTGCAAATGCAAGGACTCTCCCAAGCTGTGCCCATTTGGGACAGCAGTCTATTATTCAGAAATGTAGCTAGGTGATAAAGAAGTCTTCAGTATTCAAGAAGATTAATTAATTTTCAATCCATTACTTTTTTTCAAAATAGCAAATTTGAATTTTTAGGCTGATTCAGAAGAACCACACATGATTAAAGCTATTTATCTGGAAACCTTAAAGTTTAAATCATCCATTACATTTTAAAGCTGCTCTGCATGCTTCCTCATCCCTAAAACCCAAAGTCCATAAGGTTTTAATTCAGGTTTTTTTAAAGATCATGACATCTTTTATCAAAATGTGATCTGCCAAACTCAAGCAAACTGAGATTCCAGAGGAATATTTAGTCATTTCATATCTCTGACAGAGTTAAATGGTTTTGCTTCTGAGGTCACATCAGTTTTGCATTGACATAAATCTATCAACTTCAAGAGAAGTAGTCCCTGATTGTGCTAATTTTAAGTAGATAAAATACAATCTCTTTCATCTAATAACTTTCTTACTCCAGTATTGGAAAGTTCAGTTATGATTTCTGGAGGAAAATGCCATTTTTGACTGCTTTGCCCCTCCATCCCATTGTTTTGACATCAGAAAATGGTGATCTACCTTTAGTTGAGATAAGAGCTGCTTCACTTTGTTCACTTGTACCAAATGAGTTGACAGCCCTCAAGTAGAAGAAATAGTTCACATTGGGCTCCAGGGATACTTTCAGTTCAGGTCTCTTTATACCAGCAAAAGATCTGCAAATTTTGAAGATTTTCATACATGAAAATGTATGCAGATATCCAAACAAGGACAGAACAATTTATGCAAACGTAACAGTGTTGTTGACTAACAAAAAAATGGGCACCCTAGAGAAACTCCAAAATGGAAAGGCAAACACTGTTTTCACAAACAAATGAGTTATGTAAGAGCTCTGGCATTTTACTTGAAGGATCCTCCTTACTTCATCTGACAAATTTTCAGGCCTTTGTCCCTGTACGACCTTCTCATTCAGTGCAGTCATTTGGTGCAATGCTCGCTTATGTTCATTTTGCAGCATAAGTCATCACATAAAATGCAAGCAACACAGAATCAAATTCTCATCCACCTCCTATAAAAAGCCTACATTACAAAATGAACAAGCTTCTGAAGAAAAAAACCCTTGTAATTAATTCAGTTGCGTGACAGTGAATGCACTTGTGTTTGTACTGATCCAAAAGTATGGATGTCCTTATTTGCGACCGCACAGAAACCGAGCACTTCGTATTATGAACTCCTTGCCCACAAATTGTTCATCGACAAAGTCTTGGCTCTGTCTCCCTCATGGTGCTGTGTACTCAAACAGGGTTTTGCAAAAGGCAGCAGCAGGGAAACTGCCTTTGCACAGTGCCCTGCTTTGACTAAGTCTCCCCTTTGTGATGCCTCAAAAGCTCTAGCCCTCACATCCTCCACTGCTGATGTCTTGACACACTGCAGGAAAGCGAGAGTCAGCACCCACTCAATCTGCTTCGCAGGCGCTTTGAAGTGCCAGTGAAAGTACTTTGGATTGCTAGAAAGATGCCAGTTTTACTTTCTATATTGCCAGGAGTATGAAAGGTTGGCCTAACAAAGTCTCATATGCTGAATCCTGATTTTCTTCATTTTTGCCTTGTATGATAATGGCAAAGCCAGACAGTATACACCAATCACATTGTACACCTTCAGGTAAAGACTGTTTATCTATATAAATTAGATAAATTCCTCCCCAAAATGCTTACAGGAATCTTCAAAATAAGTATTTAATTTTTCAAGCTTAATGCAGGTCTTTTGAGATAACCCCCTGTCCTCTGCACTGAAAGACAATAACCTCGGTGGTATGAGGAAGGGCTGAACACAGGAGTCTTGCTCTGCTCTCCAGCAAATTCACAATCAAGAGATGTGCCTTTGGAGACCATGCAAGGTACTTTCCCTTCCACCTCAGGTTTTAGAGTGGGGCCCAGGATGGTCTCCCTCCTCCAGGTAATGCCTCTATGGGGAGTTAGATTAAACAAATTTCATTTTCCAGCACTAATTACTGTGACCCCAGAGGACGTAAGGCAGGCAAGCCAGGAGTCAGATCAGAGCAGTGCTATTCATTTGCAGTGACTGTTTTTCTGTGTATGTCCCACAAGAGAGCAGCACAACCTGAAGAATAATCAGTGCTCATCCATCAGGATTTTTCACACGCCTGTTTCTGCTGCGTTTACCACCCAAAGGTAAAATCCCACAGCCCTACACATACCAAATTCCTGCAAATGCCACATAGAGCTCTGCATCTAGGAGAATGACATCCTGCAGAAAGACTGATGCATCATTCTTATTAGTTCGTAACTGGTATTTTGTACTGACAGCTGTCATAAAAAGTGATTGAAAGCACTGAGAAAAAGCACTAAGTGCTCCTGTGATTTTTTTCCAATTTAAAAGAATTTCAGAGAGTTTGGGGTCCTTGCATGATAAGTGTGTGGCCATGCTGCCTTTGGGGATTGTGTTATATTAATTGTGGAACTGACACAATAAACAGGAGGGCTAACTTTGGCCTCTTCAAGAAACTGCTTGGAGAAATCCTGTGGGACAGGGGATGGTACAGGAGCCCATGAGAGCTGGTCAATATTCAAGCATCATTTCCTCCAAACTTAGGTTCATAGCATTCCAATGGGTAAGAAATCTTGTAAGGGAGCCAGGAGACCTGCATGGTTGAGCAGGGAGCTACAAAACAAATTCAAGTGGAAGAAGAAAATTTACAGAACATGGAAGAAGGGGCTGACCACTTGGGAGGAATACAAGAATGTGGTCAGAGAATGTAGAGATGCAATAAGGAAAGCTAAGGCCTCCTTAGAATTAAACCTAGCAAGGGAGGTCAAGAACAACAAGAAAGGATTTCAAACACATCGGAGGCAAAAGGAAGACCGGGGGAAATGTAGGCCCTCTGCTGAATGAAGTGGGTGCTCTGGTGATGGAGGATACAGAGAAGGCAGAATTACTGAATGCCTCCTTTGCCTCAGTCTTTACTGCTAAGGCAGACCCTCGGGAGTCCCAGACCTTCGAGACCACAGAAGAAGTCAGGAGAGAGGAAGACTGTGTCATGTTTGATGAGGATTGGGTTAGGGACAAGTTAGGTGAACTGGACACCCACAAATCCATGGGCCCTGATGGGATGCACCCGCAAATGCTGAGGGAGCTGGCAAAAGTCACTGCTAGACTGCTCTCCATCATCTTTGAAAAGTCCTGGAGAACAGGAGAGATGCCTGAGGACTGGAGGAAGTCCAACATCACTCCAATCTATAAAAAGGGCAAGAAGGAGGACCCAGGTAACTACATGCCAGTCAGCCTCACAGAATCACAGAATGGCAAGGATTGGAAGGGACCTCTGAAGATCATCTAGTCCAAACCCCCCTGCTAGAGCAGGATCCTAGAGTAGACCACACAGGACACGTCCAGACTGGTTTTAAATGTCTCCAGAGATGGAGACTCCACCACCTCTCTGGGCAGCCTGTAAGAAAGCCTCACCTCTACCCCTGGAAAGGTGATGGAACAGCTTGTTCTTGGTGCCATCTCAAAGAATGTTGAGGAAAAGAGGGTTATCAGGAGTAGTCAACATGGGTTCACAAAGGGGAAGTTGTGCTTCACCAACCTGATAGGCTTCTATGAGGACATAACTAGATGGAGTGATGAGGGCAGGGCAGTCAATGTGGTCTACCTTGACTTCAGCAAGGCTTTTGACACTGTCTACCATGGCATCCTCACAACCAAACTTAACAAGTGTGGACTGGATGATTGGGCAGTGAGGTGGATTTGGAACTGCCTGAAGGACAGAGCCCAGAGAGTAGTGGTGAGTGGGGCAGAGTCTAGTTGGAGGCCTGTGACTAGTGGTGTCCCCTGGGGGACAGGACAGGGTCCGGTCCTATTCAATATATTCATTAACAACCTGGACGAAGGGACAGAGTGTATCCTCAGCAAGTTTGCTGATGATACAAAGCTGGGAGGAGTGGCTGACACGCCAGAGGGCTGTGCTGCCACCCAGCATGACCTGGAAAGGCTGGAGAGCTGGGCAGGGAGAAACTTAATGAAATTCAACAAGAGCAAGTGTTGAGTCCTGCATCTGGGGAAGAACAACCCCATGTATCAGTACAGGGCTGGGGGCTGAGCTGTTGGAGAGCAGCTCTGGGGAAAAGGACCTGGTAGTCCTGGCAGACAACAGGCTGACCATGAGCCAGCAATGTGCCCTCGTGGCCAAGAAGGCCAATGGCATCCTGGGATGCATTAAGAGGAGTGTGACCAGCAGGTCAAGGGAGGTTCTCCTCCCCCTCTACTCTGCCCTGGTGAGGCCTCATCTGGAGTACTGTGTCCAGTTCTGGGCTCCCCAGTTCAAGAGGGACATAGAGCTACTGGAAAGAGTCCAGCACAGGGCCACTAAGATGATGAAGGGACTGGAGCATCTCCCATATGAGGAGAGGCTGAGGGAACTGGGTCTGTTCAGCTTGGAGAAGAGGAGGCTGGGGGGGGATCTCATTAATGCTTATAAATATCTAAAGGGTGGGTGTCAGGAAGACAGGGCAAGACTCTTCTCGGTGGTGTCCAGTGACAGGACAAGGGGCAATGGTCACAAACTGGAACACAGGAGGTTCAATTGTAACATAAGGAAACACTTCTTTACTGTGAGGGTGACAGAGCACTGGCACAGGCTGCCCAGAGAGGTTGTGGAGTCTCCGTCTCTGGAGATATTTAAAACCCGTCTGGACGTGTTCCTGTGTGATCTGCTCTAGGATCCTGCTCTAGCAGGGGGGTTGGACTAGGGGGTTGGTCCCTTTCAACCCCTACCACTCTGTGATTCTGTGATTCTGTAACAGAAGTGGGTTTCCCAACCATGGTAGCAATTGCATGGTTTGCATCACCCTCATGATTAACCAAAGCCCTGACCACAAGAGTGCTTCAGCAAGGCACCAGGAGTTCAGCAGATTGGTTGGTTTTTACTGAAAGGTTCAGGGAAGAGGTGCAACCTGATGAGAACCTGAGATCTTCACACGTGAAAGAGGAAAAAGGCTCATTTGAGTACAGTGGACAAGAGGAAAAGGAAAGATGAGTCAAAGAAAAGTACAAGATGGGAACTACACAAGCAGGCAAATATAAAAGAAGTGAGAGAAAGGAAATTGAGAACAGAAGCAGGGGCAAGGGAAAAGAAGCAGCCACTTAAGTTTTGAAGAAATTTGTCCATGCTTCCTAGAAAAAGTTTGCCCAATCTATTCCTTAAGAAGCACCATCCTGACAATTTTGGTGTGAATCTGAAGCACAGACCACTAGAAAGAAGTCTTGAGCCAACACTTACAAGTGAAATGAAGGGAGGGTACTCTAAGCTGTTCAGGAGAAGCTGTTTGTGGCAACACGCAGATCAATGTGTTTTAAGCGCAGTGATGCCCTCTATATGGCTCTTCCTTCTGTCTTCAGGAAAATGCCACATAAGTCAGTGTCCTTCCAAAGAAATTAGGAGATCTTCTTTTCCACTATGTGTTATTTAACCAATGGCTAGTTAACAAAACACAAAATAGCTTCTAAATCCAAGCAGACAGATATATTCTGGTGTAACGAGTAGAACTGGTGTATTCATATTCTGGAGTCTGGATCACAGAGCCTGGGTATTCAGAGAAGAGTTTGGGTCCAAGCAATTGCAGAATAGGGTCAGCCATCAAAATTCAGACTTTGGTCTCTTTCAAATTGGAAATTCTCCAAATCAGAATTTGGATGCATGTTTAAATCTGAGAGCAATAACACGCCTTTCTTTTCAGTGTAATAGTGAGACAGAAAAGTCTGGACTTTAAGCGGACCTGGTCAGTAAAACAGTGATCAGATTTTTGAATAGCATTCTCTGCTTGGTAATATATTTTAGCCAACTCTAAGCTGTCTAAGAATAAGAGCCCATCAATTTTAGCTAGGATTAAGACTTAAAAAGCAGTCCCACTGCTGCCTACTAATGAAACAGAATATGCCAACAAGAAAGAATTTCATTTGCAACACTGAGCTGGCTCCAAGCTCACAAGAGGCTGCATGCAAAGAAGAAATAGATCTTTCTATCACCTCTCTTTCTGTTGAGAGGATAGGGTGAAGGGGCAAAGTTAATACTAAGGGCTTCCCAGCAATCACTGTAGTTTGTCGTGCTTCAGGTTGATCCTACAATCAGTGATAAAAAAGCCAGGGTGAGGAGAAGGTATGATTACTGGCTTAGCTTACACCATACAGGTTATACATAGAGAAGGGAAAGGAAAATGCATCTTGACTGTGTTGGGGAAAAGGCTGTTTCATTTTCAAGGTCCTGTAACAACCACTGCAGCTAGATCTTCCTCAAGCTCACCTAAAGTACTGAACCATGCAATTTTGGTCATGAAAGAAAGAGAAATCCACCTACAACATTTTTTATGTCAGCTATTTTCTACTTTAAATACACCCATCCACTTTATAGGTAATTAGAAATGTAATAATGTTATTATCAAAGCATGTGGCATCCTAGCCTTTAGCCTAAACATTATCATATTTGCACTGTCCCCACAATGTCTTAGTATCATAATACAAAATTCAGTGCATAGATATTCAAGAAATATTTGAAGTTAAATATCTTAAGTATCTCTTTGTAATTCCTCTCTTTATAAGAGGAATCTTTAAGTCTCAAAATCCAGTCTCCAAATTTCAAGTACATGCTATTCAAAGCAGAACAGAAAGGAGTTACATGCTTCTTCACCTTTAAGTTGCCAAGGAATATTATAGCTGCAGTTGTCTGTTAAAGTTGTCATTTTCCTGGGTTTAGGGAAATCTGATGCTATGTTTTGATGCATGTTTCTGTCATCAGCATCCTCATCTACTTCAAGCAAACAACATCTAGAGGATATTTTTTAATATTGCATGAACTCAGCAAATGATACGCCTCATAGTGATTCAGAATGCCCTCTGTGCCATAATTGTCATCTTCACCCCCAGGATCCCACTGAAACAGCACCTCCAGACCTGTGCTGGTACCACCAATGTGGAGTGAGAGCTGATACCTGTAGAAGCACACAGAAGGGTTGTACCATGGGTGGAAAAAAACTCTTCAAGCTAAAAATAAAGAACAAATAGCTCTGTGTTTGCTTCCAGCTGTGCCACATGCTTCCTTTCCTCCCCTATGTCCCAGCTCTGGCTGTCTTGGGGGTTAAATCATCAAAGCACCACATGCAATGGTCCTTGCTTCTATCTCAGACAGCAAGCTCAGCACAGCCAGAGGGGAGGAATATTCCCGATTTTCCACACCTTGCTTCGTGAACTGGCAGGAAAGTCATGTGGACAATGGAACAGGTGGGAGGTTTGCCCTCCTTTTTCCAGTGTTAGACCTTCTCTATGGGAAGACAGAAAATTTCAGTCACTAGCAGTGCTGGTCCTGCCTTGGCAGAGCGGGTGACATTCAGTCACTTCCACTTTTACGAATTCACTGCATACTGTACTAATTTCTGCATCCCTGAGTCTTACAGATTTCTCAAGATGTGATAACATGGTTTCCATCTGAACAGCCCACACACCTAATCCCTGGACTACGTTTCTCGCAGTTTTCCATCTTCCACCCACAGCTCCGTTGACTTCTCAACGCAAAGAGGCTGAACGGTGAGAAAATAGCAGAGCTCTGGAAACTGAAAGAAACATTTTAAAGCTTCTTAAAGATTCTGGAAACAGAATCAACCCAGGAAGGAGCTTTAAAACCACAGCAGCAGGCCAGGGACTCATTGTTGCAGAAGATTTAAGATGTTTTTATATGAAACCATGTCCCTCAGGTGGCAAGTTGGCAAAGAGAGAGAATCCAAAGGGCAAAATAAAGACTTTTTTTTTTTTTTTAATGATATTTAGAAGGAAACTTTTAATGAGGATTTATTTCCAGATGATCTTAAAATTCTCTCCCTAGGGAGCAGGAACTGCTCCAGGACTGCTCCAAGGACATCCTGGAGATATTCAAAAGCCTTCTGGACAACTAGCTCTAGGCAGCCTTGTTTGAGCTGGGGGGTTGGACCAGATGACCTCCAGAGGACCCTTCTAACCTCAACCATCCTGTGATTCTGTGACATGCCAAAGGCTACAGGGGGGCAGCCCAGACCAGAGGCTCCACACACATCTCCAGCTGTTCAGTGGGGACATTTCTCCCTGCCTGCTCCCTTGGCGGTGTCCCTTGCCTTGGACGAGCTCCCAGAATGACATGTGCAAAAGCAATCTTGTGGGATGGGACCATGTCACTTTCTCCAGGACTTCCCTTGGATGTCCTTCCCCCACCTCTGCTTTCCTGCTCTGCCGCCAGCAGCACTTGTATGAACTTTCCAGGGTTGTTGAGAAATACATTTGAACTCCCAGCCAGGGACTGGGAAATCACTCAGCTACAGGGCTGCTGCAAGCATGAGAGGAACAGGCTGTCTGTCAAAGGCCTCCATGTTTCGCCGGTCCCCAAGATGAGAGTTGCTCAAGATACTTGTGAAGGACAAACTCCAAGCTTTCAAGGAAAGCAACCAGAAGAAACTACAGCATTTCAGGCCCAGGTGCTCCTAGGCATGCATAAAGACACAGATTTATTCCACATGATATAGGTACACAACATAGTAACTCTAAGCTCCTTAAGGTACTTCCAGAATGCAGCTCCTCACTACATCAGCTATACAAAGAATTGATTTCAGGTCCTAACTAGCACATTGGGGGCCTTAGATGGGAGTAATATAGGCAGTATGCTCCATCTACCAGTGGGCTCTTTTTTCCTTGGTTTTATGCAAAAAATTAAATAGAAATCTAAAAAAAAAAAAAAAATAAAAATTCTCCATCATTGAAACAGCATATGGCATTAGAGAAGCTTTTGAGGTTGATCTCAAGGGGCTTTTGGAAAAGGAAAGAGGGGCATTACTTTCAGGGAAAGTAAGTGGTAAAAGATGGTCTGACACTGTAAAAGAGGTCAGAGCCCTTCTACAAATACAGAAATTAAAACTACATCAATTCTGAGAAAATTTGTGATTTTGTCCTGTGGGAATTTTTCACACTTGTCACAGTAAAAGGCCAGCTTCAGCCCACAGGGAGGCCAAAAAGTCAAATGTGACTCAGTATAAATATAAACATGTTAAATTTTGCACAAGCTCACTTGAGGGAGGGAATGGGTCAGTTCTGGCAGCTTTTTGCCACAGTTATGACCGCACAAGCAAGCTGTTTTGTGTTATCAACACCTCGCTTACAGATTACAGAAACCAGCACACTTTCTGGTTCAGTTTTAAGGAAAAGAGGCAGTTTCAGTTAACGGTAAAGAAACTCAAGGGTAAACACACAGCACAGGTTTTGACAGCAGCTACGTTATCTCTGACCAAAAGTGACTTTGGCAGGTTGGCAGGGACTTGATGGCCTCATGAAATATGGATGAAGCACAGCAGGTCATGGCTGCCCTCCAAGAGGCAGGAAAGCTGGGCAAGACTTCTCGACTGCATTAACACAGCACACTGGTCGTTCATGAAGAAAAAAAGATCTCTCAACCCCACAGAAGTTTTTAATTTCAATTTTTAGCTTACTTTTGTAAGCAGCAAGGTGCACACAATTTCACTGTTGTCTACTAGAAACCCCTGAACCCTTTAGTTCACTTAACTAATTTTGACTGCCAGTGGTGGAGGTCTTCCCTCTCTGCCATGTCTCCATGAAGACCATGTGAACTAGCACCCAGGCGAAGGCCCTAATCAGGCTCCCCAGGAGGTGAAGACAGACAAACCCAGCTGCGCTGAGGTTCTTGCACAACGTTCCATATGGCAAATTGCGCGCCCCCCCTCAAAGGTTCTCAGACCTTCAAAACTGCACTTTGCTGGAATATTGTCATCACTGTTTTTAAGAAACAAACAAAGGCCTCCAAGCCCCAAGGACATACAGAGCACCACATAATTTTCTCTGCATTTCAACACAGTGCACGGTTTCATGGCTCAGCAGTGCCTCCATCCTTCCCTGCCCTCTCCCCTATGCAGCACAGACTTAGTATAGGGAAAACCAGAGAGGGTATGGCATAAGCAGATACCACACCCAATTTCAAAGCTGCTCTTCGGGTTGCTCTTTGACCCCTGTGACATGCCTGCAGACCTGAGCAGTGCTGGGCTCAGATGTGCTTTGAGAGGGACCTGCCCACAACAACATTACCCGGACACCCATATCACCCTCAGTATGCCCCAGGCTGGCCCCTAATCTTACTCACCACAAAGCAGAGAGCAAACTGGGCCACGCTCCTCCATCCCACTCCTTTCTGCGGAGCTCAGCTGCCCTCCCCTGCCCTGCCTGGGGCTGTGGCAGCTGTGAGGCTACCACTGCTTCCCCAGCCAGCACAACCCTGCAGCTTCTGGTTGATTGCAGACAGCACAACGTCTGCAGGGGTTTGGACCCAAATGAAAGGCATTGCCCGGTTAAGCAGAATAAAAAGGAAGTATTTTTATGTCTCAGCAGCCTGATCTCATAGATTAGTGTCTGCCCTCTAAATTTCTCAGCACTCAGAAGCAGACTTCTTCCTTGTGTGGTTGAAGGCAGAATAATCTCTTGCGTAACAACACACAGTCTGGGGGGTGCTCATTAGCAGCTGCCCAATCTGACCGAGTGGCGCTTGCGACCGCAGCACTGACCTGAGACCCTCTCCTTCTGGTGAGTGCTGTCGGCAGTACTCCAGGGTGAAGGACTCCACCGATGCTGAGCTAGTGTGCCAGCGGACAGTGGCCATGTCCCAACACACTGTGCAGTCCTCAGCCTTGATGGTGGGGATAGCAGGCGCTGGGGACACAGGGACACGTTAGCTGTACTGCAAAGAGGGTGCCAGCAGCTGGCAGGGGATGCTCGTGAGGGAAAGGAAGAGTCACCTCCCCAAAAACCCACGGGATAGTTGGTTTTGCCCGTCAAGCAATGATCTTTCACTTGTTTGTGTTTCAATGGCAAAGGACTACGTTATGGGGAAAAAAAACATGCTGGGAAAGTCACTGTGAATATTTGTGCATTTCTGCACATTCTTAGAATGCCCGTGTAGATTTTTATGCCTTTCCTCAAGCACTTTTTCCTCATTTCTGCCAATCTCCAAGGAACAGAGCACGGAGGCAGTATTGCCTACAGGACTCCCCGCAACACCTCAATCCTGTCTGCAGCAGTCCCCGCATGAACTGCATCAGAAACAAATGTGCTGCTGCAGAACTGATGGGGAGATGCTGACTTTCTGCTTAATTATGTCTTGTTTATTTTTGCAATGCTAAAATTTGGTCCTGTAATTTCTCTTTTTTAGAGTCCCATTTTATGAACCACAGGCCCAACTGCAAGACAGAAAATTGAATGTAAAATAGCGCACTGAATGCATGTAATCAAAAGCTATTGTGTGAAATTGCACATCCAACATCAGAAGCTGAAAATGGATTAGTCGTATTCACTTGCTCTTTCCCTTTCCAGGGAAGAGTAACATAAGTGACCTTTGCAATCTGTTGTTGAAACTCATAGGTCTTAATACCAATCATTAAAAGAAAGATAATTAATCAAAAAAGGTCATAGGAAGTTATCTTGCTTTTAAAGAGATCAGGTTCCACATAAGAGGCCTAAAACAAAAATAGAAATTAGACAATTTTATGATGAGATAATCTTATAGAACTGCAACCAGTATTTCAGATAAATTCTGTTTTATAAGAAAAATAATTTTTTATTAGTAGAAAAGGAAAGAAAAACACCCACAAGTACATATCAGTTTAGTGAAAATCAGTTCAGGTTAAGATGTACTTCATGTTTTACTACAAGAACAGCTAATCTAGGTATTCAGCAGATGAAAGAGTCTGTGGGATAGATTCTCATCTGGTAATATATCTGTGTAGCTCTCTTAGCAATAATCCCTTAATTCTCTTCTGACATGTTTGATTATTGTCTATTTTTAAATGCATCTGTTTATAAAAAATGAAAAAATAATAGTTAAATCTTCTAATACCTGCATTCAGCAACTGACACACATACCCACATTTATGTATGTACAAATAGTATGTCACAAGACATCAAGCATTTTTCTTTTTCAGTTGAAATTACCTGTCTAAAGAGGAGATGGAGTCAGCATACCAGAAAAAGTTGTTACTGTGCTTCTGAGATACTTCAACAAATTAACTGCAGTTAGAATATCTATCTGATTTCCTGGTAGCATTCCAGCACCCACGTAAGTGATTTTATATGAGGCAAGGAGCTGAAAAGGGTAAATTCTCACTTTTTCCCTCAGATACAGGGTGAGAATCACATAGGTTTTGGACAACAGAAGAAGGTGCATTCACTCCTATGTCTTTAGAATTGCAAAGAGCCTTCATCTGGAGCTGAGTCTGAGGAAGTGGGGGTGAGGAGAAGGATACTTTCTCCCTTCAGCATCATTCCCTCACAGAAAATACTTCTTGGAAACAGGGCGTTCCCCAGGGGTGGGGAAGACAGGCTGAGTCTGGTAAGTGGAGGAGCAGGAGACGGGAGGTGCTGGAGGGATGCTGCAGCAGCACCCGCCCTCGCTCCCCACAACTCCCCAGGCATATACCAGCAAATCATTTTCTTGTATGTGCTAACTTTTCATCTGAATTACTAAAATAAACTCTAAATTTTTGCTTCTGAGTTTATTGGGCTACTTGAAGAATCAAAGTATTCTAGCTTTATATCAAAGTAGCTGGGCTGGCTCTGAGGAACTGGTTTCCATCACCGGTGCTCATCTTTCTGCCTCTGATGTTGAGGCGATGCAGTGGTTTTGCAACAGTCAGTGCTCAGCAGTGTCCCCACTAGTCTGTCTGGGGCTCAGTGCACTCCAGAGGGTGTTCACCTCAGCTTGAGGAAAGGCATTTAAATGAGCCCTTATTGGATCTAATTTATTTGTTTTCTTAAAGAAACAGGCCAAAGAAAGGCATCAAAGACTCAAGGAAATTAACTTCTTCAGAAGGCTTCAGTTCTGGGAAGAAGGATGGTGAGCCTGATGCCAAAAGGCAAAGACAGTTCTTAAAAATAACCACTTCAGAGAGGTCAGAACCCCTTTTGAAATTATGATTTATTAGCTAGTAATAACTCATTATTATATGACCGTTTTACAGGAATTCTGCACCATGCTCATGGTTACATTGTTGAGGCCATAGAATTTGAATTTCTACTTTGAACTTTCTGGAAAATCACCTTTGCTAAAAATCCAAATAGCAAATAGTTGAATATCAAGGAGAATTCTCAACAAATTTGAAGTCCAGTGGATTAAGAAAAACACTTGTAGCTGTGGTTGCTGCCAAGTGATTTCAACAATACAGAGTATTGTACAGAGTTATTTCATTATGGAATTGTTAAATACCCTTATCTGTGTTTTACGACTGCAAGATCAGAATAACTATTTCAATCCTGTAGCACTAAAAGAATAGTCTTACAAGAGGGCCTCGGACATGAGGTGCTTCACCTTGCTTGTAATTCAAGAAGCAGTAGTTTTGTCATTACAAATTATTAAAGAAATTAAAACTCAGAAAAATTAATCAGTCAAATGAAGCTCATAAGTCATACTCATCTAATTAGTCATCTTAATTTGTAAGACTTAAACATCACCAGAGCCACACCTGAGATTTGTGTCCCACAGCTAGACACAGCATGTACCCATAGTAAAGCAGGCCTTCCCCTGAAAAGTTAATTATTTAAATCAATGAAATGTAGATGTATTTAGGAGGATGGCAGAGAGACAGAAAATGCAACTGTCACCTCATTTTCCATAGCAGAAGGAGCAGCAGCAGGGAGCAGCCAGGTGGCTTTCTCAGAGCTGTCCCGGAGCAGCGCATGCAGTGCACACAGAAGAGAAATTCATCATGTGCTGCCCCAATGCCCCAGTCACAAGGCCTGGAAAGGTCTTCAAATCTTGAATGCCTTCAAGTTTCCCTCCAGGAGCAATCATACCACTCTCTCTCAGCAAAAAGGGAAACGATCGTGAGTTGCCTGCTATCTGCCAGATGGGCTAAACGAAGCAGTTTCTTGTTTCAGTAATACTATGGACTAGAATAGGTCTAAGGATGTGATGCTTATAATAATCAAATGCCCAAATAATAATTAAATGTCAAAATATGTACATACCTGTTTTAAAAATGGCTTTTTCACTGGGTAAGCTACAGCCTGTGCCATTCACAGCCATGACCCACACACTGTAGCAGCGATCTGGCTCTAGGTCCTCCAAAATGCAGTGGCTCTCCTTCACTGTCATTCTGTACTCTTCCACCAAAGCTAGGAGAAACACACACACACATGGGATGTCACACTTACATATTATGCTGCTAGTGCCTTCAATTGTGCCTCCCAACTAACATGTAAAACCCAGTCAATTAAGAGAATCCAGAAAGCAATACTGGCCAAGATCTCTGACTCAGTTTTGACAGAAAGTTTCTGATGTGTCCTTGAGTCAATTGCACTCATACCCCACTGATGGCAAAGGGAGATTATGGCCCTCGGTCCTACTGAGGTCTAGGCTGCAAATTCGGGATATAGAATCTCTGAAGGTCAAGCTACTCTGCAGGGATGTTGCTGCTTCTTTGCAAACAATGCCCTGCACTTTACAGACTATGATATTTATCTTGCATTCTGGGGGACAAAGGCGAGGAGAATGAACAGCATCTACCTCACACTCTCCTCCACTGTTACCTGTCCTTAGTCCTGCACATGATGTCTTCACCGTCCCCCTTCTTGAGGTCTTATGAGGAGCAGCTGAGGGAACTGGGGTTGTTCAGTCTGGAGAAGAGGAGGCTGAGGGGAGACCTCATTGCTCTCTACAACTACCTGAAAGGAGGTTGTAGCAAGGTGGGCGTCATTTTCTTCTCCCAGGTAACAGTGACAGAACGAGGGGTAATGGCCTCAAGTTGTGCCAGGGGAGGTTTACATTGGATATTAGGAAAAACATTTCCACTGAAAGGGTTATCAAGCATTGGAACAGGCTGCCCAGGGCAGTGGTGGAGTCCCCATCCCTGGAGGTAGTTAAGAGATGTGTAGATGTGGTGCTGAAGGACATGATTTAGTGGTGACTTGGCAGTGCTGGGTTAATGGTTGGACTTGATGATCTTAGAGATCTCTTCCAACCAAGGCTGTTCTGTGATTCTGTGATACTTTCTGCATCCTGAACCCTCCCCTGCAGATTGGCCTCCCCTCTGCTGACCCTTGATAAAAGCAGAAAGGACTCCTGTGGTCATGAAGGCAAGACCTTACACACCCCTGGGATCTTTGCTGGCTTGTGGCTCCTCCATACAGTAGACCTGGAAGCAGTCAATGGCATCCCCGTCATTCACAGACCAGTAAATGGCAATGGAGGTGCTGGTGGCTGAATTTGGTTCCTGAGGTACAACAGTCGGTGTCTGTGGGACTAAGAGAAAAGTCTCCTGTTGTTACTCACACTTCTGTATTTTCAGCCAAATTACCTACAGGTTTGTGAGACAACCTGGTTGTTTATTTCCACTCAGGTTGCATATTTCCACTGAACACGTACAGCAAGTAAATGAAATATGGATAATACTCATTCAGCTTTAGTGCAATAGGTCCTCCGAAACTAGGAACAGAAAAGTTAATAGCTCGGCATTGGAATCTGTCAATTTCCCTCACAGTCTGGACAAAACAAGATCCTGTCCTAGTACTGGTACCACCCGGACCCAGTGCACAGCTTGTATCCACATCCTGCCCAGCTCTTCTGCCCTTCCCTATGGGGCAGGACCATCACACAGATGAGTCATAGCACAGCTGCTCATTTCTGACCTCTGGTAAGGAAGCTCTCAGGGCTGTGGCAATCCTAGACATGCAGATCTGTCATACTACTCCAGTGATACCTGTCCTTTCCCAGGAGATCTGCTCCCTTTAGTCACAGGGAGAGTTCTCCAGTTCTGTGCTGCACTTTGAGGCACATGTGCTGATAAAATCCCAGGAGACTCCTGATAACTTCAGGCCAGCTCTTCAGAAACTCCAGAAGACCCTGGCGCCTAACACAGCCTCCTTCAGGTGACCGCCTTGTCCATTTACTTACCTTGCCTTGCAGTGCAGGCACCAGAGGAGAGGATGCTCATGAAAGCAGAGACTGAAAGCACTTGTTTGTAGCAAACAGCACAGGATAGCTCACTAACGGGGAGAGGGAGCTTGCAGAGGAAGTTTCCTTCAGAGACAGATGTATGCAGCTGACCTCAGAAAGGTGGGCAGCGGAAAAGGACTTGCCACACCAGGAAGAGTTTTGTGCAGTGTGTCAAATCCACTGAGACTGACAGCAGCAGGGATGTGCTTTAGGTAAAGGACGGCTCAGAACTCCTGTACTAACAGCTGGGGAAGCAGAAGGTTCCCTGCCACCTTCAGTCCAGCCCAGCCCAGAAGGGGACTCCTACTGCAGGTCCACTACCAGGAGCTCCTACCTGGCATGGTCATTTTCTCCACAGACCCAGTGGACAGAGGATCCTTGGTGTGCAGGTGAACTCAAGCTCTGCCAATGCACCTGAACCTCATGGGACAACCAGGAGCATCCTTCACAAAGAATGCTTCAAAGACCTCCGAGTTTCCCTAAATTTCATATAAACTGTGTCTCCTGATTGGCACAGATACATCTCTGATGAGATATTGTTCCCACCTAAGATTATGACTTAAAAGAGAGGGAGGGAAAAGAAAAAAGCAAAAAGCCCCCAAAGGTATTCATTGTTAAAGTGATTTCAGGAACAAAAATACACAGTTCTATTTCTTCACCTAGTAAATTACCATATTGCATGAATTCTCTTAGAATCTCAGCAGAAAGCTTTTGCTTTTTTTCAGTTATCTTCACAGTAGTGATGATGATCCCCTGTGGCATGAACAAGGCAAATTCAGATGCTGGCTGTTTCCTTATGATTTATACAGGCAGCTACCAGTACAGTAGGATTACATCTGCTTCCCATTGAAAAAAAAAAAAAATATCCTTCTCATTGCTAGAAGCAATCTGCATTTTGTCTTTTGACTACATCTAGAGTTGGTCAATTTAAAAATTGATACTTTCTTTCAATGGACCCAGTGGGGAAACCAGCTTTTTTTTGTCCTGTGAAGTTGCCTAGAAACTGCTATTTATCATCACAGAAACCCCAAAACTGCAAGATCTATTATTATGCCAAATCTGAACAGAAGCTAGCTTAATGAATAAAACTTCTGAAAAAAAAAAGTTATAGATCAAAATTCAGTTTGTTAACATTGAGAAGCATCTGATTTCTTATTTCCTGTCACATAATATGAAACAAACTTTTGAAAGGAAGTAATTTCAAAGCAAGGAGTTGAACTACTGTCTTCAGAAACAGAACATTTATGTGTTATCAAAGTGCTGTTCCCTTTTAAAAGGAATTTTAGTCAAAGAAATGAGATATTTGTACCACAAGTTTGACTAAATCGTATTTTTCAACAGAGAAGTGTGACTTTCCTCATCAGATCAGTTTTCATTGAAGTGCTGCAGTATATGGAAGCTTTTCCTTCATGCTACGTAAATTCTATGGCCCCCAGGAGAAAAAAATAATAATCCCAAATATTTTACAGATATGATTTAACCCTTTCCAATGTCATGAGAAATAACATTTCCTTGGCTTTGAGGACTTGAAGGAGAGCAGTTACATTCCTCTGTGACTTCAATGGATGATTGTTACAATCCGCAAAGGTCTTCACTTTCTGGTGTAAAAGGGCAGGCTATAGAAGTAATAATTTTTCAACTTTTAAGTTTTACCCACTCTTCTTGTGGCACAGCCTGTGTTCTGCTATGCTCAATGGCATGCTGTGATGTTTTTTATGCTTGCACATTTGCATCCTGGTTTGACTAAAACAGAACCAATTTCTCCTTTCAGTGATTTTACTTTTCAGTTAAGTCTCTTCTAAGACTGCACTTTCTGAAGTTAAAACCATGTTTTTCAGACAGTGTCTGCTCCTAGAAGTGATAATGCTCGATGTGTATAGTCACAGTATAGTGGTATGCAGAAAGGCTCTTGCCTAATCTTACAGAAACCAAGGTCACTGCTGAATTTCTTCGGTGCTGCCATGGGGCCTCGTGAGTGTAAGGGCGAGAAAGGGTCACACTTGCAAGGAGGAGCGGACAGGACAGGTGACCCAAACTGACCAACGCAGTATTCCATCCCATACACGTCAAGCTCAGCGCAAAGCTAAGGGATCACAGGGGGCAAGCTCTCTTCTTCCATGGTCAGCATCCTGGGAGGACTCTGTCCGTTCTTCTGCATTCCTGAATTTAGTTCCCCTCTGCTGCTGCATCCAGGAGCCCAGCCTGGGATCTTCCCAGAGCTGCACTGCAGCAACAGTGGTGACCCTGAGCATCATCAGGGGAAGCATGTGATTACGGGAGGAAGCTCAATACTGGTTTTGTATATATTTCATTATTTTTCTTCTCATTATTATTACTATATTTTCTTTTTATTGCTATAGTTTTAGGTTTTTTCCAACCTGTAAGTCTCTCTCCCTTTTCTTCTTTCCCTTCTCCTGTCTGGGAAGGGAGAGGGGTTAACAGAGAGCACCTGCCATCTGTTTAGTGGCCAGCCCAGCCCCAAACTTTGACAATTTGTCAGTGGGGTAGCTTACATGATAGGAGGCTGAATTTGATGGAAAAGGACTTTTTATTAGTGGATATGGAAAATTTGGAAATGGAAGGCATTTGAAGGAAAGATGTTTCTGAAGTGGTGAATATGAAGTTCCACAAAATTGTTCAGTAAAAGACTATACTATCTGAAGGGAAGAATATGTGTATTGGAGAAACATGGCAATTTCACGTGTATTTCATCAAATGGCTTCAGTAAAAAAAATTCTGACAGTGTCTGGTATTTGTCTCCAGTATGTGATAAATGATGTACCCAAGGCATTCAATTCCAAAAAAAAGTTTCATGTAGGCATTTACCTCTATCTTCCTTCAGAAAGGGTGTAATCTTGAAAAAAATAAAATATATATTTTGCTTACTGCTTACCAAAGTAAAAATCATGTTAGCAACTGAAATACTTGGTAGTGGAAGTGAAGAACAAAACCTGTGTGTTTTAGAAAAAGAAAGAGAAGAAAGTATAAAGGATGAGGAACTTCGAAGGTTGCTTGCTAGTGGACAGTTCGTCAAAGCAAACTGGTCTGGAGCCATTTGGTGCAAACACAGTAGCTAACGCAAATCACACCAAAAAGCAGATCTCAGCAGTTTGGGGAAAAACATGTTGGAGTGACTTGCGGGAAAAGAAAATATAGCATGAAAAAATGGATCTGGGTCATCTACAGGATGTGAAATATCAGACAGAGGTGAATAAACTCCTCTATCATGTGCAATTTTCACTGCTGCCCTCTGAGGCAGAGGCTGTTTCCAGCTACAGTTAGCCACTTTCCCTTCACGTCCTGTGGGGTATTCAGGTGCCTCCCTCCACTTGGCACAAGCCCCGGGACCTCGGCTGCCAGCCAGCCCCCTGCTCTCCTCCCCACACCAGCAATACTGGGGCTGCCCCTCTTTGGAGGAAGAGTGCTGAGGAGACCCTTTGGTTGCTTCTGTCCCTGCCTGCAAGGCAACAGCAACTTCTTTAGCCCTGAGGTACAGATATCTTAAATGATGCAAGAATCCCCCACTTCAGCACTTTTCCCTCTGTTGCTCATCTTAGTGTCCTACTCTAAACCAAACAGTTGTGCACAATTAGACTTCATTTTACATTCGACTCTGATTGCTAATTACATGGTTTGCAAATTTATACTTCTCAAATAGATTCTGTTTTTAGCTTCATAAAATTTCCAAAGCATTGCCAAAATGTTAGCTTTTGTAGAGACGATATTCAGAGATGCTTACCAGCCACATGTTTTAGGGAGTGCTGGTTGCTTTGTCCTGGACTGTCTGCATAGTGCTCGAACAGTGAAAAAGCACTGGGCACCTTTTCTAAAGAGAGAGTAGTATCCATTGCAGAAAGTAACCTATTTGGAAGAAAACACATAGCCATAAAAATCCCTTGTAGCATCACATAGTTTCCAAAGGCCAGAGGAAAAGACCATGCAACATACGCTTCTCCAAATATTTCCCATGAACTTTGCGAACACCATGCATAGAGCAGCTGTTTCTCAGATTTTGAACATTTAGAGCATACTGTGATTTCAGAGCAGGAGTGAGGAGAGGGCACACAGGTCTAGATACATTTGACCTGTGAGAACATGAGGATTTGAAGCTCACAGCAAGACTCCCAAGAGCGCAAGGGTTTGGACTTACTAACACAGTGCCTTTAAAGGTTACAAATCTTAGAGCTACACCAGCTGACTCCAGAGATGCAATGTCAAGCAGCTGCTTGTGGCAAGAAAAAAAAAAGAACATGAGAAGGAAGATGGATTCCACTTAATTAGCTTGTCTTTGCTGAGTTCATTACAGGAAAAAACCCAACACATTTTTAACTCTGAGGCAGAAGAAGCTTCAAGGAAATGACTTTTTTTTTCAAGGCAGCTGAATTCTACCTTTGTCCCCTCCATTTTTTTCAGTCACCAAAGCAGTTAATCATGCATAATCCTAACAAGGCACAACAAACATAACAGACATTCTTTAGAAGAACATGCATTGTAACATAGACTTGTTTTTAACCTTTTTTTAGCAAGTCAGGGATTATCAAAGTAATATCCAAACCCATGCACAAAACAAAATTCCAAATTTGAAGTTTAGTGTGTAAATTAACAAATAAAGACCAAGTATACAAAAAGCCTCGGAAAATCATTTTGTCACATTACACCTGCACTATTCTTATGCAATAAACTACATGCAGATATGTGGCCAGAGTGGCAGAATGGGAGACTTAGAATGGGGGAGTCCAAATTTATAGTCCTAATTCTGCAGATTAATGGGAACCGAGAAGAGGTGTTTGGCACGTTCTCTTCAGAAGACTCTCCTGGGGTTGTAATTTGGCCACAAACAGGAACCCTCATGTCATTTACTCCAGTCCATCAACATGTGTCAACAGGCGTATCGCTGTGAGGGCTGAGGCAGCACTGGCAAGGGTGTGTTTGATATGCACCGTGCAATGCCCAGGTCCTCTAGGCCAGGTCAGTGGTGGTGAGGGCAAAGCAGGTTTGGAGGCTTGCACAGGAGAAACCTGCAGCCGGTCTGCCTGAATATTTGTAGTTCACCTTGGAAAATTGATTGGGGGAATATGGGCTTATAATTGAACACTTCTCTCATAAATGATGGGTTTCACCAAAATGACTCCCTTCAGGAAATCACACACAGCAGAGAATTGTTTGAGATCACATGTATTTACCAGTACATGCAGGCGGGCCAGGATGCAGCTGTGATGAAGCAACAGCCCACTGACATATCTTGTATCAGGCAGTGCCAACGAAGAGGCATGAGAAAACATCAGCCTATAGTTTCCTGGTAAGATTTTAATCTCATTTTTTTCTGGAATTGTATACAGAAATATAGCCAAATAAACCCAGACGTGTGAGTGACACTTTGCATTATAACCTTTCAGAGACCACATAATACAGAACCAGACTAGTGAAAAAAGAATGTACCAGTGTTATCTAGAGACGGAAGCACGGTCAAAATATTTTTTTTAGCATATGTGTGTATAACAATAACTACAACTGTTTAAAAAATGTCTGTGTAGAGGTTTAAAATTGACCTGACATTTTAAAACACCACTTGTTAAATACATGTATTACAGAACACAGGCAAACCACTTCAAAACCAGTCAGTTAAAGCAACCAGTATGAAACTGCTTCTCTTAATTTCATTGTTTGCATGGTTTATAAAAGTAGCTATGAATATTAGCGGTGTGTTTTCAAAGCTTGCAAATACTAAATGAAGCATCCAGCATGCTAGGCCTAGTACTCAGTACAGTGCACTTAACCTATACTTCATGTACCTTTTATTCAATTCTTTAGATGACTAAAGAAGGAAAAGAAAAGAAATGTATTAACAGTTTTCAAAACTCTGAAAATGTTGAAGAGCCACTCATCTAACAGCCTTGCTACTCTTCACAGACACAAAATATACACAGCTTTATTGACTTGCTGTTGTCTGGGATGCTGCTCATTCACACCAGTAGAGAATTTGGTTTCTTAAGAATATTCCACTTCAAAGATCTGGCTTGGCAGGCTATTAGAGTTTAGATCTGGTTTTCAACTCCTGAGGAGTCAGTATTCAGTATCCAGATTTAAAGACCAGAGCACAGTCAAATACTTTCTTAAATCAATGCTTTTACAGAAAGAAATCACTTTCACACTAACACTTAAATCCAAATCCTGGCTGAAATCTCCTTCATAACTTCATAACTTATTATAGTTGGTGTGAGATTTGTACTCACAGAGTGAAAGTCTCTCCCATGTTCCATGAACCTTTGGCTAACATTTCCTGACTCCTGGACAGAAAAGTTCCTGTCCTGTATCACTAATAGAAAGGGGCAGGGAATCTAATAATTTTACCACCTCACAAAAAGATTTCAGATTACAAAGTTATCTTTTTGTCAAAGCACTGTTCCAGGACCTCACAAAGTTCAGGAAGATAAGATATATTTCTCATCTATCCCAAAACAGGCAATCTCCCATGGTATTTATTTGGTTACAGAATACTAAAACATTGTGTAGCTTGGAGCAGAGAAGAAAGCCAAATATTGCTCCACCATTTGCATAACTGCTGATATATGGGCTGAGGGCTTGTATTTGGAAAGCTGTTTTATTTTGCAGGAATGATCAGTCTTTAGACATTAATTTAAACTTTTCATTTTTTGCATCCCAAGACCATTTCCTTGCAATTTCCAGAGTACATGCTAACTCCATAAAAATCTCATCCCCTTCAAGACCGCTGATAAACTTCTACAAAGGAGAAAGTGTCACAGCTCATTTATGGACAAGTCTTGCAGCACAAGAACAATCTTGGAGAACCCAGGTCATTAATAATTAACCTGCCAGACCCTCTGACACCAGCTTATGGCTGACGACTGTATGAGCTAAGTAACTCAAGTTATGCAGATCCACATGGGATGATTTTTACATCCACAAAAGACCATTATAGGCATAGAATCATAGAATCATAGAATGTATTGGGCTGGAAGGGACCCTCAAGGGTCATGTAGTCCAACCCCCCTGCAGTGAGCAGGGGCATCTTTACTAGGTCAGGCTGCTCAGGGCCCCATCAAGCCTGACCTTGAATGTCTCCGGGGATGGGGACTCGACTGCCTCCCTGGGCAGCCTGTTCCAGTGATCCACCATCCTCATATTGAAAAACTTTTTCCTTACATCTAACCTAAATCTACCCTTTTCTAGTTTAAAGCCATTACCCCTCATCCTATTGCTACATGTCCTGGTGAACAGTCCCTCCCCTGCTTTCTTACAGGCACCTTTCAGGTATTGGAAGGTTGCTATAAGGTCTCCCCGGAGCCTTCTCTTCTCCAGGCTGAACAACCCCAACTCTCTCAGCCTGTCTTCACAGAAGAGGTGCTCCAGCCCTTTGATCATTTTTGTGGCCCTCCTCTGGATGCGCTCCAACAGGTCCACATCTTTCTTATGTTGAGGGCTCCAAAGCTGGATGCAGTACTCCAGGTGAGGTCTCACCAGAGCAGAGGGGCAGAATCACCTCTCTTGATCTGCTGGCCACCCTTCTTTTGATGCAGCCCAGGATGCGATTGGCCTTCTGGGCTGCAGCTGTGCATTGGTGGCTCATGTCCAGCTTTTCATCTACTACTGCCCCCAAGTCCTTTTCCTCAGGGCTGCTTTCCAGCACAGCATGCACCTCATGTGCACATTCCTAAACCTAGCCCATTGCTGTGGCTAAACCCTGGCCAGTAACTAAGGACCACACAGCTGCTCACTGTTTTTCAGTGGTAAAAATTTATCACAGCCTCAGTAATTTGAGTGTATAACTCCTGTCTGTGTCTGCTCATTAAAAAAACCCAAACAAAACAAACAACAAAACCCCCACAACTCAACAACTCTGCAACCAGTTTAGATAATTTTCAATTATACTTTCTTAATTCACCTTTATTTTTCATACAGTACAGTACCTTTCACTATAACTTTTCTTATTCCTTAGCAGATAATTAATTCTAGATAAATTATCAAAGTCCCTCTTAGCTTTCTCTTCAAAAAAACAAAACAGAATCATTTTAATAGTGTAAGGCATGTTTTCATCCTGTGCATCATATTTGCAACTCTCTCTGCGCATTCACATGACAAAAGAAAATGATCTAGCAGTTTCAGAGTAGAATAGCTGAGCTTGCAAGATTTAGCTATCTTAAAAAAGAAAAGGATGGTAAATAACTCATTCTCACTCTAGGTACCGCATATGTGTTTTCCTAACTAGTATCGTAAAAGCTATGGTACAAAAGCCATTTTTACTTACATTTAGGAAAACAAATCCATCGAGTTCTTCCATTTCTTTTACTGTTGTCTCCAAAGTTTCCTTTGCTGAATCAACAGTTTGCTGGAAGTTAACCATCTGCTCATACAGGTACTCCATTTTCATCTTCTTCACTTCCTCAAAGTTCTCTGATTTCTCATCATACTGTGCTACCACTTTCTTAAGCATCTCTTCATTCTGCTTTTCCAGTAACTCTGCATTTTTCTTACAGTTTTCCTGCAAAGTAAAAACAGCTGTAAATTGATCTGTAGAATAAAATTACAACATTTAATGTATACACAGAAGCTCTCAATTGCCCACACATGAGCCATCCACCAGACTCCTTCTGGCATCCTGAGAGTAAGAGACCTTCATTTCTGTAAGCAAGATCATCTGGCAGAAATAACACTAGAGAAATACATAAAAAACAACGGCAGGGTTTTTTTTTTTTTTTATTTGTGTGTGTGTGTGTGTGTGTGTTGTTTTACTGTTTGTGTGTAAAATTAAACTCCTATGTTTAAGCATTGAGACAGGAAGTTTAACTACAAAATAGCTAAAAATCCATACTTTCAACTGAAATTAATACACTCCTCAAGCCTTAAGAATTTGGGCATGAAGGAGTTAAGACATTGGGCAACTCATTTAGGTGCTTCACACAAGATTCTCAATAAAGACACAAACAGTGTGACCCTTTTATAAGCATAAACAAAATTAAGGCAACTTTTTTCTCCAGGCTTGACAGTCACGTATTCCACTTTGCAATAATGTGCCAAAAAAAAGCAACCTTTTCCTTCCCCTAAAGTTAACACCTTCCAGTAGGACAGGTCAGTTTGAGGACTGGAGAAACAGCCTTTTTTAGTGGAAGCAATGACACTACAAAACAAGGCAAGCATATCTTAGAAGTAATTTTGTAGATGGAAAGAAAACCAGTGTGATAAAACACTGGACTTACCTCAACAGAGTTAAATAGCGATTCAATATCACTCACAAACTCTTCAATCTTCATTGACTTTTCTTCCAGTGCTATTAGCAATTCATCTAAGTGATCCTGAAATTTAAAATGTTTCAGTAACATAAGCATGTTATTTTATAAATTTTTTACACGCAATTTATTTTAGGCGAATATTTTTGTTTTGCCATGAGCCACCATTGGAACAATTGCTAAATTAAGTTCAAGTATCTCCCTGGCTACAAACACAAGCACAGAAATAGCAACTGGAACCATCACAAAACTTTCCAAACCAAAAAAAGTAAGCTCATTTGAACAAGGTGCCAAGTGTCTATACAAGTTGTTGAACGCTACAAATTTCAGTGCAGTTTTGCTAGAGACTGAGGGTACTCAGAGGTTCATGAGGGTCCTCAAGACATTGCAAGAACAAGTCCATAAAAAGGAAGATAATGCAGGTAATTATGAGGTTAATAGATTATGCAGTTGTGATTTTTTTAATTAGAATTTTAAAGATACTTTCTATAAGCCAGAATTCATGAAAATCATTTCTTGAGTTAGATGTGGCAATAAAATCAGTCCAAGGGACAACAGGCACCAGAGACGACTCCGAACTTTTTCTTAGTCCTTCTTGACCTTTCATGAAAGCAAGCTGGCCATCTGCTCAGGTGCTAATTATAATTTATAAATTACTTTGTTTTAATTAGCTAGCATACATCTAAAAGGAAGGTTAACTTCCTTTTGTAAGAGCTTCCTATTATGGCAAACTTCTACAGCTACATCTGCTGAAAACTAGCATATGACTTTCCATTAATTATAAATGTTACATTGGAATGTACAATTGAAGGCTCACTTTATAAATATTTAGGGGCAATCACCAAGATTCAGAGACAAATGTCTGTTTTTCAAGATAACCTATAAAATCTGACAGATGCCATCCATAGCTCATTTAATTTACTGTGAAGCTATGTTCATACAGTTAAAATTCAGGTGACAAGCATTTTGATATCTTAATGCTTTCTCAGTAATTATACAAAAGTAACGAGAAACATACAAATGCCGTTTCAGAGTAACCTGAGCCCTAAGTGCTAGAAATTCTGTGAAGCCAAGCCTCTGTTGTGACCAGATTTAACATTGGTTTCATGTCTGTGCTCCACAGCCAGGGAGTGATATCATGGGACATTTATTTGTGGCTTAACTTGACTTGCTGCAATGAAGGTGCATTCAAGGGATGGCTGGGTTTGTGACTTTATTACTGACTTACTGGTGGCTAATTATCACTTCTAAGTCAAGCATGAATGGCCATATATAAAGGGTAACTCTGCTGTCGTACATCCACACACCATGGAGACAGTTGGTAAATACTGATATTTGAAACTGCCACATTGACTCCTACTACATTTCTCTTTGTTGTCTATAAACTCATATGAGTTTAGTTAACATGAGCCGACAGTGTGCCCAGGTGGCCAAGAAGGCCAACAGCATCCTGGCCTGTATCAGAAATGGTGTGACCAGCAGGACTAGGGAAGTGATTGTCCCCCTGTACTCAGCTCTGGTGAGGCTGTGCCTCGAATACTGTGTTCAGTTTTGGGCCCCTCACTACAAGAAAGACACTGAGCTGCTGGAGCGTGTCCAGAGAAGGGCAGCAAAGCTGGTGAAGGGTCTGGAGCACAAGTCTTATGAGGAGCAGCTGAGGGCACTGGAGTTGTTTAGTCTGTTTAGTCTGGAGAAGAGGAGGCTGAGGGGAGACCTTATTGCTTTCTATAACTACCTGAAAGGAGGTAGTAGTGAGGCAGGGGTCAATCTCTTCTCCCAGGTAGCAGTGACAGGACAAGGGGTAATGGCCTCAAGTTGTGCCAGGGAAGGTTTATATTGGATATTAGGAAAAATTTCTTCACTGAAAGGGTTGTCAAACACTGGCACAGGCTGTCCAGGGCAGTAGTGGAGTCCCCATCCCTGGAGGTATTTGAGAGATGTGTAGATGTGGTGCTGAGGGACATGACAGTGCCAGGTTAATGGTTGGACTTCATAATCTTAAAGGTCTTTTCCAACCAAAATGATTCTATAATTCTACAATTCTATAAAGATAACATAAGTACCATTGATAAAAGCCATTCTGGAATTTTAATAAAATTACACAAAATATCTATTACCATAAACTGAACACATGCCAGGAAAGAGATCTAACCTTTCAGATGCTGAGGTGAGATTAAATAGCTGGTAACCAAGAAAGGAACACCTGTATACCTCTACATGAACAAACCCAATATAGGAAAAGTGAGACATCACATGCATGCTGTTTTCACAAGCAGAACTGCAATTTAATGAAGAATAGCTCCCACAGAAATGAAAGCATTTTCACTACTATTGATAGCAAAGGACTAGGTTACTGAAATGGAGGGCATTTTTAGCCATCTTTTAGAGTGGTACATCTTAGAAGAAGTAGGGACTGCTAAACTACAGCTAAAACACTACTGGCACAGATGAACATGAAGTGAACAGAAAATGAGGATGGAGTTTCAACAAAACTGTGTAGTGTAAACTGTGTAACTCGTCTAACACCTCTGAGTGACCAACACATGTAACTGGGGACAGAAAACACTTTATGATGATGCTGGTTCCCATGTATGGAGGTTTCTGTACCTTGTCAAGTGAAAAGAGCCACTGTTACTAAAATTTTGTTTTCATAGAAACAACACTCTTTCCATTTCTCTCCCTGCACATACAAACCAGAACAAGCTTACACAGATGAGCAGGCTAAAAGATGGAAAGTCTGGTAACAGCTGCATATAAACAAGGTCATTCAAACTTATGAACAAATAAAAATATCAGCTTAGCAAGTCTAGGAGTCTAGAGAATACCTTAATAAGATACTCTCTCTTCAAGATCTCTAACAGGTATTTAGGAATAATTTTTATTTTAGAGATACTGCAATTTAGCCTCTGAAGTGCTCTCTGAAGCTTCTTCCCTGACAACACAGGAGGTCTGGAGAAATCAGCTTCAGTAGCTCCTTCCGTCACCCAAATTAATTCTTACCTTCATCTTGGCTGCAGCATCCTCTAGTGTTGTGACTTCATGGTCTTTATGTTCTCCAAAAAGCTTGTCAATAGCAGATATTGGGCATTTGCAGTGGCAACAATATGTGTCTGCTTGTGCTTTCTTCAGTTCTCTTTGTGGGCTCTCAACTTGGGGAATGTTTGTTGCTGATTTTTCAGGATACATCACCACAAATCCTGAATCTTCAAGCTCAACAGGTGTTCTTTGCTCTGGCTCATTAATAAATTCATAACTATCACCCACGTGCTCAAAAGAATCCCTGTCTTCAAATAACAGCTCCTCGTGTGTGAATTGAGATGACATTTCATCTTGGAAAAGTTCATCTTGTGTAATTACATCATAGTTCACTGACTCAGTGAGATGTTCGTAAACATCAAGGTGCTGCTCGTCTATTTGCAAGTCTGACTTCTCTGTTTGCTGAATGGTAGGGACACATGAAAGATTTTTCTGGGTATACTGATCATCTTCACTGTCTTCAACAGGAGTTTGGACATATGGGACGTATTTGTCCATTTCAGGAACTGCTGTTATTTCATGCTGTTCTTCCTGCTTATTACTAGCTTCTTGATATGCAGCTCCCTGATAATCCACTAGCTGATTATACATTTGATGACTTGATTGCTCTGGCAGCTCTTCAGTTGTTTCTACAGGTACATTTTCTTCTGTTTGTTCAGTGGTATCACTTCTTGCACCTGAAAGAATTACTTTGCTTCCAAAGGGAATGGCATGCATTGGTTTACAAATTGTTGCTTTAATGTCACTGTCAATCTGGACTTTCTTTCTCTCCACAACACCACTTTCTGGCAGAACCTCAGTTCTGACATGTTGAACATCACTAGGCCTCTGCTTGCTCTTGGCCTCTGAACTCTGAACTGAAATTCCTCCACTAAAGGACTCATCCTCTCGTATCTGATCCTTTTGAGGCCCTGTGGCCTTACTTGGAATTTCATCTTTAAGAATGTATTTTTCAAAATATACTCCCGTTCCATCATCGGTGTCTGAATTTCTACTAGGGAAAGAAGCATTAGAATTACCACTTTCCTCATCAGAAAGAGTCTCATCTTTTGTCTTTTCTCCTACTGCTTCTGCATAGAGGTCCTTGTATAAAAATGACAGAGCAGGTGGCTCCTCTAGAAGCTCTGGATTAACTGCAGCAACAGTGGTAGGGAACAAGAGAGATCGTTCTAGCACGCCTTCTTCTGAATCGAAGAGTGGGGTCCCTGGTGACTTCCGTTCATCATCCACATTTGTAACCTTTTTATTACTAATATCAATTGATTTCTGGACAGGTAAAATTTTTGGAGCATCTGCATAGGACTGCATTTTGCTTTCTCCTTTCTCAGTACCATAAAAGACTTCATCCAGATTCTCAAGTAAGTAAAACTCCTCTTCCAAAGTATCTACCTCAGCACTTTCTTTAACAGACGTGGCTTCTTCCACAGGTTCATTGGGATCTTCTGTCACAAGAGGCAATGAACTTGTTCTTTCAAAATGTGGCTTAATTGGGGATTTGTCATCAATCAATGTATATTTTTCAAAGTAATCCATATCGGACATACCATTATTAGGATACAAAACTGTACTGTTATTGTTTTCTGGCAACATAGGATTTTCTTCTTGTGTTTCTCCAGTTTCCTCGACATCATCACTTTTGACCAATTCTTTTAGTTCATGGCTTGCAGGCTTTTCCAACACTGAGCTTTCTGAAATTTCTGTGGTTGTTCCAGAAGCTAGGGCTCTATGGCCATCATCAGCTAATTTTCTTTTAAGGGAAGGATTTGTTTCCAAGTATTCTAGTTTATCTGGCATGTGTTTACTTTCTTCTTGATCAACAGAAGAAATATGTGTAGGAGCATGAATATTGAGTATTTCATAGCCTTCTGAAATTATATTAAATAGATCTTTTTGTTCAGTAGGCTCTGAAGCATGCTGACTGTCTTCCACAGTGCTCGCATGTCCCGTTTCTTCCTCTTCTCCTCTCAGGTAATGTTCACACACTTCAGGCACTTTGTCTACCTCTGGATGTTGCATTGCTTCCATTTTTGTAGGGTTTCCTATCCTAGTTTCATGATCTGGAAATTTGTCTGGACCTGGATTATCTCCTCCCAGAGATGGTAAATCATACCTTTGCATTCTCTGACTAGCTTCTGAGGACACTCTGTGAGAAATCTCGCTTGATACTGAATCAGAAACTCTAAACATATTTCCTTTATTCTCTGTAGTACTGTGAACTGTAAGTTCTGTGCAGCTTCCAGCTGGGAATTGTTTTGATCCAAAATCAGAAGCTTCATTAGGAGAAGGATTAATTCCTTGCCTGTCTACTTCTGTAGGTCTTATTGGACTAATTGAGCGAGTTTTCACCTCTTCCACCAGCCAGCTAGCTAGACCAAAAGATGGAATATCTGGATTCTGCTTTTCATCAGAACTAGTGCTAAGAGGCTTCATCTCTGCTGAAGAAAGGCTGACCCGTTCACCAGAATAATGCTGACTTTTGTGTGTCACAGTTCCATAAACAAGATCTGATGAAACAGCTCCCCTGTGCTGTAAGGATGTAGGCTTTTGGTCTGCAAAGTATGGTTGCATTTCACAACTATCCTCTCTTTCAGTATAAATTCCTGGAACTATGCTAGGTTGCTTTCCAAGCATGCCTACTACATCAGATAAAGATAATGCAATATTTTGTTTCTCTTCATCATCAGTGAAAACCACTGATACTGACTTTTCAGGTAATGTATGAAAAGCTACAAATGACTCTGATGCTGCTGCTTGCCTGTTTGCTGCAGTCACCTTTGACTCTGTGGTCACTGACCTCACTGTCTGCACATCTGGCTGTATTTCTTGCTTATGTGACTCAGCAGTGAATTTGGGGGGATGGCTTAGCTGCTCTGATGACAAATATTTTGTGTCCAACAAACGATCTTTGGATTCTTTCTCCTCTTGGTCTTGTGTGTGTGTTAGAGACACACTCTCCAGCTGCACTGTCTTCAAGCTTGTTGAGTTAGGTGAACAGAGCTGAATTTTTTGCAATTCTTTTTCATCATGTGGTTTACACTCTGATTGTGCAGACTGGGGAATAAGTGGCTGCATGCTTTGCTGTTCTTGTTCAGCAAGGGACCCTGTGGGGACCAAATACTCAGAGGCTGGTTTTGAATAAGATAGAATTTCCTGCTGGCATGTTTTATCGGCTGAATAAAATGGAACTGAAGGTTCAGACTCCAGTTTTGAAGATACAGTTAAATAATCTCGACTTTCTAGAGTTCCTACTTTATCTGTAGAATGTGATAAATTTAATTGTTCAGATTCTAATTGTGTAGCTTTGTGGAAGTAATGTAGAATCTGTTTTCTCTCTGTTTCAGGTAAAATTACATGTTCAGTCTCTGACTGTGCAGCCATAGGCAAATGTAGATGAATTTTTGTATTCTCTGCCTCTTTTCTTGCAAAGAAGAAACCTGATGCAGGCTGGGCAGTTTCTGCCTGCTCTGTTTTATGAATGTAAGATAAATCTATTTGCTTGGGGGACAGGCCTCCACTTACAGGTGAAGACTTTGGACTTAGTTCTGGTGTTGTTTCAGAGACAGAATGTGAAACACCCAAAGGTACAGACACCGTTTGTTCAGTAAGAGATGAATACAGTTGGTGTGCTGCTTCCTCAGTGGAGAAGGATAAATCTTGTTGTTTACTTTCCAGCTGAGCTGTCAGAGATGAAGTAGCCTCAGTGCCTCGCTTCTCTGAATGTCCCACTCCCAGTAGGGCTGTTTCATGCTTTTCTGCTTTGTCAGTAGGACTTAATAAATCTGATTGTTCAAAGCCCAGTTGTGCAGTTCCTTGCTCCTCAGTCCTGCCAAAGGTATATGGTACAGAAGGTGTTTCTGATTGCTCTGTTTCAACAACAGAGTACTGCAAATTAATGCACTCCAGTTCAGGTTGGGCCCCATCCCTTTGCTCCATTTCACCTGTGAAATATGTCTCTGGATGCTTTGGCTGGGCAGTCTGTGCTTGCTCTGCTTTGTCATAGGGGTAAAATAAATCTAGCGGCTTCATTCCACAAGTCTCTGATTTGCCAGGAGAATATGACAAATCTGGACATTTTGATTTTAGTTTTTCTGTTTGCAACTGCTCTGCTTTTCTTGTAAAATGTGAAAAATCAGAAGGCTCAAATCCTGCTTGTGCAGTTTCCTGTTTTTCCATTTTGCCAAACAAATGTGATAAACCTGGTTGCACTAAGTCTAACATTGAAGCTGGTTTCTGCTTTTTTTCACCAAGGGAGTGCAAAATGCCAGGCTGGTGCATTCTCTTTTCCTGTAGTTTGCCAAAGAATCCCAAAAGCTCTGGCTGTTGTAGTACTTTTGGGGCAGGTTGTGAGCTCTCTGATTTGCCAGCTGGATAGGATAAATCAATTTCTTCTGCCTCTGGTTGTTCAGTTTCATGGTGCTCTTGTTGACCAATAGAATATGACAAATCTGGATAGTTTGGTTTGTGATGTGTACCTTCCTCTTCTATTTCTCTAACAAGGTAAGATAGCTCTGGCTGTTGTGACTCTGGCAGTACCATTTCTTGTTCTCTTTTGCCAGAAGAATACAAAAAACCTGTATGTTCCCGTTCTCCTTGCATAGTTTGCATTTCATCTGTTTTACTAAGGGCATGTGTTAAATCTTGTTGCCCTAAGTCCATTTGTGTTGCTTCTTGTGTCAGTGTTTTGCAAATGGAATATGATAAATTGGGAAGTTCTCGCTCTGGATGTGCCATTCCTTGTTGCTCTGTTTTTCCAGTGGGATGAGGTGTTACAGGCTGCTCTGATTTCTGTTGTGTAGCTGGTGGCTGCTCTACTTTGTCAATGGAACATGACAAATCTGGATGCTCAGCCTCTGGTTGTGCTGTTCCCCGACGCTCTGTTTTGCCGGTGAAATGCAGCAAATCCTGATGCTCTGCTTCCACCTGAAGAGTGTGTGGTTGCTCCATCTTCCCAGGGCAAGATGACAAAACTGGTTGTCCTAACCCAAGTTGTGTGGTTGCTTGCCACTGTGTTTTATCAGTAGAATATGATAAATCTGAATGCTCCAACTCTTGTTTTGCCATTTCTTGTTGCTCTTTTTTGCCAGAGGAATACAAGAAGTCTGGGAACTCCCGTTCCAGTGGAGGCCTATTTGGTTGTTGTGTTGTGCCACAAGAACCTGACAATGTTGGCTGCTCCAGTTTCAGTCGTACCGTTTCCTCTGGGTGTAATGTATAGCTTCGCCTCTCCTGTTTGACCTCCTGTTGTGCACTTTGTTTTTCTTCACTAACAGAAAAGGACAAATCAGGGTGTGGTACTCCGCCCATGGCATCTGAGACACCTAGATGTTCAGATTCCAGTGGGGCAGCCCATGATGACTTTGTTTTGACAAAAGAATGCAACAAATCATGTTCTTTCAACTCTGGCTCTGTGGTTTTATGAGGTTCTGCTGTGCAAAGAGAGAATAAAAAATCTGCATATTCTGATTTTGCCTGGGAATTTTGCAGTCCTCCTATTTTCCCCATAGAGCACTGCAGCTCAGTGTCTTCTACCTGCACTCCTGCAACTTCCCATTGCTCTTCTTTGCTGAGAGACAACGAAAAATCACTTGGCTGTTCCTGCTCTGTTTGAATCTTTTCTTGTCGCTGTGCTGTGACAGTGGATTGCAATAAATCTGGATACTCCAAATCCACTTCAGCCATTTGAGGTTGCTGTGTTTTGCCAATTGAGCATGATAAATCCATTAGTTCTGCCTCTGGTTGTATGATTTCATGGTGTTCTAATCTGCCAGCAGATAAATCTGGATGGTCTGATTTTGCATGTGCAGTTTCTTGTTCTGCCTCACCAACAGAATAAGATAACTGTGAATGTCCTAATTCTGGCTGCACTCTCTCTGCTTGTGCAGCTTTTTTGAAGGAATGCAGGAAGCCTGGCTGCTCCTCTTGAGCAGTTTGTGCTCGCTTTGTTTTGCCAGGCCAAGATGATAGACCTGGCTTTCCTAACCCCACTTGTGTAGTTTCTTGTGTCTGTGTTTTGTCAATGGAATCTGATAAATCAGGATGCTTTGGATCTGGTATTGCCATTTCTCTTTGCTCTGTTTTTCCACTATGAGATGATGCATCTAGAGCTCCCAGTTTCTCTATTGCAGCCTGTGGATGCTCTGCTCTGCTGATGGACTGTCCTTCATCAGGGTGTCCCAAAGCTGTGTGCTCCGTCCCCCGCTGCCCTATTTTGTCAGCAGGGGATGCCATGTCTGCTTGGCCACGCTCCAGCTGGGCAGCTGGGAGTTGCTCTGTTTTGTCATGAACAGAAAACGCATCCCGCTGTTCCAACCCTAGCTTGGTCATTTCTTGCACTTTGTCGTGGGAGTGTGCTAGACCAGGGTGTTCAGGTTTCAGCTGTGCAGTCTGCAGTCCTCCCACTTTGAAAATGGAATAAGGCAAGTCAGGATGTCCCCGCCCTGGTTCTGCAGCTCCTTCTTCTTCTGCTATACCCACAGAATGGGCTAAATGTGGAATTTCCATTTCTGGTTGAATTGTTTTCTGTTCTGCTTTTCCAAAGGGGTAAGTTAAACCCATTTGCTCTGATTCTTGTGGTACTCTTCGTCTCATCTCTGTGCTGTCTAGAGGATATACCACATCAGCATGTCCTGTCTCTGGTGGGGCCATTTCAACACCCGGCCTGTCAATGGAAAATGCTAAATCTGGTTGTTCTAAGGCCTTCTGGGCATGTTTTAATTGCTCTGTTTTACCAGGAGAATGTGATAACTTCTCGTGCTCTGACTGCTGTCTTGTAGTTTGCTGCTGCTTTTCTCTGCCAACAGAAATTTTTCTGTGTTTCTGATCCAACACTAGTACTTCTTGTTGGTTTGTCTCATCAATGCAATGTGACAAATCAGGATGCTTCATTACCCATGGTGCAATTTCTGACTCATTTGCTTTGCTGAGGGAATATGTCAAATCTGGATGTTTTGACTCTATTTGACCAGTTGCTGGAGAAGCTCTTTTTCTGGCCATTTTAGGCAATTCATGATATTTAGACTCAAACTCTTGAGTTGTTTCTTCTTTGGCTTTACCAAAGGAAAATGATAAATCTGGACATTTCGAATCCAGTTGTGAAGTTTTTTGCTGTTTCTTTTGGCCATCAGAACATGTCAATTTTGAGTATTCAGATTCCACTTTCATACTTGCATCTGGTGCTACTTCACCCAGGGTTCCTGGTGAATCCAAATGTTCTGATTGTCCTTGTGTTTCTCCCATGGAGTATGAGAGCTCTGGGTGTACTGACTTCTGCTCTACGGTGTCACCTGGTTTTGCTTCAGCACTGCTGCATGGAAAATCTGGGTGTTCCATCACCAGTGGTGCAATTTCTTGTTGCTTCAAACGAAATGGTAAGGTTGGATGTTTTACCTTTTTTTGTTGTTCAGCTTTGTGAGAGGAATATGACAAATCTGGATATTCTGAACTCACTTCCATTTCGAGTTGAGCTTCTTTTCGACTGAAAGATGGCAAAAGTGTATGTTCCAGCTCTGGATGTACTATTTCTTGTGGCTCTGTTTTTCCAGTAAAACTTGAAAGAAGTGGTTGCTCTGATTTGTGTTGTGTCATTTCCTCCTGCGTTTCTGTACTTACATAGAAAGTCTTTTCTGGATACGTTGGCTCTGTTTGCATTTTTTCTTGCATTTTTTCACTGACAGTACATGGCAAAGATCGATGCACTAACTCTGGTTGAGATGTTTCTTGCTGTGCCAAATTAATCTGGTCTATGACCTGTGACTTTTTTTTCTGCCAGGTTTCTGACAAATCTGAATATGCCATTTCCATTTGCATAGGCTTTTGTTGGGCTGTTTCTTCCTGTTCTAGCTGCCTCTGTATGATATCCTGTCGTTCCATTCTGCCAAATGAATATGATGTATCTGACTGGGCCACATCCAGTGGTGGGGTCTCCTGTTCCTGACTACCAGAAGTGGAACAGGAGGAAAGCCACTGCTCCTGCTCCATTTGTGCCATTCCCCAGGACTTTGTTCTGTCAGTCGAATGTGAGTAGCCCCAAAATCCTGACTCCACTCCTTCTTGCATTATTTCTCTAGTGGTAAATGAGAAATCCCTGTTTTCTGAAGCTAGTTGTACATTTTCATGTTGCTCTGCTTCACTGGTGAAACATGATGGCTCTGAATCTTCTAAGTCTTTTTTAACAGCTTCTTCTGCTGTTTCTCCATGGGAATATATAAAATCTGTTTGCTCCAATTTTGGTTGCAATATTTCCTGTTGTTCTGTTTTGCCAGTGGAATACGTCATCTCTGGCTGTTCTGTCCTCAGCTGTGAGGTTTTAGATTGCTGTTCTTTTTCAGTAGAATAAGACAAAACTGGATGCTCTGACTGCAGTTGAGTAGTTTCTCCTTGTGCTCCCTTGGCATGGGAATACAGCTCACCTTCATTTTGTGACTCCTGCTGTACAGACTGTGGCTGTCCTCCTTTGTCACCACAATATGACTTAAGAGAAGTGTCCATATCTTCTTGTGCCAATTCTTGTTTTGTTTTATTCATGGGATAATCTGAACATGCTGTTTCCAGATATCCGGTTTGCTGTGTCTCAGCTCTTCTGGCTGAATTGGATATATCTGGGTGTACCAACTGGAGTCCTGTAGTGTTTTCTTTCTCTGCTTCTTCCATCAAACATGAGAAATCTGAAGGTACCAGTGCAAGCTGTGCTGTTTCTTCTTGCTCTTCTTCTTCAGGGGAATAAGATTGTGGCTGTTCCAGTTTAAAAGGAACATATTTTTGTTTTTCTGTTTCTTCCCTGGAAAATAAAAACTCGTGGTGTTCCATTTCCAGCTGTGCACTTTCAGATTCCTCTGTTTCTTCCCTGGAGATAGAAAATTCTGGATGCTCCACCTCCAGCTGTTCATTGTCTGATTCCACCATTTCTTCTCTGGAATACGTGAAATCTGGGTGCTCTGTCTCCAGTTGGGTACTCTCCAATTCCTCCTCCTCTTGTCTGGAAGAAGAAAAGTCTGGATGCGCCATCTCCAGCTGAGCACTCTCTGATTCTTCTGTTTCTTCCTTCAAAAAAAAATCTGGATGCTCTGTCTGCAGCGGTGCACTCTCTGATTCCGCTGTTTGTTCCCTGGAAAAAGAAAAGTCTGGATGCTCCACCTCCACCTGTGCATTCTCTGATTCCACTATTTCTTCTCTGGAGTACATGAAATCTGAGTGCTCTGTCTCCAGTTGGGCACTCTCCAATTCTTCCTCCTCTGGTTGCTCTGTGTCCAGCAGTGCACTCTCCGATTCCTCTGTTTGTTCCATGGAATATAAGAAATCTGGATGTTCTGTCTGCAGGTGGGTATTCTCCAATTCCTCTGTTTCTTTTATGGAAAAAAGCAATTCTGGATATTCTAGCTCCAGTTTTGCACTCTCTGATTCCTCTGTTTCTTCCCTGGAATATGAGAAATCTGGATGTTCCGTCTCAAAATATGCACTTTCAGATTCCTCCATTTCTTCCCTGGAAAAAGAAAAGTCTGGATGCTCCATCTCCAGCTGTGCACCCTCCAATTCCTCTGTTTCTTCCTTGGAAAAAGAGAAGTCTGGATGCTGTGTCGCCATCTGTGTTCCCTCTGATTCCCCAGTTTCTTTGCTGGAATATGAGGAATCTGGATGCTCCATCTCCATTCGTGCACTCTCAACTCGTTTGTTTTTTTCATCAGGCTGATCCAAATCTACTCCTTTATTTACAGCAGAAGTTTTCGGAGTTGCTTGTGTTTCTGTGTGAACAGGATACGAAATGCCAAAATATTTAGAATCTAACTTTTCAGGAATACGTAAATTTAGTTTCCTTCCTTGCTCCTCAGCTTCTGTTTGCTTCTTTAAGTGAACATTTTGGGTTTCTGTTGGTGGGGTCTTTTGACTCTCTCTTTTTTTAGGAGAATACAATAGACCTGAATGCTCAGTTTGTGACAGTGCAGTTGTTGATGAATGACACTCAATTTCTTGCTTCTCTGTTTCATCTACAGAATGTGGTAATTGCACGTGTTCAGACTCAGATTGTTCAGTTTCTGATGACTGAGGAATAATATCCTCCTGTCTTGTTTCAGATACAGTGGAATATTTGGATTTAGCTGACGGAGCACTAGCTAAGTAAGACTGAACTGCTGACTTCTGTGCTTCCCTCTCAGGATGTTCTGACATGGATGCTGTAGTCAAACTAGGTTGAGTACTTTGTCTACCTAACTCATTAACAAAATCTGCTGAAACAGACTGTGGTGAAGAATTAGACTGAATTTCCTGCTCTGTCAGTTCATCCAGAAGATCTGATGCTGTTGGTAGGGATTGGTCTGGTTTCTTATCTGCAGTTTCAGCTGAAGGAAGCAGCACTTGTTTCTCTGACTTAGCACCAGACTCTAATGAAATGGAGGCTGATTGCTCTGTTATCGACATTTTGGCTGCAGGTGAATAACTTTGCTGTTTCTTGGCTTGTTCAGGAGGGCAGGACTTCAGTGACTGTCCTGGTATCTGATTTGAAATCTCCAAAAGGGATTGTCTGTCTTTTCTTTCTTCACATTGAAGAGCTGTTTCTGCACCAAAGCTTGAAAATTCACCTGCTTTATCTTTCATTTTAATGGGTTTAATATTTTCAGATGAAACATCATCTTTAATAGTAAGCCGTTTTTCAAGAGGCATTGTTGGTGAAGAATAGCTTTGATTTGCATGTGCTGTGGCTTGCTGTCTTTGCTTCCTTCTTCTCTCTGATGGCGTTTCAAGATTTCTACTTCTTGCTCTCTGGAAAGGTTTTGTATGTGTTGTTTCTGTGAGTGAACTGAACTTCTGCAATCTTTCTTTTACTGATGTTTCAAGGAACTGTTCAGAATCTCCTGAAACTGAGCTACTTCTCTGGATTCTGGTTTTCTCCAGTGTTTCAGGGGCTGGTTCTGTCTCTCCAAAAATTGAGTTGAACAGCTGGATTCTAGCTTGTACTGGTCCTCCAAGGATCGGCCCTACTTTTCTCAGTCTGCTTTCTCTAAATATTGATCTTATTGGAGCACGTTTTACTGGCTCTTCTGTGATGTTCTCTAGAACCTCTTTGTCATCCAACATTTCCTCATCTGTGTCTTGTGCTTCCACCTGTTTAGTGTTCAACACGGAGCCCTGCACATCTCCTAGAACAGTTCTTGGTTCTTGCCTCTGCATTCCAGAAGAGTCACGTTTCTTACTGCCCTGGCCTCCCTTCAGGTTTGCAGTCACAGGCACCCTATTTGAAGATTTGCGCTTCCTCTTCCGAACAATCTTACCTTCATCCATAATAAAGATAACTTTTCCTGGAGGAGAACCTACTGGTGAACTTTCCATACTGTAAAGATCAGAAGTTGTACTAGTTTCTGAGGCCCAGGGAGTAGAAGATCTGCTTGAGCTTGTTTCCCAGATTATCCCACTATCTTCACTTTGAACTGTTACCATCGAAAAGGACGGATTAGTCATAATGTACTGCAGCTTGGGTTTCACATCTTCACTTTGGATAAGATCTTTTAAACTAGAAAAAAAAAAAGGAAAAAAAAAACCACAAAGAAAAAAAGTGCCATAAAATCACACAACAAATTAAATTATTGCAAATCTACATTTTTGCACTACAGCAAAAATATTTTTCAAAGTTGTAAAAATACATCATGTGCATAAATTTTGAAACACAAGCAAAGTCATATTTCACCTGACAAATGTATTTAAATAATTTTTTATAAATCTGCATGTTGCAAGGTTAGTTCAATGAAAGGGAGGTGTTTATGTTCTTGACAATGCAGGAAAAACAGTCTTTCATCAGACATTGTTTTGCCAGTGTGAGATTGAGCTGATTCTGGGGCTATTCTCTAGTGCCTGGTTATCTCAAAGTTTAGTTTAAACCTTTCATTAAACACTTATAAGATACTGTCAGTGTTTTAATAGCACCACACTTGCTTTGTCTCAGTGTAAATGACTATACAATGCTCAAAGAAGAATCTATCTGCTAGCTTGTTACCATCCTCTCATCATCATAAGCACTCTACATATTTAACAAAGTAATTTAGAATACATTCAACAACAAAAATACAGTGAGCCCACCTCAAATGAAATAACAGTGTTTTATAAAGCTAACTTTAAACCTCATGATATGCAATCAGTACACCATCATATGCTGCAATTAAATCTCTCAGTTCAAAAAGAAGGCCAAAGAAACATTTTCTAGGAAGCGTTAGGAAAAACCCCCAAAAACCCACTTAGAAATAAGAGTGTAATGAACAGCTAAATTTTTTTTTTAGGGTTAAAATAGTTACTTTTTAAAATGGCACAGAAAGGTAGTCATAACACTCAATCCCAGTATTTCTTGAGTAGACATTTGTTCATTTAGGGAAATCGTATTAGCAGCTGACGGAAAGAAAGGCAGAGCATCTGCTGGCAAAGGCAGAGGCTTCAGTAGAGCAGAAGTGGTGAAGTCTCTATCACTCACATGGAAGGATGCAAACCTACAGCCACACAAGGTCCTACTTCCACTGAATGGTGTCAGGACATCCCTGAGGAGCAGCTGGAATTGCTCCAGAGGGTGCCAAGAGCCTGGCAGAATGCAGAGGTCTTTGAAGGAGGGGAAGAGGGAATCCTGAGGAGAGCCATAATTGCTCCATCAAGCAAACTTTTTATGAACTGTAAGGTTTTTGTAAAGGGGCCTCAGCAAAACTGCTTAGTACCTATCAGAAACAAAAAGGTAATCATGATACTATCAGTGCTGGCCTTACATTTCCATGAATTTGCTTTTCAGAGCACAGCACAGGAAGGGCTGCCCTGGGCTGGACCATGCTGAGCTCCACGCAGGCATGCACAGACCATCTTATCTCTGGTGTCCTCGGTGCTAAATGAAGACTGAAGTCACCCTGTGGGAAAACAGCCTAACCAGGAGGTGGTGGGACAACATGGTACGGAAGTGCAGTGATGGCACTTAAAGCCAGGTGTGATGACTGGGCTGGCCTGGAAGCTATGACTAGCAGGACAGCTTGGACTAAAGTCCACAGTTCAAAGAGAGTCTGACAGTGACTAAATAATACTAAATAATCTTAGCAAAAAAAAGCCCAAACCAACCCAGCCCTCAAACAAATACAAAACCTCAGCATGTACAGCTGATTATCTGCCTTGGTGTAGTACTCTCTAGCAAGGCTAATTCCGTAAGGTGAGATTTACAGGTTCAAGGAAAAGGCAAAGCAAATAAATCTATACCAACTTTTCTGCTAGCTTTTCCTTTACCAGTTTCATAATTTGGCATTAGGTTGACTTCAGCATAGCAAAATAAAATAAAATTTAAAAAAAAATAAAAAATTAATAAAATCAATAGTAACAGTACTAAGGAAGCTTTCAGGTCTTACTCAACTCCACAATAACAGATACCTAATATTTTTTTAGATTTTTTCAAATTCTAAGTAACCCTCATATGTTTTTAAACCTATTTTTCTGCATTACCTGTTGTTATTAAATAAAACCCCATGCAGAACAGAGCAGCACTACCACTTATTATTACCATATTAGTGAACAAGAATGGACTGTCCTGGCCCTTCTTATGCAAAAAGCTTGAATTATTCACGTCATCGTGTCATTTCTGAGGTTGCGATCACAGTTCATATCCCTCTACAGTGCAGTGAGGTGATGCTTTATATTTTTAAGGGCAGAATGAAAGACATAATTCAAGCATTTTCTCCCAATATACTTTCACATGCTTTGTATGTTATGTATACAATTTGCATGCTGCACAGCAGTAGCTGAAAGACCTCTCTCTAGACAGGGGAAGTGCCTGACACTGCAAAAAGACATTCACAATGTCTCAGCTCCATAAATGCAGATGTGAAGCCACTGACATCCAGGGAGGAAAGCCAGTGTTGCCTTTTTACCACGTAGATATTTCACATCCAGTCCTGTTGGCACATATGCTGTCAGCCTGTTATTTCCATGCTAGCACCTTGGCTCGAACATTTTATAATTCTTGAAGACACTGACAACTGTTTTTGTGCTTCTTGTCATAATAGCTCAAAATCAGATCTCTCTTATTGCCTCTCCCTACTTCTCACATTCCTTTGATACATCCCTCACTACAGCTTCAATTCTGTGTCCGCTGGGTTTTATGGTTTCTATTCCAGCCCCAGAGGCTAGGAACACGTTCCCTTATATTTCACACCAGGGAAGAGTTTCCACCTGCCCAACTGCCAGAGCAGTCATCTTCAGACATGCTGAGTGAGGTCCGTCCATCTGTGCTACACCACCACCGTCACAGACAAATACAGAGACCTTTCTAAAATCCTCCAGAGCCTCTCTTCATCCACTTCACATCAGACCTTGTCAATCCTGGTATCATAAAAACTTGTTGCTGTTTGCTGCATAACATCTTGCAAGCTGAAAATAACCCAGATAAAATGTCTGAGCTGTCAAGCTGCGGTGATGACCTGCACTGGCAAGACCTCTCATCCCCTGAAGCCTACTACTTGAGCCCTGCAGGCACAGTGCAAGCGAGGCAGAGACTGGTACTGCCAGCTTGCCTTCCCTGTCGGGGGAAATATTTTATTTTGCTGTGTTTGCATTTTTCTTCTGAACATTACTGTAGTTTTTGCCTTTACCATACTGCAACCAGTACGCTCAGCAAGGTCTCTGCCTATTGCTCTGCATTTCCTAGGGCTATAGCTCATCCATTTCCTTCTTCAGCTTAAAAGAATCAGGAGCTACAGAAAGTCACTATTTTAAACCCAGCCTTTCACTTGTTAACCTACTGCTAACTTCCTGCAGTGTTACTGATGCTAGTTCTAGCACCAGTGTGGCCCATGCATCTGTCCAAATTCAAACAAATAATTACCTAAAAGCAGTAAGACGGCGAGGCAGCAGCAGTGACAACGCCAGCGACGGAGGTGATCGGGCGGTGAGGGCTGAGGGCGCTGTGCAGAGGATCCCTGAGCCCAGGGACCCCCCGCTCGCAGCCCGAGCCCCAGCGGGACCAGGCAGCCCGCGGCAGCCACTCAGGCGCGGGAGAGGCGTGGCCAGGAGCCGCGCGGGAGAGTTTTAAACGCCCCTGGGGAGCACCAGCGGCCGGGGCGGGCACACAGGGGCGTGGCCCGGCAGTGGGGCGTGGCCCGGGGCAGTGGGCACGAGCAGGGCGCGGGGAAGGCGCCGAGGAGCTGCGAACCAGGGAGGGGCGGGAGGAGCTGAGGCGCGGCAGGGAGCAGTGTCAGGGCAGTGGGCAGTGAGGAACGGGCAGTGAGCCGGGTTGGTCATCAGTCACCGAGAGGAACAACAGCCAGGACAGGGACAATCAGTTGCTGAGAGCAGCCCTTCGGAGCCAGTGCATCCCACAGCAGACCGGCACATCTCAGCGATCCACGGGGCTGTGGCACTGCTGTCTGAGTAGTCAGCCGCATGAGCAGGACCAGCGATGGCTGCGACCCAGGCAAAATCTGCTGTGAGGAAGACGGTGGTGACCCAGACAGAGGTCCCGTGGAAGCAGGCAGGTGTCCGGGTCTCCGGCTGCAGAGAGTGCCGGAACCTGGCACCACTAGTGGAATGTGACAGCAATAGCAACTGTGTCCAGTGTGACCAGGTGAATGATCTGCTCAGCCTGGTAGTTGAGCTAAAGGAGAAGGTGGAAAGGCTGAGGATGATAAGGGAGTGTGAGAGGGAGGTAGAGTGGTGGAGTCAGGCCCTGCCATCCTTGAGGACAGGGCAGTGGGTGGAGGCTCCGCTAGAAAGAGAGGATCCCCTCCTCCCTTGCCATCAGATGAAAGGAGAGGACCTACGAGACGAGGGGGAATGGAAACAGGTCTCTGCTTGGAGAGGCAGGTGAATCCCCTCCCAGCCTCCCTCCCGTTCCCAGCTACCTTTACAGAACAGGTACGGGGCTCTGGGAACTGAGGGACAAACAAACGACAATGGAGATGAAGGTCCATCAGGGAAGCCACCCAAGGTAAGTCAGTCACCCCCACACATTAGGAGCAGCTTTAACAAGAAAAAAGGAGGGTAATTGTAGTTGGTGACTCCCTTCTGAGAGGAACTGAGGGCCCCATATGCCGGCCGGATCCACACAATAGGGAAGTCTGCTGCCTCCCTGGGGCCAGGGTCAGGGATGTTACTAGGAAACTCTCTGGTCTGGTACAACAGACGAGGAGAAGGTCGAGGTTCTCAACAACTTTTTTGCCTCAGTCTTCACTGGCAACCTCTCTCCTCACAGCTCTCAAGTTGATGGCCCACAAGATGGGGACGAGGGAGACAAAGTCCCTCCCGCTGTATGTGAAGATAAGGTTTGTGACCACCTGAGGAACCTGAACATACACAAGTCCATGTGACCTGATGAGATGCATCCCAGAGTGCTGAGGGAATTGGCTGATGTAGTTGCTAAGCCACTCGCCATGATATTTGAAAAGTCATGGCAGTCAGGTGAAGTCCCTGGTGACTGGAAGAAAGCAAACATTACACCCATTTTTAAAAAGGGTAGGAAGGAGGACCCTGGGAACTACCAACCTGTCAGCCTCACCTCTGTGCCTGGGAAGATCATGGAACAAATCCTCCTAGAAGCTATGCTGAAGCACATGGAGGACAGGGAGGTTATTCAGGACAGCCAGCATGGCTTTACTAGGGGCAAGTCCTGCCTGACCAAGCTGGTGGTTTTCTACAATGGAGTAACTGCATCAGTAGACAAGGGAAGAACTACGGATGTCATCTATCTGGATTTCTGCAAGGCCTTTGACGCAGTCCCCCACAACATCCTTCTCTCTAAGCTGGAAAGATATGGATGTGATGGGTGGACTGTTCAGTGGGTAAGGAAGTGGTTGGATGGTCACATCCAGAGGGTAGTAGTGAATGGCTCAATGTCCAGATGGAAGATGGTGACAAGTGGTGTCCCTCAGAGGTCTGTACTGGGACCAGTGCTGTTTAATATCTTCATTAATGATATTGACAGTGGGACTGAGTGCACCCTCAGCAAGTTTGCTGATGATACCAAGCTGGGTGGTGCAGTCAACATGCCAGAGGGTTGGGATGCCATCCAGAGGGACCTGGACAAGCTGGATAAGTGGGCCCAGGTGAACCTCATGAGGTTCAATAAGACCAAGTGCAGGTTCCTGCACCTGGGTCAAGGCAATCCTCATTATTGGTACAGACTAGGAGATGATGTGCTGGAAAGCAGCCCTGAGGAAAAGGACTTGGGGGTAGTAGTGGATGAAAAGCTGGACATGAGCCACCAATGCGCAGCTGCAGCCCAGAAGGCCAATTGCATCCTGGGCTGCATCAAAAGAAGTGTGGCCAGCAGATCAAGAGAGGTGATTCTGCCCCTCTGCTCTGCTCTGGTGAGACCTCACCTGGAGTACTGCATCCAGCTTTGGAGCCCTCAACATAAGAAAGATGTGGACCTGGTGGAGTGTGTCCAGAGGAGGGCCACAAAAATGATCAAAGGGCTGGAGCACCTCTCCTATGAAGACAGGCTAAGAGAGTTGGGGTTGTTCAGCCTGGAGAAGAGAAGGCCTTCCCATACCTGAAAGGTGCCTATAAGAAAGCAGGGGAGGGATTGTTCATGAGGGCATGTAGCAATAGGATGAGGGGTAATGGCTTTAAACTAGAAAAAGGTATTTTAGGTTAGATATAGGGAAAATGTTTTTCAATATGAGAGTGGTGGATCACTGGCACAGGTTGCCGAGGGAGGCAGTGGAGTCCCCATCCTTGGAGACATTCAAGGTCAGGCTTGATGGGGCTCTGTGCAACCTGATCTAGTAAAGATGCCCCTGCTCACTGCAGGGGGATTGGACTACATGACCCTTGAGGGCCCCTTCCAACCCAATACATTCTATGATTCCTTACAGAATCAGTGCTGCTTGCACTGCTACAAAAGTGATTTTCATTAAGAATAGCTGGGAGCCATGAGCTGGGCCAGTCTCGGACAGTTTGTTCCATCCTTGATGCTTGCAAATGTCTGGAAAGTGACAGGACCCTCTGTGGTGCTGGTGTCTTTTCCAGACATCAGGTCATGGCATGGCCCATTGGCATTGCTGGTCTCAGCTTCAAGTGCTGTTTGAGAAAACGCAGTACCTCCATGCCCCATAGGTCTGCCTGGCTTCTGTGCTCTGGATTCTCCACTGTACAGGTCATGGAGGGAGCACAGGTATTGCACAGACACTTCAGTCTGGGTGGGACTCTTCCTTTACACCGTGGTTTAATCACTTTGTTGAGACCTAACAGGGAACTTCTCAAAGTCTAAGTGTTATTTTATATCAAAACTGCAATCTAGACTTTTATCAGGGATTCAGTTAATATTATTTAAAAGGCTGAAGAGAAACAAAACACAGAATGAAGTGTATTTCCTGGTTGCAGCTGCTGGCAGGATCTGGGATGCAGGGTGGGTTCACCAGCTGCAACACCCCTGCCTCGATGCTTTGTCCCATTCTTCTGCTCCTAGTCCCCTGTAGCTCGAGCTTTGGCCCCACTGTGTGGGGTGCTGGAAAGCCTCCAATTCCCACTGCCTTTGCCTTCCTGGTGCATGAGCCCACAGCTGGTGGTGGACAAAGGGCCCTCCAGCCCCTTCCACCCTGGCCCCATACCAGTGCTGCCTCACCTAGGAAACTACAATCACATACCCTTTCCCTCTGTCTTTCTTTGCTTTGGAGAGAGTATGGCAAAATTTTCCTTGGGAAGACAAATCCCCAGCACTCCCCTTCCCACCCTCCCATTTGCCGTCACCGCACTCTGCTCTCCTGGATGCCACAGCATCCCCCACATGGTGGGCAGTCCCCCTTGTCTGCTTTGTTTCACCTTTCATCCTTTTCACCACTCATCCTAAGCTAGACTTGGCTCTGAAGCTTCCACACCTCTCATCTTGTGGAATGATTGCTTCATTAAAAAAAAATAAAAAATAAAATACAAAATCCAGGACTCCGTTTACTGGTTTTAGTTTATCGCTAAATGAATAGATAATATCAGCCCCATACCCATTCCAGGCAAACCAGCTACCTGGAAACACATATAAATTGGCTGCAGACCCATTTTTATGTGAGTCTTGCACACAGACATCCAGATACCTTCCTACTGCAAAAGGAAGTCAGCTGGGAATAGTCCTAGAGACAGAGCTGTATCAGAGCAGCTCACCCATCACGTAGTTGTTAGCGACTCAGATATTCCAGCAGGTACTTAAACCAACTAACCAGTCTCACTGTTATCAATACAAAAATTAAAATCTATTAAAGGAAGACCCAGGGAACTATAGACCAGTCAGTCTCACCTCTGTGCCTGGCAAGATCATGGAGCAGATCCTCCTGAAAGCTCTGCTAAGGCATATGAAAAATGTAGATGAGGTGATTGGAAGTAGCCAACATGGCTTCACCAAGGGCAAGTCATGCCTGACAAATTTGGTGGCCTTTTATGATGGAGTTATAACTTTGGTGGATAAAGGACGAGCAACTGACATCATTTACCTGGACCTGTGCGAGCGTTCAACACTGTCCTGCATGACATCCTGGCCACTAAATTGGAAAAGCATGGGTTTGATGGATGAACCAATCATTGGATAGGGAATTGGCTGGATGGTTGCACTCAGAGAGTTGAGGTCAACGGCTCCATGTCCACATAGAGACCGGTGACAAGGGGTGTTCCTCAGGGATCGGTGCTGGGACCAATGCTGTTTAACATCTTTGTTGGCAACATGGACAGTGGCACTGAGTGCACCCTCAGCAAGTTTGCAGATTACACCAAACTGTGTGGTGTGGTTGACACACTGGAGGGAAGGGATGCCATCCTGAGGGACTTTGACAGGCTGGAGAGGTGGGCCCATGCCAACCTCATAAAGTTCAACAAGGCCAAGTGCAGGGTCCTGCATCTGGGTCAGGGCAATCCCAAGCACAAGTACAGGCTGGGTGCAGAATGCATAGAGAACAGCTCGGAAAAGAAGGATTTGGGGGTGTCTGTTGATGAAAAAACTCAACATGAGCCAGCAATGTGTGCTTACAGCCCAGAAAGCCAACTGTATCCTGGGCTGCATCAAAAGAAGTGAGGCCAGCAGGTTGAGGGAGGTGATTCTGCCCCTCTACTCCGCCCTTGTGAGACCCCACATGCAGTACTGCATCTAGTTCTGGGGCCCCCAACAAAAGAAGGACATGGACCTGTTGGAGCAGGTCCAGAGGAGGGCCACGAAGATGATCAGAGAGCTGGAGCACCTCTCCTGTGAAGACAGGCTGAGGGAGTTGGGGCTGTTCAGCCCGAAGGTTCCGGGGAGACCTTATCACAGCCTTCCACTACCTGAAGGGGTCTACAAGAAAGCTGGGGAGGGACTTTTTACAAGGGCATGTAGTGATAGCACGAGGGGTAATAGCTTTAAACTGGAAGAGGGTAAATTTAGACTAGATATTAGGAAGAAACTCTTTACTGTGGGGGTGGTGAGACACTGGAACAGGTTGCCCAGGGAAGTTGTGGCTGCCCCCTCCCTGGAAGTGTTCAAGGCCAGGTTGGATGGGGCTTTGAGCAACCTGGTTTAGTGGGAGGTGTCCCTGCCCATGGCAGCGGGGTTGGAACTAGATGATCTTTGAGGTCTCTTCCAGCCCAAACCATTCTATGATTCTATCTATGATTCTATGTTTGCCTTAAAACACACAATACACACTTTCAAAATATTTTCCCCATTTAGATGATTAATTCTGCGTAGAGGAAGAAACAAAAGACATTTACCATGATCTGTCTATCTCAGATAGTAAAACACCCAAAGGCACGAAAACATTGCATGAACCCTCTGAAGATCAATGAGTTATTTATGCTGATAATGACATGATGCCTTATCCCATCTTCACAATAGGTTCTGATGCTTCATGTTAGTCTTATTACTTGCACAAAAACCTGTGTTTGGAAACCAAATTATTGAAAGGTTACATCAAAAACAGTAATAAAGATGTGAAACCTGAACTTTTCTGCTTTTTATGCCCATGTATCATAATTTGGGGGCAAGTCATAAGCTCTGCTGTAGCTTTTGGGATTTTACTCCCTGCAGCTGCTGCAGAGGAACTGGTATGGAAGTTGAGTGGGTTGGTCAGGGCTCTTCTGCTTTTGTCACACTGGCATTTGCTGATCTTGGGCCAGACATCTTGCTGTGTAACTCTCTTATGAAATAAGAATGAAGATATTTAGCCGTGCTTGAAAGATAGAAAAAAGAGCTAATGGGGAATTTCCCACTGACTGCAATGTTGCACAACCAGGTGCTGTTCAAATGCATGCAGAGCAGGAAGACAAAAGCAGCAGAGAGCTTGGGGTTGTTAAAAATAAATCAATGACAGCAGGATCCAAGACGGGCTGTCTTCAGCCAAGTTTGCGTATTGGTTACATCTCCTCTAAGCTACATTTTCAAAGCACAAAAAAAATATCTGCTCTGCAACAGCGGCTTGAAAACCTGTTTGTCAACGAATAATTAGCTTACAGACTGAAAAGTATGTCCCAGGGGCTGGGCCCAGCTGTTCTTGCTTAGCCAGCACCTTCCCAAGAGCTCTGCCCAGGCACTTGACACAGGAGAAGGCCGTGGGCTCAACAACCACACTGACATTTACAACAACAAAATTTAAGCAGTTAAAGAATCAGTTTTACGTCACTTTACTAAGCTATTGCTGAGTGCTTGCTTGGTGCAGTTACCATATTAATGTCAAACCCCAAATTTAACATCCCCTTTAGCCTAATTAAACTAATCAAATGGATTTACATATACTTAGTTACAACTGAGCACAGCTGTTAAAAACCTCTCCGGTAGATTCTGACCTCTCTTAGTAGTAAGATGGTTAAGATAGAGATGAACTCTGCAATTCTTAATATAGTTGAGAGCTAAAGGCAATGGTTGCTGCGGTTTAATTAAGTGGTGAGATGTAATGCCCGACTTTGCGTAGTGGAGGCTGCCAGCCAGCAGCAGGACCCAGCTGTGAGGAGCTGCTAACAGGCATCCCAGGAGAAGCCATCCTCCCAGCCCGAGCAGTAACTGCAAAGCTACACGGATTTCCCTCACTTTATGGGACAAGTCAGCCATTCCCATTTATGTTTTACAATTTAAGTTTTATTATTAGCCATTTAATTGCAGGCTGCAATAAAAAATACCCAGCCAGTTGTGGTATAGTTGTCTGCAGTCAGTAGCTCTACTCCATCGAGACCTGGTGTTCTCATAGGGTTGCGCTCAGGTGCATGCAGCATTTACCAGCACGTAACCCCTCTCTCTGCCTGTACAGGACTGAAGAGTCAACATCTCCCTCGGGAGAAAAACAGCATTACACACTGGGGGTGTTCCTGCACTTCTTTGGGAAACCAGCTCTCTACTTGCTCTGCAAGGCGGTTTTCCTGCACTCCGGGTCTACATTTCCCTGTTTGACTTTCTTTCCCACAGCACTTGGGGTGGGTCAGGCTGCACAGTGCCTCCCTGCTGCTCTTCTGTCACCTTCTTCTCTCCCAGTGACCATCAGCAACATTAGAAAGTGCTTTGAACCATGACACACCCAGAGTGGTTTGTCAACGCAGGATGGCTTCACAGCACTGAGGATTTGGAACTGCGTAACTCAAATTTCTTAAAAAACTGTTTCTGAAAATACCTTAAACTGTCAATGTTAATGTCTTTGGTTCATCCTACAGTATCCACTCCAAACCCACAGGCTTTACTCAAAACAAGGAAGAAATCTTGTAACCCGATAGGCACCAGGGGACTGTCAGGCCTCACGGTCCCTTTTTGCAACTGCCAGAGCTGGCAGCGCCAGAGGGATCTGTCTGCACAGATCAGGTTGCAGATGCCTCCGCATCCTGCGCAGGACCAGGGCCACGCGCTGGGCACCTCGCCACTGCCTCCCTTGTTATGTTCCTGACGGTAGGAGCACAGTATTAGGACAACAAACTTCCTGCTGTGCAAGAGTTATTAAGAAAAAAAAAAAAAAAAAAAAAAGCAGTGACAAAATACTCCTCATTGCACCCCAAAAATCAGCCACAGAAATCATGATGGGCAGTGGTGAGCACGTACAAGTTTTTTCCTTTTCTGGGGGAGACTGAAGAGGGAGACAAGTGTGAAGGGAGAAAGGGCTGTAAAAAGGAACAAATTTCAATGCCCCATTATAAACTTCGAGCACTTTCTACCTGACAAGCAAACCTGCAGAGCATTCGAGATCGATATGTGACAAAGAGTGAGCCAGAGAGGGGGGAGTGGAGGGTCATGCCACTTGAGCTGGCATGTCAGAGGATCTTTAAATAGAAAAGCTTTCAGGGAACTCAGCGCAGGCGCTTACTGCACAGAAATTAATTACAGCCATACCCATCCAAAATGACCCTCATTGACAGCCCTCCCCCCCCCCCCCCCTTACTATCTGCAGCAACTGGGGAAGGGAGGGGGCAATGGCACTAAAACCAGCACCAGGCCCCAATCCTTGCATCCCCCTCCCCCGGCTTGTGCTTTGGGATGATGCTGCCAGCTCCCCCCAGGGCTTCAAGTCCCTGGGCAGGCAGTACCTGTTAGTCAGCTCCTCTTCTTCCTCTGGATCACTGGCCTCCTCTTCCTCTTCCTCCTCCTCCTCCTCTTCTTCCTCTTCTTCTTCATCCTCTATGAAGGATGAGGTCTCAGACACCCTGTCGCACTCAGCGCCGCAGTAGCCCTCCATGCCCTTTGCCGTGATTTTTACCCCCGACCCCGTCCTCCCCAGGGCTGCCTGAAGCAACTGTCATCCCCAGCAGCTCTCACTTCTCCTGACTCAGGGCAGTCTTTAAATAGAAGGCAGCAAAGTTACAGCTTCAAGTCACTGCTGGTCCTTCCCTGGGTCCTAGCACCAACCGGGTGCCCAGACATGTGGTGAAACCCAAGGGCCATTTATCCATGTGCTTGCCCCCTCCACTTGCCTGATGCCTCCACAGTGGCAGCAGGGAGGGAGGGACTGCAGCCCCCCCAGACCTACCCAATCCACCTCTAGTGAACTTGGGGTGGATGGCACAGAAGCAGCGGATGCAGAGTTATCTTGTGGCCCCCCAAAAAGGTGCATTTAGCACGTTCAAAAGCAAGTTCCACCCCTGTGGAAACTGGGGTACCCAGTGTGCCCCAAATTTGAGCTGGACAGGTCAAATACAGTTACAACAAGTGGATGAACCTACGACACACACCTTTAATAATTAATACCATACTGTAAGAAGTATCAGATGCAGTTTTTAACAACACAGGGAATATATCTGAACCCCCTAATTTTTCAATGTGTTAAATCACAGGACATTTCAAATGCATTCTTTGAGTGGATTTAACTGATTTTAATTTAAAGCAAAGACAAACTATATTACCATGTAGGGTTTAGGTTAAGCCACATTTACACTTTATTATTCTGCATTTCACACAAAATGCAGTGCTTTTCACAGACAAAATGGAAATATTTCCAACCTGAACTAGCCAAAGTAATGAATTATTTTAAAATTATTTTTCAGAAGAGGGGGAGAAGCACCAAAATGCTGATTCTAAATAGAGAACTTCCAAGTTATTTCAGGTGTAAAACTCCATATACACAGTATAACTCTAACCCCATTCTTTCTCATTTTTTTTTGTCTTTTTGTTGTTGTTCTTCAAATAAATAGCTGGCTACAAATCAATCAGCAAACTCTTCCTTACAAGTACAGAAACACCCAAGCAGGTACTTTTGAGTACAAGCTCTCTCTGCAATGCTAAATTAAAATTCTACTGACAGACTCACTTGAAGTAAAATATTTCCTAAACAGTACATACAGATATACGGTGTCTGCTCTCAACCTACTCACTGAGGTACACAATTTACAAGGTCAGAACAAAATTTCCCCAAGAAGTGTTCTTGAAAAACATGGTAATGTAGATTCCAGATTTTATCATGAGCAGAAAGACAGTGTACACAGTACAATGAAATTTAAGGTAGAGGACTTCACATTCTTTACACATGGAAGACAAGAGCATTACAGTCTTCTAGATTTGCTTACATATGAAGCATACACGTATTGCACAAGTTATGATTCAGTCTTCAGCATAGCAAGAGGAAGGCAAGTACCTTTTCACCAGAACCCCTTAAAATTATTTCCAGTCCTAGTGCTCTCCCTTCTGTACTTCTTACAACTTAATTTGACCTGTAAATTGACCAAAATAGCATATTTTTTCATGCACTTCCTACAAGCATCATATCAATGAGAGAGTAAAATCAATAAGGGGAAAATTTTTATCAGAACACACAAGGATTAGAGAAAACAAGAGAAACATAAAAACAAACACTACAAAATACAAGAGAGAACCCAGAGCAAGTAGAGTCCATTAAATCAAAAGTGATGGACTTAAATTTAACATCAAATATAGTGTGAATTGAGTCCAGTGACCCAAGCTCAAGTAAAGCATTGGTGTCAATTGAGCAACTGGGAGGGTGTTCACAAACACTAACTTCAGGTTATCTACAAATAAACTTACATCCTTTTATCATGGCTGCCCATTTCTCCCAAGTAGCTATGTCACCTTCAATTTGAAGCCTGAAATCGGTTTATATTGAAATCTTTGTAAGGGATTTCTTAAAAATAACCTCTCATTCTGTCAGAACACCTTAAGGTACAGAGAGTACACTTAGACAATCACATTTTTGGAGAAGTGAAGAGAAGCTTCCAAGTTTCACAGTATACAGTCTATGCCAGTTCTGGCATTACTGTTACTGAATGGGAAGCTCTTGCTAACCTTTGGTCCTCCTGTACACCTCTGAGCCTGTTAAATAGAAGCACTGCTAGAAGATTTAAGAGAGCTCTTAAAATCCTAGACAAGACACTAGTAGTTTCTCACATTATATAAGGTGAGAAATGACAGGCAAACCCAATGACAAAACCAGTTGTCAAAACTAGTCCTAAAACAACAAACAGAGCTGAACTAAAGCATTTTTATTTCAAGACGGTAAAAGGCCTCAGAGAAGTCAGCACCTTGCACACATGCTAAAACCTTGGTCAGCCATGAAAAACACCTTTTACCAAAGGTCTCTCGGAACAATTTCTTGCTAGGGTATATGCCAAGGGGTAGGTGCATGAAGGCTTTTATTATGAAGTTGAGGAGAAGGGAAAACTTCATGCTAACATTAAGATTTATGATAGCCATTAGTGGATTTCTCACTCTCGATACCTGCCTAGAGTAGATGAAAACCCAGGTCATTAAACCACTGAACAACTTCAGACTATGGAGACCTGAATCCAAAGTTAGTTGAAGTTCAGCTCCTACTCACTCTGCCCAAACCACTTATTTTGTGATATTTTATCTGATTTATCTGAAGTTCTCTGACAAAAGTTGCAGCCTGCCATTTAACAAATATCATTATGTTCACACAGTGTTGTTCCAGTTGTCTGGCACATCCACAGACAGTGGTGCTACTATTGTTTGCCTTGACAGGAGAATAATGTAATATGACATCTGGTGAAATTTGTTTTCCAAACTTCTCAGATTATTTTCTAATATGTGAGAGCACTGCCACTTTCCATGGTCTTTCCAGATTCTTTCGCTATAAGCTAAATCAAGTTACACTGCCTTGCACCTTGCTTAGCTAACACAGTAAATTACTGGGGAGTGTCCTGTTGTTTAGGGAGGATGTGACAAACAGGCTCGAATCCAGACCTTATCCTGTACTAAAAACTTGTGCTTCCATTTTACATAAAGCAGGTCAAAGTGAATGTTTCACTGAGGAAGGGCAGTGAGGAGAAACGTACACATAGAGGGAGAACATTGCTAGAGCTGGATTGAAACGGACAGACTGTTCAAATTGCAGGAGGAACCTGTTCGAAGAAGCAAGCCAAAATCATACATAGAGTAGACTACGATGAATTGTGTAGAAAGTAACCTCACAGCAGGCAAACAGTTTACAGTTTCTAGAACTTCTAAATCGTAAAACTTGAAATAAATTAGAACTCAAAAATTTGCACGAGAAGAGATAATGCTTGTTATTTTACGCAGTTACAAGGGCTTTCACAGTCTCGGTGATGAAACTTTTACCTGTACACAGATGCAGTGCTGAATAATCATATAGAAATTTATGATTTGCTACAGGGGCCTTACCTTTTACAGGGCATTTCTTTTTCTACTTAATTATAGGAAATACTTTAAATATGCAGTATAAAATAACATAACTGGAAAAATAAGCTGTATCTTCCATGTATAAACTTTATTCCATTGGACACCATACAAAAATATTAAAATTCAAAAACTGAAAATACGAACTTGACATCAATGGTAAATATACTTTTAACAATGAATTGGTCTTCAAGAACAAATATATGAGAGGCACAAATTGTGCTACAGCAGGTGTAAAAGAGGGTGCACAACTTTTCTTTGGAAAAGCTAGTATTTTCAGGATTACTTATTTAAATTCAATTTGTATTAGGGGACTAATTTACAAATATTTACACAACATCAAAACAGAAGCCCAGCTTAGTGCAACAGTGGGGTTGTGGGGGTGTTGTGTGTGTGTGTTTGTAGTTTCTTTTTTGAGGGTTTTTTGCGTATGTGGTTTTTGGTTTGGTTTTTAGGGTTTTTTTTATCCCCAAAGCAGACAGCACTACTACTTCAAATATGTAAAAGGAAGCACTGAAAAGTACATTTTCTCTACTCGCCTACTCCATGTGAATATGAATCATTTCTGTATATTGATTTGTTCTTCTTTATTTCAACTTCTTTGTAGTAGAAACGTTGCTTGGAAGTTCTAGTTTAGATTACAGTTCTTGATATCCAGAATACAACCAACCATAATCTATCTTAATTTTCACAAATTGTTGCTTGTTGTTCCATGTTAAAGGGAAATAAAACTGGAAAGCACCAAGCTGAGCAAAAGTGCTTACTGCAATTAAACAGGGGCTGTCTGTTCATCAAGAAGTGGGTACTGTGTGCAATGCTTAGGGATTTAGTCAGACTTTGCACAGACTATGCACATTATTTAGCTCTGAATGTCTTTATTTCATAGTAAAATATGTCTGAATTAATGATTAAGCAGAATATGGAAACAATAATTCAGTATATTCCCATACTTTCCTTAAAATGGATTTATTCTTGTGGTTTGTTGTTCGAGTTTCTTCTAAAAGTCAACAACACAAGCATTTTCAGAAGACATACCTTTGAATGAACAGCTGTATTAACAAATGTCGATAATAAAATATGAAATCTTTCTTATAAACATTTCCTTAATAAAAGTTTACAAAGAAAGCATGTTACAAAACCCCATGGGGTAACTACCTCTTGGTTTTTATACTGTTCTTTTTTTCAGCAGGATCCAATAAGAAGGAAATGAAAGAAGTTGGTTATCTTCACTATCTGTTTGTCCTTAATATACAGTTCAGGTCTTTCTTGTCTCGTAATACCTGCCAAGACTGAAGAAAAAAATACAAGTTTTTAAAAGGCTTTTTAAAAGTTTTTAAGTATCTTTGCCATTAATACTTAAATACCATTTTAAACAGTAAGCCTCATATACCCACAAAAGTAAGGTTGGTATTTTTCCACTTCTGAAAAAAAAGAGGTTTGGTTTTGGTGGTGGATTTTTTTTTGGGGGGGGGTGCGGGGGGGGGGGTTGGCGTTTTTTTTGGGATTTTTTTTTTCTTTGGTTTGGTTTGGGGGTTTTTTGTTGGGTTTTCTTTGTTTGTTTGTTTTTGATTTTTTTTAAGGGAAGAAAAAAATCCGAAAGGTACACAAAATGAAATGAACTATTGAGGAAGGTACCACCATTCAAGAAGAGACTGGATTTGTGGAGACTGAGATGTTAACATTATTTAAGCATTACATTAATATTCTGACTGCAAAATAATTGTCTCAAATTCACACATCAAAGTTTCTGATAGAAGATGTTATACTCTGACATTTCCAGAACTTAATTGTGTCTTTAAAATAGGTTATTTCAATTTTCTTCTGTATTCTAGTGTGAATTCCAGGACACATCTGTCACACCTGTTAGGCCATGAACCTGTAAATAACTGCAGTGAACCTTCTGTCTTTACACAGAATTCACTTAAACCACAATGTATAATGAAAACCACAAGAAGAATAATTTCTCAAGGGCAATGAGACAAACAGGCTTAGGCTTCTTAAAAAGAAGTGCAAGATATTAATAAGTACTTGCAGTTCTAAGCAACTGTCTTTCCTTATGGTTCCTAGTAAAGAGGAAATTTTGCAGGGCCATAACATTCTAGCATATAGGCTTCCAGACTGCTACGATCAAGCAACTGCTTTTACATTTCAAACCACACAGGTTTGAAACCCATTTTTTAATTGAAAATTTTGAAAAGTTCACTCTAATTTCACAGAACAGTGAGAAAACCCAAACAACTTTGTAAACCTCTGCTTTAGCAAAATCACACAATCAAATATTTTATGTAAAAGTATGTGAACAGTTCGGTATTTTGTATGCTAACATGGTTAAATAGAAGGAAACTGACATTTCTGAACAGAATTACAAAGCAAAAATAGTTATCTTTTTCTGATTAAGGCAACACCTTATAGCATTCGTTTTATTACAAGTATCTGGCATTGATTTCCCTTTTGCTGGGAAGCCCACGATGTATTTAAGGACTTGATTAACTGGAGTAAACAGTAGCCTCCAATGACAGCATAACAGGGGAGTCTAACTGGTTAAAGCTGGAAGCCAGTTTTGAGCACTAATCCCTAGTCATAACTACATTATGAGAGATATCAGAAAACTAGAATATGAACTGCAATTCCAAATGCAATGCCCATGATAGGAGACAAGAATAGAAGATTTGATAGCAAGGATTTTAAGAAAAAAGATGTTTAACCAAAGCCTAAATCTTTGCTTGCTTCAGAGTGTCCTTGTCTCCTCCACTGACTGGAAGAGTGAAAGCTCCAGTTTGAACTACTCATGTTCTAAAATGATGAGTGTGGTCTCCCTGAAAAAAAGTACCAGTTTAATTCAGTTGTCAAAAACCAGCAGAAAACCATTGGCGGCAAAATTTATAAAAAAAGGATAGTAAGAAGTATAAAACATTGTTTATTATCTGTCAAATTCATGTAGGAAGAAATGATGAATGAAGATTGTTGTAATTCTAAAGCTGTTAACTACAATTAGAATTTTACATGCACAAGAAAATCTAAGACAATGGGTTTACTTAGGTTTTCCAACCATTGTTGGAAGACAATGGTTTCAAGTACCCATTTCAACTTAAGCCTGATGCTTAATGGTAGACACTAATAAATATGCCTACTAAATAATTTTTCACATTTTTTTAAAAAAAATACATTTCTATTATTTATTTATACTGTACAAAGCATAAAAATATTCCTAACACAAAAATCAGAAACAGTCAGATTCAATGACTGGCATTGGTATAACTATCTTGAAAACCAAAGTGACCAGAAAAATTGAGATGTACTTTTTACCTTCAGAAATTCACTTCTGATGATATCAAACTTCTGTTTTTCATGCACAGCTCTAGCAGTGTTTGTCCCATCAAAGGGCTCTGCAACATACACAAACATTAAAAATGTTAAAAAACCCTAGAGCTAGGCTGTCTTCACTGAGCAAGTAGTCAGACAAAACCCAGAAGAATCAACATATCATTGCTCCCCAAGAGAGTTTTTAGTGGCTGATTCTACCTTGCTTCTTAGTCTTTATTTCTACATAACATTCATCCCAAAAAAAGCCCCAAATTCGGAATGGTCTAATGGTATGTAATCCTTAACAAAGTCACTATGTTTGTGCTGAATTTATGCATCAGTAATTATTTGTTACTGTTTAATAGTCTGTGATGACATATCAGAATATGATTTTGCAGATTAAAATGTTTTGAAACTTACTACGCATGTCCCTCTTAGCACTATTCACTTTAGATTAATCTCATTCAACAGCTTCTTAGTGACATACAAGGCATACAGTAAAATATTTATTATGACTTTTTATATGAGATGTACCAACGGCTGTAAAAATATATTTTATCAGTTCATGCCTATTATACAGTATCTAGTCGTAAGTTAACAATTTGGGGCTTCCACCTTCTAATAGACTACAACACGTATTTTTATTTTTACTAACATAATTAATACTTTGAAACTTTTTTTTTTTTTGAATTTAAGGATTAAAAAAGTACTCCTTGCTACTGATAAGGCTGCCAACATCAAAGCAACAGATACTAAAAAATTATGATGAAGAGACTATGCATTACAATGCACTACAAAACACATTTTACAGTCTTTTTTGCCTTACTAGAGAACTGCTTAAGTAACATAGTATATTCCACACTGGCAGAATGTATGAAAATCCTTAAGGGTCACAGAACCACAGAAGTATTTGCTAGAGCAGATAGCTTTTTTTAGTTGGTTATGAATTGCTTTTATTCAGATACGGACATACAGCAAAATAAAGCATTAAAAAGACATCAGAAGGGCTTATGCCATTATGGAGACTGGGACTTCAAATTTGGAACGTGCTCCGTGGCATTCATTTTTCATTTCTGCAAGCTATTTAAACTCACAAAGAAATTGTTTCATGCAATGAATGCTGTAATTGGCAGGTTTCTAAAAGGTTTCTTTTCAAACTACCTGTAAAGTTTTCAGTGGACATTTACGGGCAGATTTATTTTACTTTAGAATGCATCATACATTTAGATTGGAACAAAAAACTGGCAATCGAATAAAAAAAGTACATTGTCCTCTGAAGTCAGTCAAATAATTTGACATAATGACCTGCTGTCACTAAGAATTCCATGTCCCTTACCATGTAAAGCAGCACAGCATTTCTTTTGTGTGTCTTAAATGTGATAACTGTTTCTTTAATGACAGAACCATGAAGTACTTTATGTTGAATCACTACATATGTATTTTTAAAGCAACAAGAGCAAATCTGCAGGATCTTCTGGAAACATCAGTGGGAAAGAAAGGCATGCTAGTCACAAAAGCTGACTCATCTTTCCTTTATTCTTCCTGCATATTTACTGCTGTCGAAAGACAAACTCAATCCCTGGAGTGCAGCAAGAATAATTTTGCAATCAGCTACTATTTGCACCACTACATTTTCTAACCATCAAGACAGCGAGAGTCCATCATAAGTGATTTTGTTTACACACAGAGATGAGAATATTAAAAGAAAAAAAGTAATACAGCTTCAACACTGATGCTTGAGGGAAATAGTAAAGGCATCTTTCCAAATGAAAATACAAGAAATCACAAAACTTCAGCACTGCTCCAAACCAAGTCCTGAGGAATTATTTTAAACACGTGGACCTGAAAGATTTAAAAGTACAAGCATGAATCAGATGCATCTTAGATGGTTTCTGATCCAGTTTTTCTAAATGACTATCCATTTAATTATCTCACAAAATTGCCATGTTTCTAGCTTTTCCAGACTGTGTCTTTTTCAACAGGAGAATGTATGACATTATTTGATACAGACAAGGTTTAAACTGAAACCAGAACAGTTGCTAGCAATTTAAGGCTTCTGACAAAGAATGTTCACAAACATTAGCTAAAAGCAGTGCTCTCTGTATCCCTATAAAGGTAATACCCTGCCACCCTTTAAACTGCCTGGAAAGAGCATCCCTACTATATTTGTTTCTCTAACAGCAGAAATACAAGGGAAAATCAGTCTTAAGGCCAACAAAAATTAAAAGAGAACACAATTTTTTGTGTCAAGCAAGCCTAAATACAGTGCTACATGCAGAATTACGGCAGATTACAGGCAGACACTTGTGTAATCTACCAACAAATGTATTTAAAATATTAAAAAAATATATGTAATAATACCAATTACTGAAATTTTAGTCTGCTAACAGGAAAATCTGACAAAGACTTGGAAACTAGAATATGTTAACATATTTAGCTAGCTTTTAAAAGCTTCTCAAAGTACAGAAGTTTATTTATATACTTTGTCAAGCTAGTTCATCTTAACAGTTGTTACAAACATAAAGCCTACTTTGAGTTGAAATAGGAAATTTACATTTCCTTTCCAAGTTAGAAGTACAAACTTGGTATGTAAGGCTAAAACCTACTCTTAATAATGCCTTGAAGCACATTGTAACAGGAAGGAATCAGATGTGCCACCTATAGATAATTTTGGTTTTTTAGTAGTGCAAATGCAAGATGCACTCTTAAGGAAAAGCTGTCTATAATCAAGCCTATTTAATACAAATTCTAAAATGCCCATTTTGTATGCTGATATTTTATTTTCCAACCTGACAGAAAGAAAAACAAATTATTCAAACACTTTGTAATGTCCTAAAAAAGCAGCAAGCTTGAAAGACACAGCCCTCCCTCAACACATCAGATCAGCATCATGTGACAACAGACACAGCTGCCCAGCATTCCCACCTCCCACATTCAGACCAGAGCCTTAGCAATGCCTGCACTGCACTATCCTGAATCATTTCAGCTGTGCAGACAGTCTAATTCTCACATTTCTCCACTCAGACTGCAGAGTCATGCGTGCAGTTGTCCTTTGGTGTATTTTTTTTTCCTCTACAACTGGTAGTTTATTTTTTCCCCAAAAGATCAAATAGGAACAGGAATTCGATCGTGCTGCTTCATTCTGCCATCCATACAATTATGGCCAAGTTGGTGAGCTCAAGGCCACAGAATAACTAACTTCACCAGTAGATAATTGTTCCCTGCACAGAGCAGCACAAATGTGGGAAATTACGTACAGACACACACACACGTGCAATCCCACCTGCAGCAATCTTGAGGAATGTCTGTCCAGCCACTGGACTGCTGCCTTATCCCCCTCCTCTCCCAGCAAAATTTTCCCAGGCTCTAACAACTCTTCCCACACCATTTGGCTCCTGTCCAAGTTCTATTCCTCTTTTATCCTAAAACTTCAACCCTTGACATCCTGACCCTAATAGCCTCCATATATTTACAGCTAGGGTCAGACCACCTCTCCCATTCCAAACCTTCCCTCTTCATCCCAGTGTCCTAAACCACTTATTTCTAATTCTGGTCCCATTCCACCTTGGTTCCTTATCCACAGTCCCTGGACCATCCAGCTCCCCTTCACCTGCTGCACCCTGATTCTCACTTCCCTTTCTTATCCTCTGTGTTAACTGTTTCCAGTCACACAGCACCTCTCAGTCCCTTCCTTGCTTCTCTTTTCGTTCTCCTAACATCTCAACCCTTCTCTAGGTCTATTATCTTCTCTTTCCCTCATCTAAGCTTCATCTCCTATGCATGCTAATTTCATTTTCTCCATGTAGATTCCTCACAGCAGATGAAAGGCATCAAGACTACATGAAGCAGGTCCCCTGTAGTGCTACTGCCCAGTTCAGCCTGCACTAAGAAGGCTGAGAACTGCAACTCCAAAAGGTAGCCTGGGTTTACCCTCCAGTTCTGGAGTATCATACAGTCTCTGCAGAAACGCTACATTCACAAGCCAGCCAAAAATAGCAGCCACAAGGGGATCGACACACGCATAATCTAGTCACTGCAAGGACTTGGGGTGCCAGAGTGTTTCCAGAACAAAGAATATTCTTAGAGAGGAATCTGAATACGTGCCTGATCTGTTTTTTCAGAAGCTCAATCTTGGCAAAACTGATGACTGTTTTTGCAGAACAGGAAAACACACACTACTGTCATAAAGGCTTGTCAAAGTCCTAATCACTGTTCCAAAAACAGGGCAGTAAGTGCTCTTGAGTAAAAGGTCAGGAGAACTATTTTTAAACACTATAGAACGTAAAGCTTCCTTCTCAAATGTTTTTGGCAGGACTGTTTCCAAAACTATTTACACTGGTTAAACTTCATTTTCTACATGAATATATTATATGTGTGCATTATTAAAACACAACCAAGATAAAGTCTAATTGACAGATTTATGTATTCAGTGTCTTAACAGTTAAAAATGATAATGCAGCTTTACATTTTACCTTCTACACAAATATATTTGTTTCTCCATTCAATACCATCAGGTCTTGGAATAGCTTTGGCCTCACGAACTGAAATCATTTGATGCCTCCAACTAGGGAAAAGGAAAACAATTCGCAGAACTTTAATTCTTGATTCCAAATTCATAACATCAGTTTACAATTAAAAATGTCAAATTGCTATGTCATAAGCCTGGATAACATAGTACTTTATAATAATGAGTCATTTAGTGTAACAGTTTAATCTTCACAATTCACTATATAAGAGCAAGGAATGATGGGTAGGAAACAAGAACAATTTTCAACGAACAAGTTTATTTACGAAAACATCTGCAAAACAGAACGTCACAGGTATCCACAAGTAAGATATATCCATATATTTTTTTTTTCAAAAAAACCCTATGTCATCTTGAATATGGACACCTACATTTATTCCCAAGTTCAAAAGAAATTACAGCCTCAAATCTTTCTTTTAGAAGTTCCTGTGGGGAGAAAAGGAATGTAAAGATGCCAAGTATCTTTGTGATCTTTGTGATGCTTGGCACGATGATATGCCAAACATAATGGAAGCCAAAGCAACCAGTTGCAGTTTTATATTCTTACTTACCTAGCCAGTTTTCAGCTGCTCTTAATTAAACCTGGGAACTCCCATATCAGCAAAACACCTGGATCACCAACAGTGTGGCACCATGTGCCCTTACTAAATGGGGCTTAGAAATAGCTGTGTAGCATGCAACTGCTATGTGCACCTGACGTGATCTCCTGACTGAATCAATCGTTCGCCATAGTGCAAAGAGAAAGGAGCTTGGCTGGGTGCATCAACTCCACCTGCAGTAAATTTGTAAATATCAACTGTAAATCAAAGTACAGTTTATAATTCATCAGTGAAATTTGGAAGAACTCTGTGCTTGCCAGGCCACAGATCAGCAGTCACAACTCCATTAAGTCAGTGGTGATAAGACAGTTTATACTAGCTAAAAATCTGTGCCTGTAATTCTACAAATTATCTTGGATACAACTCACAACTAACTCATCTCTGAAAGTGAGATATCCGAATAACTGTACTTCCACAGAAGAAGTACATTATTCTTCTATTTAAGAATACAAATAGGGACTATTTTAAAAAGGTGCAGGACACAGCTGTGTCACTTGTGTTTGGTTAAACCAAGTAATATTGTTTCACTTCAAACTCTCTTAACTTCTTTTTCTCTAGGTCACACTTGGCTTGATTCCTCAGCAAAAAATAAACGTGTTTATAATACACCGGTTTAGCAAAAAGCAACAAAAAGGTGGCATTTCCAGCTATTAAACAGCTTTTTATTTAAACTTGAGAACAACTACTTTATCTAATAGTCTCATTAAACCTTCACTAACCCTGCCTTGGTACCAAAATCAGCCTGAATTAGAAATGAATTACCAATAGCAAATGATCTGTGTATCAATTTTAACCATTTTGGCTTGCATACAATAACTTAATTATTGCCAAGACAAAGCAAATATTCTCTGCATACAGACTTTGAATCCATGAGTTAACAAGAACCGTTTAAACAGCTGTTTCAATTACCAGCTGTCTCTGGTGTCACTGCCCACTTAAGGTATGTGGTCCTTATGGAGAAGGCAGGAATTTGAAAGAAAAAGACCAGGGATTTCCAGGTGTACGTGTGTATGAATACACTACAAATAGATTAAAAAGCATATCTTTTCCAGAGCATTCTTATAAGCCAAAGCCACTTGTATAAACACACTAAGATGGGTACAAATTGCAAGCATATTTAATTCAACATACTATTAAAAAATAATCCTCTTAACTGACCATTTCTACCCTGATGGGAGCATTGAGCAACTGTATTTTGTCACAAAAACTTAACCAATCTTTTGTCATGTCCACTAAACACAACTTCATCAGTGGATGTTCTTAAACAGTCACTACATAACTTGAAACAATACATTTATAGAAGTAAAGTCTCAAACAACAATCTCTACGTTGCCCAGCAGTAACTTCAGGGGAGCAAGGTCTTGCTTTGTAAAGAGACAGCCAAGTGAAAACCTGTTGCCTTCACTCACAGCTGCAGAAGTGAAATCAGACACTCTCTCCAGAAAGCCTGGTAAACATGGACCAGGTTCCAAATACTTTCTTTTGAGAACACCTCCATACATTTTTCACTTGGTCACATTCACTGCATGGATCAGCAGACCTTTGGTAGTTTGAAATACTTAAAAGTTAAAATGGAGTTGTAAACACACTTTTAGCTAGCTGTATCATGCAAAATATTATGCAGACTTGAACTCTTATGGCAAGCTAATTATACAACCATGTTGGCAAATCAAGCTTTGCCATATGTAGTGTGGAAGTCCAATATACATGCAGCAATGTCCACATCACATTTCTGCTAATTTATGAAGAGGCATAAAAATCCCTTCTTATGGACACACTGAAAATCCCAGAGTAGGACTGTGGAACTGGCACTGTATAAATACATGGTAATCAGCAATGTTCTGAAAGAGCTTGTAGTCCAAATAAATAAAGCCGATTAAAAGCACACAGGAAAAAACACAGCACAAGGATATAAACTTATTCATGGCTGCACAGCATGCAAGGGACCTGTTTCTCCTTTGTGTCCTACTCTTTGGCCTCATCCTGCCCTTAAATAATATTCACTACATCAACAAAAATAAAACATAGATTTTAACTCAAATACATACTGGCCCTTACTAGACCGAAGGGGATGTTTAAAACAATCTATCTCCATCCTCGCTTCGTCTTCCTGACCAATACATGTAAAATAGTTGATCAGTTAAGCATTCCAGGGAGGTGGTGTCAATGACTCATTCTGTCAAAACTATGATTTTCACACATAATCTGATCATTCTTGACAGCACGCTGTTCTTTCAGTAAAACAGGTCCTGTGTATCATACCTGGTAGTGTTGTGTCCTACTCCATGCATAGATATCTACAAAAGTCACTTTTATGAAAACTGAATTATAGAATCACAGAATGTTTTGGGTTGGAAGGGACCTCAAAGATCATCTAGTTACAGCGCCCCCGCCACAGGCAGGGACACCTCCCACTAGACAGGGTTGCTCAAAGCCCCATCCAGCCTGGCCTTGAACACCCCCAGGGAGGGGGCAGCCGCAGCTTCCCTGGGCAACCTGTTCCAGTGTCTCATCACCCTCACAGTAAAGTTTCTCCTTATATCTAATCTAAGTCTACCCTCTTCCAATCTGAAGCCATTGCCCCTCATCCTATCACTACATGTCCTTGTAAAAAGTTCCTCTCCAGCCCCTTTAGGTACTGGAAAGCTGCTAGAATGTCTCCCTGGTGCCTTCTCCTGAGAGAAGGGCTCTGAGCTGTTGGGCTGAACAACTCCAACTCCCCACAGCCTGTCCTCATCATCTTCATGGCCCTCCTCTGGACTCACTCCAACAGGTCCATGTCCTTCTTATGTTGGGGACTCCAGAGCTGAACACAGTGCTGCAGGTGGGGTCTCACAAGAGCAGAGTAGAGGGGCAGAATCACTTCCCTTGACCTGCTGGCCACGCTTCTTTTGATGCAGCCCAGAACTGCTGGCTCATGTTGAGCTTCTCATTAACCAGCACCCTCAAGTCCTTCTCCTCAGAGCAGCTCTCAATGCATTCTCTGCCCAGCCGGTATTTGTGCCTGGGATTGCCCCAACCAAGGTGCAGGATCTTGCACTTGGCCTTGTTGAACTTCATAAGGTTGGCATGGGCCCACCTCTCCAGCCCCTGTCACAGTTCCTCTGCATGGCATCCCCTTCTTCCAGCATGTCAAATGCACCACACAGCTTGGTATCATCAGCAAACTTGCTGAGGGTGCACTCGATCCCACTGTTCGTGTCAATGACAAAGATGTTAAACAGCACTGGTCCCTGTACTGACCCCTGAGGAACACCACTTGTCATTGGTCTCCATTTGGACATTGAGCCATTGACTGCAACTCTTTGAGTGCAACCTTCCAGCCAGTTTCTTATCCACCAAGTAGTCCATCCATCAAATCCATGGCTTTTCAATTTTGAGACCAGGATGTTATGCAGGACATGACAAGTAGATGGCGTCTGTTATTTTTCCTTTATCCACTGATGCTGTAACCTTGTCATATAACGCCACTAAATTTGTCAGGCATGATTTGCACTTGGTGAAGCCATGTTGGTTGCCACCAGCCACCTTCTCATTTTCCATGTGCATCAGCAGGGCCCTCAGGAGGATCTGCTCCATGATCTTGCCAGGCACAGAGCTGAGACTGACTGTCCTGTAGTTCTCCAGCTCATCTTTTTCTCCCTTTCTGAAAACAGGGGGTTTGTTTCCCCTTTTAAAGTCAGTGGGAACTTCACCAGACTGCCATGACTTTTCAAATATGATGGAAAGGGGCATAGCAACTTCATCTGCCAGTTCCCTGAGGACTTGTGGATGGATCTCATCAGGTCCCATGGACTTGTCTACCTTCAGATTTAGTTGGTCTCGAGCCTGATCTTCTGCTAAAGTGGGCAGATCTTTCTTCTCCAAGTCCCTACCTTTGCGTTCTGCAACTTGGACAGTGTGGTTAGAGTCCTTGCTGAAAAAGACTGAGGCAAATTGAGTACCTCAGCCTTCTCCATATCCCACGTGACCAGGTCCCTTCATTTCCCTCCACAGAGGGTCCACATTTTCCCTAGGCTTCCTTTTATCACTTATGTCCTTGTAGAAACTTTTCTTGTTGCCCTTGATGTTCCTGGTCAGACTTAGTTCTATCACGGCTTTAGCTTTTCTAACCTGATCCATGCATGGCTGCATGGACAACTTCTTTGTATTCCTCCCAGTTTACCTGCCCTTGCTTCCACCCTCTCTAGGCTTTCTTTTTGTGCCTAAGTGTGTCTAGGAGCTCCTTGTTCATCCATGCAGGCCTCCTGCCATTCTTGCCTGCCTTCTTCTTTGTTGGGATGCATTGCTCCTGGGCTTGGAGGAGGTGATCCCTGAATATCAGCCACCTTTCCTGGGCTCCCCTTCCTCCCAGGGCTTTATCCCACAGGACTTTAGCAAGCAGATCCCTGAAGAGGCTCAAGCCCATGTGCCTTAAGTCCAGGGTAGTGAGCTTGCTGCACACTCTCCTTGTTGCCATGAGGATCCTGAATTCCACCATTTCATGGTCACTGCAGCCAAGGCTGCCCTTGAGCCTCATGCTGCCCACTAGCCCCTCCCTGCTGGCAAGAACAAGGTCCAGCACAGCAGCATAGAAGTAGTAGTCTCTTTAGTAATCTTTTCACCAAACAGGTTACAGTTTAATAGTGAAAGTCCACTGGCACAGTACAGGTCATTTCAATGTGACTTAACTTAGTAGTCACAGAATCTGAAATATAATCTCAAAATTTCTGTGCATAAAGACAATAGTAAAAGTTTTACAGAGAAAGCAAAGATGGAAAAAAATATTGATTGTAGCAATGAAAATACTCAACACATTCAGGAGTAAAATACTAGTTCATCCATGAAAGGCAGAACTAACAGAGCCCTCTGTTGTGTGTATTTAACTCTTACCCTCATTTGTACCCATAATGTTTCATCAGCATCCTCAAAGCTAAGACTTGGATGAGGGATTAGAGTGCACTATCAGCAAGTTTGCTGATGACACAAAACTGGGAGGAGTGGCTGACACACCAGAAGGCTGTGCTGCCATTCAGAGAGACCTAGACAGGCTGGAGAGTTGTGTGGGGAGTAATTGAATGAAACATAACAAGGGCAAGTGTAGAGTCTTGCATCTGGGTAAGAACAACCCCATGTGCCAGTATAAACTGGGGACTGACCGGTTGGAGAGCAACGTAGGGGAAAGGGACCTGGGGGTCCTGGTGGACAGCAGGATGACCATAAGCCAGCAATGTGCCCTTATGGCCAAGAAGGCCAATGGCATCCTGGGGTGTATTAGAAGGGGTGTGGTTAGGAGGTCGAGAGTTCTCCTCCCCCTGTATTCTGCCCTGGGGAGGCCGCATCTAGAGTACTGTGTCCAGTTCTGGGGCCCCCAGTTCAAGAAGGACAGGGAACTGCTTGAGAGAGTCCAGCACAGAGTCACAGAGATGATCAAGTGGAACATCTCCCTTATGAGGAAAGGCTGAGGGAGCTGGGTCTCTAGCCTGAAGAAGAAACTGAGGGGTGACCTCATTAATGTTTATAAATATGTAAAGGATGAGTGTCATGAGGATGGAGCCAGGCTCTTCTCAGTGACATCCAATGACAGGACAAGGGGCAATGGATGCAAGCTGGAACATAGGAGGTTCCACATAAATGTGAGAAAGAACTTCTTCACAGTGAGGGTGACAGAGCACTGGCACATGCTGCCCAGAGAGGTTGTGGAGTCTCCTTCTCTGGAGACATTCAAAACTGTGTGACCTGACCTAGGTGCTCCTGCTCTGGCAGGGGGATTGGACTAGATGATCTTTTGAGGTCCCTTCCAATCCCTAACATTCTGTGATTCTGTGATAATAAGATACTGTGGATTACGTGGGATTGTACTTGTTTCATTGTCTGGCCATCAAATACACACAAATGTTTAAATACTATGTTCTGCTTGCCTTTTCCCCAGCATGGGCAGTATTTGGGGTTTCTCTTCTCCAGACAATTACCAGTTTTTATGAAGCTACACGGAGTTTTTGTATCTTGAAGACACACACCCTGCTCCTTTCAAACAGATTTGTAGTTGTCAGGAATACACAGATGGTCAAGTAAACAGTACACCTGACTAAGTTTTATTTCTGTAGCAGAAAGAGTTGAAAATAATATACGTTGCTGCACTAAGGGTGACATTACCTGATATGACTTCTCAGATATGTAATATTTTCATCACAGGAATTCTAATGGCTATTTTTTACATGTTTTTCTTGTTAAGTTTTTTGGTTGTTTTTTTAAACAGATTATCACCAGTCAAATATTTAAACAGGTACTTAACACTGGAAAAACAAGCTAGGTATTACTTTTTTTGTTTGGTTGGTTGTTTTCTAAAAATCTTGTCTTCCTTTGATGTCAGCAACTATCCCCTTTTCATTGTCCATTTTTTCAAGCTTTGTTTTAACCAGAAGCTCCGCTGTACCTCTGTGATTAAATTTACGTAACATGTTTTCCTCATCCTCATGTTTTTACGATCATCATGACAAACGCTTGCAGTGAATGAAGTATGGGAGGAAAAGGACTCAGAGCTCCTTTTCTGAGAAAGACAAGTGTATTAGCAAGCAAGTAAACAAGTAAGCAAGCAGGTTAGCAAATAAGCAAGCAAGCAGGTAACAAGAACAAAGGAAAAACTCTGTCCAAGCTCTGTTGCAGCTCGCTCTCTCTGCTCTCTCTCTCTCCGGCTGTTCGCTCGCCAGTTAGTCTTATACATTTCTGTTCCCAAAACAATCAAGCTAAACAGGACATAACACATGCTTCTTCACACACCACACTTGGGACTGATTTCAGTCACATCTTCACACACTCCCTCAGATTGTTTTCCAGCCTGACCTTCTCATTCTCTTATCAACTACTGTCCTGTGAAGCTTGACTGGGAACACACTGCAAATTCCAATGTTATCCTTAATCAGTCTCAATCCATCCTCCGTATGTTTGACACAGCTTCCACAAACATTTAGGGATTACCATCAGCTTAAGTACTAATATTGCAGCATTGTTAGTCGTCATACTTCTTAGTGTATCCTGCATGTCTAATAGCAGGCAAAAAAAAATGCCTTCCTGGACCAGTTACTGACTTATGCAGGAATGTGCTCTTGACTATGTTCACAAGCACCCAAACCAGAAAAGCCAAATTAGGTATTTTTCTTGGATTTGGACAAGATCTTCTGTGCTAGGTTGCACAGGCAAACCAGAAACTTCTTCCTTAGTGGAAAAAATATTTACTAACATATATGAGGATTAACAGCTGGTTATACAGATAAGTAGTAAAGGATGCGTCTAGAGTCCCACATAAATAAGTAACTTGCAGATACCCTCCAGCAGTGTCTTCTAAGTTACTTCTTTAGAAAACAGCACCTTGCCAGCTGAAAAGACAGGCACGTAGGAGAAACTTTTAGGACAAAAGACAATTCCCTTACCTGCAAAGGCTGTGGAAGCAAAATCCTTTATGTGAAAAACTCTTAAGAATCAGGCTTAAGCATGCACAAAGTACAATTAGTTCATGAATTGCCACAGGCTATATGGATTTAGCTTACATATTCCACATGTGGTGCACACCCCAGGAATGTATCCTTCTAAGGATTTCATGACTGTTCACTTCCTCCATTTAAGTGAGTATCCAGCAGTTATACATTTTGTTCTCCTTCCAGGAAATGGGTATGATGCACATACACAGGACAGCGACATGTATGAACCAACTGCCTCAGAAATAAGTTCCTAGAAGATCTTTAAGCTTATGAAATACAATCATTTGGTACTTTATATGGACAAGCACTTTTTCTACTAAATTCTTGAGTGATAATCTGGCAAAATGTTTGTAATCTACAGCTTTCTCAGATGCCTACACATCTTTAGCTTCTCCTTCTCTTCTACAAAAAAGTCCAGATGCCAAAATTAAACTCAGATTCTAGCAAACCAACAAGGTTAGTGAAACAACTATATATGCAAGAATTCTTCATTAGGTGTGGCCTACATTGATGTATATTATAGTCAAAGTAAGGAGCCATCTGGTCAGTTACCTCCATTGACTTGGGGTGACAAAAGACAAGAGCAGCTACTAAGGTCCAAACAATTCATATCACAATCAATACCTTAAACTACAACTATAAAGAACAGATTTTTCTCACACATGGAGAGACAGTTTTAGAATTGTGTAATACAATAAAACCCAGTTATTTTTAAAGGACAAAGATCTCTAACTGCTGGCAGCTGTTTTACAGGATAGGACACTTGGCTAAGCAAAAGGTGTCAGACACTCTTATCAACATTTCTGTTGTCCTTCAGTCTTTCCACCCATTTCCTCTGTGTCAGTTACCAGTTCTGCATTACTGCTATTCTTTCTCTTCAAGGGTTATAAAGTGCTGATATATTGAATAGAAGGAATCAAAGTTTTGTATATTCTGAGACATTAAGATGAGCTTATTACTTACTCAAATTCTGTGGCATAATATTTGAAGAAGCCTATTAGCAAATCTCCAAGGCTTGATCCATTTTTTGAGAGGTAAGGAGGAATGGTACATGGAGTTCGATGAACAAGATACAACTGCATAGTAGGATTGAAAGATTCCTGTCAAAATAAAATCAGATAGTATGTATGTATATATATGCACGTACATAGCCTTAATCTAGGTGCATATATTTTTCACAACAAAAAAAAGCTGCCTATTGTTTGCTTATTAGAAGCCCAAGCATAAACTTACAAGCAAAGAACTCTACTTCTCCTGTGCTCCTGAACTCAGGGAAAATCCTTGCACAGGAGCATCTGAGATGATCCCTTGCCTTCTGTTTGCTAAAGAATTTTAACATGGGAGAATCTCTGAACTGGACTTGAGTTTACATGCTCGTAAAACCACATGAGCAGAAGCTGAGTAAGATAGCCTGCACTGAACCGGCTGCAGTTGAACTGAGACAGGGTAGGTGAAGCTAATGCACTTATCGCCAAGCTCCCCTAATTATGGTACAGAAACAATCCAAAAGGAAGGCCTGACTTATTTTTCCTCACAGCATATAGTTAAAATTGCATATGAAACCCACAGACTCTAATATGAACCTGCATCCTCTCACATAATGTGTTCAAAGACTGCAGCAGTACCTCCTCTAGCCAATCTATCTGAAAGAATTAAAAAAAAAAAAAAAAAAAAAAAAAAAAAAAAAAAAGTTATACAAAAAACCTGAATACACAGAATGCAGCATTTAACCTGAAGTACGTTTTTCTTTGAGGGTAGGGGCAAGAAAAAAAATGAAAAAGACAGGTTTACTATGAACAGAATTCACTATTACCAGCTGAAATTGGAATCTACACAAGACTAAACTAACATGGTTTAGATCTGCTATACTGTTTGAATGTTCATTGCATCCTTTAGGTTCTTCTGAGAGACCGGGGGCCATGAAGGAGAACATACCTTCTCTTGCTAGAGAAACAATTTTTAAAACCTGGTAAGACCAGGATACTCCATTTTAGAGCAATCTTGTATATTTCAAAGAATAGGAATCCAAGATACACAAGCGCAAGCTTTACATTCACATAAAGAAACACATCTATATACATTCAGGCACCTATTCAGTCATTACTGTATCTCCTCTCCCACTCCTCTGTTATTTTAAAGAGTAGTATCAGGCATGACTCAAACTTTATAGTCTAGAATACCACTGTAATACTAATTCTGTGTTCACAGCTGGCGGTGCTTCCTCTGAGAAAAGTATAGTTAGCAATCAAACCAGTAGGACCAGAAAGTTTGGGACTCTGGTCCTCTTTTGCCAATGCTAGCAAAACTTCCTAGAACCTTGTGCAACACCTGGGAAAAAAAGGCAATTCTTCCAGCTATGAAAAATTTCAAGTCTTGTTCTCGCATGATATAACTTTGCATATAAAATATTATTCTAGTTAGCAGAGCTCAGAATTAAACAGCATATAATCCAACAGAACACACCAAAACCCACAGAGACAGACAGAGACATAAAAAGCAAATATGCAGCATATAAAGATCTACAAGGGGAACAGCTTTCCTATGTTATACAGTATATACAGTTTTAACCCCAAAGGTAATCAGACAGGTACTAAAGTGAAAGTCACTTCTTGCCCATTCCCACAGAAAGTCATAGAAGAGTCACAACAAATGAATTTATTATTAGCAGTATAACAGCTCATGAGGAAATGGATACGGGGGTGAGGGAAGAATGAGAATATGGGTTGCTGACCTCCAAACAATACAAAACAGAAATGCAATAAAATTACTGTAACAGATATCTACTAAGACTAATAAGTTCGGAGGCAGCAGACATTTTTGAAAAGGAGAACAAGTTTGGTTGTTTTTTTTTTAAAAATGCTTGGAATGTTCAAATGCCTGAGAACTTCTCAACTGCAATAAAAATCTGCCACCACAGTGAGGCTGGCGTACCAAGCAGCGAAAAAGTTAGACTTTGGGATACTATTTTTCAGAATAAATAAGCTGCTTTCTTTAGTGCTATTACAAGCTTAGAGAGGATGTTAACAATCTTAACAATCTTGACCTTAAGTACATTTTATTTACATTTTATATATCAATCACAATTTGTAATTGTTATTAGTGTTTGCACATCGTTTGAATAAGGAAAAATAAATCAACAGTTACACTAATAGCAAAAGACAAGATATTAAACACAGTTGTAATAAAACTTAAAACAAAAAAGGGGAATACATGTGTGCCTACGTGTGTATGCTTACATCCAGAAAAAATGAAAGAGCAAAAGGATATCAACTGTAACTTTATCCAAAGATATTTTTTTCAGTAAGATTTGTTAGCAGTTAGTGAAATAGGAAGGCACAAAACCTTGAAGAGTTTTAAAATCACAAATTTGTATTTTGAAAAGGGCAATTGTGATAGAAGCATAGTCAAGATGAAGGCATTTCCCAGGATATTTAGTTTATCTGTTTCTTCACTGAGTTTGCAACTGTTCAAAAGTCATGTAAGCAGCAGTGATAAAACTGAAAGATTCCTCATTTGAAGAGCAGGAAATGTACCACATTCCAAAGATTCCCACCCGTAGCAGAAAAAGAAAAAATTCCTGGCCTGCATTACAAGACAATTTTCTGAATCTTCATGCAGTAATTAGGTTCAAAACTCTTCAATTCTGCATTCTAAAATTACTGGTTTTTTTCTAAAAGCCAATTTAATTTCATGAAACCTGCTGTTCCAAGTTTCACCATGTATATTAAATACAATTGCCTCACAAAGGTCAAGCACGTCAAAGTTTTCCTTATTCAGAAAGACATTTGCCTTCAAAAAATAAACGCATATTATTCTTTACAAGTGCTCTAGTAAAAATGCAAGTTACAGTCTATAGCAGCTAATCATTTAAAAACCCAAAACCCTAGTTTAAGAGGCAACATGTATAAATAATTCCCACCTCCACTTGTTTTAGTGATTATACCACTATGAAAATTACTCTTAAAAAGACAGCTAAGTATTACAAAATGGAAAGCATGACTGAAACAACTTGTCTGTAAAAAAAGAATATGTTTTTACATTAACTAAAGCAAACTGTTAATCACATGTTTATGATATTGTTAGTCAAAATATTTTTTTAAACACTGCAAGTTGCTGATCATCACATGTAGGAAAAAAAAAGAGAAATGTTTCATGTTTCTGTAATACGGAAAATTTATTATGGAAGAAATCACTATTACCAGATTAGAAAGTTTTACATGCAAAACCAAATTAATTATTACTTAAAATTGGCTATGGGGAAGATTTAATGAAAACTTCTGTCAAGATATACCAATATTCAGTATATCAATAATCAGCCATGTAGTTTATTTAAGGTCATTTGTAACAAAGCAAACACTCAGTGTTCAGTGAACAAGGGATCAGACTAGCCGCCAGACACCTAGGCTCATCATTCTGCTTTGCCACAGACAAGCCATGAAAATGTATTAGCCTCAACCTGTCCCCAATCACCTATTGTAAAAGAGGGATAACAGTACTTTTCTTCCTGCCCAAGGGACTCGGGAATAACTAGCTAAACAGAACAAGGTACAGTTTATAGTTTCTGCACATAAGAGAGATTGGTAATAGAACAGAATTACAAAGCATTCTTCAAACTAGCTGCTTCAAGTAGGCCTTCCATGTAAGCTTCCCCTTCTTGTGCTAGAAGGCAAAACATTCAGCTTAAATGAGCTATCCATTATTTCAAAATACCCCAGAAAACGGGAACCCAAAGTCTTTTTTCCTAGCTATCTAGTCTTTATTCTGGTTGGCTGATTTCTCAAGGAGACACTAGCATTCAGCAACATGCTTAATGTTCAAGCTACGTAATGATTATACATACTCTCATTCCACCTTACACACTGGAAAGGAACACAAATGTACATGAAAAATATCTTTACATTTGAATATCTTGATGTATAATGACTTTAACTCTGACTGTACAAGATTCTTCCTTCAAAAAAGTTGACCGTGGTAACATCAGCATAGTATCTTGCCATCTATCTCCTCCTATGAAGATGGGCTGAGGGAGTTGGGGTTATTCAGCCTGGAGAAGGCTGGAGGGAGACCTTATAGCACCTTCCTGTACCTGAAGGGGCTACAAGAAAGCTGGGGAGGGACTTTTTACAAGGACATGTAGTGATAGGATGAGGCGTAATGGTTTTAAACTGAAAGAGGGTAGATTTAGATGAGATATTAGGAAGAAATTATTGACTGTGAGGTTGGTGAGACACTGGAACAGGTTGCACAGGGAAGTTCCCTCCCTGGGAGTGTTCAAGGCCAGGCTGGATGGGGCTTTGAGCAACCTGGTCTAGTGGGAGATGTCCCTGTCCATGACAGGGCGATTGGAACTAGATGAGGTCCCTTCCAACCCAAACTGTTCTGTGATTCTATGATCTTTTATACATATCTACATTTGTACACATAAAATAGCCTTCCCCAGTCTTAAAAGGGAATGTTTAACTCATGTTTACACTTTACAAAAGCGCAATGTGAAGAGTGAAGCAAATTGTGTCAGTCAAGGACTGACTCCTGTGCATGAAGGAGCTACACGAAGCACCGTCCCATCTTCTGTCCCATCCTTTGTAAGATAACGACAGCTTGTGAAGCTGAGGCAGCAGCAAAAGCAAAACTGTGCTCATGCTAGAGTCCACAAACTTTACAATCCAGACTCCTAATGGAGAACCACTTACATCTTGATTTAATCTAACACACCAGGATGCTCTGGAACATTGGAGGCTTAGGCACATGTTCCCTTCTGACTCCCAGCTGAAGCAATGTTCACCTCTAGCAAACACACAAGTGAAACAACCAGAAGCTATAGTGGCCTAAGTGACCACAGGTTCTCCAGAGCTCATCTGTAAAAGTCCTGACTTGGAAGCAAGTTCTCTATAGACTTCAGATCTGATCAACACATTTTGTGGGCTACTCTCATCTACCCCATCTGGCTGGGCAGGGGACAGCAAGCCCCAGAATTCAATCTCACATCTGATATGGTTCAATACTCCCTCTAAACTAGCGGTTGCAAAACATGTTCCCATGGCAACAGAATGCACAGGTGGGCAGATCTGGTGGCTTTCCAGGACTTCTCACCCTTCACATCTGCAGTAGGGGTATACTGAGTCACAGAATCTGATTTTTGTTTCTTACGCAAGGTAAGCATGTCTCTCTCACACGGCACCTAAAATTTAAAACAAGCAGTTTCCTTCAAAGCGTAGAAGTATTTTCAGACTGCAGAAAGAGCTGCAGATTTGATTTTGCAAAAAACAGATTGTAGGTAGGGTGGTTTGTTTCAGAAGAGGAAAAGCAGCATTTCTGAGTAGTATTAGGCTGCAGGCACAGCTTTGATCAGCTACAAGCACAAGAAAAACATACCGTTTCTTTGGATAATGACATTTGCCCATGCTTTGTAATGATTACTGCAAACTACAAGACCAAAATTATTTTGGTGTATTTCTCAATTTCACTTTAAATTTCTTCGCAATATCAGTATTCAGAAATTGTAGCTTTCACACTTTTAAAACACTTAATTGCATTCCTAATGGAGACAGTAGACTAAATTTCTAGCTTTGTTTTTTTTTAATCTTAATGCATAGTTTTGATTTGGTTTTATAGTAAGCTAATAAACCACTATTTTCACAGAATCACAGAATGTTAGGAATTGGAAGGGACCTCAGAAGATCATTAGCATTTCTAGAATATTTAGTCCATTCTCCGAAGGCAAATAACTAACAACAAAAAATCTACATTGGAATAGGGTAAAAAATGTTATTCTTACAGCAGTGTTCTAGAAACGCAGGAACCCGCAAGTGATTTAGCACTTTCACACCACACAATATAAAACCTTGCATTTAGTACAAATTAATTAGATTTTTCAGCTTATGGTATGTATACTTTTGCTTTAATCATTTAATCCATTAATATTCATATTATGCTCTGAATGCCATTACACAGTTCAAACACTACAAATATAAATGTTTGCATTATTATTACTAAGGAGTCGAAAGTTACCAATCCTCACAGTTGTTTTTGTTAAATTACATGCTAACAAACTTAAAACACTACAGCATATGAGCTTTGAGCAAACATAATTAGCAAATTTAGCAATTCAAAAAACTCATCAGAAAAGCTAAATGTACAAGAAATGAAAAACAGCCTTAAATGCTTTTGAGCACTAACAAAGGCATATAGTGCAGTAAAAAATCAGTGGAAAAAATAAAGACCATCAAATTTAGCACCAGTATGCCTAAGCAGGCTTACAAAATAGAAGTAAGACTGCAGTAGACTATAGCTCAAAGCTTTCTTCCGCATCTCGATTATCCTAATTACCCAAAATGGCTGACACCACAGTATTTTCTCTCTGACGTACAGTGTCATCAAATATTCCCATTTCAGCATTATAATAAATATATACAAAAGAAAGAATGGCTTTCTGATACTACCTCAGCACAATTATCAGCAAGAGTAAAAAAAACCATACATAGGCAGGGACACCAAATTATGGCAACTATGAATAAATAAAAATGTAAAAAGTGACCTGAGAGGAAAGGTAAGGAGGAAGAAACTGAGTAATTTCTATAAGTAAGTTATAGCATAGAACAATTCAGCAGTAGCTCTTTTGTCCCCAGACAAATGCTTAGAAGGGTAGCTCTTATTGGTTATCTTCCTTATATTAAGTCTCACTAATTACAGTCCTAATTCTGCAGAGGATCAAAGCATACCGATTCGCAGAGTTCTCTGGAAATCAACAGAGTGTGATCTGGACGTAACAGTGAAGTCATGAAAAGGTGTTGTTGGACTGAAGCACAATTTTGAGAGGTCTCACATGTCTCGTTAGAAAACATAAAACATTCACTCTCTGCACTCAGAAATATCAGGCAACTGAACAGCTGTGAGAATGTATGGAATTCTGAAACACCACAGCTGGATGGAAAAAACATTACTTAATGTATTAAGAAACAAGAAACAGAAATTATAGATGACACAAGGATATTTTCAGGCCAGCAAAAAGACAATTAGGTCAGCTGCTCTCATTAGCACTTGTTTCTAGCTGTGTGAAATCATCTTATATATAACAGGCTATTTTCACTAAAGAAGTGATCAAAAGCAGTAAATAACCTTTTTCATGCTAATGTTTAGTGTATCAATGACCACGCTTACAGACTGTGTTTAACTTAATCCATTAGAAATATTTAAGAATTTATGTATTTTAGATAAGTAGCTTCATACACATATATGATGTAATAAATTCATAAGAAACACTTACTGGGTAATTTTTTTGGAGGGATGGAAGGATGGGTTCAGGTAGGGCTATAAAAAAAAAAGTTTAAAGTTGCTGTGATTCATGTAATTCACAGGAAACAATATATCAACTACACCAAAGGATTAGACTGAAATTCCATCTCAAAAATATCTATGAAGAACTTTACTTTCATGCGTTTTGTAAAAGTTATTCAGCAAATCTTTCTATTACTATATTTTGTATACAGTAGTATAAGGAGTTAATTCAGCTAAGGGAAGCTGTTACTAAGATACTACTATTTGTAGAAGACATGAAAAATTCTACAGTAGCTGGGCACAATTTCACTTTTAAAATTCACGTTAATTCATAGCCATAAGAAACTCATCTAGATTCCCCAAAAGAAAAAATCAGAGCTTCACTCGTTTTTTTTCCCCTACATTTCATACATGTTTCTATCACAGCATAGGAAGTCTCCAGATACTGCAAAAGTACACGTTCTTCAGCTGCAAAGTACTACATACTGAGTCTCCAATAGTAACCTAAAGAAAAAATGCCCAACACACTTAGGAGGCATCATTAGCAAAATCCCCATAAAATACATAAATGCAGCCTAATGCTGTTAGCTGGTCTACTAAACAGCAAACAGGTTATAAAGATTATGCAGACATTAACAATACTAACAAACACAAAATGAACTCAGCAATTGTAACTTTTATGAAAGTCAGGGATAGGGAGAGCATCTATTGCACAATTACAAATAACAAGTAAAAAACTTATTCCCAGGTTAGGTGGTACTACAGATAGACAGAAAAAAAATCCCAAGGTATTCATATCCCACTCAAGCCTTAGAGCAGCTACATAACTGTTAGATCACTCCTCATATTAAAGCTTTAACATCCTGCCTTCACCATGTTTTTTTAAAACACAATTAGTCTACATCTTTTACTAGGAAGAATGATAATCAAGTTCAGCACACAGGACTTTGACTTGGGACTTCATTTACCATTCAGACATAGGGGATGAGATGTTACAGAATCCTTTTTCCTTAGGGACTAAGAATCAGAACAGCAGAATTCTTGGGATATCTTCAAAGAGTATACTATATTAACTAGCAGGACTGCTAAGAATATGATCACAGCTGCTTTAATATTTTTATTTTGTTTGTGGGTGTTTAGAAATATGCAAGAGCATCTTATTTCTGCAACATCTTGGATAATTTCGAGTTCTCTACCACGTTAAAATAAAAGGCAACAAAATCTGAGCAATTCAAGCAAACAAGATATTTTATCCTGGTCTGTATGCTATAATAAGAGGATGGAGTTCAGGGGAAAAGTTACCACTTACCACTAGCATTTGCCACATGAGTCTTCCTTTTCTTACTGAACAAGACAGTTGGACCTGTTACCTGGAGGAAAGTTCATCTACGAGACACTGATGTATCTACCAAATGAACTCAAGCCACACTAACCATAGGTCCAAAGACATCCACATAAGAGTATGGAAATGGATTAAGCAGTAAAGGAACGAAATTTGCCTAGTGATGACAGGGACACTACTTATGGCAAAAGAAAGCTTTTATTTTTATTTTTTTCCTCTCCCCAGTAACATCAACAAAAGCTCTATTAGAAATTGTATGACTAGGACAGAAGCTACTTTCAGTACCATCACATGCATCATATAGCTGGTAAAAAAAAAAAAAAAAGATAAAACATCAGAATCTAAACAGCTGGTGCTAGATTCATGTCCAGAGCCACACTTCAGCCTTTTTTAGCAGAAAAAGCTGATGAAGCACAGGTAAAAGGTCTGTGAACTGCTGATCCTTCCTAGGCAGCTGACTGATCACAGTTTGGATGAAAAGGGTTATTTGAACTTTTTTTCCTTTCCATAGACAGCTGTGGCAGCTGCCACAGATGACTTCAGCAAATGCTCTCATGCTAGCAAGGCTGTTAACCTTCTGTCAAGCCTACATATTTATACTTCCTTGTAACTCCAACTCTCCTCCCTTTTGTGTGTTACTTTTATGCACAGCTCAGTAACTGGCTATCCATGACTGCGCACAGCACCCAATATAAGTCTCTAAAGTAACAGCAGTACAATAAAAATAGATTTGGAGAATGAATTTCCATTAGAAGTATAACACTAACTATCAAACGTGTATCAAGTCCCTGTTAAGACAATCATTGATAGACCATATAAAGATACTTTTTCTCATCTCCTGCTTGCTCTTCACCTTTGCATAGCGATCTTCACATCCAGTACTTCTCAACATTTTCAGTCTTGTATCTAATAAACACTTTGGCATTTTTAAGCATATTGTAATTTCATCTCCTCCAAATCAATATTTTTTGTTTGATCGACTTTTTTTCCCCCTGGTGTATACTAAGGATCTACACTGAAGTACTTAGTCACCTACAGTATGGTTTCAGAGCTGTGCAACAGACGTGGCTACATCTTCTTTTCTTTCCACAGAAACAAAGAAATCTATGGAATTCCACCATAGCAGATGTAGAGAAAAAAAACACCACAGTCACTGGATAAACTAGCTTATGTCCTACTGTCCTCATGATTGGTACATTAACAACAATCACACAGCATGGGCATCAAAGAATTCAGAAGTAACCCAGTCAACTGGATCCTAAATACACAAAAGGCCCTCCTAGGCGGTCTACTACAATGTTCAGCTGAAAGCAAGCCACCAGCCTGAGTCAACTACCCTAAAAAGCTTTCCACCCTAGTACAGAGTGAGTGTAGAGTGATCTTGAAACTAATAAACAGTTGCCGACCCACTCTACAGCAAGTATCTATATTCCAGGCCAAACAAGCTGTCAGAGGAGCTAAACAATGCTTCTACCCAATTAAAAAAAATAATTAAAACCTACACAAACTGACAAAGGGGAAAAGTCTAAAATGAAAGCCTATGCAATTTGTCCACAGAGAGGATCATAAAATGTTAAGAACCAGCTGCCATTAAAATAACATGAACAAGAATAATCAGCACGTTACAAAAAAAACTAAAATGAAGGTGTAGAATGAATACAAGCAGCAATATACAATCTATACATCAACTGACAGGAATAAAGAAAATACTTCTACAGCCATGTTACTCCACAATATGTACACTTCACGGGCTCATTGCCTTCCTTTCTGAAGCCACTTATCTCTCAATAAAAAAACCAAGAAACTCATACAGAGCTAAATGATTTCTTGAATGATAATCCTTAAGTCTTAAGCAAGAATTACAAACTACAAAAATCACAAATGTGGACTTCCTCTAATGAAATAAATAAATAAGGGAATAAAGCTTACTTCAATCTATTCCTCTAAAACATTTCTGGACCACATGGGTTTCCTGAATTCTCAAAAGGGATACTTAGTTTCTTAGGTAAAGCTCTCCAGCTCCATACAGATGTTCAATGTTTCAATATATTGAAGTCACAAGAAAAGATACTGTCACTGACAGTCAAATACCACAACTTCTAATGGTCTTTGACATTTGTCACCTTACAGAAGACAGTAATCAGCAGGAAAATATAACCACATAGTAGTGCATTCTTGTGCAGACATGTCCCCCATGTTCAGTCCTTTGCTCACCAGAAGACAGAAAAATGACCCCACAGCATTTGTCATCCTTTTCAATTTTCTTGGAAGATCCCAAATAAAAAAAAAAACCCACAACAAAAAACCCCACAAAAATCCCAAACTAAAACCAACAGAAATTGTTATCTTCAGGGTTTTCTCTTTGTTAAACGGCAGATTTCTATTAACTAGCACTTGAGTTTATTTTATAGTTACACAGTGTCCTGCAGTTACATTGATTTCCACCCCCCACCCCCCCCCCCCAACATTTTTAAAGCTGGTAACTGCCTCCAGAGAAGAGGTCCACTTGTTAAAGAAAAATGCAGCACGAAGCAAATGGAGTAAACCAACTTTGTTTTCAGATTTTTTGTGTGGAAGCTGACTCCTGCTGATGTTTAAGAGGAAAACTACAAAAATATGAACTTAAAAGGGACAGTTTCAACACATAACAAAATACTTACTCTGTAAATAGTGCAAAACCATCAATACAAGACTATAGCTGCTTAAAGTACCACGACTGGCATCATTTATGTCATGAAATCTTGCCCACTTCTTAACAACAAGTACTAATGGACGAACTCGATTCTCAACTGCAAGCAAAACAAATACATCTCAAAAAAAGCTCATTTAACTAGACAGCAATCAATCAACATTTGTTCCTAATTGATGAACATGATACTTCTGTATTCTAAGTTCACCTTTTGCAACCATTTTATGGAATTTACTTAGTTATTCTACAACTACTACCTATCTTATAAAAATCAGAAAAAATATTTGCACTTAAAACCAGTCTTTTGAGTAGTAAGATCCATAGACACGTTACAAGGGATATGCCAGGTAACTTGTAGATAGGATACAACTGGATGCATCAGTCAACGTAGCAGTGTCACATTCTACTTTTAAGTTTTCTCCAGTTCACTGTACTAATTCTTCCTAAATTAACTTACTGCCACAACATACCACATCTAATTATTAAAATTTTTATTTAGGTTATATAAACTTTGAGGGCAGAGAATTCTCCTGGTTGGAGGCCACAGAGCTCATTCTTAAGTTTTCCTCAGGATCCATGAAAGTAGGAACTCCTGCATACAAACATTGATTTTAAATTTGCCTTGTCCTCAATAACTTTTAGGTAGATGAAATGTTAGATATAGTAATTCATTAAATCAAGACATACGCTTTTCATGAGAAAAGACATAAATAGAGTCATATTCCACGTATGATCTTCTGGATTTCTGGGAAATATAGATATAGCATTCTAATTAAGGTAGTAATGTGTTGTAGGGAGATGTCACTCACCACTACTTCCTACAGATGTTGCAGCATACTTAATTTATTATTTGCAGATATGTGAAAGCAGATCATCAGCTCAGTCAAGAGCCTTATGACAACCTCACAATGCCTTATATGTTCTGGAGTATCTATTCTAACCTGACAACATTGTGCAAAGTTTTGTATTCTGCACATCAGGACAGGAATATATCAACAGGTAATCACTTCATTCGGAACAACAAACATCCTACAAGAGCTTGAGTACCCTCTGTTATTCTGAAAATCCTGTCAGGCATGTGATTTTCTCACAACCTGTTTGCAGTGGTTCAGCACACGTGCCCATCTAAGATACAAGCATGAATGTTCTAGATCTGGAAGACCTCTTAGAAACAGCAAAACTCCTTACCACCATTCATCTCATTTCTGACATTATTCACCAGTGGTTGAACTAAAAAAACACGGCTATTAATACACTAACTGTGAGATGCAGAAGAATTACTGTACGACATCATATGAACATGCATTAACTGAAATAAGATTTTTCCATGAGAGAAAAATGCAAACAGGCTCAAATTCCAAATATGACTCCTTTGTGTCTGTGTGTGTCACAGTAGAAAAGATCTCTTTTTAGTTGACCTTATCCTGAGATAAGGTTTTCTGTCTGCTAGTGCCTGTAATTAGTATATAACAAAGTTAGCATGCAACATGGCCAGTGAACTTTTCCTGATAGTCTTCCACCAGTCAACAAGTGATCCTCTCAAGAAAATGCTCAGAAATGTGATTCACTCAAAAGTCCAGCTTCCACTAATTGAAAACTACATCAACTGCTGATTTAATTGCAGATGTGCCTCCTTAGGCAAACAACTGATAACACAACAGCATAGACTTCAGTTTCTAGCTCTGCTTTATCTATCTACATTTTCTGTAGACATTCTGCTTCACTTCGCCATATCATCTTTGATGTTTTCTACAGCACCTATGCACCAACATAGAAGGGCTGTTTTAAAAAAAGACATGAGCAGCCACAGAAATATTTTTGTGGTTTTTGGTTTGGTTTTTTTTTTTTTTTTTAATCATACTCACTAAGATAAGCAGTTCCTTGTTTGCCTGAGCATCTAATTTGTTCTAATGGACCAAAGAGACCCATACATCTTCCACATGAGAAGTAATTTGATCTTTTTCTTTCATGCAGGGGCCCTTCAGTCACAAATTTAAATGAGCAGGCTAATACTTTTAATGCTATCCACTCTGGTTGATATGACTTCTAAAAGTATGTCAAGAAACTGTCTGATAAAAGTTTCCATTTACTTTTATTTGCCTTAAGTCACATGACAGTTTTCTAATCCAAAGAAGACAAAACAGACTATGCTTGATACGGTCTGCCTATTTAAGAAGGTCTACCACATTGAGGAGATATTTTCAATCACAAGTCTCCCTTAGCTACTAACTCACTCCTTGAACTGAAGAAAATAACAATATTTATCCTTAACAGGAGACATAAATTTAATTTTCCTGGCCTTATAGAAGTGGGCACCAACACAGAATGGAAGAAAAGGTGGGACACTAGGACCCCTTCCACTGCCCTTTTCACAGCTGGACTTGTCTGTCCTACAGTGATTTGCTGAGAGGAGTAAGGGAAACCTGTGGCAGAAGTTAGGAACAACTGTATCAACATCAGACTTGGTGAAGTGACCCCTCACCTGCAGCCATGAATGACAAAGATTATTTTCCTAACTTTTTTAAGCTTGGAAGAAAATCCTTCTCCAGGTGTGCGCCCTCCTGGACGTATGAAAAATTTACAGTTAACCAACTGATCCAGGACAAGTTGTAGACTCTCCTAGTAACATGAATATGGAACACTGAAACTACTCTGACTGAAATATTAGTAAAAAATAACTAGTAAAGGTTACTTCTACTGATAACTTCCTACCCTAAATAGAAAGGAATTCCTGTATGTAAGAACTGAACAAGGTGGTAAAGGAAAAACTGGAAATGGCCCAGAAGAATTAGCCTGAGGTCCACTCCTTATGTATTTATCTGCAATATGACATTGTGATGCCAAGAAAACCTTAGTTTAGCACTAAAGAGTGCTGTTCTTATTACTTCCTCTTCAGAAGTCTGTTTCACAATTTCTCCCTAAAATGCAAACTCCTGAGGAGACATAAACCAGTTCTGTTTTGGGCTTAGTAAAAAAACTGAAGCACTATTTTGGATTTTCCAAGGAAAGACTCTGTAACATCACACAGACACAGCTAGCTATCAGCCACACATACCTATCAGTGGCTGTAAAGAATTAAAAGAAACTGAAGATGATACCTCTAGATAATCATTAGTATAATGATCTCATTATCTGCAGAATACTGAAGCAGCCCTTGTAGCAGATATGAAAGATCTTTGTTATCTTCTGAGTCTTATAAGATTAGATTAAAAACATACCTAGCTGATATTTCAATTTTCTCCATATAATCAGTTGGCAACAAGAAGTTATCTTAAAGCTATCTATTGCAGCTCATTAGTTAAATATATATAGCAAGCTAATATATTCAACTGAATTTTAATAGTCTATCAATACCAGAATACAAATTTAAAAACCAAGTTTATAGAAATAAGAAAATACATAAAAAACTTACTGTGTGCATAGGTTCTCAAAAGGAATGTATTTCTTATTCCTACAATATTGTTTACATTCAAGTCAAACTCCACACAGCTATTGGGGAGGAGAAAAAAAAAAAAAAAATCAAGCATCATGGTATTCAATTTCAGAATATTTATTACCTACATAGTGATGGAGGTAGAGAAATGTAACCTTAGGATAATACTCTAGAAACTTTCTTCAAACAGAGTTTTGATGCTGTGATTTCTACTTTGGTTTTGTTTATAGAACTTCAATTCCCCATAGACTTGAATTCTATTGTTAAAAAAATGTAACTGTTGTTTTACATAGAGAATACATGTAGATCCAAATGTAGACCTTAGGACAACTTACTATATCAAATACGTTTTGGATTTTTAGCAAATCTTGTTCCAAATTAGACTTGCATTACATGATTTACTATGGACAACTTTTGATGCTAGAAAGGATTCTCTGAGGTAGTTGAGTTTAGGAAATCGTGCCAATGAACTGAGAAAGAGAATTGGAAGAGGTCAAAAGTGAGAAATCTTTTTTTCTGCAATGATGGTCAGAGATAATGAGCAAGCACTTTGAAATGAAAACTGTTTATTAGTAAACATTGCATCTTTTGTGATAAAACAGTTTCAGTAACTGTTTCAAACAGCAAACAAGAACAAGGCAAATAAGCACTACCTGCTTTATTTATACCACAACCCCTCCTGAAGTTTGAATTTCATACTGCATATAGAGCTTAACCACTCACAGTATTCAAGAAACGATATTAAAATCATAGTTAATAAGCTATAGCAACACTATAAGTTGCAACATGAAGAGCCTGTTATTGACAAAGAAGTAGCTATCTGCAATGTACAGCTATTTCCATTCTATATATCCAAGTTTCATTCACACAGCAGTTTGCCTGAATATTCCTTTGGATTTTCTTGAATTACTGTAAGGGGAACATGGACCTGGAATTTATTAAACAAGATAAAAACACCTTAATTTGATGCCTATTTTTGACATCACTAACTACATTAAAACATTCTTTGTATCAAAAATATTACATAATTTTAAACCTGAATTAATATGAAGCATGACTTTTAAGATATTTTAAGAGCACAGCACATAATAGTACAGGAAATAAACAAGCTTCAGCTACTACTTAACAGTTGAAAAAACAAGAATAAACATCTGTATGAATATTAGTTGTATGTGCAAATATAATAAATATGTCAGGCTGCAGGTGTAATTCCAATTAATCCCAACTGACAAGATTACTATTTACCAGGTGCTGATGAAGCAAGTTCTATTGCAGTTATTTTGTACTTTAATATGCACATTTAACAGATATTGCAATTATGGCAAGTGAAAAAGGCTTTGTACTGTTGGGACTCAAGTTCTACCAAAAGCAGTAAAGGAGAGGAAAAATGTCAACTGCACATCAAATGTAGCAAAAGAGGAAGCTTTTGCATCCTCTGAAGAACAGAAATCTTGTTAATTAATTAAAGGCTTGTCTGATAGCAGAACTATTATTTCCTGGGAAAGACTACCAAAAAAAAAAAAAAAAAAAAAGATAGTAAGTCTTTAAGTGCAATGGTTCTTCCGTTGCTGCTATAGCACAAAAAAAACCCTTTAAGATGAAAAAGGAAAACAAACACAAACTGAATCCTTTCTCATTAATCAAATCAAAGTAAGCGGGAAATGGCAACTGGAATGGAAACTGGCAACACATTAGAATCCAGATGCAGAGATATCACCCATTGATTTCTGCCACCTTCTCTCAGCAGGCAAGCATCAATAGAACTGCCTTTCACAGGAAGCTTGTCATGTTTTCAGGTTTTGGCTAAAATCTTAGTGCCCTGCGTGCTGAATACCCAATCCACTTTTCAAGACCTCTGTGAAAAAATAAATAAATGTGCATGTATGTGTATGTATGAGCCTATGAAAGACAGAGGCCAATAAGAGATTGGAAAGAGAAAGACGCTTAAATAAAGAGACAAAATATGGGTGGAGGTGACAGTTTACATAAGAGAAAAGTAACTGGAAACAGAGAAAGAAAATTTTAAAACCCCCAAAACTCAATCCAAAGTCATGTCATTCCCCTCCGCTCCCCTCTTTCAAAAAAACCCACAGGAAACCAGATGGTGAACACTACTGCTTTCTTCTCTGAAAAATTTAATGGGCAGCTTCTAGTCTAAGGACATTATACTTTGATTTAGTAGCAAATAAAGAATTATTTAAATCCTGTCTGCAGGTATATGAATCTCGTAACTGTTACTTTTTTTTTTTTGCAAGTGACTGTAGTATGGACCATAAATGCCTGCAAAAAGACTTCAATCTCCTGACATAATCACTTCCACATTTAAGGTCTCTTTTAAAACTTTATTTTATGATTTTAAATTGGAAAAAAATATTCTTGCTATAACAGAATCACAGAATGGTCGGGGTTGGAAGGTACCTCCGAAGATCATCTAGCCCAAACCCCCTGCCAGAGCAGGATCAACTAGAGCAGGTCACAGAGGATCATGTCCAGGCAGGTTTTAAATGTCCCCAGAGACAGAGACTCCACAACCTCTCTGGGCAGCCTGTGCCAGTCCTCCATCACCCTCAAAATAAAGAAGTTCCTCCTCATGTTCAGAAGGAACCTTCTGTGTTCATGTTCGTGCCCGTTGCCTCTTGTCCTGTCACTGGGCACCACTGAAAAAGAGTCTGGCCCCATCCTCCTGACACCCCATCCTTTAAGTATTTATGAATATTGATAAGATCTCCCCTCAGTTTTCTCTTCTCCAGACGTTGTGCCAGGAATTTACCATTTAGTGCATCAATGGAAAGACTAGCATTGTTATATGTAGCTAAGACATTTAATCCAAATTTTAGCTTGACAAGTTTAATACTGTCAGCATGGGAGAAAGAACCTTCTGTACTGCTACAGAAGGAAGTTACTAGATAAAAGTTATTCAAATTTTTAAAAGGTAGGCAAGTAAACATGAGATTAGGTGTAAATGAAAAAAAGTATAAAACAAAAACCTTAACAAGTGTTATATAATTCAGATGTAACAAAAGCCTAAATGGATATTTATTAGTTCAATTCGTAAACATGACAGACTCAGTTTTACCACAGCAGTATTTCTACCCTGATGAAGATATACTGTGATATGCTTTTATAAAGAGAAGGCAGAGAAGTGGGCCTCTGTTTTTAAAAGACAGAGACAGGGGCTGCAGAATTTCAGAAGTGTATAGGCAGGGTAAGAGAGTCCTTTGAAGTCCTGTTTACCAATAATAGTCAAGCTACGTTATTACATCAAGGTGATACACATAATTCTTACAAAATCTAAGTCCATAAAAATAGGAAGATTTGAACATTACTCAGACTCCCAACCAATTTGGGTGCTTTGCATAGTTTTTTCCTGTCAGATACTTTTATCAAACACAGTAAGAAATACATTTTTTCTCTGTCCTAGTACATCCCTCTTGATTATTTATTTTCATGTCTTCATACTGAAGTTATAATGAATACAGTAACATATAATGCATCCACTTCTCTCCAGTTACTTCCCCTTCTAAAAAAAAGTAATAAAATTAGTACCTAACACTGTGAATATAATATGTAATACAACTTTGTTAAACACAGCATACCTCCCTAAAAGACAGATGAATATGCTCTTCTAAAACGAACAAAAATTTTTTAATCAAGAAAATAACGTCATCACAAGAAACTAATTTGTTTTAATGTTGTTTGTATAGTGTAAATGCTGTGAATTTGTCTTTAAGTAGCTCAATAGTTATATATGTACAGCAACTAAAACGATCTTTCATAATAGTTTTCTTCCCACCATTGTTTTTCTGTCATGAACCATTTGTCAACTGGATTCCACTATGTACAAATAACCCACAGAAAAACATGATTCACACCACAGAAACGAGCAGCATCTCAACCACAAGAGGTGTTTCACACCACCAAGGCAGTAAGCTGACTGCCACTGCACACCAGCTGTACAATTTGCAATACAACTACAATACAACACAAATAAACAAAGTGGGACTACTCATATGGGCAGTACATATATAGAGTACTTTCTTGTGTCAGGGTCTAAAAAATGATGTTGAACAGAATACTTGCCTGACTTTATCCCTGAACTTGACTATTGGCACTTTTGCTCGAATCAGCTGAGGTCGCTCAATGTAGCTTGCTGAATGAGAGAAAAACACGCAATTAAGTTTCATATAAGATGCTGATCTTCACATAAAATCCTAAAGTGGAGTCATATTTACTGATTTATAGCAAATAGTAGCTTATTAAATTTAGCAAAAATACTCTCAGAAGGGTTATGCTGAACTACATAACCTTTAGCAACTGTAGCAAAAATAAAATAAAGGAAAACATGGAAAAAGAAATGCACTAAACATTAAAGAAAAACATTACTGGAAGATTTTTCTGTGGGAAGTATACTCAAGAAATTTGAACATAAGGAACACAGTTCTACAATGCTTTCACTGAGCAGTACTTGTAACAGAAATCCTGAAGAGTTATAATTAAGGTTAAAAAAGAAGGGAGGAAGAACATATCCATCCAGGATGGCCCCTTAAGGCCAGCACTACACTGTAGCAACAGACACATGATCATCTGCATTCTTTTTAATTGTGTCTAGTTTGCTTACAATTGAAATTACACATTTTACTGATCAAAAAATATTAACATAACTGTATCTTCACATGGATTCTTCTAAGCATGGATTATGCTTAGAACTTCCTTTAAAAGTTGCTTATTTGACAGGTAAGTACATACCAAGAAATAACATTTCCTATTGAATTGTTACTGAAAACAGAACAACACTTTCCATGAAAGACAGGATAAGTTTTATTGGCCTTTCACCTTAATGGTGACAGGACATGCAACAACTATACAATCACAGGACTGCACCACAGATGATTATCCACACAGGCTCAAAGCCAGACCACCCAAACTCAAATGCACTAAGCTCTGTCAGACTCATACAGTGCCACCAAATGCACCTTTGCACCCAGCTCTCCAAAACTGTTCTGTCAGTCATGTTATCTGTGATTTCCCTATTCTTGACAGTATCTCAGGCTATATTTAGTAGTTGCCCATAATCCTGAATGAGAAATGCGCTCAGGAAAGGAATGGAAACGACAGAAAAGCAAACTCCATGCGTTACATGATACAAATTTGGGCAAAAAGCACAATTTCAGTAATTTCTTTTGCAAAACCTAGGACCACTTGAATTTGCCCGTACATAACATCACACATTTTCTCTTTGCTTCTATAAATTAACCTCAAATTAGCATAAATAAGTATGATAAAGCTAGAAGTAATACAGACTAAAAATAACCTTAAAGCTCATCTTCACTTTTTTTTGGGAAAAAACAAAACAAACAAAAAAAGAGGTATTTCTATCAGTTTGGTTAGCAACCTTGATTAAACAGTGCCATCTCCATTGCATTTGGATGATAACTTCAGGTTTCATAAACCCCACTGTGAAATATTCAATTATAACAAATATTACTTTTCTTTTTGAGACTTTCTGAAGGTGTTTTATGGATACGCACATTTAAATAGACTTGATCTGAGGTTATCCTTTATCTGGATTTGAATGCATTGTATGAACCTAAGCAACATGCAGACTGGCACTCAAAAAAAAGAGATAATTTAACGAAACATCTTGCAGAACTCTAATCCACATAAACTGAACATACAATCTCGTACAATTTAGACAAGCATCCCCTCTTTATAGCCGGACCTGCAGACACATCCAAGCATCCCTCCTCCAACATCCCAGAACATTCTTAGAGTGAAGCTATAAAGTGTGTATAGCTCTCCACCTCCTTTCCTTTCACTACCAAATTTAAGACAAAGATGCCCAACACATTAGCACATGGCAGACAACAGTAGGTATCTATCTGTATGTCATAGCAATTCAGCTTTCCTCACTATGACCTTTCTCAGGTGCCCTTCAGAAGTTAACTGAACTCATTCTAGTGGCAATCCACTTCCAAAAAAAATCCTTGCCTGCAACTACCTCCCAACACTTCATGGATGCTTGTGCCAAATTAGTTGGCTAAGAAAAAAATAATAATCCTAAAACATAATCCCCATCTGTTCCCACAAAGCAAAGACGAGGTTAGAAGGCAGTAACTTGCTACTGGTACTCCCTTTCTTGGCTTACACCGATGACATCCATATTTGTACATTAGACTGTCATACATACAAGGGAAGAAACAGTCAAACACATGATACAGAATTCTGAAATACATACAGGTTGAGTAAGTGCCTTAGTGAACTGACTATATGACCTTCAAGCTATGACCAGAAGGGTCACACCAAAATACACATAAAGAATTCCATAGTTTTGGGCATGTCTGTGAAAAAGTCACAAATGCCATTTCGGCTGTAGTAAAAAAGAACATGACTTCACAGAAGACTAAGCACTGTTTCATAAATAACTTTTTCATGTAGAACTTTAGAATAAACAGGTTAAGTCTCTCTTTTCTTTTATGAAATAAAAGATTAACCAATAGTACAAAATATTCATCCCCAACATGGTATATGCCAAAAAGATCTTTGGCATCCTGCACACATAGCCTGCTCTTATCAATAAGGTTACACTATAGAAGCAGAAACTGGGTGGCACGGAAGTCTGAATCCAGAGTCATGAAGAATCTAGGAGGGTACAACCCAGCACAGGTTGAATTAATTATTGATGTTTGAAATTCACTCACCCACCTGCACAGCCGCAAGGTCATTCATTCGAGTTTGAGTTCCCTTGCTTGTCCTAGCTGTTGTACATTCCCCACCAGACAACTGTTAGCTGGATGCAACTCTGATATGCTAGTCTCAACGCTACTGCACCTCTTTGTATAGCTAAGGGAAAACGAGCTGTGTTATTTATTCAGATAGTAAACACCAGTCAATCGAGTACTGCTATACTCTCAGTGGTTTGGATTATACTCTCTTCAATATGTTATAACAGTTATCACTCCAAATTCATGTTTCACATTTCTAAAAGACATTGGCTTGAGTGTACAGTTCTGGGAATATTAGCCAATATTGTAAAAAATAGATAATGTGCAGGTATCTGAACAAATAAGTCAAACAGCTACACACACTCTGCTAGTCTTTGAAACAGAAGATATATTACTGCTATCCTTATGTCTCTATACTCTAGGAGAAACACAATACACACCTTTAAGACCTGCACATCCCACAAAAAGTGAAAAAATATCAGAAGCTTTTTCCTACTTTACACTGTGACTAGTCCACTCAAAAAACCCCACATCTTCATTTCAGTCAGTGATCTAGATGCAGAATGACAACATAGAAAAGCCCCTGCTCTAAGACTTTAAATCTGATGGGCTCAAACTCTTTGCTTGTCACTTGTTACCTTTTGCAAGCCTGAAACCAAAATAAGCTGGAGCTTAGATAAATTTTGAATCCGCTTTCCAAACCTCCTAGAATGAAACACTAATCTAACAATCACAGTTAACTGTATAAGATGGATAAAAGAGATGGTACTTAAAACTCTGAAGATGATTTATCTAAAAGAAAGACAAATTGTGAAAGAGACTGATCTAATCTGCACTTGGAATGCTTCCTAATTTATCAATCAATCATGGAATTAAGGTGAAATAAGCAGAGAATCGTACTCTTCTTATAGCCCTGATTTTCAATGTACAGGAACACCACAAAGTTCAAGAACAAAGAGGATGAGGAACCTCATCTGGGAAAAGGTTAACAAAGCTCTAGAACATTATCTATGCCACAAATATCTGCCTAATTTCTTTCTATCCTTTAACTCTTTCACAAAACCAGCCCAAGAACTTTAAATAACATCTTATCTTTCCTCCGCCTTCTTTCTCTTACATATTGGCACATACTTCGTTAGCTTTTGTGTTTGGCCCAAACTGCCTTTATTTCTGTTCTCTTGTGTGAAGCAAGGAGTAAGTTTACTGACAGCTCACACACTTGTTGAGAACGGAAGATTTGTTCTTGTACAGAAGAAAGAAAGAAGGAAATACTTAACTAGCATTATCAAAGAGGGATTACAGAATAACATCATATGTATTAACTGGACAGCACAAAACTTAAAAATAATTGTCAGAAGAAGGTCTGTACCTTTTAGGTTGTTAAAAAGCACATGCAATAAAATACAGAATACTGTTGGAATGAAATTGCAATTCTTAAAGGAGTCTTGGTACAGACAAATATTACACTTGCTTGTACACAGCAGCAGCATACATGCACTGCTAACCCTTTAAAAGTTACAAATCTAGAATTCTGGTTCAAGTTGAAGTAACATCTTAAAAGAATTACAATTTTTGTAGGTTTTTCCTTTAAATATATGTACTTGTAGATCCTCTCTCGATGATTAAGCGGCAGCTGACTTCTGAAGACAGTACAAGGTAGGAATTAACTTTAAAAAACTGCAGTTCCATTAAAAAATAACTTAGCAGTCAATCCAGAGCTGACAGTGAACAGTCATTTCTAAGCACGTAAACCTGACTCCACAAACTTGCAGGAGTGCCAACAGGACACCACTGAAGCGTTTCCCCAGAGGTGAAGAAAAAGCAGGTGAATCTACTAGATTCTGAAGTCTAGCCTGTGGGAACACCTTCTGTGGCCCCAGCCAAAGCCAACCCACAAGCTATTTTGAAGTAATGGATGACAGCAATTATATTTGCCTAAATAAGCTTTAATCAAAACAACTTGGTGATCCTCTTGTTTCAGAAGTACTGAACCTTAGCACAGTTGCGCTACAGTTTGTAAATGAACTACACATCCTAATGGAAAGACTCACATGGCAAAGCCTATTCATTTTGAATCAGGTGAACGTTTTCAAACAACTTTTGCCTACCACTTCTATCCACAGAATATCCATACACAAGCAAAAGGACAGATGGCTAGGTATGCCCATAGTGATGTTCAGATTTTAAAGAGATGATCTAGGAGTTCAACATATCACAATTAAGAGAGCCTGACAGGAGTAGTAACATCAGCAGTGTTTAGTCCTGCCTCACCTTCCAAAGAACATTTTGATGAAACGAAAACTGAATAAAGGCACTTGCAACATAACAGAGAATTAGGAAAGCATCCAAACCAAGGAATGGCATAAACAAAAACCTTCAGGGATCACTCCCACATGACCATCATGTCTTTCTGATACTCATATTCCCTGGCAAACAAATCTGATTTTGTTTAAAGCTCTGTTGCAGAACACAGCCTTCTGAAAAAAAGACGAGGGTGATAGTCCATTTACATGCTCCCTTTCTGATCCCTGAAAACACAACTGTTTTATCACTGTGCTTCTCAGAAAGCACTGGAACGACTTGTATCCTAAGCAAACCCAGACTAAGTTCTGGACTCCTTATGGAAAGATCAATAGGCAATAGTAATAAGTCATTAAATATCAGGCACCTATTCTGCGATGAATCTATCAAGTGTCTCTTCAGGTGAGCTGCTGAAATCTGGGTAAGCACACTTGCCAATGAAGAAATTTTGAAGTCTGCATTTAAATTTATAGTTTGTTCCTTTTACCACTGCAGGATTGTTCAGAACAGCAATGTAAGGAATGGCACCAAATAATATAACACAAGTCTGAGAAGTAGGACACAGTCATTGATATCAATAATGGATAGGGTCTTTTATAATTCAAAGGATTCTACAAAAGCCTCTTTGAAGTAGGACACTTCACATTTAACTCAATAACTGCCCATGTGAATGCTTCATCTGAAGAGAGTCTAAACAACAACTTGTAAGAACTATAAATTGACCTGTTTCTCCCATATGTGCTGGTATTGTCAACATTTAATATTTTCTTCACTAGGCACCTGTTAATTATTTCACTGCCATCAAGGCCCCCCCAGAAAATCAATTCTACACAAGCTATTGTGAGTGACATCTTATTTTAAAAATTCTTAGAGAGTATTGTCCCGAGGAAGGCACTGCAATCTAAAAGAATAGCAAGAGTTCAATAGCAAGAGGTGTCCCAAACAGAAATCTATTTTCCCCTGTCCACCCCAAATCGTGTTCTGCAATTCAAAAGTCATTTTAGATGCTTTAGGTTCTTGAAGTCCACTATTTTGCAAAGCAACCATTATGTTTTTCTAATTACTATCCATCAGCACCAAGACAAATAACCATGATATGATGGAGTTCAAGACCTTTAGGGCAGCGAGGAGGACACGCAGCAAACTTGCTACTCAGGACTTCAGGAGAGCAGGCTTTGGCTTCTTCAGGGACTTGCTTGCTTGGTAGAGTACGATGGGATAAATCCCTTGAGAGAAGAGGGGCCCAAGAAAGCTGGTTGATATTCAAGAATCACCTCCTCCAAGCTCAGGAGTGACGCATCCCAACAAAGAGGAAAGCAGACAAGAACGCCAGGAGGCCTGCATGGATGAACAAAGAGCTCCTAGGCACACTCAGGCATAAAAAGAAAGCCTAGAGAGGGTGAAAGCAAGGACAGGTAAACTGGAAGGACTACAGAGAAGTTAACTTGATCCCTGGCTGCATGGACAAGAAAGTTAAAGCCCTGACAAAATTAAATCTGGCCCAGGCAACAAGAAGTTTCTACAGGTGTGTCAGTGATAAAAAGACTAGGGAAAATGTAAGCCCTCTCCAGAAGTAAACAGGAGACCTGGTTACCCAGGATATGGAGAAGGCTGAGGTACTCAACAACGTTTTTTGCCTCAGTCTTCACCAGTAACTGCTTGAGTCATACCGCCCAAGTTACAGAAGGCAAAGGCAAGGACTGGGAGAATGAAGAACCACCCACTGTAGGAGAACATCAGGATCGAGACCATCTAAGGAACCCTGATGGTGCACAAGTCCATGGGACCTGATGAGATCCATCCGTGGGTCTTGAGGCAGATGAAACTGCCAAGCAACTAACCATAATTTTTGATAAGTCATGGCAGTCTTGTGAATTTCCCAGTGACTGGAAAAGGGGAAGCATAACTCCCATTTTTAAAAAGGCAGAAAAAGATGAGCCGGGGAACTACAGGCCAGTTAGTCTCACCTCTGTGCCTGGCAAGATCATGGAGCAGATCCTCTTGAAAACCATGCTAAGGCACATGGAAAATAAGAGGGCGACTGGTGACAGCCAACATGGCTTCACCTAGGGCAAACAGTGCCTGAAAAATTTGGTGGCCTTCTACAACGAGGTTACAGCACTGGCAAAAAAGGGAAGAGCGACTGATTAGACACTGTCCTGCATGACATCCTTGTCTCTGAATTGGAGACACATGGACTACACGGATAGATCACTCAGTGGATAAGCAATTGGCTGGATGGTCGCACTCAAAGAGTTGCAGTCAACGGATCAATGTCCAAATGGAGACCAGTGTGAGTGGTGTTGCCCAGGGGGTCGGTACTGGGACCGGTGCTGTTTAACATCTTTGTTGTCGACATGGACAGTGGCATTGAGTGCACCCTCAGCAAGTTTGCTGACGACACCAAGCTGTATGATTCTGTGATTCTGTGTGGTGCACCTGACATACTGGAGGGAAGGGATGCCATCCAGAGTGACTTTAACAGGCTGGAGAAGTGGGCCTGTGCAAACCACATGAAGTTCAACAAGGCCAAGTGCAAGGTCCTGCACCTGGGTCGGGGCAATCCCAAGCACAAATACAGGCTGGGCAGAGAATGGATTGAGAGCAGCCCTGAGGAGAAGGACTTGGGGGTGTTTGTTGGTAAGAAGCTCAACATGAGCCAGCAATGTGTGTTTGCAGCCCAGAAAGCCAACCATATCCTGGGCTGCATTAAAAGAAGTGTGCCCAGCAGGTCAAGGGAGGTGATTCTGCCCGTCTACTCTGCCCTTGTGAGTCCCCACCTGCAGTACTGTGTTCAGCTCCGGGGCCCCCAACATAAGAAGGACATCGAGCTGTTGGAGCAAGCCCAGCGGAAGGCCACAAACATGATCAAGGGTCTGTAGCACCTCTGCTACGAAGACAGGCTGACGGAGTTGGGGTTGTTCAGCCCGGAGAAGGCTCCAGGGAGACCCTATAGCACCTTCCAGTACCAGGACATGTAGTGATGGGATGAGGGGCAATGGCTTTAACCTGGAAGAGGGTAGATTTAGATGAGATATTAGGAAGAAATTCTTGACTGTGAGGGTGACTGAGACACTGGCACAGGTTGCCCAGGGAAGCTGCAGCTGCCCCCTCCCTGGGAGTGTTCAAGGCCAGGCTGGATGGGGCTTTGAGCAAAGTGGGAGGTGTCTCTGCCTATGGCAGGGGGGTGGGAACTAAGATGATGCCTGAGGCCCCTTCTAACCCAAACCATTCTATGATTCTATGAACACTGGTAAATATTTATAGCTTTTCTCCAAACAGTACTGTGATTAGAAGCTAGACAAATTACATAAATCAGTTAAAACTGTGCATCAGTACTTCTTCCAGAATTGCTAACAATCTTACCACCTTACTGTAGCCAGGAACTTACAAAGTTTAGTACTGAAGAGTTTTTGGACTAAGCTGAGTATATGTCTTGCTTCAGTCTTCTGATTTACCTGAAATTTGATGTTAAAATGAAAGAGAAAAGTTGGTATCTCTCATTTAGATGTTCCAAGTAAGCATGCTTTAATTTTCAAATAAAATTAGTTCTCAGAATAAGACATGAACATGTAGGCTAACACATCCCACAGCCTACATATACACTTAGTGTGGCAACAACCAGACAGAACAGTTCATAACCAGTATGCAAAGTAACTATCAGACATTCACAAATCATAGAACTTTATGAAAACCTACCCCCACTTGTACAAAAACATCCTTTCCTTCCTATTCAATGATGCTTCAATTCTTTCAAAATTATGCTCTATTTAGACATTTTTTGTTATATCTTTTCTCTCAACCTAAATTCTACTCATAAACATTTTCTCTCACCAAAATACACAAAATATTTTGCATATCAAATTCCTTCTAATGTTTGCTCACTAAAACAACTGGCTATGAATCTGAATAATGAAATTTTAAAAAGGTACTTATTAAAAGTTGTTCCTGCATCTAAGGTGAGATAGAGTTCTCTTAACAGTTTTCTTCCTGATTCTAGGCAACTTACTTCTGTTTTGCTGTTCTTTTTTCATATATGGAGTGAAGGTAATACTTATTTTTTTAATGTTTTGTTGGGTTAAAGGGTTTATAGGTTTAAATTCACATTTGCAACATTATTGGAACCACAGTTCATATGACTGCAAAAATATGGTATTAAATTAAAAAGATATGACCATTTTTTTCTCATTTTAGATTCCTGCCTTATGAGAGCACGTACATTTTAGAAACAGACTTTGTTTTAACTATATATGTTTTAAACTACTTACTGGTTCTTCTTTAACCATCAGGCACAAGTCGCCATCACTGTTACGAGTGGCAAACCCATTCATTGAGGACCCAACCAAAAAGAGTTTGCTCTCTGTAACAGAAAAAACACAGAATAAAAACAGCTATGACATATCATAGTTTAAGAGGAAAGAAGAACTGTGAACCTAAAGAACATTAAAACTGATACTAAGTAATCAAATTCAATACATACGTGGAAAAATTAGCTGAATTTCTCTCTGGAGTTCTCTTCTGCAGAGCTCTTTTTTGTTTAAATCACAGGTCTGCTGCTGACATGCTTGAAACAACTCCAAAATCTGTTGACTTAACTTGACACACACATTCAAAAAGTAAAGATACAGAGAAGTGAACATTCTTATCTGCCAGAGATGCAATTACATGAAACACAGAAGACTGCATTAAAAAAAGAAAAAATCCAGCATTGTTTCATACAACCTATTCCATTGTCTAGAGTTTTACCACACCTTAATTCATATTGAAGAACTCCCTAGAAGAAATTTCTGCAGTTTTTAAATTTAAATTTGTTCAACTTGTTATAAAAAGTCTATCAATAGAAAAAATTTTTGCCTCATCAGGTTTTGCAGCCTTTCAGGGAATAAGTAGTGAAAGACCAGAGATATCTTCTGCTGACTTTGACATCATCAGTTTTGCTACGAGTAATGGGGACAAAAATAAGTATTAAAACTGATTTAAGTTAGCTTTCTTTTTTTTATCCCACACAAACTTTTAAAGAAGTAGTCAGATCTTTGGTGAAAGGAGGTACTAACTGTTTCACAACACTGTTATATGCTATAATGAACAGGCATATTTATACTAAAAAAATCTTCTGTCATGTTGGTACATATAACACATGAAGACTGACTAGCCACGTGCTTTTTTTTTTTAATTAAAAAGGAACAAAACCCCACAGTTCCAACTTCACTATCCACCTAAAGAAGACATCCTCTTCTATATTCCAGAACAGCTAGGACAGTAACATTTATCTCCTCCTGAAGAGAGGCAGAGGACATCTTTACAGGCCCAATACTGTGTTTATTCAGCATAGGCTTCTCTCACATTGTTAAGGTGTTTTTTTATTTTCCATCAGGATTCTTCCTGACCCTCAATCGTGTGACAAATGAAAATCATCCCTCTGACTTCTGCTTCCTGAAGCAGACATGTAGGTTTCCTGCCACTAGTATGGAAACGAAACAACACAAGCAAACACCACCCCCAACCCCAAAAAATGCTCCAAACACAAGGAGGCTATATAGGAACATAGTGGCAGCTACATTTATTCCTTCTAATGACAGCTCAGAGACCCCAAGACACTGTCAAAGAAACTTGCAGAAATGCTTGTGGCCTTCCACAGCACCACTGGACCCTTCCTACTTAGAAGGCAGATGTAAAGCACAGGCACAGAAAAATATTACCTTATCTTTGGCCACAGGGAGTGTGGTTTCTATAGGGTCTGGAAACAAAGTATCTTGCAATGGAGGGCCACATCCAGATAAATCTGATATGTGATGTGCACGGAGCAGAGACTGACTTGATCCTGGTAAGGAGTATCTATGCTCTTCTGGTAAAGGCACTGCATGGTTAACTACAGTTGTTTCAGAATGATGCGAATTAAACCGATGCCGTTTTGCATCATGTGGAACACTTTGTTCGCTTAGTCTCCTAAAAAACCAAAATGAGATGACAGTAACTCCTCTAGTTTGCAAGCTCCAACCTATGATTAAAAGACAGTTGCTACACAGTACGAATACCAATGCTTAATTATGTGACTATTTCACTGAAAAGCAAGTATTCTCCAGAATACAAGGCGTGCCCATCCCAGACATTAGGTGAAATAAACGTGGAATGGGAAAAGAGAACATACAACTGCAAAAGTGCAAATACCCTTGAAGTGAGTTGATGCCAACTGCTTCACAAGAGTGGCTGTATTAACCAGTTGAAAACTCAATGGCAAATTCAGTTAAGTGAGCAAGCTCAGAAAGCTGGTCATACTATTTGGGTGGCAACATACTATTTTGTTAATCAACATAAGTGCAGTCAGAGGTTTTGTGAGTTCTGAATACCCAGTAATGAATAAAATAAATTTGGTAGTGGGGAGGGGAGAAAAAGAAATATATCATAATAGCCATTCAAAATGTAGAATTTTTCCATGTCTTAGATCGTACAGACAGTAAACTCTGTAATCTGGGCAAAAAAAAGAAACTATTCATTTGACAAATCAAACTAATTATTGTATTAAGCTACACAGGTCTTTAACCTAATGTCTCATTTTCTGTATCTCCTCACTAAATCACTTGTCACAGGAATTCAAATGTGATTGAAAAGATATAAGAGCAATCTTATAGACAGTCCCTTGGCATCTGGACACCTCATGAAGAAAAAGCTGTACTGAAAGCTGATCAGTAATTGAATACTGTGGTCCATCCACAGGAAAGACTAAGAGCGGACATTCATGTTTTGTTTATACATCAAGTATTACATAAAGTGAACCAGTACTGGGGTACTCACATTTTTTAAATTAAAAATTATTAAATCAAATGTTCATATGTAAAAATGAATTAGCTATTAATACAACTACAGTAATTTCCTGTAGTCAGAATAGCTGGTATAAAAGTAGTTTGGGGACCTGGACAGTGTTCATTCAGTGAAGAAGCAGCAGCGACAGCGACGGAGGTGATCGGGAGGTGAGGGCTGAGGACGCTGTGCAGATCCCTGAGCCCAGGGACCCCCCGCTCGCAGCCCGAGCCCCAGCGGGACCAGGCAGCCCGCGGCAGCCACTCAGGCGCGGGAGAGGCGTGGCCAGGAGCCGCGCGGGAGAGTTTTAAACGCCCCTGGGGAGCGCGAGCGGCCGGAGCGGGCACACAGGGGCGTGGCCCGGCAGTGGGGCGTGGCCCGGGGCAGTGGGCACAGGGCAGGGTGGGCGGGGAAGGCGCCGAGGAGCTGCGACCGAGGGAGGGGCGGGAGGAGCTGAGGCGCGGCAGGGAGCAGTGTCAGGGCAGTGGGCAGTGAGGAACGGGCAGTCAGCCAGGCTGGTCATCGGTCACCGAGGGGAACAACAGCCAGGACGGAGCTGGCAGCTCTTGCCTGGACGAGACTGTGGGGCTGCAGCCTTTTCTTGCGGGAGCAGAGGGGGTGCGGGCGGCAGCCTGAGGGGCGGTCAGTCCCTGCCAGCCAGTGGGCACAGCCCTCCCAGAGCAGTCACAGCTGTGGCTGCCACTCGGGCTAAAGCCACTGCCAGAAGGAATGTGGCCACCCAGCCAGAGCCCCCTCACAGGGAATCGGCTGTGCAGGCCCGGGCTGCAGGCAGTGCCTGGGCCTGTGGCTGGTGCCCAGGGCAGCCGTGAGAGCACCGTGTGCGGTGTGAGCAGGGAATGATCTGCTCAACGTGGGGGCAGAGCTGGAAGAGGCAGTGGAAAGGCTGAGGAGTATCAGGAGTGGGAAAGGGAGATCCACTGGTGGAGTCACACCCCAGAACCCCAAAGGAAAAGCAGCAATTGGAGGCTCCACAAGAGACAGCGGAGCCCCTGCCCTCTTGCCACCAGGCACAAGGAGGAGACCTAAGAAATGGGGCCAAATGGAAACAGTCCCCACCCCGGGGTGGCAGGTGCATCTCCTCCCAGCTTCCCTCGCCCTCCCAGGTGCCCCTACACAATAGGTGTGGGGGCCTGGAACTCAAGGGTCAGGCAGCACATGATGATGAAGTTACAACCAGTGAGATGCTGAGGACCAGTCAGTTATCCCCAGGCATCACAACTGCCTCTGCCAAGAAAAAATGGAGGGTTATAAAGTTATGGAGAGAAGTCCAGGGGCGATCAAAAGAGACTTCAGAACACTGGGGTGATTGGTTAAAGGATCTGGAGCACAGGGAATTTTTTCATCAATCCCTTTAGTAGAAGAAAGAATACTGAAAGGAACTGGGAAACCAACATGATCAACACGTGGCTCAGAGGCTGGTGCCATCGATGGGATCTTGGTTTTTCAGTCATGGGGTGGTTTACACAGCACCACCAGGCCTGTTGGCAACAGATGGGGCTCACTTGTCTCCAAGGGGGAAAAGGGTTTTGGCCCACGAGTTGGCAGGGCTCATTGAGAGGGCTTTAAACTAGGTTCGAAGGGGGAATAAAGCCAGGCTAACTGAGGATGAACCTGGTCTTCCTACACCTTCTAGAGTGAAGGGGGTGAGCTCAACTCTCTCAAATGCCTTTACACCAATGCACGTAGCATAGGGAATAAACGAGGAACTAGAGATCTGTGTGTGGTCGAAGGGCTATGATTTGATCACTATTACGGAGATGCGATGGGACAGCTCACATGACTGGAATGCTGACATGGATGGCTATGTGCTTTTCAGGAAAGACAGGCTAACAAAGTGTGGAGGTGGAGTTGCTCTTTATGTGAAGGAGCAATTAAAATGTACTGAGCTTTTCCCAGGAGTGGCTGATGACGGAGTTGAGAATTTGTGGGTAAAAATTAAGGGGCAGGCTAACATGGGAGACACTATTGCACCTAACTATTATAGGCCACCTGATCAGGACGAGGAAGCTGACAAGACCTTCTACAGACAACTGGAAGAGGCCTCAAAATCAGAGGCTCTGGTTCTCATGGGGGCCTTCAACCACCCTGACATTTGCTGGAAAGGCTACACAGCCAGGCATGCGCAGTCCAGGAGGTTCCTGCAGTGCACTGACGACAACTTCCTGATACGGGTGGTGTAGGAACCAACAAGGAGAGGAGCACTGCTGGACCTTGTATTGATAAACAAGGAGGGACTGGTCAAGGATGTGAAGATAGGGGGAAGCCTTGGCTGTAGTGACCATGAGATGGTGGAGTTCAAGATCATGTGCAGTAGGCACAGAGCAACAAGTGGGATCATAACCCTGGACTTCAGGAGGGCTAACTTTGGTCTCTTCAAGAGACACATTGGAGAAATCCTGTGGGACAGGGTACTGGATGGTGGGGTGGCCCAAGAGAGCTGGTCAATATTCAAGCATCATTTCCTCCAAGCTCAGGATTGTAGCATCCCAACGGGTAAGAAATCATGTAAGGGAGCAGAAGACCTGCATGGTTGAGCAAGGAGCTACAAACCAAAATCAAGTGGAAGAAGAAAATTTACAGAACATGGAAGAAAGGGCTGACCACTTGGGAGGAATACAAGAATGTGGTCAGACAATGTAGAGATGCAATAAGGAAAGCTACGGCCTCCTTAGAAATAAACCTAGCAAGGGAGGTCAGGGATTACAAGAAATATATTGGAGCCAAAAGGAAGACTGGGGGAAATGTAGGCCCTCTGCTGAATGAAGTGGGTGCCCTGGTGACAGAGGATACAGAGAAGGAGGAATTACTGAATGCTTTCTTTGCCTTGGTCTTTACTGCTAAGGCAGACCTTCAGGAGTCCCAGACCTTCAAGATGGCAGAAGTCAGGAGAGAGGAAGACTGTGCCCTGACTGAAGATGACTGGGTTAGGGAAAAGCTAGGTGAACTGGACACCCACAAATCCATGGGCCCTGATGGGATGCATCCACAAGTGCTGAGGGAGCTGGTGGAAGTTATTGCTAGACCACTCTCCATCATCTTTAAAAAGCCCTGGGGAACAGGAGAGGTGCCTAAGGACTGGAGGAAGGCCAACGGCACTCCAATCTATAAAAAGGGCAAGAAGGAGGACTCTGGAAACTACAGGCCTGTCCGCCTCACCTCCACCCCTGGAAAGGTGATGGAACAGCTTGTTCTTGGTGCCATCTCAAAGAATGTTGAAGAAAAGAGGGTTATCAGGAGTAGTCAACATGGGTTCATCAAGGGGAAATCGTGCTTCACCAACGTGATAGGCTTCTATGAGGACATAACTAGATGGAGTGATGAGGGCAGGGCAGTTGATGTGGTCTACCTTGACTTCAGCAAGGCTTTTGACACTGTCTACCATGGCATCCTCACAACCAAACTTAACAAGTGTGGACTGGATGATTGGGCAGTGAGGTGGATTTGGAACTGCCTGAAGGACAGAACCCAGAGAGTAGTGGTGAGTGGGGCAGAGTCTAGTTGGAGGCCTGTGACTAGTGGTGTCCCCTGGAGGGTCAGGACAGGGTCCGGTCCTATTCAATATACTCATTAACAAGCTGGACAAAAGGACAGAGTGTATACTCAGCAAGTTTGCTGATGATACAAAGCTGGGAGGAGTGGCTGACATGCCAGAGGGCTGTGCTGCCATCCAGCGTGACCTGTAAAGGCTGGACAGCTGGGCAGGGAGAAACAATGAAATTCAACAAGAGCAAGTGTTGAGTCCTGCATTTGGGGAAGAACAACCCCATGTATCAGTACAGGCTGGGGGCTGAGCTGTTGGAGAGCAGCTCTGGGGAAAAGGACCTGGTAGTCCTGGCAGACAACAAGCTGACCATGAGCCAGCAATGTGCCCTTGTGGCCAGGAAGGCCAATGGCATCCTGGGGTGCATTAAGAGGAGCGCGGCCAGCAGGTCAAGGGAGGTTCTCCTCTCCCTCTACTCTGCCCTGGTGAGACCTCAACTGGAGTACTGTGTCCAGTTCTGGGCTCCCCAGTTCAAGAGAGACATGGAGCTACTGGAAAGAGTCCAGTGCAGGGCCACTAAGATGATGAAGGGATTGGAGCATCTCCCATATGAGGAGAGGCTGAGGGAACTGGGTCTGTTCAGCTTGGAGGAGGCTGAGGGGGAATCTCATTAATGCTTATAAATATCTAAAGGGCAGGTGTCAGGAAGATGGGGCCAGACTCTTCTCCAGTGACAGGACAAGGGGCAATGGGCACAAACTGGAACACGGGAGGTTCAATCTTAGCATAAGAAAACACTTCTTTACTGTGAGGGTGACAGAGCACTGGCACAGGCTGCCCAGAGAGGTGGTGGAGTCTCCATCCCTGGAGACATTTAAAACCCATCTGGACATGTCCTGTGTGGTCTACTCTAGGATCCTGCTCTAGCAGAGGGGTTGGACTAGATGATCTTTGGAAGTCCCTTCCAACCCCTACCATTCTGTGATTCTGTGTTATTAATATCAAAAATTTAACTGAAGAAAACTCAAGTCATCATTTCAGTTTTCAAGTCTGAGAAAAGTTCTGGTAACATTATGTACCCAGAACCTTGAAGTAACTCATAATGTAACATTAAATCAAAACATAATGCTGTTTCTAAGGATTAACTGCTTGACTGCAAATCTCCTAACACAGCATAGCTTTCCATAAACCAGACTGGTCAAGAGGAAAACATACATGCAGCATGAAACCAGGAACTTCTTTAGTTCACGTGACAGTTACGTATTCAACTATAACTTAAAATCATGTATTTAATTATACTTATTTCTTATCTGTTAAAACTGGAAGCAAAATAGCATACAGGAAATAGTTTTGAAGACAGATTACATAAAGCTTCCTTCCTATCACCTGATTCACAGAATTATTACTAACATATCAAGTATTATTTCTGAACTGACAGGAAGTGATTTTTTTCTAGAATGTTAGGAGAAAATAAAACCATACATTCATCTGAAATTCTTCTTTCTGTTGTGACTAAAATAATAAAGGAAGTTATGTAAATTCAAGTAAGTTTAGTTTTTTGAAAAGTAGAAAAACTATATTTTCATAAATTTCCACTTAAAAAGGGAATTTACACATGCTTGAATTTAGCTCTTTGTTCTTGAAAAATAAAGCATCACATAATTAAGAAAATCAGGAGAAAAATCTAGTATGTCATGAGAAAAACATAACAATTCCCATAAAACACTGAGGGTGCAAATTAACAGGATAAATTAACAGGAAGAGAACACTCGATTTATTGACACAAACCCTCTTATAGTAAAGCACACACAGACTACAGTCTATTATAGTATTAAAACAGGTAAGTCACTCTTGTAAGTCTACAAATGTTGGAGGAGAAACTAGATGTATTAAGTCACTTATGAGTACTAAAATTCTCAAAAGCAGGTACATGAACATTTTAAAGAGCCATGACATGGCCTGTTTCATTAAAAAACATTTTATTTAGTATTCTTGCAATTTCTAAACAAAATTCAAGTTGCACAAGAAACTCTATTAGGCAAGCTTCACCCTGGGGACATTATAACCAGAATTAACCACACATGCACACACAGAGGGAACTTACTTTCTTCTTCGGAATGACGTGGGGGCATCAGATGTATGCACTCGACTGCTATTTCCAGAAGTCATTGGGTGTGGTGTAACAGCTGGAACAGTTGCAATGTTCCCACTCAAAAGAGCCCTGGAAAGACTACAGTCCATAACTGTTAATCATGTAATAGCCAAGACGCTTTTTATGGTTTGGTATGGTTTTTAAGCCAATATGAAAGTAAGTCTTGTCATTTTTTTCTTAGAAGCAATATATCTGAAGATATATTTGAGCATATGTTTTTCATTACAAAATAGAAGGTGGTCATTCTTCACAGCACATGTCTAAGAAGAGGTTAGCAAACAAATTAAAGTACTGTTAAATTTAAGAGTCTAAAGAACACTATGGCATCTTCAAATCCAGCTGCAAGAATAAGTGTTTCCTCCCTTTTTCATCTCCTCCCTGTTTTCCCCAGTAAACAAATACAATTGAAGACCTTCAAAACTGAACTGTGGACTATTAACTGTAACCAGTGCAATGGCATCTCATGCATTACGCACAATGCAGGAGAGCGTTAAAACTTGCAGGTTACCAACTGAAATGATACAAAACTGATTTACACAAGACACCTTCCTATTTTTTTAAAGTTTAATGCATTTTCATGTTTTTCACCATTTTTAACATCCTCCATAAACAGAAATACTTCTTTCAAAAGACCATTAACTGTTTTTCAACCAAAAAAAGACCGATCCCCACTCTGAAATCTTACTGTACTTACACTGCATTCTGAAAATCAAACTGAGCAGCAATAATTTGCTGGCAAGAGAGACTAGGTGGTAGATTTACAGGAAGCTTATTCAAGAAATTACTTTGTTGTTGACATTTTGGAAGAAAGGGTAGATGACCCATGTTGAAGGAATTCGGGAACATGCTCCTTTCTACTCGGAGTGAACATGTATCCTTTCACCTGTATTTTAAAAAAAAAAAAAAGAGAGAAATAAATCAAAATTAGGCAACAAGAAATACTAGTTACCTTTTAAACTCTTGGTTTAAAAATTCAAATAATCTAGAATATATTTCTGGAAACTGCTTAAATAAATTGTGATTGAGGGCCAGTTTTATTTCCTTTCAGAACAAGACACTAAATAAACCCACTATCCACTTACTTTATTTATGTTGAAAAGTGAATTTTTATTTCCCTCTCTCCATTTTAAGCTTAACTTTAGAAAAAATGACATGACAGAAGACATAAGAGTTTTAATCTTAAGGAAAATTACAGTGTAACATGTTTCTTATTTCAACATTCCACAATATATGGGAAGAAATACTTGACTACATCATAAGAACATGAAGATGCACCTATGAGCTATAAGTAACATTTTTTTTCATGACATGATACGCAAAGAAGTAACCAAATGATGACAACAATTGGAAAGTAATCTACTTATGCTTCAAGAATATCATATACATAATGTTATTGTTTGTTTGTGCTTCCTGAATGGATTCTGTGGTAGAAAGATGTAGGTTTACTATCCTCTAATTTAAAATTGATTCAGACACAACTGACTGCTGTTTGATCTTGTATCATTATATGCATTACATTCTAGGAGAAAACCTATGCATTAGAAAAAGAAAACCTTTGTCTCTACAATAAGTTAAACTGTGTATTGCATCCATTTTGCAAATCATCAATATTTTACCTTAAGCTCAAATTATATCTTGGTGTCTACAGTTAGCCAGTACTCAGGGCTCACCCAAGGCTCCCTCCCCAGATGGGAAGGAGAATCAGGGAAAAAAAGGAGAAGGCCCATGAGCTGAAGTATAGACAGATTTAGGAGAATAACAAAACTGGAATAACAATCAACATAAAGCATAGAGGGTTCTACTCAGCCTGGTTCTCAATGCTGACAGCAGGAACAGAGCACCACCAGCAAGGAGCCTGAGGGAGAGGAGGAACCCCACCCTCACTGAGCTCCCTCCTTTTATAATGTGCATGACTAGGTGGTGTGGGATACACCTGTGAGTCAGCTGACCTGATTGGAACTCTCAGCTGACTTGGGGCTACTCATGGCCTGCCTGCATGGCTGTGCCTGGGGAACCAGGACATCTGAAAATAATAAAAGTTCAGACTTCACATTGGAAAAAACATATCAGAAGATTTTTTAAATCAGTTATCATTATTGTGCATATTTCTGAACTACAGTGAAAATCTGACATTATTTTCAGGTTTCTTCATTTGTTTTTAACTTAATTCTTAAATAAGAACCCTGCAAACAAAGATGTGTCACTGATAAACACAACTGCACATAGAATCACAGAATCATCTAGGTTGGGAAAGACCTTGAAGATCATCAAGTCTAACCTTCAACCTGACACTGACAGTCCTCAACTACATCATATCCCTGAGTGCTATGTCAACAGGACTCAAACATCTCCAGGGATGGGGACACCACCACAGCCCTGGGCAGCACGTGCCAATGTTTAACAATCTGTTCTGTGAAGAAATTAATTTGAGATCAATCTGATCAAACATGATTAATCTCAGTACTCTGCATACAAATATTTATCCAATTAGTGCAATACAGGGATTCAAATACATGAGGAAAGTTTTTTCAAACAACTTTTAACTGGAACATTTCAAAGTCATAAGAACAATGGCAGTATTTCCCTAATTATTACATAAAAACCTTTTTATCAACCCAATGCTTCAGTGATACAATTGGAAAAAGTGCTGATAGATTCATCATCATTCCTTACTGCCTGTGACGACAACCTACACTAGTGAAAGCCCAGTACTACCTACACGGACATTGCTGTACAAGTTTCATGAAAGAGCCGTGAGGATTAATGCTCTCACAGTTTTTTCTCTCCTTTTTTTTTTTTGGGGGGGGGAAGGGGGTATGTGTGCACAGGATGGGGACAGGCAAGGGAGGGAAGATATTATGTATTAGTGAAGGTTATTTTGGGGATGTTTACTTTCAATTCTGCTGAACAAATTCAAATTGCATGACAAGAAAGTCACACGCAATTTACATTTAATCTGAATGATATTCATGTGCACTCTAAACTTTTCCATTTCTAGTGCACACAGGTGATGGCTGTAACCACTGTCAGCAAACGCCATCCATGTCTAAGCAGCCCTGGCACTCTTAGGGTCACACACAGTATACATAAGCAGTTTATGGATGTAAGTCATCACTAACAGAACCACGGGTCAGAATCCAAGACCGAGTTTCAGAAGTAAAGCTTTCTCTTCAGTTTTTGCAGTTGTAAATACCACAAAGAGACATATATACCAGAAAGAAGAGCAATGATGGAGTTACCTTCCCAAAACCAACCCAAGTGCGGTAACACCGCTAATCGCACAGCAGCCATCACGGCACCTGCCGTGCGTTTCAGCAGGGATTACCTTGTCGGCACTGCCAGGCTCGCCGAACGTTCCGATAACCCTTACAATTGAGGTACACTCGTCCCCGTGGGCGCTCTTCCCGAGTACGTGTGTATCTCTGGGGGAAGCATACCGGTGGACCACCCGCGTAGGCAAACCAAGCGCACACGCCGCTCCCGCGGCCACCACAGCCCCGCCAGCCCCGCTCCCCAGCGCCTGGCGGCCCGAGGCCATCCACCACCCCCGGGCCCCAGACCGCTCCCCACCCGCCCCGTCCCCGCGCCTCTCCCCACAGCAAAAGGGGACCGCCGCACCCGCCAGGAGACTCACACTGGGCCGGGGCGGAGGCGGCCGGGGCGAAGGCGGGCCAGGCGGGCTCGCAGGCGGCACCGAACCGCCCGCTGGCTAACGTTCCCCACCCGGCGGCGCGGACCAGAAGCGGGCGGCTGCGCGCTGCCCTTTCCCCCGGAAGCAGAAGCGGCGGGAAGCCGGAAGTGACCGCTCCGCCCGGCGGGGCGCGGTGGTGGTGTCGGTCACGTGGCGGCGGGGACGCACCACCCTCGGGTCGGTTGGCTGTTATCGGCGGCCAGCCGGGAAAGGCGGCCGCCTCACCGGCAGGCAGGCGGCGGGCAGGCCTGGGGCAGGGGCAGCCGCCTGCCCGAGGTGTCGGGGGTGCGGAGCGGCGTGGAGGGTGGATAGTGGCCGGCGGCCGCCCAGCTTTTCCACAGCTGTGTGAGATTACGGAGGTACCGCCTTGGCCCTTAAGCTGGGGCTGCGACAGCATCACGTCCCTGAAAAGGTGGGAACCGAGAGCCTGGCCTGGCGGCCTGTGTGCTCTCTGTCCCCAGGAGCCAGGACTGGCAGGCCGGCTGTCTTCACAGACATCTGAGGCCTTCCTGTGCTGAGGGAGGAACCTATGGCAGAGCTCACGGTGCCCCACTGACAAGCTGTTCTGGCTACAGCCAAAAGATAGAAATGTGCCTGAATACAGATAGAAACTAGGTAGAATCACAACCCTGGACTTCATTATGGCCAAATTTGGCTTTTTCAAGCAATTGCTAGGGGAAATCCCATGGGACGGGGTACTTGAAGGTAAAGGGGCCCAAGATAGTTTGTTAGCATTCAAGGACCTCTTCTTCCGAGCTCAAGATCAGTGCATCCCAACAGGTAGGAAGTCAAGAAAGGGTGCCAGGAGTCCTGCATGGTTAAACAGGGAACTGCTGGGCAAACTCAAGTGGAAGAAGAGAACGTACAGATCACGGAAGTAGGGGCTGGCCACTTGGGAGGAATAAAATCTGTTGTCAGGGAATGCAGGGAGGCAACTAGGAAAGACAAGGCCTCCTTGAAATTAAACCTTGCAAGAAAGGTCAAGAACAACAGAAAGGGCTTCTTCAAATACACTGCAGATAAAACTAACACTAGAGGCAATGTAGGCCCACTGGTGAATGAGGTGGGTGCCTTGGTGACAGGATAAAAAGAAGGCAGAGTTACTGAATGCCTACTTTGCCTCTGTCTATACTGCTGGAGGCTGTCCTGAGGAGCCCAGGACCCCGGAGGCTCCAGAGGAAGTCAGGACAGGAAAGGAGTTTGTCCTGGTTGATGAGGACTGGGTTAGGGACCTGTTAAGCAACCTGAACATCCATAAATCCATGGGTCCTAATGGGATGCACCCGTGGGTGCTGAGAGAGCTGTCGGATGTCATTGCTAGGCCACTCTCCCTCATCTTTGTTAAGTTGTGGGGAACAGGAGAGGTGCCTGAGGACTGGAGGAAAGCAAATGTCACTCTGGTCTTCAAAAAGGGCAAGAAGGAAGACCCAGGTAACTATAGGCTGTTCATCTCCATCCCTGGAAAGGTGATGGAACAACTTATCCTTGGTGCTGTCTGTAAGCATATGAAGGATAAGAGGGTCATTAGGAGCAGTCAACATGGCTTCTTCACCAAGGGGAAGTCCTGCTTGACCAACCTGATAGCCTTTTATGAGGACATAACCCAATGGATAGATGATGGTAAAGCAGTGGATGTGGTCTATCTTGATTTCAGTAAAGCATTTGACAGTCTCCCACAGCATCCCTGCAGCTAAACTGAGGAAGTGTGGTCTGGACGATCGGATAGTGAGGTAGACTGTGAACTGGCTGAAGAAAAGAAGCCAGAGAGTTGTGGTCAGTGGGACAGAGTCTAGTTGGAGGCCTGTATCTAGTGGAGTCCCTCAGGGGTTGGTACTGGGACCAGTACTATTCAATATATTTATCAGCAACTTGGATGAGGGATTAGAGTGCACTGTCAGCAAGTTTGCTGATGACACAGAACTGGGAGGAGTGGCTGACACACCAGAAGGCTGTGCTGCCATTCAGAAACCTAGACAGGCTGGAGAGTTGGGTGGGAAGTAATTGAATGAAACATAACAAGGCCAAGTGTAGTCTTGCATCTGGGTAGGAATAACCCCATGTGCCAGTATAAACTGGGGACTGACCTGTTGGAGAGCAGCGTAGGAGAAAAGGACCTGGGGGTCCTGCTGGACAGGAGGATGACCATGAGCCAGCAATGTGCCCTTGTGGCCAAGGCGGCCAATGGCATCCTGGGGTGTATTAAGAGGAGTGTGGCCAGCAGGTCAAGGGAGGCTCTCCTCCCCCTCTACTTTGCCCTGGTGAGGCCACATCTGGAGTACTGTGTCCAGTTCTGGGCCCCCCAGTTCAAGAAGAGCAGGGAACTGCTTGAGAGAGTCCAGCGCAGAGCCACAAAGATGATTAAGGGAGTGGAACATCTCCCTTATGAGGAAAGGCTGAGGGAGCTGGGTCTCTTTAGCTTGAAGAAGACTGAGGGGTGACCTCATTAATGTTTATAAATATGTAAAGGGTGAGTGTCATGAGGATGGAGCCAGGCTCTTCTCAGAGACATCCAATGATAGGACAAGGGGCAACGGGTGCAAGCTTGAACATAGGAAGTTCCACATAAATATAAGGAACAACTTCACTGTGAGGGTGACCGAGCACTGGAACAGGCTGCCCAGAGAGGTTGTGGAGTCTCCTTCTCTGGAGACATTCAAAACCCACCTGGACGCATTCCTGTGTGACCTGATCTAGGTAATTCTGCTCCGGCAGGGAGATTGGACTAGACGATCTTTTGAGTTCCCTTCCAATCCCTAATATTCTGTGACTCTGTGATTATGAGGCAGCGGGGAAGAAGACCAGCCTGGCTAAATAGAGAGCTTTGGCTGGACCTCAGGAACAAAAGGAAAGTCTATGCCCTTTGGAAAAGAGGGTTGACAATTTACGAGGATTACCAAAATGTACTGAAGCTGTGCAAAAAGAAAATTAGAAGGGCCAAAGCTCAAGCAGAATTTGACTTGGCCACTACGGTTAGAGATAATAAGAAGAGGGTCTTTCAGTACCTCAATAGAAAAAGGAAGACTAGGGAATATATTGTCTCATTGATGAACGAGATGGGTGCCCTGGTGGTGGAAGACACAGAAAAGGCAGAGGTACTGAATATGTTTTTTGCCTTGATCTTCACTACTAAAGCGGTCCCTCGAGGATCCCAAATCCTGGAGGCAAGAGGGAAGGTCTGGAGAGAAGATTTTCCCTCGATGGAGGAGGACCGCGTTAGAGACCACTTGGTCAAACTGGACATCCATAAATCGATGGGCCCCGATGGGATGCATAAGTGCTGAGAGAGCTGGCAGATGTTATTGCTGGGCCACTCTCCATCGTCTTTGAAACGTCACGGAGAACAGGAGAGGTGCCTGAAGACTGGAGGAAGGCCAGCGTCACTCCAGTCTACAAAACAAACAAAAAGGAGGACACAGGGAACTACAAGCCGGTTAGCCCCTCTTCCATCCCTGGGAAGGTGATGGAGCGACTTGTTCTGGAGGTCATCTCCAAACATGTTGTAGAACAGAAAGTTATTGGGAGTGGTCAGCGTGGTTTTATAAAGGGTAAAACATGTTTGACCTATCTGATAGCCGTCTTTGGAGGTCCCTTCCAATGATTCTGTTAATCTGTGGTTCTTCTGTGATTCTGTGATTAAAATAACTTGTAGTGCTATGTTTTTCCTTGTCTCCTTTTGCTCCACTCGTTGGCACAAGGCATTCTGATATTTTGTGTTTGTCTCATTTGAGATACTAAATCTAACCATTGTTTTTTGGCGCAGATCGTTCCCTCTTAAGGATTTTTCCATATATCCTACTGCATCCACTTGTCAAAATAGCTACATGTTTTAGTAAGGCACCTGAAATAACCTGGCATTTTACAAATCGTCAGCAGCCTTCTAGGACAAATCTCTGTGCTTTCACGTGCTCAGAGCTGTTCTGCTTTTTTTCAATAAGTGCCTTCTTACTTCATGACCCTGACTGTGATTTCAGAAAGTTAGCAGGTTAGATTCTCTTCGGTCAGAAAAGACCTACAAAGCTTTACTTCTGGTTTTAGTCATTCAAGCAAAGAATCAGACTGCTGGTCAAGAGATACTCAACTGCAGCTTTACAACAAAGAATTTGAGAACTAACACTATGTATTCCATCATATCCCCCTAGAAATGATGGGATTAGGACCAGACTTGTGTTTTTGCCTCCAAAGAGAATAAAAATGGTATATTTTTTGTGAAAGAATGGTTTGTAAAACTAATTTATTGGAACAACAAAGAAACTGAATGACCAATGAAATAAATTTATCATATATAATAGAAATGAAGGCTGAATTCAGCCTCTAAAAACTATAAACACGATTTAGTTCTTATGGATAGAAAAGAGAGTGGTTTCCAAAAATCATTAGCAAAGAGGTATCTGATAAACCAGCTGCAGTCTCTCTCATAAAATAGAAACATTTATATAACATTAAAGTTCCTGTTTGGTGCTATTTGCAATTTTCTGAAACTTTTAGAGCTGAAGTGCTTCATATATAGTTGCTGTCTGAAGGTAAATAGTGCTGGGAAGTTCAGTTAAAGCAGCTCAATGTTCAATAGCTCAAGTACAAAAAATGAAGGAAAGAAAACTATTCCTCTGTGGAAACCTTTGTCTAGTCTTAAAAAGTCTATATGCTCTTTTCTATATCTCTTGCCACCAGAAAAGGCCTGTGGGAACTGAAACACGTGTATGTTTAGAATGTGCTTTACCACAGCAAACAGCCCTATGAAAGAGCATTTGATACTACTGCTGTTAAAAGTGTTACTTTATTAAGAGTGATTAAAAACATGTACTCATATACTCATCCTTTCCCTACTGGGAAATTACTCAACTTATTTGAAACATTTTTCATTTTCAAAACCAGCTGTAATAGATGATAATTCATCAAGTTATTAGTCTCCAGGACCAGGTCTGAAATCACAGAATCATAGAATCACTATGGTTGGAAAGGACCTCTAGGATCATCAAGTCCAACCTTTATCCCAACATCTCCCTAACCACTAGACCATAGCCTCAAGTGCTTCATCGACTCGTTTTTTAAACACCTCCAGGGACGGCGACTCCACCACCTCCCTGGCCAGCCTTTTCCAGTGCCTAACCACCCTCTCAGTAAAGAACTTCTTCCTAATATCCAACCTAAACTTCCCCTGACGCAACTTGAGACCATTTCCTCTTGTCCTGTCATTAGCAATTTGGGAGAAGAGACCAACACCAGCCTCACTACAGCCTCCTTTCAGGTAGTTGTAGAGAGCAATGAGGTCTCCTCTCAGTCTTCTCTTCTCTAGACTGGACAATCCCAGTTCCCTCAGCCAGTCTCCATAAGGCCTGTTTTCCAGACCTCTCACCAGCCTCATTGCCCTTCTCTGGACTCGCTCCAGCACCTCAATGTCCTTCTTATACTGCGGTGCCCAGAACTGGATACAGTACTCAAGGTGCGGTCTTCACAAGTGCCGAGTACAGGGGCATGATCACCTCCCTACTCCTGCTGGTCACACCGTTTCTGATACAGGCCAGGATACCATTGGCCTTCTTGGCCACCTGGGCACACTGCTGGCTCATGTTCAGCCGGCTGTCAACCAACACCTCCAGGTCCTTTTCCGCCAGGCAGCTTTCCAGCCACTCTTCCCCAAGCCTGTAGCGCTGCATGGGGTTGTTGTGGCCAAAGTGCATGACCCGGCACTTACCCTTGTTAAACCTCATACAATTGGCCTCAGCCCATCACTCCAGCCTGTCCAAATCCCTCTGCAGAGCCTCCCTACCCTCAGGCAGATCGACACTCCCACTTAATTTTGTGTCATCTGCAAATTTACTGAGGATGCATTCAATCCCCTCATCCAAGTCATCAATAAAGATATTAAACAAGATTGGCCCCAAAACTGAACCCTGAGGGACACTGCTAATAATGAAAGTTGTATCATTTTAAGTATGCGTTTTCATATTTTGTACTGAGTCCAAACATGGCAACTATATTAAAATAAGGAATGTAACGCCAATGAAATAAATGGAGCTATAACATGGTTTAATATGGTGCAGGATCCACAGTGAAGACTGCAGCTTTTTAGTCATGATACCCATATGATATGCTTTGCCGTTTGTTTAGAAATCAGGGTATTCTGGGATTGAAGCCAAGCTAGAGACTTAAGTCTAAAATAAATTTTCTGTACCAGGCAAAAAGCAGCTTTCATCAGGAAAAGAATACAAGATTTTAATAATAATGCAAAGAACTTTCATTAGATGTACATTAAGAAACAGTATTAAAAGGCAGAAATCAGTTGCTGAAGGTTGGCAGATGTCCATGTGAATATCCACCATATTAAAAACAAGACTCAAAAGTTTAGCAAATAAATACTGAAGGAAAAATTAATAATTTTCTTAATTAAACAAATGCAGTATTTTTTTCCCACTGTGCAGCATCCTAATTCTGATGTTAATCATTTAGCCAGGTTCAATGACGTTCATGTATACCTTTATATGCTTTCTTTAGTGCTTTTTAAGTGAGAGATTAGTTGATATATTTATTAAGTATATACATATCATGTAATATACAGTATTTAGGAAATGTAATTAGTGTATCATAGGCATGGATATGAAAATGTTAAATAACTATGCAAACTTTTATGTTGTATATGAATTCTAACTTAAAATTAAATAAACTACAGATTTTATGAATCAGTTGTGCCAATTTACAGCACAATATGTATTTACAATATACATATATATTTACAATTAACTTTATTTGGGATGATCTGAAAACATGTCAGCAATATGAATGATCCCTATATCTTTTTCAGATAAGGTGTTAATAGTGTGCCATTTTAGATTACTGTTGAAAGTACACTATTTGTTTTTTATGAGAATTAAGGCTGTTGTGATAAATGGTTGATGCTGTGCACTGATTAGATTAATGAGTATATTTGCTAGTAATTTCATTACTTTGATGCTTTGATTTTGTAAATTTTGTAATTAAATTCCTTTAAAGGAAAGTCAAAGTTCTGGGTTTTCCTAAATTTTAATATTTTCTCTTTTGTGTGAATAAAGACAAGTTCTAAAATAAACAGGGTCATGAACAAGTCATGAATTTTGACTGAAAACAGTGAATGATTCCAATTAATTCTGCACAACTCTACAAAACTGGTTTTTTCACTTAGTTTTGTTTTACTCCATTGTATTTTTGGGAGGATATTCACATTCCTCAAGTCCTAAACTAGTTAGTAAATTTTTGAAGGGTTTGCCTGGTATGTCAGTTCTTGAGGGTTAGGTATTGAAGAAGGAATTTGATCATTGTTACAAATGTCTAGTAGATGCTTCACTGTGGTGCAGTTTTTTCATGTTACTAGTAAGCCATAAAAGTTACTTTAATTTTAAAATGCAGGCAGACAATAGATGGACGCATATCTGCGTGCGCATACATACTTGCTGAAGTCAGATACAGAAGTCTAAGCAAAAGTTATAGGTTCAAAATTGGAACAGTTCTGCCTACTGCAGACAGCATTGCTTTATTCACAGCCAGCATTTTTCAGGTGCATTTAGTATGTGTTCTTTAATGAGCTGTAATGCAAATAAAGTCATTTTTCCCATTTTATATTTGCAGACGTGTTCCTTCTTGCTTTCAGTTTTAATCTGGCATTTTTCAGGCCAGATAGTTTTTCAGCCAGTGTCACAGAGGAAATGAAACAGGGCTCCAAAGGGAAGCTGCCAGCACCTTATCTATGAGGAGGCTACCACGTATCTATAATACATTACACCAGCTTGAGGCAAGTTCAGTCTTTGTTGTGAGTATTAGTACAGTTTCTTCTGAATAATTTATAATGTTGCTGTGCAAACTGGGTTAGTATTAAGAACCCTAGAAATGCCAGGTTTCAAAATAATGCTTCTATTGGTAAAACTATTCTGTGTGAAATACTATATTAAAGCAACACTGAGGCTGAGCTTTTGAAATCACAAAAGGCAGGAAATGCAGAGTTAAGGTTGCCATGGAAACCTTAACTCTACATCTTTAGGTAGGTAGTATGCTATGGTTTTAATTCCTCTTTGTTACAACACGTTATACATGTCCTCCCTTTATTATGTGAATTCTAATTGTATTGAATGCAATACATATTAATTGCACTGGCTACTTGGCAAACATCAGAAATCAGGTGTTAGCTGTGGCTGATTGTGTCTTGCACTAATATACTCTAAGGTGACTGTATAATGTGTACCTAGAAAAGAATATTACGGCTAACTTATTGGCCAATGTATTAAAATTGCTTATTCTGAGTTAGGATTGCACAATATAGCATTACATTACATAGTATCATCACGAGAAGAGCAAAATCTTAGAAAACACTGACAGTTTACAGGAGGTAAAATGAAAATGGTATTTCGTGAAGTTTAACTAGGATGATGGCATGCTTCTAGCAAAGCATGAAAATACAGCATTAGTGGTTTACAAATGTGCATTGTTCTTTCCAGTGCTTAATCTTGTACTTTACAGGACATTGCTCCTGCTCATTCTCCTCCAGTTTTCTTCCTAACAGCTTGGTGAGCAGTATGAAGCCTCTGCAAAGTTTGCAGTAGGCTACAAACATGAAAATTCTCCAGCCTGATTCAGAATTCCTGCTAAAGGGGCAGATTTATATGAAGTTTGTATTCTTTTCATTAGTCACTGGCTTGATTCATATGCAAGGAGTGCTCAGATGTTGAACATTAGGAACCTCTAGAGACCTGGCAACAAGCTAACACCTTTAGTATGGTATCTTTAAAGGTGTAAAAAATTGTATGGTACATTGCTCAGAAAAACTCTGTCCATGACAGCAATTCCTATGATATTTGGGAGAATCTGTTTCAGGAGAGGGCACACTTGCAACTAAAATTTCCAGTACAATCATTAAAATTTGGAAGATGGTAATCAAATGCACTATGAGAAAGATGTTACAATGAAAATCATTAATCTTTCTTTCTCAAGCTGCTCATAGCACTTTTTGCAGCGCTGTTTTGGTGAGAGTAAATATACTTCTAGAATATATAAATATTAAAACTGGTGAGCATGATATTCAGGTGAAGTAAAATATTTATATCTTTTTCATTGGCAACTACTTCGTAGAAAGACAAAAAAAATAGGCTTTAAATGTGAAAGAGAGCATCTTACTGCCTCCTGAGGGCTGGGGGGGCAGCCACCCAGGGCACCAGCAGGGCCTGTAACCATGTTGAGGCAGGCCACGGGTTTGCCCATGGCACTGTGGCACTGTCCTCTCCAGACAACAGCGGCTCAGCACTTACCCTTGCTTCCACCCCTCTTCTCAAATGCTGGATTTTGGGCTTGGTCCCCCATGATGCTGTTGAATACGGAACACAGTGGGGGCGAGCAGCAGGGCTAGCCTGTGTGAGGAGAGGGAGGGGCTACCCCTTGGCCAGCTCCAGCCATCCCCGCAGACCCACCCTGGGAGCAGCTGAGGCACTGGGAGAAGCTGTGGTGCCTGTGTGAGGGGGGATTTAGGGAGCAGGGTGGGAAAGGGAGGGTTTCTTCTCTATGGCATCACTCAGGGCACTGCAGCCCTGTTTAACTCTCAGACTGAAGATGCTGGGCATCTGGGGTGTAATGGAGTGCCTACGTCTGTGTGGCTAAAATTGATACCAAGCAGTGCCCAATGTTGATTTTGAGCGCTTCTGTCTGAGATGATAACAATGACAAACAAGGGCCTAAATGTCTGCCTGTGCACAGGCCCAGGAAAAGGCATGCCGTTGCCTTTGGGGCTATGTCTGGCTGGAAACCAATCACCAGCAGTGTTCCTCAGGGTTCACAATCTAGGGCCACTGAATGTGTTCATCAATGATCTGGGTGCAGGACTGAATGCACTGTTAGCCATTTTGCTGATAATACCAGACTGGGAGGTGCTGTTGACTCTCTTGAGGGACAAAGGGCCTTGCAGAGGGGTCTAGATAGATTGCAGCATTGGGCAATCATCAGTGGCATGACATTTAACAAGTCCAATGCCGGATCCTAGGACACCTAGGACAGAGTAACACCCGGCATGAGTACATACTGGGAGAGAAGTGGCCAGAGAGCAGCCCCACAGAAAGAGATCTGGGGGTGCTGGTTTAACGCTGAGCCCGACATGGTTCAGCAGTGTGCCCTGGCAGCCAAGAGGGCAAACTGCATCCTGGGGTGCATCAAACGCAACATCACCAGCCGGTCAGAAGAGGGGATTATCCCGCTGTATTCAGTGTTGGTGCGGCCTCACCTTGAGTGCTGTGTGCAGTTCTGGGCCCCATAACTTAAGAAGTATGTGGAGGTCCTTGAATGCATCCTGTGGAAGGCAGCAGTGCTGGTGAAAGGGCTGGCAGGAATGTCCTACAAGGACAGGCTCAGGACTTTGGGATCTTCTGGTTTGGAAAAAAAGGAGTCTGAGGGACACTTCATTGCCTCTTCAGCTTCCTGAGGTGGCGAAGTAGAGAGGGAGGTGCTCATCTCTTCTCCCTGGGATCCAGTGATAGGACACCTGGGAATGGTTCCCTCTCCTGCACCAGGGGAGGTTTAGACTGGACTTTAGGAAGCATTTCTTTACTGAGAGGGTGGTCAAACCCTGGAACAGGCTTCCTGGAGAGGTGGTCGATGTCCCAGGACTGTCAGTGTTCGAGAGGCATTTGGACAATGCCCTTGATAAACCTGCTTTAACTTTTGGTCAGCCCTGAAGTGGTTAAGCAGTTGGACTACATGTTCATTGTAGGTCCTTTCCAACTGAAATCTGTTCTATTCTATTCTATTCTATTCTACTCTATTCTATTCTAACTTTGGGACGCTGTGCAGTCTCTGAGCAGCAATGCGTTCTTCTATTGGGCCAAAAGAGGGGGAGGTCAGACAGGACAGCACAGCAGGCTGCATTGGCTGCCCTACCCAGCCCATTAGCTGTGGGTCTGATCAGCGGAAGATGAGGCACAGAGTAGGTGAAAGGGCAGGATGAGGTGTTTGGTCCCATCAGGAGGAGAGGGGAAATGGCTTTTTCTTGGGGCTGTCTGAAAGCAATGTGAGGGTGGCAGTGTCCTAGCTGTTGCTGGGGCAAGGCAGTCGGCACTGACACAGCACTATTACAGATCTTGTTAAGGTCCTTAGATGAGCAGGATCAAGAGTGTAAAGTACACTGAAAAGACAATGGTAATAATAAAACACAGAAGAAAATGGGAATAGAGATGGAGGAGAAAGCTAACATCCCAGTCTGATTTCTCTATTTCACTGATTTCTGAGAAGGAAACCCTCAACTTCTTTCCATAAATCTTAGACATAGAAAAACTATGCCAAACTATGCCAACAGAATTCAAATGTAAAACCAACTATTCAGGGGTAGGAAATGACAGGAATGGGTCTCCTTGTGTAGTTTTTATTCAGCTGCTTTCCGCATATGCATTATGCTCACTTAATATATCCTTCAATCTGTTGAAAGAGAAATCCTGTTAATCCTAATGGCTAGTATTCCCCAAGTCTCAAGTTGCTCAGAAGATGGAGAGCAGTCATGCCAACTTTAAAGTCATGTGTCAGCCAGAATTACACAGGTATTGCAGCAAGGAGGAGTTAGGTTTCCCTGAACAGAATTCAGCTAGTCCATTCATCCTCTCTTTCATTTAATTTCTCTTTCTTTTCCACTGAAAGTCTGCTTCTGTGGCTCCTCTTGTAGCCTTTATAGTACAAGCCTTTTGTTCTGGGCAGGTAGAGATAACATTTCCACTAGGAAATATATACATTCCAAGTAATGCAATACACAAGGCTTCTTTGAGGGAGGTTTGCCTTCACTGCAGATTGTCTCCCAAGCAGATCCATCCTATTCATCAAATGAGATAGGAATTCTGTGCAAAGAATATCTACAGTCATTTAGTTACTTTATCATAATGTATATATACACAAGGAAGTGATGAAGGTTGCTTGTGCATCCTCAATTGCCTCATTTCTAATCCTTGAGAGCCTAATGATACAACCTTTCAGTGCAATCTCTGAATGTCCTTAAGACATCTGAATGGTAAAAGACAAATCCCACCCTGTGGCATCATATCATCTCACGTGGGCTACTCGCAGGGTGGAGTCATGTTGTTACTCAGCTAGTCAGAATAACTAGTATGATTTACTGTTCACCACTGTTACATAGGCAGTGCTGGACATCGATGAAATGCAGATGGAGCCTGTGAGTTTCACTGCTGTGTTCTGGCAGCAGAAGAATGACATGCTGGGTCCTTTACCTGCATGTGGAGGAAACCAGCAGTGCCAAACTGGATGGACAGTTTCCATCCAGTTTCACTCATGCATCCATAAATCAGGCTTTAAATGTGTTGATAAACTAATACATTTTGAGGGGGAGAAACATTAAGTGATATTTAACATTGAATGAACAATTACAGCCCTCACTAAAATGAGCCATAAGGGGAAAAGAATTAAAAATTGGACTTTAATGAATAGTACTTTGAAGGAGAAGGAGTATGTTGGAGAAAAACTCCTAGAACTTAAAACCCATACACGTTAATCAATCTAGTATAGAATTCTATTAAATACCATTGACTGTTCTGTGTCAATACAAACTTCTGGAAAATCATAACCTACAAATAATTAGTAATGTATTATTTATTGATTTGATGAAAGGTTGGAACATGACTGCTGGATATACAAAGGAAAATATAAATTATTTTCTTGTTTCAACTTCTCTATCTTACAGAAAAATTTAATACTTCCTTAATAGAACTACTGCAGATGCTGAGGAATTACAAGGTGAAAGGATAAGTGGTCAGGCTTGCTCAATAGTGCTAGACAGGATTTCATTAAAAGAAGGATCTTGTTTTCACTTTTCTTGCTAACAAACTTTAGGTTAGAAGTTGACATCTCCCCACAGAGATGCTGCTTCTTCACAGTATTTACACAGTCTCCCTTATTGAGCACTACAGCTGTAGTCCTCTTTCAGAGGACCAAATGCACTCTTCTGTGCCCAGTCCTGTCCCAGTAGAGATCCTGTTAGAATACACCATTGCTCCCTCCCTGTGTGTACACCCAGGTTTCCAGAAGGAAACCGGAGTGACTAGGGGAAAGAGGGAAATGTTGCTTCCCAACAGGTATCTAGGCTGTGGCCAGGGGACATGTCTGCCTCTTAGTGAGATTTAGGAAGTTCTCTGAAATCCCTCAGTTTAGATACATCCAGGGGCAATGTAAAGTACCTCCATGGAGCCCCTGAAAGAAGACTATTTCAGAAAGACTAATGTCCCCATACGTCCTCTGCAGTGAATGTATGTTTCTATAGAGCAGAAGCCTAACTCAGCTCCGTGTTGTGAACTTCATCCATGGCAGGGTTACCTTTTGTGCATCAGCATGAGTGAGCATCTAAAGAAATAAACTTCCCTGTATTTGTGTAAAGTTACATAAACATTCAAAAGACCTAACAACACCGAACCGATCTATACTCATGTTACCTTGCCAGAATTTAGAAAGTATCCAAAAAGTTTTATTATTATCCAGTGCCATAGAACCCTTCATTAACCTTTGCCTATTTTGCTCATATATTTAATCAGGTATTCCAGAGACAATATCTTAAGCTAATAATAAAACAGGCCCTTCAAAATATTCCATGTAAGTGCACCTGAGCTGTTGCAGTTCTACTGGTCTATTCAACATGACTACACAAGATCCATTCTGGTGGGAAAGATTGGACTGGAAGAGAAGAAACATATTTTAAGTGAAACTTCAAGGTGAGGAGCAATTACAACTAACTGCAAAACAGGTATTCTCCTCTCACACTGTAGTACTGAAGTTATTTTTTGGCCCTCCTGCTGAGTATTGAGGGATGTATCAGAGGTTCTTTTTGTGTCCTTCCTTGCTCTTTCATATCAACCAATGCTAGGATGCTTCCAGCTTTGTTTGCAATACATCCCCCAGCTGCTTTTTCCATTACCACACACTGAATAACCAGCTGAGAAGATATGTATTTGGTTTCTCTCTTTTATTCTCTCTCTTTTGACTGTTGGCGAGGCAGCAGCAGCGGCGGCGGCAGCAACACCACCAGCGACGGAGGTCAGTGCAAGGTGAGGGCTGATGGCGCTGTGCAGAGGAGTCCTGAGCCCAGGGACCCCCCACTTGCAGCCCGAGCCCCAGCGGGACCAGGAAGTCCACGGCAGCCAATCAGGCGTGGTCGTTGACTGGTCGTTGCCCTCCCAGAGGAGTGTAACTATGGTTTCCACTCGGGCAAAAGCTGCTGCCAGGATGACTGTGGCAACCCAGATGGAGTGACCATGAAATGCTAGAGTTTTCAATTCTTGGAGAAACAAGGCGGGGAGCCAACAGAACTGCCACCCTGGACTTCCAAAGGGCAGACTTTGGTCTGCTTGGGAGCATGGTTGAGAGTGTCCCTTGGGAGGCAGTCCTGAAGGTCAAATATGTCCAGGATGGATGGGCATACTTCAAGGAGCCTTAAAAGCTCCTTAAAAAGCACAGGAGAAGGCCACCCCCAGGTCCTGAAAAATGAGCTGGTGGGGAAGAAGACCAGCCTGGCTAAACAGAGAGCTTTGGCTGGACCTCAGGAACAAAAGGAAAGTCTACGGCCTTTGGAAAAGGGGGTTGGCAACTTATGAGGAATACTAAAATGTAGTGAAGCTATGCAGAGGGAAAATTAGAAGGGCCAAAGCTCAAGCCGAACTCTACTTGGCCGCTACGGTTAAAGATAATAATAATATATAATTATTAATAATATACAATTAATATAATATATAATAATATATACTTCTACTACTACTTCTACTCCTACTCCTACTACTAATAATAATAATTAAAGGAAGACTAGGGAAAATGCTGGCCCACTGATGAATGAGATGCACGCCCTGGTGGTGGAAGACACAGAAAAGGCAGAGGTACTGAATACCTTCTTTGCCTCGGTCTTCACAACTAAGCAGTCCCTCATGAATCCCAAATCCTGGAGGCAAGAGGGAAGGTCTGGAGAGAAGAAGACTTTCCTTCAATAGAGGAGGACCGTATTAGAGACCACTCAGCCAAACTGGACATCCATAAATCAATGGGCCCTGGAGAAGAGAAGGTTGAGGGGTGATTTAATTAATGTTTACAAATAACTAAAGAGTGGGTTGAGGGAGGATGGAGCCAGACTCTTTTTAGTGGTTCCCAGTGACAGAACGAGGGGTAACAGGCACAAGCTGGAACATAGGAGGTTCCATTTAGATATGAGAAAGCACTGGAACAGGCTGGACAGAGAGGTTGTGGAGTCTCCTTCTCTGGAGATTTTCAAGACTCGCCTGGATGCAGTCCTGAGTGATGTGCTCTAGGTGATCCTGCTTTGAAGCAGGGGAGTTGGACTAGATGATCTCTAGAGGTCCATTCCAACTCTGAAAATTCTGTGATTCTGTGACAATGGACAGTGGAGGTTGCTCTTTTTTTTTTTTTTTTTTTTTAATATGGAACTGGCAGCCTGTGTTTATTTCCTGTCATGAGTAGAAAAAAGATGCATCTAACCCTTTGCAAAATTCAAACCCTTTTCTTTCTCTAAGGGCAAATCATTTGAAAGGGAATACCTTACTCATATGTAGGATCTAATGCAGCAGTACTCCAACTGTAAAGGTCTCCTTTTCTGTAAGAATGTTCACCCACCCCCTATGGCATTTTTACATATGCTTCATCTTCTGACCTTGCCCAGGGATTTTTTCTCTTGCCATGTAGATAACTGTCTCTATTCTCTGTTCTGCTTTCTACCATGGTGGCATGCACTTCAATGCTCTCCTCTTAATGAAACTCTCTCCATCACCTTTTTATCTCCAAAACATCCTCAAAACAGAAACCCACTCATATACAAAACTTTCAGTAAACTCAGTCCTGACTCTGTTCAGTTCAAAACCTGCACTACCCACCTCAGCTTCCAGGCTATGATCAGCTTCTTGTACTCCTAGTAATAAACACTTTCTGTGCCTCCACTAAAATCCTGTCTATTCCAGCTGACTCTCTGGCCTCCTTCTCTCTGTTCTCAACCTCCTCCTCTGCTTGCAACACCAAATTACTCCAAGTCAATTAGTGTTTCATCTCTTTTATTTTGTATCAGAATTAATTTTTCAGATGTCTTTGTTTCATCATAACTTAAAAATGATTCATCATTTCCTTTCCATCCAGGCTACCATTGGTTACCTAGGCATGGCTGAAACAAACATTCTGCTATCAGCAAATGCAAGTCACACAAGATACGATAGGGAGAAAAAGCTAAGAAACTACAAATCGCGTGGCTGTGGAGTGAACGTGAGGTCTGACCATCACCTTAGCATTTCTGCCATTCTACAGCAGGAGTTGGATGCTGCTAACTAGCAGTGTACCCTGGGGTCAATACTGGGTCCAATATTTTTCAGCATCTTTATTTATTAATTGGATGATAGGGAAGAGTATACCCTCAGCAAGTTTGCTGATTACACATAGCTGGGAGGAATGGCTAATGCACCAGAGGTCATTCTGCCATCCAGAGGGACCCTGATGGGCTGAAGGAATGGGCTGAAAGAAACACCATCAAGTTCAATTAGTGGAATTGAGAAGTCCTGCATCTGGGAAGCAAGCCCATGCATGGGTATATGCTGGGGGCTGACTAACTGGAAAGCAGCTTTGCAGAAAATCATCTAGGGGTCCTGATAGACACCAAAGGGAAAATGAGCCAGCAGTGTGCCTTGGTGGCCAAGAAGGCCAACCGTGTCCTGGGTTGCATTAAGAGTAGTGTTGCCAGATGGTCAAGGGAGGAGAGAGGTGGGGCTGCTCAGCCTGGAGAAGAGAAGGCTCAGGAGGGATCCCTTCAAGTCAAGGTGTACAAATGTTTAAAGGGAGAGTGTAAAAAAGACAGAGCCAGGCTCTTGCCACTGGTGCCCAGTGACAAGAGGCAGTGGGCACAAACAGAAACACAGCAGGTTCCTCTTGTGTATGAGGAAATGCTTTTTTGCTGTGAGGGTGATGCAGCAATGGCACAGGTTGCCCAGAGAGCTTGTCGAGTTTCCATCCTTGGAGATCTTCAAAAGCCACCTGAATGTGGTCCTGGGCAGCCAGCTCAAGGTGATTGCCCTGCTTGAGAAGGCAGGTTGGACAAGATGACCTCCAGAGTTCCCTTCTGTAATGAGAAACAAATTTGGAATGAGACAGATATGTGACTGAGGGAGACTGTCCTATAGATGTTGCAAGATTTTAGACAGAAGCCCCTTGCTTTCTAACCTACTTCTCGAAGTAGGCTAGGGGTGGCTAGATTTTGTCTTAGTCCCAGACTTCATCAGTGGTTTATGACTAAGGATTCTGTGTGTGTGCGCGCGCAAACGTGCATGCATGTGGCCACCTATCAACATGGGTCTGTTCCACTGTCCCCACGGCCCCCATGTGAGAACTGCCATGAGACAGATGCACCAAGTTGCAAAAATGCGTGGTTTATTAAAGTGACAGATAGAACAAATTCAGAATAGCCGTTGATAAATCTGCTAACTACTATAGCGCTAGTAATTACTGTTAGTACTGCTAGCAATAATTATACAAAATACACCTGGGGATACTTTCACCCATAAGGTGAAAGGTGCAATTCTTACCCAGAGAGGTTTCCCTGCCTAGGGTGGAGGAAGAGACACAGCCCATCAACTGTCTGCCAGCTTCCAGGTTGCTTCTCTCCCAATTTAATGATCCTTTTCTCTGTCATTTAGCCCCTAAACTACAAGGCTCCCTCGCCAAGGTGACGTGTAGTATGATTTGAGCAGAGAGACAAATGCTATGGTCATATATGTACAGCATGATCAGCATGATGTCTATAATCTTCCTTAGCATATTCAGGGGTGTCAAATTTAATATGCATTTCACAGGTAATGAGGCAGAGGTCAGTCATTGGACAGATCAGCTTTTGAGGAAACACAGAGCTACATAAGATTCTCATATCTTGCTGTCCAGATGTCCTGGGGTTCCCCGTCTCCACAGAGTCCCCTACTCAGCTGTATCCTGTGATGAGTGAGCTGTCACTCCCCTGGGTTACACAAGATTTATCAAGGTCATTTTTTAGAGTTCTGTTGTGTGCAGGTCAAGGCTGCCTTCATTCCCCAAATTCCACACCTTCCACCCCATGACTATAGTCACTCGAATCAAAATTCCAGATCATACTCATATAAAATCAGTTTTGGGGGTATCCCTCATGTTAGGTTTCTTTTCCTCCACTGCAGGACAGACTTTCAACTCTGTCTAGCCAGAAGCCATACACACTTGATGAGTGAACACCCGGGTCAACATAGAGTTGACACAGCCAATATAATACAAAAAACAACAACTACAATGACTACATTGATCACTGATTGCAATAAAGAGGCAAGCCATCCTGATAGTGAAAATCCCAATCCTTGCAATATCTTATTCAACCAGGTTGTTTCCATCTCTGTTCTCAACTCATGGCTGGCCTTTGCTGCATGTTTTACGTGATCTAGTTGTCCATCAGGATCTCTAGTCACATTTATACAAACACAAGAAGTATGATTTACCAAACCTAAATATCTGCCCATGCCATTTTCATGCAGCAATAACAAATCTAATGCCAATCTATTTTGCAGTGTCGTTTTTGATCTTACCTGCAGCTGTTCATTTAATTTTTCCAGTCCAACTCGAGTTGCATGAGCCAGTTCTTTAACTTGTCCTGTAAGGTTGTACAAAATCCTGTGATTTTGGAAAGGTATTATTTGGGGTATAAAGATGGATTCCAGAGTCAGTCCAACTACGGTCCTGGTGGTTGGATGCTGCCAAGCATCTTTTGGTTCCTGTTTGATCTGTCGCCATAGGAGTGGCACAAGAGATTGTTTTCACCAGAGAGGACAGAGTCCCAATGCGTGTTGTCGTTGCAGGGCTTCCACTGGCAGATCAGCAGTCCATGTTCCATCATGACAAACCCAAATGGTGCGTCCCATAGAAGGCAATGTTAGGTTCTTACAATTTATATGGGTGTCATTACCCATGAAATGAGACCAGATGTCACTGATAGAGGTGGTATATTTTCAGCAAATACAACCCAGGTGAAGGGCTCAAGCTATTGAGCTATTCAATTTTTGAATTTCACTGTTGTTGATATGGCAATTGTAAACTTTGGTACAATTCCAATTATAGTATTTTGGGTTAATGGAACGGGAAATCTTAAAGTTGGTATATATATCAACAAGAGTATTTGATGGTCCAGTGATCCTATCCCAATCAATGCACCAGTCAGTGATTTGCATGTAATGCCACTCACCTGTTTGGGGTGCTTCCCGTATTTCGGGTAAATGCATTCCTCAGGGAAAATTGTCACATGTGGTCTTGACTGTGTTTGGAGAAAGTTTACCTTCCCAGCAGATCTCCTTTTGGCTGGTGTATGACCAGCAGAGAGAATATATTGTAAAGCTTCCATATTTCATCTTGCCTATGCTAGTTTTAGTCATGGCAGTAAAGGTTCAATTTAGATCAAGGGTTCCACAATCCAGTCGTGAAGCAGCAAATTTTGGTAGAGGCAAACATGCGGTTTTCTGATTGATATTATGTATGTGTCCAAAAGCAAGGATCAGCTGTAATACAAGGTTTGGAAAAAACCTCATTCACAGGTAGACAACAACAGAATATCCAAACTATATTTTACTAGCATCATGACCATTTTTTTTTGGCTTCTAAACTATTATCAATGCTGTGAAAGCAATTCAGATTGCTAGAACTATTAGAAAATCTTGAGGACACTCCAATTCCAGGAGGATAGACCATGTTCCTGGGAGCAATTTGTCATTGACAGCATTTCTGCAAAGTAAAAACAAAAAAGAATGCTCGATTGTAATTCGACCCACACAGTTAAAAGGTGGGTACCACCCATCTGGTACTAATTAGGTCTGGTTTTCTACAGCTGTCTTTTCCTTCCCAAGCACAAAGATTCTTGGGGGTTATTAATACCACTGCTACTGTTCCAGTCTGGGGCATTTTAACTGTTACCAGTTGGCCCACATAAAACCCTGTAGAATATTCTCCTTGTTTAGGGTGGACTTTGGGGACAATGGTGGAGGCTGATACACAAAAGGCCTTCATTGCTGGACAACCATCTCCACCAATTATTTAACTGATAGATGGCATTGGACAATCACAGGTGCCACCCAGGTTCCTGGGTTTTAGCAAACTGTTTAACCAACTCACTTGTTCATTCAACAATACCATTAGCTTGGGGGTAGTATAGAGTATGGAATACCCATTGAATCCCTTCTTCTTTTGCCCAATCTTGGACCACTGTAGCTGAAAAGTATGAGCCATTATCACTCTGAATCTCTACAGGAAGAGGAAGTGTACTAACCCATTCTTTCAAACATTGGACAGTACTTTCCCCAGAGGCAGCTGCAACTGCTGTAGCAACAGTTATTCCTGAAATCACTTCCACTCCCACTAGTATGTATTTTTTACCTCCTGAAAACCAGACTGGACCTATATAGTCTATCTGCCAAGTGTGTCACAATGTTTTCTTATCCCAGATATGCAAGGGAGGTGCTTTACTTGGATGATCTTTGTTAAACGGTAAATTACATTGTGAATCAGCAGTTACCACTTGTTTACACAGCTTTACTAACACAGGCCATTCACGGACTATGCCTTCCCAATATAAATCAGCTCATCCTGTGTAACCTTGCTTTACATGTAACCATTCAAACACAGTAAATGTTCCCATTCATGGTCATGACTCATGACATCAATTCTGTGTAGTCATGTGAGGCTGTCAACTTGCTGATTGAACTGGGCAGTGACAGAGGCTGACCAATCATGTCCTTTCACCCAACCAACATGCAGAACCCTCTGTTACCTTATTTCTAACAATTGGTTCCAGCTGTCAGTTTGCCAGACTGGGACTCTGTTTATCTGCCAGTTGTTGGCTGCCCGGTGGCCTGCTCCCTCAGTAGCTTCCTTGAAGACAGCATACAAGTCAGTGTAGATATGACTGGCACCACTCTGTGCAGCTAGTAGGACTGCTCTAGGCTCCTCTACTTGTGCACTTCCTTTTCTTTTTTCACTTATCTATTCCCCTGTTGCTAGCTCCAGTGCCTCTGCCTTAGTTTCATTTGTTTTGTTGTTGACAGGACAATGCATTGGTGAACCATACCCCCTTAAGGTCACTGTCCTCCTTCAGGAGAGGTGTCTTCTGAATTTGAGATGGTTTGTTTGGCGAGGTTTGGAATAACAGAGTTCTGTCTGAATCTTTCTGCAATTTAGACACTTTAGTATTGCCCTCCATAACAGGCATAATTTCACTGGTACACTTCAAGGTATGCATACCACTTACAGACTGTGGGTTTCTGGGCAATGCCGGTGGGTGGTGCCATGCCTTTACAAACTATGACCCGAAAGGATCCCCGGATAATTATGTGCTGATTTTGTCTCATTTTTTCTAAGTTAGCCAGTACTCAGGGCTACACTGTAGCAGTCAGTATATCACCCAAGACTCCCTCCCCAGATGGGAAGGAGAATCAGGGAAAAAAAAGGAAAAGACCTGCAAGCTGGAGTATAGACAGATTTAACAGAATAACAAAACTGAAACAACAATCAACATAAAGGGTTCTACTCAGCCTGGTTCACGATACTGACAGCAGGAACAGAGCACCACCAGCAAGGAGCCTCAGGGAGAGGAGGAACCCACCCTCACTGAGCCCCCTCCTTTTATAATGAGCATGACGAGGTGGTGTGGGATACACCTGTGAGTCAGCTGACCTGATTGGAACTCTCAGCTGACTTGGGGCTACTCATGGCCTGCCTGCATGGCTGGCCCATGGGGCTGTGCCTGGGGAACCAGGACACTATTCCACCCCTTTTCCCATGCCATCTACATCATGCCCAAGTTGCTCCTCTTCCCATTTCTCACTATTTACAAAAGTATCACTCGTTTATTCCATGGCTGTGGGTTCATCTCATGATAGTCCTTCAGGGCAGGTCAAAATGATGCAATATTCGTCTGGAGCTCTGGTCTGGGTTGCTTTATGCACTCCACTTCATGGTGAGAATGTTGGTATTGGGGAAGTATTAACAGGCAGCATCATAGAACAGTTAACATCCCACAGTTCCAATTACTGCCTGTTCTCACCCAGAATCAGATCTCCTTGAGGAATGCACTTCACTTGTCCGTCCTTCTATATTACCCACCACATGCACCCGGGTCCTTGAGCAAAGGCAACCCCATGAGTGGGTTTGCCTTGGCTCGAGGCAGGAGTAACCCAGACTGTTTTCCCCAACATACTCCATGCACGCACCACTGGGACTTTGTCTCCTTCCACAGTATGGAGAAGCTCTGGCTGAGTGGGGCCAGCTCAATTGACAGACCCTCTAGTATTAACTAACCAAGTAACTTTTTCTAGATGTTGGTCCCAGTTTTTAAACGTGCCAACACCCATTACTTTGAGTGCGGTCTTCAGCAGCCCATTGCATCGCTCAACTTTGCCAGCAGCTGGTGGATGGTAAGGGATGTGATATATCCATTCTATCCCATGTTCCATAGCCCAGGTGTCTTATCAGGCTATTTCGGAAATGGGTTCCATTGTCCAACTCGATCCTTTCTGGGGTTCCATGGTGCCACAATATTTGCTTTTCAAGGCCCAGAATAGTGTTATGAGCAGTGGCATAGAGCACAGCATACCTTTCTAGCCATCCAGTGGTGGCTTCCACCATAGTGAGCACATAGCTCTTGGCTTGGTGTGTTCGCAGCAGTGAGATGTAGTCAATCTGCCAGGCCTCACCATATTTATATTTCAGCTGGCACCCTCCATATCACTGGGGTCTTTTCCGCTTGGCTTGTTTAATTGTGGCACGTCTCACACTCGTGGATGACTTGTGCAATAGCGTCCATGTCCTCAGTCACAAGCCCATTTATACGTCACATCCCTACCTTGATGGCCTGATGTATCATGGGCCCATCGAGCTAAGAATAATTCACCCTTGCGTTGCCAGTCCAGGTACACTGGAGATATTTTTACCTTCGCAGCCCAATCCACCTGCTGGTTGTTTTGATGTTCGTTATTGGCCTGACTCTTGGGTACGTGGGCATCTACATGGCTTACCTTTTCAACCAGCTTGTCTAATCGGGCAGCAGTAACTCACCACAATGAGGCAGCCCAGATGGACTTGTCTCTGCACTGTCAGTTATTTTCCTTCCATTGTTTTAGCCACCCCCAGAGGGCATTTGCTGCCATCCATGAGTCAGTGTACAGATAAAGTATTGGCCATTTCTCCCGCTCGGCAATATCTAAAGCCAGCTGGATGGCCTTTACTTCTGCAAACTGACTTGATTCACCTTCACCCTCGGCTGCTTCTGCAACCCGTCGTGTAGGATTCCACACATCAGCTTTCCACCTACGCTGTTTTCCCTACAAGACGACGAGATCCATTGGTGAACAAAGCATGCTGCTTCTCATTTTCTGGTAGGACACTTTATGGGGGGGGCCTCTTCAGCATGCAGCACCTTTTCACCTGGTGGCACTCCAAAATCTTTGCCTTCTGGCCAGTCCATGATTACTTCCAAGATACCCAGGCAGTTGGGATTTCCTGTTCTATCCTGTTGAGTGATCAGTGCAACCCACTTACTCCACGTTGCATCAGTTGCGTGGTGTGTGGATGGAGTCTTCCCTCTAAACATCCAGTTCAGCACTGGCAGTTGTGGTGCCAGGAGGAGCAGTGCTTCAGTGCCAACTACTTCCAAAGCAGCTTGAACTCCTTCATACACTGCCAGTATTTCTTTTTCAGTGGGAGTGTAGCAGGCTTCTGATCCTCTGTATCCTCGGCTCCAAAACCCTAAGGGTCGACCGCGAGTTTCCCCTGGAGCGTTTTGCCAGAGGCTCCAGGTAGGGCTGTTCTTCCCGGCTGCAGTGTAGAGTATGTTCTTAACATCTTGACCCATCTAGACTGGCCCAAGGGCTACTGCATGGACAATTTCTTGCTTAATTTGTTCAAAGGCCTGTTGTTGCTCAGGGTCCCATTCAAAGTCATTCTTTTCCCTGGTCACTTCATGTAGAGGGCTCACAATATGACTGTAGTCTGGGATGTGCATTCACCAGAAACCCACAACACCTGAGACAACTTGTGTCTTTTTTTTGCTAGACGGTGGGGACATCGCTGTTATTTTGTTAATTACAACTAATGGGATCTGGCGACATCCATCCTGACATTTAATTCCTAGGAACTGGATTTCTCTAGCAGGTCCCTTGACCTTGCCTCTTTTGATAGCAAACCTGGCTTTCAGTAGAGTTTGAATTACTCTCCTCCCTTTCTCAAAAACTTCCGCGGTGTTACCCCATACAATGATGTCATCAATACACTGCAGATGCTCAGGCACTCCACGTTTTTCAAGTGCAGAGTGGATCAGTCCATGGCAAATCGTGGGACTGTGCTTCCACCCCTGGGGCAGTCGATTCCAGGTGTACTGGACACCCCTCCAGGTGAAAGCAAACTCTGGCCTGCACTCCATCACCAATGGGATTGAGAAGAATGCATTGGTGATATCAATATCATCTGCACTGCTTCCTGCAGGGGCCGAGCTTACTGTAGGGCCTGTGGCAGAAGATGTAGCAGCCACAGAGCACCCAACTCTATGCCATGGTTTCATTCTGAGTAGGATGAGAAACTCAAAAATATTCAAAATACCCAATAACACATGTACAACTGTTGAGGTATCCCAAGAGTGTTCCAGAGTTATGGTGCCCATCACCAGGTCCCAGAGATCGGAAATGGGTGTAACTACAAGTGAATTTATTACACCATAGCCTAACACCAAGACACATAACAGGGCAACACCTCTAAGCCTATGGTCGAAAGCAATAAACTGTTCCAATCTGAACAGCAACAGCAACATTCTCCAAAAGTAATTCCAACACCAGATACCAAAGGAGTCCCCCGAGGGACCATCCTCCCCACATCACCATAGTGAGAGAGTGACTTATCCAGTGGGATCTGTTTAGATTTCAGCTCCAGGTTTCAAACACATGTTGGGTGCCAAATAAACTGTCTAAGTTAGCCAGCACTCAGGGCTATGCTGTAGCAGTCAGTATATCACCCAAGACTCCCTCCCCAGATGGGAAGGAGAATCAGGGAAAAAAAAAGAAAAGACCTGCAAGCTGGAGTATAGACAGATTTAATAGAATAACAAAACTGAAACAACAATCAACATAAAGCATAAAGGGTTCTACTCAGCCTGGTTCACAATGCTGACAGCAGGAACAGAGCACCACCAGCAAGGAGCCTCAGGGACAGGAGAAACTGTACCCTTACTGAGCTCCCTCCTTTTATAATGAGCATGATGAGGTGGTGTGGGATACACCTGTGAGTCAGCTGACCTGATTGGAACTCTCAGCTGACTTGGGGCTACTCATGGCCTGCCTGCATGGCTGGCCCATGGGTCTGTGCCTGGGGAAGCAGAATACCATTTCTACTGTGCTCTGTAGATCATCAGGAGAAAGGAAGGCTCACGCTTAAAAGGTAAACTACAGGACAAAACAAAGGAAGAAGTGAAAAATGACACTTTTATTTTACCGTGTATTTACTTTCTCAATCAAATCTTGAAAGTGTCAGGAGCAAATTAGCAAGGTCCTGGAAGGAAGAAATGGTCTACAACCTTTTGCTGTAGGAGGAGGATAGTTACCCCTTACAATTTTTTGTCTCTGCCCTGGTACTGGGGAGAGGAGTCACCAATACTTTTCCTGTGGAATAATCCTGCAGGTGCTTTTTCCTGAACTGTATTTTTTCATTGAACTTCGAATGTATTAATCTATTCACCGATGTATCCCTGCAAAAATATATTTAACAAAGATTTAGGCAAGGGAATTACAGTCAAAGCTAATGGCAGTATTCTTCCTTACTAATTACAGAATCATGGAATGGTTTGGGTTGGAAGAGGCCTTAAAGATCATCTAGTTCCAACCCCCCTGCCATGGGCAGGAACACTTCCCACTAGACCAGGTAACTTGTCTGTGAACACTACTTTTATGAGAAATTTCTCTTATGTTCGGGGGTGTGGGGGTGTGAGGGAAGCTGGTGTATTTTGCTTACAAAGAGAAATCAAAACAACAGTAAAAGGGTTTGAAGAGAAAAAAGTAATGAAAATATACTTCTAACAGACAAAAGGTAAATTCATGTAAACTGTAATTGTATGCTTTCCATATAATTTCCAAATATCATCCATGTTCAGAGAGGTGAAGAGATGTAGGAAATAATATTCTAATGTACTGTTTGTTAAATACCAGTGAAGAAGTACTGGAGTTGGGTAGTATTTTTTCTGCGCATATTTATATGCTGCCAAGTCTTTGGATAAACCATAACTTTTGATGGCCAAAGTATCTGTCAATGCTATACTTGCTTTTACAACTGAAGTAATAAAATAGCTGACTCCTCACCCTCAGAAATACCACAGATCTGAATACTACAAACAGGTAGTAAGGATATACTTTCCTATCATATATACTGGACAATTCATGTACGTAACTATTTGCAGTTTGAGGGCATAAGAGTGTAAGTAAATGTGCTGACTTCTGTATTTCTCATCATTTGCTAAGGATACATTGGATTTTTGAAGAACCACAGTGGTAAAATTTATTAAACTAGTTCTTCTTAAAAATACACTTCATACTTTTCCTTCCTCATTTGGACATTATTTTATAGTCGTAACTAATTTCACACTCAAGATCTAACAATACCCAACATACATGTAGCTGGACCATAACTCCTGCAACTTTCAGGATATATTTCTCTCCTGCTGAGTAGGTGTAAATTCTTTAAGATCTTAAACTGCTGCCATTCTGGTGCAGAGGGTAAGCAAATAAATAAAGAATAATAATAAATTCAGTATTAGCCTAGAAGAAATGGAGAGGCAAGCAAGCTATAAAATGTTTCTTTGATGAAAGAAACAACTGAAATGCCAAAACAATAGAAAAATGATTTCCCTTCTTTTTAAACAACTAAGACAACGTGCATTATGACTCTGAGATTTATTGCTTCAGTCAGTTCTGACTTATTAAAAAGTATGCCATCTTTCCTCCTTGAATGACAGAATGTTTTGACAATAGAAAAAAATCTCCTGGAAGTGTGCAGATAAAACCCTTAAAATGTAAGAGAGAAAAGGAATTTTTATGGAGGCCATTTAGGAAATGCTCCTTTCCTTTTTTTTAAAAAAAAAAGAGACAACATGCCTCCTTTGTGCAGCCAGCTGCAGCAGAGGACACCTGAGTGCATTACTCTCCCCTGTGAGACCACTGATACATCTCTTTCATGAACTCTTGCAAAACTGCTGCCTTTCCCTATGCTGACAGAGCAGTTGCTGCCACGAGTGCGAGTGCAGCTCTGGCCAGAGACTGTCTGTCTGTCTGTCCCCCTGCCCTCTGCCAGCGGGCACAAGCAGAGCCTGTCAGCCCTGTTGAGGCAGGCCACGGGTTTGCAGAGTATGTACGAAAAGTTTTAGATTTCCTTCTATGCCACGCACAGGATATACACGGAGTGGTTAATTAATAAGCTGATTCTGAAAATCAAGTGTGGCCTTCCAGCTCAGATTTTTTTCCTTGTGATTTCTCAAGGTGTGCGTTGTGCTCTTCATAGTGCTCCCCGTGAGGTAAAGGCATAGCTGTACAGGAGAAGGCTTCCTCAGGTTTATGTAGTTCCTATGAAGCCCGTGAATCAGCTGTCAGAATTCCAAGGGCTAACTGCAGTAGGGAGCAGGGTGGGAAGCAGGGGGGGGAAGGGGGTTTCTTCCCTATGGCATCACTCAGGGCACTGCAGCCCTGTTTAACTCTCAGACTGAAGATGCTGGGCATCTGGGGTGTAATGGAGTGCCTACATCTGTGTGGCTAAAATTGATACCAAGCAGTGCCCAATGTTGATTTTGAGCGCTTCTGTCTGAGATGATAACAATGACAAACAAGGGCCTAAATGTCTGCCTGTGCACAGGCCCAGGAAAAGGCATGCCGTTGCCTTTGGGGCTATGTCTGGCTGGAAACCAATCACCAGCAGTGTTCCTCAGGGTTCACAATCTAGGGCCACTGAATGTGTTCATCAATGATCTGGGTGCAGGACTGAATGCACTGTTAGCCATTTTGCTGATAATACCAGACTGGGAGGTGCTGTTGACTCTCTTGAGGGACAAAGGGCCTTGCAGAGGGGTCTAGAAAGATTGCAGGACTGGGCAATCATCAATGGCATGACATTTAACAAGTCCAAATGCCAGATCCTAGGACACCTAGGACAGAGTAACGCCAGGCATGAGTACATACTGGGAGAGAAGTGGCCAGAGAGCAGCCCCACAGAAAGAGATCTGGGGGTGCTGGTTTGACACTGAGCCCGACATGGTTCAGCAGTGTGCCCTGGCAGCCAAGAGGGCAAACTGCATCCTGGGGTGCATCAAACGCAACATCACCAGCCGGTCAGAAGAGGGGATTATCCCACTGTATTCAGTGTTGGTGCAGCCTCACCTTGAGTGCTGTGTGCAGTTCTGGGCCCCATAACTTAAGAAGTATGTGGAGGTCCTTTGAATGCATCCTGTGGAAGGCAGCAGTGCTGGTGAAAGGGCTGGCAGGAATGTCCTTACAAGGGCAGGCTCAGGACTCTGGGTTTGTCTAGTCTGAAGAAAAGGAGGCTGAGGGACACCTCATGGTATTCAGTCCCCTGAGCTGCAAGATTGGGATGGAGATCAGAATAATCCCCTCCTAATCCAGGAAATAGTAGTGAAGGACCTGCTGAGTCAATTGGACACCCATATGTCTGTGGGATCAGATGAGATCCACCTGAGAGTGCTGAGGGAGCTAGTGGAGGAACTTGCATCAGCAAGTTGGATGATTGGAGACTTGCCAGTGTGACACTCATCTACAAGAAGGTCAGGAAGGAGGATCCAGGGAACTACAGGACTGTCAGCCTGACCTTGGAGCCAGGGAAGATTATGGAATGGTTTGTCTTGGGGGAGATCACGCGGCAAGTGCAGGACAACAGGGGGATCAGGTCCACCCAGCATGGGTTCACGAAGGGCAAGTCCTGTTTAACCAACCTGATCTCCTTCTATGATCAGGTGACCCACCTAGCGGATGAGGGAAAAGCAGTGGATGTTGTCTACCTGGACTTCAGTAAGGCATTTGACACTGTCTACCACAGCATTCTGCTGCAGAAGCTGGCAGCTCATGGTCTAGACAGGTGGACTCTTTGCTGGGTTTTGCTGGGTTAAAAACTGGCTGGATGGCCGAGCCCAGAGAGTTGTGGGGAATGGAGTTAAATCCAGATGGAAACTGGTTACAAGTTTCCCCCCCCTCCCCTCCCCTCCCCCCCTTGCCCTCCCCTCCCCTCCCCTCCTCCCCTCCTCCCCTCTTCCCCTCTCCTCTCCTCTCCTCTCCTCTCCTCTCCTCTCCTCTCCTCTCCTCTCCTCTCCTCTCCTCTCCTCTCCTCTCCTCTCCTCTCCTCTCCTCTCCTCTCCTCTCCTCTCCTCTCTTCTCCCCTCCCCTCCCCTCCCCTCCCCTCCCCTCCCCGTTGGGCTAAAGGATGGGAAAGTCAGACAGGACAGCACAGCAGGCTGCATTGGCTGCCCTACCCAGCCCATGAGCTGTGGGTCTGATCAGCAGAAGATGAGGCAGAGTAGGTGAAACGGCAGGATGAGGTGTTTGGTCTCATCAGGAGGAGAGGGCTTTTTCTTGGGGCTGTTTGAAAGCAATGTGAAGGTGGCAGTGTCCTAGCTGCTGCTGGGGCAAGGCAGCGGGCACTGACTTTTTATCAAGCTAGTCCCAGTCTTAAAGTCGCATTATTTCTTAAGCCTGAGCTGCTGAATGGCACTGGAGCAATCTTTAGGTATTTCTAGATAAATGTTTGTGTGAAAAGTCATTTTTTTTCTCAAAGTTTAGCCTCTTGTAAATTGGACCAACCTGCCAGAGGAATGGAGAAGACTAAAAATGAAAAAAAAGATAGAGTGTTTATGGCCAAATTTAAATTTTCTTCTTCGCATCATGAAGAATAAAAAGCTTCTCAAAGCTTGGTCAAATTTTCTCACATGGAGGAAAAACTTCATATATACTAGTATTTCATTCTCAGCAGCAGCTGAAGTCCAGGTGCATGGAAACTCTGTGGAAATACTTGGAAACTTTGAAAGTATTTCGTGGAAAGATTTACAGAAATACAGCATAATTTTCTTCAAATATGACTATTTCAAAGTCTCAGAAAAACTCATCTCTAAGAAGGAAAACTCAGGCAGAAGATTAAACAGTTTCTTCAAATATTCACAGATTCTATTGTTAGAATGTCCGGAACTTTTAAAAAATAAGTAGGAAAGAAGAACTGCTAAAACCAGAAGCTAATTATTGTAAGGCAATGTCATTTTCACTAGTGAATGAGTATTTCATACACTACGAGTTTTCAGACCCTGAGAAATAAAAATACTAACCTCTTATTTCAAAGATAGGAAAACGGGTACAAAAATCACGGGTGATGTTTGGAATTTGTTAGTTCTGCAAATCAGCTTGGTCTGGTTTGGCAGGAGTGATCAAAAAGAAAAATGCCATATGATTGCTATGACTTACTCCTTCTGAAAACACAGATCATATTGTCTATAATGTAAATATGACTGAAAAACCTTTTTTATCAGTATGTGGTTTCTCAGATGTGATTCACAGAGGACACAGTAGGAAAGAAGACTCATTGTGTGCAACTGCAGTTTTGCCAAGGAAGGAATGCTGCTGGGGAGGTTTCATATCCACAATGCTATTATTGCTACATTTCAAAACTCATAAATAAAAAATATGCTGGTTTGGGTTTTTTAATATAATATTTTCAGCATCTTCAGCTGAAACTGCAAAAATATCTGCAAGGATTTTTGGGAAGCGAAACTGAGTGATATATCTAGATAAACTCAGAGTAATTAGACAGAAATTACAAACTGACATAATCAGTCTGCTGGCATAAACTGTGCTTTCTCTATGGTCAGAAAAAACACTGGAGGAAATAACAGCCACTGATAAACCTGGCTAAGAAATGAAAGCATTACTCAGTGCTCAGTATTTTTGAAAAATTCCTGTAGGGGTGTAGTGCCACAGAGCTGTGTAGGAGATGTGCAATCGATTTCTGGTGGTAAGACAATGAAATGTTAGAAGTGGGTGCAGGAAAACTAGCATTCACTGGCAACAGGACAGAGTTAGAAATATTGGACCATAAGGCATCTCAGGGAATTATGTCATACAGTTGTTTTCAAAAACAAATCTAGTCTTAGTTTGAGAGTACTGCACTTACTTGAATATAAGGCAACACTTATGTTTCTTCATCTATTCCAGGAGAAAAAATGGTGAATGTAAATTCCTCCAGAATTCGTCCAGGCCCACCTGATATGACAGTGAAGATTTTTCTAGACTGATGAAAATGCAGAGAGAAATCTTGGGCTCAGGAAGAAGGATGCCCTTTACTGTCTTCCCCTCTTTTCTCTATCTCATTTATAAATTAAATGCAGATCCTGCAAGGGAAAATGATGGAGAAGTGATCCCACTCACTAAAAGAAGCATGTATGTGGGGAGGGAGATGTGTGATTAGACAGGAGAAACAAGGGCAAGGAAAAAGCATAAAGGAGTAGGAGGAAGGAAGAGACAATAAATAGCAGGAGTGCCTGAGAAGTGAGGGAAATGTGAGGTGCTAGCTCCCTCATCTTCAAAGGGAACAAACAGCCTCAGTTTCCTTAGGGATTTTGGAGTTTACATTCATCTGGTATTAAAGCAAATGGCAGCTGATGTGAGGGAGCAGCAGAGGTACCTCAGCCCAGAGCCCTGAAGGAACTAGTGTCTGCAGGCTGCAAGCTGCCGGAGGAAGGATGTCTCTCCCACATGAAGGCAGTGATGGCTGCCACCTGTGATTAGTTTTCAGTCATTGTTTCTTTTGCACCCAGTCCTTATTTTGGAAGGCTGCTCTTGAAGCTACCAGCTCCCTGAAGATGAACAGCCCTTGGAGTGCCAGGAAAAAATATTTAAAGTGAGTTTATACTCATTTATTCTTTTGCCCTTTAATAGCTCTTTTTTTTTTCTCCCTTGCTTGTGTTAACCTCACCCAAAATGTTTGGAGAGCATAATAAATAGCATGTAGATTGGATTTTAGTTTGATAAACAAGCCAGCTTTTATTTTTCTGCTCTCAAATAACTGCTCTGAGGTTCCCTGAACATCCTTAGAGTTTCTCTCTGGTTTTGGTGCAGCTAGAATTCCTTGGGTTTTTGAATGCGCTGACTAGAGCTGAACAAGGAATTGCAGTTCAAATATTTTCAGTGCTTTATCCAGTGAAATGAGATTTCCCTGTCTCTTACAAGCATGTTTGTCTTCTCTGTCAGAATGGTAGCTCCTAACCAATGTGCGATCAACCAGTACAGATGTGGTTTTGCTTGGAAAAAACAGAGGCACCATGGGACGTTAGGCAAAATGCGGACCCTTGGAGTGCTTCTTGCTTTTCCAGCTCTGTTCTGCTCTTCCAGGACTTCAGCCAGGCCGGTGGCCATGTCAGTACACAGCAGGCTTGAGATTCAGACAGCACAGCCATCTGTGGTTTTTTTCCAGCTACAGGTATCCCACCAGGAGGTTCAACCCAACACTCCTGTCAGAGATACCGACACTGCTGCCAAGTTTACAGCTGTTGCCCTAGCTGGTTGGCCATTTGGCACAAAGGTTTGGCAGCTCAGTCATTGGCTATGAATATACCTGCCAGGAATATACTACTTCAGAGGAGCAAATAAGTTTTTCTCCTGCACCACACTGTGATTTGCCCGGCCTGAAGCCATCCATCTCTTGTTTGATTGTGGCATTGCCTGGTGTGGCTCCATTGTGGAGTAAAAGCTGCTGACCTGCTGATAGTTTCCATCAACCAGCATGCTCTGCAGCTCAAGACTGCCTCCACCACAGTGCTCTAGACAAACGAGTGTTCTAAAATGGCAGGGGGGGAAAAAACCCAAACCAAAACAACCAACTTACAGATGAATCTCTTGTAATCACTGTTAAATTTCTCTATGTTACATTACTTCAGTCTTCAAGATGAGGTGATTTTGTATTGTTTCTCCTGTTAATGTCTGTGATTTAATCACCTAGCTTGCTGTCTTGGTATCTGCATGTATAGTTCAGCCTTAGCTGATGACTGTCACTATGTTTTTGTATCACATATTAATTTGGGGAATGGCAAGACAGAGAAGTGATTTCACTAAGCTTGGCAAGCATAAACAAATGCTTTTTCCACAAGACAAATAATGTTAACTCAACCAAATCAACCTGGAAACTGATCAAAATTGTAAAAGTGTGTAACTGAGACAAAGCTTAAGGCTTAAAAGAAAGCTCAGTCAGACCTGGAGGAACAGTAACAACAAATATGGAAGGGAAGTAATCAATTATGTGGAGCTTCTAAACTTAACTGTAATGATCATTTAACATCTATAAATTCAGAAAGCATGTTTAAGTCAAGAATTAAGAGGAACTAAAGATGAACCATGAAATGTACTGGGAGTGATGCTTTCTTTGTCCCTACAACAGTTCCCACACACAGGATCTTATCTATCCCAGGACTCATTGTATTATAGAGGAGCATGAAATATATAGGGCATTTCACAAGCCAGTAAAGACACTCTGGTACCCCACAGAGGGTTGTTCTGGAGATAGCAGTGCTGCTTTGCCCCTGGATCCGTTCACACCTCTCATTGTCAAGTGAACATGCAATTCTCTTCCCCAGGGCTCAGTGCATGTTTGGTTTCTTTTATATTTTTTTCTTTTATCTTCAGTCTCAGGGATTTCTGGTTTTGCACCCATACAAAAACATACTTCATGCGAGCCAAATACGTGAATAAGTTGAAAGGCAGAGACAGATGGAGCCATCTCTGTGATATCTAAACAAAATACTCCGGACATAATGAAATACTAAAGCCTTTGCATTAGTGTGTGAGCTTGAGCTGAAAGAACAAAAATCATGCAATGGATTTACTCACATGTGGATTTAGAGCCTTAGTTTCTTTGCTCTTGACCTGCTGTTACTGCAAGCAAAACGTCATGTGGGACTTTTAAAAGCTAATTGATCTAAGCTCCTTGTTACTTGACATCAAGAAATATAAGCTATGTGTTGTTTACACTTGCCTAGTCTGAATTATTTTTTATCACAGTCTCTTTCACCCTTAGCATTCTTATCATTTGGATCAGAGAACTCTTGTGGATCTTCATCTTTCCCCCACTAACACTGGGGACTGCCTCAAACACTTTTACTGAGAGAAGCCTGTATGCCTAATTTGATTTTTAGTGGGAAATACATAAAGCTTCATAGGTTTTAGAGTTAGCACGTGAAACCCAACCAAGAAATCACAATGGCAGCCCAGAAAACTAATGGTGCTTCATCATAACTATGTGTGTTCTGAGCATTGCCCACAAAAAATATTAAACTGTTGCCATTCAGTCTGAAGTTTTTGTAGCTCAGTGACTTTATGAGGTAGCGTGTGAGAAATTGAAAACTGATCTCCCTTGTGAGGCAGTCTGCCTTACTCCTACTGCTAGGAGTGATTCGTGATAGGTTTCTTATGCTTATTTTTGTTTGGAGGTGTTCGTTGGTATTTAATTTGTCATCTTCACTCTTCCCATGGCTGATTACTTTCATAGGTCAAAATGTTGAAGGGAGGGTCTCTAAAACATGTGCACATGTGAATTAAAACAGCTTTTGAAAATGTCTGTCTTTACTCTGGGGAGATCAGGTTGTTGGGTAAATCCTTTTGCTGTCTTTCATTCCAGCCTTTTTGTGGAATACGCTTGGTCCCAGGTAGTACAGATCTGATAAGAGGAAAAACAGCTTTTTGTTAAAGTGACAGCTGTGAACATGCCATTGTTGCTTCTGTCAGGTTTTACAATGATGTAACACTGATGGGTAAAACTTGGTTCTTCTTCCATTTTTATGTGGGGATTGACATCTAGTATCTTACTGATATCTCTCTTTTATGCTCATTAATATGTCTCTGGTGACTACAACATTGCTTCGGCAGGAAAATACCACGAAAATATTGAAAGTGGTCCTTGTGCAGCAAGGAGCTGGGATGCACCTGAGGTATCCCAGTGCCATTGACAGTGTCTAGAAGCAGTTACACCTAACATCTATAAATTCAGGAAAACTTGGGGAGTGAATGGAAGTGTTTGCTGAACCTCAGATGAGGTAGGTAGTAGGTGGTGCTGGAGCTCAGGCTGCTCTGTTGAATTACAAGCAGCAACACATGCTATCTGTTTGCATGGTACCACTGAATGATGGAGCCAAACCCTGCGGGATCTGGCAAGCTGGCAGCGCTGGCTGTTTGCAGCACTACTGGCATGGACGTGCATCTGCATTTTGGGGGGCAATTTTAGAATGGCTGCTGCGTCTCCTTCCTATTCAGTCAGCAGCGCTGTCGGCTTCGAAGCGTTTGCAAAGCAGGCGGCGCAGCCATGTTTCGAACAGCTGCCGGTGGAGCGGGGCGTGCCCCCCGGGGCAGAGGGCCGCACTCCGGGGCTCCCCCGCCGCTCTCGGCCGCAGGAGCGCGCACCCGCCCACCTTTCCCCGCCGAGCCGCAGGGCGCACCGCCCGCGGCGGGCGCGGGGCACAGCGGCGGGTGCGCGCGGCGTTGCCGTGGAGACGGCGCCGCAGGGGACGGGGGCGGGAGGGGGTGGTCCGGGCACCGCCAGCGCCCTGAGGAGACGCACGGAGACAGCCGCGCCGCGGCTGGGCCCTGCCCCCCACCCTGGCTCTCCCCCCACCGCCATTCCCTATTATAGAAGAGCTTCCGGCGGCGTGGACCACTCTGACATCATCCCCCGCACCCCGGTGACGTCAGCACCGGGAGCGGTGCGTGACGTCGGTGCGTAGGGGAGCGCGGTGACGTATGCTATTTAAAGCTCCCCGGGCGGAGGATGGAGGCAGAGTCCGGAGGTGCTGCCGGCAGCAGCGGCGGCGGAGTCGTGCGCGGGGAACTGTAGGGCGGGGCGGCCGCGGCTCGGTCCGGCTCTTGCCGTCCTTTTTCCCGGGAAGAGCGGGACGAGGCGCGGGCTGCGCGCAGCGGCTGCGCTTGCCCACCGCGAGGGGACGGGCGGGCGGTGGCGGAGGTGTGAGGCGGAGGCGGGGGCTGCGAGCCGGCAGAGGTAGCGGCTCGGGGGCGCCGGAGTAGCCGGGCACCGTCTGACGCGCCGTTCCTCCTTTCCCTTCCTCTCTGCGTCCCATCGGCGGGGCTGAGCCCGCGGTCCCGCCGCAGAGGAACGCGGGCTCGGCGGCGGCAGCCCCTCCCGCCGCCCACTGGCAGCCGCCGACCCGCCGCGCCCCAGAACGATGCCCGCCCGCTCGCCGCAGAAGAAGGCGTGACGGCGAGGAGCGGACCCGCCGCCGCGGGAAGGAGGAGCGGCGCGCCGTACCTCCGCAGCCGGGGGTGGGCGGGCGAGCGGAGAGGGAGAGCGCGGCGCCCCGGTGCCCGCGGGGAACGCGCGGCCGCAGCCCGCCGCGAGCCGCCGCACGCCGGGAGCCCGATGCCAGCGCCGGTGCTGCGGCTCGCTCTGCCTCCTCGGGAGAATGCATCCGTGCCCGCCGGGCTGCCGGCGGGGGTGCTAGGGAGAGCGGCGGCGTGGAGCCCTGCGCGCACCGCCTGCCCCATCCCACTCCGCCCCTGAGCTGCACGGAGCCCTCGGCGGCCGCTCACGTCCCGGCGAGAAGCGCCGCAGCCGCCGCCAGCCCCTCTCGGAGAAGGCGAGCTCCTGCCCGTCCGCTCGCAGGAGGGGACACGTCTGCCCCCGGAGGCGCCGCCCGCCCGGGGGCCGGAGCCGCTGCCTGCGGGCGCCCGGCGGGGCCGGCGGCCATGGGAGCCCGGCCCGCGGGGGGCGCTCCCTAGGGCGCGGGCGGCCCCGCTCGGCCCGGCAGCTGCGAGCCGGCGGGCGGCCCCCCGGGCCTGCGCGGCGCGGCGAGCTCTGCGTAGCGGCCCGCCGCCACGGGTCTGCGGAGCTGCCAGCGCGCCCAGGAGCGCCCCGGGGACGCGGCCCGCGAGGCACCGCCGGTGCCCGGCGCCGCCGTCGGCCGCCATGGGGTAAGGATGTCGCGGGGGCCGCCGGGCTGGTGCCGGGGCGGGGGGCGGAGGCGGCTGCCGCCGGAGCTGCCGCTGTAGAAGCGGGCGCTGCTGCATGCGCACCGGGGCGAGCGGTTCTGCTGCGGGGTGCACGGGGAGCGGGAATCCGCTGCGGTCGGTGCTGTGCATCAGACCGGTGAAGGAACAGCAGTGCTCGCCGAGAGGGGCGCACCGCCGTCTGCAGAGGCTCGCCTCGCCGTCGCCACAGCCGGTCCCTGGCAGAGCCGTCCGGGCTTACCCATCCCCACCGGGAGGGCCTTCCCCGGGTCGTTACGGGATGGTCAGTGTGGCCAGGTGAAACTTCAGAGCAGCAGGGAAGGGTGGCTTTAACTCTTCTGGGTCTCCAGAGGATGTAAAACGGCACGTGAATTTCCCAATGAAGTGAAGGCGGCTCAAAGGGAATTTGCTAGGTCCCCTAGTATTTGGGACATCCACGTGAGGTTTTGAGGAAATTAGAAGGAATATAATCTTTAATCTGATCGCATCTAAATTAGTAGATTAAAAAGTGGCATAGATACCTGTGAAAACTTTCCTCGGTTGATATCCTTAGCAATTTGTGTAGTGAGATGAGAAAATAAACCCTGCTACCAGGCTTGTGTAGATAGCCCCTGAATGGAATGGAAACTCATCCATGTTCAAAAGCGACAGAAACCTGGTGTGATTTGGCCATTTGCAAGGGGGAGGCAGACCTTTAATGCATTCACTGGATGCTGTTTTTCTAAGGCTTTACAACGTAGTTCAGAGTACACAAGTTACAAATCACATCCTTTGTATTTTGGTCATTCGGGAATTCGAATGTGAAATTGTTGTATTAATATGGAAGTCAAAATTGTTTCTTTCCTCAAGCTGTTAAGGACACTTTGAATTCTTCAATTATTTAACATTCTTGCATGTGGGGTGATAACAGCTGCATCCTTGGCTCTGTCTTAGTCACTGGGGTTCACTGTAAAAGATATAGGAAGGAATGACTTCTTAGGCTAGCTTTTATTTCCCTTCCATTAAAATTTAAAAAAAAAAAAAAGAAGAAAAAAATCACAAACAGAACAGCCGCCATCTACATATTCAAGAAAGTGACAATGTGTTTCAAAACCCTACCAAATAGCTAAATGGTATCACAATGTTTTGGGGATATATTCTTAAAACTGTTAAGCAGACACAGAATTATGTAGCTTTTAAAATTCAAATAATAGAAAACATATTTGTTTAAAATCGGTACTGTGTTTGTAGATACATCAAAGTGTATCATATTACAAATACAGAGAACTGTTGAGTGTACATTCTTTCTCCAGAATTAAATTGACCATTTCTGAAGACAGAAACCTGACTTAAACAAAAGAAAGACTCCCCCATTTCGTCAGCTCTAGTACTCCTAGTGTTTTAATGTCATAGCTTCTTAATGAACAGTACAAATCTCTCTCTGTAGAGGGAGTTGAAATAATCCTAAATGCTGAAGTAGATGGTATGATGACTTGAGTAGTATCTTGGCACACAGGCTCACAGGAGGGCTGAGGTTGGAAGGGACCTCTGGAGGTCATCTTGTCCAACCCTTCTGCTCAAGCAGGGCCGCTCAGCCAATTGCCCAGGACTGTGTCTGGCTCCTTCTAGCATTACTCCGGTGAGTGAGAGGCTCTGTTCAAGGGGAATAACTGCAGCCATCTCACCTGAGCCCAGAGGTGCTACAGGATGCAGTCCTCCTTATTGAGGTCAATAAGACAAAACTTACGGCAGAGGTTTTGAGTACTCTTTAGACAGTACACGTTAAGGTACTGCAGTACAGGATTCCTTTGCAGACCATCTTCTGACAGGTTGGACAAAACTAGAAATGTAGGTGTGTGTTACTGATAAGCTTCCTGCTTTCTAAGTGTGAGTGAGCACGTCCATGCCAGGGCCAGCATCAACTCAGTGGATCTGCAGTTAAGTATCAGACATTAGCTAGTGTTCAGAGCAGAGGTTTTGATTCAGTACCTATTTTGTATTAGCAGCTAAATGTAGTTGCCCATGGGTTTTGGAGTATTTCTAGATCAAGGTGTACTGGACTCCTAACACTACAGTTGTAAAAATAGTCTTCTGATACTCTATGAAGGTCTTAAAATTGAGTGCTTAGAAGCAAGTTGCAAAATTGTTGATAATCTATGTACCTGGTCACATGGGGGTCTGTGTACTCTATTCTGTGTTGGAGGGATACTGCTACCCTGTATAAGCTTGTAGAGTGAGCTTGTAGTACCTGGCTAGTGAAGTGTTTGCCTGTTCCAGTGGTCAGAACACAGAAAACTTGAGGGAGAGGAGTTGGCTTGCCAAACCAGCAATGGCTTTCTTAGTCGCATTTGTTATAGCAAATAATTCATTATTCTGACAGTGTCGCTCAGCCTGCTTGGCACATCGAATACCGTCAGGCAAGCCAGGTAGTTATGCACTCTGTGTGGTGGGTACCAAGCTCTGGGTGACTGGTCTTTGGACCAGTGCTGCTATTAAGTATTTGTTTTGAGAAACTTGAAACTAGAGAATGCTGTATAGGGTGCAGTGGTTCAGGAGATGTTCTTCTTCGTGCTGTATCCCATGTGTCTGTGGGTGTCTCTTATCTCATGAGAGAATACAAACAAATCAACCTCTGGGGACTGTATAGGCCAGGTGTATCAAATGTCCACTCTTGCTTCTCTACCTGCCAGTCTGTCTCTCCTCTCACAGTTCCTCATCCCTGCATAAACCTGGCATAAAGACGAGTTCTTATCAATAATCACTGTTGAGTGACATAACTATTTATTTCTGCAGGCCCTTCTGTTGGGTTGACCACACTGAATATAGCATTCTTTAATAGGAAAACATAGATTTTTGTGTAAACAAGATGACCTCAGTATGTTCTGCCCTTGTTCATAACATGTCTTTTGTATTCCCAGTATTGGGAAATACAGAATCTGTTGGTATTATACAATCAGTCTTCTCTGAGCAGAGGTTTGATTACATTAAAAAACCTCAAGAAGTAGATCTTAAGTAAACCTACTCAGGATGTATATTGGTCGCCTAGATAATTGTATACATTGACCAGGTAAATTCTGTGTTAAAGCTACAAAACGTCGCTGTATATTGCGGGTCATTGGTTCTACTATTACTTTTAGCTGTGGGCAGGAGAGTTAGAGGTTGTATTTGTGGATTGTGATGCAGTCGTTGCTTAGGCTGAAATGAATACCCTTCAAGCTGAACACAGTATGGAAGCTGCACAGCCATGAATTCTGGCAGGGGTAAGAAGTTGGTGTCCTGTTAAATGTAATCTCTTGGATTAATTCCTGGTTTATTAATGGGTAGGCTCTCTATAACTACTTTCCTTTATGGCCTTCTGTGCTGTGGGTGAGTATCCAGATTTATTTTACTAGCTTTTCCCTTCACTCGTGCTGAATGATAAGGAATTACAAGGTAAAAGCTTCTGTAAGATGTACTGGTCTCTGTCATGTCACGTTAATCAAGGTGTCTCTATAAAGGCTTCAGCTTCTCTTCACTTTTGTTGAGCTATATTTAGTATGTTATCTTCATAAAGGTGATTATGATATGTGTCAGTTTGAGATAGCAGAATTAGAATACTAGGGTTCTTAAGATGGCTGGAGAATATTGTGGAAGATGAATATTTCAGGATGCACTTATTAGTGCTGTAGTTGCCTAGAAATAAGTATTTTATTTTAATTTTTGGCAGTTGGGAAAATGTCTGTTGCTGGTTGATCCACTCCTAGCTCTTAACCTTTTGGAAGGATGGGGAGTTAGTCAAATGCATTTTTGTAAAGTACTCAGGATGCAGGGGCCCATTTTAAAGACAGGATACTATAGTTGCAGGGCAATTGACAGATCATGCTAATTCTGAACTGTAGGATGTAATAATTTTTACAAAGCCCATTTGAAGTTCTAAAATCTAAAATATGTGGAAATTTATACAGTTTGAACATGTGGGGTAGACAAATCTTGCTGTGGGAATTGGTTTTTGTTTGCTCCCTGTTGACTTGCTTTTTTAGATGTTTCCAAGCCACAGTCTTGTCCTTAAACTTTTCAATTTTCTTTCTCTAGCTGGGTAAGAACACAGGAACACTATAAAGCTGCTGGGAGCATTGTGGACTGTTGAACTCGACTTCACTCAGGTTCTTTAACCTGTCTTTTGCCCTCCCACAAGGCTTAATGATAGCTCTCCCAAAACTTCATCTTTGCAACAGTTCCATCAGTTGTGCTCCTCTGGCACAGAAATATTGCAGATAATAGAGCAGAAGGTACAGCTTCTTGGCAGTAGTTCAGTGTTAGTGCAATTCCTGGCCATCTTGCTATCTCGGGTGAAGTCAGAAGCTTATTGTGTGAGAGCAATGGCAGCAATATGGAGAGTGTAGCAAAAACAGATCAACGTCACCTACCATAGATAACACCCACAAAACTTTATCTGAAAAAATTAGTAAGGTATAAATACCTAGACAGATGAACTGTATGTAAATCAGGTTGAAATGGTTAATGAACCACAATCAGGCAGCAGTGTGTGGAGACCTCTACCATGCTCAAATTATTTTCTGTCACTTTAGTTTTATGACCATGAAATAAGCATGAGAAATCTAAACTAGCTCCTCTGGCCTGGCAACACATAAATGAGTCAACTGACCACCATGAGGTATGATTTCCATGCTGATCTAGTGAAGGTATTTGTAATGCCTTAAGGCTGAAGTTGATCTCTCTCAGTATTTCCATGCATTATAAAGATTATGTAGACCAGGTCTTTGGGAGAAATCCTAGTTCTACTGAAAAGAAACATTACAGTCCTTCACATTCATAATGTTGAGATTATTTTTGATCTCAGTGTCTCATGGCAAACATCAGGTGAATGATTTTTGTCTGTGTTCTTTTGATTTCTCTCTCCCAAACAGTGCTTGCCTTACCACGGTTCCTGTTATCTTTGCAGGACTCGTAACCAGATGTCGAGCCAATACTTGAGGAAATACGCAGTCTCAAAGCCATAGACATTGTAATAGCTGGAAATAGTGTAACAGGCCCACACTTCTGATCAGGGGAGGCAATGACACCTAACTGGCATTAGAGTGTTTCTGCCCACTAGTTACTAAAAGTAATAAGTAGAATTCAGATACCACTTTTATAGGGATTTTATTGGAAAACATTTGGTTTTTATTGTTGTCTCTTATGACCGTAATTTGATTTAAAGCTCTTAGCTGGTCACTCTTTAAATCACAGCTTTCCAAATGTATGTCTATGCGTTAGTGTACTACGAAGAGACTAGCCTTATCTTGTTATGTAACACTAATTTATTGGTAGTTTCTCATTAGTATAGGAGCCTGGGACATCATTTTAGGTGAGTCTATAGTTTTCCAGTGTATTCCAGACCAGTGTCCATCTAAACAATGCAAACACTTATTACAGTTTAGAAACTTAGTTCTACTCTTCTAGGTATCTTTAATTTGAAGCTGTTGAGGCCTCAAGTAATTACTGAGAGTTGATGTCTCACTTAGCAAGAGAGCAAGTGTGATGTAGAGATACCCAATGAGGGAGAGACCAGATCTGGAACAGAACTTACATCAGTATATGTATACATATGCACACATAAGTTACGTGTGCTTGTGTTTTAACAATGTACTCTTTGTATCTGAGACAGTCCTGCACTCCACAAAAATCTCAGGCTTCCCACATGTGTGGTTATAGTGTCAGTAACAAGAAACTGTAACAATGAACAAAGGGACAAAGTACTTTGTATTATTTAAAGTAAAACCAAAAATAGGCGTACCCAGTGCCTCAGTCTGTCTTTTTTTCTTTCCCCCCCCCCCTTTTTTTTTAAAGCTACCGTGTTAGGTTGAAATGTGTATTTAAAAGCCTTACTTAGGTGAAAGCCTTCAGTAAAATATTACAGGAGCATTCTTTCTAGTTCAGTATTTCGTGCTATTCTCCCTGTGAGGCTTTTTCAGATGTGTATTAAAGGTAAGGTGCAGTGGGTGTGGAAGCATTGCACTATGAAAAATCCACTTTTAGATCCCATTTTGATAATAGGTTTCTTTTCCCCCATTCTGTTGCCAGTTATTTTAGGTTTTCTTTTTTCCAAGGTTGGGCCATGTGAGGTCCACCAAAACTAGCATTGTGTTCAGGACAGGGAGGTTAGAGGGGAGAGGAGGCTAGAGGGAGCTGTGGTTTTATTCCATGTGGGTCTTGCACCATGCAGTGTTTGACTCTGTTGTATCTATGCAGGGCTCTGGTAGTGGTATTATTGTCGTCTTCTCCATTCTACAAAGTAATGGAACTGTGTTTGAATACTGTATTGATTTTCTGGAACTGCATCACAAATATGCTTCTGGCAACATGCTGCATTCTGACATGCTTCTCTGGTGGCAAGTAGTGGTGAATGCTGGTCATCATTAAAAAAACAGTGTCTAGGGAGACACTGTTTAAACATGCAGTAGATGATGATGGATTGCCAGATACAAGCATATATTGACATTTCTAGTATTTAGTCATGATTTTTTTTTTTTTAGCTATATATACCAAGTGTAGATGCAGTCTGCATCACTCATTTTGACTAACGGATTTTACCTGAATAAAGAGGAAAGAACTTGAAATGTATAGCTCCTTTTGGGTTTTTCTTCTTCCTCCTTATAAATGCAAATGATTCACAGGCACTGTTTTGTCCATCTTTGTGGCTGCTCATTGTCAACATCTTGATCGTTAAGTTTTCACTGAGCTTGCCACCAAAAAGTGGGAACAACAGAAGACAGGGGCTGCTTTTCCCTGTTGTCTATTGCAGCACAAACATTTCTGCAGTGAGCAACCACAGTACTGTAACTTAGCTGACTGCATGCCTGTACAAATACAGGGGCTGGCACAAGGGAAGTGTTGTTACTGGTAAAATAGTATATATCCCCATCCTTCCAAAAGATAAAGAGCTAGGAGTGGATCAACCAGCAATAGAATATGGGCATATATTATTCCATATGCTTATTTTTATTGGCATGGAAAACACTTCATACCCCAAGAATCCTTGACATGGCTGCACACTCCACAGTAAGTCATGTGTCAGAGTAACACTGGTTTCTCTGGCACCACACAGTACATTCTTTTAGATTTTTGTACAGACAAGCCAGGGCTAGCAGGCTGTTGGAAATGGACAAGCATTGGAATTGGAATCCTTACAATAGGAATTGTAAGAATACATGTCGAAGATTATTTCACCAACACTTCAGTGTAAAGTGTTGACCATTTAAAGTTCCTTTAGTTTTCAGAACTCGAGGAAGATCTCATTGCGTGTCCTGTTACAAGAATAGCTTCAAGATTAACTATGGATTCAGAATAAGTCTTTTAAAAGCATTTAAAAAACGGACTTCGGACCTTTTTGAACACTTCCTGCCAGAAGTATTTATTGCTTGAATATTTTTATTGAACTACTAAATAGAGGCCTTTAATGTAGGCAGTTCTATGTGAATAGGTAAAAAAATCTAGTTCTTTCCGTCACACAGAGTGTTTGAGCCAACACTTCTGCACAAACGGTATGGTGGATATTTTGTTGCTTGGTTTGTAAAAATTCTGAGCTGTTCCCTGAGATCTGTGGGGTTTTGTTTTGGTTCCTGCCCCCCCCCCGTAATTACATTTCCAACAAATAAAGTAACTTCCATCTGGGTAAAGCCCTGATACCTACCTGCTATCTTGGGGTTAGAACTACAGCCATTGTAGGTGCCCTTCTGAAGTATGAGCTATATTTTGAAGTATCCTTTGCAAAGTGGTAGGTAATCTAGTTCCAGTACAACCCACACATAGTACTTTACCAACCTCCACCAGCGCAATCAAAGCACGTATATAAGCTGTCAGTGAAGAAATACATTATTTGGATAGCAGTACCCAAGGGTAGTACTGATGCAGCCACTGTGTTTTCAGCACAGTGGTCTTCGCTTAGAGCTGCTCATAAGTGAGACAGCCTGGTCCAAGTATGGCCATTCCTCTCCCATGACACAGCCCTTGGCACAATCCCTTGGCTGACTTTGACTGTGCAGATCTCTCTACCTGTTCCCATGTCCGCCTCTGTAGTGGGATGTGCAGGGAACCATTTGCGCCATGCATGTTGTGTGGTCATGCTGTTATATTTAAAAACAGATTTTTTGCTTTGTATGCTGCTTGTGAATCTCACTGTAACGGTGGGAAGTTGCCTGACAGTGCAAGGCACATCACTGCGGGAAACAGGATTTGGATCCATCCTAGAAATGTCTTCAGTGATCTCCTGAGCAAACTGCTCTGGAGGCCCAGAGGAACAGTATTTGGGTGTCCTGCCTTAGGAGGAGTCTCAGAACGTGTTTGGCATATGTGTGGTGTGAACAATCAGGGAAACTGAAATCTGTCACTTCCAGTTACAGCTCAATATAGATGCAACCACTGCTTCCAAAATTCAATAGTGTTTACTCGGCTGTAAGTTATCAGAAGGGAGGGACTTGTTGGCATGCTAATAGCATGCTCAAAGTGAATTAAAAAGGCTTTATAGTTCCTGCAGTGCTCAGTGGGATGATTCTAATTGATTTGTTACTTATGAATATGAAATTAATTTGTTTACCTTTCTAGGAGTCTAATTCAGTTCCTTGCTACAAATGAAATAATGCAGTTCTCATCTTGTGATGTGGACCAGTGATTCTTTTTGAAACTTAACATGCAGCTGTAGCAGTATGGATGGGATTGCAAATTATTTGAATATCAGTTAATGGTGATAGTGATGAAATGCATGTTTATTCAGGTTGGTTCATTCTGTGTGTTTCATATGTGAGTTCTGATACTTCCACTAGTCCTGGTGGAAGCATGCCTTCAGTTTCGAGGTGTCTGAGGTCAGTGTGGGGGTTGTGTTAATGATTTACTTCAGGCTGCTTATTTCTGCGGGTTACGTGTAAAAGCTCTCAGAACTGACTGTTAACTGAAAACTTCTTAATGTTAAATAAGGAATTAGTGGGTTTTAAGATGGAAATTAAAAGAATGACAAGTGCCAGGCCCACTAAAATGAAAAAACATTTTCACATGTAGAAGGCACATCAAAATTAATAACTTGAATATGCGGGAAAAGGTGAGGTGGTCTTGGTTGATGGGGTGAGAAACAGTGAGGAGGTGTGATCATTTCTGTATTAAGATCTACAAGGAAGCAAAATGGAAGTTTAAAGCCAATAAGGAAGGTAATGAAAGAAAACTGGTAAGAAGCATTACAAGGAGGGGTTGCTAAAGATTGTGGTGCCAAGTGAGGAAACATTGTTTTGCTACAAAAATATGTTCAAGACAAATTCCAAGTGCCTCATAATAAACAAGGAAGATATGTATTCCTTGGCTTTTCTGTTGTGAACAGGTTGGTGAGTGATCTAGTCTTTAGAATAGCAAAATTATGACTAGTATTAGTTGAGTGTTGTCTCTCAAAGATGATTGGAAAAATAGCTGTTAAACTTAACATCATCTAAAAATACTAATTTTTAAATACTATCACTGTTTACCATATAATTGGTGATTATCACGGTAGAAACGCATGATGAATCGATTCTATGATTTTGTCTTCCTTCTGTTCCTTTTTAGTTTCCAAAATTCTCATGTCTCTGTTGCCTTGTATCTGTGAAATACATCATCAGAACAGAAATTCTTGTCATAGTCAATGATGAGACTTGATGGAGCGCACAGAATCGTACTGAATGTCAAATTAGAAAATACTGTGTTTACGTTGTTTACTGAACTCTGCCGTATTTCACGGAACTTAAGGTAATGTAGGATTGGCACTCTATTATTTTAGTGCTCTGCATGATTGCATGCCCTAGTGCCAACCCTCTGTTCTTGGTTCCTTCTTGCTGTGGTAGCTGTGCACAGTGACACTTGTCAATGCTGCTGAAGGATTTCATTACAGCAGCTAAATTGATCTAATCAAACTTTACAACAGAGGGTGTCGATTTTTGGACAGTCTCATGCTTTCATATCGAGACAAAGCAAGGAGTTTCACTCTGCCAATTGTTCAGATGTGCTACTTTGTGCGGCAGTTCTGCCACTTCTGTTTTATGACCCTTATATCACACCAAACAGTATGATTAACATCAAAGAGTCTTCATGTGCTTGCAGAGTGCTGTTTTCCCCTATCTGTGCCTCAGCAACAGCACCTAGGTGGTCCCATCGGATTTGGCTTAATTCTCACCTTGTTTAGTCATCATCAATCAGTCTAATTAGTTATTTGTGAATGGCATTAACAGCCCTTCTTACAAACTGAAAATTGTTTTTAAAGGAAACTACTGAACTTTAGATCTCAAAGAGCCCATGAAGTAATTTGAGGGTGTCTGTGAAACGTGACAAGGAAAATTTGCTGGATGGGAATAAACTTGGATTCTGGAGATGACAGTAAATTGAAAATCATGTCCTAGTTGAAGCCTTCTTCCTCCTCCTCTTTCATGCCCATGGAAAGGAGAGCGGTGCTGGGCCTGCTTGTAAAGCAGAGCACAGAGTTCTGGTTCACCATCAGTGTCTCTAGATCACAAAGCAACTTTGTGCTCTTGCCCTCTCTGCTTCTGTGTTTGGAGAGCTATGCTTGTTCTGGTGGTATGGGGGTTTTCTTTCTTTTCTCTTCTTTTTATTTTCCTTCCTTAAAACTGTAGCTCTTGTAATGGTTCTGAAGACTATAGATACTGTCCCTGGGGACCATGTCTAGAAAATGTCTATTTATTTAAACTGAAAAAAAAAAAGGTGATGCAGGGGGCAGGAAACAGTAACTTATTTGTATGACTGTGTGTTGAAGTGCTGTGCTAAGTAACAGTAGAAGTTCAAGCCGAAGAGATAAGCTGCTTTATGTTCTCCTTTGAAATATTTACATGAATTCTGTAAGAGTAATCTGACTGACATAACTCAAATGCATGGGAGATGTTAGATGTAGATTGCAAAGGAAAGATTACCTCTATACAGAGATTATTAAGGAACTAGGGGAACTGAAAAGAAAACCTGGTTATCAGTTGCTTTTGGACCTTTTTAAACTTTTGTTCCAAACAGGTATGAATGACTGTTTCTTCCTTTGCTATGCTGTGCTGTGCAGGCTTCATTCCTCATTTCTGTTTGTGTTGTAAGTGTGACAAAGTTGCTTTTCCATGCTGTAGAATGGAGGGAAATGAGTATTTTTAGACCATTGCCTGCCTGTTTCTTCTTCCAGATGCAGCTTAGCTTTGTTTACTGTATGTAAGGGCTGTTGCAGGAATGTTAACATCTAGACTACTTTCAGAAATATCTCCGTAGCCTGTCATTCCAGGGTTCTTTGTTCACAGAATAGAGCTTGTCATTAGGTTGTTTTTCTGTTTGCTTCTGATTAAGACTTTCAGTAACTAGATGTGGAAAATAGCTATACATCTTAAACTTAATTGCCTAGTCATGAAGGTAGAAGAGCTTCTCTCTTAACTTCCATGACAAGAATTTTCGGATAGAGCAAAATCCAGGAATAAAATACAACTTTGGATCAATTTTTGCTTTTGTGATTGCTTAGTATTTTCTCTATAGGTAAATATGTATCCTAAAATTCAACCTAACATAGTTTAGCTGCTCTTAAGTCATTAAAAGCTGATGATTAGTTTTCTCCAATCTTGTAATTTTAAAAAAGAAATTAAGGTAAAAGTTAATTCAGAGATACCTTTGTCCACTTACTTGCACAATTTAGAGGAATAATCATTTAAGTACCTAGGAAAAAATCTGAAGATGCCTATATCCCTGGAATAATTTAAGAAACTGTAGTGAAAAGTGTGAAGATAAAGCTGAGTACTTCTCCTTGGTAATACACTTTTTGTTATCTTATCTGAATCTCAGAGCTCTCACATTGGTATGAAAATGAGCTTTTAAAGGTTGGTTGGAGAGATGGACCTTAGAGAGATGGACCTTCATGCAGCTATTGGTGAAACTTTCATAGTGATAAATTCTTGATGTGAATGTTTCCTGTAACACTTTGTCTGGTTGTGTACCTGCAGAACTTGAGCAGTATGTGATAGCTCGGGGCACTGAAGAACAGGCATTTCTTAAAACCCCACAGAATGATAGAATTGAAGACTAATCTAATGCTTATCTGTTTTTCTTCCTTTTTTTTTTTTTTTTCTTTTTTTAAAAAAAATCAGGTTAACATAACTGTGCATATCCTCCAGGTACCTTTTTCACCCTTTAGCGCAAGCAGCTCCATGTTCATTGACGTTATACCAAAAATTTTAGTGTTGTATTTTTTCTTTCTTCCCCCTTGCTCTAGAATATGACTTAATTTTAAGTAGTATCTCTTTTATTCTGAATATAGGAGTTTGCATCTTAACTAGCAAATGTAATTCAGTATGTTCTGTTTTGATGAGGACTTTGAGGGTGTGTTCACTCTGCATGTTAGAGCTCAGTAGGAATGCCTTTCCCATCTTGGGAGTGCCAGCAAGCAGCAGTGATAGACTGCCTCCTATCTGCACAGAAGAGCTTGCAGAGTTCTAGCAGAGGTTCAGCACGGCGAGGAGAAGCAACTAGTGAGATACTACTTAGATAGCAGGATGAAATACCTGAACTACAGGTGTAGTTGTGACTCACATCTATGTAAGCTGAATTTTCTTGCAGAATCCTGTGCAGTGTGTCCTGTTCTTTCTCTGACAAATGTGCATACGTTTTGATATTTCGGTTTTTTCTTTCTCCCTTTTGTGAGAAAGAAAAACATGAGTTGTTTCCCGTTGATCTGGACATTGGGCATATCTAGTAAGACCCATCTGGTTTCACTGTATCATGGATGAATATGATCCATTGCTTGTTTGAAGGAAAACGAGCAGACACTGTTGTTCAGATTTTTACTGTATTCTGAGAAATAGTAATACAGCTGGAGAATTCATTAAGTCTTCTCTATTGATACCTCAAATTTGTGCTGGAAATTAAGAAAAGAAAAAAAATTAGAACATCTATCATGCAGTGAAGTGAACACTGACCTACCAAAATAATTTATTCCATCAATCTCATGAATTTTAAGTTAAGATGTTAGTCTTCCCCACCCGATGTTAGGCATCTGAAGATAGGATGCAACAAAAGACAATTCTTGGCTTCTGAGTGCTTTTGCATTTTCTGTGCCTTGTGATACGGTGAGAGCCAAAGAGGGCTGCAAGGGGGTTGTTCCTAATGCAAGGTATTGCGGGCAGAATCTGTTTGCTTGGTGTACTTAAAGTATGCTAACTGAATTAGTGATGAGTTTTATTATTAAAATGCTTCGTAATATCTTTGAGGTGGATGTGTGTGTGTGTGTAAAAACACTGATCCGAGCATGCCAAAATGAATGTGTTGTTAAGGCTATGAAGGCAAGCAGGACAAAGAAGAGTATGGGAGACAAATACTTAGTGGACACGGTTTAAGGGGTCCTTGTTCCTGATGTTTTGTAGAGTTTCAAAGGTAGTGAGATGCCTGAACAGAAGTGACAGTGAAATAGATTGAAAAAGTGTATTTTCTAAGAGGGAGTGTGCCAAGGAAGAGTTGGTCAGGTCAAATGAATGACTTGCAATGAGGCAAGGAGGTAGGTCTGAGAGACATTATCAAAGCCAGGTCAATTGGGTCCTTGTCTAAGACTTGCTCCATTCTCCTGTGCCTGTGTCTGCCAGCATAGGCAGTATCCTGACAATAAACTCGTTGTGCCTGGCTTTTCTTGTCCTCTGTGGAGAGTGGGAACCTGGACACTGATGTGTCCTGTGCTTTGCAACTCTACCAGCTTCCATGGTGTTGGTGTTACTAAATTTGTGAGACTGCAATCTCTGTGCTGTGCTACAGTTAATTTTAAATCTGTGCTGTGGAAGATATTCTTTATTATTCTAAGGTTTACCAATAACTACTCTCCTTCATTGGTCTTTTATGAATGGGAAGCTCAGACAGAAGAGGAGTGAGTTTAAATGAACTTTCTTATTGCTCTTCATAATTATTTTTTTGGGGTTCGGATTTGTTGGTTTGTGTTGTGGGGTTTTTTTTGTTAATAGCAAGAGCCTTATTTCCCAAGGTATTGTCGTCCTAGCTCTTGCAATTTTATATGATGACTGTAAATTTTAGTGCTGTCTGCAGTTGTCTTACAGTGCCTGCTTGTAGGATATGCCTCTGCCTTGCTTCTCTCCCTTCCACCTCTGCAAGGTCTCATTTATGGGCTTCTTGAGCATTTAGTTGAGATTGGCACATACAGAGTGGTTTGCTTTTTTCCTGAATGGACTATTTTATAGGATTACGTGCTCATAAAGATGGCATCCACGTCAGTGGATGTGCCAAAACGTTATCAGAGGGAATTGATTTCAGAAATGCTTTCTGCCCTACATTTTGAAGTTATCTGCTTTCCTGAATTGCCTCCTGTGTCATACAGAAACTTTTATTCCTTGATACAAGGAGACAGTTTTTCTACTGATGGAAGTTCATGATCACTGGCTTCATTAGAATTCTGTCTACTCATAGGTGTCAAATTTAGCCTAGTGTGCATAAAATGGTATTCTCTCCACTTGAGCTGTATATATATGTTTTGCATATACTTTTTAACCCATAGTAAAATACTGTGAAGTTTGATTATTTTTTTTGAAGCGTAGGGTTTCAAGGTATGCAAATACAGTGCAACTGTTCCCCCTCCTGCCTGAATAGCTCTCAGATTTCAACTGGTCTTTGTAGGGACATTGTCTGAAGATAATAGATTTCTGAGAATATTATGAAAATAAATAGCCAGGTCAAAAAGAGTGCTTGTTGAGAGAGCAAGAGCTAAACTCCTGATAGTTACAGAGGAATCTCGTGGGTCAGATATTCTGCCCCAAAATGCAGGAAGTTTGTTTTTGTGGAAGTTTCCTTTTGTTAGACACTGGAGGTCCAACTGTGAGTTAGAATTTTGGTTTAGACCAGTTTTTATTAATTCTGCTATTTGCACAATAGGTATCGTGGAATTTCTATTAAAGTCTAATTGTCTGCCTTCACTAAAAGTAATAGCAGTGCTCTGGAGTCTTTTCACAGAATCACAGAATCACAGAATGTTAGGGATTGGAAGGGACCTCAAAAGATCATCTAGTCCAATCCCCCTGCCAGAGCAGGAACACCTAGGTCAGGTCACACAGGAACATGTCCAGGCGGCTTTTGAATGTCTCCAGAGAAGGAGACTCCACAGCCTCTCTGGGCAGCCTGTGCCAGTGTTCTGTTACCCTCACTGTGAAGAAGTTCTTCCTCACATTTATGTGGAACCTCCTATGTTCCAGCTTACACCCATTGCCCCTTGTCCTATCATTGGATGTCACTGAGAAGAGCCTGGCTCCATCCTCATGACACTCACCCTTGACATGTTTATAAACATTAATGAGGTCACCCCTCAGTCTTCTCTTCTCCAAGCTAAAGAGACCCAGCTCCCTCAGCCTTTCCTCATAAGGGAGATTAATCATCTTTGTGGCTCTACGCTGGACTCTCTCAAGCAGTTCCCTGTCCTTCTTGAACTGGGGGGCCCAGAACTGGACACAATATTCCAGATACGGCCTCACCAAGGCAGAATAGAGGGGAAGGAGAACCTCTCTTGACCTACTAACCACCCCCTTTCTAATACACCCCAGGATGCCATTGGCCTTCTTGGCCACACGGGCACATTGCTGGCTCATGGTCATCCTGCTGTCCACCAGGACCCCCAGGTCCCTTTCCCCTACACTGCTCTCCAGCAGGTCAGCCCCCAACCTGTACTGGTACATGGGGTTGTTCTTCCCCAGATGCAAAACTCTACACTTGCCCTTGTTGAATTTCATTAAGTTTTTTCCCGCCCAACTCTCCAGCCTATCAAGGTCTCGTTGAATGGCAGCACAACCCTCTGGTGTGTCAGCCATTCCTCCTAGTTTGGTGTCATCAGCAAACTTGCTGAGGATACATTCTGTACCCTCATCCAAGTCGTTGATGAAGATATTAAACAACACCGCTCCCAGTACCGACCCCTGAGGGACTCCACTAGTCACAGGCCTCCAACTAGACTCTGTCCCATTAACCACAACTCTCTGGCTTCTTCCCTTCAGCCAGTTCATAATCCACCTCACTACCTGATCACCAAACCCATACTTTATCAGCTTATCTACAAGGATGCTGTGGGAGACAGTGTCAAATGCTTTACTGAAGTCAAGATAAACCACATCTACCGCTCTACCATCATCTATCCACCTAGTTATTTCCTCATAGAAGGCAATAAGGTTGGTCAAACATGACTTACCCTTAGTAAAACCATGTTGACTACTCTTAATGACCCCCTCATCCTTGATGTGCCTAGAGATAGTGCCAAGATAGTTTCCTGTAGCATATTTTCCAGGGACTTTTATGTGAGTCCATCACAGAATCATTTCCAGTAGTAACCAGCTTTTATGACTTGAACAGTATCTTAGAGCATGTTGTGATTTCCCATTCACTGGACTAAAGCAACTAAGTCAATTTTAATTCTAAAACAAAGTATGACTCAGTCCATTTAACGTTAGTGTCACCATGGTGCAGTGCAGTTTAAGAGGGGGGTCCGGCAATGTTTTTGCTTATTTATATACCCTTTAATGCTAGAAGCTGTTTCATTGATTCAGTGGAAGGTTTCACATTATATTCTAAAGTTATTTGACATCTAGGGAATTTTAAAAATCTAATGTTTGAATAATTCTTCAGTGTTTTCAAAGTCTGATCTGTCATTTCATAGGACTGGAATTAATTCAAGCCATGTTCTGTATTTCTACTGTCTTTGAAATTTCTTTGTTCATGTTTAAGACTAGAGCTAATGAGCAAAGAACATGGATGAAGAAGCACAGATGCTCTAGTGTAGGCAAAGGTAGAGGGGAAGGGACAGAGTTTATGGGCTAGGGTTTGAATCCTTCTGAAAAGTAGGCAATACTCGTCATCAAGTTGTCTTTTGTAGGTTTATAAAAATAAATGTTAAAAACATAGGCTACAACTTCACCTTGTTAAAGCAAAGTCTGAGAGCAGGCCAAGGTGATTAAAAGCCATCAGGCCTGGCAGCTGTCTTGTGCTGTATCAGCCAGGCCTTGTCTCCTGATAACTCGTGGCAAAACACTAACTTCATAGAAAATATGAGCAGGTCACTAAATTATTTTCTTCTGACTTCCCGTATCTTATGTTCATTAAGTACTGTGTCATTTCTGATTTCAAGCTGATACACATTAGTTGGTCAGAACTTCAGATCCTTGAAAATCTGACTTACAGTATGTAATCATGTTTCTGGCAAAGGCAAATGTATTTTTTACTTAATCTTACAGGTCTAATGAAAGGTTGTAGATAATTTTTCTCCTTTCAAATCCTGAAAAATTGCTGGTATTACGTGTGATGGTATGCTAAGTCAGAAGTGCTCTGGCAGGGGGATTGGACTAGATGATCTTTTGAGGTCCCTTCCCATCCCTAACATTCTGTGATTCTGTGAAAGATCTGATACTAAAAGCTGATTGTTAACTGGGAACAAAGCAGTTTAGAAAAAATCTTGAAGGCACTGCTCTGTGCAGGATTATGTATGTATAGAACATGTTCTGTAATGTAAGCCATTGGACTTCATAGGTAAATAGATGCATGTATGTGTTAACTTCTAACTGAATACAGAAAATATATCAAGCTTTTTAGGAACACTTCCTTAGCTTTTGCTGACCTTGAGTAAACCTGACTCAAACCTAAAACATAACAGCAAAAGCAAATCTAAGAATCTACATGTAAAACTAGATAAAATGCTGGTGGTATGGGAGAGATTTTGATCTGGTTGGTTGATTGTAACTTCCACCTTCTTTTTACTATCTCAAAGCTTGTTTTGAGACATTAAAATTGTTATTGTAGGTATGTAATATAGAAAGCAAAATCTTAAGACATATTAATTTCAGAAGTAGGATGAATTTTCTTTGTTCAAGTACTTCATAATTTTAATTTTTATTTCAAGATGACAGTTGCCAGTCCCTTTCTGTTCAGAAAAAATTTTGTTTCAGAACATTTTCCATACAACAAGAAGCCAATTTTATGCAATACGGTCCCACAAGCTACCGTATGCAGTATTTATCAGACTTCAGAGCATTTTTAAGAATAAGGAAAATTCTGTGGTTTTCTGTTGCTTTGAATTGTGTTTGCAGAGCTTGTTGGCACAGACTCCTGAGAAACCATTGGCCATGTTTAGATGCCATAGTTGACAAATCAGTTTTGACTATAGCTGCACTTTTAATCACTCTCCTCGTTTCTTTTCAGGGATCTCTCCTCAAACTGCTTAGAGTAACGGAAGCTTGTTATGACTTTAAAAACAAGCTAGGGAGAGTATTTTTTAAGACTGTAGTGGGGCATTGGGAGAAAGCTGTGGTCTTGGCATGTTGTCAGTTTGAAAAAACATAAAGGTATTTGTCCTATGCTGAATCTGAGGATAATTGGCAAATGCCTGAGAGCTGGTGCAGGAGATTCATGTTGTCTGGTGTGGGGAGAATGGATGACAGGTGTTGCAGAGGCTCAGAGCTCAACTGTGGGCAAAATTATCACCTGCAACATGTGTGTGATGCCTGCTGAGAGAGTTTGCAGTCCTTAGGACTGCCAGGGCATGTGTGCTGAGCATCCAGGCTGCAACATGGCAGGGTGTTCTGTGGCTTTAACCGGCTGAGGAACAGCATACTTTTTGTTCAGTCCCCACTGTGGACAGGGAACTTGGAGTGTGGTTGTACTTCAGTTCTGAGCACAGAGATACTGTCCTGTTTGTGGATGCACAGGGCATAATCTTCCCCTCAAACTCTGAGACTGAAATCTGAAGGGTGGGATCTTCCTCTGTTTGCAACTTGCAAGTATGATGAAAAGGACTTTCAAGGCACATTTTGTCTTGAATGTGGACTCCATGTGCATCAAAAATCAGTGAGTCTGGATAATGCACTTTGAATTTTTTAAGACCCATATCGCGGAAACAGAAATTGCTGAAATGATTGATGTAAAAATGTTCATTCTTGTGGACTTTTCATTACTCAATAGATACTTTAAAGCTGTCAAAGCTGAGCTAAGTAGGAGGACCCTATCACACTGGACCTGTTTATTCATCCCCTTCTGCCGTACTCGTTGGGGAAAATAGCTCTGCTTAGAGATCTAAAACTTTCAGTGTATTTGAATGCTTTGGGGATCCAAGAGGCTGTTATGTAAAGTTTTAGGTCTGCTTTTTATGTTTGTGGCAGAGTGGGAATGTCATGCACAAGAATACCATTTTGATTCAGGAATTTAGTTCAATTTGATTTATTGCCAATGAATATGAAGACAAACAATTAAATAAACACAGAAAACACACCTCATCTTCCCTGCGGACATCTCTCCAGCTCCTTCCTGGTCACCCATCCCCTCACAATAAGTGGCACTCAGAAGATGCTGGTCAGTGCCTGTGGTGGCTCCTTTTTTTTTTATTTTTTTTTTAATTCAATTCCTGGATGGGCTACAGTCCCCTCAGTGTAGATACCTGATACTGTGTCTGTTGTCTGCTCCTGCTTGGTCAGCTCTTTGCTCCACTCCCTGCTCAGGTGTTATCTCCTATGTCCCTTTTTTTTCTCCACCCCCAATCCTGGTTAGTTCTTGTGTCTGCCCAGGACAGTCCCTGACCTTGTCCCACATAGTGCAGCACCCTCCCTACCAAAACCTTGTCAATTTAGCCCAGTTTGCATGGGGAAGGAAGGGTGTGTGTGTAATTTTTAAAGTTTTTTTTTTAGCATCATTAACACAGATTCAAGCAGGACAACAGTTAATGTTGTAGGAGTTCATACCTTCTTTTCAGTGGCCTTATTTTCACAGTAACTAAGACAAAAGAATCACAGCCTTGAGAAATTGCAAATACTGTGGCAATGAAAATAACTTTCGACTTATGGTAAACAACAGTATGGGGAAAAAATAAAGAGGAAGAAGGTCTTCCGTACTAGTGTTGTCATGATCTGGAAGTACCAGACACGTCAAAGAATAGATACTTCTTTTTTAGAAAGCAAATATTAATTATGGATTATCAAGAAAAGTTCTTTCTAACCTTCTGTACTAACTTAAACTTCCTTTGTGAAAGCTTTAATTAGTCTAACATAGGGAAAAAAGAAACCGTAGGTTCTTACATTCAGTAGCCTACATTTTTTTGAAAATGATGTGTTAAGATGCCAAAATGGAAAGAGTGATTGAAAATTTTGTTCGTTCAACTGTCAGGACACAGGCTTTTCTCCTGAGCCTAACCTTGGACTCATCACATATCAATGAATGGATTTCAGTATCAATGATGAAAAAACCTGGTGTCACTCTACCTGCTTAAGTGGTACTTCTCGTGCTTCTTTAGTCCTCACATTGCCACTCAACTCCTGGAGGACTTAGCATTTACTTCTTTTTGGTCTGTTTTTGACCATTGTAGTGTTACAGTCTAAGCCAATTAAGAACAGCAGCATATTAGCTGTAATGTTTCTGCCATGCCTGAGCAGACATTTCAAATAGGCAAACTATACTACTGTGGCATTCTTGTTAGTTTCTCTTCTTTTTGTTCAGCACCAGGATATTTCTGGGAAAATGAATGACTTCTCTTTGTAATTAGTGATGAGTTCTTGTCCTAATTCCTATTAGTGTCTTTAATGAATACTAAATACTCTCTGGTAATGAAAGAAAGACAAGAGAAAGCTGAAAGAGGAAGAGAAGAGAGGGAAAGGTAAGGAACTGATAGGGGTTTATTACAGGATTGTTTTTTCTTGTTTAAAGCTGTTCTTCCTATCAACTCTATATAGGCAAAATTAGCTTTTAAAATGTATATATAAAATACATATTATAAGTTTTTTATATTATTAATTGTCTGAGCACCTGGTAAGGGTAAAAGGAAACTATTCTCCTATTCAACTAATACTCCTATGACAAATATTACTTCAAGTAAATTAATTGAAACTTCTGGATTGGGAAGGCATCGTTTCTTTTGTGGATAATGGGAGAACAAAAAGTTTGAGTAAGGTTGATTAGCTGAAGTTACAAATCTTGAACATGTTTTATATATTACCTTCTGTTTGTTTCTGAATGTTTCAGCAAATCTAAAATTTAAGTAGCTCTGTAGTATGTTGCTACAGAAAAATATAGATGATCTAATTGTACAGCAGCTTTGAAGGACTTAAGTGGCACATCAGTGACTGATTCTATAACACATCTAGTCCTATAGACATAAGATGAATAACTTTTATTTATTTGTAAAAATAGTCATCATAAATGTTCATTGTCAAGTGTCAAAATATTGGTCTAATTCTAGAGGCATCTGAACTTGAGCATCTTTGCCAAAAAAAAAATCTTAATTACCCCAGTAATCTGGCAAAATCATGATTTATCCAGCTAGTTAAACGAAGGAAGCTATGCTTTTTTTCCACAGAGTATAGACAGCTTGTCATTCAGCAAAGCTGTAGTTTCAGTTAAAACATGGAAAGAAAGGACCATAACTCTAGTTTTATCAGAAGTGATTAGAAAAGTGTAAGTAAGCTTAATTTACGCTGTTCTATATCTAATGTCTGTGCCAGACCCACACACGTGCCCTGCAAAGTGCTCTGGTTTGTCTTTGGGCAACACTGCTGAGCAATCAAGAAGAGTATGCAGGCCACCTCATCAAAGAAATTGAGGATGTTTAGCTGGGGCTATGGAAGATTTTTGTGCTGGCAGTGCAGGAAAGCAGCAACTCAGGCTGAACAATCAGGCTTCTGCTGACACTTCCACTTGCTTTAGTTGTGTAGTTTTTCCCTACCTTGTACATATTAAAATCCTAACCTGTAGTATGTTGAAAGTCCCAGTTGTGTGATATACTGTACTGTGACAGAATTGAATATCAGTGTTGATCAAATGTATATTCACTAACCACACATCTACAATTTGGATTAAGCTCTTCTTTTGTTTTTTTAGTTAATGTGGTCAGAGCCTTTATTTTCCCTTTCAATGTCAGTCTTCATCCAAATAATTGTCAGACTTCTAAGATTTTTGTTTTTATGGGCTTTTTAAGTTTCCAGAGTTAAAGAACTGATTGCATTATGGTGATATGCATCACACTATATTGGGATATGCTTGATTTGGAGGTAAATGCAAACTATATCTAACATTGAAGACAAGGACTGAAGTTTAAGTATGATTGAAGAAGTTATTGTAGATAGTTGTAAGAGCTATAAGATTTAGTGTAAAGATTCTGTTAAACAAAATTACTATAAAAGTCACCTTTGCATAACCCTTATTTGTGTGCAAGGGATTGGGATCAGGAAAAAAGCTACCCAACCTTCTATAGCTTGGTGAGTTAGAAGATGAGTTGGTGCTGGGTGAACAGTGATGTTTCTGTGGAGAACAGCATGTGCATTGATCCTCCTGGCCTGCCTTCCTTCTCCATTAGCTTTCACTGAAACACTCTGTTTCACTGTCTTTGGTCTGTTCTATATCCTTTCTGTCACTTATTCCAACACCCAACATAGGAGAACACTACATCTTCTGGCAGGTGAGCTTCAAGGAGTCTTAACTCCCAGCTGAGTAGTAAGATTCTGCTGCTGAAAGCAGAGGGTGTCAGCTGCTCTTGCTGCCCAGAAGTAGAGATTTTTCTGAGAGTCCACATGTACTCCTTTGTAATGAGATCAGATTAAAACCCCTTTGACTACATGTACCCAAAAAAGCCTGTTTTAATATTGCTTTTATTTTGGGCAGAAAAATGTGTTAAAAGCTCCCCTCATAAAGGGAAATGAGGGCAGGGACAGAGTTTCTTCACGTCCTGGAAATGGGAAAAAAAAAGAGAGTCCCAAACCAAAAAAAGTTAAATCAACTTAAAGTCCTGGTACTTAATGCCTCAGGGATTTGATGGTGACATTCTCTGAAGAATACATGGATCTATTTGTCACTAAAATGTAGCTGAATTTAAACTGACAGCCATCTTAGTGATACTAAAATATTTTTAGATTTCTGTGCAATACTATATGTCTGGGTAATGATCATGGGGAAAATAAGTTGTAAATTCTAAAGTACAGTAGTTTTATTTTTACCTTATATAATTTTATTTGTTAAGAAGTTAACTTTTAAACATGTTTGTTATACATATTTAGTGTTGTTATGAAAATGTTGAAGTGTGAAGCTCCAAAGAGTGAGGGTTTTACAACATGTGTTGCTGGCCTAATTAATGTTAGTTTTAGAGTAATTACATTAAAACCTGTTTGGACGTGTTCCTGTGCGGTCTGCTTTAGCAGGGGGGTTGGACTAGATGATCTTCAGAGGTGCCTTCCAACCTCTACCACTCTGTGATTCAGTGAATCAGCCAGTTCAGTTTCATATTATGGCCTAAAATCAACTAGAATAATCTGTGTATTAAAAGATTTTTGAGATGCTGGGGGTTGGAAGACATAGATGTTCTGCAGCGTGCAGTGTAATGAGATGAAGTTACACATGTATTAATGCCACTTAACTTAGAGGGATAGATGGAGGGTGAAGGCTAGGGGACAGGGCTGAATCTATGTAGAGATGTCTGTCTTTTTCTGACTCTACAGCTGGGTGCTGATTTTTGCCTTAAAAGGCTTGCATTTTGCTTGCATATGTATATTAATGCACTTATCTGCTCTATGCAGCAACAGATACAGAAGTTCTTAGGAAGAATTTATCGTGCAAAGTGAAATGTGTACATCCCAGTGGGCGCAACTGGCAGATAACTTGTGTGCAAGAATATTACGTACAAATTGGATTAATGACTTTTGTTCTCTGTCCTTCAGGGAACAACCCATTTTCAGCACCCGAGCTCACGTCTTCCAGATTGACCCAAACACTAAGAAGAACTGGGTTCCCACCAGCAAGCATGCTGTTACTGTGTCCTACTTCTATGACAGCACAAGAAATGTCTACAGAATAATCAGTTTGGATGGCTCAAAGGTAAGTTTTATTTTAGAAAACTTGCTTTCTTCATCAATTTTTGTATTTATTTTTTAGTCCAGTGTCCTTCATGCATTTTCTCAGATGCTTTTGGTATTATCTGAGTAACAAATTACTGACATGTTAAAATGGTAACATTGCTTCATTACATGTTTAAAGTGTTTATTTGAAAATGCTGTTTACCAGGCATTCATATTTACATTGTAAAATCTACTGCTGAATTGAAGTAATGAACTTAGTTAATATTATGAGCAAGCTAGAAAGATATTCTTTGTGAGATGCAATAAAAGTACAAATACGTTTACAGTAACCTGTTTTCATATCCGCATTCACTGATCTATCAGTATCGTTGGCTTCAGCATTATGAAGGACATCTGTTCAGTGCCCGTAATCACTTAGTAAATCCTTTGTTACGTAATCTTCCAATTTTTGCTGTAGAGAATGTGAGGATTCTCTCCTAATAAAGCTCATGGTAAGCTTTTATCAGAACTCAATTGGTTTGGTTTTTTGGGGGTGGTGTAGTTTTTTTGTTTGGTTGTTGTTTTTTTTAAAATTAGGAAGGATAATGTGTTGAGCTGCTGTTACAAGAAACCTTGTCTAAGAAATTAATTTGACATGGAGAAAATACTTGACTAGGTTCTACTCCAAGTGGGTATAAAAACAATAACCTTACAAACAACATATCAAAAACTTCTGCAATAAGAACATAAAAAAATATACAGAGTGTTATCAAAAATCATAATCCTTTCAAGGGACTTTCATTTGCAACTTCTGGAGATGCATCAGTTCATGACAACTGGAACTGAAATACTCTGTTAGAGCAAAGCAGTATTCACAGAGAAATTGTGGCTATTTATTGCAAATTCAGAAGTATCACCTTGCATTTTTTAAACATATCAAGAGTATTGCTATTTGAAATGAGGAAGGAGGATTTCTATCATAAATTAGTATATAGAAATAAATCTTATAGTCAGAGATCTCTATATGATACTACTTTAACTGATTGGGACTCTGGTATCAGCCTACCAGATTTTTTCCATGTTTAAGTCTTTCTTTGTTTCTTCTCTTCCCAGCCTTCCTTCAAATATTTCTTTTAGTTTTGTCAAATAAATAAAATGCCTTTTATGTGACTCTTCATAAATAAAGACTTTGGGATTGGAACTAGATGCTGTATGAAATCAAGACTACCAGTTGTAATCTGTAGCACTTTAACTGATCTGCACAGTTTACAAAGTCTGTATTCTGGTATCCACTGGGGTTCCTCTGCCGTTGTCTAAAGCTGAAGCTCCTGCAAAGTGGCTGCTCAATTAAATTGTCAAGCAGTTGTTTATCTATTTATTTTTTCTTTTGTCTGCTGCAGCATTTCCTTCACATTCGCAGTACTATTGGCAAAGTATATTGATAAAGCAATCTATCACTTCTATTTACTCTCTCTGTGATTGCTGTAGTCCTAGTAAAGTTTTCATCCAAGTGTTAGATGTCTGACTAAGACCTAGGATCCCAGTCATGATTAAGAAAGACCCATTGTTTTAGACATTGGAACACTCCTCTGAAACACTCACAGGTGAATAGCAGGGGGACCCATGGAAGAATTTCAAGGAGGTTTTCAGCATAATTCCCAGAAAATGTTTTTTATTTTTAATTAAAGCTCAGTATTTTTTAGCGTATCTGCATACATACAATATAGTATGTACAAAGGGCTAAATATCAATATAAAGCATTCTTCTGTACTGATTGTCTGAAAGTCATTAAATCTTTCTTCTAGAAAACAAAAGACGTTTTAAAGACATGATCTTCACACACCTCTAAGGAATGCTGTTGTACTTTGCAGATTCCCGCTTGAGTTTGGTTTTGGGGGTCTTTGGTGTATTTTGAGAGAGAAGGTTTTTTACCTTGTTCCATATCACTAGGTCTATGAACCAGATTCAGCTGAGTTAGGTCCTATAGAAGCAAATTCTGCTTACTTTTAATGCATTCTATTTAATGTTGTTTTCTGAAGCTGCAGTCTCTTCTTAAAATACCTTGCACAAGAAATGATGCATCTCCCTCTAACTTGACTCCAGAAAATGTTCTAGGACCATAAGGTGTTCAGTGTACAGGCCTTGTTTTATAGTCACATGCAGCATCTGGATTGCTGTTGCCCATGGCAGGGACATCCTGATGCAAGTAATTTGATAGAACTTGAGGCTGGTTTCTGTGACTTCTTGAGTAAATTTCTTTTATGCAACCTTTTCCTCCTACCACTCTAGGAATCAAGAGAAAGCCTGAAAAATAAAATTTCTTAGCAGTATGACATGACAACATTGAGCAGTTGTTGCTAAGGCTTTCAGTTCTTAGTAATTATGTAGTCATTTCATAGCTCCTTGGAAAAATGTGTTTTAGTACTTCTTTCTCCTAGGTGATGGAAGGAAGCCTCCATTATTTCTCCAGTAACACTGCAGACAGACACTAGGATTATTCCCAGAATCCCACTGTCTTTTCTGTTAAGTCTTTAGCAGTCACTGGAGAAGAACGGAGATCGAGTATTGTGGTTCCTTCCACATTAGTTAACTCTGTGATAATTTTTCACGTATGCAAGATAGGAAAAAAAACCCTAATAATTTGTGCCCATCTAAACCAAGAGAAGACTCTGGAAGAGAGTAATTTTACAGCCTGTAGGTTCCATGAACCTTGTACGTATTATTTCTGAGTCAAATCTGCCATCAATGTTACTGCAATAGATGATACTTATGTTTTAATGACTGTTGTAAAATAAACAAGTCACACCTTAAAGTGATAACCTGTTTAATGCTAAACACAGATTTTAAGTAGGGCCTGTAGGCACAGGTCTTCAGTGATCTTCCTTTGAAGAAATTGAAGTATACTGTATGTCTTAATTTTTATTGCCATCAGTTTTAGCACAAGATAAAATCATATTTGACCACTGTTGTATATCTTGCAGCTATTGGGTTTGCAGTCAGTAAAACCTAGGACAGCTAAGACACATGCCCTATTTTCTCATAACTAAACTAATACGAAAGGAAAGCATGAAAGCTATTTTATTATTCCAGCAAAATGTAAAGATAACAAAATCTGTTTTCTTCAAAAGCTAAATGTCTGCCTGTCAGATTGACTCTGTTCTGTTTTTAAGATATTCTTGTACATTTATACTAACAACATTCTTAAAAGTTGATGAAATATTTGACACTTGTTATACTGGTAACTCTACAGTGAAATCTCGCATAGAGGAGAGCAGTTAAAGCAGTACCTATTTGAGTAGACAAGACAGGCTTAATTATAAATTCTAATTTAAAAAATAAATCTTTAATTTTTTTTTTAAGCTGAAGAAATGAAGGATTCATATCTAGTATTTTACAGAAGTAGCTGACACTATATCTATAGTATGCTCTAGCATTGCATCTAAGCATACTAATGCTTTTAATTCGGAGAGGATTGAAAGCCTTGATTTCCATATAAAATTGGTAAATCTAATGAAAAGACTTTTTTTTTTTTTTTTTTTTTTTTGGTATCATTGAGATCTGAATGTAGTTTTCCCAGTGAAAAGCTTGCTTTCTTTGGACTCATACTGTCCACTGGAGTGGAGCCTCCTTAGTTTTCTCTGCTGGAAAATAACAGGAAGAATCACAGCAACTCTTTCTCAATGCAATTATTTTTTAAAAAGTTTTCTTCCTGCCTTTCTCCCTTGCAAGGAAGCAATTTCACAGTTACTGTAACCCAGCCTAAATGCAGACTGCTGTCAAAACAGATATCCCATTTTGGTCCCGGCAGCCAGTTCTGGGTTCTCTCTTGTGCAGCCAACCACATGGTCAGCTGAAGTAGTGAGCAGTCTCAGCTAAAAACAGGTTCGTTTCTTCACAGTTTTTCACTGGGTTAATGTGCAAGCAGATATGTCACTGTCACTGCAGCAAATACCAGTCCTACAGGCTTTAAACCTGCCTGTTGCTTGGAGATCATAAATCCCTGTCCTCAGAGTCATCTTCTGCATTGAGGAAGTTATATCCATGACATAATATGCACACTCTCAAGTCTATGATGTAGGTTCAAATTAATCAAGCAGTGGGTAGAACTAGGGCTTAAGCAAGCTAAATAACATGGCTGGAGTAGGGAGGAAGACTCTCTTCTACAGTGTCCCCAGGATATTTAATTTCAAACATATTACTGTTGACAGCGTCCACAGCAAGAGAGGTTGAGCATTAAGTGAGTTTCCACAGCCCTGTTTAGTGCTTCCACCAGGTTATTTCAAAAGTAGGCTTCCAAGCACTAACAGTGTGCAAAAAGACAATAAGCATACAAGAAAATAAGAGCTCCAGAACACCTCCTTTCCAAGAAGTCCACCTCCCTGTCTCATATTATCTCTGCTGTCCACTGTGGCACAGACAGCCGTTTTCTATGAAGTCAGTGGAGGCTGTAGTGAAAGTGTAAGCCTGTTGGCTTTATTTAGGCTCTGAACCTTATGCCTAAAGGAGAATGATGTTTGAATTACCAGTGACTTCACTGACCAGCATCTCCTATATGAAAATCTGAGGAGACATTTTGTGAACAGTTAATGCTGGAGATGGTTTTCCAGTCTCTGATCACACTACAAATCCTGTCCTTGACCTGATGAGGCTTGTTGATTCAAATACAAGATTTCAGGCATTCCAAAATTTTCCAGGAGTTATTCACAATGGCAGCCAAAACTTGCATTGTGAGGCAAAGGTTATCGGAGAGAACTGCCTGTTTGATATCCTCAGCTACATCCAGATTTGCTTTCCTGATTTAATGCAAGTGTAGTGGAGCTGCCATAGCCACTGCAGAAGATGCCAGTTTTGTTAAAAGTCACCTGTGCTGCAGTATCTTTGCTTGTCTTCCTGTATATTGCAATCAAATGTGTTCTTTTGAACTTTCTTGCAATACTCTACCACGTCATCTGAGAATTGCCATATGTGCACATGGGAGCTCTTTATGGGCTTAGCTGACCCCTCAGCTGTAGGTTTTTTCAGGCTTGCCCTGTAGAATTCAGAGAAAATATTATGTTGATGGTGTCGATGCTCCAGTGCTACCCAAATCTCAGTAAGAACAAAGGATTCTAACTAAACTCCATAACTACTCATTTTAAAATCCACTCAGAAGGGCATCTCAGACAAGTAGTAGAGACTGATTTTGACTTCTAGAAGATCTTGGGTTTGGGAGAGCAGTACGTAGTCTCTCTGATGTTGAAGTTTCTCACTGTTACCATCCTGAGAAAATACTGTTACTCTCTACACATTTGTACAGTTCCTACTATTCAAAGAATAAAAGAAAGAGTTATTTACAACAGAGCAGATGATTTGGACCCTGTGGATTTTGTTGCTGCTCTAGGATTTTTCAATAGTTGCTGGCTTTAACCTGCCAGGAGTAAGACAGGGATTATGGTTTTGTGGAAGCAGGAAACACGCTGATGTTAGAAAGATTCCCAACTCAGTACTGCAAGGCAATTGCAGCAGGATACGTACTGACAATAACCTTTGGAGCACAGTAACTGGCATGTAAGAAAGATTCTTGCTGAATTGTTCTGCTTAGTGTGTGCTATTTTCTAGGAAGTTTTAAGGACATTCTCTTTCACGTAGGTGTTACGAAGCACTAGTGATTCATGAAAAGGGCTATGAATTACTTAACAAAAGTGACTGAAACTTAGTAGCACCAGACAGATGAGAAAGCATGCCTGCATTTCACTTCAGATGCACATGTCTTTGTGTTTATAGCTAATCTTTTTTGTTCGCGTTGGCTTGTTATAAACTGTACTAACCATCAGTTTTTTAGTAAAATGGAACTCATTTGGGTTATGGATGTAAGAGTTTATCCTGACATGCTTTGTAACTCAGCTGGACAGTTCTATGTCACAGATTTAGAACACATTAGACAAACTTTAATGTGACGGAAGGACTGTTGAAATCCATGGTAAAACTTTTGCTGCTTTTAGTGGAACTGACACATCATCTAATAGTTGCACTTTTTATTTACATTAGCAGAAATTCTGTGCTGGAGCCTGTGCTGTTACTATTTTGTATATAATAAGAAGTAGAGAAGAAAAATGATCCTAAGAGCTCTTCTTCTATAGCTGGTGTATGACCTTGCCACTGGTTAGCCACACTTGTGTGTGTATAAAGGAAAAACAAATTATTGTGATACAGAAACTTAAAAATAAATTGTGCTTCTTGTTTTATTGCGTGTTTTCCAGTGAGAATTGCATATGCAGTGCGGGTGGGGGGAATGCAGGAGTGAAGCTTATGGTGGAGCTTGAGAGGCGTTGCCTTATGTGACAAGGAAATACACTTGTGAGACAAAAAAGGACTTTGCTAGTTCTTCTATTCTGGTCTCATTAGCCTATGCGGATGCTTTAAAGGATTTCTTTTTAGATTTGCCAACTACTAAATGACTGCTTACAATTGCAAACAGGTGCCTCCACACAGCTATTGCTCCTTTTATAGAATATATGCAAAAATATACTTTGTAATTTTAGCTGTAATTGAACTGGAAAACTGTTCCCTAGTTCCCAGTGTATGTCTCATGCAGTGTACACAGATACTTGAGTACAATGTTGGCATTTTCAATTATGAGTAGTCTTTAAAAAAATCAAACAAACCACAAACCCCCTTTTTTTACAACTATTGCTTTTTTCCCAGGCAATAATAAATAGCACTATCACCCCCAACATGACATTTACTAAAACATCCCAGAAGTTTGGCCAGTGGGCAGACAGCAGGGCAAATACAGTCTATGGCTTGGGATTTTCATCTGAACATCACCTTTCAAAAGTAAGTATATCCAGTGGCAACTGTTCTGTTACTCAAGTGGCTTAAGAATATCTGTTTCCTGCTAATTGTATCTTGACTCAGTGCTCACTACTGTTGTTATGTAAAAATAATTTACAAAAAAGTGTTCTGTATCGATGCTTATAATGTAATAAGACGAAGTGTGGTACCTGCAAATTTCCTTTTAACTGAGGGATGAAAAGAAGGAGATTTAAGCTATCACTGTGCATGTTGTTAATGCTTTCTAATTACTCATTTGTTAGGTTTCTCTTTTGTTAAAGCTGTTATTCCATTACAGTTTTTAATAACAGAATTTAAAGGAGTAGAAAATTTAGTGTTTCTTCTGTATTTAGGTCTCCTATGAAAAAAAATTGTTGGTAGTCTTCAGACAAATTTTGTCATTTAAGCCACATTAATTTTCACTTTTCTACTATGTATTGCATCAAATTACAGGTATTTCAACATCTGCAGGCTTAAAGTAAAGCTAGTGGGAAATATATTCAGTGTAAAAGAAAACTACATTTTCTTGCTGGAATACAAAAGTTGAAATGTTTACTAAAGAAGTACTGTGCCATATAGAAGTTTTTATTTTCTAGTCTACTTGTGCAGGAAGGAAGTACACCTTATTCTGAGAAAACCAGTAACCGCTGTTTCTTAAAGTGATAGTATACCCTTTCTACAGTACCTGTTGCTCTAGCTATTACTCTGGTGAGTAAGTTCAGGAACCTGCACGCATCAGTGTCATTTGTCTTTAGATGAGTCAGTTTAAGAACATGTCTCTGCATCAAGCAGAGAATTTTCATCTTTGAAGTATACAAAAGACCTGGAAACCTAAGTACAATAAAAAGAATGTATAGTACATGTTTAAGTAAGGAATGATTATTGGCTTGTTATTTTAAAAAGAAAAATCATACCAGCCCTTTTGAGAAAGTAATTGTCAATTTTCAAAATGAGAACCAGTACATATTCTTGATTTGAACACGTGTTACACTTGTAAGATTTCTTCCTTTTATAATCAGCTTTCATTTCCATGAAGCAACAACACCACAGGTAATTCTAAATGATGCTAATATTGCGTGTGTTTTTGTGCACCTATCATTGCTTCAGTGAACTTAGAAACTCTTGTCACTTACTTAGATTGGAGTTAATGTCCTAGAAGCACTTCCTTACCAATGTGGTAATAACTTTTCTTAATATTTTAATGGATTATAGCATAAATGATAATTTAGTTTACCTCTCTCATAGACTGGCTTATTTTCCTTAGTCACAGAGTGCTTCTTTGAAAGCAAAATGCCATGTTGTAGTCATGCACACTTTGTGTTTGCCTGACTAAACACTAGATTATCCTTGCCAGTGAAAATACTTGGGGTTTTTTACCTGTCCTATCCATAACTCTTTTCCTGTTCTCTCCACGTGGTACTTACTGCCTTTTTAATTACAGTTGTTTCAATCCCATTCTTTCACTGCCCTCAACCAGATGTCTAAGTGTTTTCAGTATGCCCTTGGCAACTTTATATTACTGTTGAAAAAAGAATCTGAAAAGCTACAGTAGGTATTTTGTCTTAAGTAGGTGTTTGATTAGCAGTTACTCACATGGCTGTGTTTTATGATGAATACGCAAATCTATTGAGAAAAATATCAAATTGTAGACCTTTTGTGAAGCATATGTTTATGAATCTTCAGGACCATTTTAGCAAATTGTTCCTATTGTATTATATCTTAATTATCAAATGGATATTCATGTGAGTTGAAATTGCTGATGGTTGCTACTAAAATTCATAAAGGTAAAACTTTTTGTGTTATTTTAAAAATGACAAACATATTTCATGGGAAAAAGGAAACTTTTATTTAGGTTACAGTCCATTCAGTCACAGGAGTTGGTAGATATGTTGGTCTTGGAATCAGAAAAGCTGAATTAGAAACTCTGTAGCTTTAGAGAAAACACATCTATATTCCCTTTGTTGTCTTATCTCTCTGCTTAGATTACTTACTCTCACTTCTGTGCACTGGCATTGTACTCAGGTTTACCAGAGCACTCTTTGGTACACCTGGCATTGTAGGACATGAAATCTAATTTAAGGGCTCAAGGTAGTACTGGATATTAGTAATAGGGCTAACAAATAAACTATATAAGTGGATTTGTTCAGAAACAGGTTGCTTCTGGAAGTTGCCTTAAAAATTGATTCTGGAACTCCTTTTCTGTATTTGATTTATTAAAGTCCTTAAGTGAACAGTCCTGCTGTATGTAATTTGTTTTGCAGTAGTGTCTCTGAGCCCTGATGAAATATTTCAAGTTCCAGGGAGAAAAGACAGCCTGCAACCACAAAAAAACCTTAGTCTAGTCTGTGACTGATTCAACCGGTTAATGAAGTAAATAATCAGAGCAGATAGAATAAGCTGTTTATTCTCAGATAATTTTCTGCTTAGCTTATACTAAATGTTTGACTATTGGACTATTTGTTTTTGGTTCATGTGCCTTTGTCCTGCTAAACTAATTACTAGGATAGAGTGCAACTGCAGTAACCTCTTTCTGTACAATTATTGTGACTCAGAATTAGTGGAGTGAGAATATCTGATAGAAAACTAGGTGCACTCTAATCAACTTCACATACAAACAGTATGGAAGAAAATTAATTAAACTTTTATATTCGTTAGACCTTTTCTCAATATGTTAGACCACAGATTCACCTCAAGAGTGTCCATCAGAAGTCAGTGATACCTGAAAGAAAATTCCTGAGTTGAAGAATATTCCTTTCACAGGATCAGGATTTGCTAGCAATCCCTCTTGCTGCTGCAGTAGGAGGAACAGAATGTCCCATGATTTTCAGAAAAAGTGGATGACTTTCTTACTCAGAATATATGTCTGTGCTTTTGATAATATCCTGATGTATGAGAAGAAATATTCCTTTTCAGGTTTGCTGTCTGTCTTACCCCGTTGAATTAGTTGACCTGATTTACTCTATATAGCTGAAGAGTATGCTAAATGGCAAAAGTGCCACCACAGATACTTTTAAAAGCCTCCTGTAGTCTCCCTGCACAGTTTTTCATCTTTTCCTTAAAGTATTTATTCTCCAGAGAACCTTTTCTTTCATACCATGAGATCTTATCTGTGTTATTCAGGAATTTTATCAAAAGATTGCTGTTTTTCATCACCTGATTATCTCAAGGAATTCTAGTAAATTTGTGAAAAGCCTTGTTGGCTCTTTCTTAGAATGTTCTCTCTATTATATTTATTTTTACAGTTTCTACCCCTGTGATACAGAAGATCCTACTTACTGCCTTGTATGTCTTCAGACATTTATTCTAAACTTCAGCATCATGTTTTCCATTTACCAATCCTCTGGTCTTAAATCTGAGTTAAATAATAGGTTACCCATCAGATTTTGAGGTCTATGTACAAATCTTAAACAACTATCATCTACTTCAGGTGATCTGTTGCCAGTTTTATCATCTGTTCTGAGACATCTTTTGATGCTGGATTAGACTTTTCAGGGTGGTATCTTTTGGTCTCTTTCTACATTCAGGAAATGTATGCTTGTAAATAACCTGACAGGTGAAGTACAGGATACAAGACAGAAATGAAATTTCCTCAAGTACTAAAAGCCTACCAGGAGAAGTTTAAAGACAATAAGGTTTTTAGGTCTTGTATGGCAAGTGAAGTTCTTGTTCAAAATAGCTGTGGAGATTGTGGCACACAAGGGTAGCCTTCATCCTTTCTAAATACAGGCAGTGCAAAACAATTTCTTTGTATGCTGCTGCCAGAGAGATTTAGAAGCTGTTGGTGAAGTTTCCAGTGTTTTTGCAGAACCATCTCAGTCTTAAGCTGATAGTAGTAAGATAATGTGTAAAAGCACTAGGAAACAAAAAACAAATGCTTGGCTACTATAGCAATTAGTGTAGTGTCAAGCTGAGATCTATGAAGCTGGATTTTTCTCTAGCTAGAGAAACTAAGCCCTATTCTTAATAAATTGATTTAATCTCTCAAGTTTAAGGCTGCATGTATTTCTAAGTTGCTGCTTCAGCTACTTTCTGGAAGAGGTACATGTAGCACAGAATTCAAGCTTTATGTGGCAGTTCAATGTGAAATTCTTGAATTTGGTATTCCATGTGCAAGTGTTTAGCTCAATGAATTTGTTCTTTAACTTGATTGATGTCAATGAACAATCAAGAAATGAACTTTACTCAGTTTTTCCACTGCTGCTTTCCTAATTAGCTGTTGAAATTAAAAAGCATATTAAAATTTGGGAAGAAATCAGTATTGTTTCAGTCATGAAAGAATGAAGGCAATTGAAATCTCTAGGCTGATTGTGACTGTGGTAGGCTTCAGAACCAGATCAGGAGGAGAGTAAAACCTGAATCTAAAAGCAGCTGTATAAGGCAGCTTGTCACTATTACTGGCCAGCTCTGAGGTGAGGTTTTTTAACACTGTCAGCAACAGATTAAAGTTTGTTGCATCCTAATATTCATGACATATAAACAGTGTTCATTATGTCTGAAAGGTACTGAAAGGTATATCACTGTGTAACTCAAATGAGTATCTAATGAGAAAAAAAAAATTCTACTGGCTGAATTTGACTTTGTAAAATGTTAAGTACAGCATTCTGTTCTGCATGTAATGTGCTACTTCACACCTACTCTTTCTCTTTCTTTCTCTTTTTTTTTAAAAACACACGTACCTTCAGTTTGCTGAAAAATTTCAGGAATTCAAAGAAGCTGCACGACTAGCAAAGGAAAAGTCTCAAGAAAAGATGGAGCTAACAAGTACACCCTCTCAAGTGAGTCTTATTGCCTGATTCAAGACTAGTTCTTCATATCTATGCTACATACTGTATTGTGTCTTACACACACATGTTGTATTAAAAATGAACAGGGTACTTCCCAGTTACTGTGAATCCTTTCAAGAGTCAGCTAGAAATGTCAAGAAGTCTAAGAATACATACACTACAGAAGTGTCAAAGGGACTTGCTTTAAAATAAAATTGTCCTTTTGTATATTCCCATTTCTGTGTTTGAGCTTTCCCCAGAAAGTGAGAAAACATGGTGAGCAGTTATGTAAGTAAATCTATACTAAACACCCTTTGTGTTTTTTCTTATTCTATCTATGAAACTTCAGGTGGTACACTGTAAAGGACTTTTGTAGAAGAATAATTACCACAAAAATCAAAGTTAAAACAGCAGACTATTTGTGCTTATTTCCTACTGCGTAGTATTCACTTGTGAAATGTGTTGAAGGAAGATGACAGATTCACATGCTGGTTCTGGAGTTTTATTACAGTTAGCCCTGATGTAAAAGAAGAGTTCATAAAAGGTATCTCAAAACATTAACTGGGTTAATATAGGCCTAACAGGACAATAAATTAATATAGTCACATATTTACATTAGTCATGCCTAAAAATAATTTACTCAAAAACAAGTACTTTGAACTTGCTTTGGAAAAAGAAATTGCATGAAGCTTTTATGCCCCTGCATTCCTGTCCCATGCCCCACCTCCAGTGTTTCTGGCTCTGTGTATAGCTATTTATTTTGTTTTAAGAAATAGTGAAGACAAAGGTAATTCCTTCTCTTGGAGGATGAAGCAGCTTTAAAACTATAGCCGGAGTTCGTGAGTTGAGTAGGATTAATGCAGCTGCATCTGTTTTCTTGTGAGTCTTCATTCATTGAATCATTGCATCTCTTGGGTGCTTTGCACTGTAATATGCTCCTGATCTTTGAAGGAACAAGAATGGCAGACAGTTTGCAACATGCTGTATGAATAGTTTTATTGCCACCAGAAAGCTACATCTGGTGTCCTTCCAAGAGAAATCAGTGGAAATCACAAGAATATACACGGTGAAGCAACTTCTTGTTGTTTTCACAGTAGGCATTTTGCCCATGTACTTGATTGGCATTTGCTATTAAGCGGAAACCACTTGCTTTACTGCAATAGAAGAAAAATAAGGCAGTCCTCTTTTATTAGTTATCTCGACTGTCTCTAAATTTCTCATGAATTCCATAAATAAACATGGAGATAATGGAAGTAGGTTTTTCAATATTGTAACCTAATATTCTCTTGGTTTTAGAAATAGTGAAGTGCTTCAGCCAGGCCTCTAGTTACTCGATGTTACAGGCAAAACAATTACGCTGCTTCTCTTTTGACGTGTTGATTAATAGTCTGAACTCAGAAGTTAAATCTGACGCTGTCAAATGGAGTGACTTATTATTTGGTTTGGACATAAATTTGAACTACTCACTCAGAGACAAGATGCTTTTGTCTAGCAGCTGCCCAAGGTTAAAGCTTTCTCTTAAACTGTATGAGCTATTAGTATTGTTCATTTTCCTGTACAGATTTCCTTTTATACTTGGAACCTAACATTCTATACTGTAGGCAGTTACAGAAACGTTACCTTGAGCGATTCTATAATGCATGTTGAGAACTGCAATTTAATTACTGCACACTTAGGAATAATTTAATATTCAGGCCTTACTTTTCATTTCTTGGCTTTTCCCTGTGTTGATAAGTTAGCGTATTATTCTGAAAGATACAGTTAGTGCAAGTGCTGACACATCAGCATAATAATCTTCACATACTTAATTCTTCTCATTAGTTCCCCAGAGGGAAGGGAGTTGAATCAGGAACTTCAGGGTTTGGAGCAGATGAGAAGCGATGGCTTCATGTCAGACTGCAGCACTTCCATGGTGCTGGGGCTCATTCAAAGAGATTTATGACTAGGAGGAAACATGGGTGCTTGGTAGTGGGGAGGGAAGGTGGAACCCTAGAGACATTTGAAGGAGCACTTGCTGTCATTTTGATCATCTGCCAAAAAGTGGCTGCAAGGCAAATAATTCAAGTATTGCCTTTCTCAATCATTTTACAGCTCTTCTTTCCCTTTGGCAATGTCCTGGTTTGACTAAAACAACCAATTTTTCCTTCAGTGGTTTTACTTTTCAGTTAGGTCTCTTCTAAGACTGCACTTTCTGAAGTTAACAACATGTTTTTTCAGACAGTACCTGCTCCTAGAAGTGATCATACTCAATGTTTAGAGTACTGATCTCACAGTACAATCACAGAGTGATTGGGGTTGCAAGATCATCTAGTCCAACCCCGCTGCCAAAGCAGGTTCACCTAGAGCAGGCTGCACAGGATGGCATCCAGGCAGGTCTTGAATGTCTCCAGAGATGGAGACTCTACAGCCTCTGTGGGCAGCCTGTTCCAGTGCTCTGCCACCCTCAAAGGAAAGAAGTTTTTCCTAATGTTTACATGTAACTTCCTGTGTTCCAATTTGTGCCCATTGTCCATTGTCACTGGGAACCACTGAAAAGAGTGTGGCCCCATCCTCTTGACACCCACCCTTAAGATATTTGTAAGCATTGATGAGATCCTGTCTTAGTTTTCTCCAGGCTAAACAGACCTAAGTCTCTCAGCTTTTCCTCATAAGAGAGGTGCTCCAGTCCCCTCATCATCTTTGTAGCCCTCTGCTGGACTCTGTCCAGAGTTTCCTTGTCTCTCTTGAAGTGAGGAGCCCAGAACTGGACACAGTACTCCAGATGTGGCCTCACTAGGGCAGAGTAGAGGGGGAGGATCACCTCTCTTGACCTGCTGGCCACACTCAATGCACCCCAGGATGCTATTGGCCACCTTGGCCACAAGAGCACATTGCTAGCCCATGATTAACTTGTCATCCACCAGGGCTCCCAGGTCCTTCTCTGCAGAGCTGCTTTCCAGTAGATCAGCCCCTAACCTGTACTGGTGCATGGGGTTGTTCCTCCCTAGGTGCAGGACTCTGTACTTGCCTTTGTTGGACTTCATTAGGTTCCTCTCCACGCAACTCTCCAGCCTGTCCAGGTCATACTGGATGGCAGCACAACCTTCTGGTGTGTCAGTCACTCCTCACAGTTTTTTGTCATCAGCAAACTTGCTGAGGGTATGCTCTCCCTTCATCTGAGTCATTGATGAATAAATACATTGAACATCACTGGATCCAGTACTGACCCCTGGGGAACAGTGTTAGCTACAGGCCTCCAACTTGACTCTGTGGCACTGATCACAACTCTCTGAGCTCTGTCATTTGGCCAGTTCTCAATCCACCTCACTGTCTACTCATCTAACTCACACTTCCTGAGCTTACCAGTGAGGATGTTATGGGAGACAGTGTCAAAAGCCTTGCTGAAGTCAAGGTGGATGACATCCACTGGTCTCCCCTCATCTGCCCAGCTGGTCATGCCATCATAGAAGCCTATCAGATTGATCAACCAGGATTCCCCCTTGGTGAATCCCTGTTGACTGCTCCTGATAATCTTCTTTTCCTCCACATGCTTAGAAGTAACATGCAGAATGAGCTGTTCTGTCACCTTTCCAAGGATGGAGATGAGACTGACTGGCCTGTAGTTTCCTGGGTCCTCCTTCTTGCCCTTCTTGAAGACTGGAGTGACACTGGCTTTCCACCGGTCCTCAGGCACCTTTCCTGTTCTCCATGACCTTTCCAAGATGACACAGAGCGGTCCAGCAGTAACATCTGCCAGCTCCTGTTGGGGCCCATGGATTTGCGGGTGTTGTTTGCGTAAATGATCTCTAACCCGGTCCTCCTCGACCAAGGGAAAGTCTTCCTCTCTCCAGACTTTCTCTTGTACCTCCAGGGTCTGGGATTCCTGAGGGCCAGCCTTAGCAGTAAAAACTGAAGCAAAGAAGGCATTCAGTAGGTCCTCCTTCTCTGTGTCCTTCCATCACCAGGACACCTGCCTCATTCAGCAATGGGCCCACATTTTCCCTCATCTTCCTTTTGCTACTGATGTACTTGAAGCACTTCTTGTTTTCCTTGACATCCCTTGCCAGATTTAATTCCAAGCGGGCCTTAGCCTTCCTGGTTGCGTCCTTGCATACCTGACAATGCCCTGTATTCCTCCCAAGTGGTCAGTCCCTCTTTCCACATTCTGTATACTTCCTTCTTCGATTTGAGTTTTTCCAGAAGCTTGTTATTCATCCATGCAGGTCCCCCACCTCCTTTGCCTGATTTCTTACTCATAGGGTTGGTTCTTGAATATTAACCAGTTCTCTTGGACTGCTCTGCCTTCTAGAGCCTCAGCCCATGGAATTCCAAGACAGTCTTTGAAGAGGCCAAAATTAGCTCCCCTGAAGTCCAGGGTTGTAATCTTACTTAATGTCCTGCTTCTTCCATGCAGGAGGAATGGTGTGCAAAAAGACTCTTGCTTATTCTTACAGAAACCAAGGTCACTGCTGCATTTCTTCTGTAAAATTTTGGGGCCCCATTGGTGTAAAGGTGCAAAAGGGTGGCACCTGCAGGGAGGAGCGGACAGGACAGGTGACCCAAACTGACCAGCGCAGTATTCCATCCCATACACGTCAAGCTCAGTATAAAGCTGTGGGATCACAGGGGGTGAGCTCTCTTCTTCCATGGCCAATATCCTGGGAGGACTCTGTTTCTTCTGTGTCTGATCCTGGATCCATGTGTTCCTGAATCCAGTTCCCTTCTGTCACTGCGTCCAGGAGGCCCAGCCTGGGATCTTCCCAGAGCTGCCCTGCAGTACTAGTGGTGATGTGAGCATCATCAGGGGTAGCGTGTGATTAGGTGGGGAAACTCAATGTTGGTTTTGTATATATTTCATTATTTTTATTATTATCTTTTTATTGCTATAGTTTCATTAAAGCTGTTTTATTTTTTCCCAGCCCATAAGTCTCTCTCTCTTTTCTTCTTTCCCTTCCCCTAACCAGGAAGAGAGAGGGTTAATAGAGAGCATCTGTCGACCATTTAGTGGCCAGCCCAGCCCCAAACCTTGACAGATTTATTGGCACCCAACGTGGGGCTCCACTGGAGCTCTGATGGATTGCCCGAATAGTTCAAATTCCAGCTCACTCAGCTGTGAGAGTGTCAGATCTTTTTCTTTGAAAGACTCAAAGGGTTCGAAATAAAACAGACAGCTCACAATCACATCGTTCTTGGGAGAACTTTATCTGCCTTATGTGTGGTAGGTAGTGTATGTGGTGTGTTGTTGTTTAACTGGTCTTGGTATTGTTTTGTGCATTATTGGTTATAAGCACTGGATGAGAGTCATCATTGCGACATGGTGCTTGGATCTAGTCTATCTTGTGATACTTTTCAGAATGACTTTATCTGTAAACATTGTGCACTTTTTTGGTAATTATACTTCTGGTTTTACTGTTGGTATGTACTTTTGGTGGGAAGTTATACTTCTTCCTTTTCTCCCGAGCCGATTCCACTAGAATTTGATCAAAACAGCCTTATTTTACTATTGATTTTTCTGAATTTATTATTGAATTTTCTTAATGTATTTCAGGCAGGATATCTAATTAGATTAGTAAAGTATCGGTGTTAAGCAGCCACTTCAGCCCCCACAGTGTGTGCTGCTTTGGCAACTGCTGGCACTGCGGCTGCTGAAACCCAGCAGGCCTCCCTCAATGAGCATTGCTGCTATTCAGACTCTGGCAATGAGTGCTGGCACTGCTCCGGCCCCTGCAACCAAAGTCATCCGTTGCAGAGAGGGAGAGTAAAAGAGAAGATATTTCCAGTGGCCAGTGAAGACTTTGCAGAAGCCTGGCTTTTTTAGGAAGCTTTGACAGGAAAGGCATTGGGAGGTAGCGTGTACACAGTGAGCTCTGTAACAGTAACCCAGTAAGCTACAAATGTCAATCCCTCTGCTGTCTTGGACTTGCAGATACCATTCTGCATTGAATTAATAATAGGCAGGAAGATACTGCATATCAAAACTGGAAAATATACATGTCAAATAAAATGTTGTATTTCTCTTGGTATTGCTTTAAAAAATGCCCTTATTATATATCAGTTAATTAAAGTACCAGGTATGGTACATTGCCCACTCTCTCTACTACACAATTCTAAAAGAGAAACGGTACATCTGCTTTTTTCTGCATTCAATATGTCCCTACAGATTGAATCTTTATTAAAATATCTCTGCAACTAGCGTAACAAAACCCTGCACAAAGTATTTGCTCTCCACTATCATTTACTGTAACCCTGCCAATACTACTGGTGTGTATGAATTCTGTTTCAGTTCTGAATGTCCTGCAAAACCTTGTTGTGAAACTAAGGAGAAATAGAAAACAAGCTATAACAACAGAAATATCTCAGAAATAGATATGTATTCCTAGTTCAAGTACTTACTGTAGTTAGCCATCTTAAAACTGAAGAATAATCTTATTTAAAGTCCACTGAAGTTAGGCTGCTTCTTAAAGGTATTATGAGCTTTAGCAAAGTGTTGGTACTATTTGGCTAGATACTTCTACCAGAAAAGAGCCTCAGTGACCAGGAAATCGTAGTTCTGTGTTGAGTATTTTTTGGATATACCATTTAATCTGATGATGTGTATTCTTTGGCTTGTTTTGTGAAACATGTAGTAGAAGGAAAAAAATACATACCCCTATTTGCAGTTACTTAATAACAGAAGTTTGTTTTCCCCTAAGATATGATGCTGCTAATTTTAAACTCTACATTCACAGAATCACAGAATGTTAGGGATTAGAAGGGACCTCAAAAGATCATCTAGTCCAATCCCCCTGCCAAGAGCAGGAACACCTAGGTCAGGTCACACAGGAACATGTCCAGGCGGGTTTTGAATGTCTCCAGAGAAGGAGACTCCACAACCTCTCTGGGCAGCCTGTGCCAGTGTTCTGTCACCCTCACTGTGAAGAAATTCTTCCTCACATTTATGTGGAACCTCCTATGTTCCAGCTTGCACCCGTTGCCCCTTATCCTATCATTGGATGTCACTGAGAAGAGCCTGGCTCCATCCTCATGACACTCGCCCTTTACATATTTATAAACATTAATGAGGTCACCCCTCAGTCTCCTCTTCTCCAAGCTAAAGAGACCCAGCTCCCTCAGCCTTTCCTCATAAGGGAGATGTTCCACTCCCTTCATCATCTTTGTGGCTCTGCGCTGGACTCTCTCAAGCAGTTCCCTGTCCTTCTTGAACTGGGGGCCCCAGAACTGGACACAGTACTCTAGATGCGGCCTCCCCAGGGCAGAATACAGGGGGAGGAGAACTTCTCTCGACCTCCTAACCACACCCCTTTTAATGCACCCAGGGTGCCATTGGCCTTCTTGGCCACAAGGGCACATTGCTGGCTCATGGTCCTCCTACTGTCCACCGGGACCCCCAGGTCCCTTTCCCCTATGCTGCTCTCCAACAGGTCAGTCCCCAGCTTATACTGGCACATGGGGTTGTTCTTCCCCAGATGCAAGACTCTGCACTTGCCCTTTTTATATTTCATTCAATTTCTCCCCACCCAACTCTCCAGCCTGTCTAGGTCTCTCTGAATGGCAGCACAGCCTTCTGGTGTGTCAGCCACTCCTCCCAGTTTTGTGTCATCAGCAAACTTGCTGACAGAGCATTGTACTCCCTCATCCAAATAATTGATGAATATATTGAATAGTACTGGTCCCAGTACTGACACCTGAGGGACTCCACTAGTCACGGGCCTCCAACTAGACTCTGTCCCATTGACCACAGCTCTCTGGCTTCTTTCCTTCAGCCAGTTCACAATCCACCTCACTATCCGATCATCCAGACCACACTTCCTCAGTTTAGCTGCGAGGATGCTGTGGGAGACTGTGTCAGATGCTTTACTGAAATCAAGATAGACCACATCCACTGCTTTACCATCATCTGTCCACCAGGTTATGTCCTCATAAAAAGCTATCAGGTTGGTCAAGCATGACTTCCCCTTGGTGAAACCATGTTGACTGCCCCTAATGACATTCTTGTCCTTGATATACCTTGAGACAGCGCCAAGGATTCATACTGTTTCTTTAATACTGCCTGTTCTCCTCCTATTTACCAGCAGGCTTTGCTTTTATTTCCTAGAATATCAGATAATATATAAAAATCACCATTTACCTTGACTGTATAAAGAACTTAACTTGTCCAAAGAAAGGCAGTGGTCTGGACCAACAAATTACAAGAGATGCTGCTTTGTTACATGAAAGTACTGCCAAGTGCACGGTGCTTTCTTGAAATGAAGAGGAAAGCATTGTTTCTGTTTCAGAGAACTTGCACTTTTGGCCCATCTATATTAAGACTGATTCATATAATAATATGCACTTGATCTATATCTGACATACTTGGAGGCTTTGGTCTAGAAATAAGTTGTCTATTTTGGTACTTCTAAGGTGACCTACTCACATAGATACCACATCTGTTGTCCCTTTAACTGAGCTTTAGGTAATAAAGCTTTGCAATGCTCTTCTCTTGTTTATGTAAAACTAAAATACTGGCTCCCCTCTGTGCTACCTCCTTTTCCCCAGACCAGTCTTTTAATACAGGGACTTATTTTGCTATTGTCATAAACTTATGGATCTTACAGTGACAGGCCACCCATAATCTATTTTCAATTGCAAGCTTGCCTGTGCACTGAAAGAGCAACCCTTTGATCTGAAGTTCACTGAGCTGCATGAAGCAATAGCCTGAAAACTCTGTGTGTGTCCCCCACACCGTTCCCCCCCCCTCCCCGTTTTTAAACTAACCTTAATTAGGTTCAAGTACAGAATCAGGTAGAGCAGTTTACAGTCTCACCCTATGAGTCTTAAAACCAACTGGAGTCTCATGTGAAGTTCTTTTTTCTATAAGCAAGAATCTCTCCTCACATATGTCTTTTGACCTCAGTCATTTCAGATTAAGACCTCTGTTAATTTCTGAAATTATATGGTGAGTGAATTACTCAAAATAGTCTTGTTTGTGATTCTGAGCCTCTCCTAAGCAGACTAGTAGGAATAGCTATTGCTTGAAAAAGTTTTAGAATCACAACATTTTTTACTTCAAGGAAGGAGTTGGTTTTGGCAAAATAATCATGGTTTATCACATATTGACTTTTTCTTTGTAGAAGTACAAAATTTACTTAAAAAGCTTGTCGAAAAAGTAACTTTCTGGAATGTTATGTGAACTTCAGTACTGGAAAAAATCTTTCTCATGTGTTATGGTATCTGAATCAGTAGCTGGCAGACTTATGGCATTGCCAGTCAGTACTGAACAGAGAAGCAATATGAAGAACAGTAAAGTCAGGGAAGCATATGGAATACTTAATGAGAAAACAGTATCATACTTAATAGGCAAACAAGCTGGAATTGGTTTGGTTTGTTCCTGATTTTGGACACACCTACTTCTCCTTCTGTTCTGTATTTAGTCACCATTAAAAAGGTGGCGTGATCTGTTCTATGAAGTCTGCTGTTTTTTAAAAACTCTTTCATTAGTGCATGCATTTTGTTTATAAGATTTTGAAATTCGAGGCATCTCTTGCTGAATTCCCCTCTGATCAGTTTTTATACTGTAGGCACTGTCATTTTTATGCTGCTTCACATCACCAGAGTCCTGCATACTCATTAGTAGGGCCAGAGCTCCTTTAGACAGTGCAGATGTCCAAGAAGCTCTTAAATAGCAACATATACCTGGATCATACTCTCACATTTACATGTCATGTAGAAAAATCTAATCTTTGGTCTATGTGTAAGTTCAGGACTGGTGGGTAACGGACACAAGCTGGAACATAGGAGGTTCCATTTAAATATGAGGAAGAACTTTTTTTCAGTGAGGGTGCCAGAGCACTGGAACAGGCTGCCCAGAGAGGTTGTGGAGTCTCCTCTGGGGATTTTCAAGACTTGCCTGGATGCAGTCCTGAGTGATGTGTTCCAGGGGATCCTGCTTTTAAGCAGGGGAGTTGGACTGGATGATCTCTAGAGGTCCCTTCCAGTTCTGAATATTCCATGATTCTGTGTCTTCCAGAAACCTATATATGATAAAACAGTGGTTTTATACCACAGGATTGCTGTTAATCCTTTCTTCTTCAGTGCATTGAAATACATATTTGTAACTGTCAATAGTGGGAAATATCAGGCCTTAAAATATATCATTTACAGGAAGATGTGTCATTTTCAATTTAAGCACTGTTTTTTCCATATAGTGTCTATAGAGTTGAATGTTAGAACTAAGTTAACCTGCTCTCCCAGCTAGAAGGGAAGGATGAAAATCTCTTTTAAGTTGCCCACAATTTCTTCACCAACACTGTAAAGTCTGGAGTGGATGTGTGAAGCTATAATGGTATGGAATAAAAACTTTGTTATATATGAACCGCTCACAAAAATGTTTCTAAAATTATTTTAATATTATCTTAAATGAAAATAAAATGGGAACATACTATTTGTAAACATTTTTAAAACTTTTGTTGAGTGTAAGTGGCTTTTCCTGTTGTCTTTGATTCTTTGTTCATAGCCAGCTTCATTATAGTTGGCTGCAAATAAATTATTTATCAGGCAGGGATAGCTGTGAGTGTGTGAGAGCACTTATTAACCTGTATTTATTGGTGGAAGAAATACAGCCTTTCCTCATGGCAGGCTTCCCAGTCTTTTGGTCATCTTTGCGGCCCTTCTCTGCACCCTCTCCAGCCTGTCCACATGTTTTTTATATAGTGGGGACCAAAACTGAACACTGTGTTCCAAGGGTGGCCTGATAAACACTGAGTAGAATGGGATAATGACGTCTTTATCTCTGCTGGTGAGGCCCTTGTTGATGCAACCCAGCATCCTGTTGGCTTCCTTTGCTGCTGCAGCACACTGTTCGCTAATATTGAGCATATTGTCCACCAGGACCCCCAGGTCCCTTCCCACAGAGCTGCTCTCCAGCCAGGTAGATCCCAGCCTGTGCTGCACTCATGGATTATGTTTTCCCAGGTGCAAGACCTTACACTTGTCCGTGTTGAAGTTCATAAGGTTCTTGTTAGCCCACTCTTCCAGCCTATCCAGGTCTTCCTGCAAGGGTGACTCTCCCTTCCAAGGTGTCTGCTTCCCTACTTAGTTTAGTATCAGCAAACTTCATCAGGGTACCCTTGATGCCATCATCCAGATATTAATATTGGGCCCCATATTGATCCCTGGGGGACCCCACTTGTGACAGGTTACCAGTTTGAAAAGGAGCTAGTTAGCACCACCCTTTCAGTGCAGCCCATCAGCCAGATCCCCACCCACTGCACGGATCACTTGTCTAGACTAATGCATCAGTTTCTCTAGGAGGAGGCTGTGGGGAACTCTGTCAAAAGCCTTGGAGAAATCCAGGTAGACAATGTCCACTACTCACCCCACGTCAACTTTAAAAAGCAGGTTGCTTTATCAGAGGTGATCAGGTTTGTCAAGCACGATTTGCCCTTGGTGAATCTGTGCTGGCTTTTCCCAGTCATGTGCTTTATTTGACTGGTGGTAGCCCCCAGAAGGATTTGTTCCATAACTTTCTCAGGAATTGAAGTAAGCCTGTTGGACTTGCAATTTTCTGGATACTCCTTTAAGCCCTTCTTGTAGATGAAGGTGACATTAGCTACTTAGCTTATATGACTCACGCATCTCCTGCAAAAACCATTACCTGAAAAAGAATATAATAGGAAAGAAAATACTAAAATTAAACCACACACAGGGACTGAAAGGCCTATAATGTTCTATCTTAGGATGTGGGCTATGAGGGTATACTTCGTTTGTATAAAAAAGTACTTTTAAGTTACTAGAAATTAGCAAATGGTGTTTTTTGGCCAAAACACAAATGTACATGTTGCCACGATGAAGGGTGATTAAAACCACACCAGTGCCTTCCGCTGGGATGCAGCCATTAAGTGTTTCAGATGTCCAGTGACACAGTGGTAGCAGAAGCTGCCTAAGTGTATCTGGAGTATTCTCCTTCCCAGATAATACCATGACCAGCTAGAGGTAGGCCAGGCTAATGTGCTTATGGAAGTTTTGCAAGGACTGTGCTGAACATCTTTACAGATGGCTCATAGGTGAAACTGTGAACACACCACCAGTGGCCCTTCCACTGTTCACTTTGATTAATAAACAATATGATTTTGAAACAAATATCAGAATTGTTTGTTTCACCATGTTAAAATATAAAGTAAGAGACAAGAATCCTGGGTGTCAGTAGTCGCCTGTTGTGTAGCAGGATGAGAGCTGAATATAACACCAGGTAAGAGAGAGAGGTCTGTATCAAGCAGGAGGCTGGATACTTGCGAATAATTCATAGATCAGTGGTGTTTTGTACGAGATAACATGACTCTTATTGTTATATACTTCTAAATTAAATTTGCATGATGAAATATGGCAGTGAGAGATGCTGGAAATCTGAGCCTCACACTAATACTACTCAAAATTTGCATATAACTTAAGAATTAATGTTACTGCTTATATGCACATCGCTTTTCTGAGCAGGTCAGTTTGTAATTTTAATGTGTTGTTTGTTTTACTTAAGGAATCAGCTGGAGGGGACATTCAGTCTCCTTTAACGCCAGAAAGTATTAACGGGACAGATGATGAGAGAGCGACGCCAGAAGTGACGCAAAACTCAGAACCAAGGGCTGAACCAACCCAGAACGCATTGCCATTTACCCATAGGTACAGATTCCATTCCCACATCCTGATTAAGTGATACCTGTCTCCTTCCTCGTTAAAGGGACCTTCTCCCATATTGTGTGAAAAGAAAAACAAAATCCACTCTCCTCTCGCCCCCAAAAAATGGTCTAGCTTTCAGATTTGCAATATAATCTTTGTTTTAAGAAAAAACACGTATGAGAAAAATCTCTTGGAATAAGATTTGGGGGAACATTAAGTTATAGTTTAATCAGCTTAATGCGAGCCCTTGAACACTGGTTACTGCAGGTGTCCCTTTAACAGGAAGCATTGTTTCAGTGTCTGAGATCTTAGTAAAATCAGCTGCTTCATAGAGTATTCCAATTAAGTTATTTTTGCACACATTCTTTAAATGACTGATAGGACTGGATGTCAGCCTTTCATTGGTGAGTTGTTGGAAGAAAAGGGACTCTTAGAGCACTTCTGGAGTATGAAGTTTAAGGCAGCCTTTAATTGAACAGTTCTCTGACAGTTGAAAACATTTTTCAACTTTTTTTTGAAATAAGAGAGAAGTATAGTTCTGCTTCAGACTGAGTTATAATTCCTTGCACTAGGAATGCTATGTTCTGTTGTTCTTTAAGAAAGCCAGGACTTTTAATTTAATGATACAAATAATGAGTTAAGATGGATACATCTTGCCTATGAGAAATGATTGTAAAAGGATCACTCTCAATAAAACACATAATGTATTGAGACCATGGAGAGTAGCTGCAACATTTAATAAACTTAGAACAGAGCTAGAAATACTAGAAAATACTGGAAAAAATAATATACATTTTCAAATTACACTTTTGCACTAATTTTTTAACAGAGTGATTGTGTTTATTTTTATACTTCAGCTGTCACAAGTGCATATATTATATGTTTCAGAAGAAATGGTGCCTTGTAAGAGTGTTATGTGCATGTTGAAGCAGTATTACAGATGTTGCACATCTATCAGCGTTCTGTAACAAGATAATTTAAACTGTTTGTGTGTTGGAATTCTCTCTCAATATTTTTGTGAAAAGGAGTTGTGATAAAGTCCACACATGAATAGAGTTGGTTTTGGTTGTTTGGTTTTTTTTTTTTTAAATGATAGCTGCAAGATGTCCTCTATTGTTCTGCATATGTAAATACATTTTCTAGTATGCTAATATAGTAACTACACTTCACTTTGCATTGAGTATGACTTAAGATATGTTTTGAAACTACCCAGCTGTAATTTTTGATGGAGGTTACAAAACTTTTACGTGCTTTGCGTTTTTCTATCTACTTCATGTATGCAGTTTGAGTGCCTGGTTTTAGTTTTTTGTCCTTTTAAATACCACACGCTAGAATTGGTCTTCTGACAATAACTCTGCATTTTGATGATCACTTCTTGTGATGATTCTGAAAAGACCAGAGTTTTGTCTTGCTAATGGTAGCTTCAAGTTTGTTGGTGAGCTGTTGCTGAAGAAAATACAAATTTTTAAAACCCTGTGAAGTAAATTCAATTTTGGATTAGATAAGGTTTTTATTATAAATTAATAAGGATTATTTATTTGTTATAAATAAAGATGCCTGAAGCACGTGCATGAAAGAGATGGAAAATGAAGCCTCCAGGATTGTGCTAGTCCTGGTTGAATGGGCATATTTTTGTAGAGGCATTTCATAATACTAAACTGGCAACTAGGCAGACATACCTAGTTGCATGTACTGGCTGAAAGGGTGCTCTCTGCAGGCAGTCTGCCTGCCCTGATTTAAAATTTTAAAAAAATAAATAATTAAATTTAAAAGCTTATACCCAGATCTTTGGAGACTCCCTGGGCTTTTCATATGTTGGGGAGCAGAAAGGAACTGTGCTTCACCTTGTTCCCTGCCCTTCTGATGATGCTGTGTGTTGATGGCACTCCATATGTGATGGAGAGGACTTGCTCAACTGAGCCCTTGCCTTGTGTGCTGTGATAACTCCTGCCAACCACTGAGTCTCTTCCTCCTGTACCCTGAGTTTCAGCAAAGGTAAAGTTTAGCCAGTGCTAGACTGAGGTGGGCAGGATAGAGCTGGAAGGACATTCGAGTGGTGTCATGTGTGTAGCAATGCTTTTTACATACTTGCCTTTACTCCAGGGGCTGTGGATCAATCACGAGGTGCTTTTCAAAAGAAAAGGCATCGTGGTCTCTCCTCCAATGAGTTCATCTCTAGGGGACATGGGCATCACTGAGGCTGGCTGTGTTTCACTGACATAACAGTAGTATAGCAAGTTCATTTCTTCCATAAATAGGAAAGCTTTAATCTGCTTTGGCATTGACAGTACATACTTATCCTGTGAAGAACCAAAAAGAGTGGTCCTTTGTGTAGGCTGGAGCACAGGGAAGGCACGTGTGGGGCTTCATGGCAGGAACCCAGGGAGCCAAGGGATGAGTGTTGGAGCTTTGTGGGCAGCATGAAGTGCTGCGGCCTGCACAGCGAGGGTGACTGGTGAGGTGGGAACTGTGTTGCTGCCGAGAGGGTCGGCAAGCTCAGCCAGGTGCAGGTATCTCTGCAGTAGAGGACAGGGGTAAAGGCGTGAAGGAGGCTGCTGTCAAAACTGCGATATAGGTAAGGGGTTTTCAAGTCTTTGTATGAACTGGAAGGGTCTGACAGGGGTTAACAAGGTCAGAAATCGCAAGTGTGGAAGTTATGCTTTAGTTTGCATCTTCCTGCTTGTCATTTTTAATCTACACACCTGAAAAATGTTCAATTTTATTTTGTTACAACATGTCCTTGCTGGCCAGATATGTCCTCTTCTGCAAGTGTTCTTCTCTGTACTTTTTATATCTTAGTGTAGGTAGTTGAGGCCTGTTATTTCAGCAGTGCAAGTGTAGACCACATTGGTTTTATCAATCAACAGCATTACTTAAGTCACCAGAGTTTTTTTATTAGAACTCAAATTTCTTATTTTTTCAGTAAATAATTAAAAAAATTGAAATGAACATTCTTAAGTATATGTCTAAAATCTCATTCATATCCCATGAGCATAATACAGCAGAGGTCTATTTGCTTCAAGTTATCCTCATTGGGAAAGTCCTAATGCTGTTCACAAGCAGTGTAACTCTAGTCAACTGCTTAAGAGGTAAGGCTATTAAACAGTTACGAGCCTTGCAGAGAAGATAAAGTCTTTTGTGATTAAACATGTTGCTTTTTTAAAAGTATTGGTGATGGTTAATGTTGAATTTTGAAGTAATAGCACTTGAGAACTCCCACATCCTATAATACATTACAGACTGAGCACTGCTGTCATGAGCAAATGTTGCCAGAACAAATGAAAGTAAAATGTAACTTTCATTTATAGCCTGGCATTAGAATTTTTAAAAACTTTGGCTGAGACATTGATCAGTCCTTTTCTGAATGATAGCTAGTCCAGGAAGGCTTTTTCCTAACACAAGCTAGTTAATCAAATCTAATATTTAAAATAATGAAAACTAAAAAAAGTATGTATTTTCATTCTTAAGTAAATCCTAGTTTCCTCGGACATCTTCCTTGTTTAAAAAAAACATTTTCTACAGTCTTTAAATTGTGATTTATTTTTTTTTCCCCCAACTTAAAACTGTTGATCATAAAATGGCATTTTGAGAAAAAAAAAAGCTAAAAAATTTTAACTACTTCTGATGTGACTGGCTTTTAAATAAAAGTTTTAATCCTGCTCATGTGTAGTATACAATTCCTGGTCTTCTGAATGAGCCCAAAGAAATACTATACTAAGCTTATTCAGCCTTAGAATATAGTTCATATATTGAAACTGAATAGTGTATCTGACAAACTTTGCAACTCCTGCTTGGGGCTTTTTGGTAACTGTTTGGTCAACTTGCTCTTTCACCCTTGAAGAGAATATATTTGTTTATAACAAGCATTATTCCAGTTTGGGCAACTTGTGAAGATGGTAAAACACACATTCAGAGACCAAATGTAAAAGGATTCTTCTGGAACAAGTCTTGAAAGTCTTCGATTTTCTGTCAAGCATGACTTGAACCTGTTACCTCATTTTTTCTTGTAATACATAAACTTGGAATTTCTGTTTCATAATGTTTTGATCAGACAATATCTGTGTGTGTTTGTTCGTTCCTTGTACGTTAAAATTCCTATTTTTGTATTCAAGCAAGTTTTTAATAGGGAATTTTGACTGGTTGCCTTAGTGAAAATGGACTTATTTCAAATTGTGTTCATATCTTAGATGCATTTTTGTCTAGATAGCTTACCATTTAATAATGCTGCATGTAAATCCAATGCTGTACAACAAAGAAAAAACAAAAATCTTGCTGCTAGCTCGTGTTCCTTCACTGAGTTTTCATTAAAAGTTGTATGCAGAAATCTGTTTAGTAGATTTTTCACTTCGTGTATTAAAACTACGCACTTCTACAAGCTTAAATATTTTAGTTACGTTACGGTAAAGGTACTTCGTGGATCATGCTGAACTATTAAGTTGACTTAAAGAAACAGTTTTAAGTTAATAATTTTGTGATGTTTTGTAATTTGAATTTATATTCAAATCCTAGTATTTGGATGTTCTTTATAGGGTTATGTGTAGCTTTCTTACCGAGTAGTCCTGGTGGTGTGTATTACTTTTAAAAAAAAAAAATCTTGTGTTTGAGTGTTGTTTAACCTGATCATAGGATAACTCGTAGGATAATTTCTTGTTGTGAGGAAGTTCAGGAGCTCACTAATCCAAGGTCCTGCTCAAAGAAGGTCAGAGATCAGACTGCTCTAAGCTTTATCCAGTTGGGTTTTGAAAACCTTCTAGAATGGAGATTGATAAAACCAGGTTTTTAAAAAAGGCTTCTCTATAATATAAAAGGCAGTAATTGTCTTCACGTTGCACAGTACTATAATAAACTGTGACATTTTAGGGCATACCAAAAGAACTCTGGTAAACTAAATTACTCTGTTGAGAAAAGATTATTATTTCTTGAGGCACACTCAGAAAAACTCGAAGGTGATGTGTTCCTGCTGTCAGTGTAAGCAAAGAACTGGTTAATAGAGCAACTTAGATGTAGGTCTTAACTTCACCTCAACCCACATTGGTTTGATGTTGTGAAAGTTGTAGCTTGTACCATTCTTCGGCCTCTTGTGCTCCACCAGCAAGAGCCTGGTAGTCTCTGGAAGAAGCACCCTGGAAGGAATTGCTCACCCCTCCCTCCCTGATGCAATTCCTCCACCTTCCCGCACTCCTGCACTTCTGCCTAAGCTGCTAGCTCAAGTAGGCTATCACTCAAAAGTTCTTGCTAGGAAATTACTAATTTGAAAGGAAAATCTCACCTTGTGTTCACGTGAGTTTTGTTCACATATCTGACTTTCCTGATTGTGACAATTTCTGAAAATTCTTTAGGGTATCTTTGGAATATGTAGTAAATCATTACATGGTTTTAAAGCAGTGACAAGTCAAACAGCGTAATACAGCTCATCCTTTTCATAAGACAAACATTTTCAGAAGATATCTCTAGTAATGGAATGAGAGGTAGAGAGGACTTATATCTGCTATTGAAAGTACGGTCATGATGTATGTGTTGCTTAGCTCTTCAAAATGAAGAAACTCTGCAACAAATAGAGCTAATTTTAATGCCTGGGGGAATGGGTGAGAGCCAAAACTAAAAATAACCTAACACTTAAGAGAGTAATTTCACCATCTCCCTTGTGCACCTAAGCATGTTCTAGTTTGGAACATGTGAATTACCTACGTCCTGCTCTTTATTTACTAGGAGTTCCAAGGGGTGATTCAGGTGATTTGAGCTGGGTATTTGAAATTAGGTTATATAAATACCATCCTCAGGGACAAGCGAGCACTCCTGTAACATACCTGCCAAGTACTTTCTTAGAAGAAAAATATAATCTTTATGCAATTTGTATTTTAAAAACCCAACAACCCATAACAAAAACCAAACAAAATCAAACCAAAAACGTCCTACTTGTACTATGTAATTTTTTTATGCCTTTAATCACATACCTATGAAAAAAAACCCAATAAAAATGGGAGGGGGAAAAAAAAAAAAAAGAGGAACTGTCTTGCTTAAGGAATGAATATTCATTTTGTAAAATACATCCGTTGTGTTCAACCCGTCCAAAGTATGGATGACATCGAAAGATTGTTAATACCTCAGTAACTATAAAGATTGGCTTTGTGAACTGAGATATATGAAACTTAACACTAAATTAGATTCTGTCGGGTGAGTGGTTTTGGGTTTTTTTGCATTGTTGACAACTACTTAATGCAAATGGTGGATAAGCTGACTAGGAGAGGAGCGCTGCTGGATCTTGTACTCACCAACAAGGAGGGTCTTGTTGAAGCAGTGATGGTCGATGGCAGCCTTGGCTGCAGTGATCATGAGATGGTGGAGTTTAGGATCCTGTGTGGGAGGAATAGAGTACCTAGCAAGACCAGAACCCTGGACTTCCGCAGGGCCAACTTTAGCCTCCTCAATCAATTGTTAAGGGAAGTCCCATGCGACAGGGTGCTAGATGGTAAAGGGGCTCAAGATAGTTGGTCAGCATTCAAGGACCACTTCTTGCAAGCTCAGGATCAGAGCATCCCAATGGGTATGAAATCAAGTAAGGGAGCTAGGAGACCTGCATGGTTAAACAAGGAACTGCTGGGCAAACTCAGGTGGAAAAAAAGAATTTATGGATCATGGAAAGAGGGGCTAGTCACTTGGGAGGAATATAGGACAGTTGTCAGAGAATGTAGAGAGGCAATTAGGAAAACTAAGGCCTCCTTGGAACTTAACCTTGCAAGTCAGGTCAAGGATAATAGAAAGGGCTTTTTCAAATACATAGCTAATAAAACTAACACTAGAGGCAATATAGGCCCACTGATGAATGAGGTGGGTGCCCTAGAGACAGAGGATATAAAGAAGGCAGAGGTGCTGAATGCCTTCTTTGCCTCTGTCTTTACTCCTGCAGGCTTTCCCCAGGAGCCCCTGATCCCTGTAGCCCCAGAAGAAGTCAGGATAAAGGAGGAGTTTGCCTCTGTAGATGAGGATTGGGTTAGGGATCAGTTGAGCAATCTGGATATCCATAAATGGATGGGACCAGATGGAATGCACCCAAGGGTGCTGAGGGAGCTGGCAGAGGTCATTGCTAGGCCACTCTCCATCATCTTTGGTAAGTCATGGAGAACAGGAGAGGTGCCTGAGGACTGGAGGATAGCAAATGTCACTCCAATCTATAAGAAGGGCAAGAAGGAGGACCCAGTTAACTATAGACCGGTCAGCCTCACCTCCATCCCTGGAAATGTGATGGAACAGCTTGTTCTTGGCACTATCTCTAGGCATATCAAGGATGAGGGGGTCATTAAGAGCAGTCAACATGGGTTTACCAAGGGTAAGTCATGTTTGACCAACCTTGTTGCCTTCTATGAGGAAATAACTAGGTGGATAGATGATGGTAGAGCGGTAGATGTGGTTTATCTTGATTTCAGTAAAGCATTTGATACTGTCTCCCACAGCATCCTTGTAGATAAGCTGATAAAGTATGGGTTTGGTGATCAGGTAGTGAGGTGGATTGTGAACTGGCTGAAGGAAAGAAGCCAGAGAGTTGTGGTTAATGGGACGGAGTCTAGTTGGAGGCGGAGTCTAGTTGGAGGCCTGTGACTAGTGGAGTCCCTCAGGGGTCGGTACTGGGACCGGTGTTGTTTAATATCTTCATCAACGACCTGGATGAGGGTACAGAATGTATCCTCAGCAAGTTCGCTGGTGACACCAAACTAGGAGGAGTGGCTGACACACCAGAGGGCTGTGCTGCCATTCAACGAGACCTTGATAGGCAGCACATGTACCAGTACAGGTTGGGGGCTGACCTGCTGGAGAGCAGTGTAGGGGAAAGGGACCTGGGGGTCCTGGTGGACAGGAGGATGACCATGAGCCAGCAATGTGCCCTTGTGGCCAAGAAGGCCAATGGCATCCTGGGGCGCATTAGAAAGGGAGTGGTTAGTAGGTCAAGAGAGGTTCTCCTTCCCCTCTATTCTGCCTTGGTGAGGCCACATCTGGAGTATTGTGTCCAGTTCTGGGCCCCCCAGTTCAAGAAGGACAGGGAACTGCTTGAGAGAGTCCAGCGCAGAGCCACAAAGATGATGAAGGGAGTGGAACATCTCCCTTATGAGGAAAGGCTGAGGGAGCTGGGTCTCTAGCTTGGAGAAGAGGAGACTGAGGGGTGACCTTATTAATGTTTGTAAATATGTAAAGGGTGAGTGTCATGAGGATGGAGCCAGGCTCTTCTCAGTGACATCCAATGATAGGACAAGGGGCAATGGGTGCAAGCTGGAACATAGGAGGTTCCACATAAATGTGAGGAAGAACTTCTTCACAGTGAGGGTAACAGAACACTGGAACAGGCTGCCCAGAGAGGTTGTGGAGTCTCCTTCCCTGGAGGCATTCAAAACCCGCCTGGACATGTTCCTGTGTGACCTGACCTAGGTGTTCCTGCTGTGGCAGGGGATTGGACTAGAAGATCTTTTGAGGTCCCTTCCAATCCCTGACGTTCTGTGATTCTGTGATTCTGTGAGTGGTTTTGGTTTTTTTTTCTTGTTTTGCATCTATTAATTCACAATCCTTAATTTTGTTAGATATTTCCAAGAGTACAGTTTTCTGAAAGGTAGTATTCATTTTCAGAGTCTTAGCATACAGTGATTTTTTTTTATTTTTTTTTTTTTTGGTCATTTTTAGGCATTGGTGGAGGAGCTATTCTCTTTATTCTAGATTTTTATAGTAATTTACTTGAATAATTAACAACTTCTATTGTGCATCTTGGTACCAGTGTGTATGCTTGTTCAAATTTGTGAGCAGGTCTGTGAGGTTTGTTCTATGGTGTGATTTGTACATATATTATTTAGAATCTGCTGTTTTGTGAGTTATAAGCTCAAACATACAATTATCTTTTCAACAAGAAAGATTAAAATGATAGTTACAGAAGATCTTTTGTAGACAGTTGATACCTCATGTTTTCTTCACTCCTACTTCCATCAGTGTTTTTGATACTCTTTAATGTGATCAATCAGTAGGTAGGGATAAGCTGCAAACGGAACCTTCCCCAGACATCATGAAGGAGTCCAAGGTGTTGTCTCGTTAGATAAGTTTTGCTGAAGTCAGATCAGCATTTCCTGTCATTTCCAGTGTCTTTTCGAACATTTTTTTCTAAACTGAGAAATATCATTAGTATCAAAGAGAACAGACACCAAAGAAATGCTGCAGATCTCAATGCACTATTCTCCATAAAAAAAAGGGCAATGAAAAGTTTTGAGAGGAAATAACCACTTTGTAGAATCACTTTTTATTTTAAAATGGTCTGTGGAAAGACTTAATACTTTGAAACTACAAATGTCATGCTTTGTTTGGATTGGAAGCCTCAGTGCATACTTAGCATTTTTCAGCCACCTGTTAAAGAAACAGAAGTAGAAAGCCAGTAACACCTGAAGTTACCAGGGTGAAAAAAACAAAACACATAGCTACTGATCCCCTGAGTCTCAAATGAATTTTCTAACAGTCAGAACCCTTAAAAAGAGAAGCCTTTTGTGAAAAACAAAGACAGAGGGGATGTTTTGCAGGACAAACTTAGTTTTCACAGAGTCTGATCACTCAAACTGTCTCTTCCTCGTTGGTTAGGAAGGTTGATACGTGAAAATATTTCACAGCCAAGATTACATGAACGATTCATGTCCATACTTTCAGCCTGGGATTAATTTTTGATGAGGAGCTGGGGGACTTTCTTCAGAGCCTGGAATTTTGAGTATTTGTTACAAGACTTTGCTATGGCAGTCTGTTCTGCAGGTAAGAGTACCACACAGTAAGCACCCATGTACACACACACATGCTTTTCCGCTCCAAAGAGGCTTCTTCAAATTATGCCCCAATAGCCACTCAAAAGTATGTGTCAGAAGATAAAGGCTTCTTGTAGCTGGTGTGTAGCTTCTTCATTTTAAGTGCGAGACTTAGTCCATTTATCTTTACAAACACAAAATAAAGCACTTATGCAACCATCTATTTGGGTAGACAGACACTAAAGAAATGTTTCCAGATGTGTTCATTTGCTGTTTTCTGTCTTTAAATGGCCTTTGTAGTTATGATCTGGTCCTGTGAAACTGGAGAATAGTCTAGACTTGGATTTCAGAGTACGTATTCCCATCCATGTACAAATTACTGAAAAGGTTTCACAATTTTAGAGAAAGGAAGTTAAAGAGAATTGAAGATTTGTTGCCTTCAGATCACTCTTAAGTATGCTGCAGAACACTGCATCACTATCTTATTGCGAATCTTTTGTATTTTACTCAAGGATCACTTATTGTCAATTTTGGATTATTTTGTAAAACAAATATACAGAACATGGATGAACTTGTGTAACTTACAGTCATTGTAGTCATGGTAGAGTGCCTCTGTCATATTCCATAGAAGTAAAGGAAACTGAAGCGTTGCTTGAGTTCCAAGTCCACAAGCTAAAAAGCAACTTAAACCCTTCAGAAAGCAAGAGAAAGCTTGGGGTTTTGTCAGGTTTTGTATATTAAAATATGTTGTTACTCGTAGCAACAATATATTCTCAAAATACAGCCTTACTCTTTTAAAGCCCACATAAACCTGCCATACTTCCTTGAATATTTGTGAAGTGTGTGTTTTTAATGAAGAAATATTTCCAGTTGTTCAGTTGCTCAAGTACTTTAATATCTTCACCCAAATACTTTATGATGAGGGTGATGAGACACCAGACCATGTTGCCCAAAGAATTTGTGGATGCCCTGTCATTGGAAGTGTTCAAGGTCAGGCTGGATGGGGCTTTGAGCAGCCTCTTGTAGTGAAAGATGTCCCTGCCTGTGCCATGGGGGTTGGACTAGGTGATCTTTAAAGGTTTCCTCTAACCCAAACCATTCTACAATTCTGTACCAGGAATTAGTTTCCTGCTTTATTGAAAAGGCAGGAGCTAAAATTAAGTCACCCAAAACAACAACCAAAAAAGGCAACTCCAGCAAAACAAAAAAACAAAGCCCAAACCTTTCAGTTAGTGGCTCTTTTCAAATATAAGCTCTTTGTGTTTCAAAGTCATTTGGCCCCTCTATGCTGCACCAGGTATAGTGTCTGTGTTGCTTGCTCCACTGCTCTTCTGAAAGATCTCTGTTGCTGTACCTCATCCCTCTGCTTCACTATATGTTAAAGGATATACATCAAGTGTTTTAGGCAACAGGACAAAACCCAGTGGAATATCTGAGGAAAGTATTTCTTAAAAGAGGGGTAAAAAAAGAAAAATATCTGTAACAGTGCACTTTAGTGAAGGTGAAACTCCAGTGAATTCATCTGATTTATAGCAGTTTAGTCTTCCTCTTACTGATAACAAGTTACTCTGCCTTCTGTGTTATCTCAGGTGTAGTGGTGGATCATGAGATAGCTGCACATATATATAGACAGATACCCACTTCTGAAATCTTATATATGCTGTGTGGTTATGATTTCACTGACATCTGGAAGGCCTTATGAAGAACATACAACTATGATGACAACATTAATGACTAAACAATTACTGTTGTTGAAACAGTGTAGAACTTATTTTTCTCAAACTTCCAAGCAGAATATAAATAAATGTATCTTCATCCTTTAACAATTCACATTGGAGATAATAAATTTACTTTATGGGGTTTTATATTCCTTTTATATTCCTTTTATATTCCTTTTCTAAATTACTTCTTAACTGCCCCTTCTCCTTGGAGAAGAGGTACACTCTGGAAACAGTAATCAGTCTGACTACTGCCATCTTCTGCAGATGTTTAAGCTTAAGAGCCTGTCATTCATTTTATTCCTCCTGCCATTTATAAGGATAGTACTAGATATGGAGTAGGGGAATTTAGATTACATCTGATCTGAGTTACGATATGCCATACCGCTTTAAAAGAAAGAATGCATGTTTAAAAGCTACAGTTTGACAAAGCAGAGAAAAGCAGTTTAGAAAACTCTCTGTATTAAAAGTACATGGTATGAGTATTAAATTAGTTGGGTTTTTTTAAATAATTGTTTCATATTTAAATTAATCCCTTATATAAAAATTTGCTTTCATGAAAGTTATTTTTTTCTAGAATTTATCTGGAATAAAGGTGACTGAAATTCATAAGCTGTGTAGCTGTGTATTCTCTGAGGGATCATTTTGCATCCCTGCAAGAGACGTAGGCCCAAGGACCAGGAGCTCTTAGTTTTCAAGTGAAGTGAAAAACTTGGTTTCAGGAGATCTCTGCTGTTTTACTAATATGATACTGCTTGGATTGTGGTTTTTTTGTCATATGAATTGAGATTGCTAAAGATCTCTCCCTCACTAAGATGTATGTTTTACAAGTAAACATAGAGTAGTTACTCCTCTAGAAAACGCTGGACCTGGGTCCTCTGGGAGAGAACCGGCAAATTCTGCCACATCCATGTGACACTGAGCTTGAAAAACTATGCGTGGGGGGTTTCCATAGTGCCTGATGCATTTCCTCCTAGATAGACACCTAAGACCAATCTGATGCCATCTCAGATGGTATCTCAGGATACTTAACCTCTTTTTGCTTTTAAAGATCTAAATGCGGGGAAGATGAGTTTCATCCTCTGAGTTCTCTTTACCAAGTCCAAACTTAAATTGCACCTTGCACGAACATTATGATCTAGAGTTGTGCTTCCTGTTTTCTATGGAGTCAGCACAGTGTCATGTTCCCTGGCATTGTTGTCACTCTGCCATGGCTCCCTGATGGGCTCTTTCATTCACTGCCCCTACTCTCCAGGTCATGATTCCTGTCCAGATAGCATAAGCCCCTGTAAAACTAGAGTAAAAGCTCATTGATCAAGTAAAAGTCTGAAGCTGCTTTCTTGTAAGCCATTTCAGAATATGTCTGAATGCACAGACAGCATTCATGCTCCACATGAACAAGTTGTGTTATTGAATATAATTGTGTCATGTTGTTTTCTGTTGCGTTGTAGTAGGCAGACCTCTTGCAGTGGAACTTTGATAGCATCAACCTGCAGACACAGGTAGAGATTAGGGGCAGGCACACATAAACACAGAAATGGACTATTTTGTCTGTAAAAAATATGAAGTACTTAATATATTCTCTTCTTGAGGTAAGAGTTAGCTTGAAGAATAAAATGGGGAATACAGCTAAATGTAGATCAACATTTCCTGTAGTTTTCTGTCAGCTTTAGAGAAGCTTTCTGTACCTGAAGAATTCCATCCTCTGAGTTCCTTTAATGTCAGTGTAGATGCCAGTGACATTTTGTAGTACAGGCAGAAAGTAATTTGTGTTGATCCGTGTTTTGATCGTGTAACAGGGGGCTCTGCTGAGATGAGTTTAAGTTGCTGAATAGCACTTTGGTGAGATGTGGACAACTGGCAATTCATAAGCATCATTAAAGTATTTCGCAGTGACACCAAACAGCCATCAAGTTTGTCTGTAATGAATTGGGTTGGCCCAAACCAGCAATAAACTAGAATATAAGGGGTTTTTTTAATCAGCTCTCGTGCCATTTGGCAAATGAAGGAAGCTGGAGCTGGATCAAGATGCTGCAATAATATGTACAGGAAGTCTAGAACTCTGTTTTCTCAAGTACACAATAATGAAATATTAGGTGGGGTCCATTGTGGTCCAGTTGTAGGGTTGTTGCCTTTGAAAATTTTACTCTGTGGCACTGTGGTGTAATGATGTTCTGTCTTCTTGTCATGAAATGCAAAGGGTTTGGTTTTGAAATTAAAGTTGTAATAGTGGAAACCATTCTTCTGGGAGACTGGAACCACACAGGAAATTAAGAAGTCGTTTTATTTAAACAAGGTGGCTCAGACAAAAAAAAATACAGCACAAAGCAAAACCTAAAAATGAATCAACTGAATTGCAGTAAGTTATCCAACTCTATAGAACTCTATAGTTTGTCAAAGGAAGAAAAATAAAACTTTTTTTTCCCCTCACTATAGTGAAAATAGGTATGGAAATAAGATGCGGATTTGTTGTCTGAAGCCAAATGTTTTTTCATGTAGGCAACATATTCAGATTAAGTTGGCCTGAATTTTAAGAGGATAGCTAGAATGGTTTCATACATACCCAAAATGTGATCTAGCTGATCACTGTGTATGACTGTTGACTTACTGTTCACTTTATTTAGGAAATACTCTGAAATCTTAAACTAATGTAATTACATGACAACATTGATGGTGTAGCACTTTCTTTCTACACTCTCCAGAGATTTTAGTGTTCTTCTTTAATTCTACGTTGGCACTTCAGGGATCATTTGTGCTGGCTTACTTTCAGCACAGCAGGAGGCTCAGAAAAGCTGGCTTTTAAATGTCTTCACATCATGCTGTTTGCTCTACCCTTTTCCTCGTCTAGGTGCCTTATCAGGGAAAGTGAAATCGAGCTCACAGTGTTCGAAAACAAGCATCCTGAAACAGTGCCATGGCACGTAGGTCATAGCCTTGTGACAGGATGAGAGCTTGGCATCTGTTCTGCTGTCTGTGAATTCACAACTAGCAAAACTCCTGTGCCACTTCATACTCTTGGCATCCCTGTTGAGTTTGTGACAAGTTAAGTAGGATGGGGTGGGGAGAGAAGTGGAGAGCCAAGCTTTATATTGTTCTTTGAAACTGTTGCATCAGTTAAGTGTTGAATTGGGAAGAACAGGTCTATAAATTATTGTACTTTTAACTTCCAGCTGAGTTTTTGAGCCAAATCATCTGATCTATGCATTATTCTGAAGAGAGGCTGAAGGAGACCTAAGATCACCTAGTCTAGGCTGAGCAAATAAGAACTACCAAATACCAGTAAATTAGAGAAGGTGGCATGATAGGTTTTTTCTTAAAAACTAGGATTTTTTACAATAGGAGAGAGAGAAACTTACACGGGGACTGCTTCCTCTCAGTGTTAACCTGTAGTTCATAGAAAAAGTGCCAGTATCAAAGACTTCCCATGTATTAAAGTTATCTTTTTTTTCATCCACTTAATCTCTTTTATGCAAATTTAACTCTAGGATCAACATTGTGCAAGGAATTTAGTCTTTTCTTGGGTTCACGTTTGGTTTAAACAAGACAAATTTAATTCTTTCATTCTCTTAAAAATCTGGGATGGAAAAAAACCATGAGTCGCAGAATCCACTTACAAGTGTTGCAACTCACCTGCAAATTGTTTTGTTGAAACCTGTACAGTCAATAAATGTTTTACTGTGATCATATAGTTCATGTGACTTACTGCTTCTTCTTCAAAGTACTTCTGACAGCTCCACAGATGGTTTAGTTTGGGCTTTATATATAGGCTATTGACTCTTAAATGAAATGTAATTAAATTTGCCATGTTCTCACATAGCTTCTGTTCCCTTAATGGAATAAAATTATTGTGTTGTCAGCATGTAAACTGACAGCTCATCTCCTGCACTAACTGTGCGATTAATGCATGTTGTTGTATTTACTGGGATAAGCAAACTGGCAATTGTAAGGCAAAAATGAATTGGACCAGTAGTTATTACTTAATATTGTAGGATAACCTAATGCACTAGCTGGGTGGAAGCCAAATAGTCATAATACAAAATATTTATGCACCTGCATAATCACATACAAGTGTTTCTGTAGGACATTCTATAGAATGTCTTTCTGTTGCTGGTAGTAGAGTTGTGAGGCCCTGCAGCTGTGATGATTGTTATGCTGAGTTCAGTGTTTGCTATGAAAGTAGCACATGAACCAGCATTAAGGGGTCTTAGAGGCTGAACCACCCTGTGGTATCACTTAATAGAAGGTTCAACTAGGATCTAAAATAGGCAGTTGCAAATCTTTCATATTCAGCTGCTCATAACAGCTGCTTTCTTCAGCAGAGGCACAACACACTCCAGTTAAAGCTGTGACAGTACCTAGAAATGCAGGCAGAGGCTTGTGTTGAGGATCTCCACCCCTTGCACGTGGTGTATGTCAGATTTAGAGGGTTGGGAGAGGTCCCTTTAGCCACCTCACTGCTCTACATGTGGCTGGATTGCTCACAGGGTAGCTCTGTCTTCACGCTATTGTTGCAAAGCTGAGAATCTCATCTGAGCTCCTTAGAATCAACCTGTAGTTGCAACAGCCTCATAGGTCACATCTGTACAGCTAAATAAAATGGGCCTTGGCACTGAGGGCTGTGGGCTGAACCATTTCCACATGTTACAGCAATGATACTGGATCTCTTCTGTACCAATGCAGTGTCCTTGCGGCTGTAAGACATGGTGACTGTTTTGTATGGAGTCCTTTTCCAGTTCCAGATACCTGCAATGGTTTGAGGGCTGCACTGCCACCCACCAGACTGGTATTCTCCTTGCACAAAAGCACAGATGTGCACTGCATGCGCAGATGTGTTTCAGATGGACATAGGAAGGTTGCAGGTCACATAAAGCCTTGGAAGCCTGCAGAGATGGAAGGGCACTAAACCTGACCATGCACAAACTGTGCTTAGGATCTGTCTGGACAGCTGACATGGACCAGGGCAATTGCGAACTCCATAGTCCCTATGGCCTTCAGAAGCCATAGGGCTTTTGGGCCATTTTACTTAGTGGCAGAGGTGTGGTCACTGGGAAAAGAGTTGTACCTTCTCCTCATTACCACAGCGTTTTTCTGGTAAAGCTAGGGAAGTTTCTCAAAACCATTGAGGTATAATTGGCGTACAGTTCAGTGAAGCTCTCTTAAAAATAGTACTCAGTGAATGACAGCCCGAGTGAAAGGACACCTGGAAAGCTGCCTGGCAGAAAAGGACCTGGGGGTGCTGGTCGACAGCTGGCTGAATATGAGCCAGCAGTGTGCCCAGGTGGCCAAGAAGGCCAACAGCATCCTGGCCTGTATCAGAAACGGTGTGACCAGCAGGAGTAGGGAGGTGACTGTCCCCCTGTACTCAGCTCTGGTGAGGCTACACCTTGAATAATGTGTTCTGTTTTGGGCCCCTCACTACAAGAAGGACACTGAGCTGCTGGATTGTGTCCAGAGAAGGGCAATGAAGCTGGTGAAGGGTCTGGAGCACAAGCCTTGTGAGGAGCAGCTGAGGGAACTGGGGTTGTTTAGTCTGGAGAAGAGGAGGCTGAGGGGAGACCTCATTGCTCTCTACAACTACCTGAAAGGAGAGTGTAGGGAGGCAGGGGTTGGTCTCTTCTCCCAGGTAACCAGTGACAGAATGAGGGGTAATGGCCTCAAGTTGTGCCAGGGGAGGTTTAGATTGGATAACAGGAAAAATTTCTTCACTGAGTTATCAAGCACTGGCACAGGCTGCCCAGGGCAGTGGTGGAGTCCCCATCCCTGGAGGTATTTAAGAGACGTGTAGATATGGTGCTGAGGGACATGGTGTAGTGGTGACTTGGCGGTGTTAATGGTTGGACTTGATGATCTTAAAGGTCTTTTCCAACAAAAATGATCCTGTGAGAGAAGTGTTAAGGGAGTTGAGTACTCTCTTGTCTTCCATTACATTGCTGACAGATTGGTTCAATGCACACACGAATTGTTGCTATAGGTAGGATTTTTGAAAAAAACATAGGGTTTTGTCTAGCCAGGGGCCTCAGCAAAATTAATCTGTACTAATTGAAAGTGTGAATTTATAGTTGAACTGCTTTAAATTCTCGGTTTACAAATGAGTTCCAGAATGCAAGTGGTCATAATTGAGATCATTTTAGTGGCATGGTCACCATGTTCTGGTATTTGACTTGCTGATAACGACATAAACTAATTGCTTTCATAAAATGATTAAATGCCATTGGAGCCCAAGTCAATTTGCCTTTCTTCAACTAGTCATTTCCTAAGTAACTTAGATTGCTTTTTAAAATGTACTTTTGTTGGAACATTTGAAGTATTCAGCACCATAGCAACAGCAAGGAATTGTGCCTAGTGGTTAATGCACTAAAAAAACTTGCTAGGTATCAGTGAAGAATATGAGGTACTTTACAGGCACAAGAATCACTCCAGTGATACCAGTAAGTAACTTCAGTAAAGAAACAAGGACAGATATTTTTTAATTTTTCAGAGTATGTGTTACATGTTAGGGCTGCAAGGTTTTAATGTTTAGTGCAAAGAAAACCTGCAAATTAATTAGCTATGCTTGCTCTTGCAAAGGGCTAAAAGTTATAAGACAGGATTACTGATTTTGGTTTATGCTCTATGGCCTTCATGAAGACATAATATAGTGTCTCTTTACTGTATAAAATTAAATGACTAAGACAAAAATGAGATATTTTTAAAAGAATAAAATTAAAAAAGAAGTTGAGCCTTTTCAGAGAAATCAGGGATTTTCTTTGTGCTCCTGTGGTGATTCAAGTTAAATACAAGTCTTTTGCAGTGTGATACAGTGTACAAAAGACATGCCTAAAGCTGGTCTTAACAGTGTAAGCTTAATGAGAAACAAAGTTTAAATGTCACCTATGTAAACACATCCAGTGTACACCAACAGACAATGCAAGAAGCTTGGAAACATCATGGTTTCTTGTGGAGAAGAGTGACTCTTCTATTTGTTCCCCACTTTAACTTGGGTCAGGACTGAGATCTAAGTCCCTGATTGATAAGGATCATAGCTGAAGCATTAATCTTCTGTTAATACCCAATCTTCTGCAGTCCATGGAGTGCCTTTCAGGAGCTCTTCTGTTGCTATTGACTCTTAGTATTTCAGTAAGCAGTGAATACCACCATACGGCAATTTTTTCTGTGGCTTTGTTGTCTTCTGCAGGAATACAATGCTGGGTTACCATAGAGAATATTTCTGTGAAATTTTACTTCCTTAAAAAGAATTTAATATCCAGTCTGTTCCTCAGTGATAAGCTTCCATTTTGAAAGGTGGTCTGTGCTGTGGTGGTTTCTGTGGGCCCTGTGGTGAATGAAGGCTGTATTACAAAATATGAACCATGGATTTAGATGGTGGATCTAACTAGGGTATAGCCACCAAGTTGCATTGCATAGTGTTCTGCTGTATTGTGGAAAGAGTCTGTGCTATTACTCAGCCTCTTTAGTCTTCTTCATACATCAAGTCTGCAAAGATATTGACCCTTCCCTAGTGAGCTGTTAAAGCATAGCACAGGAGATGCCTAAGAACAGGACTGCCAGTAACAGAGCTGGAAAGGCAACTCTTCTTCTGTCCATGAGCTGCACAAGTACTTTGAACATTTCAGAATCCAAGAGCATGGTCAAACTGAAAGGCTAAACAGAAGGTCATATATGAAACACCTTGAAAAAGAAATCTGTAATAGCTCCATAAGCACCCCTCTACCCAGATTTGCAGAAGAAGCTTCTGCATTTCTGTCTTCTACACCAACATAGAAATTGGAGTTCAAGCATATTGCAGCTCTGAGTTAAGCAAAAGGGTCTGCAAAACAAACCAAAACAATATCTCCCAGAGTGAGGTTAACCTTCAGCATTTGTAGAGAATGATAGACTCAGAAAAGTCATGCTCCCACCTGCTGCTTTCAGCCGTTCAACTGCCTTTCTCACTTTCCAGTAGGTGTGTGTGGCTTTGTTATTAGTTACCTCACTTGACTATGATGTGCTTCAAGGGCCTCCTTCATCTTTTTTGCTATGATTGAATTTGTCATGTAACCAATCTAAAGAGCTGATTCATAACTTTGTTTCCCTGGTTTTGTGCTTATGGAACTCCTTTGAATTCATGTAGATATTCCTTATCCCAAAGGGAAGAACGGATCTTTCATGCTCCGTTAATGTTCCTACTTCTCTCCCCAGGGGACCTATCCTCTGCTAAAAATTCTTTTGAATGCTCTAATTAAGGATAAGGATCTCTTTGAATATTAATTAGTTTTTCATTGGCCTCGCTCAAAATATTTAACTCAAAGCAATTTCCTGGTAATTATCTCTTGATTATAACTTTGAGAGGATTTACCCTTTTAAAATAAATTCGAGTTTATCAAATAAGACTTCCTTTTGTGTGTGTCCAGTTAACCATAACTACAGATAAGACAATAAGCAGTAGCTGTAAAGAGGCAATTTTGGTTTATTTCTTAAGTTTTTTTCTTATAAAAGCTGTCTTTCTTGCTGTAGCTTTCCCTCATTTGCTTGTCTTTAATTATTAAACTATACTGTAGATGACTGTGTCCCTCATGCACATAAGGCTGGAGTCTTTTGAGTGGCTGAACCTACTGGTCCTGTACAAGCATACATCTTTATACAAAGACTAAAATGTCAGAACAACTCAAAACTTTTCTTCCTTGCCTCTTTCTGGAGTGGTGAGATCGGACCTGATCAGCTCCACTGCTCTTTCTTCAGCTTCTCACTCATTCTAGGACTCCTAGTTAGGTACAGTTAACTAAATGACAAAACCCCTTTCTGTTTCTGATTTTCCTTTGAATGTTCAAGAGAGAGGGAGAGATTTCCGTGTCATTACCGAGGGCATATGTTATTTTGGACTAGCAGCAGGACAGACTCTAAATCCATCATATTTAAATCCTTTCTGTCATAAAGTAGTTTTAAATATTTAATAGATGGCCACAGAAGATGCCTTTTGAAATCACTGGAAAGGAGTGAAATTCCCAAAATGCCTGTTTAAAATTTATTCTATATCAGGACATGAAGTGAGGAGCTTAACTCTAATTCTCAGTGTGAATGAGATGATAATTCTTGTGAGCTTTTAGGAATAACTTGAGGGATCCTCAAGGTGTGCCAGCAGAGTTAACCTCTCTATTTAATAGGAGAGTCACATCATTCTAATGTAGGCAATAGCAAGTGTAGCCCAGTTCAGAGACCTCACCCTTCCAGCCTGGGACCTCAACATTTTCTGAAGCTTGTATCATACAGAGGATTTCCTAAGGACCTTGTACAGAATTCCTTCCCAAATGCAGTAGGGAGTTTTACATAAACCTAAACACTTCCCTTACACTTGCAGAGAGAAGAACCTATACTACGTGAGTTCACTAGAACGCTCGGATACTACTGTAACAGAATGAAATAATTCTCATTCCCCCTTTGCTTCATTAAGCATGAAGAGCTGCTCCGTAAGGCTCACCAGCAAAGCTGTCAGAAAGGATCACCCCTTGCTGCCAGCACAACTAATGTGTTGTTTCCAGCTGGTTGACATACCTCTCCTGCAGATTGGTAACACTCACTCCGCCAGACTCTTGGGCTGCTTCCAATGCATGACACTATTTATAATCTGGGCAGCAGCTACAGGAACTCTGCTCTGTTCATGTTTGTCGAGTCTTACAGAATTTAGTTACTATACCAGGTGCCAAATTTTGTAGTGAAAGTACTCCATTCTCTACTCAGCTGAATTCCTCCTCATTTCTGCTATCCCAAGACAGCACTGCTCACCATACACCTGCAGTGTAGATCACTGTGATACCTGAAGAAAATAATTTATGTGCTCTTGCATCTTCAAAGAACTAGCAGTAGTTCTTTGAAACCACGACTATGATATGGCAAGAAATTCAGTTTTTAATTAATTCATTTTTTTTGCAATGAATCCAATATTGAAACCCATAAAATATTAATAAAGCAGAATTCTGCACACATTTTATTTCTATAAATCTGAATAAAGCTTAAACCATGTTTTATAGTGTTGGTGCTGCATACAGCTCAGCAAACAATGAATAAGCAATAATGATTCAAAAAGCAGAAGACATCTCCATTTGAACTGCTTTTGTTTCTTTGTTTCGTTGAGGCATATCTCAAAATAACTTCATTCTCAATGCAACTTACTAGTGTGTGCTCCCTGCCCCCTGCCTTCACAGGCCTTCTCCAACTGGCTAAATGTGGTGGCTGAAGCTTTTCAGATTAATTTTCCTTAAGTGACCTACTTTGTAGAGAAAGATAATCATGCATTTATAGCCTCTGGCACTCTATTCAGGTCACAGATGGACAGATAGCAAAGCTATTCCTCAGTGACTTGCTGGGGTTGTAACTAATTCCCAGTGAGAAAGGAGATTGGGCTGATGTTAGCTGGTCAGAATGCCTTAAAGTGTGGAGGATCATTGACTCCTACTTTAATTTTCAGGGAGTGTCACAGGCTGTGTGGTACCAGCCAGCTGTTGTTCTAGGAGTGTTTTGTGGTAGTGATCAAATTACTGGATGCCGTAGATGTTAAATATCTGACTTTGAATCCTTTGCCTTGACAGTGGAGCACGATGCGGTGTTCTGACTGTGGACATGTCTGATGTTACACACGTACCAGGTACTGTGTCTGGCACCAGGGATCGGAGATTTGAGAGAGTTTTGACCTTTTGCTCGCTAACAAGTGCTGGCAATCCTGTGAACAGTTGTCATTGTAAAGATAATTTTCTGTGCAATCAGACCTAAACCTCTGTTATGAAACCATTTTTTTGCATAGTGTGATCAGTTGAGCCAGTCAAACGCATTTTGCTATTATCCATTAGAGGCCCATTCTCCCTCTTGTATTTGGCACTTACGTAGTGATGTTTGCAAAATAGCTTGTTGTCTTCTTTTCAGATGTTCAGAAGTTTCACAGGGGGAATGTCCAGGCTTTTTTCTCCATTAGTTTTAAGGATATTTTTAAAAGTTTGGTGGAGCTTTTCATGCTGAGAAACAGGCAGCAAGCAGGAGTGTAAAGCATGTTGCTTTTTATAAAGGATCATCTTGAAACTTTGAGTGTGCCAGGCAGTCTGTGATGTTAATTCTGTCAGGTCTGAAGAAATAAATGTTAAAATTGTGATGCTGCCAGCAAAGGGATGGACAGCTTTCACAACAAAACAAAACATATTTGCAGGTTGTATTCTTGCCTCACAGGACTGCAAATGTGTATGCCCGTGTCCCCCAGTGTATACACACAGCTTTGCTCTTTGCACTGCAGTGCCAAACTGAAAGGTGTTCTGGTAGAAGTTGCATTGCAGTTTGGATCACGGTGATCACTGAGTAAGTTTTTGTATTTCATGTACTTCCTAGAGCAAATAAATCACAGAGCATGAGGGATGATTTGGATTTGGTTTAGACATTTACAACTGTTAAGACAACCTGACGGAGCAGTGTATGTATTTCCTATGACAGAATCTAATGCATCAAGGGCAAAATCAATTCCTTTTAGCAAAAAGCCTTTCAAACAGGAGCTAAGTAAAAGGTTTTAGAGAGAAAGGGTATGTGCAGCCCTCCCATACCTGTCCTGAGGAACTGTAGTGCTGCTGTTCCATCATCAAAATTCTGGCCGTGGGCTCTAGCAGTTGTTGGGAGCCCTTTGAATTTTCCACACATGTCCTTCAGCTTCTAGATCTGTGTGTTCCCCCTCCCAGGTGTTAGCCCCAGCATCTTCTCTTCTGAGGGAGAATTCTCATTGTGTCTGAACCATATGTTTCTCAGCATTTTCTCTGGAAGTGTTGATACATTTGAACCAATGTAGGTCTACAGACACAGGCATCAATGCAGATACTCTTTTAGTCTATCTTAAGAACAGCCTGCTGTAGGTGTGCTTTTATCTGGTCTTAAAATAATTAATCTAAATCCAAATAAATCCAGTTTTGACTAAAATAATCCACAAAGAATCATTTTAATTATTTTGTTTTCTTTTCTAGTTTGTCAAGAAAGTATTTGAAAAAATAAGTCAGCACTGCTGGGATTGGTTATGGGCTCTTTTATTCAAATTATGATTTTATGAAACAAAAAATTCACGTCTTTGATTCTGTGCTTCCTAGTATGATATCCGTCACACAGTTGTGTTTATGTCAGAGAATGTGGGCTTTTGTAAGAAGAAACAGGATAAGTCTAAATAGCTGGGAGGTCATTGTGTATTATCAGATACTTAACTAGACTAATTTAAGTAATATGTTTCTCTTTTATTAAGCCATAGTACAATGTGTAGGTGTTATAGTAGAACATATTTGTAGAAAAAAAAAAAACGAGTATATGCTACAAAGAAATAATATCCGTATTGCAACAGACATGTTCGTGGCCACTATGTAGATCTTTTCGGGATAAAAATTACAATTGAGAAATAATACTGGTCCTTTCCTATTGAAAACAACCAATTTAAAAATAACCAGCTCCAAAGAAACCTTCTAGCTTTTGAACCAGGGTAGCCATAGCAGTAATAGAAAATACATGCTCTGTATTTAATGATGACATTCCAGCATACAGGCAATAACTTAACAGCTCCTGGCTGTTTTCTTGGCAGGGCAGTTAAGGGCACTGGCCAAAGGTGAAGGAGAAACACGCCACAAATCCCCCTTGCACTATTACTCAGCACTACCTGACAGTCTGTCTTCTGGGGTCTTCATGGCTTAAAAGTTTACCTCATATTATTAAATTGAAAAAAAATCCATTCGCTTGCCTATTTAAATTAGGATATTAAATGATCAAACAGTTCTCATCATGTAACTGTCCCGAATACAAAGCTTTTGATCTGCCACATTACATCAGTATAAAATTTGTGTGTATTTCTTCTCTGGGGAAAGATGAGTAGTAAGGCACATTTTGTAAACATATATAAGTGTCACATATGCACAATTTGCTACTAGTCCTGCTATGGCAAAACAGAACTGCTCACTTGCATTAAATTGGGGGGAATGGATATTCGTTTGTCAAATCAGAACATCAAGGAGGAGTCATGAATATGGTAATTAACTAGATTTTATTTAGCATGTTTTTACAGAATTTGTTGATCTGCTGTGTTACTGTAAGTGAAAAGCAAATCCAATTAGAGAAACGGAAGAGTAGACGCAGTTACAGAAATTTGTCCTCATCTTCTGTAATATAGGAGTTAGTGTTCCCTGATGAAGTAGAATTATCATTATTTTAGTTTAATTATTTAAGATTTAAAATTTCCAGTGGTGGACTTCTAGTTAGTTGAATAGATCATGAAATGCTAGAGGAATTTGGAAGCACTTGTATTGCTCTTCTGAAGCAACTTGTGTACCTGTTCAAAGGGATGAAGCAGCGAATTTGGAAGGCAATGCTGGAGGGAGGAAGAATCAGACATCATGTTTTAGTGAAATGGTAGATGTGATCCAAACTGGTAGTGAATGTTCCTTGGTGACTGATTTTGAACACCTGAGGAGCATTTAATGGAGTCATAATGTTTCTGATATATACTTCGGTGGGATGGGCTGTGCATATACATGAAAGGGAAGGAAGAAAGAAATGCAGTGGACAAAATGGTGGCAGAATGTTTCATTGTTCATATGTACAAAGTACAAATCAACCTATAAACTTACATGCAAAATAGTAATAATTGATAATTAAATTAAGCATATGAACATATTATAATAAATAGATTATAATAATTCCTCATAATTCATCAAAAACCTATATATAAAATAATTTTGGCCAGAGTTACAGATCTTTGTTTTTCAATGATGCCTTTAATAGTAAGCCAATTATGCAAAATGCATTATTTTCTCTATGTATTTTCCATGTAGGTGTGCGCCTCATATGCTGTTGGCATTACACAAGTAAACATTAATGAGCTATTTGCATACTAATGCATTCACCTGATGTGTCCAAGATGTTTTTCCCTTGCATACTAAGTGCAAAGATAGGGTCTATGGATGATGGCTGACTAATTACCTGTGAAAGTTAAAGCCCTGTGTTTGCTCAGAGAATAAATAAACTGTAAGCAAGGATTGTTCTCCCAAAGGCTACTTCAGTAACCCCCAACATCAGTTTGCTCTTTGCAATAAAGCAGTTAAGTTCTCTGTTTGTAGAGATGTTAGGAGGGTGGGCAGCAATACTGACACTTTGGACTTTCAAAGGGCAGACTTTGACTTGTTTTGGAGGTGACTTGATAGAATCCCTTGGGAGTCAGTTTTGAAGGATGTAGGAGTCTGTAGGAATCGACGGAGGGAGACTGCACTCTCATATGAGGTCGGCAGAACTCAATTTATTGCGCAGATACATTTACTTATATATCATTCTTTTGTCAAATCACCACGATTAAGCATATCTTATTATCTTTTTCTTAGGTTTTCATTAGACCACTTCTACATCAATCATTAACTTTTAACCTATGCTTCAGCCTCCAATTATCATATTCTCCGCCTTGCCTGTTAGTTCCCTATCTTATGTAACTTAGTTTCTTGTACTACTCTGCAAGGACAGTACGTCCTTGAGGCCTAATCTTGGCTGCTAGCGCCTGCACAGTAGCCTGTTCGTGCACCTGCTCTAACACTCCATGTCCGTTACTCACAAGCCAAACTCCCACAGGAGTCCAGGAAGGCTGGACATTTTTTAAGAAGGAAATCTTGAAGGCACAGGAGCAGGCCATCCCCACGTGCTGTAAGACAAGTCAGCAGCAAAGACCAGCCTGTCTGAATAGGAAGGTTTGGCTTAAAATCGGGGGAAAAAGGAGGTTTTATGGTCTCTGGAAGAAGGGCCAGATGACTCATAGTGAGTATAAGAATGCTGTTAGGTCATGCAGGGAAAGAATTAGAAGGCCAAAAGCTCTACTTGAAGTTAATCTGGCTTTAGAGGTAAAGAGCAACAAGAAAAATTTCTATAAATACATTAATAATAAAAGAAAGGCCAGGGAGGGCCTCCATCCACGACTAGATTCAGAAGGAAATATGGTAATAAAAGACGAGGAGAAGGCTGAAGTGCTTAATGCCTTCTTTGCCTCAGTCTTTAGTAATGGAAACACTTGCATCGGGGAAAGTCACACCCCCAAGCCAAGAGACAGGGGCCAGGAACACAATGTCCCCCCTACAATGTGTCCCCCCCGTACATCTCAGGATGAGATGGTCCATGACCTGCTGCTCCGTATCAATGTACATAAATCTATGGGGCCAGATGGGTTACATCCTAGAGTGCTGAGAGAATTGGCGGGGGTGCTCACCAGGCCACTGTCCATCATTTATCAACAGTCCTGGCTGGCTGGGGAGGTGCCAGCAGATTGGAGGTCAGCCAATATAATGCCCGTATAATAAGGGATGGCAGGATGATCCGGGGAACTATAGGCCTGTCAGGTTGACTTCAGTACCAGGGAAGCTGATGGAACAGATCATCCCGAGTTCCATTGTGCAGCACATGCAGGACAACCAGGTGATCAGGCCCAGTCAGCATGGGTTTATGAAGGGCAGGTCCTGTTCAACAAACCTGATCTCCTTCTATGACAGGGTGACCTGCTTGTTGGATGAAGGTAAGGCTGTCTGTCTTGACTTTAGTATGGCATTTGACACGATTTCCCACTACGTTCCATTAGAGAAATTGACTGCTCTTGGCTTGGATGAGCATACACTTTCCTGGGTGAAAAACTGGTTAGGTGGTTGAGTCGAAAGAGTGTAATGGTCAATGGAGTTAAATCCAGTTGGCAGCCAGTTACAAGTGGTGTTCCCCAGGGCTCAGTACTGGGGCCACTCCTGAACATCTTCATCAACAACTTGGATGAGGGGATAGAGTGCACCCTTAGTAAGTCTGCAGATGACACCAAGCTGGGTGGAAGTGTCGATCTGCTTGAGGGTAGAGAAGCTCTACAGAGAGATCTAGATAGGCTGGATCGCTGGGCCAAGGCCAGTTCCATGAGTTTCAATAAGGCCAAATGCCAGGTCCTGCACTTCAGACACAACAACCCCCAGCAGCCCTACAGGCTTGGGAAGGAGTGGCTGGAGAGCTGCCAGGCAGAGAAGGACCTGGGAGTGTTGATTGACAGCCAGCTGAACATGAGCCAGCAGTGTGCCCACGTGGCCAAGAAGGCCAACAGCATCCTGGCCTGTATCAGGAATAGTGTAGTCAGTAGGAGCAGGGAGGTGATCATTCCCCCATGTTCAGCTTTTGTGAGGCCGCACCTTGAATACTGTGTCCAGTTTTGGGCCCCTCTCTACAAGAGGGACGTTGAGGTGCTGGAGAGGGTACAGAGGCAGGCTACCAAGCTAGTAAAGGGTTTGGAGCATGTCTCATATGAGGGAAGGCTGAAGGATCTGGGGCTGTTTAGCCTTGAGAAAAGAAGGCTGAGGGGAGACCTTATTGCTCTCTACAACTACCTGAAGGGAAGTTGTAGCGAGGCGAGAGTTGGTCTGTTTTCCCTAGTGAAAAGAGATAGAACAAGAGGAAATGGCCTGAAGCTGAACCAGGGCAGGTTCAGGCTGGATATTTGGGAGAATTTGTTTACTGAAAGGGTAGTCAGGCATTGGAACAGCCTGCCCAGGGAGGTGGTGGAGTCACCGTCCCTGGAAGTGTTTAAGAGACGGGTAGAAGTTGTGCTTAGGGAGATGTTTTAGTGGTGTTGATAGGGCTAGGAACAAGGTTGGACTTGATGATCTTGAAGGTCTCTTCCAGCTGAAACTGTTTTGTGATTCTGTGAGTCTGTAATAATATGTCTATGGTCCTTGATCTTTATGCTGATATTACTGAGGAAAGGCATATTAATTGTGTTATGGTGTTGAATTCAAGATCTTTGTGTTTGCAAGTACAAATTAAATCTGGTATTTAATAAAGAAAGTGTATTTCAGGGTTAGAAGCCTTGGATTAAGACTAAGCTGTAGTTTCAAAGCACTACATTAGCTCTCTTTACTCAAGTTAGTGACAAATCTTTTTCTACAATGTATTTCATAAAGTAATAGATTAAAAAAGCTTTCACTCAATACTTGTGTATCAAAATAGTGAATAATCGTATACATATCCTAGAATTACACACTGTTGCTTTTGGGAAGCTGATGTGGATTTCATCATCCTTAACATTTTATTAAAAAAATATACTCTGTTGAAGGGAGGGTAGACATTGTTTTCCAATAACAATATATTCTGAATTTATCGTTTTGATTATTTGAGCATTTGGATTCTCATTTAGACATTTAGTCACAGAATTTTTACATAATTCTATTTTTCCTGGATATTAAAAAAAAATAAATAAATTGTAAGACATTTTAAGAAAAAAAAAAAAGAAAATATCTGGGGACTCTGACCATTCTCATTCTGTTTGTGCAGTTCGACAATCAGCAAGCATTGGGAGGCAGAACTGGCCACGCTCAAGGGTAATAACGCTAAGCTCACAGCAGCTCTGCTGGAGTCCACTGCCAATGTAAAACAATGGAAACAACAGCTTGCTGCGTACCAGGAGGAAGCAGAACGTCTTCATAAGCGGGTAAGTCAAGGCAAACAGCCAGGATCCTTGAGGTGGAGGTACTGGTGACTGTATTAGCTCATTTTGAAGTCAAACAATTAAGTTTATTGATGGGGCTTAAGGTTAATCTTTGAGAGAAATTAATAATTACTTTAAAGGACACAGGGTTCCTCTGTTGGGAAATCATTTCCTTTGTAGCAGTTCTTTTTGTGCAGAGGGCATTGTTGCAGGAAGAGGTGTCTAATCTTATGACATATTTGTCAGCTTTGACTCTTCATTTGATGCCATCACATCTGTTTCAGGACCTTCTCCATAGCATTACACTTTAATCCCTCTTGCATGTAAACCCACAGAAACTTGACATCAAATCTGTAATTTAAAGAAACCCTGTTGTAGTAGGTGTTGTAGTAGATGAACAACTTCCTCTCATCTAGGCAGCTAAAGAAAAGTGAACATAGATTCAAGATCATTATGTTCAATTAGAGATCTGCTCCCGCTTTCATACAGGAGGGGCTGGGTCGTGTTCCTTTTAGTGTAAATTTTGCAGAGGTCATTTGGCAAACCAGAAATTAGTGCACAGTGGGGGAAGGAATGATGGTGAGGGATAAATAAAGCAAGGTTGAAGACTCCATTATGGAAACAAGTATATAATATTTTCATTTCTTTTATCTTTTCACATGTAACTTTTTTTATATTCTATAATCTGTTCACTTTTACCCATAAGAATTTGTCATCATAGCTTAGGTCAAGTTTTTGTGTAAAATGAAGGCAAGATGAGCACATGTATGGAGGGAAAATATCTTTGATGAAGCTCTATTACTTTTGCTAGTATCAGTTAACTTAGAAAAATATCAAGGAGATTTACTTAGTTAATAAAATAAAAATGAATAAAAGCATTGCTTTCTTGCATGGAAACAGGTCTCATGAATATACTGACAAGAAGGGAAATGTCCAGTAGCAAACAAACCTTTTAATTTGGTTTTGTATGCTGTACAAAATGAAAATTATGAAATAAGGTATGGCACTTACAGTTAGCCAGATCCTGCAAACTGCAAAGGATTCTTTCAGAACTGTGCTAGACCTGTCCAACTGGAGGCTGTTAATTCTAGGAGCAGGGCTCAAATTCATCTGAGGGGGGAGAAATTCAACAGGCTACATCTATACTGGGGATGTGGAAGGGTAGGAAGAATTCACTAGAGCTTGAGAAACCTGGGGAAATGGCAGGCCCCTAGGGCTGTCCTGTATCTAGACTGACTTGCAGACAAGGATCCTGAAGTCCCAGCCAAATGATTTGATAGGGAAGAAGGAGTTCCAGTGGACTGTAGCTGTGTGTGCCACAGCTGAACTGTAATTAAAAATGGTGCTTTTTACAAAGTGCCTTCAGTACAAGTAATTGACAGTTGCTGACAAACTGTTTTGCTTAAGAGATTTTCCAGTCAGGCACAAGCTTGTCATGTGTGTTGGAACAGGGACTTTTGCTTTGTCTGTCATCTCATTTAAGCTTCTCCTTTGGAAGGCTGGTCCAGGTTTGTGAATATATGATAAGAGTAATTGTCGAGAACATTATTTAAATTACAGCCTTACTTTAAAATTACTATAGTGCAGATGTTCAGGTGGATTTGACCGCCAGGTAGGCTTTACAGTGAAGAATTCATTGCTAAAATGTGGACATAATAAGGCAGCATTATTCCTAACACAATGTATTAACAGCTTTTGTTGCAAAACTGAGACAATACAGTCCTTACCTAAGAAAGAAAAGTAACACACAGCAACAGTAGCTGCATTTGCTGTGGGCAGACCCAACCAGACAAGACTGGTCGAGATCCCTTTTTCTTGATGTTATTCTCACTCTTAGTCACATCTTACCTAAAGTCTGTTATTGGAAAATACAGTCACGGAATTTTCAGAGTTGGAAGGGACCTCATCTAGTCCAATTCCCCTGCTTTAAAGCAGGATCCCCTAGAGCACATCACTCAGGGCTGCATCCGGGAGAGTCTGGAAAATCTCCAGAGAAGGAGACTCCACAACCTCTCTGGGCAGCCTGTTCCAGTGCTCTGGCACCCTCACTGAAAAACACTTCTTCCTCGTATTTAAATGGAACCTCCTCTGTTCCAGCTTGTGCCCGTTACCCCTCATCCTGTCACTGGGAACCACTGAAAAGAGTCTGGCTCCATCCTCCCTCAACCCACCCTTTAGGTATTTGTAAATGTTAACTAGATCACCCCTCAGCCTTCTCTTCTCCAGGCTAAAGAGTCCCAGCTCTCTCAGCCTTTCCTCAAAGGGGAGACGCTCCAATCCCCCAGTCGTCCTCGTTGCCCTCCGCTGGACTCTCCAGTAGTTCCCTGTCTCTCTTCAACTGGGGAGCCCAGAACTGGACACAGTATTCCAGTTGCAGCCTCCCCAGGGCAGAGTAGAGGGGGAGAATGACCTCCCTCGACCTACTGGCCACACACTGCCCTGTGCAGCCCAGGGTGGCATTGGCCTTCTTGGCAGCAAGGGCACACTGCCAGCTCATGGATAATTTACTGTGTACCAGGACTCCCAGATCCTTCTCCTTGGGACTGCTTTCCAGGAGATCCCCCCCTAACCTGTACTGGTGCCTGGCATTCTTCTTCCCCAGGTGCAGCACCCTACACTTGTCCTTATTGAACCTCATGAGGTTCTTCTCTGCCCAGCTCTCCAGGCTGTCCAGGTCACACTGGATGGCAGCACGGACCTCTGGAGTGTCAGCCCAGAGCCCAGAAAAGGTGTTGGTTGATCTTGACAGCAGGACGGTGGCCACAGTGGCCAATTAATGAATACAGGAATTTTTAGCACATCACTTTGCTTGTATATGGTACTACAGTTAACAGATGTAGTAGCCTAGTCTGTAGCTCCATTCATTAATAGCTGCTGATTTTTCATAATGTTTGCCCAGCAAATTTCCTGCAATTATTTTGTATTTCTGAGGGATCAGAAAAATCTTATAACATGGGATCATTTACACTATGCTCTTTTGATCACCATTTATATGCCTTTATTAAATGTTTCTGCAATCTGTGACCTCAGAGTGTGTTGATACCTCATGTAGAATACAGGAATGCTCTGGGTCTGTGTCTCTCTGGGCATGCCTATAAATTACAACAGGGTAGTTCATCAAGAATACTGCTCTCTGTTGAAATTGTTTTTAGTAAAATATAGACTTGGTTTCCCAATAAATCAGATTCTCTAGGCAAACATATACAGATAATTTAAAAAAAAAAAAATAAATCCATCTCTAATGTAGTTGTTGTCTTGTATGGAAAAGTTGGCTGTCACAGCATCTTGCCCACGGGAGAAGAATATGTATAGATACGTACACATTGGAGGGATACACTCATTTACAAGATCATAGTCTTATATACAATAAGCCAGCCTCCAAAATGAAGAACGGTACTGCTGACGATAGCTGCTATATTTAGTTCAATTTAATAATATGTTATGTGGTTTATATATAATGTAATTGTGGTATTCACTTCCGTGCTTTAGGTTTATATACAAGTTTAGGTGCCTGAGTCATCTATCTGCAAGGTACAGCAGACTCATATCCTCTGTCAAGTGTGGTGTGTGAGGAGAAGTAATGCATTATTATTTCCACTTTAGTTTCTTCTTTATATAAATACCCTTACAAATAGCCTTATTTACATAAATAGTTTCCTCTTTATAGTAAAAAAAAGAAATATTACTAGTACTGTCTTACTAATTGACTACTTATGGTACCTTTTTCCACAGTTTGAACTCTGTCATGTTTTATTTATAAATATCTTTTGATTTTACATTATATCTCATTCTTTTAATCTTCTGGTTTTTTTAATTGACTGTGGTAAACTGTCTTTTGGGGTTTTTTTGTAAACTTTGCTTTTTAAGTTGTTTTAAAGTATTTTAAACCCAACATTTTTTTTTTGGTATAATTGTTTTCAAATTTGAATGAAATAGTTTTTCTTTATATCACATTGTTTACACTTTTTAAAATACAGAAACCAAGCTAAAATGCCCCTTTGTTTGATTTTGATTGCATTTTAAAAGATTAATTTCATGTCTGATTTGCCATTTCTGGTTATGTATAATTATCAGTTCAAGTTCTCATATTAACCTATATTTATTTGCTTTCTCTGAGGCTTTTATCTTCCTTCTTCCATTTGTTCAATGTATTAATAATGTCTAGAGCTGAGATGAAACAGAATACAAATTCAGTGTGGCTGAGTGTAAAGTTCTCTATAAATTAAAGTTTTGTTCTCTCTTCTGATATGTACTTTGTGAGCTTAAGTCAGAAATACTGTACTTTGGTATTTTGTCAGACATTATATTTCTCAGAAGTTTGCTACATGAGTGTATAGACTTTTCCCTCTCAAATACAAATAGATAATAATTCTAGGAAGATGCCCAGTCAAGAGCTTAACTTGGAGCTCTCAGCCTTCTCTCCTCTAATCCGCTCAGAAGCAACTTAACAACAAGGATTTCCCTTAAATGGGGTTAGGAAGCACGCCTACACACCTTGCATAGCTTTTTGAAGTCAAACAGATTAATGAGTTTAGAACAGCTCAGTAACAGAAAGGAAAACCCTAAAGTGAGCTACTTCAAATAGAATGGCATTGATACTAACGTTAATCCTGATACCACAAAAAGGAAAGGATTGAATGGTTATATGAATTATGGAGCATAAGCCAAAGTTCTGTCTTTGTCATGTTAAAAATGAAAATGATTAATTTTTTTTCCCACATGCTAACTGCTAAAGTAAATCATCCTGTGACACTGGGCAATAGCACAGAGTAATAACACCAGTGCATAATAGTAAGAGCTGCAGTCCTTGAAGATCATTTATCTGCAGGAATAGAAACCTAAGATAAAAAGAGATGAAGGGAAGTAATCAAGGTCTTGGGTATTCCTGAAAGAACAGAGGTAAACTCTTGAATTCTAGCTTGTTATTTTACCAAGATTTCCTAGGAAATAAGATAAAATCAGCCTATTATGTTCTGGTTCTTTTATTCAGTGAATGAAATAAATATGCGTATATCTTGTGTAGTCACCAAAACCGCCTTACAAGTCATGGACCCCAGTTCCACTACTATTAAAAGAATTTTTAAAGTGGATATTAAAAAATGCATGAACATACAGAAATAAAACCAGGGTCATTTTATTGGGCTATTTCTGTGAGAAAACCACAGTCTACAAAAGCAGTTATTGAAGTCCAGAAGTATGGAATGCTGTATAACCCATCTGCTCAGATTATCTATAGAATATCTTTGCAAACCCTTTAGCAGTCACCTCTACGTTTCCACCAGTGGCATTAATAACTGAATAACCCAAACTAAACTTTGAAGATGCAGGTGTAATAAAGGTGCTTGCTTAGTCAGAGCCCATCTTATGGGCTTCATACTTGCTGAGAAGTTTTACTAGCACCACTGTGGGAGTACCGTGAATATCTGTCTGATTTCATGTGGCCAATGAAGGACATTATCTAAAAGTGGAAATATGAAAGAAAGTGACAGAAAGTGTGGTAACAAGAAATTTATGAATGGAGCGTTGAATCAAAAATGTATTGGCAGTGTACCTTTGTTATGTGATGCCTATCTCTTGTCATCCTCCCTTTAAGACTCTGTCCCTCCTACCCCCACTGACCAATTCAAATTTTCATTATGTTTAAATTTGGTTTGATTGATTAAAGGAAAAAGTTATCCAAGTATAACTTCCGTCTTAAGATACTGTATTTAGCCTGTGGCTTGATAGCAGCTTGGTACCACTTGTTTGTAATGAAAATAGATGAGCATTTTGCAGGGTAGATATGGGTATCTTGGCAATTTAATCAAAAAAGTAGGATTATAATTTTATTAGTATTTGTGCATTTATTTGAAAGAAATGTGTGTGCAGATGGACCGATTCCGCGTGCACAAAAAATGAGCAACTAAGTCCATATATTTACGTATGCAGTCCTTTAATCTGGAATTGCAAGCAAACTCTTGTTGCACTAGAAACTCCTGAAAAGGCAAGAAAGCCAAAGGGCAGCTCTTGCCCAAGTGAGGTCATAATGTTAAATATTGACCAAATGTTCAAAAGGGTCATTCTGGGGAGTTGGGTTTCCTATGACAGAGTAAGAACTGGAAAGGCTAATTGTTCTGTGATAGTCAAGGTTTTAGAAGATATACAGGAGTACAGTGACTTTTTTATTTTTGAAATTACAATCTTGCTTTAAAAAAGAGTTTATGTTTCAGAGCAGTCTGTAGCTATCTGTGTAAAGTCGTTTATCCTTCTCACAGTGGAACTGGTTTCTAATAAAAGTAAATGCAGAGTAATATTTTAAAAATGAGAAACCATTGCAGAGGCTGACCACCTTCTTTGCATGGCATTAGGAAATACCAAAGGAAAAATTCAAGCATTTTATTTCAGAAGATATGTATTTTTTTCTCAGATGTACATTTTTGCTCCTCCGGTATCCATTTCAGCTATCATAAGTCCCGTATTATTTTTGAAATGGTATGTGTTGTCAGCCTTGATGTAGGACTATCAGACCATTTCCTAGGACAGGTCTTCTGAAATCCAGCATGTACTCTCAGCTCCCTTTCTGTGCATGATTCCTAATATGAATAATCCACATCTAGCCTTTATCAAGATACAACCCTTGGTTAATAATTACAGTTTACTAAACAGATGGTCTCTTTTCAGACAGAGCAAGTGAATCAGGTTATGTGAATTCAGCTTTTTTTAGTGTATGTTGAACTGAAGGCAAGTCTTTTCTGTGTTTCTCTGTTTGCCTTGATAAGGTTTTAGAGCAGATTTGCATTTATGATGCAGGACTATTAAATTTTTTTTGTAATGGGAATTCACTTTCACTGTATGTGTCATATACGGGGTTGTTTGAAAAAAAACAAACCATCAACCAAACCACCATCACCACCAAACCACCTGGAGAGGGGCTTTTTACAAGAGCATGTAGTGATAGAATGAGGGGTAATGGCTTTAAACTGGGAGAGGGTAGATTTATACTAGATATTAGGAAGAAATTCTTTACTGTGAGGGTAGTGAGACACTGGCAGGGGGATTGGAACTAGATAATCTTTGAGTTCCCTTGTGACCCAAAGCGTTCTATGATTCTATGATCACTCTGGGAAAGGGAAAAAATAAGTTTTCACAGAAGGATCTCTCATCCCCGTCTTTATCTTTCTAAAAAAACTAAGAAAAGTGTTAAGATCTGTTTATCTGCAAGTTACAAAAAGCATACTTTGTGGAGGCATGCCACAAAATTTTTATGTAGTCAAAGCTTTGTAGAATGAAATATATCCTATAATTCCCAAATTCCACCAGAGACTGAGGAAATTACTGGATTTAAATCCTCAGGATTAAAGGATGACATGTCTCTACTGAGTTTGCTATTGCATGTATTTCATGAGCTGGCCAGATAGCCGGAAAAAAAGTATTTGCTGATTAGATTGCAGAAAAAGGGTTGTCCCCTGAAGTTAGTATTAGCATTATCAGTTGGAAATCATAATGCATGATTGAAGCTCAAAGCATAAATTTTAGTAAACTTCTTATATTTTCAAATATTCCTACTGCAGTTTCATTACTTTCTTCACAAAAATCAAGCAGATGATGGATTATTCCTCTTTCATATATGTAAAAATGAATAACTGTGGAAAACATTTTGATATTTCCATGACTTGAGGCATCAGTGCCCACAGACAAAAATGAATCCTTTTCAGCAAAATCTTTAATTGTTTTCTCTGTTGAGAAAAGTAATATATTGTTGGTAATGCACAAAATTCCCCTCTGCCCTCAGGTTACCATTTTATCTATGGGTAAGTCTTGGAAAACTAAAATAATTAATTTTCTGTCTGAAGTGATGTATATGAATAACACTATGGTTTGTTCTTTCAGCAGCAACCTTGAGAAGCAACTTTCCTTGTTTTTTGCATTTTCACATTCCTTGGCACCAAAAATCTTTCCAGAGCTTGTTATTTCTGAAAGCTGTACTGGAATTATTTTTATGATTGGCTTGTTTCATGCTGTCTTGCATCTTACTGTCCACTATGAGGAACTGAGAAGCTTCTGCATAAATTATGTGAAACTTTATGCAGTTATCTCTAGATTTGTTGAGCCATGCAACATCATTTCTCTTCTTCTTGTGGAAAGCAAAGGGCTCTTTTTTTTTTTCTTTGTAGGAGATTCATCTTGAATTATTGATGAAATAATATTGTCACAGTCACAGTTATGATCCATTTAGGGATGTAACTCAACCAGCTAAAAATACATAATTAATACTTGCATTCAGTCTTGCATGTGAGCACTCTGCCAGTTCTGCACTGTAGCCTGGGCTAGTAGACCTTGGATTTTTCATTCCATAGTAAATAGAAGGGATAAAAATACCTTGAGGAAACAACAAGTTAATAGTGTCAGGTATATAAAATAGGCTACAGCTACACTGAAAATATGTTCTAATCTCTCTTCCTTTGTATTTCTGTACCAGTCGGAGTAATTTCTGTATGAAGTTTAGAAGGAATTTCATGCTGAATAAAAACTGGTGTTCTTTGAGATCAGAATGTATCTCAAGAAAGTAGTTTGAAAAAATGAGTCAGCCTGCAGCAAACACAGCACAGATTCATTCAGTCAATAATTGCTTGAGGAAGGTGACCACTCGACATATTTCTGACATTGCTGCTTCTTTGCTTCTGTCTAACTAAAGTCTTTAGTTGTGAAGTAGTTGTCTGTGTTGGTATTTGATGCAGTCTCCTCTCTTGGTTTCTTGTGATTTGATTTGTTCTTTTTCACTTTGAGAGATTCTTCAGTCTTCTGAAGCTTTGGGCAGTCACTGTCTTAAGTTCACATCAAGGCTGTTACTCCTGGTTGTGTTACGTGGCCCAAAACCTCATTCCTCCAGCAGCCCAGTGTGTGCTAGCTGTCTGCTGCAATGAAGACTTCTGCCTGGCATCCTCCTGTATTTATAAGCTATTGATCCTAGATTAAAATTTCCAGAAAACTCTAGAACATTCTCTGCTGAGAAGGTCTAGGCTCTGCCAGAACAAGTTGCCATGCTGTCTCATTTCAGCTGATGTATTTCTCACTGAAGTGTGCTGTTAAGTATAATGCCAGCCATATACTAGAAGAGTTAGCTCATTGAATAGTCACTAAAAAGCCCTTTCAGATTTTTTTTCCCTACATGCAATCCTTACTTGGATGATAAACACAAAATAAAGAGGCAGAGGCTAAGAAGAATACTTTTTTCATTTTTAGTCTCAAATATGAAGCCACATTATTGATTTTTTTTCAGATGTGCGAGTCAGTGAAGTGTTACTATAGCACAATAAAAAAAACTTGTTTAATCAGTTATTGTTCAAAGACTGTTCTTTCAGGTTGAATTCTCTAATGGAAACAAGTTTTAATCACAGGTACATTGCTCAATGTTGCTGTGAATGACTTGAATGATTGATTGAGCCTTGCTCTTAGACAGAAACCCTGAATGAGGAGACATCCCTGAAAATAGCAAGTGGGAGGCTCAGACTAAAGCATTTTAGCTTCCTTTTATGCCCCCTTCTGTGCATAATGCATAAACAGTTATTTTTAATGATTTTTGGACCACTGGTCATGAGAAAAATAAATTCAATTTGAAACAAGAAAATAGAGCAAGTAAATGCTATCCAGATTTTTGCCGAGAGCTTTATCTTTTGTTACTTCTGTTTTCAATTGCATATTCTTTATATTGCATCATTTTCCAGCCCATCTTACTCCAGATTTTTTTGAAAGGGTCACAATATGAGTTTCTTTTTTATAGGTACATTCAAGAAGATAACATCATGAAGATATTTGACATCTTTCCAGATCTCTGTAGGAATGGGCATTTAAATAAAGCTGTGATTAAAGTAACTCTATTTTTTTAATTGAATTTGTTCCTTTTTCCCAACTTACTAATTTTTCAACAAACAGTAAACAAAACAGTTGAACAATGCATTATTTTCTTGCATAAGCAGTAAGAGATGGATGTTTGCCCAGAGGAAAGCTCAGCTGGAGTAAGACATCACAGCTCTTTTAGTGTTGGTAATGAACTGCCCTTCTGACAGCAATTGCTTCTGTTGGCAAGAAGGTTTGTGAGAGCACTCCTTACTCTGCTCAAGAAAAATCAGCTGTGTGTGCTTAAGCAATTTCAATAGATGGCTTGAGTTAGTATGGACCAGGGCATACTGGGGAGTGTTCACCCGAGCCATGCAGCCAATGACAGTACACGCAGCCGAGAGCAGTAACATTTCATCCCCTGTGGTTCAGTCCACCAGCCTCCTTGGATTCTGAGCTTGCACCAACACATGCATCCTTTCTGTGTGTACCAGCCCAGAGTAAACTATGTGGAGAACAGTCCAAGCACTTCCTTAGTCAAAGGATGAGACACCCCTGCAACACTTGCTTCCAAGGCAGTAGGTGCTAGGACAGACGTGGTTTGGGGACTGGGTTTTCTTCCGTCTCTCCAGTTGAGACTCTTACACTTGTGTAAATGAGTATTCACTGTGCCCATGCTTGGTAAAAGCCAGTGGGTGCTGCTGAGCGCAACAGTTTTAAAAGAGAGATTGACTTTCTTGGAGGTTACCATTGAATGTTCCAGTCTTTCACAACAGGTTGGAGAGGGCCTGACCCTGGGTTCCCCTGGTGACCCTGGCGTGGGGTTCACAGAGCCTTGTGCCTCCCATGCAGGATCAGTCCAGCAGAAAAGCTTGGACATGTTTGAGAAGTTAAACGTTGGAAAGGATGAAGGAGGGCGAAGTGAGTGAGTTTGACAGTTCCTGAAAAATTCAGGAATAAGATGGAGTTCTGTATAAACCTACAAGGTTAGAAGTACAGGAACCCGCATAAAACTCTGGCAGCTCTGCTAGATAGTGAAGGGTTCTTGACTGGGCAACATCCAGAGCAACCAAGTCTGACTTCAGAATTGGCCCTGTTCTGAGCAGGAGGCCTTGACCAGAGATGATCACCAGGGTCCCCTTCCAGCCTAAATTACTCTGTGTCTATGTGATTCTTGCCATATCTAAATGTTAGTTCAGATCCTGTGTAGACACAGGTTTATCCCACTTGGTGTGTTGCAGTTCTGCTTGTTTGTGTTTGTGTAATTGTAATGGTGACTAGTGTAACAGTCACAATTGGTAACAGTCACAAAGAATCTGAACAGATATATTTTTGTGTAATTGAAGCAAATTGAGAAAATTATCAAAGACTTCAGTTGTATGCTCAGTGGCATATAAAACAGAGCCAACTGATACTAGTTTTTGCTATGACCACTGATTTCCTTTGGGACAATTCCAACAAATAAGATAGTTCTTTGGGTGAGATGTGGGGTGTTGTGTTACCAAGCTATATCCTCAACCCTCATTCCCCTTACCCCTTCCAAGAACTTGCTGTAATCTCAGTTCTATCCATTTATAAACCTAACATGCAAAAATGTCTAATCACAGTGTTGCGGTAGAAGAAACAAGACTTGCCATGGCTGTAACAGAGGGGAAGTTCATGACCTGTGACTCCGGCAGGAGAAGTTGATAGGGATTCTGTTTTAATTTTCTTGTCTTTCATCTTGGTTCTCCTTTGGCTTCTCTCTGCACTCAGTAATCTACATTTTGAGCTACAAATAGTTCAGAGTCTGAAATTACTGGCATCACAGTGGCTTCACTAGCTAGACTGCACTGATGCTGGAGAACATCACCTTTGGTTCCTTGAGATGTTCTTTTATCTAAGAAATAAAATTGTCCTGGAGAATGTGTGCTCTCTGTCTAAAGGCTACTTCTCCAAGCAAGTTAGATGGAGATCTAAAGGTTTTCATTGCAGAATAGGGTAGCACTTTGTTCAAAGAAGTTTTTGGGACAGATTTGTTAGTTACTTTAGGTAGATGGTGCAGCTCTGTTGAAGACTGTACACTAAGATTGAGAGGCTCCTATCTTTTGGGGGGGAAAAAAGAGTTACTAGTTTTTAAATAATGTTTAAATATTTTAATAGTTTTAAATAATTTAAATTTATATATTTAAATTTAAAATATTAAATATTATAATAAAATAAAATTATTAAAATATTTAATAATGAAAATAAATATTTTAATGTTTGCTATTAAACAATGTGTTTTAGTGCGCACATCCATGCAGACACGTGCTTGAGAGTGTGAGAGTTCTCTAATATTTTGATCTGTAATTTGAGAGGTACAGGAACAAAGACTTTTCTGCATAGACTCTAGGTGCCTGGATTTTATTTCTTCAGTGCAGAATCTATTTTTTGACAACTGTTTATCTGTGGATGGCAGGATATTAACATATCTTTGATTAAAAAGGAAAATAAAAAGGGCATACCACTGCCAGGTAACTTAACTTACCCAAGGGTAGATGTAGAGTGTTTGCCATCTGCTAATAAAGAAGAACTATGCAAATCCAAATTGTGCCATTAGCTGTTGGCTTTGTGACTGAGAGATGAGATCCGAAACTACAGGAAGTGAGAAGCTGGCAGCTGTACATTGGTGGCTGAGAGTCTGCCATTACACTGTTGATGCCGAAGCAGAAATTAAGGCTGTGAAATATGAATTGGCTTGCTAAAAAATGGATGTGTTGTGGCTTAGCTGATTAAGATGGTGCAACATTTAAAAGTGTCAGATGGAGAGGTTAGTTAGGTCTGTGTTTAATTGTCTAGGCATTACTGTTTTGAAATGGTAATTTAGCTTCCTTCATAACATTTTCAATGATTAGTAAGTATAAGTTTTAATTAATGTTCTTTTCAGCCTGCAACTTATTAAATTTCTTGTTTCCAAAAAGCCATAGCAACCATTTTATGCTGAACAATTTGTTAGGGAATTTTATGCTAACTTCATAAGAACACCCTCACCATTTTAATCAGCATAAGTCACCCAGGACTAAGGGTATATTTCAAATGCAGCTATTGTTGCAATGAAATTATAGTACCTTGAATTTGTTGAAATTACTTCTGTATGTGTTGCTTCTACTTATTTCAACAGGTGACTGAGCTAGAGTGTGTGAGCAGTCAAGCCAATGCAGTCCACACACATAAAACAGAATTAAACCAGACAATACAGGAGTTAGAGTCTACTCTGAAGAAAAAGGAAGAGGTATTTGCTAACATTTATTCTTGGCTTTTCTGTCATGTCATTTCTAAAAGCTTTCAATATTAAGCTTGTGATGGCTGGTAAATATATACATAAAATTTTTTTTTTACTTCTTTGAAATGTTTAATATTTTTCTGTGCATATAATTACATAAGTCCAATATAGAGCTGGGTATCTGAACAACAAAAAAAAGTAACATGTTATCCTCTTTGCTTTTACTAAGCATCTCTGTTTGCAAAAGTAAGTCATAAGTGGCTTCCACAGAGCAGTCATTGCACTGATGCAGTCCCAATTCACTAAGAAGGGAAGCTGTCGTAAGCATGCTTTCCTTTTTCTGGAGAGTAAGGTTTGGAAAAAATATTAATAGATCCACACCTTTTTCAGACCAGTCTGTTTTTCAGGCTATATTGATATTGATGACTTTTGTGATCCCTAAGATCAACCCTTTCCTTAAATGTGTGCCAAGCCCCCGACCTGATACTTGGTGGTATTTATTGTGCCATGTGCCTTGGGCTGGACCAGCAGAAAGAAAATAAAAGGAATTGGAGTAGCCCCTGCACTGGCACAGATCTTAGAGAAAAGCAGATTTGTGCCGCAGAATGGTTGAGAATCGCCCCTTCATGGATGGGAAAAAGGAGGTGGAAGGAGCGGCATATGAAGCTGCCAATTATTTGCCCTGTGTAAAACCAGATCCCTTGAGCCCTCCCTGACAGATGCAGTGGGCATTGGTGTGTTCAGAGGGGCAGTGTGTCTTGCAGGGTCTTGCCTCCAGCAAGGGGCAGTTGTTGGGTGTTAGGTGCAATAGTTACTGGGTATCCTCCCAGATGGAACAAAGCCTTTTCCATACTCCCTCATACTTAAGAGTCTATCCTCAGGTTGGTGATGTTTCCCATTTTGGTGCCCATTCACTTTTGAATTATGCTGAGTTATTGGCTGCAAAGAGATCTTTCCAAAAAGCGTCCTGAGAGGTGAATGTTCCCTTCTGGGAAAAGGTACTTAAAAGTTTTAAGTTCAATACCTTTTAGTTTCATTAACTATTTCTGTTCTTGGCTCCTAAAAGTAAGCTAAGAAAAGGCTTCTCTTCCATTCATTATTTTATCTTTATTTGTTACTTTTATACCTTATTACTTTCTTCTTGCTAAATTAAAGATACTATTTCTTTCAGACTCTTTTTTTACAGACATCAGTGGCCAAAGCAGGAAATTTTTTGATGCTCAGCCCTGCTGCTAGTGGCATAAGAAGCAGGTCACAGATGAAAATTGTATTTTTCTCTTGTAAAAATGAAGGACAGATTCTAATAGAATTTGAAGTATAAAATTTTTTCTCTAATTACAAGGACCCTTAATTTTCCAGGAAAAAATTATTTCAGATCTTTTGTGTGGGCGAGGAAAACTTGGACATCTATTAAAAAAAACGCTTATCTGTATTGTTATTTCTTCGCAATGGAGTTGCTGTTTTGGGACTGCCTTTCAGGAGCATGAGAGCAGGGCTTAAACTTCATGTGCTATGGTGGACAGTAGCCAGCTGCCAGTTTTGGTATCATTGCAATGGCTTGCTCAGGAGAAGAAGTGGTAGCCAGCTTACTAGCACTGAGGTAATATTGGTAACGTGTTGCTAGCAAGGTTGTTTCTTCTCCCTTAGGAAATAGAAGGATTGAAACAAGAAATCGACAATGCCAGAGAGCTCCAGGCACAGAGGGATTCTCTGACCCAGAAGTTACAGGTGAGCTGTTGTGCATCATCTTAATTTAGAGAGAAGGGGAAAATGATCACAAGTTCATGTCAGTAACTTGTGCTGTATTCACTGAAGGTGAGGGATAAATACATAAGTTACACCGCATTGCAAAGCGGTGGGTTGAGATGACCTTGGGAATTTGTATCAAAATTTCTACCTGCTGTAAGTTGCTATTTTTTGCTCAAGGGAATAGACACAAGTTTCATTTACAAGTCCACAGAGTGCTCTCAGGCTAGCAGGTGTCCTTCATCAGTACATATCCTGGGCAGTTCTGGTCTCATTTACACTGCAGTGTCTTCCCATAGGTCTTGTGGCCACTGCAGCTGTCAGGCTGTTTATCATCAGGTTGGGATGAGTTTATATTCAGCTTTCAAATGTGCCCCGAGAAAGTAAAGGTTAAAGTGTTCTTGTGAAGTACAGTCTTTCAAAACACACTTGGACATTTTCTTGCAATTACTTAGAATTTTTGTGGTTTAGTTGTTTTTTTCTGGATTGTTTCTTCACTATGTGTAAAGCCAGATAGCTCAGCCTACTGGAATTGCTGTGCATTTAGTGTACTCTCCCTTGCTGCCTCTGGGCTCCTGTCTGTCTGTCGCTGGGCTGACCAGTCCATACATACACACCTCCCTTGTGAAACCTGCCTTCTGAATGAGGCTGACCCAAAGCTTAGGTGGGTCAAACTCTGAATTCAGACTTCAGAGTTTCGATAGGACTGGAAACTCAATCATTAAATAGCTCGAAATCCAAAGTGCTGAAAGGTGACCCTTGCTGTTCTGTGGCTTTACGTAAATCACACTGAAAGCAAGCCCCATCAGACTAGCTGCAGCTTAAAAATCATTAAGCAAGTATTCTTTGAAATGCATTACCCAAAGTGGAACTTCCTTGAATCTCGTTTTAATCTAGAGAATAAACCACGTAAGAGCAAAATTAGTTTATTCATTTTAACCCATTCATAAGCCAAATTATCTGGAAAAAGTATGTTATTACATAAACAATCTTTAAAGATTGTTTTGAATACACCTGAGCTTGCCTGTTCCACTATTCCAAAAATTGTGGCTGGCTTTAGGCTAAAAATGGGATTTTTCAGCTGAAAAGGAGCTTATCTGAGAGACTCAAAAGGGAGATTATAATGAAAGTTGGAAATTGTTCTAGCAGTAGCATTTGCAATAATTTCAGTGTAAGATCACAGGAAAAGTAATAATGAGCCAGGAATTAGCTCTCCTTAGCAAGCAGAATTGTGAGAGACTAGTAAGAGATGAAAGATTAGAAAATGATAAGTTTTTATTAAAGTTTGTTCTTTATAAAGTCAGCAGCTTCCTTTGCATATATTTATATATTTAGTAATGAAAAAAATTATTCTATTGTGTATATGTGTCCATACATCACATTGTAGGCAATCAGTTTCTGAAAATAGTTATATAGTTCTATTCAATTAAATTTAAAGCTCACTTAGAATCTGAGCTAAAAGTGGCCTTTCTTAAGCATAAAGTTGGGTGCAGCCCATCTAAAAGATCTTAAGTGTAAAGTTTAGATGCAGCCCATCTAAAAGATCTAGAGTCTTTGCTTTGCTGTAATTGTCCTGCTTTAATAATACTGGCCTTCTCTGAGCCACTTCACCCTACATCTGTGACATCAGTGAAATGGTGTTTTCTTCTGTAGCTCCAGTCTAACCATCTCACATCTGTTCACTTAGTTGACTCATCATCTGTTTTCAGGGTAATTGTCTCCAGGGCCCATATCTGTTTGTCTCGCTCTCTTTTCCTTCTTCTTTATTTTTTCCCTCTTGTGCTTGCAAATGGATTATGTAACTCTGAAATATTTTAGAATATAGCCTGTATGAAAAATGCTATACAAAGAAATTACTACTTCAAGGTGTATTGCATTTCTGACACACTCATATCAGGAATGAATTAGAAATCCGTCACTGGCAAATTCCAATGAAGAGCAGTATGTTAACACTGTGAAGGGTAAGTATCGGGGCCCTTGTTACTTAATAATTTCATTAGCAATGTAGAGAAGACATATCAGTGAGTCATGATCAGTGTTACTCTCACAGTAAGCCAAGTCATCTTTATCACTGTGGCTGATTCCTAAATATAGCTGTTCTGTATAGTTTGAGTATTTTATTTGAATCCTTGCCCTGAATTCCACAAAAGATTATTACAGTGTAAACAACAGACATAACTTGTTAATAATTTATTTTTTTTCTGAAAGAAAACAATATATGAGGAATGATTGTGTCTGCTGTAAGAAGAGCTTGAAAAAAGTGTAAAATACACCTTGCAAAGGACCCGAATGTATTGGAAGAGTCAGTTAGATGAGATTAACTGCAAACAAAGTGAAATGACACAACTAGGGGAATAGATTACATTACAGGGACACCTCTCCACTCCTTCCCATCAAGAAGAAACAGTTTTGAGGTAGACTGATTTGTAATAGGAAACTGCACATGAGCTGCACATGAACTTGTACTGCAATACAAGTGCAAAAATTGTTAATACTAATCTAGGGTAAATAAGTGTAAGGATCAAATGTAAAACTTGGCAAGCAACAGCTCCTGGCACAATTCAGATCTATTTCCCACACATCATTAAATATGTTAAGCATAAGTTAGGGAAAATAAAACAGGAGCAAGTGTAGGAGAAAGTATATCTGAAGAAATGTTTGGTGAGATAAATGTGTATGGATTAGGAAAGAGATGTCAAGAATGGAACATAAAATATGAAGCTGGAAGTTTAAATGAAGGAACAGAGCTCTTCTGATTTGAAAAGATTCAGGGCAAGGGCTAGCAATGGGAAGTTGCTCTTTTGCTGAATATGGATGGAAGTTCCTACGTCTAACATAAAGGTTTAGGTTTTACCTGAGTGCTCCCACCCTAACAGTTTACAGCAGAACAATTCTTCAGTTTAAGAGCATCTGAGGATGGCCTAAAAGTTCTGCAGTGCTAGATACAGGCCAATGGGATGCTCCTCAGGCCCAGATATCATGAAATAAAACCATATATGTATCCATGGATTTGTTCCAAGGTGGTCCCTTTCATCACTGGCTTCCCTGCTTACAGAAATTACTTATCTCTGGCATAAGAGCAGTGACAAGGAGACTTCCTAGGGTACACACACTTGGTGAGTAGAAGAGGAGCAGTAACAGGAGAAGGAGGATGCATGAGCAAACACAGAAAAACAGTAATTGGTTTTGTGTGAGCTAAAGGAAGAACCACATCATTCCCGCATAGCTGAGAGGACCTTGAATTTCCCTTTTTGTCCTGTACTGCCATCACTTGGCCATAGAGGGTCTTGAACCCATGCAGTCTCTACACCAGGTAGTACTTTACAATACTCGGTTACTTGGTTTGGAGGGCAGAAGTAGGTTCAATGATGAAGAGCCTTCAGAGAGTATGGCTGGGTTATTGGCTGGGTTATCATCAGTTAGCTTGTTCGTTTATAGCAGCGGTGGGGTAGCTAATCACTACATAAGCATGGATTATTTTAATTTATATTGTTTCTACAAATGCTCTTTTCATTTAACTTCCTTTAGTGCTTTGGTAACTCTATTGTTCAGTGTTAAACAGGTTAAACAAATTCTTCTCTGGCAGCAAGGGTTAATTCCTGCTCTCAGCTGTACTCTTCAAGACCAGTGCCCAAAACTCTGTAATTTTTAACTTGCCCATTTGGAGAGGGACATTTTAACTTGCCAACTTGGGTAATTATTTTTAACTTGCCAACTGGAGAGGGACTTTTTACAAGGGCATGTAGTGATGGGACGAGGGCTAATGGTTTTAAACTAAAAGAGGCTAGATTTAGATGAGATGTTAGGAAGAAATTCTTTACTGTGAGGGTGGTGAGGCACCGGCACAGGTTGCCCAGGGAAGCTGTGGCTGCCCCCTCCCTGGAAGTAAGTGTTCCAGGCCAGGTTGGATGGGGCTTTAAGCAACCTGATCTAGTGGGAGGTGTCCCTGCCCATGGCAGGAGGGTTGGAACTGAATGATCTTTGAGGTCCCTTCCAACCCAAACCATTCTATGATTCTATGATTTACAAACAAAACATAAGGGAGGTGTTCCAGTTCGGCTTGGACATAACTCTTGGCTGCACAAGCAGGCATAATTATGAGGAGATCAGGTTCCCAAGGCTCTGCCTTCTCCACCTGCATCACTGCTGGGGGTCCCAGTGCTCTCCCCCACTGCTGAGGCCCCGTCCCTCCCCCAGCCAGGGATGCAGCGGACAATCAATGCTGCCATCATACCTGTCATGGGTGGAAATGTGTCTTGGGCCACAAACTTTGACACAAGTCTGCTGTTTTATACCTGTTACTCTTGACTGCCCAAACACATACTCTTTATGGGTCAGGTTGCTTCTTATGGTTAGTTGAGACCCCTCCAATTTAAACATGACTATATTTGTTAGCTTTGAGGGAGGCAGAAGAATCATAACAAAACCAGTGGGACAGTAGGAGGGCAGAAGGAGGAGTCGCTTGTGCAGGGAGCAGTGACTGCTGCCAAATCTCCCTCACCATGGTTATATGAAACCAGTTGTTGTAAGAACTCAGAGCAGGCAGGTTAAAGCTTTGTGACACAAAGTTGCTGTCAAGGGAAGCAGTGTTGGAAAAATGTTGATGTATCTAAATATGAATTCACTATGCACTTTTCTGGAGAAGGGCTGCAGAGGGTGTGTGGTGTTCTAGATACGCCGTCCCTGTGCTGCCTGTGACATCATATCTGAAAACCCAGGTTTTTCATATCCAAAATTACAAAGTTTAGCATGAATTTATGAGGCGTGCAATGAATGTGACAAATAGCAATATGCTATTCCAGACACACATATGACTGCTACATTGGTAAATTGACAGAGAAGAGGGCACCCAGTTCGCACAAAGCCGAGCAGCCGTGACCTCCCTCCCCTGTTGGGCACAAGCCAGAGCTGCGAGGGCTCCCACGGGGCTGCTGCAGGGGGCTTCTCTTCCTGGTGAATGGGAGCCAGGCTTGCTCAGGGTCAGATCTCCTCAGCAGTGTGTAATGTGTGGCCGCTTCATCTTTCTGCCTGCTGTATGGGAATGGCTTGTCCCAGCGGCACTGGAGGCTCTCACACTTTTCCTGTGCCCACAGCTGCACTGCTGTGGGACTTGTGAGTGGGCGCTCCAGGGCGCCGTGCAGCCAGACATTCAGCTTGCACGTGCTGGTTTAAATGTGTTGCAATCAATGTCACCTTGATGTCAGTCTTGCTAGTTTATGTTTCTGTCTTAATTTTCATAGTGAAAAGGCCTATAATGTGGGACAGGAGTAAGATAGTACTCCTCCAACCCTAAAGCAGTGTTCTGGATGAGTTTCTGTGTGAGACCATTTAATGGGGACTATGTCCTTGAGCAATTCATGTAGTCTAAATCAGGGAATACTTGAACTTGAGTAAACCTTTAATAAGGTGTTTTCAGTAGGTGGCATATTTCTGAACAATAGAAGCAATAACTTACCTGAATAAATATATCACATCCATTTTTCATTGACTAGATTTTATCCCTCTCCGAAAGTTTCTGTCCTTCAGATGAATTACTGAAAAAATGAAGTGGTAGTACATACACAATCATAATAACAATTCAGGTTCTGGTTTTGGCTTAGTGGAAACTGTAACGGGTCACGAATTGTTTTAAAAGCCAGTTGACAAAAATAGCACACAAATACCAATGGGAGGTTAGACTGCTTTCTGTTTGCAGACAACACATTAACATGTTATGTATTTTCTCTGAAGGAAGTAGAAATTCGAAACAAAGACCTGGAAGGCCAACTGTCTGATCTAGAGCAACGTCTGGAGAAAAGTCAGAATGAGCAAGAAGCTTTTCGCAATAACTTGAAGACACTTTTAGAAATCCTTGATGGAAAAATATTTGAACTAACAGAGTTACGAGATAACTTGGCCAAGCTAATAGAATGCAGCTAAAGAAAATGGGATTTCAGTGCCAATCCGCTTAAAGATGCACTGTCTCTCTTCATAGGACTGTGTTGGGCTCTGCATCAAAGTTGCACAAAATTAGAAAATGCTCCTCTGAGAGGGCTTGTTTTAAATTTAAGTCGTATTTCAATGTAAAATTTAGAACTCAGCTTGTAGCTAGTTGAAGAAAAAAAACAACAAACAAAAAAACTTGAATTGCAAATTACCTCCTTGTACATTATTGGCCATAAATAACTTGAAAGATATTAACAGTAATTGAATGCAATCGTTTTCTAATTATCAGTGATGGAAAAATTAGCAGTGTCCCAGGTCACACCCCCTTTTTGTGATAGACACAACATAGGTTATCTGCTGTTTTATTTATTTAAGATATTTAATTGCTGTGTTTTGTGCAAGAACTTAGTGATGACAGCCCTATATTTTGTTGTTCTTAATAATTTCTCAGGATACTTTGCAGTGGAGAAGCAGTGCCATTACCAATTTATTCTTGCCAGGAGTGAGAGAGAATTGCATCTTTAATTGAAAAAAAAGTTACGATAACTGCTTGTATAAAGTTCTTCCTTTTGGGGTGTTTTTGGTTGGTTGATTGGTTGGTTTTTTGGGTTTTTATATATATATACTGGAAGATGGCGTATTTCTTTATGGAGCTTACTCTGGTGTTCTACAATATTGTCCAATGTAAGGTTTACTTTTTCATATGAATTCCATGTAATTACAGTGAGATACTATCTTCCACTTAACTATATTTTGAAGCCAACCGATGATGGAAGGCAAGCCCCCTGGGGGGGGGGGTGGGGGGAAAAAAAAAAAAAAAGGCAAAAACACCCTGAGAAGTTTAAATGTAAAATTTGACATGCACAGATAACAAGGAATAGCCAGTGGTTTCTTTTCTGGCCTTGGTACATATATCGAATATGTATGTTCAATTAACTGTTAACCTGCTCTGCAGGAGACTTTTTCAGAATGTCACATAAATTTCAGGTTTTGTGAATAATGGCTTATGGGGAGCACTGTTTTATTACAGTTTGAATTAAGGACATAGAGCTATTGCAAGGGATTACTCATACACTGAACTTGTCCAGCCAAGAAAGCTGTTTCTAGAAGTTTTGTTGTCATAGCAAATTGAAATGGAGACATGTTTACTCTTTTATGGGTCTTCATATCACATCTTTATTGAAACTACACCAGGCAATATTCTGAACTGTTAACTAAATGTTTAAAAACAGGAAACTGAATTCAATTATCCTCAGTGAGCAGGTTTTAAAGTTGTTTTGATGTAATTTTAACAGACTTTTGGCAAACACACATTTCTTTATATAATAGATTTATTTAAAAAAAAACAAACACCTCTTTGAAAGGTAAGCCAAGTGTCATGTGTCTTGCATCAAAGTACATTTTTGCCATAAATTGCTTGTAATGGTGAAGAGGGCTTTTTTAAAATGTATGAATGAGTGTCAGACTTCAGAGTCAAAAGATGCACGGACCTTTGTTTGCTCCCCAAATTAATTTGAATGTTAAACATGAAACCTAGCTGCTTATTAAATTTATACAACACAATTTGCTCCACTTAGAGACTGCTACCGAAACTAGAAAATACAAGTTTGTTTTCATGTGTGTGCTGTGTGTATATACCATATAATACACACAGGTTCTCATTTATATTAGAAATACATGCTTTATTTCTAAAATACCGTTTTTTTTCTTTACCAGTGATTTATCAGGTCTCCCCTGACTAGTCAGGAAAATGGTTTAGGTCAAATGCTAAACTGTCATGTATTATACAGTATGTAATGTACACAATGTTTAAGTTTTCTCCATATTTTAGGGTGTTTTCTCACTTTATTTATTAAAGGGGTGGGGGGAGCTTGGTTCAGCGTGCTACTTTTCAGTTGAAAACTTTGTGGTGAGCTACATGTTTTTCCTTTGGTGGATTTTACACAGTAGTGTGCGTATCTTCATCAGGTCCAGATGAGCAGATAAAACAATTTTTTAATTTACTTGGGGATGTTTTGGCCTGATTCTCCTGTCACTTGAGCTACTGTAAACCAGGTGTGCCCTTGATGTGATGTCAGCAACATTCAGTTGGCATAACATCTGTGGATGTGCAAGGAGAATTGGGCCTCTTAATGCTCAGTGGACATAATAAAGATGAAGAAAGAATAAAAACACAGAAAGTTGATGATGTAATAAATGTAATATTATTTTTAATGATATTGACATTTTTAAAGATACGATGTCATTTACATGTGAGAAAACAGTGGACAGAAATATTTCCACTTAAATTTTGTGATATGTGTGGTACATGAGTATTTCTATGTATCCGTACACACACATATGTATATACAGAACATGGAAAAATTTAGATGTGCACATTTTTAATATTTTCCTATTGAAATTAAATTTAAAATTGGGAATTGCTATTTGATAATTTCTTTTCTCATAGAGTAGAAACGCTTCATTTCTTTTTCCTTTTTTTTTTTTTTTTTTTTTTTTTAAATGTTACAATTACCGAGGGCTGCACCTTTGAATTCCCAGATAGTTGCCAAACATAAATATGGGATAAGGTGGACATACGTGCACATATAAATAAAACCCTATTGCTAAGACTATTTTTAATGTTTATGTACAGTAGGTGAGTGTTTAGAAATTGTGACCTAAAGTTCATACTTACCTGGCTATACCTGCTGTAGCCTCTCCAGTTCTGTTTTAAGATAAAAGGTTGCCGATTTGAAATACTACTTTCCCAGAGACAGATATTATATATTGTATCTATCTTTGATGAACCTATGGGGATATGTATAGGTGAAAACAGTGTTGAGTACTGTAGCCTGAAAACATGACCGTGAACTTGCACTCGCGGGGAGAGCAATCACATCGTGTATAACTTGTTATATGGCAACTACAGTCTTGTAAAAAAAAGAAGCAAAAAGAATTACCAAAAAACCTAACAGAAATAACCAACAAAAACATTAAAAAAAAAAAAAAAAAAAGAAAAATAAAAAAATACAGTTTTTTATTTTGAAATACATTTGCTGTTCTCTGGAGAATGTACTTTACTCTTTATTTTTTTCTTAAATCTTCTTCACGTATGTGCAAGTGATAGCAGCAGCTACCTTAATCTTTCAGGTGCTACTGGATTTTGCATTAGTGTGTTATGTTGTGAAATCCTGACTTGACATAAAAGATTTTTGTAAGTATATCCCAGTCTGGATAGTTAGTTTTTGGAGTGTCTTGTTCATAATCCGTATGCCTCAATGATCCAGAAGTTGCATTTTTCTATGTGGGCAGTAAAACGTGTGAATTAATCTGTCTATTACAGACTGGGAATTCCGTTTCCTGGCTAATATATCCAGGAAAGAGAAGAACAAAATGAACTGTTACGAGGTCTCTAAGAAAATACATTTTCAGGTAAAACATAAATAAATAAAGGGCTAAACCAGATGTAACACAAATAAGTATTGTTTAATGCTATCGGTGGCATTTCCAGGATAATTCCTTTAAAGAAAACCCTGAGAGAATGAACAGCGCGTCAATTAAAGATGAATATTTTGGGATGTGTCTTTTCAGTTGTCAAGTTGTGAAAGGTTTCTGATTTCTGCTCATTTTTTACCAGTTAGGGATTAACTTCAGGTTTACCTTCAAAAGAGGCTAAACCTCAATTCACTCTATCGTCTTTTATATCCTGTACTGAAGTAGCTAGTGAACAGCACTCTGTGAACACTGCATTTGAAAGTCAGAATCAATACCTTTCTCAGAAATAGCGCATGGAGAGAGGAATGAAAAACTGTTGCAGATCTTAATTCTCTGCAGAAATGGGGATGTCCGTAAAAGCACTTTTTGGGTTAATTGCAGCACTAGCTTGGTTGATTGCAGAAATCTTGGATCTTGAGGCCAAAGATAAATCCGATTAGAGATTAGGTCTGGGTTTCAAAAGTCAATTAAAAAAAAAAAAAAAGGACCATCAAGAAGCTCTGTCCACATGTGCATAGTTCAGTCTCAGTAACTGGACGTACCAGCTGAGTGCACACCTGATTTTTTTCAGGAAATGGACCTGACTGTGCAAAGCAATGTTCAAATTGTCTTGTTTACATTTTATTTGTAATGCTGCATATGTGCACTACCTCTGAATGGTGCTAAGCAGAGAACATACCACAGAATGACAGATATTTTTTAAAATCTGTGTTTTTGCTTAGTAGCATTAGTTCCTTGTTTTACTCCACTTAGTTCAGACAAGTAGGATTCATTTTGCCCATTACGTTAAATGTTTGGGAACAATGAACAGAGTTTCATGTTAGATCCTGGAGTCAGTTCAGCTCATGTTCCCTGTTCGGACTCTGCAACATAGCCACAAAGCAGGTGCAACTCTTTTTATCACAGAACCTGCAATACCTCTAGATACTATAGATGGAAGTAGGTTTTCACACCACATGGGGTCTCTTAGCTTCCCTGCCACAATCTCTCAGGGACCTGTAGCTGCCAGTGCTGCCTCTGCACTGCTGGCAGCTCATCCTAGGACCAAAGAAACACAAGCGTAATTTATACCCGCTTTCTCCCTTATTGCCGGGTCTTGCACAAGCAAAGCTCAGCTGTACCAACACATCTGGAAGTTTGTGTCATTTTCAGATATAGGCACAGGAAGGAGCAGTAACCATCAAAGATGTTTTAGATTTGGGAGATGAGGGGCAGGGCGGGGGGAAGGCAGAGTTGTCAGAAAGATTGCCTTACATGGACGTGGTACCTGTAAAATAGGCAAGAACCGTTTGCACAGCAAAGGACAGACCACCTGAACTGCGCAGCAGCAACAGTTTGTTAGAAAATACCTCACTTCCCTTAGGTATTCACATCATGCTGATACTGGCTTGCCCCAAAACTCTGCTCTGATTGCTATAGGCTTCTCAAAGTCAGCATGAGGTGTGTGTTTCATGAACACAGCCCATGTCCTGGCAGTCTGCAAACCCCGTGTCCTTTCATTCTTTTCACAACTCGAGAGGTTTGGTGTCACTATTGGTCATTGGTAGTGGCTGACGTCACATCCTGCTTTTTCCTGCCATCACTTCCCATCACCTGTGGTGGTTGTGTAACAAAGTTCTGAGCTGGGTTTGGGTTTTTTTTCTTTCTTTTAACTTCGAGGTAGTGTCAGACCTTGTCTATCCCTTCTCTGGGGATTCTCATCTGCTCTCATCTCACTGCATGGATCCAGCAGTGTGTCAGCCGCTTTTGCTTCTACTAGATTGAGAATAGCAACCTATACGTTTTCTTGGAAGAGAACTTGCATTACTGTGACTGTGGTAATTCTTGAAGAGGAAGAATTTTTTTCCCAGTAGATGAAGAAGGAGGCAAAGCTCAGGACCTTCACAAACAATACGTGCATCCAGGCGCTAAGGGGAGAGGAAGAGCTACACTGACAAGGTATGTTTAAGTATAATCGGCGTGTATGGATTTCCTCCTTTTGAGTTAAATACAGTCATGCAGATATTTGCAAGCTTAAGATTTTCAGAGAGGGAACAAGACCTTTGAAATTCTCTGAGTTGGGACTGTATTACGTTAAATGATGATGAGAATTTTCTCTAAACAAAAGAAAAGAAATGGGAAGCAAAACGATCTTGTGCTTCCCTTCAAGAGAGACATCACAGCTCTTACCTGTGGACAGAAATGTAAACATTAAATCTACTTTCTGTGGATCTGAATATACTGTTATTTTTATGATTCCAGCAGTGGTGTTTCTCAAGAATCTGCAGCAATGGGAACCAGAAATCTATCAGTGAAGGGCACAGCTCCCTCTTTTGACTTCCATTGCGTGAGAGGAGCCAGGATAGTAATGTGTAGTTGAGCAACTCAAGTCATATCTAATCTGAGCATCCTGCACCAACCAAGTCCCTCCTGCTGAGCTTCACTGCTACACCCTGCTCTCTGTGTGGAAGCTAGCCCAAACATGGCTCCACTTGCCACACTCCCTGTCTGTCCCAGAAGCAACCCCGGAGGGTTTGTTGTCTTTCGTTCAGAAGCTGCTGGTTCAGACTGCAGCCCCATCATTTCCAGTCAAACCCTTTGCTCCAGGGTGATGCGCATTTGGAGATTTGCTTGCAGGAGGAGAAAACAGAGGGTATGTTTCATTCTGCAGATCTGAAAGAAGCAGAGTAGTGTGCTGATTTAATATAAACAACTTTTCCCCATGTCTTTGAAAGAAAACAAAATTATGAAAGCTTTATTTGGGGTGGTTATTGTTACAATTTGAACCTACCAATCAAAACTTTTTTATCCTATATTTCTTGTATTTTTCTTTTTTTTTCTGTCTGTGTTCTTTTCTCCTGCATAGCGTGGAGCCAAGCAAAATTTTACAATAAATGTAAGAAAATCCTGAAGTTCTTATGGAATGAGATACGTAAACATTTACTGTCTTGCTCACCAGGCAGGCACATTAGCAACCTGAACAAAAACACATGGGGCATGGAGTGCTGTCTGTTGTACATGCACATTTCTTGCCCTCAGTGAAGGAGTCAGCCAGCCAAAGAATCCAAGACAGTAGGCAATGACAAAACATCGGGGAGGTTATAAACAAGCATTACAGAGGGATGCCATGAGGAGGTATTTTGAACCAAAGCTGGCTGAACCAAAGTGAGCAATGCAGGTGTTTTCAGAAGACGGGAGTTTGTATGCTTTTTATTGATGATGACTGCATTGCAGAAACTGAAAATTCCTGTAAGGCATGTTTCACTCCTCAAGGCAAAATACAGTAATGTGTCAGGATGGGCAGGCTGTTTTCAAGAAGAAACTAAGATGATTTTCCTGCTCAAACAAAAGGACCACATACCAGGCAGTAAAAATTCCCACCAAGCCAGAGGATTTCTGTCATCAGCTAGGACAGGAGACAGATCTTTTGCAATGGAATTAAAGCGACATTTGGAAACTTCCTTGAGGGAACGGGTACAAAGATGAGAGCAGATCTCTGTGGAGCAGCTGCAGTGTGCCCAACTCAGACTGGGAAAAGTAGCTACCAGTCTTAGTCTGGACTGGCAGGATGGGCACATAGCAAACTGTGCTGTAGGTTCAAAGGTTTTTCAGGGAATTGTGACACGACGGCCAAATTGCAGTAATGAAGCTGTAACAAGGACATATGTGTCTAAAACTAAAATCCAGAAGGAATTAAGGCCTCACAGAGTACAGCACACGTCAGTCCTGTGGCTGAGCAAGCAACTGCACCAGAGACTCCTGGTCCAAACATGCAATCACCTCTGTAACTCTGACAGAGAGGAGGGTTTACTCACAAGGTAAAAGCAAACAGATTAATCAGCCACTGAGGCTGGTTTTACAGCTCAGGAGTACCTACTGGGTGGCTGCAGAATTCGCCATGACTCTCTTTTGATGTGCTGCACCAGAAAAAGGAGCCACCCACTTGAGGAAGTTGTAGGCTGACCTCCATGATGCTCTTAAGCACAGCTCTGCGTCTTACATTGGATAAAAGCTGGGGCGTAGCTACTTGGAAAACAGTTAGCTAGTGACAGTGGCGTGTCAAGGCATCAGACCTTAATCAGCTGGAAGGTCTGGACAGATATAAGTGAAGACATTCTAATTTAGAGTATTTCAGTGTATTAGAAATTTTTTTTGTATTTTTTTTTAAGGAAACCCCGTGACTTGCTATTGCAATGACATGTTGATGGGCTAACAGAAAACATCTTAGTGTCCTCTTGGGAAACAGCTAGGCTCCTTCCACTTGGTGAGGTCCAAAGGGAGCAGGAGCTAAAGTTTGCATTCAGTCACTTAACAAAGGTGGTACTGACAGTTCCAAACACTTTCTTATTCAGAAGCATCCCCAAAACCTTGAGTATCCACTAAAGACTTCAGCAAATTTGTGTATCTGTGCCTTGAAAGGCAGGAAGACTTTGGACTTGTTGGATAGCTGATGGCTGGGAGAACAACCCAGCTTTATCCCCGATTGCTGGTAGTGCAGTCTTGACAAATGCTGGCTGGGACAAAGGAGTTTCTGTTTTAAGTTTCTGAGTGTAAACTGAGATTAAAAGCTGAAGACTTGAAGGAGTTTTTTGCTGTGAAATGGGCCATAGCACTGACTTGGAACTGTAACTGCTTTTCAGTATTTAAATGTGTTTTAGATGTAAAATGTGTTTTTGAGTTACAACTTTGGTGGATAAGGCAAGCGCAACCAACATCATCTACCTGGACTTGTGCAAAGTGTTCAACACTGTCCTGCATGACATCCTGGTCAGTAAATTGGAAAAGCATGGATTTGATGGACAGACCACCCTTTGGATAGGGAATTGGCTGGATGGTTGCCCAATGGCCACATGGAGACCGGTGACAAGTGGCGTTCCTCAGGGATCAGTACTAGGACCAGTGCTGTTTAACGTCTTTGTTGACGACATGGACAGTGGGAAGGAGTACACCCTCAGCAGGTTTGCAGATGACACCAAGCTGTGTGGTGTGGTTGACACTCTGGAGGGGAGGGATGCCATTCAGAGGGGTCTTGACAGGCTGGAAAGGTGGGCCATGCCAACCTCATGAAGTTCAACAAGGCCAAGTGTAAGGTCCTGCACCAGTGTTGGAGCAATCCCAAGCACAAACACAGGCTGGGCAGAGAATGGATTGAGAGCAGCTCTGAGAATGACTTGGAGGTGTCTCTTGAAAAACTCAACATGAACCGTCAATGTGCGCTTGCAGCCCAGAAGGCCAACGATATCCTGAGCTGCGTAAGAAGTGTGGCCACCATGTCGAAGGAAGTGATTCTCCCCCTCTACTCGGCTTTTGTGAGACATCGAGTACTACATCCAATTCTGGGGACTCCAGCATAAGAAGGACATTGAGCTGTTGGAGTAAGTCCAGAGGAGGGCCACGAAGATGATCAGAGGGCTGGAACACCTCTCCTATGAAGACAGGCTGAGAGAGCTGGGGTTATTCAGCCTGGAGAAGAAAAGACTCCAGGGAGACCTTATAGCATCTTCCAGTACCTGAAGAGGCTTACAAGAAAGCTGGAGAGACACTTTTTACAAGGACATGTAGTGATAGGACAAGGGGTAATGGCTTTAAACTGAAAGAGAGTAGATTTAGACTAGATATTAGAAAGAAATTCTTTACTGTGAAGGTGGTGAGACACCGGCACAGGTTGCCCAGGGAAGCTGTGGTTGCCTCCTCCCTGGCAGTGTTCAAGGCCAGGCTGGATGGGCTTTGAGCAACCTGGTCTAGTGGAATGGGAGGTGTCCCTGCCATGGCAGGGGGGTTGGAACTAGATGATCTTTTGAGGTCCTTTCCAACCCAAACCATTCTATGACTCTATATATGTTAGTTTGTATACAAATCTAAGCAAAGCATGTCCTGGTAGGCAACCAGCAGCTCATGTTCTCCCTGAAAATATGGCCTCAGTAGTCACCTCTTTTTTTTTTTTTTTTTAAAAAAAAAAAAAAAAAAAAAAAAAGAAAGAAAAGCGACAAACTTCATCTTCTGAACAGAGAGTTGCTCTATCAATCAAGCATGGTTAACTAATGCTACCTTTGGCTGAGGATGAGTCCTGCACTCCTCCCATCTTCTCCCAGAATGGACTAAATGAGACTACACATGCTGAGAGTGTTACTCGCTAGCATGAGACTTTTCTTGATCCCATTTGCTGGCCATGGGCACTGGAGGAACGGCCTAGGAATGGCCCGACCTCGCAAAGGCTGCCAGGCTGACCCACTGAGCACAGTTTAATTTAAAGCCAAGTGACAGAGCGAGGCGGGGTGGGGGATGATGCAGTACATGTAACACACTGTGGCAGAGTAGGTGGAAATAATTTGTTCATACAGTGGTAGAGGACAGAAGAGGAAGTGTCCTTTCAGCTTAGTTCAGTATTAAGAGACACCTTCAACCAGTAGGCACTGCAATGGATCATTTGGAGAGCCCGTAACCTTCCATCAGTAGATGCCTTCAGGAAACTATTATGGGAATTACACAGGTATATGTGCTCCAGCAACAAAAGGGCACTATGTGCGATTTATTCTTTATTATTATTATTTTTTAATGCCAATTCAAGATTACTTTATTTTTAATTTTAACATGTCATTAGAAACCAAAAGCAGTGTGCAATGGCTTCTTTGTCAAATTGTTTTTGCAGGACTCTAGTTCACTCCAGCAGTCTTTTTACTCATAGCAAGGGAGTGTGTGGGAAAGAGAGGCCATCCCCTTATGATGCTTCATATGAAGTGGATTCATAAAATATCCTGTTGTCTTGTTTAAATTGTGCAGTTAATACGCATGGCAGTTTGAGCATGCACTGATGATTTTGTATGCTAAGAGCTCAGTTATGTTCCTGCTGAGATTTAATGGGATTAAAATAAAGTACCGAGGAAGAAAAAGCATAGTTAATATAAATGCTTTGTATGAATTGCACGATTCTTCTTTTTTTCTTATTCATGTGACTTTTAAACAGTAATATACAGAGGGCAAATATGTGATGCAAATTAGAGAAGTTGTTTTAAGATAAAGGAATGAAGTAAACAGTGAATTTTGTCAGAAAGAATGTGTTTGGCCTTATATAAGCAATATGGGGCATAATGAATTGTCTTACAGAAGTCCACGGTCTTCCATGGGGCATGCAATATGGGTGACTGGTCTGCAGCACAAGTGTCTCCAACAAACATCCCACAGACAGCACACAAATGCTGTGGGAACAAAGGGCTCAGGTAGCAGATACATGGAGTGATCTTGAATGTAATTTTGGGTTTGGTTTGGGTTTTTTCCCCCAGACTTGTGATTGGTTAATGAGGAGAGAGTGAGCCCCAGCACTAACACAGATGGGCAGCAAGCTCTAACAGGCAGCACAGATAAGAGTCTCTGCGTGTTTTTATCCACCATCCCCTCCTGTTGAGGCAGAGTGTGAAAGGAGATGTGGTGTCTTTGAGCTGATGAACATCTGGACAGTCAACGCCACAGTGATGAAGATCTGCATAAAGTTTATAGAAAGTAAGAGACACGGATAGTCTCAGTGCAAAGGGGGAAAGGCCAGGAAGGCATCGCTGTGGGAAGAAGTCTTGTCTGCAGTTGCACAGGATGGGGAGTCGAGATAGAAACCTGCAGCAGTTCCCTGAGCAAGGCAGGCAATGTGGCAATGCTGCTGTAAGTTCCTGGTAAAACCTCTGAAATCATATGCTGCTGTAGTGCAGTTTCTGTCAGCAGAGTGATGCTCTTAACAGCTCAATGATACATCTAAATTTTACAGACACTATTTTATGGTTAGGTTAATTACATCCCTCACTCCCGAAATGTAAAAACACAGTGGCAAAAATCTATAGCACAAGACCTAGATAAGTGATCCAAGTCGTGACCATAAAGCTCAGGCTTTGGTGGTGGTGGTGACACGCTGCTGGTTTGGCGATTCAGACTGCAGTAGTCCAGGATTCATGTAAGCTCCCTCCTCTGGCAGGAACAATAAAGGCTGTAAAATTAGCTGCTCCCTACACTGGGAAGCAGCAGTAAGAACTGCTGAGAAAAGGAACCATTCATAGGTTTTGGAAGAGGAGATCCCAAAAACTCACTTTCCATTTTTACTTCTCTCCCTTCTCCCCATCACCTCTGCTGAGTTTAATGTGGAGTAAGAGAAACAAACCCTGCATATACCCATGGTTTCTGTAAGAAAGAGGTGAGGGTTTATTTCTACAGGTTTGTGGCCCAGTGACTATTTACAGTGTACTTTTTCCTTTACATCTGACATGTAATGAACATGGAAAAAAAAAAAAAAAAAAAGATGGTTCTACCCATCTTCCATCTTCTGTGTTGTACAAACATGTAGGCCTTACTCTGAGTAGCATACCACTGCATTCCAAGTGCGCCTACATATATATCCACTAATTTGCAATTCTGATGCATGCATTAAATATACTTCCAACCTGCAGAAATACCCGTAAGAGTCATAAAAAAGCAGCTACTTACCTACTGAAGTCAATGCCAAAGACGACACCAGCTGATGGTAGCAAACACTTCTTAAACAGAATTTTGTCCTGCAGAGCAGAATGCGTGAAGGCACCCACACCAGGGTCACACATACCACAGAGGGCACGGAGAGAGCACTGGGAACAGACCTTGGCTACAAACACCACCTTTTCCTTCGTAAGAAGAGTCAGTGATGATCAAAGAACTTGCTTATTTCAACACACATTTACTTGTTCTGCATGTTCTGCCACAACCCCAAATTAACAGCATATGACATTATCCCCAGAAATGAAAAACAACACTAGAAAACCTGACCCAGACAGCACTCAGATTTTGGTTAAGACACTTCGCAGTGCAGGTTTGTACTGCAAATGCAACCCTTGTTTCACTTTATTATTAGAAATGTTGTACCTTTTCCTTTTCTCAGGATTGTAACTGCACCAAGAAGTTCCTGTTCCAGAAGCACACCAATTTTTTTTTTTATTCTCCTATTACAGGACCAGCTGGGCATAGAGCCTACCTGCACTGACTTACCTGCACTGTAGTTTTTGCACCAGAAACACAGGAGTGAAAGGGAAAAGATATACAATACAAACATATCTCTTTCATAAGATTTATATCTCAATAAATAATAACTCAAAATGGCTGTTGGGAAAAAAAACCCAAAACCCTCAAACCAAACAGCTGGCAACTCCAGTCTGGGAACATGATCAGTCACCTATTTTGGGTACCTTCCCTTCCCCAGGGAAAAAAAAAAAAAAGTTTAAACTCTTCAAAACACTTACAAAGGTACTTCTAAAGTATCCAAATTCTTCACATACAATCTAGTTTGCTTTTGAAATATTATATTATGCATGTATCAAAAAAGCAAGTAGTGGTAAAGTTGCATTTTTTTGATTTGAGCTTTGCCATTATAGTTAATTGTTGTCTTAAGTGATTGCAATGGCATTGCCACTAGCTACCTCTAGAAGGGTAGAAGAGTGTAATAAGGGAGCTAAGCTCTTAATGTTTCTGGGTTTAAATCCTTACTCTTTTTCACAGAGTGTTTTTGTCTTTTGATCAAGAGATGGAAAGTGTGTGACTTGTATTTAAGCACAACTATTCTGTCTTATTTATGAGCAAGATTCTGTAATACCGAAATTGTTTATGTGACTCAGTTTACAAAGATGTCGTCTAAATATAATTATTCCCTGATACAACACAGCCTAGGCACAACCATCTGCCATTAAGCAGTGACAGGCAGCTTGAGGAGTTAAAAGAATAACAATGGAAACCTAAATGAACTAGATAAGAATGTGGGGTTTTTTGGTGGAAACCAAACTACAGTATAAATATTTTTTTTAATGTTGGTACATATTCAAAGTTAACACCAGACAGTGGTCAAATAAATATCCTTTAATAATGAAAAAAGGAATCATTTTAAAGCACCAAAACTGTGAGTATGATTTTACATCGCATGTACAAGAAGGTGAGTGCAGTACTTTGTGTACAGGTTTAAGTTTGAGTCATGATAATAAAAAACATGAAATACACAGCAATAAACTTGCATTGCAGAAAAGCCGCACTAAAGAAAAAAGAGCAAAAAGCAGACAGTTAAAAATTTTTTTAGTTCTTAGGTATTGCTAGAAATGTTTGTTTAGTTTTTCACCTTTTTTTTTTTTAAACATACTTGTTGCTTAATACTTTATAACATTGAGCATTTTTAGGCATAGTAAATTTGCAGAGTCGTTTACAATAAAATATGCATTTAATATGTCCTTTAAAATATAATGGAGTTAAAGAACTTCCTTAAAGCCAAGCAATGTGCTAGTAGTGTTTGAGTCTACCGATATATTGCACAAAGCTAGTGAATGGCAAATTGGTTTTCTTTTGATTATTTCTTAGTTACTCAACAGGCTTAATGAAGTTAGTTTTATTAAACTTCACTGTCTTCATTCATGCAAGACAACCTGCAGCCATCTGTATTTCATAGGCTTTCATCTTATGATGATGTATTTCTATATATTTAGAGATAAAATTCAAAACATACAGCAATCACAGTAACACACTGGGAGATGTTAAGTGAGTATCCCCATACTTATTTCCCAATTCAGGAGTGAAAAATATGTTTCTAAATGTGAAAAGCAAGCCAGTATACAGCAAACTAATTACCAAATAGGTGACAATCTGTGGAATAAAATCTCTGCAGAGCTGGACTATACTCACCAAAATGGCCATCATCCTTTTCACTTGTTCCAAGTGAACACAGTACTGGTTAATAGCCTCAGATACCAGCTTTAAATAATACTCTACATTAATATTAGAAACTCAGCAGAGTAAAATTAATTGCTTGGTCATTTTCCATATTAGAGGTACATCAGAGCATTCACATTTGAGAATGGAAAGATGACCTTTTCTGTCAAACTGAAGCTCTGGGCCACAGAATACAGAAGACCTGAATCACAATAAAAATACATAAATGTCAGGTTGCAAATTCACCACAGTCAGAGCTGGGAGTTTAGGATTAATAGTCAAATTGAATGGGAAGTGCAAAGAACCGTATATACAACAGCCCTTCCCGAAAATATACTGGCATGCCCACCCACCCTTGACCCTCCTAAAAGTCTAATTTATGTATTTATGTATTAGGCAGGAATTAAATATAAATTCATTTTGTAGGAAAAATTTAAATTACAGTATATTTATAGGTTAAAAATAGCCATCACTGTACTTTTTACAGCATTGATAGCAGTATGTCAATGTGCTTATTACACCAAAGAGCAATTTGCAGTCAAGTTTAGGATGACCTACTGTGTGTCAGCTCCAGTAGCACTGGAATCATGTAATGCACTGCTCTCCCAGTAAGGTGCTTCTGTTTATTCCTTTTCTTTGCAAGCAGCTTTGCTTGTTCTTAACATTAATTCTGTAGTGCTAAACTTAACAACATATTGTCCATGCTTACGGAATCATTACCAGAAATATAACTAGGTAATTTAATTACATAAGCATTATAATGAAAATAAAATCTGATTACACACATAAGCAAACTTGATTTACAAATTACACTCTTGAAATTCAGTGCAACAAACAAAGTAAGAGTAACATTAACCAAAAAAAGTTTCTTCCTCAAAAGGGAGCATCTTCAATAATGCACCTGTTATTACTTCAATATTAAACAATACAGAATATAGTGCTTATACTCAAAATGATTCTTTACAAAAAATGAACTATGTTTAGTTCTATCCCCAATGCAGCCACAAAAGAACATAACATATAATCATACTACTTTATTTTACAGGTGTCTTGTGTAGGATGCAGACTGTCAAGATTTTTTTGGAAAAAAAAAACACCTTAAAAGTGATGTTTAAAAAAATTAAAAAGCCTTCATCTACACTAGACAGGTAGCTTAACTAATATATGAAAACATAGTAAAGTGAATAAAATAAGACTATCGGTCATTTGTAAAGGATCTGGAACCTCTGTTAATGACAGCATCAAATTAATATTGATGCAAATTCCATTTCTGATCAAAAAACTATTACTGTTTACTTTACACCTTGGTTGTTTTAGTAGAAATTGAGTATTTCCTTTCTTGTTCCCATTCATAAAAGATTTTTCAGTCCTCACATAAGCATTTGTACAATAAACATTATGCATTCCAACTCTTTCACTCACTGCATCAGTTACCTATACTAAAACAGTTTTAATTTGAACAAAGAAAGAATTTTCTAAGGATGGAAGAAGCCTGAAAGCTGACAAACTGCTTAAGATAAATTACTAGCAAGAGACAACACAGCCACAACGACACCCAGCCACAAATGAAAAATACCAATATAGGCAGAAAGGTCTTTTTATAGAGGCTCTCTTTCCTTGCATATGTTTACATGTTTTTTCTGTAGTGATGCTTGCTAAGATTTCTCAAGGACCAACGCAACAGCTACTGCTGTAGCCATCCCACTGCAAAATTTTGTCTTACAGAGGATGGGAAGTTTTATGTGTTAGCCTGGACACTAAATATGCATGATTTTTATATCAATTTGGAACGTTATGTGAAAATGTGATATCTAGTGACTCGTGGAGGATTAAAATTCAGAATATTTTTTTTAGCAGTATATGGAAAGAAAAAATTTATGTTCCACATTAAAGATGGCAGTTTTGAACTGACAGAACCTGCTATGCTCAGCATAACTACTTTTTGTGTGCACATAAAATACATGTTCGTATGAGGACTCCATTTCTATAAACTAGGCTATTACAGGAATCTAAGATTCAAGCTAAATATAAAACAGATTAAGGACAGTAGTTTTTCTGAATCATGCACATATTTTTCAAGGCAAAGATGACAGATCATATGGCAAACAAATCTGAAAACTGTAGTACAGTATGGCATGGAGCTATTAAGATAAAACACAACACAGTGGTAAACTGTAGACACACATGTTGTGCAAGGGAACCACTGCACTGATACTTCAGAATGACACTATTTTTCCTTGGCTTGGAATTTTGCTAGTGTCCCATATGCATACTCTAAGGAATAAAACTGCAGGCTGAAAAATAGGAAAAAATGGACATAAAAGTTGCTCAGTCAATTTAGCACTAAGTGTCAGATGAACTGCATTATCTGAATTACCATCCTATATCATAGTTCTGCTTTATGCTACAGCCAAAAATTTATTTGATTACCTTGGGTTTAACCTGTGGTGTGTCTTAAGTACAGACAAATATAGAGCAAAAATACACCACAGCTTATGGTATAGACAAAGTCAAATAATTATGAGGAACTTTGCTGTTATTGCTGCATGAATACAATATTACACAGCTTGCAACCACAATACATAACTCCTGGTTCAGAGCAGCAGTGTAGTTTTAGGTCCTTGGAAAGCCAGTATCAAGTATTTCATAGAGCTGATCGTGGGACTGAAAAATACAGACCTGATGACTAATACGGAAAAACTGATACAACTCTACAGGAATGCTGCTCACAGGTGCTTTGCAAATCAATGTTCACTAACTTTATAAATAAGGCAACAAGGTTAAGAAAATGCCTGCTGATAGCAAGGGTTAAGTGGCATCCTTTCAAGATGTTTGACTGAGCACTAATTTCAGGACAGCCACAGCAAAACAACTGAAGGGTCCAAGAGCTGAGGTTCCTTTAGGTTACATAGCCTATTGCTAAAGTAAGTTCTCCTGTTCCTCTTTATATAAGTAAATGGCAAGACATGAAATCTCCTGTTATAAACGTTAACACAGTATGTGTCCCATTATATGACAGCATCAATGCATAACTCCACTTAAAAACCCCAAATCTGCACAGCAGTTTGTCTGTCACAAGAGGAGCCGTGAATGGACCACACTACGCAAAGGCAGGGACCGTGTATTTCTCAAACACAGTGTATGTCATGCTAGTAAACAAAAACGCTAGTGAAAATTCGGTTTTCCTAGAATTCTAACTTTGATTTTAATATCTGACTGATATCAGACTGACTTTAATAACACATGGAGTTTCTAGATGGTACGAGTCTAGCTGTATCTCTGTACTGACATACCTCTTAGTACTGTGGTACCCTAACAGTAGCTGCCTGCAGCCATTAGACATGCTGTTTAGGATTACTTCTAAGTATTCACTGCAGAGGAAGTTGTCAATCTCCTTTAGGAAAAAAAAGTCAGGATCAAAAGGGAATTTTTTTTTTCCCAGCCAGTAGGCTTTTAGGTATGAAATACAAATATTTTTTGCAGCCATTAAAAGGAATAATGAAAACCAGCAAGAGAAGCATGACTTTCACAGCTGAATTAACAGTGTAAGTGCTTTGCTCTTTTTAGAAGAAGGCTGCTTAATCAAAAAACATTTTAAACCAAAAGAGAAACATAATTTTAAGTATGAAATTACAAAATATTGCTTCTTATAACAAATGAAAAAAGTATAACTTGATTCAGCATAGCTAAATATTATTTTTAAAAAGCATGAAAATATCTACTTTAAAAAGGTGTCAGACTACAAATGACCTTCTAAAAAGGAGCTGCAGTATGCCTTGCTAAATGTACCATGTTGAAAACAAAAACGTTCTTGAATATGTACTGAATTCAACTCTTATTTCTCATTGTGCTGTGGTCACTTGTTACACTTTTCATACTGACATACGCTTCTTCAAACTAAGAAGAAAAAAAGTCTTAGCTGCACATTACTGAATTTCAGCTACTGTAGTGCAACTAGGAATTCTGCTCCTTCTGGAATATCACACTGCTACAAGCAAGCTTCTCTGCAAGGAGCTATTTAGTTGGATTTTCAAGCAGATGATATATTCAGTGCAGTGAAGGGGACATTTTATAGCTGGTTTCATGTCTCAGCTGAATCCTTAAGTTATTCTAACAGCAAGTATTGCCCCAACTCAAAATGCCCCCCTCACTTAACTGGCCACACATTACTAACGCAAATATAAAAAGTGTTTAATAATTGGGCATTCTTGATTATATAAAATGCATATCTAAACAACTTAGCTTTCTGCCCAAACCAGATTTTTTTGAACTAACTAAAGAAAAAAGTGACCCAAAAATTAACATTAAGGCCGTTTTTTCCATATTCTGAATCATTTGCCAAAGAAAGACTATTTCTTTGCCACAGAAAGCCTCCTGTGGAACTGATGGTCGTAACTGCTGGCTCTGAATTTTCAGAAATGAAGAGGAAAAGTAATCTTCGACTGGGGTTTCTTTTCTCACGTCAGTGGCTGTGAATCACCTGTTTGGGAAAAAAGAAAAAGGAACATCTGAAAAGCTAAACGGCTGTACAAATACTCTCTGATCAACATATTAGGCAATTCCAGCATGCAATACTGAGCAGCATATTCAAAAGTCTTGATTCTCTTTGTGCCTTCTGGTATTATTGGCAGTGAACATAGATTAGAGTTTGAAGATGCCCAAAATACTGGATTAAAAGACTATGGAGAGCAAAAGCTCATTTCTCATCCATTACTTTGTCTGTCACTCCAAGGAACCCAGGTTTTGCATTACTTACAGTACTCCTAATGTACTATAGTGATTTATGTATGCCATTATGTACACATGATAGGCTTGGGTTACTTTTGATAACCAGTAATAATCTGATTTTTCATCATAAAAATGCTACTGCATTTTTATATTTTTTGTTGAGCGGTACTTCCAATACAGAGAATGCCTCCTCAACATTGTGGTACATGGTTTAGACTGTCCGTAAGGAAGGAACTGCACTTTAAAAAGTTAGTTATAACTTTATGTAGAAGTTAACTCATAAAGCAAGTAATACAAGAGATGACTAGATCTCCTGCAGGAATTAGTTACTATTAGTTTGTCTTCAAACTTCAATAATTAATGAAACCACTTCAGTGGGTACTGTACTCCTTGCACATACACTAAGACACTTTTCGGCACTTGATAAACATACATCATTATATCAGATTTAGCCTTCATTCCTAAGGCACATAATTGCATTACATTTACTCTATAAGGATGCACACGTATTAAGCATAGTTTATAACATATGTGCCAATATACTTTTGTATAACTGTTTTTAACCTAAAATCTCTATGCAAATGTTTTTCATATGTGTAGAGCTTACCATTAAAAATCATGAGGTCAATCTTATAGCATGGTATTAAATGGATAACTTTATAGTAAAAAGTACTATTCTGCAATTTCTACAACAGACTTTCATTAGATTTTACTCGTGTAATAAATTCCAGGTAACCAGTCTAGATGTTCAAGCAAGCACACTCATCTATGAGAAGAGTATTTATTCAGCTTAATTTCATAAGGGCTTTGTCTCAGTCTCTGTTCTGCCACATGATTTCACACACTTCCATAGCAGGGGCTTGTTTTCCCTTTCTGAGCTGTTAGCTATTTTGTACAACCATTTTTCAATCAAATCTGTACTATCTGTTAAATAGTCTAATAAAATCAGGATTGTTTTCATAATAAAATATGACATTGGTAAGAGAAAGCAGGTCTCAGATGTGTGAAGAACTCCAAGGAGCACACACTCAGAATTCTGACGCTGTATCCTGCTTTCGGGCCAAGTGATTTCACCAGACTTCAGCATGACAGGAGTGCATCCTTAAAAGGGGAAGATACCATGTCTACAGACAGGTAAAAAGGAGACAACAACCAGTGCACTGCAAGTACTGCATGGCAGTGATTTTCAGCCTGCACTCTGAACTGCTTCTACAGAGCAGCAAAAGATAACAGAGGAAAAGGTGTGTTTATCTTGAATGGCAATGCACACGTAAGACTTCTAAGAGGATACACTTCCAAATGAAAATTTTTAGGAGGTCCACTAACTAGATTAAAAAAATTCAAAGTCAATCTTGGATAATTTTTTTTTTTTTTTAAATGATCCATAGTATTAGAGAGTATTCTTCCTATAAAAAGTGCAAACAAGATCCCAAAGAATAAGTTAGATTTACTAAAATCACAAAGTCAAATCACAAAGTTAAAATTTGCTCAGTTATCTATGAAAAGAAAAGAGAATAAGTGCACTGAAAAAGCCAAGTCAATACCAAGGCATGTCTTTTTCGTATAGCTGTCACTTGATTTCTGAAGGGCTGTGGTAGTGGGAGTTTTCCGTATGCAAGCAATAGAAAAAAGCTACATACAAGCAAAATTATTTTGAGTTTCAGCAAGAGTTAAGTACACCTCCACTCCAGGATTTTAAACTCCAAAACTAGCAGCTCATTTGGTAAGAAATAGAAGAAGCATGCCATAATTAAACTATATTAAACCATTAGTGTGGCCAATGGCTAGTTCATGAGGAAATAAAGGCAACATTTATTTTCCTTGTTAAAAATTGTAAACATTATTATTCAAAATAGCATACCAATGGAACAATTTGAGACATAGTATTTCATAACCACAACAGCATTCAGCAGATGATGTGACCATCACCATGGTGAAGTCACCATCACTTTTTAAACAGCTGTGGCACTTATCAACAGACATTCTCCACTATGGTAATAACTAGCCAGGGTAGAAATGCCTGACTGTAAACATCCAAAAAGGTTATATTTTTCTTAATGGTAGCTGTGTTACAAGGATTATAAATACTTATCTTCCATAGTCTTGAAATAGCCTTTGATTTCTGAACTGATTTTTAAATTCTTTAGAGATTGTCATACCTCTCTTTTCTCCAAATTTTGAGTTGGGTGGGAACTTTCATTGAGACTTAAGTTCATCCACGTGCCAGCAGCAGAAAAGAACCACCACAGAATAATACTGCTGTATGCTGTTGTTGTAATCAAGAGCACCTTTGTGCTATTGATGCAGCCATAATCTTGAAAACTACTCTCTTGACAATTTCTGGTTTGTTCTGAAATAATTAACTTCATCTGCTGAAGCCTAATACCTGTTTTTTCAGGCACTCTAGCTTACTATAATGCAAGTTCATGGGATTCGTACAAGTAGCAGAAGTATAAATTGTATTTGTATATTTACTGTTTATAGTCTGGAAATTCAATTAGGTCAGAGAGTTCACAGATTGAAAGCAAGCTATCAAAGAGTCAGTCACACAGGGTAACCAAGGAGACTTCAATGTATTCAGTCAAATCTAATCATCTTTACTTGGAGCTGCTCGGTCTGAAGTGATAAACATACTGAATTTTTACAAGGCGAGAAGTAATCAGAAAATAAGTACAAGGTGTGTCCTAGACTGATTGTGCTGTTTTGTTATTTAAAAGCTTAAAGCTTTTTGGTAAGCTGCAAAGAGTCCCTTCAAATTTACTAAATAAAATAGAGCTTTTTATAGGACCAGTCTTGTCAATACTCAGCAAAAGTATTCAAACAATAAAAGGCTAAGATGTTGCCTAAAAAGAAGTTTTCCTTACTATAAACCTTAAATTTTTTGAAAAATCAGTGATACTAAAATTGCAGGTGCATGTTTTACCACGTTGGATGTCAAGACAGTTTAGTCATATTCATACTAAGTCTTCTAGAATGCACAACCTGAGTCTTAGCCACTATTGTTATAGAAAAAGTGTTGAGGAAATTTAAAAAAAAATGTAGGTTAATTACAGGTTAATTTTCCCAGTCTGTGCAAGGCAAACTCTCCTCTTCATCCTCTGATTCAGGTGATGCTTCCTTAATTCGTCGCAATGCTTCATGGATGCTCCTTGTCAGAGGGTCAGTATCAGGCAGAATTGTAAAGGATTCTCTCAAAATATCTTTCTGCACTTTCTTCAGTTTCACCCCTTTCCTGATCTGTGCCAAGATGTTATTGCTATCATCTTCATCAGGAAAAGGAGGGAGACTTCTCTGCTCAACTTTTCTTAAATGAAAGCTGCCACGTTTCAAAGAAGCCAGCACTTCATCCATCGGGGAACTCACTGCAGTAAATCAAAAGACCTTCAGTATTATTTTTACTGTATTTTATCAGTCTTCATTTATATTTCCTACAGACCAAAAAGTAGCCACATATTACTAATGTGATAGTCCCGTACCATAAGTATAATGGCAGCTCCACTATTCTTTTAGCATCCAAATTTATCTTCCCTATTACCAGGTCACAGCTGGTTTATACAGGCAATTATAATTTCTGAAACAACTTAACCTGCTATCAGGCAGGTAGTAAAACTTTTTGAACAAGATAGCTTTCTTGTTTGCAGTCAGGAAAATCAGAACAGCTGCAATGAATCCAACACAATGAAAGTGTCTATTACATTATCACTCTTGACTTTGAAACTCAGGTAATGAGTATATATCTTCAGTACTGGACTGTGCAGCCTATTCTTAGCATTTGCCTTTTGTGGCTGATTTTACCTGATGTATAACTTACTACATGCCAGTGAGGGAAGCAGCAGTATAGACAACTGCAGCAGCATGCATTTCCCTACTTCTCTGGATTCACGTATGTATTAGCACCTAGTCACAGCATGACTATGTAAATTCTCTTCCTTTTTAATTAATTAGAACAGAGAAGTAAGAGTTAATACTTTATGACAAATCCTTCCTTTATCACCAATTTGAAACTAGTTCTCTGCAGAAATAAAAATCAGGCTTTAGCTCTTTGAAGACCTACAAGTAGGTAAGATCTCTGTCCCAGAGAAGGCATTATAATAAAGTACAAGTTTGAAAAAGCTTGCATACACTAGTACATACAATGTGCAGCACATATCAATAGATAAATATCCATCTCCAGTTCTTTTTTGTATATTGTAGAATACATTTTTAAAACCTGCTTTGCATTTATGAGTGGGCTTTGTCCATCAGACTAATGGCCCAGACAGTTGGAATAGATACAAGGAAAAGAGAAATAAAAGAATACAGGACTGCATATTTGAAAGAGGAAGGAAGGACTGGAAAACACTCATCTATCATACAGAGACAAATTTCTTAAGCCACTTAGAGTCTTGAAACAGCTCAGGGAATAAAGAGCAGCAGGTAGAGTACAGACATTAACAATATTCTTAAGAGGGAGGATATAATTTGATTTTATATTTGTCATTTTATGATGTACATCAAATTGCACACACAATATATGCTTTATAGAAAATTGCAAGATGAAATTGGTATCACAAAACCAAACAACAGGACTACAGAAAAGAAAAAAAAAAAAAAAAAAATGGAGTATAGCATCATCAAATTTGATAATGACCTTAAGATTGTACCTGCAACCTGCAAGACTCCTAAGAGTTAAAGAATTCTGTAACTGCAGTTGCTTCAGGAGTTTTCAGTCATTTAAGGACAATTCTAGAGGAAACACTCTTGTTTCTCTCTGATTAATGAAGATAGATCTAATTTTGATTTTATCTGGATGAGGGAAAACATCAACAGAGGGATTTTTTCCATAGTTGTAATTGACAGAGCCAGATAGAATTTTTAATAAAACGGTATAACAGCAATATTAGAGCAGTGCGAATCAGGGCCCACTTGAGGTACCTTTTCTCAGTGACTTCCAGTAAAATTATTCAGTTGAGTGCTTCTGAAAATCCCATCTCCGATTTTCAAATAAAAACTTCACTCCAACATAGCATGTTTCACCAAAACACCAGGACTATTTTGTTAAAACGTGTCTGCCATTGTCCCCATTTTATACATGGGATTAAAGCATCAACAGTTAAAAACAAGTAGCACAGAGTCAAAAAGTTGTAACAGATATCCCAGCTCAGCCCTGTGCTCTATTCATTCTCCTCAGTTTCCAAAGAAGTTTTTGATCTTTTAACTATTTATTAACATGCTTTGCTGAATGATTACAGATTTTATTTCTGATTGTAGTTAAACATATATATTCTTACTCAGCTCTCAAGGGCACATGAGGGTTTGTGGATTTTTGTATGCAAATTTGAAGAAACCTTGAAGAAAGGATTCTCAAGGTCTCCTATGTCCCAAGACATGTACTCATTTTATGAGGTCATAAATTATGTAAAATTTTGTTATTTAAAAGAAGACTGCACCTTCAGGTGAAGCATATAATATTTTCAGTGCTGGCTGTAAACTAGATAGGAAAAGATTCATTTAGGCAACGTTTAGCTCCGTTTCCTAGTCTAATGTGGTGTATCATAGAATCAGTTTTACAAATGTTTTCTGTCCAACTGAACAAGTATGCTGCAGGCTGTCACAAAGGGCCTAACATTTTTCTGAATTGCTGACATTTGTCAAATGAAAAGGATTTGACAATTTCCCATTAATAATTATAAATTAATCAGAGCATATACTTTTCCATAGAGCAATTCAAAAGAGGAACTGATGTGCATTACCATTAAGTACACAGAAATGAAAACATTACCTCTCCTCCTCTGTAAACTCTCAAGATCACCTGTCTTCTTAAGCTTCTTCTTGGCACTGACTAGCTGACTGCTGTCAAGTAGATGTGCTGGTGGGACACCAGAACAGTGCTGGACGCCTTTCTCCACACTTTGACGTTTAACAAAGCTGTCACTTTTCTCTAAGGATTTGGTGGCATCTTCCTTGGAGGGCAAAGGTGGAGGTGGAGGTGGTGGAGGCAAAGGGGGTGGAAGCGGTACTGCAGTAACAGTCTCTGGCTGAAGCTCGTAACTGGCGAGTGGAGAAGTACTAGTATGAGGCAGTTCAGAAGCAACACCACTGGGAGGTAACGAGATATCCTGAAGTTGTTCTAAGCTTGTGGATTCCTGCACTTGCAAAGGCTGAACTGCATTTTCCACTTTCACCTCTTCACTTTTCTCTTGGATTTGTATGGTTGCTGGCAAAGACTGCGGTTGATCAACACAGGACACTGAGCTGGCTGCGCATTTTCGTCTTGCATGAGCCAGCCGTAGTCTTGTTGATTTAAGTATTACTTGCCCAGGGTACCGCTAAAGTGAGTAAGTTATTGACAATTAAATACATGCAACACTATTCTAGATAATAAGTACCTGTCATTAGGGTTTGCCTTTCTGACAAGTAGAATTCATCTGCTATTTTCATTCATTTTGTTCTGGACGTAACAACAAAGCAAATATATCCTCAACTTTATGCAGAAGTCATCCATATTCTTAATTTTTATTCTTGATTAATCCACAATTTACATGTGATTGGTCTAGCCAGTGTTAGAATTAAGATTTCACTAAGAACCAGACTGTACATTCAAAACTGTTTTTTTCTGAAAACTGAAGTTAAAAATTCCCCTCTTGCTTTACTTTGCCAAAACTGGTCATTTGCTCCCTCTGCAACAAAGTGCTCTCTGACCTTACACGCTGGCCCTAGATGTGAATCATACTGCTTAAAAAGGTATCTCTTGAAAAGATCAAACATTTTGAGACTTTGCAAAGTACTTCTAATTTATTTCTTAAATTTGCTGCCTCAACATGTGTCTTTTCATATCAGACTCATCCATAGCCATTTTTATGCAATAATTTAAACTGCTTCTGAAAGACAGGTCTAATATATTTTACACAATTGTGGTAGGCCTAAAGCAAGAGAGATCATAACAATCTAAACATGCTTATACATAAAGTCAGTTAATTAACAGTTGCTCATTAAAATAAGTAAATTTGCTTTAATTTACAGAAGCTATGCAGTTCAAAAGTCTTGCAAACAATAATGATTTGAAGAGTGTACTGCTGAGCAAGACATCTTTCCAGTAAAGAAACTTCTCGTACTTATATTTTTTTAAGTACTCAGCAAAAGCAGAAGTAGTCTTCACCAACTAACACAGTCTCTGTTTTCCTTTCACCTCTTTCCTTAAGTCTCTACCCTTCATTCCATCTTCTATTTTCTGATACACTGTAATAGGAAGGGGCAGGCATTGGCAGGTGTTCTAGTGATCAGTGGTAGTGGGGATATGTCAGATGATAATGCTCTTTGTGGGGAAATACCATTTACATTATACCACTTCTAGGAATGTTTGCTAAGTGTCTTATCACGAGGTTTAGATTTAAGAGTGAACAAAAGTTTATTACAGCACTGGGAATGCAACAGCCAAAGGAATTCATTACCACCACTGCCATTAACTATACAGTGAAAGAGAATAGCTAATAGCATAGTATAGTCCCGGAATGAGTGAAAATTTCTTTCGCAAAGGAAACTAGTGGAAAAGAACAACTGGTCTTCCATTACCTGTTTAAATGTGCGAAGTCTATCCAGTGTTTTCTGTCGTTCCTGACTAACCCAGGAGCTCTTTCTTTCCTCTTCATCTTGTAATTGATCTCGCTTCTGAGAAAATATATGGCAAATATGTAAATATTACATCGAATTCTATGTTTAGCATCATTGAAAAAATAGAATTAAAATAACGCTACTACTAATTGTTAGGAATTACCTAACAATCTACTTCTCAAATAAACACATTTCTGAACTTCAAAACTTTGCCTTTGTCTTCCCCTTAAAAACTATTATGCATTTCATGTTTTATAATCTTGAAGAAATGCAAAGCTCAGTAATGAAAATCTGGAATTGGAACACCTGAAGACTTGTTATCTTGAAAAATAAGAAATAACTAGAGATGTGACAGAATATTACACTGAAAAAAAGCTCCATTAAGTTAAAAATGTTATAAATTAGCCAAACAGCAATCCAGTATGCATTTTATCTCATTCCAAGAACAAACGACAGTCCAAATTGCAAGTCTGCCCATTTAAAACAAGTCATACTAGTATTTTTGCAGTGCAAGAAATCACAGAACTCAGCACCACAAAGTTTTGAATCTAATACTGAGCAAACTAAGTAAACATTTTCACTATAATTTACAACAGTAAATGAAAGTTTTGTATCTAAGTAACTTAAGATGTCATTATTTAATCCACCTTTATTTTCTGTAATCTTCAATAAAGGTTTGAAGCTCTTCCTTGCAGCTAAGACAGTTGGAGGGGATCTTACCTCAGTGGAAACACACATTTGGATCCACCTCCATTAAACAGTTATCCATTTTCACAAAACTTCAGCAAAGTTACTACCTCTTTGAAACAAAACACTACTCTTCAGCCAAATTTATTTAAAGTGGATGCTTGTTACCAGACAGCAAAAGTCACTGTATGCAAGTTCAGAAGTTATCAGGGAAAGTGATAGAACAGGTAACTATAAGGAAAAAACCCTGAGCAGAAACAGCAGCTTTAATTCTTAAAAGACTCACAGCATTAAGTATTACTTTTAAAAGTGCATCTTCATCATCATAATTAAAAATCCTCAACTTTTATTGTCATTCAGTCAGCACAAAAGCAGTGTCTGCCTGCCTGCCATTTTCAGAAGTCAGCTAGTGGCCTGGTATACTTCATAACGAAGCCAACTCCTGTGACTTGGCAGGAGGTAAGTATAAATGCATTAGGGAGAGGAAGAAGAGAACGTGTCTGAAAAATAGCAAGGACAGAAAACAGGAAAAGATGAAGAGGAATAGAAGCATCTGGTTAAAAGAAAATAATAGAGCAACGGAGCAAAGAAGTTAAAAGAGAAGCACAAAGAAAATAATATAGCAAGGAAAAAAGGATAGTTCTACCACCACACCTGCATGTTATATATGCAATCAGGTCAAACTTTTCCTGAAGCAGTTTCAAACTCAAGGATTTGGTTTGGTTTGAAATAAGAATATTGAAATTGCAATTCTTATTTGGTTTTGGGTTTGGACATCCTTGAGGTTATCCTTTCAAACTTCTTCATGAAAATTAGTGGCTGAAAACCTATTTTACAATAACAGTAGAAATTTTCAGTGACATTAATAGAAAAAAAAAAAAAGACAAAGAAAAATTATCATAAGGTTCTTTCTATAACGCAAGCAGGAACTTCATGAAATAAATAATGAAAAAGCCCTGTAGTGTTTGAGAGACAAGAAACTTCCTCAGCTTTGTCACATCTTATTTTTAAGAGTGATAAATGGACTACAATCCACACAGCAAATTCCTTTGCCCTGTTTTAAGAACTGAAAAAAAAAAAATAATTAAATTTTTCTAAGTTCCTGAAAGAGTATGCGAATATGTACTGTCTTTCACCTGTAGCCTTTTCATAAAATAAATTATGCAGCTGACTTCCTGGACAAATGTATCAATGTTAAAAATGTATAAGAATGAAACAGAATCACTTTCACTAATCTAATTGAAGCCTGAATTAAAGATCCTTGGATTTCAATGCATCTTTGTCAGTGATCTTTATTAAACATTGATACTGTATCAGCTCCCAAGACCTAGCCCAGAATTTGAATATTTTTTAACATAAAGTATATTATGTTCAGCACAAGAGTTGGACTAGCTAGCCTATTCTCCGTGATGAGACTGTGCAGAGAATCGTGGAGCATACAGCTGGAACTACATCTTCATATAATACAATTCAAGTGATTTCTTCTGTAGAAAGAAGTAAAATAACAAACAAGCTTACTGAGATTGAAGAATAAATGCATATGGTTTCCTTACTAATTTCAGCATATCTGATGCTGTACTCAGGGATGCCTCGAATCATCTATGTGCACATGATAACAAACTGCATGCAGCCTAACCCTAGCAGTAATCAGTTAGACCATGAACCTAGTATTAAAGTACTGTTTTATTTGCATGGGCTCAATGTCATCCTAACCCTTACCAGCAAAATATGATACAGAAAATCATGGTACAAAGGTAAAGGATATACATCATCTTTTTAAAACAGCTATCACTCTGAATACTCGCCTAACTAATGTATAATGAATAATGTATAGTATTAACTATTAATGTATAATGTGTAGTATCAACTGAAGGCTAAGCTCAACAGCAGAAACCTCAAACTTACTAGCTGAACAGTATGATGCTTTTTGTATTCCTCCTCACTCTGGTGACGCTGCTGCATCTTTTCATTATGCTTTGCGATACAGATCTCCTGCAGAGACATAAAATGTTATCTGTAAAATATGAATTTCAAATATTGATCTACAAGGTATAACATCGTATCTAATAAATAGGTTTTGTAATTTTTATTTTTCTAATTCTTAGTGCTATCTCAGACAAGATGACTTAAAATAAAACCATAAAATGGAAACAAAAGCAAGACAGACAAACCCAAACCTATTACTTTTAACTGTCGAAAGAATACACATGTGTATCAGCTGCTTGAAAAGTCTGTTCTACGATACCAGTACAAAAGTGGCAACACATACAGATTTGTCAAATACTTCACAAAACCCTTTTGTAACTCCATATATTTGCACATAGATAATAACTGACTCTCGAATATACTTCATATTTCTGTTTATGCAGCTAAGCAGCTTCCCATTCACAAGCATCAGTTGATCTTTTGCATGTACAATCTGCAAGCACAAACATTAATAGTTGTTACAATTTTATGCATGCACAAGCAGGTTCACTTAATATACCGAGTTCATGTCTGTAATGTCTGGTTTGAAAACAAACATTTATTACATTGCCTGCAAATAAAAATGTAAAAAAAACCCAAACAAATGAACAAAAAAAACAAACCATAAAACAGGCCATGTTACAATAGATGACAAGAAACAACATGATACTCAAACTTCAGGTAGCTAGTATAAAAGAACTGAATGAAGCATCAGTTACAAAGAAAAGGCATGTGCAGGGACTTAGAGTAAAAGACAGACAAGTTCATAGGACAGTACCGAGGGCCAGGAAATCAGACAGTATGGGCAATGAAATTAGGCCCGCTACAAGCACCACGTAGAACTAGATCGAAGTCGAATGTGTAGTTAGAATCAGATCTCACGGCTGTGTAAGGGGGGGCAGTGCTAGGAAGCAGTCTGGAGTGCAACTGCAGCTAGAATACTGAAGCGATGGACTTGCCAGTCATCAGTTGCCTTGATTTACTGGGTGGAGCCAGACAGAAGCTTTGCTATTGAAAGCACTGCTTGAGGCAGCTGATGGAGTTATTGACCATCAAGCAAGATGGTAGTACAGTAGTGGCAGCAAGACACAAAACAAGGACGGGAGGGATAAAAAAAGCCCACTATTTTTGACACCTGGAAATGAAGAAAAAGCTACATTCTCCTACAAGCTGACTATGGACAAAGTGTAATCACATAAAAATGCAGCCCTTGTTCCCCTACAGGACAGAAATACCATGCTGTCCTGAAAGTTACCGAACAGTAAGACCATCAGCGTCACTACCCTATGCAAGTAACACTTCAACAAGAGCATAAGTTTCTGTGGAAATCCTGTCCCAGCTTCATCAGAGCTGTACATATTTAGCTAAACACTGCTGGGTTTTATGTCTGTTTGTGGAGCTTTTTCTCCTAATGAAAAGAGTTCAATCAATACAACTGGAAAAGTTAATCCATTAAATTTGTAAGCGCAAAAGTACCAACTACCTCATTTCTGCATTTCACAGACACACCAATAGATTCAGAATACTATGAGAGAATCTAAAAGACTTTTTGTAGTACTACTGATTTCCCTTTATAGTTTATTCTCTATTTGTGCGTTAAGTTTGATTAAAAGTCTTCTAAAATAATGAGGAATGTATGTTAATGAGATTTAAAAAAAAGTGTTGTAAAATAATGAGAAAACTATGTTAGGTTTGGTTTGGGTTTTTTGACATGTCATAAATACTTGGGGGGACACACTTTTATGAAACGTCTTCTCTTTAGCACCAGTATTTAAATCTTTCTGATTAAGAGCAACAATGAAAGATATTTTAAGCATGTAAAGAGGATAAACCAGACCCAAACATACTTGGTGCTGACTTAGTACTAATAAACAACTTCAATATAATTAGATCTCTAAGACTTGACATAATAAAAAAGACTAGAAAGGGCTGAAAACATGTTGCAGCACAGGATTAGAAATTTGAATAATCTTAAGTAATTACAGAAATGGGGGGGGGGGGATAAAGGTTGCAATTTCATATAGACAAATGCAAATTCTACTTGTAGACAAGATTAAGTGACTGTAACAAAGGATGAAGAAAAGCAACAGCCAGGTGGCAGCATTAAAGAAAATGACCTGGATGATTAGAGCAGATGACAAGCTGAACATAAAACAACAAACTCCAGCAAAAAAAGAAAACATCACAATTGAGTGTATGAACAGGAATATGAACTGTTGCACATGTGCAGTAATCCTTCCTTCTGAGCACTGGGAAAGCAGGAGCACTATGGCCAGTGAGAACCACACTTCAAGAAAGATGCTGATCAACTATGAAACAGAGAGTATCAAGAAGTGATGTTCCTTTCTCTTTTAATCACCTGACCAATTTCAGAGTATCAAATTGTACTTCTGTTACAGAGATAACAAGGGAGAGCTGAGGAGCCATTTCAGTCCTTGTCACTGGATAAGCTACCATGTTTAAGAGTAGTAACATGTAATATACATAAAGAGATATTCATTAGTATTATATTTAACTAATTCCAGTGAGTCTTGCTTTCAGTTTGAAAAGCATCCCAAGTAAAAGGTTACCTTCTCATTTAGTAAGCTCATTATGTGCAGAAACCATATTTTACTATAAGCGTTCTTTGTAGTTATGCCCTTATGTTATAGTAATAGTAATAATAAGAGTACACCAAGTAATCCTATGCCAGCTGTCGCTGCATCTACATAACACTTGTTTTGGAATGGACTATGTTTTAAACTGTGGGCTTCCAAAATAGTAAAGATGTCCTATTAAATGGACACAACAGCACATGAGGAAGCTTCCTAGGTCAAAGCACACATTATGAAGATACCCCTAACAGCTTCACCAACCAGTTGCTTCTCCCAGTCTGCTCATGATGAGGAATACTCTTCCGGGATGTAAAATAATATCATTTTTTCACAACCTTATTTTTCCAAAGCTATTGTTCTAGACACCTGCTACACCATGTTTTTTACTTGACTCTTTGCTATAAAACTAGCTCCCAAATAAGTGAGCTGCGTGTTCCATATGATAGCCTAATTAATACTACTGTGCAGCCAGCAGGGGGTATACTAGGATAACAACAGCAATATCCTGCATGGAAAAATCCACAACTAGCTTTCAAGAAACAAGAAAAACAATGAGACCACTATTAAAATCTTATTTTTGAGTAACTAACTCACTGTCATGGACACAAAGGAACATCAGAAAATGATCGCTAAAATAATGCAAATAGGTTTGTATTTAAAAAATATGAGAATAAAGAGTATATACACATGGTAGTACAGTGAAAGAACATCAACCTCTGTAAAACCATAAATTTTCAAAATGCTGTCTCAGTTGTTCAGAATCACAACTCAATAAGGTTTCTAACAAATCTTTAGCAAAATTTTCTAAAAAAATGTTTGGTACAATTATTTTACAACATCATTAAAAAACAAAAGCATCAACTGCAAAAGAAGGGAACAAACTTCTGAGGAAATACAAACTTCTATGACTGTAGTCACTATTTATAGTATATATAGTCTTATTCTGCACAGAGTAATTGATTCCTTTTCACTGCGTTATCTCCTCAACAGAAAAGATTTTCATAAACCCAGATGATGAAAGAACCTCCTCTGAAAAATAAAAACTGATGATAGAGAATCATTTCCTATTTTTTTATTAATTGTGATATCTGCTGCTAGAAAGGATGCATTCTCCTAGATTTTTTTACAATCTTCATTGCTAAAACAAATGAGTCAATTGAAGGTGACTAGTTCATCATACAAATTAGAAGGCAAGTTAAAAAATCCCTACTCCTGCTTCAGGGTTGCTTCTTGACTTGTTTGGCAATCTTCAATTGCCAAAAAATAATGAGCAAGTACTGTAATTTCTAAATGTATCACAAGACTATGATATACACCACTTAATGCACAGCTTGCTTTTGTTTTAAACTACAAAACAGACAAGGTATAAAAACCAGAATCAGAAAAAGAAAAAAGCCATTTAAACCTCATCAACCCAAACCAAAACTGAGCACTTGTTTACAGTTCTAAGATACTTTGCTGAAACAAGCACGGTCAGGAACAGAATCTGGAAAGCATTAAGTAGACTCTCATCTCAGTTCAACAGTAAATGTTTCTTAATTGAGAAAAAGACTTGAAGAGATTTACCACATATATGTACCTTCCAAATGCACCCTCAAAAACTCATTCTTTTCTCTACTTAGCATTCAATTATCACTGTGCTCATTCTCACCATCTGAAGCATGTTTTTGCGTTCCATCTGTATCTTCATTCTGCATGCTTAACTTAAACTGCAAACTCTTCAGAGCAAGAACCCTTTTTTCCTCCCAGTTTTGTAAAGTGCAACTACCCACCTCAGGCACTACAAATACTGTTCACTAACAGTGTTTTGCAATATCACTAGGATGATCACTCAAGATACAAAGCTTGTTTGTTTGAATCAAAGCCACAAGAGTCGTGATTTTCAGGTAACTACTATTAAGCTTAGTAGGGCTCTCCCTTCGTCAGCAGTAATGAGAACAGCTACAGTAAGTACCTCTAACATAATTATCCATCAAAATGGCTCGTTTTCTGCCCAACAAATGCCGCAAAATGGCACACAACTCATTCTGCCTATTCTTTTTGCTCAAATAAAAATCTTTGATATCCTCCTGCCAGTTTAAATACATGTTTTTCTAATCTGTGATTTCTTCACAAGCTGAAAGCTAAGTATCTCACTGCAGCACTCAACATTATCTAATAATGTTATGCTGGGCAACAAACTCAGTAGAGAGCTGGAACTGGTTCTGAGAGCACTGTGATGTCCATGCTGTGAGTTGCAGCCGCAAAGCTCCACATGGAGACATTACCTTAGGTCCTGAAAGCAGTATAGCCAGCACAAAGTTGAGCAGACATGACTATACTACTCCCACACACAGACCCAGATGAGCAATACCACCTTATACAACTCTGCATCACGTCTCAGTGCATAAGCAGGCATGCTGCAACTGTTCTGAGGAGATGAGGCATGCTGACGAGTAGGCATGCTGCAGTTCTGAGGAGCAGGATCTGGGAGTCCTGGTACACAGTAAATTATCCATGAGCTGGCAATGTGCCCTTGCCACCAAGAAGGCCAATGCCACCCTGGGCTGCATAGGGAAGTGTGTGGCCAGTAGGTCGAGGGAGGTCATTCTCCCCCTCTACTCTGCCCTGGGGAGGCCGCAACTGGAATACTGTGTCCAGTTCTGGGCTCCCCAGTTGGAGAGAGACAGGGACCTACTGGAGAGAGTCCAGCGGAGAGCAACGAGGATGACTGGGGGATTGGAGCATCTCCCCTATGAGGAAAGGCTGAGGGAGCTGGGAGTCTTTAGCCTGGAGAAAAGAAGGCTGAGGGATGATCTAGTTAACATTTACAAATACCTAAAGGGTGGGTTGAGGGAGGATGGAGCCAGACTCTTTTTAGTGGTCCCCAGTGACAGGATGAGGGGCAACGGGCACAAGCTGGAACATAGGAGGTTCCATTTAAATATGAGGAAGAAGTTTTTTTCAGTGAGGGTAACAGAGCACTGGAAACAGCTGCCCAGAGAGCTTGTGGAGTCTCCTTCTCTGGAGATTTTCAAGACTCTCCTGGATGCAGTCCTGAGTAATGTGCTCTAGGAGATCCTGCTTTAAAGCAGGGGAGTTGGACTAGATGATCTCTAGAGGTCCCTTCCAACTCTGACAGTTCCATGAATCTGTGAATACTGTCACAGCCTAGAACAAATTCCTTCAGCTTAAACAAGGTATTTCTTCATGGCATAACCTTGAAACAAATAAGTCAATTGAAGGTGACTAGTTCATCATCCAGATAAGAAGGCATGCTACAAAATCACTACTCCTGCTTCAGGGTTGCTTCTTGACTTGTTAACTTCCGTAAATTAAGTAACAGCAACCAGGCTGTCGCTTTTAAACAGGATTGTATACTCTGTAAGATGCTAGCAGTGCCTTTTCACATTCAGGAGTAAAAAGCCTAGGTATTATTGCAACAATGTAGCCTGTATTAATTAGCATAACATGACAGACAGGATCTATTCCTTGAAGTACAAAAAAGTCTAGCTTCTTGACATTTTCTTTTTACAAATTAACATAAAAAACTCAGTGACTTGGAGCAAACTACTTCTTGTAAACAAAAGTATGTTGTTAACAAAAGTAATTTCTTTTATAATAATTTATTTACAGTCTTCTCCATATTTTGTCAATCAGAGACAGGACAGTGACTCAAGAAATATTAAAAATCTAAAATACACGAAGTATCAACTACTGTTTGGTTTGCTCTGTCATGCTTCAGATGTACAGAAATTGATATATTAGTTACGAAGGGGTGGCAAAATGTGGAGGCTTTACCCTATCTACTAGAACTGTTTATATAAAGGAGTCATCTCCCACATCAAGGGACATGACTAGGAACATACAGCCATACCAATCCCTGATCCCAAACTAGAATGAGATCTCAACCGAGACTTCTGCATAGCCTTCTAGTATATAGTATGGGGTGGAAACCTATTTTATAACATGTATTATACTCTCTCAGAACTTTCATCTATTCTACTCATTAAGCTAACTTGCTCATTAATAATGCATATTCATGTAACTGCAAACTGCTGGGGAACAATAAAAAAGTCATGCTGGAAAAAAGAATGAACATATTTATATACACTTGATACACAATTTCAAAACATTAGCTATATTAAAACAATTTTCTGCACAACATCCCAAACATGTAACACATGAAAAAGAAAAGTGGCCCTAAATAGCACACCTAGTTTTACAAAATAAGAATATATACTGTATTTCATATACATGTGTGGAATACAGAGCGTCAATGACACATGATGTAAGTTTAAAAGGATGAGGTAAAAGAATGAAAATAGAACTCATTAGTGAGAAAACACCCTTGAAAATTCCCTTCTGCACATATATATAAAATCACTCTAAAAACATGCATTCTAGCTTGTACTTTCCACATGAAAATATTCTGATTAGTTAATAGAAACAAGTTTATTTGTTGACTTCAAAGTGATTAAAGGTTTCTTTAAAGATAAAAGGTAAACTGAATCTTAAATGTATCAAGTTAATAATACGTGCTATTGTATTTGGTACTCTGTAAAACAACACTTAGTAAGTAGTAAATATAATCTATGAAAATTCTGGGAGACTTGGAAATTGCATCTGAAATAAAACCTTTTGAAGTTTAATTAAATTTGCTAATTATGGTAGAAATTTGCAATTAATAATACCTTCTTATTTCTGAGGTAGGCTTTCTTGGCTGAAATACGTCCACGCCTTGCTTCCAGCTGGCGGACTTTTTGTTGTAACTTTTGCAGCTCCTCTTTTTGCAAGTGTATAGATGTCGCCGTATCCTCTTTTTCAAGCATGGCTTCCATACTTTCAAAAGTGTCATAATATACCACTTCATCTCTCTTCTCTGTTTTAAAAATGTCAGCAATGAAAAAGCCAAATCAATAGTTATTATTTGATTAACATTTCGGTTTGTTCAACAACAACCCTCCCCACTATGTTGCAAGACAATGCAGAAGAATGCTACACTTCTTTCAGAGGACTATCAAAAATCAAAAAGTCAGAGGAAAAGCACTAAACAGCAAAGCACTGTAGGGCTTTAAAGTTTACGTGAAGAACAGAAATCAGTACCAACAAAGCACAGCCTGGTATCCAGGTAAGCTCATAGCACTAAAAACCAAACACGACTCTTAAGTGTATGCTTTTGTCTGTATCTTAACTTGATCACAATGTCCCATGCATGTCTTTAGGTCACTTGACTAATACAAGGGTTGCACAAGGTACAGTAGTGTCCTCTAGTCTTCACCATGAAGTTCAGAATATACAGACTCCTTCTGATGTCTTTGGCATGAGATTCTTCTGCCACAACCTACTATTAATTTCATGAAAGTAGAATCAGACAACAAAACACCATAAATCCTCTCTTAAGAAGTTTTTGACCTCCCAGTACTGCTTCTGCTCAGAGGCAGAAGGAGGGTAACTTCAAGGTAATTCTTCAAATCATTACAGGCCTGGAAAAGAGGCCATTACCAATAGTTTTATCAACACTCATTTTTAGCCTCCTGAGTGAAGGATTCAGTGTAACATTGAGCTCATCTCTGAATGCTGCCTTCTCGTCTCTTGCCAAGAAGGAAAGGGTGATGATTATAAATCCTTGCAGAATGCTCAGATGAAGAAGCAGCAAAGGCCTCCTGTTCCTTATTTCACTGGCATAGCAAGTAGGATATTTTTGCAATACACCAAGAGAGATATATGCCCTACTGCTAGCTGCAACAGGCAGATACAGCTGGCATGACTGTCAAGTGTCTACCCTGCAGTATCACCAAACCTTCTTATTTCAACTTCATCAACTACTTTCCGCAAGACCATAACTTCCTCCTACTTCTGCTACTAGATTATTTGGGGAAAGGGGCTGGTTTTCTTCGGCACACTATCCATTTTAAAAGCTACTGTCACTTCCTGTTATTTGTGTGTACAGTCTCTGCTGCAACCAAAATTCTGATTGTCATGCTATTTCAGCTCAGCTGAAGAAATGGCAGCACCAGAAAAGAAAGCACAGCACTATATTAACCTTAAAATAAAAACTAATAAAACCAGATATACTACATTTTTTTAATTTAGTACTCAGTTAAAAACAAACAAACAAAGTTTCATCCATACATAAAACTGCAAAGTCACTATAACCCATTTTCAGACATCAGTGAGTAAAAATAAGACTCATGGCTAACAACAATTATATTTTGCCATGAGCTTATAAAATGGGAGGGTTTACATGCAAATTTTGTTTTTACAACACTTCCATGCAGAGTTAAAGACAGGAATTTACAAAGGAAACACCAATAGCTCAGCTGAAAGCCAATGAAATCTACCAGTTCTAAAACATAATGTTAAATTATATTTTACTGTTTGGAAAAAAAAAAACCAACACCAAACCACAAACGACAAACCTTGGCAACTCTATGGCAACCTCCATCAAACATTCCAAGAGTTTTCTGCAAACAGCTTTTGAGTTTTTGAAACACCTATAAATTTGGTAAGTGCTTAAGCTTCTAACAACTCAATCACAATAAAACAATTGCAAAATAATTATTCCTTTTTAGAGACGACCCACACCATTTGCACTCATTCAGTCCACCCTCCAACCAAAGGAGGAACCTACTATCACATTCTCTGTTGACAGCAACAAATTCACCACAAAATCATCTTATACAGATGTACAAATAGTTTGTACAGACAGGATAAGACCCTTCAAAATTCTAACCTAATAAATTCACATTTTGTGAATTTCAGTGCAGGTATTTGGTTAATGACAGTAAAAAACCTACTACTGTTGTTAATAACATTACAATCTATTATCACTTGATACTTTTCAGATCCAATGTGCTGAATTTGCAAAAGAAAATGTTTTTCTTCTAGCTTACAACCAACTGGCAGTCAGATCAAATCATGCTCTCAAATTATTCTGTTGCAATTTAGAATCATAGAATCACCATGATTGGAAAGGACCTCCAGGATTATCAAGTCCAACCTTTATCCCAACATCTCCCTAACCACTAGATCATTAGACCATGTCCTCAAGTGCTTCACACACTCGTTTTTTGAACACCTCCAGGGATGGCGACTTCACCACCTCCCTGGGCAGCCTGTTCCAGTGCCTAACCACCCTCTCAGTAAAGAACTTCTTCCTAATATCCAATCTAAACTTCCTCTGACGCAACTTGAGGCCATTTCCTCTTGTCCTATCATTAGTAATTTGGGAGAAGAAACCAAGACCAGGCTCACTACAACCTCTTTTTAAGTAGTTGTAGAGGGCAATGAGGTCTCCTCTCAGTCTCCTCTTCTCCAGGCTAAACAACCCCAGTTCCCTCAGCTGGGCTCCATAAGGCCTGTTTTCCAGACCTCTCACCAGCCTCGTTGCCCTTCTCTGGACTCGCTCCAGCACCTCAATGTCCTTCTTATCCTGTGGTGCCCAGAACTGGACACAGTACTGAAGGTGTGGCCTCATGAGTGCTGCACGATCACCTCCCTACTCCTGCTGGTCACACCATTTCTGATACAGGCCAGGATGCCATTGGCCTTCTTGGCCACGTGGGCACACTGCTGGCTCATGTCCAGCCGGCTGTCAACCAACACCCCCAGGTCCTTTTCCGCCGGGCAGCTTTCCAGCCACTCTTCCCCAAGCCTGTAGCGCTGCATGGGGTTGTTGTGGCCCAAGTGCATGACCCGGCACTTGCCCTTCTTAAACCTCATACCATTGGCCTCAGCACATTGCTCCAGCCTGTCCAAATCCCGCTGCAGAGCCTCCCTACCCTCAAGCAGACAGACACACCCACTTAGTTTCGTGTCATCTGCAACTTTAATGAGCGTACATTTGATCCCCTCATCCAGGTCATCAATAAAGACATTAAACCAGACTGGCCCCAAAACCGAGCCCTGAGGGACACTGCTTGTGACTGGTCTCCATCTGGATTTAACTCCATTCACCACAACTCTCTGGGCTCGGCCATCCAGCCAGTTTTTAACCCAGCAAAGAGTCCACCGGTCTAAGCCTTGAGCCGCCAGCTTCTGCAGCAGAATGCTGTGGGAAACAGTGTCAAATGCCTTACTGAAGTCCAGGTAGACAACATCCACTGCTTTTCCCTCATCCACTACGCGGGTCACCTGATCATAGAAGGAGATCAGGTTGGTTAAACAGGACTTGCCCTTCATGAACCCATGCTGGGTGGACCTGATCCCACTGCTGTCCTGCACTTGCCACGTGATCTCCCCCAAGATGAACCTTTTCATAACCTTCCCCAGTACCGAGGTCAGGCTGACAGGCCTGTAATTCCCCAGATCCTCCTTCCTGCCCTTCTTGTAGATGGGCACCACATTGGCAAATTTCCAGTCATCCGGGACCTCACCCGATAACCAGGACTGCTGATAGATGATGGAGAGAGGCTTGGCAAGTTCCTCCGCCAGCTCCCTCAGCACTCTCGGGTGGATCTCATCCAGCCCCATAGACTTATGGGTATCTAATTGACTTAGCAGGTCCTTCACTACTATTTCCTGGATTACGAGGGGTTTATTCTGATTCATCCCAATCTTCCAGCTCAGGGAATTGAATACCATGAGGATAAGTGGTCTGGCTGTTAAAGACCGAGGCAAAGAAGGCACTAAGTACCTCAGCCTTTTCCTCAACCTTGGTAACAATGTTCCCCCTTGCATCCAATAAAGGATGGAGATTCTCCCTGCATCTTTTTTTGTTGTTAATATATTTGTAAAAAACACTTTTTATTATCTTTTGCAGCGGTGGCCAGGCTGAGTTCAAGCTGAGCTTCTGCTCCCCTCATGTTCTTTCTACGCGACCTAACTAAATCCCTATACTCTTCCTGAGTAGCCTGCCCCTTCTTCCAAAGGTGGTAGACTCTCTTCTTTCTCCTAAGTCCCAGCAGAAGCTCCCTGTTCAGCCAGGCCGGTCGTTTTCCCTGCCAGTTTCTCTTACAACACATGGGGACAGCCTGCTCCTGTGTCTCTAAGAGTTTCTTCTTGAAAAAAGTCCATCCTTCCTGAACCCCTTTGCCCTCTAGGACTGTTCCCCAAGGGACTTTCTCAACCAGTGTTCTAAACAGGTTGAAGTCTACCCTTCGGAAGTCCATGGTGTTGGTTTTGCTGCCCCCCCTCCTAACTTGGCTAAGGATTGAGAACTGTATCATTTCATGGTCACTTAGCCCAAGACAGCCTCCAACCACCACATCACCTACCAGTCCTTCTCTGTTTGTGAACAACAGGTCTAGCAAGGCACCTTCCCTGGTGGGCTCACTTACCAGCTGAGTCAGGAAGTTATCTTCCATGCACTCCAGGAACTTCTTGGACTGTTTTCCCTCTGCTGTGTTATATTTCCAGCAGATGTCTGGTAAGTTGAAGTCCCCACAAGAAGAAGGGCTTGTGATTTTGCTGCTCCTCCCAGTTGTCTATAGAACAGTTTATCAACCTCTTCAGCCTGGTCGGGTGGTCTGTAATAGACTCCCAACAGGATATCCACCTTGTTGGCCTTCCTTAACTTCACCCATAAACATTCAACTGGTCCGTCACACTTATTGGCCTCCATGCAGTCAAAACACTCTCTGATATAGAGCGTCACCCCACCACCCTTTCTACCTTGCCTATTCTGCTTATAGATCTTACAGCCATCCATTGTAGCACTCCACTCATGAGAGTCATCCCACCACGTTTCCATGATGGCAACTATGTCATAGCTGTCACACTGCACAATGGCTTCCAGATCCTCCTGTTTGTTGCCCATGCTACGTGCATTAGAGCAGAGGCACTTGAGCTGGGCTAACAACTTCATTTCCAACCATAGCCTGCCGCTCTTAGGCTCAACTCTAGCGGGCCCAGTTTTACCCCCTTCTCCCTTCGAACCTAGTTTAAAGCCCTTTCAATGAGCCCAGCCAGCTCATACGCCAGGATTCGTTTCCCCCTTTCAGATGGAGTTAATTTATCTGCTGCCCGCAGACTCCATGCAGCATAACGCTCCCCATACTCAAAAAACCCAAAATTCTGTCTGTGGCACCAGTCTCTCAGCCACATGTTAATCAGGTGGGTCTTCCTTCCTCTTTCAGTATTCTTCCCTGCCACTGAAGGGATTCAGGAGAACACCACCTGGGCCCGATCCCTCAAGTGATCAACTTCATTACCAGTACTGATGATGTCCCTCAAGTCAAAACAGAATCCAAAACTCTTGGACATATCTTTGCAGAGTGAATACAGTCAAAGAGCAAAGAACAGCAACAGCCTCTACAAATCACCAAGACACATGTATTTAATGGAATCATAGAACAGCCTTGGTTGGAAAAGATGTCTAAGATCATCAAGTCCAACCATTAACGCAGCACTCCCAAGTCACCACTACACCGTGTCCCTCAACACCACATCTACACATTTCTTAAATCCCTCCAGGGATGGGGACTCCACCACTGCCCTGGGCAGCCTGTGCCAGTGCTTGACAAGCCTTTCAGTGAAGAAACTTTTCCTAATATCCAATCTAAACCTCCCCTGGCACAACTTGAGGCCATCACCCCTCGTCCTATCACTGTTACCTGGGAGAAGAGACCAATCCCCATCTCGCCACAACCTTTCAGGTAGTTGTAGAGAGCAATGAGGTCTCCCCTCAGCCTGCTCTTCTCCAGACTAAAACTCAGTTCCCTCATCCACTCCTCACAAGACATCAACTTTCAGATCATACCGATGTGCACAATTAAAAGGCTATTACTATACTGACTATAAGTACACTTTGTCCTTTGGACAAAATTCCCACATATTTAAGAACTGTATTTTTAATTTGCTGTCCTATGGGATATTAACTGAGAGTTGTTATTAAATAGTAATTCCTTCTAATATAGACAGTCTTTAACGGAAAAAAATCTCAACTTTTGGATTTTGTATTAAAGAATACGATTTTTTAACAGCAGAGGAAGCCAGAACAGTGAACTATTTTGCTGCCTTGCGGAGAAGGAGAGTGTTGGCTGCTTAGCTGACTGGGGGGTTTTGTTTTATTTTCGGTCAGGTTGTGGGATTGGGTTTTCCAAGATTTCTGGAGAAAATATTAGTGGCAAGTCATAATGACCTTCATTGTTTTTACAGCAGGCTAAATCTCTGAGGGCTTTTATGTTTTACTATCACTACACCAAAGAGAAAGGATTTTGATCCACATTTCTTCTCAGCCTCCTGTTCAAGTGATTTCCTTCAGTCTGCAGGTAAGCAAACCATAGCATGTCTTCAGTATCAAAATTAAATGTCTGATTTCCCAAGTACAAAAACTAACTATCTCTAAAGCACTAACTAGCTCTCCACAGAGGCACCTGGTCAAAGCTGCCACAGTAAGTAATTTACAGAGTTTTCAGTCCTCATCTTCTATATATGCAAAGAAATGTACTTCCATATACTTCAAAGAAATGAATAATACCAATGTAAATTTTTAATGAGACAAGTCCAATAATTAACACATTTCTTCCTCCCTAAATTTAGTTTCCCAAAAGTTACACAGTACCTTATATGCTTATTTCCAAACAATGAGAATCAGACCAAAACTTCTGCATGTGTATGTATATATCTTATGAACAGATGTAAATTTTAATTTAACAGTATTTGCGTTAGAAGATCCAGCTCTTCACATGATAAAGAACCTATTCTCATTTCGTTCTCACAGGCTTTACTAGACTCTTAGAAAGAGAATTAGCTTTTACAGATTATGTCTTAATTAAAATTCAAAAAGCACCTGACATCAGTCTTCTGATGCTTTCAAGTTGTGCCGTTAGCAGCAGCTCTTCACATTTCAAGATCTCAAACTGCACTTCATATAATTGAAGCTGTAGATTATAATAGTCAGCTTCTAACTGGTCCAAATGGGCTATGGCTTCTGTACCACCTTTCAGGCTCTGCATCTAAATGGAAAGAGAGAAAAAAAAATAGAAGCCACACAACTCCAGGACAATGAAAACAAAACCACAGACTTTACAACTACAGCTAGATACAATCCAGTACACTAAATGTAACATGTTAAAATTGAGAACATCAAGAGGACAAGATAGGTTTTGATCAGCCACACACTTTCAGACACCTTTAATACCTGACTTTTTTTTTATATGGCAATAAAAAAAATCTATGGCAATGCATTACTCTCTGTGACTGCTGAAGCGACAGGTCATATAATGCATACTGTGAATCATCCCTAATACTCTTCTACACTACTACTTGATTCTCTGAAGATACACAATGAAATTAGTATTTTCTTGTCTTCAGTCCAAAAAGTCTAGAAGTTGTTTTGCTAATGGTATCTAGAAAACTACAGTTAAAACTGTCATTAAAGCTGAACCGAGGAAAAAAAAGTGAAAGGTAGTGGGATAATTACATGCACTAATAAATACTCTTGTAATGACAACTTAACTGAAGAGTTTCCTTGTTTCTGGAGTCCTTCATAAGACTCCAAGATCTAGATTAAAATATTTATATAAATTTTAATGCTTATTTATGTCATAAGTTTGACATAGAAAAGTGACACAAACACAACCAAAGTGAACTCAAATCATCCTCTTTCATCCAGCCAAACAAGATTTAACTGATCAATACAGTTAGCCATTCAGACCATATTTAAGAAATACTGACAGGCAAGGGAATCTTACATGTTGCCTCACTTTGGAGGGAATTCAAAGCCATGGAGCTCTACAATCGGCATGCAGAAGAATTAGGGCCACATCGAAGTTTGCTCAAAAAATATATCTCTGACAGTTTACCTCAGTGGATGAAAACAATTCTAGATTTTACTGAGGATTTGCAATCTATCTACCTTACCATTCTGATGAAGCGTGGTCCAGTTTTTGTATTATAGACATTCAATCATTGAAAAGGGATGTCTACCAAGCAAAAATACAGGATGTATACATTTTAAAACATATTTGCTAACATATTTTTACATTATGATGGCTTATTTGGTGTAGAACTGTATCTGTAATTAATAGCTAGAAATGGGTTTCCTCAGTTTTATCTAACACACATTTAACACATGTTTAAATATAATTATACTAAAACAGAAAGAAATCTGTACTGAATTAAACCAAAGATCCATCTTACTCAATACCCCGTTTCGGACAAAGGTTAACCACAAATATCCGGGGAGATGAAACATAGCAGGCACTGCAGTTATGCCTCTCTAAAATGTTTCCACACCAGTGTCTAGCACAGCTTGCAGCACAGCTTAAGCCACAGTGCTACCTTTTATACAAAATGAGACTTGCTGGATTTTACTTCATAAATTTGTCCTGTCCCTTTTTTTATAGCATGCATGCTTTTAGCACCTCCATCATTATCCATTGGCAGGGATTTCACAGCTCTATTAAACACTAAGGAAACAGTTCTGTATATTACACTTCTTTCCATACATGACTGATAGACAGAAGACCTATGAATAGATTCCTTTAATGTCCATTTAAAATTTTTTTCTACTATATTGTATATTTTCCAAATGCATTTTTTGTGTATCAAGTATTAGCCTGGAAGTCCTTAAGTAAATAACATAACTCTTACAATCAATAACCTAGAATTTATGTTTCAGTCCAGTGTGACACCAAAATGTCTTGTTATGCCATCCTATTATTCTGTTTCCATCCTAAGTTACTAATCGTGATCAGAACAGTAAATGACATAATGATGGCATATTTTGAGTGAATTAAGAGTTTTCAAGACAAAAGAACCGATTCTCTTGAACCTAATGTTCATTGGTCCAGTAGGGTATCCTGGGTTTTGGCATTTTCATTACCTCATTGTAAAAAAATATACTAAACAACAAAATGTGGGATTGGGGTTTTTTTGTGGTTTTGTTGGTGGTTTTGTTGCTGGATGGTTTTTTGCAGATTAAGGCAATGTCATTCAAATTTCTACACGACCAAGTACTTTTGCTTTTTTAGTGAACTGTGAAATGCACTCAAAGTTATACTTTTTTTTTTTTCTTTAAAAGAAGATACTCCCAAATTTAAGACCACAGACTTCGTATAAAGACATAAATGGGCCATCTTCAAAAGTATCAGCTCATCAGGTTATAGCAGCTCAGTATTTCATTCAGCTGTAGTGATGTCTGCCTGATAAAGGACCTGTCTGACAACCAAATCTCAGGTCTACAAGCATACGCTATAGATGCTGTCAGATACCTGGTCTGTTTTAAAGCTATACCACCACTATAATCAGTTTTCAGGTGCAACAGCAATGGGAAATTAATCTTGTTGTATAGTTCTCAGTTAGATGACCTAGCTACATAATAGCCCGTCATGAAAAAGAAAAATGGGGACCTTTGATTTCAACCATTTATGTTAAAAATTTTATGTGAGATACTATACATGTGTGATAATTCAATACCACCACTCATGGGAAAACTTTAGCATTTTTTTGTTAAAAATTTAAGAGTAATTCCATTCTTAATGTTACAAGTTGCTACCTAATCTATACTAGCAATTTACTGCACCTCTGGTAGGTCTCAGGCTAATCAACATGGTGAAAGAAACACAAAAAAATTTAATGTGAGAATGTCAGAGAAAAAACATTTTACAATTGGACAAAGAACTAGAACTGAGGAGGTCCAAGTTCAATTTCCTGCTATGCCACAACTTCTTGCATTAACTCAACCAAATAATTTTATCTCTCTGGCCCTAATTCAAGTAACAGCGCTTATAGTCTTTGTTGTCTCATTCATACTAAGTGAAGAACTTAAGCAGGAACTGAGGTTTCTCAATAGTTCTAAGGCAAAAATTTATCATCTGTAAACCCACATATTAGTAATAAAGACATATTGGGTTAAAACAGAAAGCCTCTGACAAGAACTATGAACAGACATACTAAATGGACAGATGACAAAATTAATAGAAAAATAGCCAAACATGGAATACAGAAGTGAGGGCTATCAAATCCAGCTTTCTACCACCACGGAATGCTTTCAGACAAATCTAAAATTAACTCCTTTCATAAACTGAGTTCTTAAAATGACTTCCTTATTGTTATAGTTGTTCTTATTCTGCTTTTGTAAAAACAAAACAAAAAGCTTCCAATCCCATTGGAAGTTTTTTCTAGATATTCCCTCCTAACTGCCAGAAAACGTCTTTCATGTTTCCAACGTATTCACAATCAGATAATACCATTTGTTCTTGCATCAGTACTGAAAAACAACATGCATTGCTCTTGACTAATATTTATTCCCATTAGTATTTTTCATTGAGTCATAGAATAGTTTGGGTTGGAAGTGACCTTTAAAGATCATCTAGTCCACCCCCCCTGCAGTGAGCAGGGACATCTTCAACTAGATCAGGTTGCTCCTTGAACATTTCCACAGACAGGGCATGTTGAACTCCACTATTTTTGTGGAGAGTAGTTTTCTATCATCTCAGCCTTCACTTTATTTGTCAAAACAACTTCAATTCCTCTTGTATAATAGACTCGCTGTTTCTGGCATCATTGTGGTAGCCCTCCCTGCAACTGCTACAGTTAGAATTAATCCTTCTTGGGTGATCAGAAATGCATAGAAGAAAGGTTTAGAAAAAATCTCGTAAGTACATGTGCAGTGACACGAACACTTCTTCCTTTGCTGGAAATACCCAATTTGACAGACTGGAGAGCATCTGCTGCTGTACCACCTTGTTGCACTGGTGACTCAATCATGTTGTTACCAGGTTATAGGACCTTGGACATTCTCATCTGTTGTCATTTAAAAAGTAATTAACCTCAAAATTTCATCTTACTCTTCCCTAGCATTACATCTTAAAAGCTATTATTACATTTTCTATTATCCAATCTTTTAAGTAATCTGTTAGTGTTCAACTAGAATACAAAGTCATGTTTCAATTCACCCCATGTGGATTCTGACTGTTCTCCAATTATTCATTTTAGTTCATGACTATTGTCTGAGAAATCTCAGAAGGGAGTAAAATTCAGAAAAAAAACTCAGATACGAAACCTCCATATATGAATATGGGAGCTCAGCCTCAAAATCAACAGAAAATAATTTTAAAGCATTTCTAAATTATTTTAAGGGAAACATGGAGCACTCTGACCACTGATAAAAGACAGGCTCTCACTCATAACTAGCAACTTGTTGAATAGAAGTATTCCTCCAACCAATTAAGTGTCAGGAGACAACAGTGGTCAGGCCATGATACTACAGGACACAATATTATAAAAAGGTTACGATGATCACTCACAATTAGTATCCTGGGCAATCACAAAAAATTCAGCCACTAAAAGAAAACATCTTTTCCCCATGGAAAGGCTGTGCCACTGCTTTTATAAATTTGTTTCTTTCCAAGACTGTATGTTCAAAAATCCATAGACAACCTGCTGAATATCAATAGTGTCCTCATAAATAGTCAGATCCGGTCTTTGCTCTGAATGGTCATTCCTTCTGTCTTAATCCTCAACTCAAACATTGCTAAATTAGTTTCTCAAGCATTTTAATCCTTTTGAAAGAATATGCTGGTTTTATCTTTTATGCTTAGAAAATCGTAGCTAAATGGTCTGCCAGAGAAGGTATTTCAGTTCTGATTTTCTAACACTGCAGTGAGTCCATTTTAAGTGACCATAAATACCTGATCTTTTTTTTTTCCTCTCAGCAAATGGGAACTAAATGTCAGTGATGCACAAAATCCTTCAAACAAAAAAAATCTCTTCATATGCTGGGGTTTGCCCTCTTTAATACCCTTTGAAGTGGATTACCCAGTCATTCTCTGGGAAAAAAAAAAAGAAGTATAAAAATAAGTTCTGCTCTAATAATGTTATTTCCACAGAACTTGTGGATTTTGATAACGATTAAGTCCAAAGTGGGTTATCATTGTTAATGAGTAACTTTTCAATAATGTCTCACTGCATTATTAGAAGTCTAGATATGACTCCAAGTTTTATCTATAGAATGTACCCCATTACTCCACCTGGGGTGATTAAAGCATTTTGCTTTCTATATTCTTTAAACACAATGAACACTTAAAATATTTTTTATTTCTAAGTATTTTTGAACTTTTGATTGAATTGGAGAATATTGCACAAATATTTAATGTAAAATAAAAGAAATAAATTGTCATTTTAAAGGCCAATTTTAGTTTGCCAATTTGAACACTGAAAGTGAAGAAAGCAAAAGCATTCCTAATCTGTTATTTAAAATAATAAGTCAAATGTTTAAATAAATATTTTTTAAAATTCCCAATTTTAGCTTTACTTAGCCTTTCCAAAAAGCTGTCACAGAAAACAGAAAGTTAGTTTAAAAAAAGATGCAATGAAAGCTACCAAGGTGAAAAATACTTCTCTGAAAAATATTATGCTGCATCTGTACCAAAATCACTGCCCATTTGTAACAAAAAGAAGATTAATTTTCCAGAAATAGCTATTCATGCCTTCTTGAACAGAATCCTTAATAAAATTCTAATTTTTCCTGATGTATCCAATTCAAGCAAATGTAAAATGAGTCATGAAATGAAAGATATGCTTAAATACTCAAAGTCGCTGGAAGAAAATGCATCTTTGATTCTGGCTCAATGTACAGGAAAGTACTCTTAGAATTCTGAAGCTATTAAAAACATTCTTAAAAAACCCAAGGAGGACTTTGTTGGAATATGATTTTGTTTATGAAAATACCACAGAACATTTATCATGTAAATTAAAACTTGTTTGTGAAGTGTATCTTCAGAACTGAACCGTACACTTCCAAAAGATAAAAAACAAAGACTAGTTACTGAATCCTCCATATGCAAGATGGGACCCATTGGAATTTTAAGTGTCCAGCCACTCACTGCCATTTGTCCAAACTATTTTACATACTTGCAAAATTACAAAAGATTCTCACTCTGATTTAGTGTTTCTGTTTACTGTCATGAGGACAAGACTTGGCAACCAAGAAAGCAGGCTCTGGTCTACCTCAAAAGGCAAATTTTGATATTCCCTTCAAACAAAATTCAGAACAACAGATGGAACTTAATGTCAAGGTTTGGGGCCGGGCTGGCCACTAAATGGATGACAGATGCTCTCTGTTAACCCCTCTCTCTTCCTGGACAGGGGAAGGGAAAGAAAAAAAGGGAGAGAGACTTATGGGCTGGAAAAAAACAAACAGCTTTAATGAAACAATAAAAAGAAAAGATAATAATAAGAAGAAAAATAATGAAACATATACAAAACCAGTAATGAGCTTCCCCCCACCAATCACACACTCCCTTTGATGACACTCATGTCACCACTGGTGCTGCAGAGCAGCACTGGGACAATCCCACACTGGGGTCCTGGATGCAGCGGCAGATGGGAACTGGATTCAGGAACGCACAGATCAGAACTAGAGATAAAAGAATGGACAGAGATCTCCCAGGGCACCAGCCATAGAAGAAGAGAGCTAGGTCCCTGGGATCTCTCAGTTTCGTACTGAGCTTGACGTGTACGGGATGGAATACTGTGTTGGGTCAGTTTGGGTCACATGTCCTGTCCGCTCCTCCCCGCAGATGCCACCATTTTGCACCCTTACACTAACAGGGCCCCAAGGCGGTACAGAAGGAATTTAGCAGTGACCTTGGTTTCTGTAAGATTAAGTGTAAGCAAGAGCCTTTCTGCACACCATTGTACTGTGAGCTCAGTACTAACTATAAACATCGAGCATTCACTGCTAGGAGCAGACACTGTCTGAAAAACATGCTGTTAACTTCAGAAAGTGCAGTCTTACAGGAGACTTAACTGAAAGTAAAATCATTGAAAGCAAAAATTGGTTCTGTTTTAGACAAACCAGGACACTTAAGAGGCACAAATCAGAAAAACAGAAAAGCGTTTGTTTTTTTTTCTAGTACAGATAATCAGAGGGCTAACATTCTCTGTTGTCGAATGAAAAAAATACTATAACTAACTTAACCCCCTAAGCAGGTCATTTTGATATCAGAAAATGTAGTAGCTTTCTAGATACTTACAGTGTCAACACATTTAGGAAACAAAAAAGATTAATACTAAATGAAAGCTATAGAAGCAACAACATTTTTACTGTCCCTCTTAAAAAAAAAAATAAAAATCAATCAAGCAGGGTTGATTTAGCTTTGGAGAAGACAGAATGAAGTGCAAGAGAAACAAGCACATTTTTTCCCATGTGTCTCCTTTTCCTACGCAGTGAGAACAAATTTATGTATCTAAGCTCAGCTGGAAGGTCGTTACTTCTTAGTCTTAAAGGAGAAAATATATCACGTTTTCATGTTATGTTACTGTTTTCTTTTTTTTACTGTCATCTTTTCCAAATACACCAGCTAACGTAATCAGCAAATATTTTCTTCATGATAAGACTGCAACTCTTATTCTCCAATATGGGATTCCCAGTCACATTTGTCACATCCAACTTTGCATACTTAAGGCTATCACATTCTCAAAGCAAAAATGATGTTTCAGAACAGAAGTAGATCCTCATATATCCCCATCACCATGTGTTGACCCAGAGAGCTCTACACGTTGTAATACACCATTCCAAGGCACCCTGCCCATGCATGTTCATCACATGTTCCTCATTTCTCTGCCACAAAGAGCCCCAACCTCTCAGTTCAGAGCCCTTCACCTCCCAGTATAATTGCAACAAACCTCTCCTTTTCCTATGCAGCTCCTAATGCTTTGGCACATCAAAACAATCAATCATGCATTTACCAGACTAAGATCTCATTCATCAAAAAGTAACAGGTCTCCACTGGAGGAAAAATAAGATGTGCTACAGAAAAGATGATGCATGGCCGCCCTAAATATGTGAACATATTAAATATAATATTTTTAATTAGTACTGCTGAATTCTATCAGCAAGTCTTAGCTAAGCACAGCAGCGGCCTGATAAACTGAGGTTTCCAGACAACTCTTGGCTTTCTAAAAATAAAGAGCATTGAAATGGAGCAAACTTTTTATTTTCTTGCTCTGGGTTTTGCATATACTTTCTCTCCTTGCAGATCAACCTGTCTTCTGACAAAGCTCCTAAAATAGGTACACAGTCTCTCAGGCTTACAAACCAACCAATCTATACAGTGCTAAAGTTGTAAGTTCTCTGGATAACCTTTTCATAACAGAGTCACCAGCTAAGTCTGAAACATTTGAAAAGTACTCTAAAAACAAGCAACTGATTGGAGAGAATGTAAATTAACGTTAGTATGACAAATTTCTTAGCACCAAATATCTGTATGATAGCAAATTTTAAAAGAGGATTTGTAGCATTTTAGCTTTTGAGGAGGTGTCATAAAATCCAGTAAATGAGATGTTTTTCTGCTAAGACATTTAAACACAGTTTAATGCATGTACTCTTTCCTCAGGGAATCTGTAGCTAGCACAGGCCCCTCCAGAAGACTACCTTAATAATTAGAGTAAGTAGAGATAAAGAGAGTGCGGTACAACAGGCTAGTTTCATCTGGAATGTCAGAACTATTCCAAAAAGCTGGTCATGCCTCTGAGAGCTGAAGCGTGGAGATTACATAGCAGCACACTTCTGTCCTAACCCTTCTGTTCATTTTATTCATATCAGTGGAGAGCTGTAAGCATCAACAGTAAAAACTGTCTTCCGGTTGACTAACCAGAAAAAGGTGAACAGAAAACATAAATAAGTGACAAAAAACCCACCACACCTATGTTGCAACTCCATTTGTCTAACATGGTGAAGTGTAGTAAAAGTTTAAACACAAACTTTTATTACTAGAAGTGGAAAAATAAATACTTTCAAGTCTGGTTTTACTTTTGTTTTGGTTTCTTTGGGTTTGGTTTTCTGTTTTGGGTTTTTTTTTTTCCCCCAAGTACTTCAACACTCTTTTAAAGTTGAGGGTTTTTTTTCTGCATGTTTTATTTTTCTATTTATTAGTATGAAAAATTACCTCCTCTTTCAGTGCATGTTTCTTCTGCTCCAAGCAGATTTCTTTAGCACGCATCAACTGTAGTGTCTCCTTAGAAACTGCATACTGAAGCTTTTCCATACGTTCCACTGCTGCTGCCCATGCTGCCTTACCAAATTTTTTCTGGTCTGCTCGCATTCGATCATACACAGCTACAGAAGGGAAGAAAAGGCAGAGAGCTTACCAGTCTACTCTTAAAATCACTAGTGATTCTACTGCAGAGACAATGCACACATTTGTATCCAAAAGCATACAAAGTTCTCTTAGTCGGGAGCAGTCATTCTACAGAGTGCTAACCTTCAAATCCAGGATGAAAGTACTCTTAGGATTCATGTACATATGTAATTAGCTATTTGTTGACCACTTTATCATTATAATTCCAATTTTCCTTATCCACAGAGGGACTATTCTGAATACACAGCACCTGGAACTGCTGGTTCAGAATTCTTAATAAAAATATCTCATTAATGCTACCATGTGGTCTTAAACTGCGTCCCAAATTTTCCTTGCTTCTTAAAGCCATAATTATCAGCTACTAAAGTCTCCAGTTTCCCTTGGTAACATCCATAGTGCAGTCTCAACTTTAAAGAAACCTGCAGAGTGAAAAAATATTACAATTTAAAACAAAAATTTCAGCTTGACCTCAAGTGTTACTCTGTAAGAATACTGAATTAAATTTAAGTAACATCTATCTTTTAATAAAAAATGCAGATTGCTTCACAAAATTAATTCAAATTAACTAAACAAATTATAATACGATCTTAATACGCAGAGATGAATGAGAATATGTTCAGGAAGACTTCAGAGTAGCAGGAGTCCCTTGCCTGATTCAGATTTCCTATTCTTGAGCCCCAGACAACATCCAGACTGACACAGACGAGATTTTCCCCATTTTTAACATACAGAACAAACACGATACTGTATACTTAGCTTTGCAAAGCAAATGCCATGGAAGTCACAGAATCAAAGGGATAACATTCAGTCCCAAGCTGCCAGAAGATACTACATGCGGTTGCTAGGTAATAAAAAATACCTTTATGTTCTTATGTGTTTTTCCTCCGCCATCTGTTAGTATTTTGGTATGCAAGACCACCCCGTGATCAGCAGGGGGCCAAAAAAACCCAAACCACAAGAAAACAGGCAAGCAACCTCTACACCAAAGGTGTATGGCTATAAACAGTCTCCAGGCATTTCATTTCCCAGTGTTCTTCCCCCCACGATCCTGACTGCTATACATTAAAAAAAAAAAGCACATGAAGAAAACAAAAAGTAAGTAACTGTAAAGATGTTCTTTATCAACTAATGGGGTACTTTATTTGCTGCCTTTGTCATACTAGAAAAGGAATCAAACTGATTAAACACGTTCAGAATTTGCTCTAATTAAATCCATTCCAACATGCTTCAACTAGTTTAGTCACTTTTTCAAAATAAGGTGGAGTTACATGTCATACTTAACTTGGGTTGTCACCAAAATGACTCCTTTTGCAGTGACTGCTTCTCTTGAGGCAGATCTAGCAGTCACACAGGAAGGTGACAGGAAATCTATCCATCAAAAAAGAATTTATCCCGGGGTATAGCTCATTTATGTGGTTGCATGATCACTATTACCAAGGCAAAGAAAGAAACAGCAACCTGCAGTCAGGCAGGGAAGACAGTGGGACAAACTCTGTCAGTGGTAGCCCACAGTCAAACTAAAAGAGGTGACATGAAACCACATCATCAGGTGTGTTTGCCCTAAAAATGATTATTTAAGTTAAAATGGTACAAGAATAAGAGCACAGGTGACATGGCAAGACATATGACCCGGCTTCACTGCACCAACTCCCGAGTAAAACTGCCACATTCTTCGCGCTTAGAAATGCCAAGGTTATACCCACAAAGACTTCTACAGAACAGAGCAGGTAAAATGAGCTGTTCCTTAATATTTAGAGCTGTGAAAAAAAAAAAATACTGAAAGGCAGGGGAGACAGGAAAAGGAAATTAATTGAAAGGTAATAAATAAATACTTATTATGGTGGTCTGCCATATCCCGTACAGAAGACAGAATCCATCAGGGACTTTACACCCCCTAAATCCTTTGCAAATGTACAGTGCAGCTAACACAATCACATAGAGAAAGTAGTTGTGAAACTTATATTTAAAATTTCTATTCTGCTGACTTCTGATGATGTTCTGAAAAGACTTATTGGTGAAAGATTCAAATAGACATAAAAGAAAAAATAAATGGGAGTGACAACTGCATTTTCTGCATGGAGAATTGATTAAAAAAATAAATCACAGTATAATATAGAACATGATAAACATTAAATAAATTTTGAAGGTCTTTTATTTGACAGGATAGTAGAAAATAGTACCTTTCTGTGTTTTAGCTGTTATTTCGAAGTATTTAACTGTAAGATCTTGAATAGAAAGCACAGCTATGTGGGCTTTTCTCTGCCAATCGGCATCTTCTTTCTGCAGACTCTCAATTCTTCTGGGGCCTAGGTAGTCATTCTCTATCGAGATCTGAAAATAAAACAGTTCATAATTAACAACACAATTAATAGTTGCTATTTTGCCAACATCAACAAGTTGCAGGCTGGCTAAGAACAAAAGAAAAATAAAAAGGAGAGAAAACTACCAGCAAATCTCCATGGCTTCTAGTCTACCATTTTCTTAAAACTCACTTTTTAGTTTTGAAGTTCCTCATTTGGACTCAAAGTTCTGGAAAAAGTGTGGTCTAACAGAAAAACCTCTCATCTCACAACAAGATCACATAACCAAATCTACAGGTCTTTTTCTAGAAATCACTTTCTCAAAAAAAAAAAAAAGAAATTCCAGCTATTCTTCCTAAAAAACTGTGTTCTTTCCAAGAAGCATCCAAGCCTCATGGTAAAATTGGCTAAGATTTCTTTTTTTCCTGATGATTAAACTCGCTTCTGACAACTTTCATGTTTTGCAAACTTTACTTCAGATAATGCTTTGAAACTAAGAAAATTATGACAGCTTTCACAGATGTAGCTGTTGGAAAGCACACAAGAAAAGGAAGAAACAACAGAAGCCATTAACTTCAAAACATCATGTAAACATCCATTTTCATGAGCTATTGCTTCAGAATAATAAAACATAAAAGAAAACATTTCTACACCATACGCATATGTTTCTGAAGGAAAACAAATTAGTTCTTCAGAGAAAACAAACCAAAAGGAGGTCCCCAAACTAGTCTGTGAGCAAATGAGAATGAATCAGAGAGACAAGACCCTTCCTACTGGCAACATTCTTCTCTGGAAAAGTTCAAAGATTGTTTTCTGTTGAATTTTGAAGAGAGTAAAGTAAGTTTATTGTCAGAAGATATGAGAAACAGACTTGCAACTACAGGATTTTGTGAAGTTTTATATACTATACATCCCCTAAATAAAGAAATAATCCTGAGTGATCTTTAATAATTCCCAGGTTCTTTCTGAATACAGATGGGACAAAAAATGGACACAACTGACAAACACACTTAGGCCAGGTCACATTATAGCTTTGGCAGGGATCTGTCAAATCTCCCCAGCATGCTTTGTTATGCTTCTCCTAGACATCCTTGTAACAGGCAGAAAAGGAGAAAACAAGAGATGCAACAACAGCAGGCCAATTAATTATAAGAATAAAAACAACTAAGTTGACAGAGCATTACAGATGGCTGAGGCAATTTACAAAAAGGAAACAGCTTCATACCTAAACCAGTATTTCAGCTCCAACACCCAGTTACCCTCCTTTGACACATTCCAGGAGGCCAAACAATTGCAACCACAGCATGATGGATATATTAGCAATAATGCATGCATTTCAGCTTCATCATCCACTCAGGGACTTCTCAAAATTAGTCTTACAGGTTTTAACTTAACTATGCTCCCAGCTAGTAACACAAACCCAGCACTACTTCCCAAAATCTGTTATAATTCCATATGTATGGTCTCAAATACATTAAGTGAAAGCACTCAGCTGTAAAAAGGCCTTCACATTTTTACTGGGTTTATCCTAACAAATCCTGACATGGACTTTAATGTTAAAACATGCAAACTAACTTAGATTGGATGGTCTTGATTCCTTAAAATATCTGGAGCCTGGGACTAGCAATACAAACTACAGGAGTTTTGATTACCTGAATCAAGATACAGGAAAACAACATACACAATTCAATAAAGATAAAGGCTGTAAAGGAAGTAACAAACTAAAAAGCAAACAAAATGTTATGACACATAGAAAGAAGACAACAATTAAAAAAGATATTTAAAGAAAAAAAAATTATAAGACATATTCTACCAGTTATTTGAAAACTTTTCTTAACGAAATGAGCTTGAGTGTTTAAGCAAGTCGGCTTCAGTGTTTCTGGATGTTCCAAACTCCATTTGTGGATGAAAAGGATTAGACAGATTTTTAAATCTTCAGTTAAAAAAAGCTTCATATATACAATAGACAAAATATTAAGCACGTCCATTAAGAATTCATCCAAATACAGTTGATGATTTTTCTATACAGATGTACTGAAGAAAGGGAAATAGTAAGGACACAAATATTCAACAAGAAATCAGATTAAACATGTATAAATACCCATGAATAGTGATACTGAAAATAACTAACAACTGCAAAAAAAGCCCTACAAGATCCAGTATGAAGTCAGCAAATACCATGAAAGCTAACAAAAAATTGGTTTTTTCAGAGCACTATGGAAAAAAAAATATTAGATTTCAATCTATTTACAGATTTATGTAAACATGGACTTGAAAAATTCACACTCTCATGATCAAGTTTTTGCATCATTGAAGACTTTAAGCCCCTTTTCTTGCCCTCCACAGTCTGCATAAAACTACATCAAAGTCTCTTCCTTCTTTCTTTCTCCTTCCAATCTCCAACACTGCAAAAGAAAATATTGTACCTCTTCAGTTTTCACCCTCCATTACTCTAATCCTTGCAGGACACACCATTTAGTATTTTCAGCATGTTTAACATCCTTTCAGAGTTTCAGCAAGATGCATTTTTGAATGGATGCTCTGATTCTGCATTTTGCCATACCATTTCACCCCAATCTTAGGTCAGATCCAAGGCTGTTGGCCCTTGCTTCCAACTGTAATTATTACTAGCACTTGGAGGAAAAAAGAAAAAAGAAAAAAAAAAAAAAAAAAGCCAATTGTTAACGGCCATTGATGGGTCTGTCTCTTTCTGGAACACTTAGTATCCACAGTTAAACTGTAAAAATTACTGCTACAGAGCATGTAAAGTGAGATTAGTAAGAGTTTAATTGTTTTTCCTTTATTTGCAGGCTGTTTTAAAGCACCATGAGTTCACTGAGGAGCCCCTATGTTTTTTAATAAGAGAAAGACTGAAAGAAATCATTCAGCATTTTCTTACCCTTATCAATCATGATTTACAGATCTCTTTATTATCTTACATGAATGACATGCTTTCCAAACTAAGGCCATCCTTTTCATTTACTCTGTCCTTCCACTGAGGCTGTTTGCAGGGAAATACTCTTGCTGTCCTCACTGCCATCCTGTAACTACTCTGATCCTACAGTATGTTTTTGAGAAATGAAAACTGCAACATTCAAGATGCAAGTATAACATGGACATATACAAAAGCATGATGTTTTCTATTTTGTTTTGGGTTGGTTTTTTTTTCCCCTCTAATAATTCAAAACCTTTATTTCCTTTTTAAAAACGCTGAATAGCAAGCGATTTTCAAAGAACTCCTCAAGGTAATTCTCATACCTTTTTTCTCAGGAGTAATAGTTAATTAAGCACATACGCATGTATACTTTTGGAGGTTGTCATCTCCCTTCTGTACATGCATTACTTTTTATTTATTAACAGTTTCATCTATTGCTTTATTATCCAGCCCAGCCTTTTGTAAGGGAACCTTTTTTGAAAAAAAAAAAAAAGTCAACCAACCATTTGGCATTCAAATGATCAGATTTTTCTACAAGTCTTATTAAGCAGTTTTACGGTTGAACATTCAGAGCAGTTTTGTACTCTATGCACCTTGCAGATAGACAGGTTTAAGTGGTCAGATACATGCCAGTTTCTTAGCGACCTCACACCAACAGTTCAGTTTCCTCACTGATTCAGACTACCAGCCTGCCTTCCATCAGATTTTTTTTTTTTTCAGAAAGCCCATAAACCCCTGATTTTAAGTTAGTAAAATGTTTTGCGATGAGTTCATATAATATATCTAGAGGATTTATAGTTGAGAATATAAACAGACTGGCATATAATCCTTCTGAAACAGACTTTGAGACTATAAAGACTATTCCAGCATAATTCAGCATTTCTCAAACAAGGAAGCAATATTTTCAACAACATTTATAACCTTCATTTGCAAATCCGGCCATTTTGCATAAATGTAGATTACTCTTTCTTTCCTGCTCTAAAAACCTCCTCAGGTTTTTCAAAAGCCAAGTTTATTTATCTATGATTTCTGATGATGTGAGGATGCATCTTCAACTACAGATATAGTACAAGACTTGAGAATTCTTGGAACTGATTCACTCCCTTCACTGAGTACTATGTTAGGGGTTTTTTACCACACATTTTTCATCAACTTCTTGTCAGCAAGTCACTCACTAGTCTATAATCACCGGAGGGTGTGGTTCATAAACTAAGAAGAATGAAATTGAGCCAATTGCCACATAACTGTAGATTTTAATCAGTGCTGCTTTAATGTCCTCCAATGTGCCTTGTGTAGCTCTGTTTTTCACTGCAAGACCATCATGCACTCAAGAATATTACATGAGTCTTAAAAAAAAAATAAAGTGCACAGTTCAAAAAATAGCTCACTAAGATATCAGTTATTCAAGTGCCAATGATAAAAACATGGATTTAGTAATACAGAACTCATCCATTTGATATATGGGAGCGAAACTACAAATTAAGACTATGAAGCACTGACATCTACTCACTTCCCCAAAACGCCTTCAGCTGACTGTGAGGCTTTTGTTAAAATATTGTCTATTTAAATATTTTTTTTTTTTAGTAATTCTGTCTATTTTACTATCTTCATCATTAAAATTATCTTCTCCTTTGAACTTGTTTCATACTTCATGAAAATATTTTTTAACCAAAAGTCAGAAATAAATTATGTTGTATTGAGTATTTTAAGTGTTGCATTTCACATAAATAAAATCAACTTAACTGTAAGGTTCACTACTGCAATTCACTATCAAGTATTTAACCAACAAATAAATCCACATACAGTTCAGCCAGAGTTATATTTTCAACTGTACCGGTGTCTCCTTAGAGGAGCTTGAAATGGAAGCACTACATCAACTAATAAAGCATTTTACAATTTAAAAAAACAACCTGAATTTGATGAATTATCAAGCTACATGCTGCTCTAATCATTTAGCTCCACTGCTAGAACTCAGTATTTAAAGCCTGTAAAAACCCCTCACACTCAAGTGAATTAACATGTCAGTGAAAATAATGAGTATATATGTAACGAAATTAAGAGTGCTTTTAAATATTTTTAATATACGTATTTTAATTTTCTTGTTTCCTGGAGACGAACGGAGAGGTAATGATGACTGTAGGCTCTCCCCTGAATCAAGATAACATCAGTTCTCAGTGAAGCAAATCCAGTCCAACTCAGACCTTCAAGAACGCTTGTATCAAAGTTTTGTTAGCATCTATATGTAGGTTAAGCAACAATTTATCTTACATTTTATCTTTAGCCTAATACCACGCACATTAAATAAAAATAAATAAAAAAATTTAAAAAAAAATATTTAAAAAAAAAAATAAAGCCTCCCACTGACTTCACCGGGGGTTTGATCAAATACACTCTACTCACAATGACTGTGAAATACTTTCCACAGTTATAAGAACATAAAAATTCAAAGCAAGGTAGTTTCTTACTCTCTATGAAGGCTGGTGAACACAACTGTAGATACAGAAAAGGCTTTGGGTTTTTGCCCTTGAAGTTACTCTTTTGAAAGAAATTTTTCTTATTTTTATTTTTATTTATTTTTTTTAAATAACCAGATTTGGTATTCTGTATCGAAGAGCACTTTGTATCTTAGTCTGAAAGGGCTTAAAGCTTGATCACAACCTGCCACGAAGTTCTATAGCGAAATACGAACTGCTAACTGGTTGGTTCCTCCCCTCCATACTTTCAGAAGAACACTGCAGTATGTATGGAGGATCTGACAAAATAAACTATCTGAAATCAAAGGCAACAGTGCACAGACATCTCCTCTGCTTCTTCCAGATTTCGAGAAAAGTATTTCATCTTCAGGTTTCCAGCTACTGATGCCTACTGCTTGCCACCTTTCTGCTATGGCAATGCCTATTCTTTGTGGACCAAAAAATTTGCTAAATTTTCAGAGAGAAATGATCCATTTTGATAAATAAAAAATTTGTGGGTAGAAATGCAAAACATTTTTAAGATCAGCAATATTACATCTTGTTTTAGTTCATCAGAAGTCGGATTTCTAGCAAAAAGAGCACTTAAAATCCATTTAAAATTTAAAAATAACACTAGATAAAATAATCTGTATTATTTACCATGTCATTTTAAGTTCATGCAGATAGCCCAAAACATACAGTACAGCATTTTAATATCACGCTTCATTTGCCTGATGCCTACGTTATGTCTAAGAGCCTGAAACCAGAAGAAATGGACCAGTAATCCAAATAGTGAAATGAAGATGCTAAAACTCACTGGTTGAATGTCATTACATATTATTAAATGTAACCAGCAACAGTCCAGAAATAATAAAATTTTAAAATGCCTGTGCTAATCCAGCACAGATTTTATGTATATATAAATCACAATACTGTCTTCAATTCCTTTACTTGTTCTCCAGCATTCAGTGAACATAATCATGGTTCTGACTGGCTGGCTGGTTTATCAACACAACTTTTCACACTCACCTTATGAAATCCGGCCGTATTTGACACACTGAGTGTCTAGTAAGCATATCTTATACTTCAATCTTGAAATGAGTACGGACTTGCTTCTTCAATGAGCATTTCTCAATTTGGTAATACCATTCACTACAAATCGGCTTTTATTTGTGTGTCCCCCACAAAAGCCTTGGGGCAAGAAGATTATTTCCATGTCACAGATATAAAAAAATCTATGTCCCAAACACTGCTGTGCTTGCAGTGTCCAATTTTTTCAAGAACACATGGTATCCAGTAAGTGTTTTGCATGTGTAGAAGGAGGTCCCCATCGATTTGAGCAGCACTGTGCTGGTTTTTGCTGGGAGAGACTTAATTTTCTTCACAGCAGCTGGTATGGAGCTATGTTTTGGATTTATGCTGAAAACAGTGTTAATAATGCAGAGGTGTTTTAGCTACTGATGAGCAAGGCTTATACAGAGTGGAGGCCTTTTCTGTTCCTCACACCATTTCACCAGCAATTAGGCTGGGCTGCACAAGAAGCTGGGAGAGGACACAACCGGGATAGATGGCTCCAACTGACCAAAGGGTTATTCCACACGATACGACATCGCACTCAGCATATAAAGCTGGGGTAAGAAAGACTGGGGGGATGTTTGGAGTGATGGCGCTTGGCTTCCCAAGTAACCGTTATGTGTGATGGAGCTCAGCTTTCCTGGAGGTGCTTAAACACCTGCCTGCCCATGGAAAGTACTGAATGAATTCCTCATTTTGCTTCATTTGTGTGCCCAGCTCTTGTTTTACCTACTACATTGTCTTTATCTCAACCCACGCCTTCAATCCTCTCCCCAGTCCCATTGGTGGGTAGTGAGTGAGAGGCTGTGTGGGGTTGAGTTACAGAGTCACAGAGTAGTAGGAGTTGGAAGGGACTTCCAAAGACCATCTAGTCCAACTCCCGTGCTAGAGTAGATCACACAAGAACATATCCAGACGGGTTTTAAATGTCTCCAGAGATGGAGACTCCACAACCTCTCTGGGCAGCCTGTGCCAGTGCTCAGGCACCCTCACAGTAAAGAAGTGTTTCCTTATGTTTAGACTGAACCTCTTGTGTTCCAGATTTTGCCCATTGCCCCTTGTCCTGTCACTGGATGCCACCGAGAAGAGTCCGGGCCCCGTCTTCCTGACACCTGCTCCTTAAATATTTATAAGCATTGGTGAGATCCCCCCCTCAGCCTCTTCTCCAAGCTGAACAGACCCAGTTCCCTCATCCTCTCCTCATCTGGGAGATGCTCCAATCCATCATCTTAGTGGCCCCGCACTGGACTCTTTCCAGTAGCTCCATGTCCCTCTTGAACAGGGGAGCCCAGAATTGGACACAGTACTCCAGATGAGGCCTTACCAGGGCAGCAGAGGGAGAAGAGAACCTCCCTTGACCTGCTGGCCACACTCCTCTTAATGCACCCAAGAATGCCATTGGCCTTCTTGGCCGCGAGGGCACATTGCTGGCTCATGGTCAGCATGTTGTCTACCAGGAATCCCAGGTGCTTTTCTCCCAGAGCTGCTCTCCAGCAGCTCAGCCCCCAGCCTGTATGGTTGCTCTTCCCCAGATGCAGGACTCTACACTTGCTCTTATTGAATTTCATTAAGTTTCTCCCTGCCCAGCTCTCCAGCCTGTCCAGGACATGCTGGATGGCAGCACAGCCCTCTGGCCTGTCAGCCACTCCTCCCAGCTTTGTATCATCAGCAAACTTGTTGAGGATACACTCTGTCCCTTTGTCCAGGTCGTTAATGAATGTACTGAATAGGACCGGACCCAGTACCGACCCCTGGGAGACGCCACTAGTCACAGGTCTCCAACTAGACTCTGCCCCACTGACCACTACTCTATGGGCTCTGTTCTTCAGCCAGTTCCCTGTCCACCTCATTGCTAATCATCCAGTCCACACTTCTTGAGTTTGGTTGTGAGCAAGTCATGGGGGAGAGTGTCAAAAGCCTTGCTGAAGTCAAGGTAGACCATGTCGACTGCCCCCCTCTCATCTGTCCATCTAGTTATGTCCTCATAGAAGGCTATCAGGTTGATCAAGCATGACTTCCCCTTGGTGAACCCATGTTGACTACTCCTGATAACCCTCTTTTCCTCAACATTCTTTGAGATGGCACCAAGAACAAGCTGTTCCATCACCTTTCCAGGGACAGAGGTGAGGCTGACTGGCCTGTAGTTACCCTTCTTGCCCTTTTATAGATTGGAGTGACATTGGCCTTCCTCCAGTCCTCAGGCACCTCTCCTGTTCTCCAGGACTTTTCAAAGATAATGGAGAGCAGTCTAGCAGTGACTTCTGCCAGCTCCCTCAGCTCTCGTGGGTGTATCCCATCAGGGCCCATGGATTTGTGGGTGTCCAGTTCACCTAACTTGTCCCTAACCCAATCCTCATCAACCAGGGCACAGTCTTCCTCTCTCCTGACTTCTTCTGCAGTCTCGAAGGACTGGGACTCCCGAGGGTCAGCCTTAGCCGTAAAGACCGAGGCAAAGGAGGCACTCAGTAACTCTGCCTTCTCTGTATCCTTCGTCGCGACGGCACCCAAGTCATTCAGCAGAGGGCCTATATTTCCTCCAGTCTTCTTTTTGCCTCCAAATGTACTTGAGGAATCCTTTCTTGTTACCCTTGACCTCCCTTGCCAGGTTTGATTCTAAGGAGACCTTAGCTTTCCTTATTGCATCTCTACATTCTCTGACCACATTCTTGTATTCCTCCCAAGTGGTCAGTCCCTTCTTCCATGTTCTGTATATTTTCTTCTTCACTTCAGTTTCTGGCTGGAGTTAAACCACGACAAGCACTTTACAATTATTAAGCATTCCTACAAACTAGGTTTCTGAAGCTGGGAGCCCCTTAAAGTGAGAAACATATCACTACTGAATGCATTATTCTAAGGTCAGATGAATCTTTCATAATTAAATAGAAATTTTGGCAGAAGTCAGTTTTCCAGAGTGACCTTTCATTTCATGATGAGTCATCCTTCTCTCCTTCCACAATCTTCTACCTTTTTCATTGTTTTCCAAATACAGCAATATTTAAGTGCTTCACAATACAGCTTTGATTCCTCACCCATACTAAACAACCCATCCTTCTCATTGAGGCAAAATACACCTGAAAAACTAGGTCACAATCTAGTTAAAATATATATATATTAAAAAAAACCCAACTTATAACATGTCCATCATAGACAAAATTAATTTTCACCTTCACGCTTCTAAAAGTTTTAACTTTGTTAGGAGCTTTTGTTCTGGGTTATTTTGCTTTGGTGTTTGTTGTTTTGGTTTTGTTCTTTTTTTTTTTTTTTTTTTTTTTCAAAAAAAGGAATCCACAAATAATACAGCTATCCTGCTCTAATAAACCTCTGCTGAGCAGACAGAATTTCGTATTTCTCCCCTCCTTTATCTCTTGCTAAAAGTTCCATAGCAACAGCAGAGATTTAACACCCATTATATATCTTCCAGTTTTCGTCTTGCTCCAAAAGAAGACACTAAACACCTTCTCAAAGTTTATAGGCAAAGAAATTAATTTTGCCCTAAACTTATTCTCAAAACTGACAAAATGAAACTGACTAAAATACCTATTAAAACCCCCCAAATTCTTAAAAAACAAACTAAAACAACTTCCCCACAAATCAAAACCAGATACCTAATCGAGAAAAGGTCTAAAAATGTTAAAGTAATTACAGAAAGGCATATGCAATCTTGACTAACATTTGTATTCAATTAATTATCCTTGTTACTTTTTTTTTTTCCCCCAATTTAGTAGCATATTCTGTAGGTTCTTCCTCCCTTACCCTGCCCTACATCCAAACATTATCTTTCTCCTTGTCACTCTTTATATGTAAACAATATTGCATGTTCACAGCTCCCATTTCACTGAGGTAGTAAGCCTCAGAAATACTTCTGTTATGCACAGAAATGGAGCTAATCCCAGCCATAAGGGTTTACAGTAACCTAAGGATCTTTGTTCTATTATTAAGCCTGCCAAAAAAAACATATGCAGCAAGTTAACACAAACCATTTCATGCACAAGTTCTATTTATAAAGCAATTCTTCTACCCTAGCTACCCAGCGTAATATATATTTTGTCATTATGGGTACAAGTACTGTTTTCTCTCAAACGATGAAGTGAAAAACAAGAGATGGCATCTTTCTCTACCACATAATACAGACGACCAAGTTTTATAACTCAGAAACTGCCAAGTTAGGAAGAGAACGTAACGTACATTAGATGGAACTATGTATGACTAAAATAACCAACCACATAACATGTCCCTAAAGTTTACCAAGGTTATTCTTTCAGGAAAAATAGAAAATGAGGTACTTTAAAACTGGAATCCGAGAGATCATTAAGGTAAAAACAAACAACAACGACAAAAAAAAACAAAAAACCCCCCAACAAATAAAAAAAAAAAAACCCACAAAACTCAATTAATATTCCCTACCCAATACAGTATTTAGCTTTTTTTTTTAGATCGTTATTTTCCTCTACTACAAATTCAAATAAAATGGCAAGTATTTCAGCAGCCTTTGAAGGCTTGTTATTACATCTAGTATTCGTAATCCTCAACTGTATAATACATCTGAAAAATATATTCATCCCAATTCTCTATGCAGCAACATTTATCATTCAGGGGGGAAAAAAACACTTTTAGTTCAGATATCACATTATCTCACTGAGTTAGCTTCAGATTGCTAAACTTTCTGAAAAATTACTTTATGGGCACAGCAACAGCTCAAAATAAAACTAGTGCTGGAATCATAAATCCTCTTGCCTGCCTCCCTCATTCTATACTCAAAATCAGAGAAAAACACTGTATTTTTAAACTAAAACCAGTAAAACCAATGTTGGCTAATTGAATAAGGTGCCAAACTGAGATGAACTGACATTTGCAGTACAGATTAAATGAAACAAACCCGTTTTAGCTTCTATGTTACAACACGTATATTGAAGAATCAAAAGGCTACAGTCTTAATGATCTGCATAGGAACTAATGATTTTATCAAAACTACTTCTGAGATGCAAAAGAGATGACATCTGATATTTTGGTTAAGTATTTAATATGATAATTATTTTAAAATAAAATAAACATATGCATTATAGAACAATTCTATCAAAATGTAGTATTCTTCAGCTAGCTATACTTTAGTTCTTAGGAAAATATACTTTGGAAGTGTTACAACAAATTATATACTTCTAATATGCTTTCATGTTGAAGTGTTTCACAATATTAGATGAGAAACTACTGACTTCTCATGGTTTATCAGACTATGAAAAATAACTTCTGGTATAATCTTTTAAAAGAATTAACAAGAGCATAGATACTATACGTATGTCTCTATTTTATATATTAGTGAGCATTCCCAGTAATCACAAAACTGTAAGTTTCACCTATTTAATTCAGCAATGAATTTGAATAGTCAAACAGGTGATGGCTAGCTACAGGTCAGAGACATTCTCAGTCTTCAAAAGCATTCCTCTGAGTGGAGGGAGGAACCAGAAAAATAGGGTCAAGCTCTAGTGGAGAAATCATCACTGCATATATTGCATAATCAAAGTAATAAACAGTAAATACTAAATAAAAAGTATGACTTCCGCATTAATAAGAAGTTCAGTTACCTTTACCATACCTTTATCTGCTGTCTTCTAAGCATCGCAAGTTCCCTCATATCTCGGAATGGCTGTAGTAAGTACTGGTAAAGCTCCGTGGTGGCTTCTGCAAGACTACTGTAGGCTTCATCTTCCATTTGATACAGTTCAAGCAGCTCTACCATGCTTTCTGTATTCTTATGCTTTTCCAAAAGCTGTAGAAAAAAATGCCAATTTTAGCGAACATGTTCAAACATATCTGTTAAAAGTGACAGTTATTTAAAAAAACATATTTTAACCTGCCGTCTTGTGTTATCTTCCCTCTCCCACAAAATCATCACTCAGACAAACAAACAAAAAAATCTTAATCCCCACCCACACCTTTAATTTAGCCAGTCAAGTATAAGCACGTCTCTGATAAACTTAAAATGTGCAGTGCTGCTATTTTTTTCTTTCCAAACATCTGTGGAAGGTAATGAACATGAGCACAAAGGCAGCACAAAAAGCTACTTAGTACAAAAATCTACAGCATAGTAATCAGATATGCTGCTTCACACATTCCGCACTTTCAGGTGTCAGTGTTGGGGGGCAGGGGGAGAGAAAGGAGCGATAGGAAAGGAAATAAAAGAGAAGTCACATTCTGTTCTTTCCAGGTTTTTTGGTGTTTGGGGACAGGGGCGGTGTGGGGTGTGGGGGGGGTGCAGTTTGCCTATCTGTACTTTGGATTCACACGGCCTCATTATATCAGTGCAGTTCCAGACACAGACAAGAATCTATACGAAACGGAACAGTGATCTGCGTTTCAGGTAATTTTGCCTTCTGGTTCATGATTTTAGCCTAGGCAGTTTAGTCATGACATTTCAAACGCATGAAGTTTCCATTAGGTTTTTTTTTTTTAAAAAAGGAAATTATAGAAGAAATATAAGCTTTAAAAAATACCTAAAATAATGTATGCTTTAATTCATATAAGAAAAAGCAATATCAAAATCTGTCCATTCCTTCTTTTAGATCATATGCAGTTGAAAATTCATCTGTTTGTACAAATTTGCTACAATATACGTTTTTAATTTGTATGCTTGTTTTGCATCTATTTTGAGCATTTGCCTGGGCAGACCTCAGGTGCGGCAGGAAATCTTTTACCATTTCTAAAAAAAAAATATTCAACTGTTTAACAAAAACTTATCTCATACCAACATGTGGAGTACTTCATGTATTTACAAACACAAGATTATCGGAAATTCATTTCCCTCTTATGTAATTTTCAAAGTAAAAGTCTCTTCTCCTTTATATTACTATCTCAAAAGCATATATTCACAGTCCAAGTTTATGTAAACTTAACATAATTAGGAACACAATGGAAAAAGCACATTGTATCTTCTATCTTCAAGTTGGATGCCAAGCCTACATCAAATGTTCTCAGTATACTCAACTGCATCAAGTATTGTAACTGGAAGACAAAACAGAGGGATCTGCAGATTAGAAACTGAAGCTTTGGTCAACAGCCCTTGAAGAGAAAATTTCTCTTCATAATGTAAAGTTTGCTTCTGAAGACCACCCTAACCCCACCTGCACTTCCTTTGAAGCACTAAAGATCAGCGAGGACTAGAGGGAAGATGCAGATCTGAATGCAGAGAGGCTCATCAGAGCTTTATTTACATGCTCAGAATTAAAATGATAGTCAGATGACAAGCCAGGAAGAGTTTTCCCTCAGGAAAGCTTAGCAGAGATGAAAGGTCTGGGAGAGATGGCGTAGAACAGATGTCACATTCCTCAGCAGCATGAGGCAATTTGTTGTATTACCTAAACAACTTAACCTACAAAACTGCTCCTATTGCATTTGCTATGCCCTTCTGCTCACACTCAGCAGCATGTAATATTTTGGGGCATTTCAGTTCTCACAGAGTACTGGGGTAACAAGTTTCTGGCTCACAGTCTGTAAAACTGACATTTTACGAACTTTCAGGGTAAAACACACATAACCTAACCTTCAGTAATAGAGACAGAAGTCATCAAGATGCCCTTGGGTTTGAGTCCCAAATCCCTGTGGACTTCACTACATTATTCCTGCCCACTAGCTGGAATAACCATCTGGTCTATAGAGACGCCTTCTTCTTCAGCTCCTCTTGCTTGTTGCTAGTACCTAAAAACAGAGTTGTCATACTCAAGCCTTCTCCTACTTCCCCCTAGAAAACCCTCCTGCAGTCCCAAAGCTGTAATTATCCCTCTGTCCAAGTACTGCAAAACCAAATCTTTCTTCACAAGCCACCCATTGCAAGAAGGGTCTCTATTATTGGCAGCAGCTCTACAGCACACTATAATGTTAATTTTCTTTTAGTTGATTATTAAGCTATTAGTACCTTCTTATTAAATAAATCTACACATTTCATCATGAAACCCTACTATTCTACTAAGATACAAATCCCAGAGGGCAACAAAAAACCTCAGAAAAATTAGAGAAAACTTATCCCCATATAAATAAGAATCTTAAGTAATCTCATTCCAGGAACAGAGCAATACAGTGCAAGGCTTTTTTTTTTTTCCTTCACAGGAAAAAGGCCTGTTTAATAGTTCTGATATTCTGGAAGACAGTCACAAATCTGCAGAAGTTGGAATGAAATGCCTAGGCAAGGAAGGACCACTTCAATTTTATGACCATCAGTATAGTACAAAAACATCTTCTGGACACAGTTAACAAGTACCCACTTATAATTAGTTGCCTGTACAGTGAAATGATGTCCATTCACTGGAAACAGTATGGATAAAGTAATGAATTAACCCAACTTTACTGCACATACAGAAGATAAGTAAATGGGCATCATTTCAAGGTCTTCTCCACATCCAGTTTATTCGGTCTGCTGCTGGGGTTACCTCAATCCTAAACCTAACCCTTAACTCCTTCAGAAATGTCAAACTCCTAATAAAAGAACTACAAGTGACAGCAGGTTATTCATACAGAATATATATTCTTAAATTATTAACAGACGGTAAGCAACCATTATTCCTTCCTAAGACAGTGATGCACACAGACTCCATTTCCTGTGCCTAAAGAAGACCTTTCTTAACGAAAATGGTGATGAAATTTCATTTAAACTACAGTTGGCAGAAAAAACATAACAAGACATGAAAACTTATTTGGAAACCAAAGAGTATTACCTTATTTGGTTTGAAGCAAAGACCAAAGGGCTATTGAATAGGGATATTCTTGAGAACAGGTAGGAAGGTTACCAACCTGCCAGCACTGGTTTATGATGTACAGCCTCATTACACCCATCTATTAACTTGTTCATCTACAGACATGTTGTTCTCATTCAGACAGCATTTTGGGGGAAAAACATTCAAACATTAACCTTTTCTAAAAAAGCTGTAAAGAGCTCAAAAGCATATTGAAATTATTTTGTCCTGTCAGATCAACATTATAAAATTGTTGCCTCAAATTTCCCCTGGGTTAAAAGCTACATAAGAGAAAAAAGAAACCAAACAATTGTGAAAAAAACTACTTTTGAAAAAGAAAACAACACAGACAAATTACAACATTCACTTGAAATCATAGTTATTATGTGTGCTCAAGTGGCCAGTGAAACTAATAGTGTGGGCAGCAGGATGAGGGAGGCAATTGTTCCCCTGTACTTGGCACTGGTGAGGCCACACCTCGAATACTGTGTTCAGTTTTGGGCCCCTCACTACAAGAAGGACATGGAGGTGCTGGAGCATGTCCAGAGAAGGGCAATGAAGCTGGTGAAGGGTCTGGAGCACAAGTCTGATGAGGAGTGGCTGAGGGAACTGGGGGTGTTCAGTCTGGAGAAGAGGAGGCTGAGGGGAGACTTCACTGCTCCCTACAACTATCTGAAAGGAGGCTGGAGAGAGGCAGAGGTCAATCATTTCTCCCAGGTAACAGTGACAGGACGAGGGGTAATGGCCTCAAGTTGTGCCAGGGGAGGTTTAGATTGGATATTAAGAACAATTTCTTCACTGAAAGGTCTGTCAAGCACTGGAACAGGCTGCCCAGGGCAGTGGTGGAGTCAGTGAATCGGGTCTGTGTGACGAAGCTTTGGTAGCAGGGGAGGGGCTTTGGGGGTGGCTCCTGTCAGAAGCTGCTAAAAGCCTTCCAGGCTCCAAGTCAGACCCACCTCTGGCCAAGGCCAAACCCATCAGCGATGGCAGATGCGTCTCTGCGATAACACATTTAAGAAGGGGAAAAAGAAACTGCTGGAACCTGCAGTGGGGAAAGGAGTGAGAGGCGAGGGAAACAACTCTGCTGACATAAAGGTCAGTGAAGGAGGGGGAGGAGGTGCGCTGGGGCAGAGATCCCCCTGCAGCCTGTAGTGAGATGGCAGGCTGTCCCCCTGAATACTGTGGAGGTCCACAGCAGAGCAGATACCCACCTACTGCCTGTGGAGGGCCCCACACCTGCGCAGGTGGCTGCGCCAAAGAAGGCCATGACTCCATGGGAAGCCTATGCTGGAGCAGTCTGTTCCTGAAGGACTGCACTTCGTGGAAAGGACCCGCTCTGGAGAAATTCATGAATAACTGCAGTCTGTGGGAAGGACTCGTATTGGAGAAGTTTGTGGACAACTGTCTTCTGAAGGAGGAGAACGCTGGAACAGGGGAAGAGTGTGAGGAGTCCACCCCCGATGAAGGAGGGGCAGAGACAACGTGTGATGAACTGACTGCAACCCCATTTGCCGTCCCCTTGCACTGCTGACAGGGAGGAGGTAGAGAAAATCAGGAGTGAAGCTGAGCCCGTGAAGAAGGGAGGGGTGGAAGGAAAGTGTTTTTAAGATTTGATTTTTTGGCTCATTATCCTATCCTGATTTGATTAGTAACAAATTAAATTGACTTTTTCCCCACATCAGGTCTGTTCTGCCTGTGACATAATTGGTGAGTGATCCCTCCCTGTCCTTGTCTCAACCCACAAGCCTTTTGCTATATTTTCTCCTCCCCACCACCCCATGGGATGGGGAGGAGTAAGCAAGCGGCCATGGCGTGCTGGGCCTAAACCAAAAGAGTCCTCATCCCTGGAGGTATTTAAAAGATACGTAGATTATTAGAGACATGGCATTTAGAGACATGATTTAGTGGTGGACTAGGCAATGTAGGGTTTGAGGTTGGATTCGATGATCTTAAGGGTCTTTTCTAACCTAAATGATTCTACAATTCTACATACACTGTTTAAAGGAATACAGAAGGGTCAGACTACTCTCTCACCTTTTGGAACCGATGTGATTACCAATCACCAAGCCTTCATCAATATGGTATGGTATGAACAGAAGAGTGACAGCTTTGATTCTGCTTCTAGGCAGAGCCCTGTAAACCTGATGAAGAGTCCAGGCTGTTCAGCTGCCATCAGTCCTAAAGGGGCAGTGACACAAGAGACAGAAGATGGCTGCATAGAGGACCTCTCCTACTTTGCTCTATAAAGTAGTCCAATGGACACTCTCCTGTTCTGAATCAGTCAGCTGAAGCATTTTTTTTAGCTGGCTGCCATCCAGACAGTATTCAGACTATCGGATAACAGTAACACTGACTCTAGCACAAAATCCACTGAATTAATAACGTCATAAGGCAAACCAGGCCCTCCACAGGTAGTTTACTGTGTATGTTTTGATTTTCACACAGGCAGTACCTAGATGATACACTATATTAGAAACATGCAAATTCAGCTAATACCTTTTAGTAAGATAGAGACATGGGTTAAACTGGCCAAAAGCCTAAAGCAACCCGGTACCTTAAAATCATGCAGTTTTCAAGGCGCTAGTACAAAACACATGAACAATTTCTGTGGCATGTTTTATGCTCCACTCATGATTAATTCTTAGCATAGACATTCAGTGTTACTGTTCATTTACTTTAACAGTCTCGGTATGAATTTTTTACGTTCACAATTTTTTAATTATATTATTTGAAGAAGTGGGTGGAGGAGGGTAGAGTAATATCCTGTACAGGCCTGACTAGCACTACACCCATTGAATACTGCATTTATTTTAAGAACCATGCTTCACAGATGTTACATTGTTCACAACTAAATGAATCCATATATTTTAGGCAACTATTATGCAGATAGACTCTAGCAGGAAACACATTTTTTTCAATTTTACAGCTCATATATTTGAACTATATAACAAAAATTATTTCTGTCTTCAGTATTTTTTAAAAAATTATTTTGTCCATAAAGGTTTAAAAGCATCACAGCAGACAGTGCAATTATGTGCAGGCTGAGCTCTGTCGGCAGCATAATCCAAAGTTTAATTTAATCAGTCAAGAATAGAGTCTTAAACTTCCTTTGCTATTATTCCCAAAACTTTCCCTGTTATTCCTAATTTATTTTGCCTGTTTTATAAAAACATTGCAATATGACAGATATTCATTTTTTGCTAAAACAGGCCAAAAAGATATTTTTCAGTCTCTTCCTAAGCATCTTCATATTTTGGAATAATAATCATTACAGAATACTCTGTTTTCCTATTAACTTAGAATATCAGAAGCCTGACAATATTACTTGCCATTTCCAGGACAAATTCTAAATATTTTAACTGAAGATTTAAGATCACAGGTAAAACTAAGGATAGTTGTTTTCAGAGAGAAGTACAGTACTGCAGATGGAGCAGTTTTCAGATACCCATCCATTCCACTAAACAGGAGTCCTAACAGTCAAGTATCAAATCCTCCTGCTGATACACTTCCAATAGTCTGCAATGAGCTCCAGATAATGAGTTCCAAAGTAGCAAAGCCCCAGAGTACATAAAATTTGGATGCAAAATTTTAGCACCTGAACTTAGACTGCAATTTCTTGTATCAGAACATGCTTAAAATTTTTCCTATTCTCACTCTTTTTAAGATATCTTTAAACAAACAAAAATATTGTTAAAAGCAAACATACTCCTACATGTCCTGGTAATGAGCAGAGGTCTCAACTACATGAAATCTTTACTACAGGCGACCTGCTCTTTTTTCTCTTATATGCATGGTCCTATATTTAAACATCACCTGTTGTTGTTAAAAGATCAAACCTTGCCAGGACACTGAGCTTTCTGTTTGCGTCATTTCATTGCCATAAACAATCCCTACTGCTGTAGTATAAAAAGACCATTCACATTATTGTAGCAGGTGAATGCCCCAGTAAAGGACCAAAGCCTGACTCTCTAATACAGACCTAAAAATATATTTTACTGTTGGGGCAGAAATCATCTAAGAGAACACTGAAGATGAAAACAGAGTTGGGACAGCATAAACAAATAAGGTAATACTGCCCAGCATGGGAAGTGCTGGAACCAGCACTAAATGTGTCTAACCTCTTAAGATTAAAAGAAGATATAAATGAGTGAGTTCCATTATTTGGAAACCACATCATGTTTAATTGGTGAAATCAACTGAGTAGACAAAAAAGTCCAATTTTTTCAACCAGGTTTCTGAATATAGGAAACTGGAAGTGTATGTTGATGGATTGCAAAGGTTATTGTTTGGATTTTGGGGGAATTTTGTAAAGGACTGTTTAGAGAAGATTAATTAATTACAGATTAATTAAAATAATCAAACCAAACACACACACAAAACACATAACAAACAAGTTCAAAGTTTGCAGTTACTCCAGGAAACCAACAGCAAACACACATGCACACAAAACAAAACCCAAAAAAGATATTGGGAAATAAAACACAGGGTGTTTAAAACACAAGAAACAAAAAAAGAACACTTCCATAAAATGTGTTTTCTAGGTCTCTGAAGAGCTACCCATATCAAACAAGCCACATTTTTCCTCTTTAAACCCTACTACCCCAAAAGTAAGAATTACTTTTGTCAAGCTCATTTACACTGCCTACCAAAATGCACCTCATTTCAATACACTACCTGGAACACAAGTCCGTAGAAAATGAAAAGAACTGAACTGGGTGAGAAAAACTGAAGTAGTATTTTAATGTAGCCAAGTGGTCAAAACATTATTCTATTGTATGAATCATTACTGAACAATGCAACTTCTTGCCTCTGAACTGAAATTCTAAACAGAAATCTCAGCAGAACTGTACATATATATATAACTTCTTGGAATATCACAAGGCTCAGGATAAAAGCTGCTAACTCTGACAACAATATATGGCACACCAAATCTCTCCTGAAAGCTCAAGAGGGAGGTGTCAGCAATTAAAAACTATGCCTCTCCTTTTGTGTAAGCAAGATACACATACACCTAAAAATCACGGTAAATTTGCTTTTAAGATGTTACTTGTCTGATCACTTTACCTTATTGTATGATGTGGCTGTGCCACTCCTGAGTTATACTATGATGCCAAATGAGTTCCTATAAAAAAAACAGGTATCTGTTTGAATTTAGTATCTAACTTAGAATAGCACAGCCACAAGCTACAGAAACCACAGTAAACAAGGGCTAATTGCATATGAATGCTCATTGTATAGGAGTGCTAAGATTTTCTCTGCTGTTAGTAACAGAAAAATAAGTATTTACATTGTAATGCAATTTGATGAATAGAATACATCTTTTTACTGTACTTCAAAGATATTATGGCACTCCGGGACTCCTTCCCTTTGGAAAGGGGCAAAATAAATAAAAGATAAAGTAACTAATGAATCACTGATCAGTTGAAACATACTAACTCTGAACAAAATTACTTAGAGGCAACACCTCACCTTGAAGGCTTGGCAAAGAGTTTATTTTACACATGTCCTAATGAGTTCTAATTTTTTTTCTTCAGGAGTTCGATCAAAAAAAAAATCCAAAAGCCGGAAGACTGAGAACATAGACTGCATAACTGTTCATGCCGTGCCATAAAGCAGAATCATAGAAATATAGAATAGCCTTAGTTGGAAAAGACCTCTAAGATCATCAAGTCTAACCATTAACCTAGCACAGCCAAGCCACCAGTAAACCATGTCCCTCAGCACATCTACATGCCTCAAATACCTTCAGGGATGGGGACTCCACCACTGCCCTAGACAGCCTGTGCCAGTGCTTGATAATCCTTTCAGTAAATAATTTTTTTCTTATATCTAATCTAAACCTCCCCTGATACAACTTGAGGCCATTACCCCTCCTCATCCTATCACTGTTACCTGGGAGAAGAGACCAACCCCCACCTCGCTACTATCTCCTTTCAGGTAGTTGGTAGAGAGCAATGACGTCTCCCCTCAGCCTCCTCTTCTCCAGACTAAACAACCCCAGGTCCCTCAGCTGCTCCTCGTAAGACTTGTGCTCCAGACCCTTCACCTGCTTTGTTGCCCTTCTCTGGACACACTCCAGCAGTTCAGTGTCCTTCTTGTAGTGAGGGGCCTAAAACTGAACACAGGATTCGAGGCACAGCCTCACCAGTGCCAAGTACAGTGGGACAATCGTCTCCCTACTCCTGCTGGCCACACTATTCCTGATACAAGCCAGGATTCCATCGACGTTCTTGGCCACCTGGGCATACTGCTGATTCTTGTTCAGTCAGCTGTCAATCAACACCCCTAGGTCCCTCTCTGCCTGGCAGCTTTCCAAGCCTGTAGCACTGCTGGGGGTTGTTGTGGCCAAAGCGCAGGACCCAGCACTTGGCCTTACTGAAACTCATACAGTTGGCTTTAGCCCATTGATCCAGTCTGTCTAGGTCCCTCTGCAGAGACTCCCTGCCCTCGAGCAGATGAACACTCCCATCCAACTTGGTGTCGTCCCCTTGTGAAGATCATTGATAAAGACATGAAACAAGACCGGCCCCAGCACTGAGCCCTGGGGAACACCACTTGTGACCGGCCTCCAACTGGATTTAACTCCATTCACCACAATAGCCAGCCAGTTTTTAAGACAGCGAAGAGCACACCTGTCTGGGCCATGAGCCGCCAGCTTCTCTAGAAGAATCGGGTGGGAGACAGTGTCAAAGGCTTTACTAAAGTCCAGGTAAACAACATCCACAGCCTTCCCCTCATTCAGTAAGTGAGGAGATCAGGTTGGTCAAGCAGGACCTGCTCTTCATAAACCCAGCCTGAATGGGCCTGATCCCCCGGTTGTCCTGCACATGCTATGTGATTGCATTCAAGATGATCTGCTCCACAACCTTCCCCAGAACCAAGGTCAGGCTGACAGGCCTGTAGTTCCCCGGATCCTCCTTCTGGCCCTTCCTGTAGATGGGCGTCACACTGGCAAGCCTCCAGTCATCTGGGACATCCCCCATTGACCAAGACTGCTGGTAAATGATGCAGAGTGGCTTGGCAAGCTCTTCTGCCAGCTCCCTCAGTACTCTTGAGTGGATCCCACAGACTTGTGAGTGTCCAGGTGACATAGCAGGTCTGTAATTGCTTCCTCCTGGATTATGGGGGGTTTATTCTGATCCCAACCCTTGTCTTCCAGCTCCGGGGGCTGAGTACCCTGAGGTTAACTGGTCTGACTATTAAAGACTGAGGCAAAGAAGGCATTTAGTACCTCAGCCTTATCCTCATCCTTCATGGCAATATTCCCCTCTGCATACATTAACTTCTTATCCACAGACTCCCTTCTTCTGTGGTTCTGAAGTATGCCATTAGTCAGGAAAACATATTCAAGAGCCTCAAAACTGACAACTGTTTAAAACTAATATTTGCATATAAAGAATACACTTACTTAGCAGGTATTACAACGCTACTCTTAAAATTCTTCTTTGTGTAAGTTTTGCAATGTAAGGACACAGGCCTAGCCAGTACCCACTCCGCTAAAAAGCATGTTCTTTTATGAAAACAAAGGTGAAAATTTGGCAGGAATAAAAAAAAAATTAAGAGTATAATCAATTTCACCCTGAAGTCAGCTCATGGGAATCATATCACCAGCACTGAATTGGCACTCTTACCAGGTTTATAATGCATTTGGTATGGTAGTAGATATTCTCAAATGTCTGATAAATCTAATGTTAGACCTAAAAGTCTAATTCAAAGCAGGTAAAGCATTGTGACAATACCTGATTCAAAGCACTGGTACAGATGAATTTACTTTTTAAAGCTGAGCTGAGCTAATGACTTTCCTCCTATCGAAAGGAGATACCACTTCCCACCCCTTCTTCTGCCTCTTCTTCCAGTTTCACCCCAGTTCCTTGTTCCTTCTGGTCTCAGGTACCTTTTTCCTCCACTGCACTGGCTTTGGTATTTCTCAGACCCTTCAACTAACTAGCATCCAGAAGAAAGCTATTTCTGTAGTTACTCTTGGAGTAATGTGTTGAATCAGCACAGCGCAAGGACACTAAAGCACAACAGGAAGGAACATAAAGCTGAAGGGGGAAGGACAGAAAGCAATACGATCCTTTCCCTTTCAGCACTAGCAAACTGATGATCCAGTTCTCCAGCTCCCTTAACAACATGGCTGACGAACTACATTTAAACCCTGGACAAAAGCTGACAGTTAACTCAAATGGACCTCTGCTGTGTGTCTTCTCAAGGCTCGTATATAGTTGAGCACTGTTTCAACCTTTACAGCACCTTATACAATGGTAAAATCATGAAGAGGCAGGTCGAAGAACGAAACAGCATTATGCATGATTAAATGCAATACTTAACATTTATAAGATAAAATAATGGGGCTTTTTATTTAAAACTTCAATACAACATCCAAAGAAGCCTAATAGAAGGAACACACAGCCCACTAGCAAAACGCTAAATATTAAGATACTCCTGAAATCCCATATTATGAACACTATTTTTCCTCTTACTCCAACAGCAAACATGTAAATAACAAGCTATTAAATCACTTGTATAGCAGCACAACATTTCAGACAAAAGCAATTTATAATACTACCAGGTGAACACAGACTTGTATTCAGCAGTGTTACTGTTTTCATGGAGAAATGAAGGGAAAAGGATACACAGTTTAGATGTTATGAAGAAATAAAATCCATGTGTGACAAGCAGCATAATAAAAGACCTATTAATTCAACTCTTCCAGAACAGCTCTATTACTGCAAGTACTTTGGGATTTTTGGAACTCCTCCCACATACCGTTTTTTTGCTGAATTATACTACTCCGAAGTGACAAAATAGTACAATTTAAAATTTTGACTTCTGATGATTGTAAAGAAATATCACATAACCAAAGACTGAAGAATTTGACCTCTGAAGCCACAGCACTATCTGTAAAAAATTATACATTTTCAGAAACTTCTAAAATAGATTTTGTCCCTCAGAAGTTTCACAGCTGAATTAATACATTTATTTGGTTGGTTGGTTTTTTTAAATTTCCTTACGACAGACACAAAGAACACAATGTTATTTAAAGTTTGGGTGGTTTGCTGGGGTTTTTTTACTTAAAAAAAAAAAAAAAAAAAAGCAGCTCCAATCAAAATTAGTTCTATTTTAAGAATGGAGTTCAATTAGATAACCCAGGGAGGTTCCTTCTAACATAATAATCTATGATTCTAAGTTATTGAAAAATCTTTTACTATACCCTCTCCCTGAAGTAGCTCAAAACAAGTCATGATGCAATGCTGTGAAAAGTTGTGTCACTACTAGTTTTAGATGACCCACATAAATTGTCTGCAAGTCATCACAAAAAAAAACCCACTAATTGTTTATTTAAATACGCTTTTTTCCTTTGAAAAATGTTATCTAGTTTCCCCACACCGATACCACAGTAATTTTTCTAAAAGAAGGTCATATAAATGTTTGTCTACAAATGCATTTTGGAAAGCACTATAACAGTAGTATAAAACAAACAAAAATCTCCATTACCATTTAAGAAAGCAGAGGTACTCAATATACTTTCAGAAAAAATAAAAAAGATTGCTAAGCAACTCTAAGTGTTTTATAACACCTTTCTAGGAGCAACTCATTGACAAAGAAGTCCACTAAGCATTCAAATTTTTCTGAATGGGTAATGTTTGTCTGCCACATATGTAACAACAAAAAAAAAAAAAAAATTACAAATCCATACACTTGATAACTTTTACTACATAAATACTACAAACAGGAAAGAATAGACAGAAAGGAAACCCAGAGGTAGGGCCTTACCAGTAAAAGGTTTTCAACTGAAAACAAGCTCTGCCAAAATGTTTGCAACTGGTGAGCCGAGCCATAGGCAGATACACCACTAGCTTTTCATTTACGTCTACTCTGAAGGGCTCCAGATAATTGTTTTCAAAAACTAGCTTGCCAGGGAAGCTCCCTGAACATCAAAACACCTTTCTGCCTGTGATCAGAAGAGTTAATCCAAAAGTAAAATCCAAACTGCACAAATGACCCTCTAATAAGGCTAATAATAACAGACACAGTTGACAAGCAAGAGCTAGTAAAAAAGGAGACATTTGTGGAAACATTACAAGTTAACATCTACCACTGCGTGTTAGAATTCTTCATGAAGTTTTTAGACAAGCTAATAATGGTTTGGTTTATATTTCAGGCCCAAATTATTCAGAAAATAGAAAATGGGCAAGTTTCAACAACAAACTAATTAAAACAAACACACATTTCCCTTACTAATTTATACAGCTTATGACTGGAAGATACTAATGAGATCATCCAGTCTCCTGCCCAACAAATTTGAACTATTTGCTTTGGTTTTATAATCCTGTTTCAAGCTTCAACAATTACTTTTAAAAGACTAACCTGTATTTTAGCAAATAGCACCAACCAGCTTTCTGATGAGATCATACTATGACTTCCTGTAAGGGTACAACAATTATTTTTCACCATTCTTAATACACTCTTGCGTGTTTGCTATTAAACAGCACTGCACTTAAAGCAGAGATTTTCAGTGAACTATCCAAGATCTTTGTCCTGAACAGTTATAGTGATATTAGTGTTATGCAAGATGTACAATTAGTTCAAATAAATTGTATGAATGTATATTAACTTTGGCTTCCTCCCTCGAAATCTCTCAGTCTTCTAATCTAGATCAGTATACACTGCACAGTTAAATCTACAGTTGCTGTTAGCCTCATAGGCCCCTTCCCCAAAGCACTATCATGCTGAATACCAGTCGTAGGACAAAACTTCTGGATACTCAATTTTTAACACAGGAATATGTTTACAATGGCAGAATACCTTATTTGCAAGCTTGTACTACACAGTAAATTAACAATAACTTTTGTGACATATTTTAAAAATGAAGTTAATTTCTTTTAACTAGGATTTGTCTGTTTTCTGGGAAAGAGAGAAGAAACAATGTAACTGTTTTATTATTGGCAACTCCTGAGTACTCCAGCTGACCAAAATCAAAAAATATGTTTTAGGTGTAAGTTCCTCTATAGAGTTCAATTCATGTTCATTTGCTTCTCTTGCTTTTGTATGGAACTAAAAAAAAATACATTATGGCATTATAGACTCACCCACAGTAGAATTATAGTATTGCCAAATGTTAACAGCTGATTCTTCTCTGGAGAAAATAATGGAGAAAGAAGACTGAGCCTATTTAGAAGATACTCTCAATGGCTAAAGCAACAGGCTCAACACTCCGCAATCCCACCTTCTTCCACTACCAACCGTTATTTAGCCAATAGCAGTCTGAGCAATAGCTCAGATATATATATGTAATATCACTGAGTTAGACAGTATGTATCTTAAGAGTATCGTCATTCTCCTTCCCTCTCCTTCTATCTTCCTTCTTTCCCTACCTTATTCCTTACGGGTAAGTTTTCATCTCTTGAAAAAATAAAAAAGTTTTGCAGGTATGTCTTTAATTGGACTGAGTCCCCACTTTGACAAAAGTTCTTGCCAATAATAGCAATTTTCTGGTGGACTGCAATGGTCTATTTCTACTAGTATCAAAAAATGGATCCTCAAAAGCATCTCCCCAAAGAGGAAAAATTGTAACTGCAGCCATTTCTGAAAAGCTCTGCTTTTCAGTGCCTTCTTCAGCTCTGTGGTAGCAATATTTACATATATAAAGAACAACATAAACCACAGTGATCATCTGTAAGCAGATGTCATATTATAGCAAGAAACCTAAAAGACGAAATTATTAGAACAAATATGCTTTCAAATTCTAAACGTGTCTGTGTAATACTATCTGAGACAGAAACAGAGAGGGGAAAAAAAACTTACTGGATTAATACAGCAGTTTTAAAAGGCACTGACTTGAAGGTAGGACATTAAATTGAAGACAAAGAAAATAATGCTGGAAAAATTGAGGAAAAAACATGCAAGAAGACAAAGGTAAACACAAAGAAAAGACAACCCAACACCACCTCTAAAAGCTAAGAAATGAAGTGAGCTGTGAAACCCGAGGAGCATAATGGATTACAGTGTTTATTACACAGGTGGTAGGCCCCTCTTCAAAATATTCTGACATATGAAAATGCTGCAACTGCATATCAACTAGAACAACTTCAAACAAAAAATAGAGCAAAGTCTACATCTAGGGAAACAAAACAATTCAAATTTTAAATTTTAATTTCAAATAAAATAATCTCATCAGCAGAATACTCCCCCAACTACAAGACATAAATGGTTCCCCAATCCCAGTTCATACAGTTGAACAGAGGATATATTCCATTTTATTTCATTTTTTTTCTCCCACACACCTGGATAATGAAATGAAAAGACTGGCAAGCTGCTGTCTTTGGTTTCTAAAAATTAAGTCTAAGTTTACTGACTAAGGGTCATACTGAACAGTATTGCTGTATTCTACAGAATGTGCTCTTATTTTTCATGTAAGACTTAGTTCTTTCAAGGAAGACCTAATTTTTCAAGCAGATGTCCTTTTCTTTGTGTACATATCTCTTCTGCCTGTTTTGAAGAAATAGATATTACTTTCCAATACATCATCTTCAGCTAGGTCTTGTCAAACTTAACAAGGCATTAATAAAACAATGTATGAAGTCTATCTACATATACATGCCATAAGTGCTCTGTAGGAAGGGGGGGAGGAAAAAACCAACAGAACAACCAACCTTCAAATCCAAAAAAGTACCCTACAGGGACTGGAAAAGAAATAACACAGAAAGATTGACAAAATTGCGGGGGGGGGGGGGGGAAGCTAATTAACCTACGAGCACAAGTCTATAAATCTCTGAAATAATTGGCTGCTACCTATAAAACAGAAGGAAAAGGGAAAGGTAGTAGAAAAAAAATAGTAACTCAATAAGATATTACATGGAAGAAGGATAAAAGATAAGATTTTCAATTAAAAAGGTAAACTTATTTTGCTTAGGACTTAAAAGGTGTTAATACACGGACCTAAAGAGAGAAGCAAATACTATGGTAATATGGTCTAATGTCCTTTAAAAGCAGAATTCCTAGAAGCCATTTTAAAGTATGCATTTTGAAATGGTATGTAATCACACTTTTGGCTTTCAGCAACTGCAGATCCACCATATGATTAAGCTGTTGTATATTTAATTATCCTTGCTACTATAAGGGTCTAGGAATCTCAAGTGATATAACCCTGTCTACCTTATTTCCACATCTTCCAGTGGTATCAGATGTCATCATCAAGTGTTTAACCTGTAACATGGATTTACATATACAGAACACATAAGAAACTCACTGAAACACTGAAACCAAAATATCTACGCGACTTAGATGTTTATTATTTGCAGAAAAGGGGAAAAGGGGAAACACTTCACATTTAATTCTGCTTATCTTAATATGCATTGCAGTATCCTTGCTATTGGGTTTGATGCTTGCAGAATGAGTTAAGTGTAATGTTCCAACACCTAAAAATCTGAGCCTTTAGAATATTTATTAATTTAGGACTAGTTTGTAACAATCAGGAATAACTGCTAACAACTGAAGCTGCAAATAAGATAAATAAAAACATGATGGCTGACAAGGAAGAAAGTATCTTTGGTTGGACAGCAATACAAACACTAGCCAGAATACTATTCGCATGTGTCTCCTAAGAACTTGGAATCTACTTAACTGCTCTACAGAGCATGCCCGACAGTGGCTGACATATTATATTTGGTTAGTACAACTTACAGTACTGGTACAGCATTTAAATAGCTTATTTACCAAGCATTTAGAAGTGAATCAGAACACTTTTACTGGAAACAAGTGTTAACACTACAAATAATGAGTACGTAAAAAGAAGCTTTCAAACAATAAAAGGCTGGATTTCCAGAATTCTCAGCATTAGTCTTAGCTACTCTATTCATATCAATGGGGGAAAAAAAAAAAACCAAATCCACAGTATATCTTATTTTAATCCTCTCTGCTCTCAAAGTTAAATCTGAACCAGTGTTCTCTCCTGAGACACCTTATGTATCTTCTGAATCTAGTTATTGCAGTTAACATATAGGATTCAGTTTTCTTTGCTTCCTGCATAGGAAGATATTACATTGGTTTTGATGAAAACACTACTGACAGCCTTTATTTTTTGTATTAGTGAAACACTGAATACTTTTTTGTAGTGTTTAATATTATTTACAAGTTTGACATTGAAATCTCTTTTCAAATCACACTATGCCAAGCAGCAGACCACTGTATAGAAACAAGTCACCTTACCTCTGGAAAACTTGCATTTTTGGTACAGTGCCTACCATATACACATTTACTTTAGAACTAAATGCACATAGTCAAAAGCAAGGAAATAAAATTATCCTAGTTACTGAGGTTATCCTGAATATTTATTTTCTCCAAAGTATTAGAACAGGTTCAACAATACAAAAGAATAACGTAGGGATATTCTTTAGGTTTTTTTTATGTAAACAGAAATATGTGACAACTGCCTTGGAAAGCAATAAATATGAAATTCCATTATTTATAACCAAATCAGTTACTTAACAATTTGTGTGATTTGACAATCACATATCATCCATTGAAAACAAAAAAATACTTCCCTACTAAAGCTGTGCAAGTCATTTTTAAAAATTGTACACGTATTGACTTAAGAAGAAAAGAAAATGACAATACAGATTTCTGTCAAAATCCCTACACTTTCTTCTCATACAACTTGTTACTGTAAAAAAAAAAAACAAACCAGATAAAAGGTTTTTATGTTAACTTTTCTTATCCATTCTAGCCCTTTGAATCAAAATAAAATTAAGCCAACAGTCATAACATAGAAGTTCTGAGGGCTATTCCGGTGCTTAGTAAAATATTCTCTCTACAAGGGAAGGAGATTAAAAATATCAGTAAGTCCTCACTCCCAAGGCAGTCTTAGGTTAGCCCCAGAAAATAAGATGCTCTCAGAATTTATCATCACTAAGAAGTGTTCCTGAGCTTTTCTATTAAAGCAATTCAGACAGAACCAAGATGCAAAATGGTCTCTATTAGTCTGCCTGCAGATACTAGAATTCATAGATTTTACAGAGGAACAACCAAATGAAAGCAAGTCTCTGACTAGTTTTATAACTGGCATTCAAGATCCTACAGACTATAGGATCTGGCTATAGCTATAGCTACCTGTCAAATTTCAGAGCGCCATGGCAATAAAGAGCTATAAGGAAGAGAGAGATTCACAGGTACCATTAATTCAAAGATGCTGAAGCAGGCACGCAATGTAAAGACTCCCAAACTCACAACTTGCTATGCAAGAGCAAGTAAAAGGATAAGCATAAAATGAAACACGTTTGTTGGCATGACTAAGCCACCAAACCCTTTTAATCATAGTTTATACTAACACCACTTTTTTTTTCAGCAAAACTGTGACTATGTTCAACCTTTTGCCAACACAGCATTGACAAAGAGGTATGACGCCACCTTTCATATTAATTAACATACTCACGAAAATTTGAAAGCACGTACACTCAGCCTAGAAAAACTCCTCCCATGTTATATGGGGAGGAACATGGACAGGAAACTGGCAGGAACAAGCATACAGAGGAGAACTTTTTCTGCCTTCTAGATGCAAAGTTTAAGATTTTGGAAATACTAGCCAAGAAGCTGGAATCCCAAATAAGGATTCAGCGTCATCCTCTCTGTTGAAATAACATCATCATCTTATCTGGTCGTTAACTGATTCTGTATCATGTATCCATTTGGGAACTCAAGCTTCTAGCTAAGCACCCATGGAATTTTTTAAACAGGAATACACTTAATGAACACAGGCTCCAAACAAATGTCTATTCATTTTCAAAAATGAGGTAGAACAATATTGACTCCTTTAGATACAAGTTTTTAGTTTAACATAAATTAAATTCCTAAGCTATTCCAGAATTAATAGTTTTACTTTAAAAAATAAAAGAAGTGCTATTTTAAAACTGCAAATTATGCAGAAGAAATTAATTCCGGGCCATACAGTTCCTCTACAACTATTTTTCTTCCTCATCGTGGATCTGTTTCTACTTGCAACATTCTTCTGGCTTATTAAAGGTTTATAATTGAGACAGAGATAAAAATGCCTATTACAAAAAGCAACAATTATTAGCCGCTATGAAAATAAACTGGCTTGTGTTTAACTTATGGAAAGCAACAGATGGCCAAGTAGGGGATGCTGAAACAATGAACATAAGAGGTTTTGTTGCTCACTTTGCTTCTCCACCGCAAAGAATATAATCAACTGAAACTGCAAGCATTTCTCAAGTAATATCTAACTGCACAGAGGAATCTGTACTGGAAAAAAGGTATATTAAATAAACAGCAGAGGCATATTTTAAAGTATTAAGCCAAGCTCTTGGACTTCTAAGCTTGCCTTCTGCACAATTTTACATTAATGAAGATCCTCCGCGTTCATTATGCTTTCTGATACCATTTCAGTTGCCAGTGCTGCTCAATCCCTTCCCCTTTATCCTAAAAGTTCTTGTAAGAGGTAAAAAACATTTACTGGTAAATTGTTAGCTGGTAAAACCAGCTAACAGGCAGAATCAGCTAACAGGCAGACTTCAAACACCGATGGAAAAGTAAATTGAAGTGAGAGATGAAACATTGATTCAGCAGGTTCTCCTGCAAGTACAAAAAAAACGCTTTACTTCAGAAATACCGAGCAGTACCCATCATCCATTGCTTCATTTGCTTAGAATTGCAACAACAAACAATATCAGTATTTGCTTAAAAGAAAGTATTTCCTGTGGACCAAGTAAACCACTAACAGGTAAGGAATAAGAGAAACCCGAGAGCCAAAAGGGAAAGAGCAAGTCATTCTATTGGTTTCTTTTCTTAAACACAAACTATCTTTAATTAAAGAAGGATCAATTTACACAACTAACAGTGACAGAAGTACAGCTGTACTGACTTCAGGTACACTACTGGATTGGTTTCCATGGGAAAGGAAGGTTGTACTGCAGTCAAACACACAAACAGGCTCTGGCATTTTGTTGCACCAAGTTATGAACATTAACAGAGAATAAGATGTTAGCATTTAGAAATCCTGATGGATAAAGCTTGCATTGCCTATGATAACTCATTTTTTGCTGACAGTACTGGTGCTAACAAAATAGAAGTTGAGATCCTCCAAGAAACAAATGGTTCTTGCACAGTAAATCCAAATTAGTGTTTCCTAAAAATACACCGTAAGCTTTGATTTAGGTACCCAGTTCCCAAACTCCAAACGTTAAACGGGAACTTTTCTTGTCCTGCTCAGCTTCTTACAAAAACTGCTGAGCTGAAAGCCAAGTGAACCCAAGCACATGCTCCCAAGCATTCATGCAGACAAAGAGAAAAAAGCAGAAGACAATATGCTTTCATATATTCTGGACTAAAACTACTGCAGAAGACTTTTAGACTAACTACCAGTTGTAAACCAAAATTAAAGAGGATTAATTCAGTCCTTTAAATAGCAACAACAACAACAAAACCAAAACAAAACAAAAACCCACAATTATTATTCCCTAACTGTTGTGGTGGGATATAACTTGTATCTGACAATGCTACACACACAGACGCCCTTACCAAGATTTCATCATTGATCAAACAGTTTTCTCACACTCTGTAACTCCAGTCACTAAGGAAAAGTTTGGCCTGAATCCTACGAAGACTCAAAACTATGCCATCAAAACAGAGAGCAAGCAGGTATGTTCATACTTCACCAAGAAACCAACATTCACCACCACACATTTTGGAACACACAGCATTGGCAGGACATATGCAGGGAGCTGAAGCAGCCAAACTTGACCCATATCCATGTGGCAAAATTCAGATGGTGTTTATAAAAACTAAAAATTCCATAACCTGATTCATACATATCGTCACACCTAGTCAGATCCTGGTATATTCTGGATCAAGGACACCGAAACATAAAAACAAGTATAAAATTCTCCTTCACTGGAAAAATCTGGATCCTCATAAACCTCAGTCCACAAAGATGTGAAAAAATTTTCACACATTAATGCTAGAAGTTAGTAAAACCTCAACTACTTTTGTCTAAATAGTATGGTACGAGAAAGAGAGATGGAGTGTCTTGAAACATCCAAGTCTTGTCAGACACTAGCAATGGCAACGCAGTAAATTCTCTCTGGACCGGACAGCCTGCTTTTTAAAATCCCAACTCTAAGAACTTACCAGCTGAACAAAAGCTGTAGTTACTCCAGTTCCACTGGAAAACACCATCTCACTTGAAATACCAGATTCAGCACTCAGAGCATGTAGAAACTTAAAATTTTTTGGCCTCAAGTACCTAAACTGTACTGTCAAAATAAACACCACATGTTGCTGCCCCCATTAAACTGAAAAATCAGCCTCTAACACATCCTGGTGCAAAGTAACGCAAGAACAAAAATCTGAGAGTGAGATCATGCCAAATCTGTCAGAGCCTTGTGAGAAATATGTTCAACTGCATAGAAAACAGTACTGAGCCACACTTAGACGAGGAGGGAAATCTGCACTTTCTTACATCCTGGCCCTAGAGACCTGGGAAAGGCTAAGCCTCGTTTTCTTACTTAAATTTTCAAAGCTGCTTTTTTCTTTTTTAGACGACAGTTTTTATGTACGTTTTTTGTTCCACGGTTCGATCAACTCCGGAAAGGTAGAGGGGAGGAGCTGGACAGAACAACTAAAGCAGATGTCACAGAGCAGGGAAAGGGTAACACCGAGGTGGAGGTCACTGGACCACGCGCAGCCTCACCTCCTGGATCCTCCTGCGGGCGCGCTGCAGCACTTCCTCGTACCCCTTCTGCCGCAGCTCGCTCAGGCTCTCGTAATACTCTTCGGGGTCGTCGGTCTCCGTGAAGAGCACCTGTGAAAGGATCTTCCAGCCGCAGGTATCCAAGCTGTGGACCAAGTAAACTTGCAGCTTGCAGCAGAGCGCGTCCATCTCCTGCTCGGATAGCTCCGGGGCTCCGAACAGCACTGTCCACATGCCCGAGGGCTCCTCCGGGAAGGCGGGCAGGTAGGGCTCCAGCTCCGAGTTCACCGAGCAGAGCTGCTGGTGCACTGCCCGCAGGTCCTGGAAGGAGAAGAGCCCGGCCCAGCTGCACTCCTCCCCTGCGAGCTCCGCGTCGGGAGCGGCCGCCTCGGCTGCCTGCAGCGGCGAGGGCGGCAGGGACAGCGCGGCGGCCGCCTCGTCCTTCCCCAGCTCCAGCACTTCTATCTCTTCGGCACCTGCCGCCTCCGGGCCCCGCTGCGGCCTGCGGGCTGGGCTGCTCCTGCCGCGCAGCGGACTCTGCGGCAGCGCCTCGGCGCGGGGCTGCGAGGGGCCCCGCGGCGGGCCGGAGTCCGAGCCGCAGGCCGGGCCCCTGCGCGCCGGGGGGCTGCTGGCCTGGGGGGCGGCTCTGGCCTCGGGGCCGGCGCGGCGCTGCTCGCGGGAGCCGCTGCGCTGTCGCTGCGCCGTGCGGTTGTGGCAGGTGATGGCGAACTTGCCCTCGATCTCGTTCCAGGCCACGATGAAGACGAACTTGTGTTTCTCCCGCTCCTGGAAGGCGTGAGGCCGCACGGCGACCCAGTCGGCCTCCAGCGTTTCCTCCAGGGCGAAGGCGGACATGGCGCTGCGCGGCTTCCCACGCACAGCCCCCACCCTCCCCGCTCCCGTCCCGTCAGCCGACCCCGCCGTGCGCCGGCCCGTAACGGCTCTCCGCAGCCCCGCGCGGCGCCTCACCGCCCACCATCAGCCATCTTAGCGGCGGGGGGACGGGGAGGGAGCTGAGCGGGAAGGATGCGGTGGATCCCCACTGGAGCAGCGAGGGAGGTGGGGGATGGGGAGCGAGGACAGAGACGAACCGCCTCCGCTCGGTTCGGAGCCCGCCGCCAGGAATTCGCGCCGCCACCTCTGGCCACCGACCTGCCGCCGCGGTGGACAATGCCCGTGCCCCCGCACAGGTACTTCACACGCGTCACGTGGGGCGGGATCTGTTTACAAGCGGCGGTGGCGCTGCGGTAACTCAGCACCGGCCCCGCCCCGCGGCCTCCCGGAGGCCCGCCCCCGCCCCGAGGAACGCCTTTCCCATTGGCTGTTGTTCTGGTTTCCCCGGCGGAGGGAGATGGGCGGAGCGTGAGGCTCCGCCCCAGCCCTTCGCCGCCGGCCACACTCACGGTCTCTCGCCCGCCCTCCTCGCGCTCCCCTGGTGGGCGGGGCAGGGCTATGCCCCGCCCCTCCCCGGACGTACAATGCGGCCGGTCAGACGCCGCGCGGTGCATGCTGGGAAGGGTACGTGTCGGTCCGCAGTGGGGATGGGCTGGGCGTCGCGCCGGCATCCCGGTTGGGCGGGAGGGAGTGGGGCCAGGCGAGGCCAGGCCGGGCTGCCGCTATCTGATTTCCCTGCCCGGGGGAAGCGGGCCGTTCGGGATGAAATATGCTGCTTCTGCTGTGGCCGCACCAGGGCTCCCAGGGGCACGCTGGGGGGCAACAGTTTTCTCGCCGGGCAGCTTCTGAGGCAGGGCTAGCTCTGACTGCTGCCGCTCTGGCCTGCTGTAACTCCTTGTCAGCCTCGAGGGCACGTGGACCTCTGTGGGCCCTGCCCCCTCACCTCTAGCCTGCAGCCAGTGCTGCTTTCCAGGGCCTCTGCCCCCAAACCCCAAAGATTTTTAAGTATGGAGGTCCATCCGGACAACACATCCTCTCGCAGGGAAATGGTAACTGCAGAAGATTTGTCTCAGCTTTTCTTGTAACATGGTTTTCTTGATGGTTATGCATGCTTCAGCAGCTTGTTTTCAATTTTATGACTTAATTCTGACGAGATCGAACAAAAACACTTCAAAGATCTGCTATCAAGGGCACCTAACGGCACACCATGCAGCAGGAGTTTGCACTTGTGGTTAGGCTGCAAAATAGTGCAGCATCTGTGATGAGAATCAGAGACAAGGGTATACTCTGAAATAGCTGCCTTTGGCAATTGTGTACTTTTATAATTGAAGTTAGCAGCACTGAGACACGGCTGAGTTTTACAGTTGTGTTGTCCAGTCCTACTTAAGAATTGGCAGTGCCTGTAGTGCTCTCCAAGGTTTCCAAGTGTATTGTAGAGCACATAGTTTACAGTAAGCCAGCACAGACAACTCTCAGAAGTATGTCTGAAAAGAATGATTAATCACCTGCAGTTCCAAGGGCCAGTTTCCTGATGCCCTTTGGGATATTCCTCTCGTACAAATGAAAACAAATTATTTCTTACTATAACAATCCCAATATACTTGCATGAAAAATAAGATCAGTGGACAACATGCGTTGGTCCATCTATGTTATTGTTTTCCTGCTCCAAGTTAGAGGAAGCATTCGAGAAATAAAACATTCTTACTTGAGTTTGCCAGAGAAGCAAGAGCGAGTCACAGCTTTTGTCTAAAGTTACTGTATTGACTAACATCCTGTCCTTGGAGGCTAAAGTATTTGAGGAAAGCCTCTAGCAATCCAAACGTTCTCTGGTCATTAACAAAGCAACCTTGTATACGCAGGAGAATCAAGGTTACGTCTCAAATATCCAAAGTCACAGCTATGAGGAGGAAATTATGGCTCAGCAGGCAGAGGAAGGACCATATGTGCGTTCCAAAGCTAAGCATGATGTGTGCAGTACATCTTGGAGAGCAGCATTCTTTTCTGTTACCATAAATTTAGGCATCAGATCAAAGCACCTGTGAACTGATCTGGAAGATTTGATTATACTCCATGTGAAGTGGCCAAGCAAGCAGAGAGTACGTTGGTGGAGGAAATACAGTCTCTTTCTGTGAAGTGTTCAGAAACAGTTTTTCAGTAATGTAAGCAGCAATCCAATTTTGTCTTTAGTAATGCATGAAAGAAAAATTAAAACAATGAAGATGCAACAGTATATGTATATGTATAGCTCCAGGCTTAAGAGAATTAACATGGATTCAAAATTTCTCATCAGCCAAAGGATCAGAGACATAGTATTTCAGGTATGTTACTGTAGAGGCCGAGGTCTTTGAAGCAATATTAGCTTGGCTGTTCTCAGATAGCAGAGCGGCAAACCTGCATGATTTAAAGCAGATATTAGGTAAATGTAACATTTGGGAGCTGGCTGAAAACTAGTCTGAAAATTACTCAGCTATAATCAAGTTTCCAGTAGTCCTCGTTTCATGCAGCAGAAAACTCTGCCATCGGCTCCCAAGAGCTATTATATTTTGCCAAAATTGTACCCTTACAGAAAAACCTGCAAGGAAATAGCAATTTTTTTCATCACTAAGCAGATGTGGGTTAGGTAGCACCCATTCAGCCTGACCAGTAGTCAATTCCCGCGTTTTGAAAAGATGTCAAGTTTGTGACAACTTAGAGAACTATTGGGCAGTATCTCTGAAGAAAACCTGAGCTGTCTGGAGAGGAGGGAACTGCTGCCAAGGACATAGCACTTCAGCACACAAGGATCCTATGGCTATCATGGAAACTGCACACATGAAAGACCTAGTTAACCTCACCAACAGGGCTGTTGGAAATAGCAGTTACTCAGTCGACAAGCTGGATTATTATGTTTTGTAGAGCCAAAGCTTTTTGAGAGCCACAGGCATCCTGTCACTAGTGAGCTGAAATGTAAGGTTTGGAATTCAATTGATGTCCTATTTTTTTTGTAAGAACTGGGTCAAGCGCCAGAACTTCTAAGGCAGAGAGTACTTTGAGTCATTGCTATCCCTGAGCAGTCTCCATGCAGTGATATTTAGTAAGATTTTGAATTAGTAAGCCAGTAGGTTTGCAAACTTCCAGGAGTTATTCTGTGCTTTTTCTGCCTTGCAGTAGCATTTCCCTAAGCCTGTATCTGTTGGTTCTCAGAAATGATCTCAGTACAGGTCAGTGTTGAGAGGACAACGAAACTACAGAATCCAAATTCAAGTCAAAAGGTAGCCTGCCTAGGCAGATGCATACATATTAAATGCAGAACTCAGCTGGTGGTGAGATGAAACACTATGGAACTGCACATATGTAATTAATTGCACATGTATGGGGTGGATTAGTAATTGCTGGGTGTAAAAGGTTGGGTCATCTGTGGACTGAATAACCTGAACCATTGCAAAGTGATCTCACCCAGTGCTGCCTGAATTGTCTTCTGCATGCTGATGTTGTGAACAAGAACAGAAATACTCCTTTGTTTGTACAAACATTCCAGCACCTAGTGTGTGACTCCTATGGCACGCTGCAGACTGAACTGCAATTACACCCTTCTGCATCTGAATCTTTGAGCACTTTGGATAAACTAGCTTTAGTACAAAGCGTTTTTGAGAAAACCAGGTCTCATCTGGGAAGCCTGATTTAAAGTTTGATCAATTCCAAACGACTGCTGTGGCAAGATGATTTCTTGTCCAAATACAAGACTATTGTATTGTCAGTTAGCCAACTGCACAATTCCTTACGGTAGTTGAGATGAAGAGGGGAGATTATTCAATAGCATGCTTCAAAGTACTATAGCATCAGGAGTATTTTTAGGTGTCCTGAAATTGCTATTAAGAATTGTGCTCAACACAGCTATGCTGGACAAGCATTTTTAATAGGTTTCCGTTGATAGTATGATTCAAATTTTAATGCAGGCAAGCCAAATAGCAACATCTGTTTGTTGTTAGTGGGAGTCTTCTTTCTGGCAGAAGTTTTAAGAGTGTTTTTCAGAGTATGAATGTGTGAAGTGAGACAAGAACCTGGCTGCATGAAAACACTGTTGACTTTGTGATGGGTTAGGAGCAATTAAACATCCAGCCAAAAGCATACTTTCTAGTAATAGTTGTATCTATCTGCACTTGAAATTCTGGAAGTGCTCACCCTTAACAGCTTTGATATAAGAGATTTGGGGTAGTTTCCAAGGACAAGGAATTCCATTGTATAGCAGAACCAGTATAGCTGCAGTGCCTGTGGTATCCCATCCATTTTGTGGAGGAAAACTGTGTATTTTGGATACATATGCTGGCTCTAAACTGAAGAATTTTCTGCAGCCAAATATTATTGCAGTTGTAGAACATGTGAAGTTATTACCGTGTGGTAAGTTTACAAATGTGTGATGAACTGAACATGTAATATAATCTCTCGCTTACTGCTGAGAGGACCCTGTACTTTATATAAATCAATCTTTCCCTGAAAGAAATCATTCATAAAAGTTAGTCTTTTCCCTTTTAGCCAAAAAACTACACTGGCAAAGTTAGTTTGTCTGTTTGAGTGAAAGGCAGAATTGTTATCCCAAAAGTGGGGTCGTTTACCCAGTACATGAGATGCCAATACACACACAGAGCAGAGGTATTTTAGTCCAGTTCTGTGCAGAAGGGGGTTCTAGGGGGCATTCCCACAAAGATAGCACACCTTCCCCATAATACAGGATTGCTTTTGTAGACCAAATTATACAAAATTACTTTAAGTACCCTGTGCCTATGTGACTGGTTAACTAGTTCCTTTGCTTCCATTCAAAGTGACAGCGCTTTTTTTTTTTTATCACGTGTGCTCAGAGGGTAGGGGACATTTGTGAGTAGGGGGCTTTTCCAGCCTAGGGGAGGACATTTTAGTATGTTAATGAGGTAAGCTCATAGTTTAAACAATTAGTGCTTTCTACTATCAGTTCTACTCCTTGTGATTAATGCTCAAGGCTAACGACAGCAGTGGTTAGTGTATTTCCTTCAACTGTTCTTCTTAATCAGTCTTAACTCCTCTTCAAGGGTATCGTGTTAATAAGGCATGCACTGTTTGTACATAGTATCCTGTTTCGCAGGACATTTGGCCCATTGTCCTTGTTTAGTAGAAACTGTGATTTTCCGCTTATGTCAGAATGAACTTAATGGAGTAGAAATTATATTGGTAATACTCAAAAATCCCTCTTCAAAAGCTCAGATGATACAAAACCCTAAGTTTCCAATTTAAACTTGCCATTGTAGTGGGAAAATTCTAAATTTAACTAAAAAGAATTTTACGAAATTGCATGAAAGTTATCAGTAGTCTCTGTGGTAGATAAAAACCAGTTTGCAACAGGAGAGACAATTGGAGCAGTCCTGTCTTGCAGGCTGGATGAGTTGGGAGTGATAGTGCTTGCAGGTCTCTCTAGTGGTTTACAAAGAATTCATCAACTTGTTTGTTTACAGAAACCATATTCATACATGCTCCACCCAAGTACATGGAGATAGGGAAAATTATGCTGATGGAGGAAAGAACAATTTGTAGCTTTGAGAAATACTAAGTTTTTTATAAATACTTGATTTCTGTCTTAAGTGCAAAAATGCAGGAAATCTTTCTAATGTAAAAAAAAAATACTTTTTGTCATGCTTAATATTTCATAATTAAACAAAGATAATATTATCAAACAGTTTCCCAAAAGTCATATTTTCTTTGAGGACGAGTGAAAACCTCCAGTCTTATTGATCTATAAAGAAGATGCCTGCTTGGCTCTGAATACAATGTACTGAGCTGTGCAGCAATATCAAGACTGTAGTGGAGCACTGGAAGATACTATTCAAGGAAAGAGGAAGCAGTATGTTTAGCCATATCCACAATTCAACTTAATCAAGAACATTTGTAACTAGGAGGGGAAGCCACAAACCACAGAACAAGCATTGAGTTATAACATGAAATACCTACATGAATCTAAAAAAAGGAAATTACAGTTCCTGTGGCAGTGAATACGGTCTGCCTTCTGATTATTCAGTGGAACATATGACAAGAAAACAGTTCATATGTTTGTAAGTAGGCTTAGAGGTTCCATCCTCTCTATCCCTGATGTGCTGATGTAGAGATTGATAGCCTCACAATCTTGGTCTGTTTGCAAGATCACACCAGACCTATACTAAAATAATTTGAATGTATGGAAGAATATTTATCTGAAGAAATCTGGACGGCCTTTCAGGTGAAAAGAGTGGGTTGAAGACTACTTAGCTTTTGACCACTGTATTTGGTTTATGTGGGGTTTGGTAGCAAGGGGGCTGCAGGATGACATTTATGAGAAGATGCCAAAAGCTTCCCCTATGTTTGACAGAGCCAGCTCTAAGACGGACCCACCAATGGCCAAAGCTGAGCCAATTAGCCTCTCTGTGATAACGTACTTAAAAAAGGGTAAAAACTGCTCAACAGCAGCCGGAAGAGAGGAGCCGAAAACCATGGTGAGGCAGGTTGTCCCCCTGCAGCGCATGGAGGTCCACTCGAGCAAATATCTACCTGCAGCCGATGGAGGACCCCACACTGGAGCAGGTGGATGTGCCTGAAGGAGGCTGTGACCCTGTTGAGAGCCTGTGCTGGAGCAGGCTCCTGGCAGGACCTGTGGCCCTGTGGAGAGAGGAGCCCATGCTGGAGCAGTTTCTGAAGAACTGAAGCCTGTGGGAAGGACTCAATCCAATCTCAATCCATGAGCCTTTTGTCATATTTTCTTCCTACCTCATCCAGCTGAGGAGGGGGAGTTATAGAGTGGCTTGGTGGGCACTTGGCAGCCAAGGTTACACTTACCTTTTTAGTGTGTGACCCTTGCATCTCCCATAAACATGTGAGCTGTTGTTCCTTTGGTCTGACAGAGGGAAACTTTGAACTCTGGGTGAGTCATTCATATTTCCAGTACATTTCCAAGGCTGTCTGACCCCTGCAAGATTCTGCAGGGCTTATGTCACTGTGTTACACAGTGGCTGAGATGAGCATAACAGACTGTTGTAAGCACAGCCAATGCTGTCCTTGGGTCACAATTTGGATGGTAAAATTTCTAAAGACATTCCCTGAAAGGCTAAGAATAATGTAATGGACCTAAATTACTCAATTACATGATTAAGGGGTAAGTGTATAATTTCCAGCCAATACTCAATAAGCCTTACCTCGAATCTGATAAATTTAGCCTATTAAGGTAACAAAAACCTGCACTCAGCCAAGAAAGCATCAGGACTTGTTTGCATTGTTTGTGACTTTCAAAGCTGTCTTACCAGACAGGGAATTTGATCTCCGATCAAGACAACACCTTCAGGGAGTGACAGAAAATTTGTCTTTTGCTGTCCAATTACTTCTCATTGTTTTCTCTGTATTGCTTAAGATTCTAAGCATGATCAATTATCAAATTAAGTATCTGTGATTTCTAAAGTCACAAGAACACTGTCATAACATGTTAGAGACGTGTGCATGCCTGCAGTGGTCTTATTGGAATGATGGAGATGTGGTGGGATGGCTCCTATGACTGGAGTGTTGGAATGGAAGGATACAGGACATTTCAGAGGGATAGCCAGGGGAGAAGAGGGAGGACTGTCACCCTCTGTGTCAGTGACGATCGGGAGTGCATGGAGCTCCTCTGCCTGGGGATCGATGAAGAACTGACTGAGCACCTATGGGTCAGGATTAATGGAAGAGCAGGTAAAGGGAACATTACAGTGGAGGTCTGCTACAGGCCACCCAACCGGGAAGACTGAGTGGATGAGGCCCTCTATAGGCAGATAAGAGTAGCCTCATGTTCACAAGCCCTGGTCTTCATGGGGGACTTGAATCACCCCAATGTCTGTTGGAGGGTCAACACAGGAGGGTGTAAGCAATCCAGGACGTCTTGGAATTCGTTGTAGATAACTTCCTTCTCCGAGTGACAGAGGAGCCAATGAGGAGAGGTGCTATGCTGGACCTGGTTCTCACCAACAAGGAGGGGATGGTGAGGAATGTGACACTTAAGGGCACCCTTAGGGCAGCAAGGAGGGTGCACAGCAGCTCACTGCCCTGGTCTTCATGAGAGCAGACTTTGGCCTCTTCACAGACCTGCTTGGTAGAGTACCTTGGGATAAAAACCTGGAGGGAAGAGGGGCCCAGGAAAGTTGGATAATATCCAAGCTCAGTAGCAAGGCAAGCAAACAAAGAGGAAGTCAAGCAAGAACACCAGGAGACCTGCATAGATGAACAAGGAGCTCCAGGACAAACTCAAACACAAAAAGGAGGCCTACAGAGGGTGGAAGCAAGGACAGATGGCCTGGGGGGAATACAGAGAAATTGTCTGAGTAGCCAGGGATCAGGTTAGGAAAGCTAAAGCCCTGGTAGAATTAAATCTGGCCAGGGACGTCAAGAGCAACAACAAAAGCTTCTATAGGTATGTTGGTGAGAGAAGGAGGGCGAGGGACAATGTGGGCCTTCTCTGGAAGGAAATGGGACATCTGATTACCTGGGATATGGAGAAGGCTGAGGTACTCAACAGTTTTGCCTCAGTCCTCACTGTCCTCAAACCAAACCGCCCAAGTCACAGAAGGCAAAGGCAAGGATTGGGAGAATGAAGAACTGCCAACTGTAGGAGAAGATCAGGTTCAAGACTGTCTAAGGAACTTGCAGGTGCACAAGTCCATGAAACCTGATGAGATACATTTGCGGGTCATGAGGGAACTGGCAAATGAAGTTGCTAAGCCACTAACCATGTTTAAGAAGTCATGGCAGTCCACTGAAGTTCCCACTGACTAGTAAAGGGGAAACACAACCCACATTTTTAAAAAGAGAAAAAAGGAAGACCCAGGGAGGTACAGGCCAGTCAGTCTTACCCTGTGCCTGGCAAGATCCTGGAGCAGATCCTCCTGGAAACTATGCTAAAGCATATGGAAAATAAGGAGGTGACTGGTGACAGCCAACATGGCTTCACTAAGAGCAAATCATGCCTGACAAATTTGATGACCTTCTACAACAGGGTTACAGCATGGGTAGATAAGGGAAGAGTGACTAACATTATCTACCTGGACTTGCGCAAAACATTTGACACTGTACTGCATGACATCCTTGTCTCTAAATTGGAGAGACATAGACTTGATGGATGGACCACTCTATGGATAAGAAACTGGCTAGGTGGTGGCAGTCAAAGAGTTGGGGTCAATGGGTTGATGTCCAGTTGGAGACCAGATGAGTGGCATTCCTCAAGGGTCAGTACTGGGACCAGTGCTCTTTAACATCTTTGTAGGCAACATGGCCCGTGGGATCGAGTGCACCCTCAGCAAGTTTGCTGGCAACACCAAGCTGTGTGGTGCAGTCGACACACTGGAGGGAAGGGATGCCATCCAGAGGGACCTTGGCCAACAAGGCCAAGTGCAAGGTCCTGCACCTGGATTGGGGCAATCCCAAGCACAAATACAGCTGGGTAGAGAATGGATTAAGAACAGCCCTGACAAAAAAGGACTTGGGGGTGTCAGTTGATGAAGAGCTCAATGTGAGCTGGCAGTCTGCATTTGCAGCCCAGAAAGCCAACTGTATCCTGGACTGAATCAAAAGAAATGTGGCCAGCATGTCGAAAGAGGTGATTCTGCCCCTCTACTCTGCTCTGGTGAAACTCCACCTGCACTACTGTGTTCAGCTCGGGCCCCCAGCATAAGAAGGACATGGACCTGTTGGAGCGAGTCCAGAGGACGTCCACGAAGATGATCAGAGGGCTGGAGCAGCTCTGCTATGGGGATAGGCTGAGGGAGTTGGGGTTGTTCAGCCTAGAAGAGAAAAGTCTCTGGGGAGACCTTGTAGCAGCCTTCCAGTACCTGAAGGGAACTACAGGAAAGCTGGAGAGGGACTTTTTACAAGGCTATGTAGTGACAGGATGAGGCATAATGGTTTTAAAGTGAAAGAGGGCAGACATTGGGAAGAAATTCTTTACTGTGAGGCTGGTGAGACACTGGAGCAGGCTGCCCAGGGAAGCTGTGGCTGCCCTCTCCCTGGAAGTGTTCAAGGCCAGGTTGGATGGGGCTTCGAGCAAGCTGGTCTAGTGAGACATGTCTCTGACCATGGCAAGGGGGTTGGAATGAGATGATCTTTAAGGTCCCTTCCAATCCAAACCATTCTGTGATTCTGTGATTAGGTTTTTTTCACCATAATATTCCAATGTTTGTCATACTGCCCTCATTCATACACGTCAGCGAAGCCTATGGATACTTATTGATTTTCTTTATCATTTGCTCACTGTCTCAAGGATGCCTGGTGTGTTTTGAGTCACTTGCTAGCCTAACCACAGAAACTGGTGTATCTGCAGCCTGTATGTAATCTCCCTGCTATTTCAGCTATACTCTTCTAAATATCCAACCTGTTTATGTTAAAGCTGCCTTATATATATTTGTGTAGGATTCAGTCACAGCTCTGTCTGCAGTATACACACACTTAAAGCCTTTGAAGATAAATGTTTTAGAAAATTCAGTTTTCGTTGGCACAACAGCAACAGAGTACGCTAAGATAGAGGCAGAGTTGGGACAGAAGCTAAAATACAAGGCAGACTTATAGCAGTATTAGCAGACTTTGGAACACGAAAAGTATTAGCCTTGTCTGATGTTTACTAAGCATGGAGTATTTTCCTAGGCATTTTGAAATTCTGTCTCCTAGTAAAGTGCAAGTCAGCAAGCTAGAGTGAAGTTTAAAGCCTTACCAGCTTTTGAGCAGAAAAAACTACTGATAGAACTTGATAGTAGGGCAGATATGTGTTCCAGCATTTTGGGATCCAGTGAGATTGGAGGCAGTTCAAGACAGAGGACAGCCTGTTGGGTAAAGAAATGCATACCAGTGAGAAAGTCTTACAACAAAATCCTTCAGAGTGCTATGGGAGCACTCCACGCAATGGCACAAACTCAGCTTATGGAGTGGAAGTTCACAATAATGCTGCTGATGGTACAGGCAAGCCTTCATCCTGAGTGTTTATATTAAAGCATGTCAGGTTGAGACCCCTGTGTCTGGAGACCTGAGGTGTCCTCCTCTACACATCAGTAGAAGGCCTGACATTTAGCTTCACTCAAGAAAGAAGTTCTTTTCCTGATTAAACTGTTCTGGAGAAATACTGGATAGCATCAGCTCCTGTCTGTAGACATAGCTACACCTGAAGGTGCTACATACTTGAGTCTGATCCAGTTACTCAGTACAGGAGAAACAGATGGTATCTTCATCTGGTTACATCTTCAGCTGAATCACCATGTGATCCCACTGCGAGCACCAAGGAAGGGAAACAGGCCTTGTAAAAAGAACCAAAATCTTCTGTTGAGGGACCTTCATGCTTCCCAGTGGATGGATAAAATACATCCTTAAGTATAGATGGTCAGATTTTGAAGAGTAGCAAAATCCAAGAGAGATCACGTGGAGCTATAATTTTTAGTTTAAATGAGTGATGAAGGGAAGATGAGTTTTGTTTCTTTTTTAATACCACTGGGCATTCCTGTTTGGCAAGCCTCTTAGTAGACATGCTGCAGTGAAGCAGCAAAGTTCAAGGATGTGGGATGGGAGAGGGCGTAGTGTTAGAAATAATACATGTTTCTGTATCCAAATACTGTTCAGCATTTGTAGAAAGTGATTGTTCCTCTGATTCTTTATTACTGTCATGTGATTACTGATGAATAGCTGGGCTGAAAGAAAATAAGGCTTGTAAAAAGGAAGAACAGCTTTTATTTTTAGAAATAAATATTTTTCCTCTCAAGCAGTATCTCAGCCTCTTAGCACAAAAATTCACCTTCTCATTGCAGGCCCTTCAGAAGAGAAACAACGTCCATAACATTATTTTATAAAGTTGTTTGTAGGCAGAAATGAAACATGGCCTTTTTTATTGAAATTAAAAGGTTACCTGTGTCAGATTTTATGCTACTATTCACTAGCTCATTTAATGAGTTACTGTTTTCAGTTCTAACATTTATGCCTCAGGCAAACATTTTATTCTATGAGCAATAGAATCTTCAAAACTATTTTCTTACAGATTTATGTTCTATATCCTCAATTCAGTGTCCTAACTCACACTGCACCCCCCTCAAGACACCATTTATGTGAGTAAGCATCAGTATGTGCTATGACTCACCTAAAGCTATGTTAATACAGGTATGTGTGTCTTAATTGGTCAGTCAGCTGATACAGATCATAAGCTGTGTGTATATATGTATGTTAATGGCAGGATTTTTTTTAAACTTGTAAAAAATGCATTTATCCATTGACACTTCACCAGTTGAATCAGATGACCTCTTGAGGTCTCATCCAATCTGAAACATTTTGTGATTCAACATTGTTAAAGTTAATTTACCTTTGAATACTTCAGCAGTTGGACTCATCCAACCTGAATTATTTTGTAATTCATTGCAAAAACTGGCCAGCAGATTCAAATATTAGTAGGTGTGGAGTGGCAGGGTGTCCTGGTTTGACTAAAACAGAACAAATTTTTCCTTTCAGTGATTTTACTTTTCAGTTGAGTCTCTTCTAAGACTGCACTTTCTGAAGGTAACAACGTGTTTTTCAGACAGTGTCTGCTCCTAGAAGTGGTGACGCTCAATGTGTATAGTTAGTACTGAGCTCACAGTACGATGGTGCCAAATTCCTTCTGTATCACATTGGGCCCCTGTTAGTGTAAGGGTGCAAAAGGGTGACACCTGCAGAGAGGAGTGGACAGCACAGGTGACCCAAACTGACCAATGCAGTATTCCATCCCATACATATCAAGTTCAGCATAAAGCTGAAGGATCACACGAGCAAGCTCTTCTTTATGGCCAGCATTCTGGGAGAACTCTGTCTATTCTTTTGTCTCCTGATCCGTGAGTTCCTGAATCCATTTCCTATCTGCCACTGAGTCCAGGAGTCCAGCCTGGGATCTTCCCAGAGGTGCTCTGCAGCACCAGTGGTGATGTGAGTATCATAGGGGTCAGCACACGATTGGGATAGAAGCTCAATCGTTTTGTATACATTTGTATATATTTCATTATTATTTCTTCTAATTTTATTTTATTTTTATTGTTATTGTTTCATTAAAGCTGTTTTAGGGGGATTTTTTCCAACCCATAAGTCTCTCCCTTTTCTTCTTTCCCTTCCCTTGTCCAGGAAGGGAGAGAAGTTTATAGAGAGCATCTATCATCTGTTTAGTGGCTGGCCCAGCCCCAAAACTTGACACAAGGACATGGACTGATGGGTGGCGATTGTGTAAGCATTGTTTTTTCAGAAGATCAGGCTAGCATAGCATACCCAGCAGTGGGCTCTGGGGCTGGCACTTCAGTGTTGCTAGCTCAGCCTCTGCTTCTTGTATTACCAAGGTTTACTTTCAGCATCTGTTCAACGAATTTGCTCCATACCTGACATTACTGAATTGAAACCTAATGATTCTATATGCTATTATCATACATTTTAACAAACACTTATTTGGTTTAAGCATAATATAGCATACGTAAGACAAACCAATTTTTATTATGGTATCATGTATTTGCTTTAAGGCTGTGATCATGTTTTCTTTTGCAGAGGAGCTGGTCATCCATAGGAATAGTTTTTATTAATGATTTCTTATGTGCTTGTCATTAATTACCAGCTGACACCTTTGCCAGCCAGTCTTTATTCCTAGAATTGCATCATATGACAAACACATCTTAACATGCTGTGCTGCTGATGCAAGATCTAAAGAATTCTGAGTTGTTATTCAAGTTCCTGTTGGTAATTTCTTGGCATCATACAGCGGCAAATCCTTTCTGTTTAATTGTATCAAAGCTATATTCTGTGTGTTTACTCCTTTTGGAGATACTCCATTTGTCACAACCATAGTTATAAAAAATAGAAGACTAACAATATTTAAAATAAGGGAAAGATGTCTCTTAATAGATAAATATGGTTGAGGGGAAAACATGCTCTTCTTTAAATATTCTTAATGGATCCTACCAGTAGCTGTTAAATTCTACTCTTTTTCCTTCACACTGTTTACAGGATTCTTTTTGGTAGCATAAGGTTTGTTTTCTTGATGATTATGTATATTTTCTATTCATTGAACACTGAAGGATAGCTGTTTCTTTTGCTTGATAATTCGTTGTTTGTTTACCAACATAGAAAACTCATTTATGCATTAATCAGCCTGTTTCTGCTTGTTTAAAATATCACTGGTTCTTCTGTAATTAACAACTGCATTCTTTTTAGTGGCTTCCTCTTCTCTATAAGACTTGACAGACTTTAACCTATTCTGTCTTTTGATAATTTTCAGCCAAAATTTTGAATATGTCTGCTGACAGAAACAGACATTTTGAAGACCTTTACCTGTTGCAACTAATTCAAGTCAGCTGCAATGTATTCTGATTTTATTGGGTATGTCAGAGGAGTTCAACGTCTTGAGTCAAAATTTTCTGTCGCCTCATCTCCTGTTTACCTCTGCTGCAGAGAAATACTGATAATTTCCCTCTGGGAATGGATATTTCACTGGTGACCTCGTTAATAACAGAAGACTCCTCATCTAGTGCCTTTGTTTAGCATCCCTTCTTTTTTGTTTCACAAATTGCGTTTGGAATTTTCCTGAGGATTCTGAGTGGTACCAAATGTATTCTATATGACAATGAAAATTATTTTTTACTGCAGGACCCTATTTTTAATTTGTAGAACTGCAAAAGCTTCAATGCCATTTCAGTCATCACAAGTATAACTTCAATGTAGTTTATTTGTAATTCCTTATTACAGCTATCTGAATGTGAGTCTCCACAGTCCCCCAAAGCTGCATTGTTATTACACTAATATTTTATATATACATGTGTGCTTAACTTCACTACCCTGAATTGTCTTACTGACTTGAAAGGAACATCTTCAATTCCAAGCAGTGTGGCAAATATTTTATGTAAGCTATTTCTCTTGACGTGTTTGCAGTCAGAGCAGGCACTAAGAAGCAGAGGGAAGGATCTGGGGAAAGGCTGGTGTAAAAAGGGCAACCTGCAATGGGGCCATAACTGGTGACAACATACTGCTTTTGTTAATTCAGTGTAATTAGACCACAGCTTTTAAGTGGACACTTGTACAGAACTCAGGTTAGGCTTACCTGGCTTAAGTGGAGTCAGATATTGCTACTTTTGTTACAGAATCAGGAACTATGTCTAGGAAGGACCTCAACAAAAAGTCTATTCTTCCAGAACAGAGTCCACTGCAGGTAACCCATTCCTGCCAGATGTCCCTGCTGTCTCTTTTCTGGTGTGTCCAACAACAAAGATTGTTGTTGTTAGGCAAACTATTACACTGCCACGTTTTGTGATGTGAAGATGTTTCCTTGAGTCTAACCTTCTGCTGTTTCAATACTGGGTGAAGTCATTTGGCTCTATATTGGCTAGAATCTGTGATGCTAGCAAGGAGTAATAAATCAGGAGAGAATGAATGCCTGGGAGCCTGGCATGCGTAGGGAGTCTTTCCAAGGAAAGTGGCTACACAGAAGACAGTGTGGAGTGATGCTGTGGGAAGAAACAGAGATGCTGCAGTGGCTGCTGAGGCCAGAAGGGCGGGGTAAGATGTAATGGGGTAACAAATTATTCCATAGTAAGCCAGAATCTTGAAAGCAAGAATATGAATGATCTGAACCATAAAAGGGCACTCAGGCTTCATATCATCATCATCATCATAACTGTGTTTTCTCAGGTTTCTGTGGCCAAAAGTAAAGAGTTTCAGCATAAAGGATTGCCTTTCACTTCAGTAAAGGATATCAGGGTAAGACCAGCTTTTCCCTGGGGAGAGCGGAGATGGTTGGGGGCTCCTAAGTCAGTGAGGATGGGAGGCAAGAATGGCAGCTAAGTAGTTAGAAGAACACTGGGAAGAAGAAAGTAATGAAGAAACAATGACACAGTGTTTATAGAGTCATCTGTGGGGGATGGAGAGACTATAGTGGCATCCTATATTAATTAGATGCTTTAAGCCTGTTTTACTGGAACAAATGAGTCAGGAGGGTCAAAGGTATTTGTTTATATGACCCGCTGTACAATACTGAATAGTTAAAGTCAGGGACACCCAAATGTCCTTCAACAGACATCCACATCTTAAAAAAAAATCCAGAAGTTTAAACCTTTATTAGCCACAAAGAAAAGCAAAAAGCAGGGAAAGCAGTTGAAGGAGATTTTAACCACATCTCTTACTTCCTTTCTCTGTAGCTGCAGTAGTGGTTGTTGGTTTGATTTTGTACCTTACTATAAGGAAAATGGTTGTATTCAGCAGCCTTTTAGATAGTGTTAAAGACGGTAATAACTGTGGGGTTTTTGGACAAAGAGGAAATTAAGATGATGAGCCAGAGCTGCTGTTGTTATTGTTGTGGTAAAAATCTGAACCTGTCCTCTAAATGATAAATTAATACAAACACACACAAAAGGGGAAAGAAAAAAAAAAAATCCAAGTTCGAAAATGCACCTTCTGTTTCTGCTCCTGACTTTAATTTACAGCATTGTTGCTAGAGGAGACTGACCATAGCACATTCTGACTCCAAGATTTGGCTTTTACTAGCATTGAGCTGTTGAAAGGCATTGTTTTAGTCTTGCATCAGTGCTGCCAAAAAGAGCAGTCTAGCTGGCTAACACATAAGCTGAAGGCATAGGAAGAGGAGCAGAAAGAAGATCTTGGGGAAGAAAATGGGCACAAGTGAAAAGAAGTGAAGGCAGGAATGCAAGTTGTCACCCAGCAGCTGCATTTCCTGAAGCTGAAGGAAGAGGCAGTATCATGCATGCAGCCGTCTAGACACTGCTTTAGTCAGGGTGTTTCTTAGGACTGAGGAAAGGAGACCCAAAGGGAATCACGGAATTGTCAGAGTTGGAAGGGACCTCCAGAGATCATCTAGTCCAACTCCCCTGCTTTAAAGCAGGATCCCCTAGAGCACATCACTCAGGACTGCATCCAGGCAAGTCTTGAAAATCTCCAGAGAAAGAGACTCCACAGTGTCTCTGGGCAGCCTGTTCCAGTGCTCTGGCACCCTCACCGAAAAGAAGTTTTTTCTCATATTTAAATGGAACCTCCTATGTTCCAGCTTGTGCCCGTTACCCCTAGTCCTGTCACTGGGAACCATGGAAAAGAGTCTGGCTCCATCCTCCCTCAACCCACCCTTTAGGTATTTGTAAACATGAATTAAATCACCCCTCAGCCTTCTCTTCTCCAGGCTAAAGAATCCCAGCTCTCTCAGCCTTTCCTCATAGGGGAGACGCTCCAATCCCCCAGTCATTCTTGTTGCCCTCTGCTGGACTCTCTCCAGTAGTTCCCTGTCTCTCTTCAACTGGGGAGCCCAGAACTGGACACAGTATTCCAGTTGTGGCCTCACCAGGGCAGAGTAGAGGGGGAGAATGACCTCCCTTGACCTACTGGCCACACACTGCCCTGTGTAGCCCAGGGCGGTATTTGCTTTCTTGGCAGCAAGGGCACATTGCCAGCTCATGGATAATTTACTGTCTACCAGGACTCCCAGATCTTTCTCCTCGGAACTGCTTTCCAGGAGGTCCCCCCCTAACCTATCCTGGTGCCTGGCATTCTTCTTCCCCAGGTGCAGCACCCTACACTTGCCCTTATTGAACCTCATGAGGTTCTTCTCTGCCCAGCTCTCCAGCCTGTCCAGGTCACGCTGGATGGCAGCACAGCCCCCTGGAGTGTCAGCCACCCGTCCCCAGCATGGTATCATCTGCAAACTTGCTGAGGATACACTCTGTCCCCTCGTCCAGGTCATTGATGAATATGTTGAACAAGACTGGACTGAGTATTGACCCCTGGGGGACACCACTGGTTACAGGCCTCCAACTCGACTCTGCTCCATTGATCACACAGAATCACAGAATCACAGAATGTTAGGGATTGGAAGGGACCTCAAAAGATCATCTAGTCCAATCCCCCTGCCACAGCAGGAACACCTAGGTCAGGTCACACAGGAACATGTCCAGGCGGGTTTTGAATGTCTCCAGAGAAGGAGACTCCACAACCTCTCTGGGCAGCCTGTGCCAGTGTTCTGTTACCCTCACTTTGAAGAAGTTCTTCCTCACATTTATGTGGAACCTCCTATGTTCCAGCTTGCACCCATTGCCCCTTGTCCTATCATTGGATGTCACTGAGAGGAGCCTGGCTCCATCCTCATGACACTCACCCTTGACATATTTATAAACATTAATGAGGTCACCCCTCAGTCTCCTCTTCTCCAAGCTAAAGAGACCCAGCTCCCTCAGTCTTTCCTCATAAAGGAGATGTTAAACTCCCTTCATCATCTTTGTGGCTCTGCGCTGGACTCTCTCAAGCAGTTCCCTGTCCTTCTTGAACTGGGGGGCCCAGAACTGGACACAATACTCCAGATACACCAAGGCAGAATAGAGGGGAAGGAGAACCTCTCTTGACCTACTAACCACCCCCTTTCTAATGCGCCCCAGGATGCCATTGGCCTTCTTGGCCACAAGGGCACATTGCTGGCTCATGGTCATCCTGCTGTCCACCAGGACCCCCAGGTCCCTTTCCCCTACGCTGCTCTCCAGCAGGTCAACCCCCAACCTGTACTGGTACATGGGGTTGTTCTTCCCCAGATGCAAAACTCTACACTTGCCCTTGTTGAATTTCATTAAGTTTCTCCCCGCCCAACTCTCCAGCCTATCAAGGTCTCATTGAATGGCAGCACAACCCTCTGGTGTGTCAGCCACTCCTCCTAGTTTGGTGTCATCAGCAAACTTGCTGAGGATACATTCTGTACCCTCATCCAAGTCATTGATGAAGATATTAAACAACACCAGTCCCAGTACCGACCCCTGAGGGACTCCACTAGTCACAGGCCTCCAACTAGACTCTGTCCCATTGATCACAACTCTCTGGCTTCTTTCCTTCAGCCAGTTCATAATCCACCTCACTACCTGATCACCAAACCCATACTTTATCAGCTTATCTACGAGGATGCTGTGGGAGACAGTGTCAAATGCTTTACTGAAATCAAGATAAACCACATCTACCGCTCTACCATCATCTATCCACCTAGTTATTTCCTCATAGAAGGCAATAAAGTTGGTCAAACATGACTTACCCTTGGTAAACCCATGTTGACTGCTCTTAATGACCCCCTCATCCTTGATGTGCCTAGAGATAGTGCCAAGAACAAGCTGTTCCATCACATTTCCAGGGATGGAGGTGAGGCTGACCGGTCTATAGTTACCCGGGTCCTCCTTCTTGCCCTTCTTATAGATTGGAGTGACATTTGCTATCCTCCAGTTCTCAGGCACCTCTCCTGTTGTCCATGACTTACCGAAGATGATGGAGAGTGGCCTAGCAATGACCTCTGCCAGCTCCCTCAGCACCCTTGGGTGCATTCCATCTGGTCCCATCGATTTATGGATATCCAGATTGCTCAACTGATCCCTAACCCAATCCTCATCTACCGAGGCAAACTCCTCCTTTATCCTGACTTCTGGGGCTACAGGGATCAGGGGCTCCTGGGAAAGCCTGCAGGAGTAAAGACAGAGGCAAAGAAGGCATTCAGCACCTCTGCCTTCTTTATATCCTCTGTCTCTAGGGCACCCACCTCATTCATCAGTGGGCCTATATTGCCTCTAGTGTTAGTTTTACTAGCTCTGTATTTGAAAAAGCCCTTTCTATTATCCTTGACCTGGCTTGCAAGGTTAAGTTCCAAGGAGGCCTTAGCTTTCATAATTGCCTTTCTGCATCCTCTGACAACTGTCCTATATTCCTCCCAAGTGACTAGCCCCTCTTTCCATGATCCATAAATTCTTTTTTTCCACCTGAGTTTGCCCAGCAGTTCCTTGTTTAACCATGCTGGTCTCCTAGCTCCCTTACTTGATTTCATACCCATTGGGACGCTCTGATCCTGAGCTTGCAAGAAGTGGTCCTTGAATGCTGACCAACTATCTTGAGCCCCTTTACCATCTAGCACCCTGTCGCATGGGACTTCCCTTAACAATTGATTGAGGAGGCTAAAGTTGGCCCTGCGGAAGTCCAGGGTTCTGGTCTTGCTAGGTACTCTATTCCTCCCACACAGGATCCTAAACTCCCTCTGTGATCTGTCACACAGCCAGCTCTAGATCCACCTCACTGTCCCCTTGTCTAACCCACATTTCCTGAGTTTGCTAATGAAGATGTTATGGGAGACAGTGTCAAAAGCCTTGCTGAAGTCAAGGTAAATGACATCTGCTGCTCTCCCCTCATCCAGCCCACCGGTTATGACATCATAGAAGGCTATCAGATTGGTCAAGCATGATTTACCCTTGGTAAATCCATGATGACCACTCCCAGTAACTTTCTGTTCTTCAACATGTTTGGGGATGACCTCCAGAACGAGTCGTTCCATCACCTTCCCAGGGATGGAGGTGAGGCTAACTGGCCTTTAGTTCCCTGGGTGCTCCTTCTTGTTCTTTTTTTTAGACTCGAGTGATGTTGGCCTTCCTCCAGTCTTCAGGCAGCTCTCCTGTTCTCCATGACCTTTCAAAGATGATGGCGAGTGGCCCAGCAATAACATCTGCCAGCTCTCTCAGCACTCGCGGGTGCATCCTGTTAGGGCCCATGATGAGGGTACAGAATGTATCCTCAGCAAGTTTGCTGATGACACCAAACTAGGAGGAATGGCTGACACACCAGAGGGTTGTGCTGCCATTCAACGAGACCTTGATAGGCTGGAGAGTTGGGCGGGAAAAAACTTAATGAAATTCAACAAGGGCAAGTGTAGAGTTTTGCATCTGGGGAAGAACAACCCCATGTACCAGTACAGGTTGGGAGCTGACCTGCTGGAGAGCAGTGTAGGGGAAAGGGACCTGGGGGTCCTGGTGGACAGCAGGATGACCATGAGCCAGCAATGTGCCCTTGTGGCCAAGAAGGCCAATGGCATCCTGGGGTGTATTAGAAAGGGAGTGGTTAGTAGGTCGAGAGAGGTTCTCCTTCCCCTCTATTCTGCCTTGGTGAGGCCACATCTGGAGTATTGTGTCCAGTTCTGGGCCCCCCAGTTCAAGAAGGACAGGGAACTGCTTGAGAGAGTCCAGCGTAGAGCCACAAAGATGATTAAGGGAGTGGAACATCTCCCTTATGAGGAAAGGCTGAGGGAGCTGGGTCTCTTTAGCTTGGAGAAGAGGAGACTGAGGGGGGACCTCATTAATGTTTATAAATATGTCAAGGGTGAGTGTCATGAGGATGGAGCCAGGCTCTTCTCAGTGACATCCAATGATAGGACAAGGGGCAATGGGTGTAAGCTGGAACATAGGAGGTTCCACATAAATGTGAGGAAGAGTTTCTTCACAGTGAGGGTAACAGAACACTGGAACAGGCTGCCCAGAGAGGTTGTGGAGTCTCCTTCTCTGGAGACATTCAAAACCCGCCTGGACACGTTCCTGTGTGACCTTATTTAGGTATTCCTGCTCTGGCAGGGGGATTGGACTAGATGATCTTTTGAGGTCCCTTCCAATCCCTAACATTCTGTGATTCTGTGATTCTGTGATTCTGTGATGTATGGATGTCGAGTTTGGCCAAGTGGTCTCTAACGCGGTCCTCCTCTATCGAGGGAAAATCTTCTCTCCAGACCTTCCCTCTTGCCTCCAGGATCTGGGGTTCACAAGGGACCACTTTAGTAGTGAAGACTGAGGCAAAGAAGGTATTCACTCTGCCTTTTCTGTGTCTTCCACCACCAGGGCACCTGTCCTGTTCATCAGTAGGCCAACATTTTCCCTAGTCTTACTTTTTTCCATTGAGATACTGAACCTCTTCTTAATATCTTTAACTGTAGTGGCCAAATTGAGTTCCGCTGGTGTTTGGCCCTTCTGATTTTCCCTCTGCATAGCTTCACTACATTTTAGTGTTCCTCATAAGTTGCCAGCCCCCTTTTCCAAGGGCCATGGACATTCCTTTTGTTCCTGAGGTCCAGCCAAAGCTCTCTATTTAGCCAGGCTGGTCTTCTTCCCAGCTGGCTCATTTTTCGGGACCTGGGGGTGGCCTTCTGTGCTTTTAAGAGTTGCTCCTTGAAGTATGCCCATCCATCCTGGACATATTTGACCTTCAGGACTGCCTCCCAAGGGACACTCTCAACCATGCTCCCAAACAGACCAAAGTCTGCCCTTTGGAAGTCCAGGATGGCAGTTCTGTTGGCTCCCCACCTTGTTTCTCCAAGAATTGAAAACTATCATTTCATGGTCACTCTTCCCAAGATGACCTCCAACCTTTACATCCCTCACAAGACCTTCTCTGTTAACAAGTAGCAGGTCCAGTAGGGCACTGTCCCTAGTTGGCTCCCTTACCAGCTGTGTTAGAAAGTTGTCTTCCACACACTCTATGAACCTCCGGGACTGTTCTCTCTCTGCTATGTTATATTTCCAGCAGACATCTGGGAAGTTGTAGTCCCCCACAAGAACAAGGGCAAGCGATCGTGAGATCTCTGCCAGCTGCTCATAGAATATTTCATCAGTCTCTCCATCCTGGTTGGGGGGTCTATAACAGACTCCAACCAAGATGTCTGCTTTATTGGCCTTCCCCTTGAGTCTTACCCATAAACACTCCACGCTGTCATTCACATTTTTAAGTTCAAGGCATTCAATTCCATCTTTAACACAGAGGGCCACCCCACTACTTCTCCTTCCTTGCCTATCCCTTCTGAAAAGTTGGTAGCCACCAATCACAGCACTCCTGTTATGCAAGTCCTCCCACCACATTTCTGTGATGGCAACTATATCATAGTTTTCCTGCTGCACCATCACCTCCAGCTCCTCCAGTTTGTTGCCCATGCTGTGTGCATTTGTGTAGATGCACTTCAGCTGGGCTAATTGTCCCACCCCTTTTTGTGGGGGACAAGCCCTAATTCCCACCTGAACATGCTCAGACCCTTCTGTAGCTTCCAGCCTATCACTACCCCTCATGTCTCTGCTACTAGACCATCACCATCCCCCACCTTCACTGAGACAACATATTACAAGAGCTTGCTAGAACTGTTACCCACAAGCACTGGCATGCTGCTCCTAGGCATCACTTCATTAATTCTGGTTCCATCCCTGTCCCCCTTCAAACCTAGTTTAAAGCCCTAGCAATGAGCCCTGCTAGCTCTTGTCCTACGATCCTTCTCCCCCTTTGCGTTAGGCTTCCCCCACCTTTTGCCAGCATGCCTGGTGTCCTGAAGATCAATCCATGATCAAAGAAACCAAAGTCCTGCTGGCTGCACCAGTCTCAGAGCCTGGAGTTATCTGCTGGCTCTCGCTGTTTACCCCCTCATCAATCCCTGCAACTGGTGGGATGGACGAGAACACCACCTGTGGTCCTGATCCCTTAACCAGCTGTCCCAGGGCCCTGAAGTCTCTCTTCATTGCCCTTAGACTCCTGGTGGCTACCTCATCACTGCCTACTTGAAATATCAGTAATGGGTAGTAATCTGAGGGCTGAACCAGGGTAGGGAGTTTTCTCCGTATATCCTTAATTCTGGCCTCAGGGAGGCCACTGACTTCCCTAAGAAGTGGGTCTGGCCTGCATACAGGGCCTTCCTCTCCCTTTAGAAGCGAGTCACCTATGACTAGGACCCACCTTTTTTTCTTAACCGAGGTGATTTGGATGTGAGGCACGGTCTGACTTGGCCTCAGTGGCACCTCCAAGTTTGGCAAACCATCACCCTTGTCCCTGGCTGGTTCCCCCTGCAGAGCATCATATCTATTTTGCAAGGTCACCTGGGGAGGTAGGACAGTTACCCTAGGGACACGTTTCCCACACCGCTTGCGCCGTGCAGGAACTTGTCGCCATTGCTCACTGTCCTGTGAGCCATCACGCTCGGCCAGGCGGAGAGGGGACAGGGAGCGCTCTGCATCATGAGCCCCGCCTGACTGCTGGGCCTGGCTCAGGGGGGCTGAGTCGTGACACCAGCTGTCTGTCCCCCTCTCACAGTCCCTGATACTCCTCAGCCTCTCCACTTCCTCCTTCAGCTCTGCCACCATGCCCAGCAGATCACTGATCTGCTCGCACCTCACACAGCCAGTCTCTGCTGTTCTCCGACAGGCTCAGGCACTCCCTGCAGCCGCAGACCTGGACCTCCACGTGTCTGTAAGGGACCTCCGTCTGGGTTGCCACAGTCCTCCTGGCAGCAGCTTTTGCCCGAGTGGAAACCATAGTTGCCAGACAATCTCTTCATGGTCCTTGGATGGGTACCTCGACATCTTTCTAGCTTTAATTTTTTCTGACTTACGTAGATAATTCTGCTTTACAGCCTGCTATCTCTGCTCAACACTGATGTTTCCTGGCTGTCTTTTCCCTGTGTGAGCTTCTGTCAGGGCACGTGCCTTTGAATATCAGATAATCTGAGCTGTTGTTCCTATTACAGTTTGAGAGCCATGCATAACTCTTCAAATACCATGATTTACCATGCCCGCTGACTTGTGTTTTCTTTAAAAAACATTCCACTTTTATTCAAGCTGGAATGGATACAGAGTAAACATCAGCTAGCCTTCATGAACCATTTTTTTCCTTTCCTTTGGAGGCAAAGCTAATTTTATAAGACAATTGTAGAAAGGTTTGGGTTGGAAGAGACCTCTAAAGATCTAGTTCAACCCCCCCTGCCATGGCAGAGACATCTTTCACTAGATCAGGTTGTTCAAAGCCCTGTTCAACTTGACTTTGAACTCTTCCAATGGTGAGCCATCCACAACTTCTTTGGGAAACCTGTTCCTGTGTCTCACCATCCTCATTGTAAAAAATGTCATGAAAGTTTATATCATGTTTATTTTGCTACATCTCTTCTAGGACCACAGGACCTCTCTACCGTTCTCTGTTCCTGGTGTTAGAACAGTTGCTCTGGCTGGGCTTCTGCATGGGAGCCCAAGCCCTGTGTTTCTGTTTAGACAGCAGCCAATGTTCTCTTAACCTACATTTAATATTTCCCATCCTACAGTCTACTTAGTAGTTCCCATCTTTACCACACTATTTCAGATTAACTGCTTATCTTCTTCATATTGACTGAGCTGGACTTTTGTACTTTGGACAACTTGGAACATGAGTTTCCACCAGTCAGCCCATGGCCTTCGTGGGAGACCAAGCCCTTTCACTCCCTTGGGCTTGTAGGCAAAACCAGCTGTTTTTGTATTACAAGATATGAAGAAAACCAAATACTTTTTTGGATTTTGTTCAATTTTCTTCTTCACTTTGATTGGAAATAAAAACTGTTTCAGTGAATTAGGTAGAAATGCAAAGAAATTTGGTGTTTTTTTTCTTTTCCTTCTCAAAGGTCAGAAGAAAACATTTTTATTTCATTACGAAAATGAAGTTTTGAAAATTCTTTAAATAATATAAACATGTTCCTTGTGAAATATTGAGATGTTTCAAATTTATTTTGCTGGAATACTGTGGCTTGTAAAGGGCAAAGAAGCAGTGGAAGCTATTGTGCTTTTGACCTACAAGACTAAAGGGTTTTTGGGCCCAGAAGGAATTAATTGGTGCCTGAATAAGCACTAAGGACTGTTGTATAATTAGATCTTCTACTGCCCTGAAAGAAGCAGTTCTCCAATTTAGCCACATGAATACATTTTACCACATATGAACTCAGAAAATGAGAGGAGCTGCAGCCTGGAGGGAAATGGAAGGTGCATCTGTAGAGGGGCAGGAAACTGCTGGGTGGGAATCTGCAGTGGTGAGTTTGTTGGGAGATAGGCTGATTGCTCAGAAGGGTACTCTAAGTAATTTTAATGGACTGTAACCGAAGATGCAGCAAGTCAAGAAGAAGGAAGGTTGAAAAAAGGTAGGATATGCTATGATGCAAATGAATTTTCATAATAATGCATCTCTACACTTGTGAAACACTGAGATCCTTGGGGAGGACACAGTGAGTGTGAAAAAGAAGTGAAACAGAAAAGCTTTCAAAGCATTGGAGCAAGAGGTAAGCAGTTTGTGTCACTCTTTCCTCCTGTTCTACTTTCCCTGCCTTTGTTTTCTTCCTAATTTGGTTGTTGTTTTCCTCTTTCCTGTCTAATTCCATCACTTGTATTCTTGTTGCTTGGCCTTCTTTGGGTGCCCCATTTAAAATCTAACTACATTTTTGCATTAAAAAAGGGATTATCTCTACTGCATTTTCCTTAGACAATGTAATTTGACTTAAAATGGTTTTGGTGTATGACAAAATTGAATTGAAATTTTGACCCTATAGTATTAAAGTTCCAAGTTGTTTTGTGCCTTGCTTACATGTGTATACATTATAGATATAAATATATTTTATTTTTTTATCTTCTTCCTTCCAAAAATAGCTAAACCTTAAATCAGTGCAATGATCTTTGTGCCTTCATCTTTGACCAGCTCGTCTCTGCATACTTTTTACTTCAATTTTCTTTCATTTTGCAATTGGCATCCAGTTGCAGAGGTTATTTCTGATTTCTAGCCACAGCTCCCAGTTCCTGTGAGACATTTTGTAGCCTTTTGATTACAGTATAGATTCATCTCTATGAAAGTGGCATCATTTACAGCCCCTTGCAAGCTCTTGCAGTAACACAAGGTTGGAACATAATATTCTGAGTATATTCCAGTGTTCAGCAGGTACATTGGTTTGTACCTCAACCAAAGTAGTGTCTGGAGCAGAGCAGATACCCTGAAATACAATGTAATATATGAGTCTGGTTAAATCACTGCATTGTTTCTTCTTTTTAACTTTTTGTTTGTTTGTTTTTTGTTAAAGGAAATCAAGCAAATTGTGTAATTAATTTGTAATATATATGCAGTGTATTTTCTTTTCCAATATAGTAATTTCAGTCAGTAACAACTTCTACTGTCCTCACTAATGCTGTCAGTATATGCATTCTGTTTGCTTCCTGATAGACAGGTGAGACCAAGACAGCGATCTGCATTCTGGAGGTAGCAGTTAGGCGGCCAGAGAAGGCACTAAGGGCGCCCATTTGCATCAAAACTGAATTCCAACCTAGTCTGATTTTTTTTTTTTAGTCAACGGTTTTATAAAAGCATAAAATACAGACATAGCATTGTGCAACTTTTATAAATCAAGTAGTTCCTTGTTTCAATTTCAAAAGCACGCACTCAATCCTGAAAAATTAAACTAGTTGCGGATACATTCCAGATAATCTTATTTTAGATTTTAGTTCCAGTTCCTGTACAGCTTCCCAAATTTTCCACCTTAATATTGTTTCTCCATTTTGGCATGAATAGTCATCAGTTTGGAAGGAATCGCAGGGTATTTCCAGTAAAAGAAGAAAATGAAGATGCAGCTAGGTATTTTATAATGCAGACCAGGGCTTTTAGAGAGGCTGGGCATATTTCTTTGAGTATATTTGAACTCAAGTAATAGAAGCAAGTTTCTCTGTTCTCAGTTCCAAGCCTTTTTCAACACAGCCAGGCTAAAAACTGCTTTAGTTTTGTTCATGGCCCTGTTTCTGCTGCTGTTTCACTGGTTGTGTCTTGATTTTTTTGCTGGCTTGTTTATCTGCATCTGCAGAGCTTCTCTTCACTGCTCTGTTTGTGAAAAAACAAGTATGCATATGAGTGCTTCTTTCTCTCTCTTTCTCTCTCTCTCTCTCTCACACACACACACACACACACACACTGTTCTTTATTCAAATCAATCCCATACATATATGCTATTTCCCACACTTTGGGAGAACCCATGGGACCCTACAGCTCAGCACAGCTTAGTCCTTGTGTGACTGATTTGCTGCAATTTTAGCCATTGCAGAACAAAGAGGTCCTTCTAAATTGTTTCCTGAAATAGGCTGCGTGGAGGATAATTATCATGCCAGCAACTTCAGCGTAGTGCTGCAATCGCCCACAAATCAGAGTCTCATTCGCTGGGAACTTAGCTGATGGAGAACTACAGAATATTCTTTATGGCTCTACCATAGAAAACTGAGTAAAACACAGGCATTCAGTTCTACTTCTGGAATAGCTCTTCAGTGAGCACGGGGTTGTCTAAATGCCACAAATTTTAATGACATTTTTTAGTAAAAATTTCAGGTCAACTTTTCTAGGTTTTATTTTCCCATTGGGTGTCTAGTGAATTTGATCATTATGTAAGTGTGAAGTTTTTACTGAAGTAAAGGCAGGTAGTGCCTAAAGATAGAATTTAGGGCCCAGACTGCCAGTGTGTTATTAGTTTCCAGAGATATATGGGTGGCTATGGTGTGTTAAGACTGAAGTGCAGCATTACCTTGAAGTTTGCAACAGGTAGTCCTGCTTTGGCAGACTCTTCCTGTTGTATAAAGTTTTGAGAATCCAAAATTCCTTTGTTAATTTTTAAATTTTGGTTTCTGTTGCAATTTTAAATTTAAAATAGATGTCTTGTAGGTTTGTGTCTGCTGGATCCCATATCTGCCAGCCTTTATTTGCGACATGCATTTGAAATGTATATAGAGAGTTTTCCTTCCCTAGCACAGAACACTCCTCATGGCTGGGTTTACCTTTTCCTCTTGCGCTTGGATGAAGAACTAGTTTTGTCAGTGCAACTTATCAGGTACCTTGATACTGCTCAGACAAGCAGTCATTTAAGTGATTTTATTTCCAGAGATTTAGCAATAAATATGAAATCTCTCTTGATCCTTGCAGCAAGTTTTACGTCTTTTTGATGAACAGCTTGTGGCAGACGCACCCACCCTGACAAAGGCCTGACAAAGACCCAACAGCAACCTGGGCTTGCTAAAGGCCTGACAAAGACCTTGGAGCCTTCCAACCACCTGACAAAGACCAGAGCTTCACCTTTTGTCCAGGTGCTTACCTTGCCTGGCACCAGGCTCACAGTCCCTGGCAGATGGGGCCCCTGGCTAATTAGAATTGACCACAGATCAGACTCCACTGGGGTATAAATGGAGCCCTGCCAGAGAGCCGATTGGAGTTGGTGGTCCTTGGAGCAGCAGGTATGCAGTTGGGGACTCTCCCCTCGGATCGGGACACAGCCCAGTGAAACTCCCGAGGCTTGAGAACCCTCACCATTCCCCCCTTTGGGTGAGTGAATACTTCTTCTGGATATCCTTGAGTGAGCCCTTGCCCCCTTGAGTGATTCTGTTTTCTGGGTGCCCTTGAGTGGGAGATTTTCCCCCTTTTGTGAGTGTGTGTACATTTTGAGTCAGCCTTCTAAAGCACTATTTGCAAATCTTAGGAATATTGGAAATCTTAGGAATGGGCGCCTTTGGTCCCCCCTTAGTGTCAGGATGCAAAAAGGTGGCACCCGTGGGGAGGAGTGGACAGGACAGGTGACCCAAACTGACCCAACGCAGTATTCCATCCCATACATGTCAAGCTCAGCATAAAGCTGAAGGATCACAGGGGGCAAGCTCTCTTCTATGGCCAGCATTCTGGGAGAACTCTGTCAGTCCAAGCATTTCTGAGTCCAGTTCCCATCTGCTGCTGCGTCCAGGACCCCAGTGTGGGATCTTCCCAGAGCTGCTCTGCAGCACCAATGGTGATGTGAGAATTATTGGGGGGAGCATGTTACTGTGGGGGGAAGCTCGATACTGGTTTTGTGTATATTTGTATATATTTAACCATTTTTCTTCTTGTTATTATTATTTTTTCTTGTTATTGTTTCATTAAAGCTGTTTTAGGTTTTTTCCAACCTTTAAGTCTCTTTCCCTTTTCTTCTTTCCCTTCCCTTATCCAGGAAGGGAGAGGGGTTAGTAGAGAGCATCTGTCATCCATTTAGTGGCACTCCCAGCCCCAAACCTTGACAGTGGGAAATGTGAAGGGGTTTTGGATGCCTTCCTGGCTACCAGCAGAATGAGTAGAGCATGGAGCGTAAGCAGACGCAGGTGATAGTAACAGAGGGGACAATGCCACTATTATAACCTACTGCAGAGCTCCTGTATAGTCACTGCTTTCTATTACAGGCTGCTCTTCTCCTGACAGAGGTGGGCCAGGTGGTGCTCCAGCATTAGCTGTACCCTGGTTAGGTGCCAGACTGTGTAGCAGTAAACTGGCAAACTTGCAAGAATACTTTTTATTTCCGAGTATTGCAATGAAGTGAAAGGGAAAAATCAGGGGACTATGGATCTCTGATAATGTGGTTCCCAGACTTTTGGTAGGAATAATAGCTACTTACTGCTCTAATTGTGTAGGCTGTGTCAGGGTCAGAACTGTCCTTTGCTTCTTGGGGGTAAAAAAAGAATCAGAAATGGAGATGGAAAGGGACTTTCTAACAGTAAGAGAATTTTTCCAATTGTGGCATCTGGTTCATGCTTTCTTAGCAAAGTAGACTGTGCTCTGCACAAATCTTGGCTACTTTGATCTGAGGCCTCTGGGGATTTGACCTGTCTCCAGCAGAGAAAGGCAGCATTTATGTATTTCTGAAGAAGTATTTCAACTACCAGCTGTCTTTGGGTCTGTTCCACCTCTCACTGTGGCATAGCCATCACATCTCTTCTGTCCTTTCACTAGGAGTAAAGATGAGGATGAGATGGGTCACTATAGCAGCCCTTTACGGACTATAGATTTCTATACAGGGAAAATTGTTTCTGTAGAAGGTGACTCTTCCTGGAACCATACAAACCCAGATGTTGTAGTGGCAGAGAAACAAACACTACTGAGGAATGAGACAGCGCCATGTATTATCATCATCTGCTTTCCCTCTAGTGCTCTCAAAAAGAAAGATATTAAATGCTGAAATACAAGAGAAAACAGAACACAATGGAGAATTGGGATATTGTCGGTATCTGTCCCTACAGTCATTATGCTGTGCAATGAAAGGAAGCAGGGATGTAAGGACAAATGACTAAGGAACAAAATTTCCTAGCTGAATTATGGTACTTACTTGCAGTATTGTCTGGTTCTCCTATGAACACTGGGGGATCCAAATTTGTTTCCATCATTTCAAGTGCAGAATGATTATTTAATAGTTGAGAAGTCTCCAAAGGGATCATCCTGACAGGATGCTTCAGCTGATAGAGACGGCTGAGGACATATTTGGTTTCCTAAAATAAAATCTTAGGCATCTAAGCTTTCACTGGAAAGTTTGAGTACATCTTTCTGTTCTTAGCACACTCAACATAAAAAAAAAATAATAATCTAAGTCTTAATTTTCAGCCTTCTCTGCAATGTTTGAAAGTATATTTGCTACCTTTTCTGCAGATTTTTAAGTCTCCAGCTAGGATTAGTAACAGGCACTATCCACAAAGATATCAAACCAGTCCTGAATTCACTGACCGAACTCCCAGTGCTGCAGGGCCATTTGTACAGACATTGGTGCCAGCAGTAAGATTCCTGCAGAACTGTGTCCTTAGACAAGACATAATGTATCACATAGAATAAAAGAAAGGAACCAGTGAAATATTTTTTATAGTGAAATATATTTTTTTCTACTCTTAATATAGATAGATGGTGTTCATAGAATCTAAAGGACTACATTTTTGGCTATGGCACAACAAGCTGTTTTATGTATGAGCTGTATATAATTATACTGAAAACAAACTTTGCTTCAAGAACAGTTTTGTCTCCACTGTGCAATAACACAAAGGGCCTTTGTTATGCTCTCTGCAGAGTTATTTACGGATTGAAAAGGACTTATTAAAGGACAGTTTCATCTGATGGTATTCATCCACTAACTCAAATTTAAATGTAGTGACTTATGTTCATACAAATCATAAATACTAATATGATCAACCAGACAAAGATTTCTGAAACTAGAAATGGGATTGCTCTACAGATTCAGATCTGGAACAGCAGTACAGAGTGGGGCTTCAGATCAATGGCTTTGAACAAGCCAGAATGGAAAAAGTGACAAAAGACTTTGCATAATTCACATCAATTATAATCATCTTCAGTTGAATTGAAAATTAAGCTCTTGGTCTCTGAAATGGGAAGAAGTCACGGAGAGCAGAGGGAGCTAACTGGCTGTTGGGGAGAAATGAATCCCAGGGCAAAATGCGTTTGTGAACATCTGCCAGAAGCTCCTAAAGAACCTTAAGAAGCTAGGTAAGGGATTTTGCTTACCTCTGGCTCACCTAAAAGTGACATTACGTTAAAGGATTACTTTCAGAAATCCTGCTTTCCCCAAATATTTCCTTCCTGATCTGTCGGACTTGGGAAGCATCCAATGTCAACTTTCTGTTCTACTTCAAACTCAGAATAACTATGGGCAAACTCTTAAGGGGCACATTCAGACCGCTTGCTATCAGTACTATCGCTTTGGTTACGCAGCTGCTGTGGCATCTAGGTCTGAGAATGTGCTGTGCAGCCATTGAGAGCACTGTGTACATCAGACTGTAAGACCCAGCTTCCCTTTGGCACCAGTGGAGGAGGTATTTTGTGTGAACCACTCTGAATGTAGCCCCTATTCATTCTTTTGCTTTGGCTTCCCACGTGTAAAATAGGTGGTCAGTAGTTATTTACCTCCCTGGATTTCTGTAAAATTAAACACTTTAAAAGATTATGAAGCAGTGCAAGAAGGGAGGTTATATAAATGTAATCCAATTATATAAGCTTCGTCAGATGAATTGCACTTTCATTAATATAACCTTCTGTTACATCCTTGTTGTTTACTCATGCTGTTAGTGGTTGCAGAGACTAGATGTCATTTCAGATGAGGAATCCAAGTCTTATTTTCTTTACTCAGTGAAGAATTTTGTTTTGGTCATGCAAGCTATTTGCAGGTCACACTGGCTTCTTCCATAGTTGCACTCAATGCTTCTAAACATAAGGTTGAGTTTTCTGAAGAATTTAATTATTTCTTTACTATAGTACCTCCCTTCTTGTCATTTCCAGGATCCACTGTGACAGCTACCACCTAACTCCAAGTTTGTTGTCACCCTATGGGAAATGACAACAAATTGTTTGGATGGAAGGAGGTACACGTAGTAGGGTCACTAAATAAGTAGACCAACTTGGCATCATCATCAGTTCATTGTTTATAAACTATTCATGGACATTGTGCTGTTATTTAGTTATTAATCAAATAATTAACTGTAATAATTTAGTTTTTAATCAAAAGCACTGGATTCTAAGCAGGTCCTTACTGTTCTGAGTGATCGATGGCGTTATTCTGTTGTTTCCTTTAGAAACCACTGAGGGGCAGCAGGTATTCACATGGAACATATTTCATGTGTACGGAAATCTTGAGCTGTGAGTATCACACATGTTATTATTTTAATGAATCCCATGCATTACAGTGTGTGCTCCTGTAAATTAATGTGATTTTTGCTGGTTTGTGGAAGCTTGATCTATATGTTCTCTATCAGCAGATAAAACCTGAAGAATGTCCTGCCAGATGTGTCTGCAAAGCACTTTTATAGCTGTAGGGTGCCCGTTAGGATTGGTTTCATAAGTAAGTCTATCACATGCACAACACATATTTAGGCACTACTTTTAGAAATGAGGCCAGGATATTAGGACAAAAGAATGAGAAGAGCTTTGATTTATGAGCTGCAGCTAGCTAGCTGAGTAACGGAATAGGCTGTTACTCAGAAATCTCTTTATGCTTCAGATGAATAGCTCAGATAAATAACTGTTTGTTAACCAGACACTCTATTAAAGCAGATCCTGTTCTAGTCAGATTATTAAACCAAGCCATGAACAGTAAAGATATACCTAACAGTGAACTCAGTCCATCTTTACTTCTAGTGCATCTGCTGCACAGAAGCACACTAGCCCAGAGGTCTGGAGTGAAGCGCTTTGGTCTGTCAGTGGTGAATGCTCACCTGTGTGATATGCCTGACTATTAATAGCCCAAGGGAATACTGATTTAGATCCATGGTTTTCTGCATATATTAGTGAGAACAGAATAGCTAATCAATTTTACAGAGGATTTCTGCACGGTTTATGCATGAAGCTTTGAACCAAGGGCCAAATCCTTCTTTGGCTGAACAATTTTCTGCACACAGTTTGAGAAGTGCTGGTTGTTACCATTTGGACATACTTCTATCTCCTTTATCCTCAGCTGAGGATAACTTCCTGACACAGCTTTTCAGTAACACCTCAAGGTACTCTACACTCAATATTCTGGTAAAAATTACAAGTTAATATCAAAGGTCTGAGTTGTCATGCTGTTACACCTGGGGCAGTTCATTACAATTCTCTTCAGCACAAATGTAAAGCATGAACAGACCATAATTCTTTATTTTTGTACACCTATGCAGCCTTCCTTCCACAGGCTTACATGACAAAACTGATGAACTATTTTATTTTTCTATCGAAACGTAACTGGAGTGTGAGCTGTCCTCTAACACCTCTGCAATGTTTCAGATTCTCACATGTGGGAAGAAGCTGCTGGGTAAGAGTCAGGTATATCATCTGTATGCCATACAAGCATTGCTTAATTTCCAGGCAAACACAGCTAATCCAGTTTCTGTCCCTTTGTGCTGCTGTATCAGCATGAATGGAATGGAGCACATATGGCTTCAGGTCCAAAAAACCATGCAAATCATCTTTCAGGTCAATGGTGCAAATACTAATTATCTTTAAGAGTCCCATCTGCCTAGCAGAACCAGCAGAACCAGTCACATTGAACACAGGTGTAGCAGTATGAAAGTAGGGTGGAATAACAATGATTTGCCTGAGACAAGAATTCTCATGTGAATGAAAGCATCAGGAAAGGCAGAAGAAGATTTAAAGAATATAGCCTTAATTTGCTGTTCAGTTATGGGGAAGCCTTGCCAGGAGAGCAGGCAGAAACCTGGCAAGGTCTAGCCATGCAGAAGCAGTGGCTATAGTGGATGCAGCACTGCACGCCTGTCAGATCAGCTAAATTCCGCCCTGTTGTGTGGTAGATGCAGTGTGATATTACACACAGTGTCTCTTTGCTTCTATATTATTCACTGTGTTGGACAAACTCAAAAAGAAGCAGATTTAAGGATGCCTTGTTAAATATATTAACTACTAAGAATTAAACTTGGGAAATTCTGCATTGTAATAATAGTGGGACTTTAGAGTAGTGTTAGAGAGGGGGCAAGGAGAAGGTAGTGTTTAGCTTTATTTTAAATTTTACATGTTAACTATATTCCAACTTTTTTCTCCAGTGTCCTGTTCCTTATAACTTAAAATCTGTTTGTCTACATTGTATGCCATATGATTTTTTATAATAAGAGCTGACCTGGCCATATTAAAATAAAAACTTTAGCCCAGCCCTTTTATTTTGGCAGGAAAATTAGACTGAAACATTGCGCAACTGGAGACTTACTTGTAAAGAAAACACTTCCTTATTGAGTAACAAATACAGGTGTAATTAAGTCTGTTCTGAAATTAAATAGAAATGAATTATTGCCCTTCTGATTTCTGTCTGTGTATACAAACCTGTGAAGCCACTTGAGGTTCCACCTTCCTGCATCCCGTAGCTGTACAAAGAGTCACCAGGAGACAATATTTGCACAGATCGCTATAAGCCTGTGTGTTTAAAGTACAACTTCATGCCATTTTGTCATACAGAAAAAGTCTAAGCAGAAATTATATAGTGAGAAACAAGATTTTTAAAAAGCTTTTGCCTTAATAGGACACATCTTTGATTTTCCATGTAGCACTGTGATAGTACTCAGAAATGCCTTTTTACGGAAAGGTTTGTAGAAAGAGCCAGTAAGACCTTCCAGCAGGCCAGCTGATGTAATTGAAAAGAACATGCAAACTTTCCTGCATACAAGCCTTTCCTTTTACAAGAAAAGGTTTCCCTTCCAAATGTGGCAGAAGAACACAGCTGCTTGACCCAAAGAACAGCAGTTTTCTTATTGTTGTTTTTTCTTGGGTGGAACTGTCCTACTTTTTTTTGTTTGATTAGAAGTAAAAATTGACCAAGGGATTTTGCATAACATCTACTATAAAGTGTGCTACCCTGTCTGCCAAAAGGCAAAGACTAGGTTACTGGGCTGAGCAAGTTTGGTCTCTTTCTAGCACTCTTGTGATTTGCAAACAGGTAAATTGCAAAGCAGGGCTTATCTGTTTTTGACCATATCCCTCCTGTGTTCACGCTGTCACTTGATCTCTTTCTTCAGTTGCACTGAAACAATGACATGCAAATGTTTGCAAATGAGTGTTACAAAACAGTCTTGAACCACCCATCAATAATGCTTGTAAAGCATTTTTTAATCAATGCATGTTTGCTGTTGCTGATGGAATCATGCTTCTTTATCAATTGCAGCTTGTATTTTAAGCCACTTTATCATGCATATGCCTTTAATGCTGCATACATTTTTTGGTGGTGGTCAAAGATCTGGCCTTTTTGTTTTACAGATTTTGCATTATTCCACTTTCTGCAGGGGGAACACCCAGAAGGGTTTAGGAAGGAATAGAGTTTAATGTAGTGCATATATATGTACATGGATGCTTTCCAAATAATCTACAATTAAAATATCCATTTTCTTGGTTTGTCTGCTTTTGGTTTTCAGGCAAAATTTCCAGCTAGTAACTATTTCAATCTGTTATAAGCTTGGTAAAGGCAGATGGCTTCCTAAAATCTGTCTGCCCATAACTGTCTGAAAAGGATACCTGAAGCTTCCCATTAGAGTGTTGCATGTTTAAATGTTTCCTGAACCGCAGAATATCAACATGGACAGAAATAATGAAATAAGCTTATATATAGAAGTAGTCCAACAAAAGCTTTCAACTCTAACTTCGAGAATTATATTTTCATAAAGACAGTGGCTTTAATATAGAATGGGTGGGAATGAGGTTTTAGAAAGAAATCTAAGTTGTATAGTATTTCACAAAAATAAACAATGGAAATGTGTCCTTTGTATATTCCACGTGTAGTGATACCCTTCATAAGAAAACCCTTTTCAACAAATTCAGTGTACAAATGTCGATGGGTTTGCTTAATTTAGGTGGATTTATCTATTTCCTAACAGGGTTTTTCATGTCTTCTTATAGCTATGATTCTAGAATGAATCAGTCAGCTTAAAAAATCATGGAATGTTATACTACTCTTACAAACAGGAGTTATATTTTACGAAGGCTCAGTTTTCAAGTGCTATTTTGAGATGACCAATGACTTGTCCAGAAAGCAGCTGGATCATTTGAAAATTAGTTGTTTACTGGAGATATGTGATCCTGTTTGAGCTCTTATGATTTAAGGTGTGAAGATAATACAATACTATTCCATCATATTACTTTTAATTTATTTGATTTTTAAAAAAAGTCAGAATAATCTCTTAAGCTGTTTAGTCTTCAGAGAAGTAAATCTTGTGTACATTGTACCTTGAGACAAAAACAGTTAATTATTTACCTGTCATTTTTCTTTCCTAAAAGTTCTCTGAACCTTTCTCCTGCATGTAAGTAATTCCTGCAAAATCTCATTCTCCTTACCTTTTGATTCCAATTATAAGATGTATTTTCCAGTTTAGTTTTATTCTCTTGAAGACAAGAAAGTGACTATAGATAACTGTGTTTCTGAAGCACTGGCAGCTTGTGCATCCCTGTAGTAGCCCTCAGCAAATCTCGAGGACTGAGGAAGCTCGTACATAATCCCCAAAAGAAAACAGGCTCAGGAGTGGAAGTCTATTGATACCATATTTATAGATGGCTTTTTCTCTTTTCACAGGTGAGTTGAGCCAGTTATTACCTTCCATGTATTTCTGTGTCTACCCAATTAATAGTACCTAGCTAACAAACTCTATTATGAGAATCCAAACCTCTTTCTGGCTATGTATTCCCTAAGCTATTTGGCCAGAAAAAGATTTTATTACCAAACTTTGACATATTTAATCTGCAATCACATTCTTTCTGCATTTTGTCTCTTTCATTACATGTTAACTGATAAATCAATAGGGTACTCATCTTCACAGATTTTCTCATGAAGCATGAGATGGTCTGTAGATAAATCATTTGAACATTTACACAAATGCAGTGGATTAGAACTTTTTTTTCTGGAAGAGCTCCTTCAGCTGTTGTTCACTTGTTGCTTCTTTCTGTTGCATCAGCTCCCTGGCTCCTTTGGTCACTCCCCAGCCATCTGGCTTTGACATTGAAGGACAGTATGGCCTGCCTGAAGCAGGCTTCAGATTCTCCCAGTATTCTTTTCTTGCCCTAAAGAACAAAAAGAAAATTTAGGGTTTTTTCCAGCACCTCACAATACCAAAGGAAATGTGGCTTAAATCACCACTGCAAAGGGTCATCTAACTTGCACAGACTGACTCTATATTTAGATACAGAAGTATGAATGAAAGCGTGCAATTAAATGCTACATGCTTAAGAAGTATCTTTTCATCCTTGAAATGAACACTGTAAGCCACTCACCATTAGGACCTGTTTTACAGCAGTCTGTTAGTTTTTGATCTTAATTTTCATGAATTACTTTCACATTGTCAGACCAAATCTTCATTTTAAAGAGGGTTTAATGTTTCTGAAGCTCTCCCACTGCTCCTTCACCCCTTTCCTGGCTCCCAGATTAGATTTAATTCTTCAAAATTATTAACACATGGAATGTTTACAGTGACATTTAGATGTCCATATGAGTTCAGCCAGTCTGCTGCATGGACCAATATGAGCCTTTGCAAGGAGTATGTTGTTGTGCTTTCCAGATCAGATATACACACCTTGCTCTGACCCAGGGTTTGGTGTGCATGCTCAGGCTATCGCCCCAGCTACCATGTTTCTCAGAAGCTTCTGGCAAAAATCCTCTTTCAGGAGCCAGCTCCTCAGCTATTGCTCGGATGTGATATGGCTCAAATCCACAGCAACCTCCAATGTAACGAATTCCTAAATCATAGGCCTTCCTTGCATATTTTTGAATATCCCATCTGGTTACAATTCTTGGCTCCAGACCTGCAAATACATTCATATCTTAAGTTTCCACCATGTTCCATTCCAGCACATTTTTTGGTAAGAAATCAGGCTGTTGAGATACATGCACACTGTTTGCAAAACAGGCTGTAGATGTAGTTATGTTGGAACTGTCTGAGCTAGAATTAATGATGCAAACTTTCAGAAGTCTAGCTTTTAGTTTCTGCTATGCTCTGTTGAGCTATCCTTGTTGTTAGCTTTCTTGGCCTTGCAAAACAGCACCTAATATCTTCTGAGACTGATGAAGCCCTAAGTCACATGCTTACCATTCTGCCAGAGTTCCTAGCTAGAGTACTGGAGTACTTTCAATGTTATGCCTGCATTTCACAGAATCACAGAATGTTAGGGACTGGAAGGGACCTCAAAAGATCATCTAGTCCAATCCCCCTGCCACAGCAGGAATACCTAAATCAGGTCACACAGGAACATGTCCAGGAGGGCTTTGAATGTCTCCAGAGAAGGAGACTCCACAGCCTCTCTGGGCAGCCTGTGCCAGTGCTCAGTCACTCTCACTGTGAAGAAGTTTTTCCTCACATTTATGTGGAACCTCCTATGTTCCAGCTTGTACCCATTGCCCCTTGTCCTGTCATTGGAGGTCAATAAGAAGAGCCTGGCTCCATCCTCATGACACTCACCCTTTACATATTTATAGATATTAATAAGGTCACCCCTCAGTCTCCTCTCCTCCAAGCTAAAGAGACCCAGCTCCTTCTTCCAAAGAGCTTCTAATAATCAGTATCTGGGAAATCTGATTACAGTACTCTAATCTGTGAAAGAAGGTATCATCCTACCTGCAACAAGAATAAGCATGCTAATTATTCCTCAGAAATGCTTACTATGCTTTTTTTCCATGATCAGCTAGTGGCAGCCAGTTGTTTGACTGACAGCTAGGATCTGTAGCTGTTTCTTAGCCTATCCCTTACTTAGTTATAATTCCAGCTATAAGCAGCTTGCTGCCTCAAACCGCTTTGCTTCTTGTGGAAAGTTCTATATGTAGATAAGTTAGGACACAATCTTTGTTCTAAACCCTTCTCCTGTTGCAGGTCATGGTGAGCAGAGTGAAGGGATAACAGAGCTGAGATGAAGGACGTCTGGAAGGAAAGAAATAGAATGTGAAAAGGAAAAGAAAAAGGAAAAGCACACCTCAAAGGGAAGGAGGCACAACTAGAAAGAAAAGACCAGGGACTGAAGAAGACGGTTTAAGAAACAAAAATACAGAAATAAAGGAATAAAAATCCTCCCACTTTGTTATGTACATCTTCAGAAGCTGAACTAGCATGGGTATGTCTACGGTTAGCCAGTACTCAGGGCTAAACCATAGCAGTTAGTATCTCACCCAAGGCTCCCTCCCCAGATGGGAAGGAGAATTGGGGAAAAAAGGAAGAGGCCCGTGAGCTGGAGTACAGGCAGATTTAATAAAATAACAAAACTGAAAGAACAATCAACATAAAGCACAGAGGGTTCTATTCAGCCTGGTTCTCAATGCTGACAGCAGGAACAGAGCACCACCAAAAAAGGAGCCTCAAGGAGAGGAGGAACCCACCCTCACTGAGCTCCCTCCTTTTATAATGAGCATGATGAGGTGGTATGGGATACACCTGTGAGTCAGCTGACCTGATTGGAACTCTCAGCTGACTTGGGGCTATTCATGGCCTGCCTGCATGGCTGTGCCTGGGGAACCAGGACAGGTATCAGGCAAATACAGTGTAATGTCTGTGCACTGAACACTCCACTCAAAGAAACAGTGGTGAAGTAGTAAGGCTCCAGCAACACAGCAGAGAGGTAGGATTCTTCGTCCTATGTCCTTTCCGAAAAAATGCTTAACATGCAAGAAAGAGTACATCTGCTTTGTGTCACCAAGTCCAATGAGTAGTTGAGACAGGTTCAGAAAATGAAAAGCAGAAGAAAAATAATGAAATTATTATTATTAAATAGAAAATTATTGGTCTCAGAGGGAAAGACTGAACAAATGAAAAGTAGATTGTCTGCTATCAGAATGAAACCCAAATGAAGCAGTATTTGAAAGCTGCTTAAATAAAAGTAAGCTTGTGTACAGTCCTGCAGATGTGAAAGAAAGCATCAGAAGCACAGATTCATTATTTCCTTGTCTCTCATCTATCATTAAAAAGCCAACGCAAAATTGATACAAAATGATCAACAGTAAGAATGCAGCATCTTGGACTCAATTTATATCTGCATAAGCAACTAAAGTCCAGGGGAACAGCATAGAGTCTTTCCCCGTCTTCTACATGACACACCACGTCACAATCCATGGGACTTTATGAGATGCGTCTGCAGGTCTTGAGGGAACTAGCAGATGAAGTTGCTAAACCACTATGCATCATATTTGAAAAGTTGTGGCAGACTGGTGAAGTTCCTGTTGACTGGAAAAAAGGAAATATAACCTCCATTTTTAAAAAGGGATCTACAGGCCAGTCAGCCTGTGCCTGGCAAGATCATGGAGCAGATCCTCCTGGAAACTATGTTAAGACACATCAAAAGCAAGGAGGTGACTGGTGACAGCCAACATGCCTTCACTGAGGGCAAATCATACCTGACAAATTTGGTGGCCTTCTTTGACAGGGTTACAGCACTGGCAGATAAGGGAAGAGCAACTGATGTCATCTACCTGGACTTGTGCAAAGCATTTGACACTGTCCTGCATGACATCCTTGTCTCTAAATTGGAGAGATAGGGACTTCATAGATGGACCACTCAGTGGATAAGGAACTGGCTGGATGGAGTTGTGATCAATGTCTTCATGTCCAGTTGGAGACCAGTGATGGGTGGTGTCCCTCAAGGGGCCGTATTTGGACCGGTATTATTTAACATCTTTGTCGGGGACATGGACAGTGGGATTGAGTCCACACTCAGCAAGTTTGTAGGTGACACCAAGCTGTCTGGTGCAGTCAGCACTCTGGAGGGAAGGGATGCCATTCAGAGGGATCTTGACAGGCTGGAGAGGTGGGCCCATGCCAGCCTCATGAAGTCCAACAAGGCCAAGTGCAAGGTCCTGCACCTAGGTTGGGACAATCCCAAACATGGATACAGGTTGGGCAGAGGATGGCTTGAGAGGAGCCCTGATGAAAAGGACTTGGGGGTACTTGTGGAAGAGAAACTGAATATGAGTTGGCAATGTGTGCTCACAGCCCAGAAAGCTAATCACATCCTGGGCTGCATCAAAAGAAGTGTGGCCAGCAGGTTGAAGAAGGTGATTCTGCCCCTCTAATCTGCTCTGGCAAGACCCCACCTGGAGTACTGTGCTCAGCTCTGGAGCCCCAGCATAAGACAAGGACCTGGTCAAGCAGGTTAAGAGGAAGGCCACAAAGATGATCAGAGGGCTGGAGCACCTCTGCTACGAAGACAGGCTGAGAGAGTTGGAGTTGTTCAGCCTGGAGAAGAGAAGGCTCCAGGGAGACCTTATAGCAGCCTTCCAGTACTTAAAGGGGGCCTACAGGAAAGACATAATAGCACACAACACTACTTTTCATCAGGGAGCGTAGTGATAGGATGAGCAGTAATGGCTTTAAACTGGAACAGGGTAGATTTAGATTAGACATTGGGAAGAAATTCTTTACTGTGAGGGTGGTAAGACACTGGAACAGGTTGCCCAGGGAAGCTGTGGCTGCCCCCTCCCTGGAAGTGTCCAAGGCCAGGTTGGATGGGGCTTTGAGCGACCTGGTCTAGTGGGAGGTGTCCCTGCCCATGTCAGGGGGGTTGGAACCAGAAGATCTTTGAGCTCCCTTCCAACCCAAACCATTTTACGGTTCTATGAATCAATCCTTGTGCTTCACGAATGCAAGGATTGCAAAAACCTAACCTCTCTGAAGAAACAGGGATAGATCCCACCATAAGAACCAGACATACGTATGGTAAATCATGGCGATTGAAAACAAGTAGTATTCTGTGAAAAGAAGTTGCCACACAGATCATGTTTTGTGGGATTTTCCCCTTCCCCAGACTGACTTTATTTTCCATGCCTGTCAATGCATTTACTTTTTTTGTTTTATTCAGAAGGAAAAATCTATATCTTAGCAGTTTATTTTAACATTTATAGTAAGAAGAGATTGAAAAGTTCATCCATTTTTAATGAGACTATTTTAACCTTTTCCTAGATTTAGCCCCTCTAAATATCTACTCTTGAGATAACTGGGTATGCTTTGACTGACTGGGACATTTCTTTCTAAAACATTGTCCTTGCTTAACTGGTGACATTTCAGAGAAATTGCAGTAACACAGAAGAGTGGAAAAAGTTCTACAGATAAATAAACACTGCTGGCATCTAGATGCTGGAGTTTGCTAATGCAACGTAGCCAGTGCTCTTCTAGAAACTTAGATCTTGTTGGCCTGTACAGAGGTTATGTACACTTCAATACCTCTTTGTGCATACTGCCTTCCACAAAAAACAGAGTTAACTGGGTCAGTTTAACAATGATTTACCAAACTGCTTATCTGCTATTGAGTGATCAGTTGCTCCTTCTGGGTATTGAAAACAATCACGGAACCAGCCTTCTCAAATTAACTCATGAAAGTTCTGAAAGCTGAGGTCTCATACAAATTGCTTGTAACATACAAGCCAAGAACCATAACAAGCCAAAGACTGAATCTTTCAATTCACTTGATTACTTACTGCATCTGTTCTATCTTTTTTTTGCTTGCAATCAGAGGAGTTTTATATGAAGGAATGAATAGGATAAACGAGATCCTAATACTCTTAAATGTCTCAGAATATTTTCAGAACTCAGACATGTTATTATCATTTAATGAATGCCTCAGGCTCATGCTTTATTCTCTTGCCTTCATTTATGTAAAGAGAGAAATTTTAAAAAATATCTTCCTGAAAGTCACATCCCTCTCAATTTTTTGCTAAAAATTCAAGTTTTGAATGTTTTAATACATTATTTTATAGTCTGATCTTGAAAAGAATGTATGATACCTGAAAATGAAAGCATTTTTCTAATAAATTTTTAAATGTTTAGGCTGATTTTGTCCTCTCATCTTAAAAGGATGTGATCTTCTACATCCCAGGTGGAAATAAGCCCTAAATACACAAGCCTTAATACACAGAATGTGGCTGAATCTTTCAGTCTTTGTAGAATTTCTCCTGAGCATACATGTGATGAATCCATCTCCAAACTGCTAATCCATTTGCTAGCAACATCAAAGAACATATTCCCTCTTCTGGTTTCTCCCTAATCTCACTTATATCAGACACTTACACTTGAAAGACTGAATCATTATGAGTGCAATAATCATGCACCTATATCCAGTTCTCCAAGTGCATTGTACATTAAATTCTTATGCAAGTAAACATTACAGGGTTTGTGGGACAGATGTCACAACCCAGAATGCTGGGGAACACCAATGTAAAAGGATTTAAGTCTGTTGTGTTTTTTTTTAGTGAATTTGCTCTCATTCATTCCTTTGGACTGTTTACAGCTGTTCTGAACAAGGTTCTATAGCACAAGGAAGAACTACATTTTTGTAATGGAGTTTAGGTTGTGGCACTGTAACTGTTTTTGTCATAATTTCATTTTCAGTCATATGCTGTGATACTACTGAAATACCCTCACTATATGGATGATCTTTAATCCCACATTACACTGCAATCCCTCTATGGAAAATACCAGACAGGATAATTGGGACTGATCCTAATGTACAGAAGGACACCTTACAGCTTCAGCTTTACTAAAGGGGGGTTGGGGTGGGGTGGAAAAGGAACAGACAATTAAAAAAAGACCAAAAAAAGAACAAACAAAGATAGCCTTGTCTTACCAAAGGGAAATTCTGGAAGATCAATAAAACCCTGCTTTCCACAATCAGGTGTATGGAAAGCAAGTGGTTGGGACATCAGGTGGGCTTTCAGTTTAGCAGCCTGCAAGCCCTCTTTCATCCGTTTCACAGTTTCCAGGCAAGTATCTGGATCAAAATGGCAGTTGACTCCAACAATAGAAGCACCTAGGAGAAGGAAAATAACTGCAAGTCACATCTCCCCAGGAAGTGGGAGGTGAAAGTTCTTAGCCACACCACTCCAGAAGCAGAGCAGTCCATCTTTACACGAGCATTATGAAAACAAGGCAGTTGGGTTAGAGCCAGCCTCAGCTCTCCTAAGGTTGTTCATACCATTCAAGTCACTCATCTTTACCTTCCTGATGATGAATTACATCTCCCACCCTCATACAGTTGCTTTTCTTATCAGTGTTTAATCAATGAAGACTGTTTCTGAAGACTGAAAGCTGGAGAGGGACTTTTTACAAGGGCATGTAGTGATAGAATGAGGGGTAATGGTTTTAAACTGGAAGACGGTAGGTTTAAGTTAATCATTAGGAAGAAATTCTTGACTGTGAGGGTGGTGAAACACTGGAACAGCTTGCCCAGGGAAGTTGTGGCTGCCCCCTCCCTGGAAGTGTTCAAGGCCAGGTTGGATGGGGCTTTGAGCAACCTGGTCTAGTGGGTGTCCCTGCCCATGTCAGGGGGGTTGGAACTAGAAGATGTTTCCAACTCAGATCTTTCTATGATTCTATGATTATGTACAGCCACATATGCAAATATCTAGCGGGCTCCTAACTTAGGTTCTTCCTTTGGAGTTAGAGTTGAAATCCAAAGGCAAAGAGTAGTTCAGAACATATGTAACCAACCCCTGTACTATCATTCATTATGCCCCTGATTAATTTCCCCTTGTCCTGCAGAAAACAGTCTCTGATAGTCAAAAAGATTAATTTTTTCATCCTCTTATTCACTCACCCTAGATTTCAGCTGTGCTCCATACATTTCTAAAAACATAGGCAGAGAATCAAAGATGGTGTCGCATTCTGCTTATATTTCTTAATTGTAAACTCAGAATTAGGGGTTGGCTCTGTAACCAAATTTGAGTAGGTTTAGGATTTTGCTCTACTCAGTATCAGCTGCCTGTGGCTATTGCTCCCAATACCATCCTGCTTAACAAGGATTTCATAGCTGCATTTTCATGTTTTTTACAAGATTGCTCTTGTACACATAAGAACGTCCCTACAGGGTCAAAACTTGACCTGCTTGAGATACACATCCATTGAACCCAATACTTAAAGTACTTCACTTTGTTTCATACTTTTAAAGGGCAAATTAAAGCAGGTTCTTACCAGCCTTTACCAGTTGGATAGCACATTGTCCAGGGGTCACACCATGCATGTCTCCTTCTGGACCAATGCACATTGTAGCTGCAACTGGCTTTCCAGATTCTTTTAGAACCTCAACTGCCCAGACAGCCTCTTCAACATGTTCAAAATACTGAAAGAAATTAAAACTGGAATACTTTTGCTTCTTGGAGATGAAACAAACACACTAATCCACACCCTAAATTCACCAGCAATACAATGACTTGATTCTTTTCCAGTTTACACTAACAACTCAATTTAACTCACTGACCACACAGTTTAAAAAGAGTTTTTAAAAGTCAGTAAGTAAAACTAATTAAAAAATAATGATACTTTTGTTTCAGAATAAGAATGCCTATACAGGAGGTTAATCAGGGATTTACCTCCAAAGAACTATTTTCATACAGAAAAGTCACCTTAGGTTGATTGCTTACTGTGTATGAGTGGAAATAGGAACTAGTCAAGATCACATTAATCTATCTTCTTTGTACCAGTACAGAATTTGACTTGACTGAGGTAAAAATTTAGGTTCCAAGGTCCTATTCCAGGACTCTTGCAGATGCTGCTGTGCATTTAGAAAGATACCTGAAACTACTGGAATAAAAGCATAACAGAAAATTTTAAAGGAGGAAGCAATATATACTTGTACTCCCTAAAGTAGACTAGACATCTTGAAGTTAACACTGTGCCAATTGAAGGCATTTTTAGACATTTACCTCTGCAATTAGGAAGTCCACATTCTTCTTCATGAAGACATCTAGTTGCTTCCGAAAGACTGCTTTAACCTCTGCTTTATCCTTGCAGCTTAAGTATGATGGTGTTTGACTGACTCCTCCAGCCACTAAAGCATCGCCTTCATTAGCCACTTCTCTTGCAATGTCACAAGCAGCTTCATTCACTTTCTGGCACTGTATGAATACAGATTATATCATTTTTACCTGGTCAGAGATATGCATGTAATTTCAGAGCACAAAAAGGACAACGATGGCTTCTTCATATTGTTTTATAATTTAAACGGATTTTTTTAATAATATTGATTAGGAAGATCAGCATCTTCCAAGAAGGGAAACAAACAAAGGGAAACAAACAAAGGGAAACAAACAAAGGGAAACAAACAAAGGGAAACAAACAAAGGGAAACAAACAAAGGGAAACAAACAAAGGGAAACAAACAAAGGGAAACAAACAAAGGGAAACAAACAAAGGGAAACAAACAAAGGGAAACAAACAAAGGGAAACAAACAAAGGGAAACAAACAAAGGGAAACAAACAAAGGGAAACAAACAAAGGGAAACAAACAAAGGGAAACAAACAAAGGGAAACAAACAAAGGGAAACAAACAAAGGGAAACAAACAAAGGGAAACAAACAAAGGGAAACAAACAAAGGGAAACAAACAAAGGGAAACAAACAAAGGGAAACAAACAAAGGGAAACAAACAAAGGGAAACAAACAAAGGGAAACAAACAAAGGGAAACAAACAAAGGGAAACAAACAAAGGGAAACAAACAAAGGGAAACAAACAAAGGGAAACAAACAAAGGGAAACAAACAAAGGGAAACAAACAAAGGGAAACAAACAAAGGGAAACAAACAAAGGGAAACAAACAAAGGGAAACAAACAAAGGGAAACAAACAAAGGGAAACAAACAAAGGGAAACAAACAAAGGGAAACAAACAAAGGGAAACAAACAAAGGGAAACAAACAAAGGGAAACAAACAAAGGGAAACAAACAAAGGGAAACAAATTTCTTGTCACCTCTAAGTTATCATATTATAAAAAGCTACAAAACATTACCTTTAATACAAATAATCTATAAAAATCAGGTATTTGGTGTGAAGTGAAATTTCCTTTACCTCTTAGAAAACGAGTTAGTTGCACTTAAGTGTATGCTTTTTTTCTGACATTCTGTGCGTGGAAAACAAAATATGTAGTAGTTTCAATTTATTTTTTAAAAATATATTTTAGAGTTTTGATAATTTTCAAAATTTAAGATACATTGTTCATATAGAGTTATTTAAGGCATTTTAAAAAAGATATCTCTAATTATCTGATGTTAAAGTTATGAATTTAAGACTAGTAAAGAAAAACTTATCACTATACATGATTAATTAACCACAAAGAGTGAAAGACATTCCCCCTGTGCCTAAATCAGGATAACTAGAACAGTTTGTGAAAAAGAGGTAAAGCTGGGAAAAAAAGATTTTGGGAAAATAATCATTATTTGGGATAGATAACTACTGATTAGAGCAGGTTTCTCTGCAGCCCATGGACTACTTAGAATCTACATAGGTTTCTCTCAGCTGAAGTTTTCCATGGCTGCCTCAAAAGACTCAGCTGATTAAGGCTATTGCTGACTGTGTTCCATTGTCATTTGTGCTCAGGTACATGTTTAGGAACTCTGGGAGGTGGAGCCATAAACCAGTTAAAAGCCTGAAGGCTTCTAGAACTGGCAGCAAAATAATTTTGAAAGCTTTGCTGTAATGCATTCCCAGTACCAGGTGCTCTCCCAACCCTTCTTATAATTTTTCATGGCAGCAAGAGTTGCAGCATGGCTTGTTCTAGGGGCACTGTTTCTAGGACTACCACTTCAGACATTTCAAGGTTGCACCTATTGAATGTAAAGGTACAGCATTTCAGATAAATTTGGTCATATGACATTTTGGTATGATCTCTTAATTAAGCCTCAAGTGTTTCCCTAGTGTCCAGATTGCTCTGATTTCAGACTTGGGATATCTTCACAGATATAAAGATACTCCTTCCTCCCTGCCCATTGGAGAATCTTCTCTAATTTGCGGAGGCTGAAATAGGCAGTAGGACCAAAAGGGAAAAGATCAGAGAAAACACACAATGGGCAAACCTTCTAGTCTCAAAGGAACTATCTAGACATGTTTGTGCCAGAAGTCCCAGTGGAGCCTGCATCTAAAGAACACACTAAACATCCTACAACTCCTTTGTGTAGGGCATAAGAAAACACCAATACAGTACTTCTATTGCTGTAACAGACTACCCTTACATGAGAAGGGAAATATTGACAACAGTCTATACCTTGGATTTTTTAGCTGTTACTTTATTGAAGATATGGTTCTAAAAAACATTAAGTTCTCATTAGCCAATCACTATTCTCAAGGATTCTTCACCATTTTTGCAGTTGATTTGTTTCTCTGGATGTTAAAGCATTTTTTTTTTCCAACCGATTTTGGTCTCTGTGCATTTAGTCCTCCCTATACTGTTTGCATCAAAACTACAGTAAACTAATCTCCTCAGATGGGAAAAATATGATGTGGGCATCCTATTTCCTCTCTTCATCCTTGCCCATTTTGTTATTTTTTTGTCCTTTAACCTTCTCTTTTTTGCTATTCCAAACTCTGACATTGCATCATCTCATTCTTTGGTCCTCAAATATAGCCAAAACTGTTATGACAAACTGTGAAGGTACGCAATAATGTCTCTACTAAACCTTTTGAAATGAGTCAATTTATTTCACATCCCCAGCAAAACAGAGTTTTACTTACACTTATTTTCTCAGCTACATAATTGCCCCTGTTCTCTAGTTTGTCCTCACTGGCATAAAAGGTGAATGTCTGCAGAACATTGGATCCAGCTCTGAGGAATTCTCGGTGAAGCTGACGAACTGCAAAGAATTAAAAGAGACAGAGATGTTTGGAACAGTTATTATTGTTGTTATCCCAAAAGTAAATGTTTATTGAAGTAATGATACTGCAGCCTGTGTAGAATTCCTTTATTCTCACTCTCAGAATATTAGGAAGAAAACTTTCTCCTTAGTTATTTTCTGCTAAGAACAACTGAAGATTTCTATTGAGTTTATCACTAGACTAAGTTTCGCATGCCACATTGCCTATCTTCTACTTCCGGCAGACTCAGACCACTGATTTTCACTTTATAGAACTGCATAGTGGTTTAGGAAGGAAAATTAGACATCTGACAAAAGAACATGAAAGCATAACAAGGAATACCAGATAAAAAGATCATCAAATAAAAATGCCATATTTTATTAGCTTCTAGACTCACCAAAGAGGTGTGTTTGTTTTGGTTTTTTTTTCTTCTTTTCAAGAAGAAAAGAGAAGCAAGTATCATGGCAACAAATTAAGGAACAAGATGACATTTATATGGAAGAATACAGTGTTCCATTACATCCTCTATTCTGTATTTTCTAGTTTTCTCCCCCTACAAAACTCCAGCTGAGTCTAGTTAGCCAAAACCAAAGCTCTATTTTGCTAAATACACTCTTAATTAAACGATTATTCATTCCTCCAGAAAAGTGACTCACAACACAGACTTAATTTTTCTCATAAGTCAGCACATGATGATTTTACTACAGAGCCACCACTTCTTTTGAAGGAAAGGTAGGCATTACTTTTAATGGACAAATTTCCTACATCAGGACTTTGGGAGCAGTCCCTGCCTTCAACATTGTAAGCAGTACACTGCAATCGCCACAGCAGGAAAAGAACAGGAGCTGTCAATTGATTTTATATGTATACCCAAGAGACAAAAATTAATAATTTCTAGAACACTACTGATAATGTAAAACAGAGTTTAAATGCTCAACAGTTTATAGCAAATACAGGAATAATTTATTCCCTAGATACTGTACACAGACATAAGAACACGGCAGTTTCTGTGGCAGATGCTTGGAAAAGTTTTCCTGAAGTCCTGGTTTATCATACCTCATTGTCTACAGACAATCTGTGTCATTAGGGAAATGTGTGAATGTATCACGAGAATAAAATTGCTCCCTTCAGCTGCAACAAACACAGCCTGCTATGCCAGAGAAGCTCAAACTGCAGTTTGAGTTACTCGAATCAATCTGTGCACATGCAAGCACATAGGCTTTCAGTGAAAGAACAGTCCCTTGCTTTTCTCTGCTAAAACAGTTTTTCATTTCTAATTACAGTCTTGGGTAACCACAGTGTGATTTAACACAATGCTGCTTTTCCCAGCAGTCAGACCTATCCAGGAACATAGACTATAGCAGAGCTATGGTTCAGAAAGTCCCTGGAATCTGCTTGAACTACCAGGATTAAATTTCAGTCTTACAACCTTTATGCAGTGTCAAAACATTCCTATTGCAAAAAGTATCCTTTTTCCCCACAGCGTTAAAAGTCTACTGATCCCAACTGAAAGGGCTGTCTGTGTTATGAGACAAGGAGGTCTGGTAGTTGTATGGTTTTTGCACCAGCTGGCTCAGCCAGTTATTCCTTCTGTTCTTGCACCTGCTTTGAAAGTAACATGAGCCTTGAGCATGCAGGAGCAAATATCAGCAATAGAGGGGAGGCAGCACACTGCTCTAAAATAAATGAACACATTTCCAGTGAAGGGTGTATTTATAAAGAGCCTATAAAGGGACTTATAAAAATTTTGTAACTATGTTACAGATATGAGCAGTATGTTCTAGCAAATCAGTACCAATTCTTAGAAAGCTGGATTCTAACCTGTGACTACCAATCACTTATTTAAAGTAAGCCTGTGTGCCAATTTAGCCAATTAAAGCCATCTGTAACTGCCTCTATGTAAGGCAAAGTTTTGCATTCTACAAGGACTGAGACCCGCACTTCCTGAAAGAACATGTGGACAGGGTCAAGGGCTGAGGTGCAAAGTAAGTAGGCAAAGGGGAAATGAAGTGGACAAGGAAAAAGCAATGGATGTTATCTATCTGGACTTCTGTAAAGCCTTTGACATGGTCCTGCACAACATCCTTCTTTCTAAGTTGGAGAGATACGGATTTGATGCGTGGACTGTGTGGTGGATAAGGAATTGGTTGGATGGTCACATCCAGAGGGTAATGGTCAACAGCTCAATGTCCAAATGGAGATCAGTGACAAGTGGTGTCCCTCAGGGGTCTGTACTGGGACCAGTACTGTTTAATATTTTCATCAGTGACAGAGACAGTGGGATTGAGTGCACCCTCAGCAAGCCTGCAGATGACACCAAGCTGAGTGGTGCAGCTGACATGCCAGAAGGATGCGATGACATCCAAAGGGACCTGTGGCAACAAGGCCAAGTGCAAGGTCCTGCACCTGGGCTGGGGCAATCCTAGGTACGAATACAGGCTTGGGAGCAGCCCTGAGGAGAAGGACTTGGGGGTACTGATGGATGAAAAGCTAGACATGAACCAACAATGTGCACTTGCAGCCCAGAAAGCCAACCATATCCTAGGCTGCCTCAAAAGCAGGTCAAGGGAGGCGATTCTCCCCTTCTGCTCTGCTCTGGTAAAACCCCACCTGAAGCACTGTGTTCAGCTCTGGAGCCCTCAACACAAGAAGGATGCGGAACTCTTAGAGTGGGTCCAGAGGAGGGCCATGAAGATGATCAGAGGGTTGAAGCACCTCTGCTATGAAGACAGGCCCAGAGAGATGGGGTTGTTCAGTCTGGAGAAGAGAAGGCTGCAGTCTTTCAGTATCTAAAGGCAGCCTATGGAAAAGATGGGTCAATCTTCTTAGCAAGGCCTATAGTAATAGGACAAGGAGTAATGGTTTTAAATGAAGGGAGGGTAGATTCAGATTGGATATAAGGAAGAAATTTTTACAATGTGGGTGGTGAAGAGCTGGAACAGGTTTCCCAGAGATGTAATGGAGGCCCCATCCCTGGAAACATTCAAGACCAAGTTGGATGGGGGGTCTGAGCAACCTGATCTAGTTAGCGATGTCTCTGCTCACTGCACAGGGGTTTGACTAGATGACCTCTAAAGGTCCCTTCCAACTCAAAACATTTTATGATAAAGTGCATGAGGTGAGGGCTATAATTTTTAAGATGGAATACGTAGGGGCAGACAAAGGTAGAGGTGGAAAGAAACAGAGAGAGGTGATGGGACATCTTTTGGGGCAATGAGAGTCAACAAATTAGGTCGTCACCCTTTAAACATTTGCTGGAGCTCAGCATTATCTAAGGCTGTACATGACCCTAAGGTAGGTATGCTACACAAAGTGACAGGCTAAGAAGAATTAGGGTGAGTAAAACAGGTACAGTGTACAAAGCAATGTAATAGAGAGGGCTAATATCTCTCTCCTCCTTCCCCTTCCCTTCCTTCTTCCTCCTGTATAGAGGAAAAAGACCAATTTGGAAGGACAAACACTTAGAACAAACAGATCTTTTTTCCCCAGGATATTCTGAATTGGCTTGCGGGATAAACTGCACATCATATTACTAAGGCAAATGCTTTCTTGTAATGAAGCATAAATACATACATAATAGTATGTGGTTTTGCACTTTTTATGCTAACCAATATAATCTTTATGCTGGAAGGCATAGGATGATTGCTCATTTTGTCTCTCTCCACTTTAAGAGAGTTACTCCATTAAATGTTTATTGCAATTCTTAGGTTCTTATGAGGTTTATCATTCCCCACTTCACAGTGGAGCCAGATATATTAAATACTCCTCTGCCATTCCATTGTTTATTAAAAGCTGCTATTTTCCTGAAAGAATGAATAAATGAACTATATTAATTTATAACAATATACAAGTCTTAGAATGCCCAGAACACAACAAAACAGATAGTTAATTGCAGAAGTCTTTTTCAGAAGATGTTTTAAGTGATAAACTTTGCCTCAGCTCAAGGACAGACTGCACAAATCTATGAGAGAGAAATCACTGAATGTTATTAAATACAAAGATACCATATCTGGGTCAAAAACACCCTGGACTGCATTACTGAAGACTGGGAGAGCATTCTGGAGAGCTATCACTATATGTTTACAATACTCATTCTTACTCAGCCAACTGCTTTTGGCCAGTGTTAAGAGCAAGAAAAAAGGATACGGTGAGCATTTGGTTTATAGATTCTTAGGCTATTTTTACAGTGTAATTCTACAGCATCAAGGAACACTTTTATTTAAATACCTGCTACAAGTTCGTATAGATTTATTATTTATCCAACCATGTTTACATTCACTACATGATAACCATTTCCCAGTAAAACTGACCTGCTTCTGGGTGTTCTACCGTTGCTTCAGGAGTCCAAGGCCCAGCTTTTACATATCCCCTCTTTTCAAGAGCAAAGACAAATCCTCCATCTCCAATCACAATTTCTCCAGCATCTAAGCGCTCTAGAATACCCTGAAGAAAGCAGAAGGAAAGGTTAACAATTACAGTTCTTCAGTTTTGTGAACTTCCTTTGTCTTTGTGGCCTTTCCCTGTATTTGCAAAGCGGACAAATATTTGTGGGCTACCAGAAACATCTTTGCCATAATAATAAAAAGTATTCAATTTTCTTCTTGAAATTCTCTTTAAAGAATGGTAGATGGCCTGGTTTACAATATAAGGCTTTAATATGTGCATATCTATTATGTAAGACTTTTTGTTAGTTTTATTGTATTCCAGAGATACAGTCCTCAGAACTAGAAGTCAATGGTCAATGCCATTCCTATGAAATTAAAACAGTGTCTTAAGTTCTCCTGTAAAATATAGAAGAAAATTCTTAAAATGAAACACTAGTATCACTGACCTTTTTATTAGCTCATTTGCTCTTTAGCTATGAATACCATCTTGACAGAGCCTTAGCACAAGTAGTTTGCATCACAAGATGGCAGAACAAGCATCATAGAATAGTAAGCACGTAACATTCTCCTACCAAGATACATCTCAAACTGCTGGCCTCCATTTTCTGATAGACTTTTTACTGGCCTGGGCTTGCTTACCTAGACTTACAAAATAAAAGACAATCCTGCTTGTTTTGCACAGACCTGAAATTTTTTAAGATGTCAAATTACAAACCTTACAGCACCCTGTGAGTAACCTTGCTTTTGCCTTGAACTCCATGCTAATGCAAGGAAAGTGGTAATTTTTTTTTGGTAAAACTGAAAAACATGTGAACAACATATATTGGTTGCACCTAATATATATTAATTTTTGTAGTCCTTTCATTGCTTCATTGACTTATTCAAATTTTCTTTCCAAAAAGTACCTTGCTATTACACTCAATAGTACTAATTTCTGCAATTGGATTACAACCATAATTCTAGTTACTTTAAGAAGTGGATGTAGACTTATTACATTAACAAAAGGAGTGGGTACAGGAAAAGAATTAATCAAAGGTAAGACTGAAATTTGCCTCCATAGTTATCTTTTCTTGATGGCACACTAGCATTTCAGTAGACAAAATTTGAGGGAATAGCAAGAAGAAAAGCCTTGTAGACAGAGTTGAGTGTGGGTTTCACACTGAGAGGAAAGGGTTTTTTAACAACTAGTTTCCAGCCTTTAGTAGATGATCTCTTCCTTAATCATTTCTCCATTGATTCAATTATCTCACACCATACATCTAGGAAGGTCAAACACTTGTAATGTCTCAGCACCACCCTTTAGGCAGGATGAGAGTATGCCTTTCCAGCAAGAAGCAGTACTGTGCCAACTCTGCCAGTTCCAGTACTAAGCATAGCTGCATAAGGCTACTTGGAGGCTACAAAGCCTGGCTGAGAGCGCTGCCATTTTTGGCTCAGGCACTGACAGGGCAGCAAGGTGACGGGACTCTTCTGTACAGTGCTGCTGTGCAGATATGAGCTTGGCCAAGTGTTGGCTTGCAAATCTCTGCATCACATTCCATTGCACATTGTGGACTAGCGAAAATATCAACCTGATTAACTTTATTAGAGTGTGCAAGCTTTTATCTTTATTTCAGCAGGACCAGGGTAAAACTCATTCTGCAATACTCAATCCCCAAAACTCAGTAATTTTTCATGAGTCTACCAGTCATGCCTGTCTACCAGGGCAATTCTATTCTAAGTGTAAATGTCAGGCGGCTCTGTAAAGATAGTGTTTGCAATTAAATAATTTGCTGTTGTAACACAGTGCCTCAAATGGGACCAGAGAAAAGCACTCAAGGATCACTTGTTGAGTCCCTGTTTCCTCTGCCTCCCAAGGAATCTTTTATAGATGGAACCTGCTTCAGAAACTTAGTATGCAGAGAGCAGGAGTGCAGAGGAAACAAAATCTTTAACACACAAACAGCTTCAGTCATTGTTTGTTAACTGAACATTAAGTAATAGATAAAATCTTGACATCATATATAATACTATATTTAAAAGAATGTTAAATGTAGTGCATTTATTTTAGCAAGTCACTTCTAGAATTTAAGAGCAGTTTTTGCTTCACAGCTCTAGCTTTTTAAAACCGCATTTAAAAATAAGCTTCACTTTTGACACACAGAAGCAACATAAGCCATGATTGAATAGACCATGGCATCTTAATACATAATATGTTGTGATATATTAAACCTAGCATTGGGTCATCTAATAGCAGCTGACATAAAGCACAAAATATTTAATATAAACTTACTTTGTCAGTTCAGATTAGCTTAAAATGAAAATAACTTTTTTTTGCAAACTTTACTACATGTCTGATATCTCTTCATACCATTTTACTTCATCTATACTGGGTAAATACTATTGGTTCAACCAGTATATAGCTATCATAAGTTCAGGATCAACATTGTTTTGTTCTGCCCCAGAGACTTATAGTTGTGTGCTCATGCCCAATCCAGATCAAAATTGTACTGTCAGGTGATCCAGTAGTACACAGATCTGGTATTAAATAACAATAAATCGTGTCTGCAGAAAGCTAACCAAGGCTTTTTTGAACCACCTTTTCACTGCTTCACTTTTGCTACCATGAACCAAGCTGCACCACATAGTCCATAATCTATCCATGGAGAGAGTTTAAATGTCTGTATGAAGATATTCCTTCAACATTCCTTTAGGAATGTAACTGAACCATGTAAGTGAAAAGCCTGCTTCATCTACCTGTATCCTACCTTTCCATCAGTGGAGAGAAAAAAGCATCTCAAAACAACTATTCAGATTATAAGTGAGCCCTCAAGAGAAGCTTACCTCTGTCCATTACCTGTAGGGGGAATTTAGGGCAACTCCCTTCTGCTGGGTGTCTGAAGTTAGGTGGCATGAGCATATGCCAAAAAATAAAAAGCAGAATGAATACGTCCCCACCTCCTTCCTTTATAACTGATCTACCCGAAAGGCTTAGAGCTCATAGACTTCTTCCCATACCCTTCTGTTCTCTTACTCTAGATTTACATGCTACACATAAAAATGGGTAAAACCAGTTCAGAGTAAGAAGTGTCCTATTAATGATAATAGCGTCCTTCTGAATGAAAGACAAAATATGTGATTTCACTGACCTTCCCAAGCAGCAGCTCAGGGTAGCAATACTGATATACATCAGAGGTCGATTTAGACATTGCTCCTATGTTTGCCTTAATGGCCAGAACGGCTGATGCCTGGGTAACTTTTTATACCAGCTTATTTCTTTAGCTAAATGAGAGTGCAAAGGGCATGCATATACTGGAGACTGTACTCACATGCACTGTTGGTATTCAGTCACACAAATCAAGGGAAGAGCATTTTGGGGCTTTTAAACAGAGTTGGCAGGATGCTGGAGTCAGAAATCCCATCCAACAGCAGTTTACACTTAAAATATTTACAGCTTTAATGTGTTGCGATCACTTTTTATTCTGTGTATTAAATAATACTAAGCAAAACGGTTTTGAACTTCAGTGACTCCAGTCTCTGTGTTCAGAGAAATCAAAATTCTGTGAGCTGTTACAGCATTAAGTGCAATCTAACCTATCTATCTCGTAACCGTGCCCAAATGTCCTTAATGCTGAATACAGTTATTGTAGCTTCCCTTTAGCTTCTCACAGTACGACCTTACCTGCAGAAACACCGAGTGCTCACCGGGAGGGTCGGAGCGCGGCCCGCGGCTGGTGCCGCTGTGGAGCCTCCAGGGCAGGACCCCGAGGCGGCAGCAGAGGCGGCCGAGTGCGGCGGCTGCTCCCCCCGCGCCCCGCAGCACGGGCGCGGGGCCGCCTCTCCTCCACCACCCGGCGCCGCCGGGGCAGCGCCCGCACCCCCCGCCGCGGGAGCGGCTCTGCAGGGTGCCCGCGGGCCGTGCAGCGGGGAGAGCACAGGGAGAGCGGGGAGCCGGGGCTGCGCGGGGCAGGGGGATGGGGAATTACCCTTTTGCCTTGTTTCACGGTCTTCCCGATCGGCAACATCTTCCTCGCCCAGGAACGCTGGCTGCCCGAGTCTACCCCCGCAGCTCGGCACGAAGCACAGGACAACTCGAGCACTGAGCCCACACTTTTATAGCCCGGGGAGGAGGCGGGCCGCGGTGGGCAGAGCTGCGGGAGACACCCCCGGCCGGACCGGCCTCTGACCCCGCCGGGAGCCCCGCTCTGCCCCCCGCCCTCCCGCCGCCGCCCCCGCCGGGCTCGAGGTCGGGAGGCGCCCGGTTGCTCCCCCGGGCTGCCCCCTCAGGCGGGGGGGCGGGCCGGCACCCTCCTCCGCGAGGGCTGGCCCCGGCGGGGCAGGGGCGGCACGCCGCCGGGAGAGGCGCAGAGCCGGCGTTCCCCGTCCCTGCTGCCGGCGGGCTGTGTGCGGGATGAACGCGGTGCTTTGTGGAGCCCTGCGCCGCCTGCAGCCCCCCCGCCAGGGCGGCCGGCCCGTGCCTCTCGGCGCGGCTGCCCTGCGGGCCCTCGGCGGCGGCGTGGGCGCCCAGGGGCGGTGAGTGTGGGCCGGCGGGGCGGTGGGGGGCGCGGGCAGAGGTGCCTGGTGGGGGCTGTGCGGGGAACAGGCTCCCGCTGCCGGCCTGCGGTGCTCCTCCGGGACCCCGAGCCCGCTCGCTGTGGGCAGGAGCGCATCTTCCCGCCGCGCCGCGCGTTTCTGCGCGGGGAGCGGAGCCAGCCCGGGCTGAGTCGCTGAGCTGGCGCAGAGACCTCTCTCCTTGTCTTCTGGGCCGTATCCGTGGGCAAAAAATGGCCTGTTTCAGGTGGCACGAGCAAACCGTGTGGTTCGCGGGGAAGGACCACGGGATGCTTATCGGGCTCCGGGCTTTGAAAGGAAAGGTTTGAAAAGAGCTGGAAGTCAGGTGAGGAAGTCTCAAATTCATGGCGTAAAAGCAGCATGACAAAAGCCTACACACTTTACCTTGATTACCATGTGCATCAAAATTCAGTAGAGGAGCTGGCATAAGTGCGTCACATCTGGCTGTTGAATAGCTCACAGCTAACTTGCAAAAGTTAACATGTAATCTCAAAAAAGAACACACATAAGTGTGTGGTACACCAAATACAGAAAGCCTGTGGTGTCCAGTGCTCCCATTTATTTTACTTCTCATTCATTGCCACAGAGTGAATAAGCACAGTTCATATTCCTCCTGAATTTGTGTTTAAATTGTCATGTTTCATAAGATCTCCATTCATAATACATATAACTAATAGCTGTGATTTCTCAGCAGAGGAGGGATAGAACGGAAGTTACACATTAGAAAGCCTTTTGCCTGAGAAGTTGCAAAAGCAAATGTACCCTGACGGGGGGAAATAAAATTGCGTATTGATTAACTGTCCTAAAGGAGATATATTGTGGTTTCAAAGCAGTCTGTACTGCTACCCTACTAAGTGGTCCTGTCTTCTCTTGCATCCCCACAAGAAAAGGCTTTTTAAAAATATTTGGATAAATTTCCTGATCTGGCTTGCTGCTTGGCTGTCTGTGGATGGGGCAGTAGAGAGGAGTATCGGATGAGATGATGGAGAATGGAGATGCCTATGGCAGCAGTTCTGGTTTGCCATGGCTTGAAGTGGTGGTGAAAATGCAGCGTGGTGTAGCAGCAGGTGGAAGCCATTGGCAAAAACCTGTTTCTGTAATGTTTTGACTTCAGCAAAGTAGAATATGTCAAACAGACGTGACAGAACATGAAAATAAACATTGTTCCGTTGTTCATGAACACGAATACTGATGTTGTCTGCAAACATTTGCCTTAGAAATTTATTAAGGAGCTTTACTACATAGACTTCTAAAGACTTTTTCTTTGTGTTGCATATACTATAGCACTTTTGAAAAGTCAGGGTTTGACACTCATTTTGGGGGTACAGTTTCTCAATGAAAAATAGGGTATATAAATAACAAACATTTAAAATTGTGAGTGGAAGCAAACTTGCTTTATTTTTTTTTTTTATTACTCCTGTTTATATATATGACCATTTAAGAGCATTTAATTTGAAAGAAGATAAGAGTGAACAGGTTAGGTTTTAAGTCAGGTGTGTCTAGACTCCCAAGCAGGCACCAAGTTATGATTTGGAGCTGTAAACAAAAGAGATAGATGGAAGTGCAATTGCTTTTTTTGTAACTGTCTTTTTTTTTTCTTTTTCTCTCAGGAGAGAAACCCTGTCTCCTTCCTTGGGGAAAGATAGAACAGACACAGTGATCATCGGAGGTGGTTGTGTTGGTGTGAGTCTAGCCTATCACTTGGCTAAGGCTGGCTTGAAGGATGTTGTTCTGCTGGAAAAATCTGAGCTCACTGCAGGATCTACTTGGCATGCAGTAAGACATGTTTTTTAATCTCTCAGATTAACAGCAGTTTGTGTATCTGCTGGTCATGGAAGTTTCATTACCTTTATATTCCCTGGTTTTCCAGAGATTAACTGTCTTGGTTATTTTATAGATACAAACTTTAGCACGGAGTTTATTACAAATTGGCTGTATGAGTTTTGAAAAGTTGGTTCAGCTGTCCATAGTACAGTTTTCTCATTCAAAATACTAATACTGTGTTTTGAAATTACTGGAAGATAACTGTTAAAATTGTTATACATTTTTGGTAGTTAACTGGGTTTAGATATTAAACTTTAAACTTAGACTTTTTAAATTTAAGGTTTTATTTCTAAGGTAATTCATTTATACTGCAGACGTTATCATTGGAAGTACTTGCAGTGACATGCATAAACCAGAAATGTTAAATCTGGTATTATTGTATGTGTAATTTATATATGTGCCATCCTGAAAAAAAAGGTCATCAAGAAGTAGCATCAGTGTCCAGTTCTCAGAGAATATCACTGTCCCAGAAAATGATTCTTACTACAGACAAGAGCTTTCTTTCCTGCCACTGCTGACATTACACGAAATCTTGGAGGACCAAAGCTAAGAACTGTACATTGTGGGTTTTTAAGGCTGACTGTTTGTTTGTACCCTAAGGAAAAGTATTAAAAAGACATACACGTAATAATGACAGTGTGGGGACACCTCCTACAATAATGTTAATCACATGGACATACTGGTGTGTGACATGCATATGTATAATTACATATTTTCTATGTCAACGTCTGGAGTAGGTAGTGTAATAAAATGACATAAAGCTCGTCACAATAATAGTTGCTTTTTCTATTCCCTTCCAGCTACACTCAGCTGGAACTGGGAGAATCTTATCCCTGCGTGTAGCAATACAAAAGAGTAAAAACCGAGCAGTTGGTTGTCTGTAGATCTACTCTGCTAGTACAATAGAGAATTTATGCAATATTTATAACTATAGTATCTGAGTGCCTTTCAGAAACAAATTAAGGAGGATTACTCAGATGGATTATATTTGATTTGTATTCTCATACTTCTCCAAGGGGAGGAAGTCTGTAGTCTTCATCTTAGTATATTGAATCATGACTATGAAATGCTCAAAGAAATGCTGTGACTTAAGTATACAAGTGAGGCACAGACTAAATTCTATGTGCTCAATGCACATACTGAACAATACATCTGTAAAAAATAATAAAAATCCTCGCATTGAATAACAAACCAAATTCATGAAGGAGGGGTTGTAACTAAATGTTTCTTTTGTTCCTGTTGTTACACTCACTCACTCTAGCTTATTGCTCATAACAATGTAAATGCAACTTCTTCAGTGTTTTTGCCTCCACTTAGTGAATGCAGCGATGGAGCACTGAGCGAGGAACTCTGTTTCAAAGGTAGGGAGGGGCCTGGGTCATAGCAAGGAAAATGTCTGCACTGGGCTATTGAGAGGGCTGACTTGTGGCACCTATTACAACCGAATTTGATTAACACAGCAAGACACCTAGTTATGGGACAGTTTAAAACGGATAACTATTAGGTAAAGTACATGGTATACTGTCTCTTTCCATTGAACTCAGTATTAGAGTGGTATGTCTGATGATGAAAAACTTGATGACAAGTCTGTTTCAGATGATGAGAAAGATCAAAACTGTGACTGTGAGTTCTTTGTTATACTAGGTTCTGTGCATTTATCAGTGGTTTCCTCACAGTGACACAATACAGATACATAGGAAAGTTACACATATATTTAGCATGTGAAGTGGCATGTAGTATATTGCCTGCAGCCATACGTGTTGAAAGTCTGGTTCAGATGTTGCTGTATTATACCACATTTTCCTTTCACAGTCCAGTAAGTCCTGCTGGAGCTCAGGATCATGTTTCGTATAGATTATATTCCTGCTAGTGTGGCTGCCAAAACTTTCTTTCAGTCCTCAGGTCTGAGATAGATTTGGCTGACTTTCATGTGTGTTATTAAAACCGTGCAGAAACTGTGCATATTTTTATATTATCAATAATAAGAAGATATAAATAACAGAGCAGGTGCTGCTCATTTTTATACCTATCTAACCATGACAACGCAGTAGTTATTATAAGTGTGTAAATTAGGTTAGGACTTAGGCTTTAAGAATTCTTGAAGTTGTACTGTACTGCAGGTCAGATCATTTGCAATCTCACTGAAGACCTAGGGAGTGAACAACAGATATATAACTCAGCAAATAGATTTTTTTGTGTTGTTACTTTATGAAAAGGTGGTTTTTAAGAAACTGCTTAATGTATTGTTCTGTTACATGATTCTTTTTCTTGCAACATGCAACTGATTTTGCTGCTGATAGATAATAAAGCATAGCACATGAAAAAGAAAAACTCATACGACTTGGTCAAACTTGCAAGAAGAGGGAGTACAGGTGATAACAGTGTTAATGTAATTTTCCTCCAGAATGCTAATTTAGCAAGTGGAGTTAGTATAAAATCTGAAACAGCTTGGAACAGAACAAAACTGATACATGAACTTTTCACCAAAGAAAAATTTCAGGTGTAAAAATGCGTTAAAATAGCTGCGTCAATTGTCATAGCAAAGTGACCATTCTTAAAATTATTTTCCCAGATCATGTTCATCTACAATTATAATATCTCTGTTTTACAAAACAGAGCAAAATCTAGAGCAAATCTCCTTCAAATATGAGGACAGTCCACACTGCAACTCAGGAAAACAAGTAAACATGCTGGGAGGTCAGCTGGGCCAGCCAGGGAGCTCATGACTGAATTCTAGTGCAAAACAGCAGTATAGAGCAGGTGGAAGCAGGAAAAGGCTATGAAGGGTAATTTAGAAAAATTGCCTGAGCCTGTAAATGGCATGTTAGGAAAGCCAAAGCTCAACTAGAGTTAAGACTTGTAAGGAACATTAAAGGCAACAGAAAGAGCCTCTACTGCTGCATTAGCAGTATAAAGGCTGAACGAGGAAAAGGCGGGACTATTGCAGAATGAGGTATGTAATTTAGTCACAGTATACGCTGATAAGGCCGACGTGCTCAATGTCTTCTTTACCTGAGTTTTCACTGACAAGGTTTCTCAGGCCTCTGTGCTCTGAGCAGGGTTCAAGGAGAAGAGGAACTAGCAGCAGTGGATGAGGATCAAAACAGAGATTGCTGGGAGAACATGTTTCATTCACATACATTGGACCAGATGGGCTGCATCCAAGAATGCTGCTGATGGCATTGCAAGGCTGCAGATGTATCATCTCTGAAAGACTGTGAAGACTGGGGGAGGTACACAACATTTGGAGAAGGGCATATGAATGCCTTTTTAAAAAATGCCGAAGGGACAAGCATAAAGGCCAGCTAGCCACATTTTGGTTCTCCGGAAAATCATGGAGCAAGACTCAGATCATACTTCTGGACCCATAAGAGAGAAAATAGTCAGCATAGATTTGCCAAGTGTAAATCGTGTCTGACCAAAGCTGATTGCCTTCTGTGATAAAATGATTGAATCTATAGGCAAGGGGAGAGCAGTTGATGTCACCCGGACTTTAGCAATACTTTAGACACCGTGTCCCGTAAGATTAATGTATTCAACTGAAGTTGTTATGTTTTGTATGGCTGGACATAGTTGAAAGACTGTTTGGATGGTTGGGCTCAGAGGGTAGTGGTTAATGGGCCAGACTCTTCCCAAAGGCTGGAGATAAGTGGAGTGTCACAGGGGTCTGTCCTGGGACCCATCCTGTTTAATATCTTTTCTAATCACCTGGAGTAGATGATAAAGTACATGCTCATCAAGTTCACAGTTGACACCAAACTGAGAGGACCAGTCAGTGTCCTCAAAGTCAGGGCTGCCATGCTGAGCCTGTTGGAGGGATGAAAGAGATGAAAGGACAAGAACTTTCTGAAATTTAAGAACGACAAACACAAAGTTCCTTACTTGGCCAGGGAAGTAGTGCAGTTTCTATCCTTGGAGATTTTCAAGACCAGGCTGGAGAAAGTCTTGGGCACCCTGGTCTGATCCTATAGCAGATTCTGCTTTGAGTATGAGGTTAGATAAAGACCTCCTGAGGTCCCAGTGAATCTGTTTATTTTATTATCATTTTTTTTTATGATTCTATGATCTTAATTTTTGTATAGTCCAATCAGGTTATAGTTGTCTCCCACCTGCACTCCTGAAATGAGAAACATTTGTTATCTGAAGCCAAAAGGGATCAAAGGTGTTTAAAATTCTTTTATTCACATAAAAATGTCAGGGAGAGAAGTTTTGATTTAATTTCTGCAATTAAATGCTCTTGAATGTATATGGGTTTATAGCTAACTTGCAAGGGATTTGTGGTTCAAAATGATTTTACTAACAGTGACCACTAAAGTGTAATTTCCCTACATTTGGAAAATGTATTACTACATTTGAAAAAATAACAAAAGACCAGAATATATTTACATAAATAAAAGAAGACAGTAAAAATAATATGAGATTACACAGTTTGTAGGTACAAGTAAATAAAATGCTCATAGGTAAATGGCTAAAGAAAAGTAAACATTTCAATGCCTAATTTATTTCTGTATTCTGTATACACAAAAAAAAAGCCCCCAGGCCTTATCTTTTAAGAAACAGGCAAGTTTTAATTACATGTTCTGCAGTGAAACAGCCCTAGGTTTTAGTCTGAGGCAATTAAATATGTTCACAACAACATTAACCTCCATTTATCAAATGAGATCAAAAACGTGTTTAGTCAAGTACCTGCTTTCCAGTGGTGTCCAGTATGATAATGATCTAATAGGATAATAAGAGAAGCAATAATTTTCCAGACTATTAATCTAGCCCAGGGACTTCCTGAATTCAGTGTGCCTGCCTTGTGCTTAATATGGCCCTTAATGGATTTTTCGTCCTCCTACAGATTTGTGTGATCACTTTTTAAACTAAGATTGTTGAGATACTGAACAATACCAAGCAGACTTAGGGAACTACAGCCAAACTTACAAAAAAAAATACAGTCAGAACTGAAAAAATGTAATAGTGGTAGGTGATTAATTTTGCACATTTTTTCATTGGTTTATTTTGGCATTTCACTCATGCCATACACTACAGTATTTTATATAAACTTTAAGATACCAAAAAGAGAAAATCCTCACAAAGAAAGGTAGGAAAAACTTTTAATATTGTGGCTATTGTAAAGACATACGTGTGTCTGGCATTCAGTAATGCCAGACACTTGTCATACTCTTGCTCTGAAAATACTGAGTACTCGTCATCTCAGGCAGTGAGTATGATTTATGTTTTTTGAGGGATGTGGTATCTGAGTGTAAGCCAACTGCTAAGAGCAATTTGAAGCTAATTGTATTTGAAGAAAAAGGTTGGATCTTAAATGTAAAGCTGCGCCAAGAAAGATGGGTCAGAAGAGGCCATGGTTTCAAAAAATGAGTATATGTGATCTAATTCATGCAGTATATGTTGATGTTAATTATAGAGAAATGTAATGTTTAATAAGTTGTTAGCATAATTAAATTAGTTTGAATTAAAATATATCTTTAAAGACCACTAAATCTTGCTTTTGTTGTTCATATGTATACAGTTTTTGCATTAGCTATAAAAGTTAAAGCCTTAAAACATGTGGCACAGAAGAGAGCTGACAAGCTAAAATCAGGAATAGTTAATGTATTTGCATACTAGGCAACTTAGAAGGAAACTATCAAAACCCTACTATCTGTGTTACTTTTCACCTTTAGATTTCCTGCTGTTTTTTTCTCAGAATGGCAGTGAACTCAAAGGTGGACTCTGCTGTCTAGCTCCTTTAATTAAGGCAAATTTCATCTACGAATAAGCTCTATTTGAGTTAGAAAAATATGCACTCTCTCTCTATATATATATAAAAATATTTAAATCACTGTAGTTACTTAGCTTGACAATCGGAGCTAATTTTCATTTCTGTTGTCTCACTGGAAGAAAGGTTGCAGGGAGATGTCAAATTCAGGAGATACAAAGACATGTGCTTAACTTCAGTAACACTTTAACTCTGCCTTTTTTAAGTGCTAAATGCCTGCAGTTATGAATGTCATTAGATTGTTGCAGCTGTCTCTTGTATGCAGTTTCCTTAAATATAGAAGAGGCTGTAGTAACTTCTTGGGTTTGCCTTTGCATGAACCCAAAAGGGCTTGGCAGGATTCTAGTCAGACCTAGTATGATGATGTGCAAAATAAATATAGTAATTTCTTAAGCTACTTCTGAAGTACAGCAATTGCTCTTCAACTACTGCATGAGACAACTGTTGAGAATAGAAAAATATTGACTTCTACTGCCCTGCTGTTCACACCCCACAAAAGTAGTAACTTTTGTTAAGATCTGGTCTTTATGAAGGTTTGTTCTCTCTCCCATCTCAATTTGCAAGAAGGAAGAGATGCTTCTACAGGACATTTAGAGTTAATCAGTTGATTTAGTTGATCAGGAACAGAGATGTGTGTCTCTTCCAAAATATTTGAAACAGACAACTGAATAATTTAAGGAAGAAAGGAAACCATAGGAGAGAACAACTGCTAAAGTATCATGGGTTGACAAATTTGATGAGAAAAGACAGGTGGCGAAATGTGTGCAGAGAACAAGAATGCCATAAGTAGGGAAAGGATTCTATTTTCGTAGCAGTTGGCTCTGTCCATGTGTTGTTTTTCTTTACAGTATCTTGACAGTTTCTTTTTGAATGACAATTGGAAGAAGGGAAAGAAAACACTGCTTTTCTAATCATATCTCTATGTTGTTGTTCTTATTTCTTATTTGAGGCTGGTTTAACTACTTATTTTCATCCTGGAATAAACCTGAAGAAAATCCATTCTTACAGCATAAAACTATATGAAAAGCTGGAAGAAGAGACTGGACAGGTACTCTCCTTTACCTTTTATGTATTAATTCAGATCAACATTAACCTTACTACAGGTCTTACAAAAAAGTTTTGAGTTGATAAGTTCATTATGTGTATGTTTATGACTATCATAAGGCTCACATTTTATTAAAATATATTCTCTAGCCTGCATATAGTCTGGTGCTTAGTCACTAAATGTTTCTGATGGTTTCCCAGATCCCTCTAAAGTTTAAGAAAACGTTTTCATCAAACATTTCAGAAGCTCAGCAGACTGAGAGTCTGCAACTTTAGCTTGGTATAGGAGTTAAAATAGCATCAAGGATCTGGAATGAATGGATTGGTTATGATAAATTCCTGCTTTAGACATGTCCACTTAACAATTTGTCTGATATGCTGTCCATACTTGAGAAGATTGCTGCAATTCTTCCCATCCCTTTCAGAGGTGCGTTTTAATTTAGTGACTTAAGGAATGGGTATGCAGAAAAACACAGGAGTTGTCTTTTTCATCTGGCATCATTCAGCCATATACATTTCATTTACTAAGCTCATTCTTTCTACAGACTGCAGCAGAAATTGCATGTTCCTCACTATAATAGTCTAAAACATGATAATTGTACTAAAATGCTTTCTTATTCATTATACTGCTTGGCTAGGTAAGATACTATAGCAGACTATCATTGTGTGTTCTACTAAAAGACTTTTTCAGCTACATTAATGTCCTGTGAGGTAACATAGAAAAGGTGAAATAAATAGTGTATACCAGAAAGTGAGCATTCAGTGGCCAGCTATATAATGATTTCTGTGTTATTAAAAAGAAAAAAAAGAAGGCGGGTGGTTGTTCATTGTATCAGTAAAGGTGCTTAGTTAAATTTATTCTGCAGCATCTCAGCAGAAAACTATGCAGGTGATAAACTTTAATATAAACTATTATATTTATTTTTTAGGTGCATTTGATTCTAATTTTGAAAGTGTATGAGTGCCTAAACTCAAATATTAGTCAAATCGTAATAAAATAATATTATCATGACATTCAGTAAAAGCTTTTTATGACTGTTGTGAACATAGTATGTAACAACCTAGAAAGTTAATTAGATAACTTTTTTTTTTTAAAAAAAATATTTTCTCTAGGAGTTTACATCTACATCCTGTTCCTTCAAGGGCACCTAGCTTATTTGAGTCTCTTTTCAGTGATGTTCGTGGTAAAATTCCTGTAGACTTCCCATAGTGTAGGAGCATCCATTTATGGAGATAAGTAAAGGTTCTTTCAATAATTCACTTTTGCTTTGTTCTAGGCTGTAGGGTTTCATCAGCCTGGCAGCATCAGAATTGCTTCAACTCCCACTAGGGTGGATGAATTCAAATACCAAATGACTCGTGTTGGTTGGCACCCAATAGAGCAGTACCTAATCACGCCTGAGAAAGTACAAGAGCTATTTCCCTTATTGAACATGGATATGGTAAAGAACATAATTTTACAAAAAATTACTTCTGTTGCAATTAAATATTGTTTTATCAGATATGTAGACATAAGATCTGTTTCATTTATACAAATTGTACAGTAAATTATTGGTTTTCAGTGGATGCATTATAAACTAAAATCAGACTCACGTGCATTTTAGTGCATACTGTATGCCAGTATGCATACTATTAATTATAATGTATAGAATCCATATAATACGGTATTGCAGCCTTGTATTGCATGGGAGAACTGAGCAGCTTTACTTCCTTACACCATTGTTAAGTTGGCTAGCTGAAGGCCTGATATTATTATATGTTTTAAAAATTTGTTTTGCTTTGACTCATTCTGGTATACTGCATTCAAGAAATAAATTCTTCTGAAAAAAAATTATTAATTTTATTATGTTTTAATTTCTTTCATTTTGTGGGATTTTACCTCCACCTAGGTTTTAGCTGGTCTGTATAACCCTGGAGATGGTCATATTGATCCCTATTCTCTTACTATGGCCTTGGCTGCAGGAGCCAGAAAATATGGTGCCCAATTAAATTACCCCGTCCAAGTGACTAATCTGAACTCCCGACCAGATGGGACATGGGAAGTTGAAACTCCTCTTGGAATAATTAGAGCAAAGAGAATTGTGAATACTGCAGGTAACGTAAGCATTTCTATACTCTTGAGATTTACAAACTAGCTGACACAGAGCATCTGTACTGTATTGTGTGCATTACAGGAATCAGTAATACATGTTTTTGAATATTCACTTGGTTTGTGGTAAAACATACTTTGTGAAAATTTAGCTCTTTTGTTAATTGTCCTTGATTAGGCATTAATAATATTGCTTTCTGGTTTGTCTCTAACAGTTACTAGTCAGACTGTCTTGTTAGATTTTAGTAGCAGAAGAGACCTTTCCTGGACTACAGCAAGTTTCGTAGAAGCGATGGGCTACTGTCTATGCATATTGTCCTCTGAAATCTTATGAGAGCTACTTAGGAAGGGAAAAGGGATAAATAAATAAATAAATAAAGTAGAAATGTCTTTGCTGTTTTTTCAAAGAGACCAAGGATTTGCAGCAAGTAAGAAAACAATGCTTATTTCAGTATTATCTTTAAGATTTAACTCTGTCCACATATCATTGACACAGAAGGTTTTTGTTGCCTTTGAGTAGCATTTTAAACATGCATTTGGCTTAACAATCCATTTTTTCATGTAATAAAAATTTCCTAACTCAAAGGAGCTTGTATTTACATATGCAATTTTTATTATTCATTGTGTTAAAGAAGCCAAACTGATGTTTCTGCTTCAAAGAGCTTTTGGGCAAGAGTCCTTGGGATTTTTGTTTGTCCTCCTAAACAAGCTGATAGGTCTAAAACTCTGTATTCAATCTAAACATCACTTATTTTTATGCTGCTTTATGCAAGTTACAGAAAAATACATCATTGGTGAAACTGTTGGCACCTCCTACGTAAACAAGCCTTCTACTTCTGTTTTAAATTGTCCGAAAACATGCTGAATATTTACCATTTGGATGAAATTTTTGCAGACTGTCTGTCTCAAATTGAATCATATTTTTAGGGCATGAGTCTTTCATAAATCCCATCTCAGTGAATAATCAGACTTCAGTAGGAAGCTGTGATGGGTGAAGAGGACTTTCTCTTGCTCAAATGGGACAAATGAACTGAGAGCAAGGATGTATCTTTGTAATTCCTTTTTACATATGTGCAGTGGAAAACTAAAAAGCATCTATTTCTAGTGGAAAGCAGATACAATAAAGAAGTTGAACGAGACAGGGACTCCTCTTGGTGTGTAGAACAACCATGGCTGACAACTGGGATTATGAGTGAGTTGTACTGGAAGAGTAATAGGCTGGGAGAGTGAAATGCTCAGGAAAGGTTCCTGGAGGTGGTTGGAAGCACCAGCAGCAAGAGGACCATTTATGTGCTAGAGGACTTATTGAATAAGGAAGCTCAAACTGGGAGGAACTGTGGGGATGGCAGCAGTAGGGATGACACCGTGGAGAGGAATAGCAGAAAGGCATTTGACATGGTTCATTAAGAGAACTGGAGCTGGAGCTTTTAGGACAAAAAGATTAGGAAGGATACTTGAGGACTGGTTGTGTGTAAAACTGAGACTGGAAAATTGAGGCTGCCTCAGCTGTCTGAGCACAAAAGACTGGCAGAGTAGCAAGGGAAGTGTAGATGGGAATAGATTGGAAGGAAGAGAAGGCAGATAGGATAGGATATGATTAACAAGGGAGAGTTACTTGCACATGGAGACAAAATAGCTGAAGGAGGATTTAAGGGCTGTAGTAAGAAGAGTAGAGTGTGAGACTGAGCAGAAAAGAAGAGCAACTATGGGACAAACAGGGATGGGGAAGCGAGAAGTTTTGGAGAGAGAGAGGTTTGGAGGGAATGGGATAAAAGGGCTGAACTCTGAGAAGATGAGCTTTTCTAGGTGACCTTTCTTTCAGTGTCTGAGATGTAGACAGCCGTGTGTTAGATCTTTCCAGGCTTTCAGTAAAGACTAACTGGGAAACCCTTTGAAAAGTGCACTTTCTCATGATGTGCCTCCCATACATAATTGATAACCTGCTATTGCTATAAGACTAGCTAAAATAGCAGGAAACTGAAAAAGTTCACCTTGAGGTTCTAAGCATGCTCAGGAACTGTCATGATGTCCATACAGTGCCATATAATGACATTTCAAAGAGAAGGAGGAATAGAGTTTAGTATGCTTTTTAGAAAACAAGCAACCACACAAACAGGGAAACCAAATTAAAAGAATTTTATTTAGACTGCAAAGTCAAGGACTTAGAACATGAGAGGCATCAATATTTGATTGCCTTTGGACTGTCAGTTCATGGCTTTCAGGCATCAATTGTGGGACAGCATTCAGTTACAAAATTACAAGCTCTGTTACTAATAGGATCCTTATGTCATTTGTTACACCGTATGGATATATTGGTCTGGTAATGATCCAAGGTTTTGGTATGGAAAGGCAGCTCTTTTGGCAATCAGACTTCTTATTTAGGCCACAAACTTCTAGCACTCATTATTCCTATTGGCGCCACATCAAATGGATGAAATATCACAGACGTAGTCATTTCCTTATATTTTTTAATGTAGTTATCTTTCTTTGGCTTATGTATAAAGTTAAGATTAGGCAGAGTTTTCTAGCAAAAATTAGAATGCACCATTGTGAAATTTTCTTCTTTTTTTTTTTTTTAATTTTATTTAATGAGTAATTATACCATAAATATAATAAGTTAATTCTCTTGTGTAGTTAACTATTCAGCCAAAATGAACATATGAAGCACATATTGCTTAACATTCTGGCTAAGGATGTGCAATCAATACTGTATAACACATACCTCTCATAAATGTTCTCTCAGATAACATCCATTCTTCTTCTCAGCCTTGCCTCGTTCCACTACAGATCATGATTGATATAATTCAGAGCTCATATTTTAGGCTCATGTTGCAATAAGAGCAGAGAAAAATGTATCAGAAGGCTCTCTACATTCTCTCTCCTCTCTCATCCCCCAGCTGACATCTGCTGTGGAACTGGAACAAACTAGTTTCAATCAATCTTTAGCCGTTTGTTATGTGAGATTTCCATTTTGGAAGAAAGAAGATGCCGAGTAAATAATCCCTGACATGAACTAACTGGTATTGAGCCTGCTGAAGTGATTTGCAGCCTATTTATAATGGAATGTTTGATTAAAGTCTGAAAAAAATAGTGAATTTAGTTTATATATACAGTATGTCTGTGTATATATAAGCACACTTTTGCAGACACACACACTGTATATACAACCATTTATACATACGTAACGATGGAAGATTTTATCTTTTTTAAAAACAAGAGGTGGTCAGATTACATAGTTCAACAGATATGCGAAGTAATACCACCACGAAATATTTCAGCATCAAATGTTTGCAATCTCTACAATTTAATCTTTACAAATGTCCTAGAGATATATTTATGCCTTCCTTTATTATGTGTGATAGGACTTGACATCTGTTTCCCATTGGAATTTTGTTTCAGAGAACATATTCTTCCTTTTGCCTTTTTTGTGTTTCTAACAGCTTTTGTGCATGGGTCAAAAACTTTAAACAAAGAAACTGTAATATTTTTAATTTAGTAAATGTCAGCTGTTGTTATTCTAAGCAATTAAATAAGCACTTATCATAAGTGTGATCTTTCTTAGAAGTATGCTATTTAAAATTTGAATTTTGAACAAACCTAAACTATTTATCTTTAATTCAAAAACAATTTTAAATCAGCTATGTTTATAATGTACTTTTGCAAACTTAATGTCTAAGTAATTTCACATTTTGAAAGACACAAAGTTAAGTTTCAAAGACTGAAAATTAAATCTACCATTTTTATTTTCTTTGAGGAGCTTGAATATGCTTGCTTTCTGTATTTCCCCGTTCATTCTGTTCTAATGAGTAAGTAAAATAGTGAGTTTACTAGAAGCACATGCCCAGAGCATTATTTCTTTCCAAATACCTCTTTAAGTCCAAGCAATTTTGGCAGGAAAATGGTGCATGATACTAGAGAAGGAATTTTCTGCTACTTCACTTTTCCTTCTCCTTTCTGGATCATTAGCTGACTTCACCTTAAAATAGTTTTCTCTGTATGTGACAAGGAAATGCCCAAATCAAAAGAAGTTCCCTAAAGATTGTTAACCTCCTCTTAAATCCACATTTGTATTTGTCATGTGTAATGGAGGAAATCCTTGCAGATGTGCTAGAAATTAGATTTTTTGTTTGTTTTATGGATAATGGAGCATAGATCAGTATGTATCCTGTCAGTGAGTCTCCTCCAAGCGGTAGGGATGCCTTTAGGAAGCAAAACTCTCATATATGATAAATGCTGAACAACAGATACTGTTTTTTAGTGTTTACTGGGCAGGGGCTTTTACTTGAACAGATCTGTCTATCATGATCCTGGATTTCCTGCTCCCTTGCTTTACCTGGCTGTCAACAATTGTCAAGTGAGCCACCACAGAAAACCTTTTCATCAGAAACTTTGCATTTTTAAAACCTGTGAGTGTTAGACCCTGAGACTGATTTGTAATACTGAATAAGAGATTGACAGCCCTTCTGGCGTGAGGAAATGGCACAAGGCCAGCACAGCCCAGCTCAACTTCCCCAGCTGCCCTGACTTTAGGCCATGCCTAAAGTATTAGTTTGAGTATTCCTAAGCTACTGTCAGCAAGCAGCGTGGGCCAGCTGCTCCCTGCGGGGCAGGGAGCCAAGCCTGGTAACAAGGTTGACAGGGCAGGGGCCAAGCTAACAAGGGCATTGTCCTACAGGGCACAAGGGAGGGAGCAGGGCAGGACCAGGACCAGCAGTGGGGGTGAGCCCACAGTCCAGATCTCCAGACATGTCTGTGAGGATGAGGCACAGGTAGATCTATAGTGATGAAGCCAGACTGAAGCCAAACCTGGAAGATGAACCACAGGTCAGGAACAGGTCTGGTGACAGTAACCAGGGTCAGATATTGCCCAGTGATCAACAGGCAGGACCACAGAGATGAGACTGGGCTGAGGTTAAGCTGGGAAGTAATCCACAGATCAGGGTCTGAATCAGTGAGGTCCATGGCCAGGCACAGGCATGGTCGTGACAGAGCTGGCACACCTACAGGCACACCTCCAATCAGTCCAGCTCAGGCAGGTTCTGAAGGCCCTGGGCAGACCAAAAATGGGGTTCCTGGGCTCAGGGGAAAGGGTGTGGATGGAAGTCCCAGGTGAGACTGCTCAGGATCATTAATGACTGTTAGTGCCCTTAGGGCCCTGAGAGCTGAATTTTCATCAGATCTTGGAGAGTGTGGAACTGAAGAGAGAGGTAGGAGCATCTGGGTAAGACAAGTAAGCAGTGAAAGGGAAGAAAAGTTGTATGTGAAGTTGGGCATCATGAGTGTAAGCCCCAGGGGAAAACTGCTTGGAGTCAGTTGGTTACACAGGAACCAGGCTGACCTGTCTCCTTTTCCTGGGTCCTCCATATATTACATAGCCTTTTATTTGGAAGGCCCTGCTACTTCTTCCTCCTCTTCCATTTCGCTTTCCTCCAGCTCTTGCTCCTAGACTTCCCTGGAACTCCATCTTAATTGGATTTTTGCCTTTCATTCCCACTTCTGAGACCTCCACTCCTTGGTCCGAAGAGTCATGAGAGTGGGACTGAGGAATATTCCAAGCTTCTTAGAGCAGCTGCCATCCCAGTGAATTTTATCTGTCTGATTCCCTTGTCTGTATGTTCCAACCTCACAGCAGATGTGAACCATGATGCAGAGCCCAAAGCAGTAAATTTGGAAGTTCAGTGGCATCCATTCCTTGACTTTGACACGAGTACCTCTCCCTAAGTGAATGTGCCTTACCAGCTGGGAACAGGTAGTCTGGAGGGACCTTAACAGAGAAGAATTAGGTCTTTATCTTCTGCCTAGTAGTATATACGAAGAGCCTGTATAGGCTTCAGGGGCAGGGAAGTTGTTGCTTGCTTTTTCTGGTCACTGTCTGTATCAGAACTTTTAATTGGACAACTGTGGGAGAACACACTGACTACTTACCAATACGAACATAGTGTTGAATTGATTGCTACCTGAGAGACATAATTAATATGAGTCATCTGCCGCATTTGAAAGAGGACAGAAACTTAAATTCTTCAGGTTAGCTGGCTGAAAGTGCTGCCTTGCTCTGTTGGGGTGTTAGGACTTGACTACTGTCTTGAGAAAACATGCTAGCTCATTTGGTTGATAGTAAGAGGCTAGGTTAACACCTATGGTGCGAGCTAATTTATTCTAATGAAGTTTAAGTGTCTCTGACTTTTCTAGGACTGCATTGCAGGCCTACTTTACTGAAATAAATCATGAAGTTTGTGGGACTGTTAATTAAACTCTTTTCTGAACTTTTAGAAGCCTAATTTATATTTTTTGAATTATATTTTTTTAATATCTGTATACTAGAATGGTATACGGTAGTATCATTAGGAACAATGACATGGAATTAAGGAAGGAAAATTATGCTGCATAATATGAGAAATAATTTGAAAATTAAAAGTATGGAAAAAAATATCTTTGTCACATACCATAAAGCACAGTGCTTCCTGCAAATATTTTTCTGTTATTTACAATTAGTCTTTGAATATTTCTATTTTGTTTGGGTTTTTTTTGTCTTCTCTAGGCTTCTGGGCCCGTGAAGTAGGCAAGATGATTGGTCTGCAGCACCCTCTCATACCTGTTCATCACCAGTATGTTGTGACATCAACTATCCCTGAAGTGAAAGCCCTAAAAACAGAATTGCCTGTGATTCGTGACTTAGAAGGATCATATTATCTCAGGCAAGAAAGGGATGGTCTTTTATTTGGTCCATATGAAAACAAGGAGAAGATGAAGCTTCAGGAGTCGTGGGTAACAAATGGAGTCCCACCAGGTAATTAAGAACATTAAGTCTTTAAACTTGATAAGCACTAGCACACATTTTAGTGTGTATAAATCCCAGCCTGTCATGCTGCCATCTGTGATGGAAAATAGAAAATATTTGCAAAGCATGATTGTAATGCAGGAACTTTTTTCAAAGAATAGGACTCTGATGATAAGAGTGAATAGGAATAGAAATAAAAATGTAACATAAAATAAGCCTATTTGAAATAGGCACAAAATACACATCTACAACATAGTCTTACCCTACTCTCTGAACAGGTGCCTGTGTGTTGTGATTAGATGCAGTCACTGAATCTGTGTTATGTGGCCTTTTGCAACTGAAGAGGGTTTTTTCTAAGCTACAATTCTCTCCAGCATACTGACAGGCAGGGGCTTTGGGTTTTTGCTGTTCCCACAGAAGTAATGTGGTTGTAAATAGAAGCAGAGGTATAGCAAAGTAATGTCTTAGACAAAATGCTGTGCTTGGATGTAAGTGCAAGAGAGCTGTAGATTTACATAGTTTTTGTACAAAAAATCTTAAGCATGTCATACTGCTAGTTATTTTTTTTAAAAAAATAATTATGTCTAGGCTCCAGCTCTCCATTCACTTCTAGATAGAAGGTTATATTAAGTCCATAGTGTTGCTGTTTTAAAAATACACGTTTCCTAAGGAAGAGCAATCAGCATTGATGGGCTTTGGATTGCAGTGTCACAACTTCCTGAAGTTCTTGTCTCCAGTAGTGTCAAGTCCTTCTACAGAATGATGTTCAATAATGCTTAGAGTCCACACTGAAGGCTGAAATATATCCAGGAATTCACTGAACAACATGGAAATCATAAGCCGACACAGACAATATCTTTCTTCCCCTCCCTAAACTATTGACATATTGAGAAAAATAAGTGGATCTTATTAACATGGAAGGAAGTTTCTGTATTTCTCCACTTCCTTTCTACTTCATTGTTGAATTTTTGTGTAATTGCAGTGACAATAAACTTGATCCTGCAGGTAACTAAGGATTTATGCACATCATTTTTATCTTGTAGGATGGCAAAGGCTTGAACATATGAATACCATATAACTTTTATATATGTAGATTGCATAACTGTATTTAAAATGTATTTTTCATGCAATTAAGTATTTAACAAGAATCAAATATCTGTGCAGGTTTTGGAAAAGAACTTTTTGAGTCCGATTTAGACAGAATAATGGAGCATATTGAGGCTGCTATGGAAATGGTCCCAGTTCTGAAAAATGCAGACATTGTAAACACAATTGCAGGTCCTATTACCTATTCTCCAGACATTCTTCCTATGGTGGGACCACATCAGGGTGTCAGAAATTACTGGGTAGCTATTGGTTTTGGGTGAGTAAATTCTTAATTACCACTGCCTACATAATTCAAGTTCTCTCTTACTTCTTCATAACTCTCACTCTTTTTTCAATTTCTTTCCTCCTTTTATTCTGCAGGCATTGGCAGACATCTGTGACACTTTATGAAGCAGCAAGAAACGAGTAGTAGTTGGTACTGTCTATGCAGCAAGTTAAAGTTATAAAAGTTCTGGGCTTTACAATACACTTTCCAGTTCATTTTATGTATTACTTTGAATTACATTGTGTTCAGCCACTGTTTGGCTTACGCAGAAACTGGTGTCATTGATGTTGTGGCAAGAATGCTTGGTACAGGGAGAACTTCTAATACGCGGTAGTAACTTCTGAGTGAAGAGTGGAAGGCGTGCTAAGCAGAAGGCACTGCCAGCATCCTGGGTGACTGACTGCTCTAGGGATACAAACACAGTAATGGTTCTAGTTGTTGAAGGTTGAGCTGAGAAATTATGTTGGAGGAAAGCAAATTAGGGCAGCGGGAAAACAGGAATGCGTGTGTGACTGTCGTCAGTTGGATGGGCATACGCTTTGCTGGATAAAAACTGGTTGGATGGCCAGGCCCAAAGAGTTGTGGTGAATGGAGTTAAATCCAGTTGGCAGCTGGTCATAAGTGGTGTTCCCCAGGGCTCGGTATTGGGGCCACTCCTGTTTAACATCTTTATCGATGATCTAGACAAGGGGATTGAGTGCACCCTCAATAAGTTTGCAGATGACACCAAGTTGAGTGGAAGTTTTGATCTGCTCAAGGGTAGGGAGTCTCTACAGAGGGACCTGGATGGGCTGGATCAATGGGCAAAGGCCAACTGTATGAGTTTCAATAAGGCCAGATGCCGGGTTCTGCACTTCAGCTACAACAGCCCCCAGCAGTGCTACAGGCCTGGAGAGGAGTGGCTGGAAAGCTGCCAGAGAGGAACTTGGGGGTGTTGATTGATAGCTGGCTGAACATAAGCCAGCAGTGTGCCCAGGTGGCCAAGAAGACCAATGGAATTCTGTCTTATATAAGAAATAGCATGGCCAGCAGGGGCAGGGGAGTGATCTTACCCCTGTACTTGGCACTAGTGAGGCTGCATCTCAAGTACTGTGTTCAGTTTTTGGCCCCTCACTACAAAAAGGACATTGAAATACTTGAGCATGTCCAAAGAAGGGCAATGAAGCTGTTGAAGGGTCTCGAGCACAAGGCTTATGAGGAGCAGCAGAGGGAACTGGTGTTGTTTAGTCTGGAGAAGAGGAGGCTGACGGGAGACCGCATTGCCCTCTACAATTACCTGAAAGGAGGTTGTAGGGAGGTGGGGATGAGTCTCTTTAACCAAGTAACAAGTGACAGAACAAGTGGTAATGGCCTTAAGTTGCACCAGGGGAGGTTTAGACTGGATATTAGGAAGTATTTTTTCATAGAACGGGTTGTCAGACATTGGAAGGGGCTGCCCAGGGCAGTGGTCAAGTCCCCATCCCTGGACGTGTTCAAGAGTCTTGTTGACATAGCCCTTAGGGATATGGTGTAGTTGAGGACTGTCAGTGTTAGGTTGATGGTTGGACTCGATGATCATCAAGATCTTTTCCAACCTAGATGATTCTGTGATTACCATATTGTCTTTGAATGTCTTATATTCTTTGGCCACACTGAAGTTAGTGGGAAAGCTAACTGACTTTGTCTTAGTTTGACTATTGCTTCAAGATGGATAGAATGAACTGAATACAATTCCAGACACATGTTATTGAACACATTCTGTTTACATTGTTCTTCCAATTGCCTAACTTGCTGTTCAAAATCCAGCTCAGCTTTTTCCAATTTTTTTTCAGTCCAAACCAAACAATCCCTCAGATCATAAGATAAGGCAGTACCACTAACGTGCTTTCTGAGGCCCTCAAAATAAAAGGGTTTGGTAATTTTGCAATGATTCATTGTGAAAGGTATTCACCTTTGCTGCTTGGATTTTTTTTTTTTTTTAAAAATTGTTATCTTTTAGTAACATTTGCGGAACTTTTAGTTACAAAAGTGGTTTGCCTAGTCCAAAGAGACTGTTTAAGTTAATTTCTGTGCTGCCAGACTTTGGAGCCTGTTTTCCTTCGTTGGTGTTAACGGGGGCAGAATCAAAGTTCCATATAGGAATAACTGAAGACCAGTGTTAAATGTTTAAGTTTCTTTAAACAACTTAATTCAGGAATTGGATTAATCTCTAAATGTTTCAACACAGATTGCAATTATGTTGCTGTCATTGGATTGCTTTGTCTGCTTTTCAGAGACTTTTGACTCTCCGTTCTATGCTTCTGGGTCACTGCAGTGTTTCTAGCAGTGTTGTAATTTTTTGTGTGCATTAGCAAATCCTTATCTCAGAGTCAACTAGCAGGGACATTGTGACAGAAGACTTAGTGCTGTTAGTTTAGTGGATTTTTATTATCTAAAATTAGCAGTTTGCTAGGCATTTTAATGTGCAAAGAAGTTAATAAGTATAGTTAGCAGAGCTTGTAACACTGTTTATTATTAAGGTTGCTCAGTGCTTCCCATTTAAGACTGTTTTCAGTTACTTATAGCTTTAAAAATGTTATCGAGAGCAGGCTAGAATTTTATTCAGAAAAGTTTAACTCAAAGCAGTGTAATCATTCCAAAGAACGAGATTTTTGGAAGGTACGTTGTTTTGCAGTGTTAAGGTTTTTAGGCTGAAGTCTTTCTTTGGAAAAGTTCTGTTTTCTCCATTTTCTGAGAATAAACTTCATGTTTGGCAGAAGTGACCTTTCTCCTAAAGATAGACCTTTCTGCTGTTCTTCACAAAATTTATCTGAGGCGCATTTGTAAGCCTTTATAAATGCTACAGCTCATAAACACTTAAATGAGACTAAATCTTGCACTAAGATTCCTACATTCTATCTCCAGTACTATTCCACAGCCAGAGATTCAACAGGAGTTTTCCTGCAGAAATGGGATAGAAAAATGGCTAAACCTGGGACAAAGACACTAGAAAAGGGACCGTGGTGCGCAAGGACTCAGTTTTCCTAGGCAAAAAGAGTGGAATGCGTCGAAAATTGGTGAGAAGCAAGGACTCATAAACAAGTAAGACACAAGAATAGGACAGGAACAGTGGGGAAGATAATCTGTCAGAGACTAGAAGGAGAAAAGTAAAACAGGGAAGGGCAGTTTGTGTTATTAAGGAAACTTTCTCTATATCCCCATATGAAGACTGCGATTCCTAAAATATATCACCCTTTACAGCTAGTTGTAACATCCCGTCCCTGCAAAGCATGTGTTGCATTCTTCTGTAGCAGAACTGCAGTGGTATATTAATACAAGCAGCTTCCTGTTGTCTGAGGTAATGAGCGATTATCTCTGATAATGTAGGCCCAGCTAGGAGCACCAAAATGCATAGAGTCAGTGCTGCAAGGCTCTGCAGAATGCAGAGACCAGTCAGCTCACATGCAATGCTGTATATGTAGTAGCAACTCCACATTGCAGACCTGTCTTGCCCCCAGAGTTACCCTGCCATCAGCTCTGCAGTCCCAGCTGAAGCTAAAAAACTTCATTGTATTAGGTCTGTTGCCAGCCGTAGTCATGCAGTGGTCACTGTGCTGGGTTCTCCTGTGCTTTTGGCTACAGTGAATGATGCAAGGAAGTTTCAGCTGTCTAAAACTTCTGGAGCTGTTCTGGAAGGCATCATAGCCATGGTCACAAAACTTATACCCATGAATAACTACAAGTTGCCTAATTAAATTAACTCCATCAATGACTAGCTCTTCTGTAGTACTTGCAGAGTGGCAGTTTACAAGCACTCAGCCTTACTGCACCAACTGTGGTGATGTAAGCTTGTGCTGAGAATCTGAATATTTATGCTGAGGAGTGTCTTTGGCAGAATTACTTCATGTACTCAACTGTTTGATATTTCTGTTTTATTTAAATAAATTTAAATAAATAAATGGCAGATAAAATCTCACTATATCAAAGTAATCACATGAATACGATAAAGTCAGGCATTCTATAGTTAGGAAGTGCCAGAACTAAGTTCTCTATGTAATCTGAATTCATTGTTCTTATGCATATGCATTAGAATTAATTATTACATCCTTTCCCCCCACCCCCACCCCCAGATCCTTGCCTATTTAATTGCAGGCATAGAATTCAGAATGCAAAGTTGATGAACAGCAATTCAATTCTGTGTTAGGTTCACTATTCAGTGTGTCTGTGATTTAAGTGCTGCATGCTAATCTAAACTTGGTTTTGGACAGAGTAACTATTTCTTCAAAGATTTTTCCGTTTTGCTCATTGGAACATTTCACAAATAATTAAGAATTTATTTTCACATCTTCCCTAGACAGGAGGCTATTTTGACACTTTCTTTTTTTTAGACATGGCAAACTAATTCATAGAGGTATTAAAATAAAACTTTTTAAGTAATTTAGTATTAATAATTATTTGCCATAAAATGTTTTGGTGTCAAATCTGAGGTGCCTGTAATTCAACATTACATTTCAGTTTGGTCATATGCAGACTAAGTATCAACATACACATATTGCAGCACAATGAAGATCCTTGTCCCCAGTTGCCCACTTCAGGTACCTCGCAGGAGCATGTTTCACACACAGCTTTTTCCATATGGATGTCAAGACATTGAGCATTTTTAAAGTTATAATTATGTTCAAAATATTAAGTAAGGAAACCTTACATCTATCACTTTGTAACTTTTGAGCATCTACCTTTGATGTTTGGTGTGGTTCCTTTAATGCAGCTTTCTAACAAGAGATCTCCTCTACAGTCTGATTCTTCACACACTTATTATATAGAAACAGGACAGACTTTTGCTACAGACTGGTAGCAAAAAATTTCTACATGTTTATTTTGTTAGCATAAGCTTTCCTGAACCAGTTCTCTTTGTAATTGCAGCGGAGAACAGAGAAGGTAGATCAGGTGAGAAAACAGCTGTCAACTCTGGCACCACTGCAAACAGGTCTTCTAGTTAACCTGCAGTTCCTCTACATTCCCTGATTCTTTAAAGCTGTCCTTGTGCTGTTGTCTTCTCACTTGCTGCTGTTGCTCTTGTCACTGCAATGTAAATATTCACTGTATCTGCTAGAATTTCTCAGTCTGGTTTTCAAATGTGAGTCTGGTTTAATCAAATGTGATTGAAAGAAAAGAGGTATTGTATGAATAGACAGTGTATTTAATGGATATCAGAAGTCTGAGAACTTTCTTTAGTATTAATTGTTGAAGAGTTCTAATGTCCCTGGAAAAGATTGTTAAATTCTGAGCTTTAGAGAAAGAAAGAGGTTGCTATAATCTCAAACACTGCAAATGCTGTAAATTAGCAATGGAGTTCTGCTGCTGACAGTGAGGCAGTAGAAATATCTGTCAATAAAGCATGTAATCCTTAGAAGACAAGACTAAATAGAACAACCAAACCAAAAAAAAAAAAAAAGGAATGACTTAGAATACTTCAGGAGGTGCATTAGTAATATATGCTAGTACTGATTTTAAAAACAAACAAGAAAAGACTTAGCACTACAGGACTGGAGAAGGCTCTGGGGAGACCTTATGGCACCTTCCAGTACCTGAAGGGGCCTACAGGAAAGCTGGAGAGGGACTTTTTACAAGGGCATGTAGTGATAGGATGAGGGGTAATAGCTTTAAACTGCAAGAAGGTAGATTTAGATTAGACATTGGGAAGAAATTATTTACTGTGAGGGTGGTAAGACACTGGCACAGGTTGCCCAGGGAAGTTGTGGCTGCCCCCTCCCTGGCAGTGTTCAAGGCCGGGTTGGATGGGGCTTTGAGCAACCTGGTCTAGTGGGAGGTGTCCCTGCCCATGGCAGGGGGGTTGGAACTAGATGATCTTTGAGGTCCCTTCTAACCCAAACCATTCTATGACTTTTTCCTGTTTTTAAGGTATGGCATTATACATGCTGGTGGCATAGGAAAGTACCTTAGTGACTGGATCCTTGAGGGGGAACCTCCATTTGACCTGATAGAGTTAGATCCCAACCGGTATGGAAAGTGGACCACCACAGAATACACAGCAGCTAAAGCAAGAGAATCTTACGGTTTTAATAATGTTGGTAAGAAGGTATTTTTTTAAATACATTTGTATACTGAAAATGATTTCCAACAATGCTAGCCTCTAGATTTCTCTGTTTTTTTATATACATAGGTATGTATTAATATATATTCTGTCTTGCTGGTGTAAGGTATTTAGCATGCCATGGGTTTTGGTTTGTTGGTTTTTTTCCCCTCTAGTTGGTTACCCTAAAGAAGAGAGATTTGCTGGGAGACCAACAGAGAGAATCAGTGGGCTGTATGATTTGCTGAAAACAAAATGTTCAATGGGCTTTCATGCAGGATGGGAGCAACCTCATTGGTTCTACAAACCTGGAGATGAGACTGGATACAAGTAAATGAAAGATTTCCTTTCCCTCCACCCCCCCTTCTGATAAATTGTCATGACTGCAAGGGCCAGCTGTGTTAAATTTAACAAGAAGCATACATTTATCATTCTTTTCAGCTCAAGCTATTTATTAGGTAGATCTTCCATTATTGTTTTTGTTATAGTTTAGAATCCCTTTCATTCTGATAATGCAGACATTTCAAAACACACATTAAGGTATCCTGTAACTCTTCTAGGTATGGGGTATCAGGAAGCAGACTAGCTCAAAGAAAAGATTAAAGAACAATTTGTTCATTATAAATTTGTATTTCTCTCCCTTTCCTATTATCTGATCAGCAGCACAGTATAATGTTTTTATGAAAAAGCTAATTCCTCTCTGTATAATTCTCAGGAAAAGAGAAGCCCAATCCTTCTTTTTTTTTTTTTTTTTTTTTCCTCTCCTGTCCCTGCCTATCTAGTTACCTGCTTGCAGCAGGGAGCATCCAGCAAATAAATGTTTTCCACAGGGATACTGGAGTCCTAATCTAAATGAGGCTTATAAAGGAATAAAGAGACACACTCTGCTGTTCAGAAATAAAGCCTTTGACACTTTAAACTCAAATAAATGATTCATCAACAAAGTATGCTGTAAATTTACACATGACAGACTACTACTTCTAACATTTGAACAGTTCACAGTTTATTGTACAAAATGGTTGATAAAATATCAACCCATATCTTTCTCTGTTGTTAAAGGATTTTAATAATTAAGCTATGTTAGACCAAGGAAAATATTGGGTAAGCTACCTACAATTAGGAAAGTCTATCTCTTTTAAATGATTATTAAGCTGAAGAATAAGACTACATTTTGCTGAAAAGAGCACAAAATTTCCAAAGTGTGTTTTATGTATGTAAATGCTCTGTTTCAGACCCAGTTTTCAGCGCACAAATTGGTTTGACCCTGTGGGTCGTGAGTATAAACAGGTTATGGAAAAAGTCGGTGTGATTGACCTGTCACCATTTGGCAAGTTTAAAGTAAAAGGCACAGATTCTGTTAAGCTGCTGGATCATCTATTTGCAAATGTTGTTCCAAAGGTAAATGGGACGGTGATAACTGTTTTAATGTAGGATTTAGACAAACAAGATCTGTTTCAGAAATGGAAAATGAAACATAATATTATTGCCATATCTTTCAGATGCTTTGGAGAAATTGATGTGTCAGGAGATGTATTTCACTCAGATAAGAGCATGGACAGTGGACTTTATACTAGAGTAGCCCAATGTAGAAGTATCTTTTGACTCTAGTAATTGAATCATAGAATGGTGGAAGTTGGAAGTTGTCTTGTCCAACCTCCTATTCAAGCAGGTCATCTGGAGCATATTGCCCAGGACTATGTCCAGAAGGCTTTTAGTTATCTCCAAGGATGGAGACTCCACCAGTTCTCTGGGTGACCTGCTCCTCTGCTCCTGTACTTCTTCAGTAAAAAAAGTGTTTCCTTGAAACGTTCTGTGTTTCAAATATTTTTCTAAATAAGTCCAGGTGACTCTCACCTGGAATTCTTTTACGGCAGTACAAGAAAAGCTTGACAGCTGCCTGCCTAAGACTGCTCTGTACTGTGGCAGCTTCAGGCAGAAGGGGAAAGCAGTGGAAGGTGCTCTTGCCTGACCATAGCTGGATGTTTTATTCTTCCTGGATGCCCAAGGGAACAGTTTTGTTGTTTGGTTTTATTTAAATGCTTCTTTTCCACCCCCTCAGACTGACTTGGTCTTACAGTTGGCTGCCTGAAGCAGGCAGGATTGCAAATCGTTGGGATATTCAGCTTTCAGCTCACGCCTGTCCTTTCTCCACACGTGTGGCTGCTCACAGATCCTCAGAATATGTTCCTGCTTGTAAAAATGGCACACTGTGACAAACTGCCCCAGGTTTCTTGTTCTTTGTCCTTAGTTTATGGTAGTGCTCCATGAGTCCCTTTATCTTCTGGCTTTGTCAACCACTCCTGTCTAGTGTTTTTAACTTCAGAGATATACCTCCAGCAGGCAGATTGTTCTTTTCCAAAGTGCTACAGGCATGGGGTTTCCTCATTTCAGCACAGAATTTCACTAATTTTTTGCTGTAGGTGATGGTTTTACCTCTCTCAGACACGAGGGGAAGCATAGGGGAACAGTAGGTACACTACATAACTATTGTTATGAAGGTAGATAACTTATTCCCAAAAGGTCAGAGCCAACTCAAAGGGAAGGCTGTACACAACAATGCTGTCCTGTAGGTTTAGGAGAAAGAAGAATCTGAATTGCCATGTAGTCATGATTTTGTACGGTAGCAATTTGGTGATAGCAATATAGATTAAAATTTTGTCGTCTTTCTACTTTAAAGTAGAGACAGGGTAACTGTCATCAGTGGGCATGGTTAACACTAGCTGAATATGTTCATGTAGTGAGGGTAAAGCAAGATTAAATAGGAAATTATGAGAACAAACTGAGTGCTTCCCATAGAGTTTAATCAGTGTTGCTAAGGGGAAAATGAAAGATAGATGGCAAAATAGAACGGTTTATGAGTCCACTTAAAAAATCCAGCATTCACAGCAGTTGATTATATCTGATTTTTGGTACCATTCATGCTTGTGTGCATCATGACGTAATTCAGTGAAGTTACTGGAGATATACCTGTATCACAACTAGGTTAAGTGTGACTACCATCAGTTCCTGAAAATTCAATTAGGTGCCTATAATATGCCAGTAAATATATTAATGTAATATGACCTTGCAAAAGAATGTTAATATCTGCAATGTTTTCCCTTTTTCCATTCATTGTCTGGAATCTGAACCCTGACTGAGTGATTGACAAAGTTCTTATAAAACTAAAATGAAATAAGAGAGATTAAATTCTGTGTCTGGAACCAGACTAGCACAACAGCTATGGCACTTTCATATTTCTGTTTGTATAGATGATATCGTATGAACATACATTTTGTGGTCACAGCTAAGTAACTATTATTTGAAATTTTTGCTCTAGAGATCACATTTCTACACATAACCCAATTCAGATGTACAGAAATGTAGATTTGTAGTCAGCAACTACATAAAATGTAAAACCATACATAAATCAGGGCCACAAGACCATAAGCCAGCTCAGAATTTCTTTCTTTAAAGTAAGGGGCACAGTAATTTTATCCTTTTGGGATGTGAAAGCCTTATTCACATGATTGAAAAAGAATATTTATGTCAATAACACATAGAATTTTTTATTCTGATGATCAGAGAACAAACTAAAACTGATTGACTTTGCATTGAAAATGCATTCTTAAATAAAATGTAGCTTAAAAATGCCTTGTGTAATAGACAATTAGAAAATATTTATACAGGTCTTGATTTATCTCATTTCAAAATTTTCAAGTTTTTTCTATGAAGAAAATCATGAAATTTTCACTGTAAAGCTTAAGCTTGGCCAATTGTGTATCTGCTCCTATTACGGCACAGCAGAACAAACATGAAAAGGTTCTTTCACATAAAGACATATTTTCATATATTTCATAAGGTTTAAGAATTCAAAGGTTTTATTTTGCATTCTTAATAATTGCAAATTTTACTTTGTAGGTGGGTTCCACAAATATAAGCCATATGTTAACACCAAGAGGAAAAGTTTATGCTGAGCTAACAGTCTCTCAACTGTATGCTGGAGAATTTATGCTTGTAACTGGCTCGGGGTCAGAACTCCATGATCTGAGGTTAGGTGGTTTTTTTTGATACAGTAAGTACACAGTGCTATACAGTCACATTAATATAGAAACCTTTTTCTGAGTGCCAAATTGTTATTATTACTCAACAAACGTTTTGCTAGGTTCAAGAGAATTCTATTTATTTATTGATTTTGGTTTCTTAGAATTGGTTGAGTTGAATCCTGAAGTATAAGCAGTTGAAGATTGTATTATTGTTGATGTAAAAAGATGGAGAATTTATTGATAGTTACGTAGTATACTTTAATGGAGGTAGTTCTTGTCCTGTTGCTGAACTTGTTTATATTTGGCATTGTATGATAGAACACAGCACAGTTGTTCCTTTCTAGTTTTTCTCTTACACAAAAGAGAAAATTGCCTTTAAACATGGGTGACCCCACAGGCACTGACCTTGGCAATACAGATGGGTAGTGCAGTCTTCCTGATACTGTGATAATGTCTTCTGCTTTGGGCTCTGGGGTCACAAAGCAAAACAACAGAAAGGAATAAAGTAGAAGTTGCAGGATGACTTCATTAAAATGCTTTTCATACATGAGCACTAGGAGTAAAATTTCTAGTGCTCTAAGTGGCTGTACATAAATACTAAGAAAAGGAAATTTTCTTACTGGAGATTGATGACAAATTGGTTACTCAAAGTGAATCAACACATAAAAGACTGAAATTTGCTACCCCAACACATAATGAATAATGTACTGTTTCATAACAGTCTCATGGGAATCAGTAGGACCATTGGCATATTCAGGAATGAAATGGCAGAACCAGACCTAATGCATTTCTTTCTACAGAATTTCAACAGTCCTGTTTGGTACTTCCCTGTGCCTGAGATCTTCTAACAGTGCTTTAAAAAGTATCACTTTATAAGATTTTTAAATATACTCCTTTCATTTATTTGTGAGCTTCCTGAAAGACAATACACAGCTGTTTTGGATTAAATCAAAACTCAAAACTGAGCTTCCTGCCAATACTTTAAATACTGTATCCAGGAAGGAAGAAGTCTGGTTGTACATTTCTGTTAACAGAGGAATTTATTTGGAAATTTCTTAGGTTCATTGTGTTTATTGCTTATTCTTTTTGTATGTTGACTTTCTATTCTGGATCCAAAGGCAAATCTGTGTTCAGTTCTATGAAATCACTTCTTTCTCTTACCTTGAAAATACTGTTCCACCCATTTAAATTCTCTCCTTTCCTGGCTGCATCCCAGATGCCTGTGTTCCTATATCAATATCTCACCAGAAAACACAGTAACATCAATGATGGACTTGACTATCTAGTGTAACACATACTTCCATTGGTTTTGAGCAGGTGTGGGACTGGGAGCTGCTGGGAAGATGAACACTAACAAAATACTGATCCTTTCTAATCTTTATCTAAATCACCATTGTGTTTTACATGCAGATGGATAGAAGAGGAAGTAAAAAGAGGTGGATATAAAATTGAAATTGAAAACATGACAGATGAGATGGGAGTACTTGGTGTAGCAGGTCCATATGCCCGACAGATTCTCCAGAAGTTGACAAGTGAGGATCTGAGTGATGTTTCATTTAAGTTTCTACAGTCTAGACATTTGAAACTTTCTGGTATTGCTGTTACTGCCATTAGGATATCGTACACAGGTAAGCAATAAAGAAAACAGACTCTTAAGGAAAGAGGCAATAAATAATAAGTGTAACTAAAATTATGTTGAAAAATAAATCTCCTCATATATTCATAAGCAATGGGTTTATCACATTTTATATATAACTGTGTGAAGTAATGCAGTACATTGATTTTTCAGAACTGATCTGGTCAGGGTCTGTGCTAAGCTTTCCAAGACCTTTTTCTCTAGAATACCCTATAGTGTAAATATTTATTTTACAGAACAAAAGGCCAGTTCTGATAACCTCTGTGGTATTTGCTGCAAAACCAACGTCAGAATTGTTTTTGGATTACCGTATATTAGTGTTTGTTGAGTGCCTTGAAAATGTAATGCTGTAAATGCGGAGTATTTGTTTTTTCTCAGTTACTTTTTATTTTTATGTCTATCTATCTCTACTGCAATAGACTGAATTCTGACCATTCTGAAGCAGCTGAAGTCCTTCTCTTTCTGTTGTACTAAATAGGATACAACGTAGTAGTTTTACATTTATTTACAGTCAGTTGCATTTGCTGTTCACTTGCCAAGTCCTCATCTATTTGTAAGGCCCATAAGCTTAATCTCTCATTGTGGCTTCACTACATGACCTTTTTTTACGAGTTACTCTGATTTTTTTTTTTTTTTCCTTCCCCCTAGATTTCAGTTAACAGTTTAAATTAGAATAATAGTAACATTGCTTAAGATCTAGGGCAGAAATAATCTAGTCATTCTTGCAGGGAATTAGACTTGGTATGTGACAGCAGAATTGACCCTAGAATGGGAATTAACACTTACAGCACTGATCCCAAATTTTTACCAAGAATAGGACTGTATTTATTAGGATTGTGTTATTGCCTAGCTGATGAAACTGTTAATCTTGTTTCTGTAATAGGTGAATTGGGCTGGGAGCTCTATCATAGAAAAGAAGATTCTGTAGCTCTTTACAGTGCAATCATGGAAGCTGGCCAAAAAGAGGGAATTGACAACTTTGGAACATATGCTCTGAATGCTTTAAGGCTGGAAAAGGGTTTCCGAGCCTGGGGGGCAGAGGTCAGGAAATATAACTTCTTTATTATTCTTTCTGTTTATTTTCTTTATTTCAGTATGACTATACGGGTTTTAGTCAGTGCTAGCTCAGATAGTATTTGTTCCAGCTTCTTAGCTGAGCATGAAAATAAAATTTATCTTGAGCAGGGAAAGCTGCTATAATTCTGAACAGTCTTTGCTAAATAAAAATAACTAGTATACTCCATTGCACTGCTGGCAAAGAGACACTTATTTTGATTCACTGATGTTTTTCCCTCTTGTGTAAAACAAAATTATGAGGGTTTTGCTGAGCTGTAGTGTTTTGAAATCAAAGGTTTGGCCAATAGGTTCTGAAAATGTTTTATTTCTGTAATAACTGTGTCATGAGAGGCTAATTATTCTTGCTTCATGATGTATTTGGAACTTTTTCATTTCCCATTTGCTTGTGTCTGCTGAATTTGCTCACTCACAATATAGAACTACTCAGGGGCCCTAAAGAATTTGTGGAAAATCAGTGCAATTTCTGCTTACCTGAAATTTTTCTTAATTCCTTTGGAAAGGAAAGAACTCAGGAAGATGAAATGGCAGCATTTAGAGGTCCTTTTCATTTACCCAGTGATAATTATTTTCATTCTTGCTTCAAATGCTGCCTAACAAATTATTCCCCCCTACACTTAATGGGAAGGTGGTACATAAAATTGGCTTTGTGTTTTATGTTTTTCTGCAGCTAACACATTTGGCTGTGTTGCAATTAATGTGCATACCTCAGTTATTCAGTCTTTTGCAGGTTCCATTCTGCTTTCATGAAAAGTCTTGTTTACTGTGTTTACTTTGCATATTGAAACGTAGATAAATGTTTTTGCATATCTATACTTTATATTAGGCATAGCAGATATTCTGTTGAAATCACAGAGGAAGCATACAGTGTGTTCAAATGGAAGTTGCACATATGCAGCGTGGAAGACACTGAGCCAGGCGTAAATAGAAGGCTGCATGGATTAACTAAATAAATACCCTCCATTCCCCAACCCAAAATCTATGATTATCTATCATGTACAGATGGTGATTTTTTTTTTTTTTTTAACAGATGAACTGTGACACTAATCCTTTGGAAGCTGGACTTGAATACTTTGTAAAGCTAAACAAGGTATGTCTTAATTACTTTCAAAGTGTTCTATTATGCCCAAGGTTATTCCTTTAAGTGTTTGAGAAGAAAAACGTAATTATGTGTAAAATAAAATAGGTTTAGAGAATGAACCAAGCAACTTTTTTTTTTTTTTTCACTACATATGAGAATAATTACTTTATTAAGAACTGATTTGTTTATTTAAAAAATTGTTTCATATTTTTCTGTTTCCTGCTAACAAAATTATACATTAGGTGAGCAAGTTGCAAATGCTCAATGTTGTCTGCATGAAAAATAACTCTTTGTGATTTATTTTCATAGAGAAATTTGAGTCGTGCTTTTGTAAATATACAGTATCTCTATACAAGGTGAACAAGCCATATTGTGAAAACATTTTATCTGCTTGTTCATGTCAAAGGAGTTGTCTGTAGGATCATTTTCCCTGGCTACCACACTGGTACTGCAATTACTGCAAAAAACAATAGATTTTTCAGAGGAACTGCTGATTGACAACTTGGGTATGAGTCAAATATAAGTTCAATTAATATCTTGGTTAAAAAATAGTAGCAATTAGCTGTTCATAGAATTTCTCAAGAGGACTTTTGCTCATAATTTGTTCCTGCCTGATTTGAAGTTTAGGGAATGGGACTAGTTGAATTTAAATATGCAGTAAAAATGCAAAGATGTCATTCTATCTCCTTTTATCGGCATCCCCATTTTCTTACATTTGTATTTTAGCAAACTAAACTCTGTTATATTCTAATAGATACAGAAATTGCTTGTAATTCTCTTTTCTAGTCCAAATGAAACCCAACCCATGTGTCTGAACCTTGTCAAACAGAGGACCTTTCCATGAAACTCAGTGAAATAATTTTCTGTGCAGCTGTAATGTCATCCCTTGCTACCAGTTAGCCCATCATCTCAAACAGCAGTTGTCTGCACAGTATATGTGAACTTTCTAATGTAAAACATCAGGTCCTAGACATTTCAACTTGGATGCCCTACATGAGGGGATATTTCTGACTTAATCTTTTGCCTCAGTTTTTCATCTGTAAAATAGAGAAACTGCCAACATGTTTACATCAGGGAGATCAGGAAGTAAAAATAATGTTTATGAGACTTTTCATCTTTACAATGATGTAATGTGATACAGGGACAAATTCTCATTTATATTACCTCTATACCTGAAAAGGGTAATAAATAAGATAATAAATGACCCTTGACATATTCTGCCATATTATGCAGAGGCACTGTAGAACTGATAAAAGACTTTAAGTTACAGCTTCAAATAAACACAATGTCTTAAACTTTGTGTAGGCGAGAATTATGGGGGTATGTTAAACCTGAAAAGGTGCTTTTATCTTTACAACCAACAGTAACAGGAATGAACCCAGGAACATGATTTTCCTGACCAACTATTGAAGCTGTCTATATATGTTAAAGTTCTTCAACCTGTGCAGGTTTGATAAAGCATTCATTTTTGTCCTAATCTAACATCAGTGTATGTTCTAGCATGAAATACAAGTTTTAGACTTGTTCTTGCCCAACTATGGAGCTTATCCACTGGAAGGCAGGGTGCTCCTAAGGAGTGGTGGAGTCCCCATCCCTGGAGGTATTTAAGAAACGTGTAGGTGAAGTGCTAAGGGACATAGTTTAGTGGTGAGTTAGCAGTGTTAGGTTAATAGTTAGACTTGGTGATCTTAGAGGTCTCTTCCAACCAAGGCTATTATGTGATTCTGTGATTTTAATGGCAGTTCCTACATGTAGTGCAGTTACAATTGTCTCCATTGGGTATTGCAATTTTGCCCTAATCAGAGAAAATGACACATGCAAGGGAAATCGAGAATCTTATGGAACAGGATCATGTTGTATTTACTCATCAAGGACTTCCCATCTTGAGGAGAGCATTAGCAAGATTATAGGAGAATGCAAAGAAAAATGTTACTATTTTCTTCCACTTCCATTTGATACATGTGTTTGTTTGTTGTTTTGTTTTGTTTTTTAGTATAAGCAGGAAAGCATCCATAAGCAGGGAAAGCTGTTGCTTGCCAAGATGCCCGTGCAGAACATGCAAGGCACTAATGCATGAAAAAGTTGCTTCTTTACTGCTCCGCACACTTCCTTGCACAGTTGAAATGCAGGGTTGGAAGAGCTCTCTGGAGCAGATATTCACATTGTAGATGAATGGGCATGGAATGAATCTTCAGCATAGATGCAGGATGTCAGCCTAAAACATTTGCTGGTTTTGCTGAACTAATATGAGAAAGGAAATAATCAATGTTTATTTATTGACTCAAATAAGGGCAGTTGTGACTGTATGTTGACACTGCAGAGGTACCTGAGCTAACTTAGATATTCGAAGTGGTCTAAACACTGTAGCATGAAGTGCAATGTGAGATTATTTACTCTGCTTCTTAGCAGCTTGGGGCTGTGGGTCCCAAATCCATGCCTCTGGTTTTGGTGTCAGTTTGGCATGGCATAGACCTCAGCATTCCTTAGAGGCCCTCATGACTGAAGACAGGCTGAAGCAAAATTCTCTGTTATCATCTGCTTACATTGTTAAAGAAACTTCCCTCAAAAAAGGGCAAATGGGATACAAACTACAAGCAACAGATAACTTAAATTTGTTTGGCATCTTGGTCTGTAGGGTTACTGTCAGTGATGGCTCCTTTAAACATGCGCCCCCAGCTGGGAAAGTGCTGTTTTCTGTGTAAATTAAACCCAAAATACACTTAGGGTAATTACCAGAGTGCTTCTTACCATGAACAGGCAGCTCAAATAGCTCACAAAATGGTCAGAAAGACTTCAGCGTAAGTGAATTTCGAGTGGTATGTCATGGAAAACGTAAAACTTCTAAACAGTTTATGAAATGTAGAATGATTTCTAAACATTAAAGTGAATGAACAAACAAATATCAGTGAAGGTAATACAATCAAAAAGTACTTTAATTTCCATGAAAGGGCATTCACATATCTGGACAATAAAGAGATGTAAATTCCCAATAAAATCCTGAATTTTCTCTGTGTTTATGAAGTTTAGCATATGCATCATCTTCAGGTACATATGGACTAGTAATTTTTTTGTGATTAGTAACAGGAGAAATTCTTAAAAGCTTAATTACTTTTTTTCCACAGTCCATTAAATTATAGCATGAAAATAAGTAAACCTGTTTCTTCAGGATTTCTGTGGCAACTTTAATTTTATCGGTAAAACTGAAGAGATGGTATTGTTCTAGGTGGTTTCCTCTAGACTCTTTTGATGCTCCTTTTTTTCTCTTATGTTGGTGTTGCATCCTTACACAGATGAGCAGGATGGGCTGTGATTAAACCAAAGTGGAGGGACAGTAACAGAATTTCTAATTTAAAGCATACTTTGTCCTTGTAACCATAACAAAATCTGTCTGGTTTAGGGGTGGGATTTTTTTTAATGCCTGTTGTCTTTCTTTTGTTCTATTGGTCTTATATTTAATAAGATAGCTAATTTGTTAGATAGCCTCATTCACTAATACCTTCATCTCATGAATAAGCACTCTGTTATTAAATATTCAATGGAGTCCTAATGGTCTTTGTGGCAGGAAATTCACAGAATATCTTTGAAGAAGAAAATGTTGCAATATTTTTTTCTCCATATCCCAGAATATTGTTTCAGTTCTGCTGCACATTTAAACTTTCTAAGTTTCAAGTGATCAAAGATGTAGTATATCACCTCTGAATGCTTTCTATTTATTAAAACTCTGGTTTTCAAATATTATCATAGAAAAAGATAAGCAATCATGAGAGATTAATTTACTCCAGATTCTTGTTCTATGGCAGAATCAACTACATCTGTGTTTATCTTGCCATATGTATAAAAATGTCATATGTGAAATTACAAAGACATCTCAGTCCTAGAGATCCCACAGTCTCCCTGGGAAGTCAGTTCTAATGTTTCACTATCCTTACGTTAGAAAATGTTTCCTTGCCTCACTTTAAACTTATCACTGAGTATTATGTTCACTGTTGACATACAGAAAAAAAATTCCTTATTTCAGAAGGTGTTTGTATCTTCAAAGCTTGCTAGCATGCCCCTTTTCAGTGTTCTGAAGTGGCTGATTATTTTTAGCTAATTCAATATTCTTAAAACAGCCTATTTTTCTTGCAGGCGTAATGGACCGTAAGTCCCAGTACAAAATGATGAGTGAAACACTTTCATGTCAATTTGGGTAGCTCACAGAAATGAACTCCTTCAGAAGGGTTTTCCACATGAACCTAATAGTGCCAAGAGTCATCATGAGTGTAGAGCTACAGAATTCCGTATTTAACTGTTTGTCGGTTTGTGATGTTTTGCTGTATCCAAGTCTGCCATCTTCTGGGCACTCCCTCTGTTGCAACAGCTTGCTGAGTTTTGGGAAGAGAATGCAGTAGATGAAGGAAACCCTTTGGGACTCTGCTCTAGTGCATTCTTCCAGTGAGGGATCTGAGTTCGTAGCTGAGGTTTAGTGTTTGTTTCTATTAGGAGGAAATGCCGTTATCAGAGACGGTGTTTCTTTGTCACAGCCCTGTTTATTTACTGGGACAGTTTCTTTGTTCTCCTTTCCAAGTTTTTTTCCAGATTATACAATACCTAGAATCTCTCTCCCTTCACTTCTTCTTTGGTCTACTCTACCAGCATTTTTTTTTTACCTTCTTCATTCTTTGTTCTTTTCCCTGTCTGCTTCTCAGTATTTGTGTTTTATTTCCACCAACCCTACTCAGTGGCTACCCGCATTTTGATGTCAAAAAATGCATTTAGACTACACACCCTACCTCATCTTCTGACTTCAGCATTGGATTTCTGAGGTGTCTTTTACTATTGCACCTATCAGACACATAAGCGTTTAATTCTTTCCTTATTCATTATGAGTAGAAGTTGTATCATGCCCAGCAACTTCACACAAATGGGTATATGACTGTAAATCAAAGATACGAATGTGTATTTGCCTAACTGCCAGCATAACTACACAGAAATTATCTCATGGGAAACTAGGATGAGCAGTTGAAAGACTGTGCCTCCATCCTTTTATTCCTTTGGTAGCAGTTTAATTTCATAGGTTTATAACCTCCTCTTTCTGGTCACTTGCTTCCCTCCTTTTCATGCTGCCAGAACTACCCCTCAGTTGTGTCAGTCTAACTTCTTGTGTTACCATGGTCTAAAGTGGTATGTCCTGATTTATTAAAGCAGAACATGATAAATCTTTTTAGGGAAAAGGCTTTTCTTCATCATTTCACAGGTGCAGTTTGGAGAAAGAATGCCATATATTTGGTATGGTATATTTAGTATCTTTATCGATTATCTGGGTGAGGGCATTGACTGCACCCTCAGTAAGTTTGCAGACCACACCAAGCTGGGTTCGAGCATTGATCTGCCTGAGGGTAGGGAGGCTCTGTAGAGGAATCTGGACAGGCTGGATCGATGGGCTGAGGCCAATTGTATGTGGTTCAATAAGGTCAAGTGCGTGATCCTGCACTTGGGTCACAACAACCCCATGCAACGCTACAAGCTTGGGGAAGAGTGGCTGGAAAGCTGCTGGGCCAAAAGGGACCTGGGGGTGCTGGTCGGCAGCTGGCTGAACATGAGCCAGCAGTGTGCCCAGGTAGCCAAGAAGGCCAACAGCATCCTGGCTTGTATCAGAAATGGTGTGACCAGCAGGACTAAGGAGGTGATTGTCCTCCTGTAATCAGTGCTGGTGAGGCCACACCTCGAATTCTGTGTTCAGTTTTGGACTCCTCACTACAAGAAGGACACTGAGCTGCTGGAGCGTGTCCAAAGGAGGGCAACAAAGCTGGTGAATGGTCTGGAGAGCAATTCTTATGAAGAGTGGCTGAGGGAACTAGTGATAGGACAAGAGAAAATGACCTTAGGTTGTGCCAGGGGAGGTTTAGATTGGATATTAGGACAAATTTCTTCACTTAAAGGGTTGTAAAGTACTGGCACAGGCTACCCAGGGCAGTGGTGGAATCCCCATCTCTGGAGGTATTTAAAAGACATGTAGATATAGATGTGGTGCTGAGGGACATGGTTTACTGGTGGACTTGGCAATGTTAGCTTAACAGTTGGACTCATTGATCCTAAGGGTCTTTTCCAATGTAAATGATTCTATGATTCTAATTGCAGTAAGCATGGCCTCCAAAAAACCAGCATGAGCAGAATTATCATTCCTGCATTGGGCCTCCAGGGCTCAGGCCACAAACACCACTAAGCGCTAGGTGAAGAAGTAGGGAAAGTGGCAGAAAGGAAGATGTACATGCTGGCTCTGGGTCTCTGCAGAATATGTAGTCATTTATATCATCATCTCTGTAAAATGCTACTGTTCTAATCCGGTCACTCCATGCTTTTATGACACAGGCTGTAGTGCTCATAGGCAGTGGTATGAAATCAAAACCTTTCACCCTCAGGAGAATCATGGTAAGTAGAGGTAACCAGGAAGGCAATGACTTGTAACTATTTGCTTATGTTGTCCACTTCATAGTTGATTGTTTGTGTTTTTTCTTTTGCTTAAGCAATCATTGAATTTAAAATGGGAGCTGTGTTTGCAGTACCATAGCAAATGATTCATTTTTATCTTCTTGCTTGTAAAATCCAGTATAGGGCAGGTGTAGTGGCTGGAATGCTTGGCACACAATGCTCTCCAGATCTGCTGGGACCACTGCTCCAGCTGGACAGGCTGACCTGCAAGAGTTTCTATAATTCCCCCTTACTGCTGTTGTGTGCCCTTCCTTCACTTTCTTCAACTTGCATCCCTCCTTTCTGAGAGGAGTGACTACAGTAGTGATCACTAACCCCACTCCACAAATTGGTATAAGGTTATGTTTTGTGCCATCCCTACTCCATGCTAGAAGGGGAGGCAGAAGAAGAAAGAGCACAGACTTTATTGAAGGAAGGATAAGGAGCCTGGAGGAAAGCAGAAGAATCTGAGGAAGAATAGAGTGATGGAAAGGTAGTACGTATTTGAAAGGTAGGAAGGGTACTCCCCTCCCGCCCCCTTTCACTCCTAATTTATTATGCTTGTAACTTATTTATTCAGTGTACTTTTCCACCTAAATCCTGTCCCCATCCAAACTAAAATTTAGGAGTGGAACAATATTCTATGGTTACTTCATTTGATGTCCAGAGGGTCATAAACCAGAGGATTTATTCCATAAATTTATACAGAGCATGAAGCACATTAGAGATAACAAAATCATAACTGATTTTTTCTATAAAATGCATACCTAAGTTACTCCCAGTGTGTTTGTTGAGCCATGTAAAGGAATAAGCACCCACTGAGCTAGGAGTTTGGGGCCCAAATAATTCCATAATTCATCAGTTGTGTATCATATCAATTTCTTAGAGCTGGCTATTAGCACACAAGAAGGGCTTAGGCAGGTTGAATGAAAGATGCAGTGATGCAGGTGCCATACATACTGACCAGCCACCTCTACCTTAAAAAACTGTTCTTTGTGGTGTAAACTGTAGCTTTGGTTTGCTACAGAAAAAGAAACTTGAAAAATATTTGCTGCATGCAGAGGAAAATGACCTTCAATTATTGCCTTCTTGAAGGGAGTATCATTTGGAGTGTTACCTTGAAATTACTCAAGACTGTCGAACTAAGAATAATTAATTTCAAAATATTGCATTGATGCTGTCTCCAGTGTGTTGTAACATGGTGGTTATAGCAGATCGCAGTAGCTGTTAGTGCTGCCTTACTCAGTGGTAGTAGCTTTGTGTACATAATTTGACTTTATGCCTGCAGTCATAAGTAGCAAACCAAATAAATTATAACATTTCAAAAGAGATTTGTATATCTTTGCTGCCACTTATTGTTGAATGGATATGACGTTTTTCTACTTAGATAGAATCACAGAATCACAGAATGTTAGGGATTGGAAGGGACCTCAAAAGATCATCTAGTCCAATCCCCCTGCCACAGCAGGAACACCTAGGTCAGGTCACACAGGAACATGTCCAGGCGGGTTTTGAATGTCTCCAGAGAAGGAGACTCCACAACCTCTCTGGGCAGCCTGTGCCAGTGTTCTCTTACCCTCACTGTGAAGAAGTTCTTCCTCACATTTATGCGGAACCTCCTATGTTCCAGCTTGCACCCATTGCCCCTTGTCCTATCATTGGATGTCACTTAGAAGAGCCTGGCTCCATCCTCATGACACTCACACTTTACAAATTTATAAACATTAATAAGGTCACCCCTCAGTCTCCTCTTCTCCAAGCTAAAGAGACCCAGCTCCCTCAGCCTTTCCTCATAAGGGAGATGTTCCACTCCCTTCATCATCTTTGTGGCTCTGCACTGGACTCTCTCAAGCAGTTCCCTGTCCTTCTTGAACTGGGGGGCCCAGAACTGGATACAATACTCCAGTTGTGGCCTCACCAAGGTAGAATAGAGGGGAAGGAGAACCTCTCTTGACCTACTAACCACCCCCTTTCTAATGCGCCCCAGGATGCCATTGGCCTTCTTGGCCACAAGGGCACATTGCTGGCTCATGGTCATCCTGCTGTCCACCAGGACCCCCAGGTCCCTTTCCCCTACACTGCTCTCCAGCAGGTCAGCCCCCAACCTGTACTGGTACATGGGGTTGTTCTTCCCCAGATGCAAAACTCTACACTTGCCCTTGTTGAATTTCATTAAGTTTCTCCCCGCCCAACTCTCCAGCCTATCAAGGTCTCGTTGAATGGCAGCACAACCCTCTGGTGTGTCAGCCACTCCTCCCAGTTTGGTGTCATCAGCGAACTTGCTGAGGATACATTCTGTACCCTTATCCAGGTCGTTGATGAAGATATTGAACAACACCGGTCCCAGTACCGACCCCTGAGGGACTCCACTAGTCACAGGCCTCCAACTAGACTCCGTCCCATTAACCACAACTCTCTGGCTTCTTCCCTTCAGCCAGTTCACAATCCACCTCACTACCTGATCACCAAACCCATACTTTATCAGCTTATCTACAAGGACGCTGTGGGAGACAGTGTCAAATGCTTTACTGAAATCAAGATAAACCACATCTACCGCTCTACCATCATCTATCCACCTAGTTATTTCCTGATAGAAGGCAATAAAGTTGGTCAAACATGACTTACCCTTGGTAAAACCATGTTGACTGCTTTTAATGACCCCCCTCATCCTTGATATGCCTAGAGATAGTGCCAAGAACAAGCTGTTCCATCACCTTTCCAGGGATGGAGGTGAGGCTGACCGGTCTATAGTTAGCCGGGTCCTCCTTCTTGCCCTTCTTATAGATTGGAGTGACATTTGCTATCCTCCAGTTCTCAGGCACCTCTCCTGTTGTCCATGACTTACCAAAGATGATGAAGAGTGGCCACGCAATGACCTCTGCCAGCTCCCTCAGCACCCTTGGGTGCATTCCATCTGGTCCCATCGATCTATGGATGTCCAGATTGCTCAACTGATCCCTAACCCAATCCTCATCTACTGAGGTGAACTCCTCCTTTATCCTGACTTCTTCTGGGGCTACAGGGATCAGGGGCTCCTGGGGAAAGCCTGCAGGAGTAAAGACAGAGGCAAAGAAGGCATTCAGCACCTCTGCCTTCTTTATATCCTCTGTCTCTAGGGCACCCACCTCATTCATCAGTGGGCCTATATTGCCTCTAGTGTTTGTTTTATTAGCTATGTATTTGAAAAAGCCCTTTCTATTATCCTTGACCTGGCTTGCAAGGTTAAGTTCCAAGGAGGCCTTAGCTTTCCTAATTGCCTCTCTGCATCCTCTGACAACTGTCCTATATTCCTCCCAAGTGACTAGCCCCTCTTTCCATGATCCATAAATTCTTTTTTTCCACCTGAGTTTGCCCAGCAGTTCCTTGTTTAACCATGCTGGTCTCCTAGCTCCCTTACTTGATTTCATACCCATTGGGACGCTCTGATCCTGAGCTTGCAAGAAGTGGTCCTTGAATGTTGACCAACTATCTTGAGCCCCTTTACCATCTAGCACCCTGTCGCATGGGACTTCCCTTAACAATTGATTAAGGAGGCTAAAGTTGGCCCTGCGGAAGTCCAGGGTTCTGGTCTTGCTAGGTACTCTATTCCTCCCACACAGGATCCTAAACTCCACCATCTCATGATCACTGCAGCCAAGGCTGCCATCGACCATCATTGCTTCAACAAGACCCTCCTTGTTGGTGAGTACAAGATCCAGCAGCGCTCCTCTCCTAGTCAGCTTATCCACCATTTGCATTAAGTAGTTGTCATCAATGCACTGGAGGAACCTCCTAGACTGTGAATGGCTGGCTGTGTAAGTCTTCCAGCAGATATTGGGGTAGTTAAAATCCCCCATGAGGACCAAGGCCTGTAGTTGCGAGGCTGCTTTCAGCTGCCTGTAGAAAGCCTCATCAACTCCCTCGTCCTGATCAGGAGGTCTGTAATAGACCCCCACAACTGTATCACCCATGCCTGCCTGCCCCTTAATTCTTACCCACAGATTTTCAACTTGCCCCTCGTCAGCCCCTGGAGAAAACTCAATACATTCAAGTTGCTCCCTCACATAAAGAGCAACACCGCCACCTCGCTTCACTGACCGATCTTTCCTAAAAATGACATAGCCATCCATGACCACACTCCAGTCATGTGAGCTGTCCCACCATGTCTCTGTAATTGCCACCAGGTCATAACCTTTAGACCGCACACAGACCTCTAACTCCTCCTGTTTATTCCCCATACTGCGTGCATTGGTGTACAGGCATTTCAGATACCTTGACTTTATTCTGATAAACTGCACAATCAAAAAAAATTTTTATAGTTTATATTCCTTTGTTTCCCTTAAGCAACAGAAGTTTTTTACAGAGGATTAGAATTAGGATCTTTATATCATTGAAAACCAAGCACAGTTGAAACACAGAAAGCTGAACTTTTCTGGGTATATCACTGTCCCTAAAAAATCACCTTATTGGTTAATGTCTCCTGAGCAAGTGTGTGGGGGGAGGGGAAGTAAAGTAGTGTTTTTATCTTGTGCTAGCCAGCTCATGGTAACTTACACAAATTAAAAGCCTGATGAGGACAAGGGCTAGGCAAATATGTATGTCCAATATGTTAACAGATGAGATCATGGGCTTCCTTTAACTGTATGCTATTTGAAAATCTTAATTGATTTATCTTTGTGATATGATTTTCCAGTGTAATCTGTATGTTAGATAACACGAGTAAAAATCACAACCCTTTTGTTGTGATTTTTTGGTTTTTTGGTTTTATCTGGTGAGCTGCACTCAAAGGATATGAAGCTAAGAAGTAGATATTTTCTTTATGTTATATCTGAGAAGTGTTTTTATTTTATATGAAAAACATTACATCTGCCAAAGCTGCTGTGCTTTGGGAGGTCATGCCAAGATAATTGAAAGTCTTCTGTACTTTAGGTTTAGTTTATTGGGACTCTCCTTAGCCTAATAAAACTTTCACATTGGTACTACATGTCAAGTAATTATTTTTTTTAAAACTAAGAGACAGTAAGAACAGCTTTAAATTTTATATTTGTTTGAGGTTGGAACTGTTTAGAGTTTTCCTTTGTTTCTGTTCTTTTTCTTCTGTTGCCTTTTTTTAAAAAAAAAAATATTCTTTTACTGAATTATACTGTTCTGAATGGGATTTTTTCTTGCGTTATATTTAGTGTGACAAACTAAAACAAATAGAAGCAATACCCAAACTGACTGTTTTTCTCCTAGACACAGGAAGCAGTTGTTACAAAGAATAGTCAGTCTGAGTTTGAATGAATCAGTTTCCAAAATGCTGTTTTGATTGGAATGAACAACCTCATGCACATATACTCATAAATCAAAAATGAATAGTGGTGGAAATGTGTTCTAGGGTACAATTGACATGGATACCCAAGAACTGTAAAATAAGAAGAATGACCTAGTCAGATTTATATGGTTACAATTTCTGAAGAAGTTGCTTTAAATGTTTAAAAAATGTATATATACACATTTTTTGCAGTTGTGCATCATATATATGCATACAGTTTCATACATACATTTTTATCCATGTTCATATAGCATTCATATATGTATGTGCATGTTTATATATGTTCATATACATATATATACAAACATTTTTGCAGAGAGTGTGTGTGTGTATATATATATATATATTTATATATTTGTGTGTATTTTGCAGAGTCTGAATTCTAGGTTACCTCTTGGATATTTTTCCAGGCCATAAGTCTAAAAAGACAAGAATATTCTTAATCTTCCAGGAACATAAAATAACAAAGAACATGAAATCCCCCAAATCCGTCTCCAGTTAGCTAAGAACTATATAGTGATTTATTCCACATGGCCAAAAGCCTGGACCAGTTAAAATTAATTGAGGAAGAATTTATTTTTTTATCTCTAACCAATAGGCAAAGAATGATCCAGAGATACATAGATTCAAAAGCCTGCTAGCTGCTTGCTTTAATGGTTTCCATATCTAAAAGGTAATTAAGAAGTGGAAGTCAAAATTATTTTGTGCGGGCAACCTCAAGGTTCCAGTAATTAGTGTATTAAGAGGAGTTAACTGTCATCTATAGAGTTAATCTAGAAGTGACCTATAAAAGCAGTACACGTCTGTTACCAGGTCATACTCAAGGCTCTGATTATGATTGCTCATTAATCTTTATGGAAACTGTTTTTCCATTTCTAAATGAGGAATTCATAGAGGTATAAATTAACCAGAAATCTTGAATTTAAAAAAAACGCACAACAACCTCAAACATGAAAATAATTGGTTTTTAAGGCTTTCATCTCTCTCTACATGTATGCACTACTCCAGAAAAAAGGAGCCATGCTCTCAGTACAGCAGTAGCTACATTAGTACTGTGTGATACGGCATTCCCAAAGTCACTGATTACAGTCCTTTCCTCCGGAAAACTTGATGGTGACTCCACTGAGGAAAAGGGCACAGTGGAAGAATCCTGTTGGAAGCTGGTTATGAGAGATTCCTGTCTGTTGCCACTCCTGTATTGCTAAGAGGCCTAAAAATGGAATTCACAGACATTCACAGTGCTGTTTTAGATGCCTCAGTGTATCAGTAACATCCACATTGGGTTGACAAGTATGACACAGGACTGAAGGGAGACTTAACCTCTTCCACAGCAGCTGATGGAAGACAGAAGGCCCCAGAGTATATGATGTTATATTTGAATACTTGTGTTTAATTCCACAGTTACATTCCTCAAGACTAAATACCAGATGCTACATTAGCATGTATAGGAAGGAGTTGACTCACTGCTAAGTATACCTGTATAATATTTACTTCCTTGGTATTTCTATGTGATGTGCAAAGCATTTTAGCCTGTGTGTCACGCTGTGGTATACAGTCTTATTTGTCCATCAGTGGGCAAAGGAAGAGGTTCTGATGTCATCTAGCTGGACTTCTGTAAGGCCTTTGACGTGGTCCCTCACAACCTCCTTCTCTCTAAATTCGTAAGATACATATTCAATGGATGGACTGTTTGGTGGATAAGGAATTGGCTGCATGGTCACATTCAGAGAATAATGGTCAACAGTTCAATGTCCAGCTGGAGATGAGTGACAAGTGGTGTCCCTCAGGGAGCTGTAGTGAGACTAGTACTTTTTATTATCTTCATCAACAACATAGATAGTGGGATTAAGCAAACTCTCAGCAAATTTGCAGATGACACCAAGCTGAGTGGTACAGTTGACACGCCTGAGGGACAGGATGCCATCCAGAGGGACATAAACAAACTCAAGAAGCAGGCCCATGTGAACCTCATGAGGTTCAACAAAGCCAACTGCAAGGTCCTGCACCTGGGTCAGGGTAAACCCGGTATCAATACACGCTGGAGGATGAAGGCACTGAGAGCAGCCCTGTAGGGAAAGATTCGGGGGTACTGGTGAATGAAAAGCTGGACATGAGCCAGCAATGTGCACTCACAGCCCAGAAAGCCAATCACATCCTGGGCTGCATCAAAAGAAGCGTGGCCAGCAGGTCAATGGAGTGGATTCTGTCCCTCTGTTCCACTCTGCTGAGACCCCACCTGCAGTACTGCATCCGGATCTGGGGACCCCAACACAAGAATAACGTGAGTTGTTGGAGTGAGTCCAGAGGAGGGCAACAAAAATGATCAAAGGGCTGGAGCACCTCTGTTATGAGGACAGGCTGAGAGTGGGATTGTTCAGCCAGGAGAAGACAAGGCTCTGGGGAGACATTATTGTGGCCTTTCAATACTTCAAGGGGACTGATGAGAAAGATGGGGACAGACTTTTTAGTAAGGCCTGTAGCGATAGGAGAAGGGGTAATGGTTTTCAATTAAAAAGAGGTAGATTCAGACTAGATATAAGGAAGACATTTTCTATGATTAAAGTGGTGAAACACTGGAGCAAGTTTTCCAGAGAGGTGGCAGATGCCCCATGCCTGGAAACACTCAAGGTCAGGTTGGATGGGGCTCTGAGCAACCTTACCTAATTGAAGATGTCCTTGCTCACTGCAGGGTGGCAGTGTTTGAACTAGGTGACCTTTAAAGGTCCCTTTCCAACCCAAACAATTCTATGATTAGGTGATTTGCATTTCTGTTTGTAGGTGATTCTTTTCATAAATGTTCCTGTGTAATAGAAATGAAAATCTATGAAAAGTGACAGGGAACTACCAGCAGCTGGTTATTATCTGGTCTGAGATATTTGCTGTATCTTTTCCAGCAGCATCTTGAAAATTATATTTCAAGATGAATCCTCACAGTCCCTTCTTTCTCTGATCTGGGCTGTATTTCATGCTGTCTTTTCCTAAAGGGGGCCATCTGTGATCCTTATGTGCAATATCTGCCTTATCCTCAGTTGGTCTACCTTGATTTTCAGACTAACTGCTCTGTAACTGGTTCATAAACTGTTTTCCACAACTGCTTACAGAGTCTAATTTTTCAAACTTCAAAAACTCCACATTGCTTTAGTAATTTATTTCAAGCCTACACACAGACATATGTGAAGCTGAACAAGAACTACAGAAATAAGAACTCATGAACTAACTGTATAATAGTCTATTTCAAGTAGAAGTATAACATGTTACTTGTTATTCTGACAGTGCAATAATTTTCTACAGAAATTAAAGAAGATTACCAGAAATAGTATTTTTGACATCTTCAACAATATTTCCCTTCATTTCTCTTAAACAGTCATCACATGAATATAATTCCTGCGTCAGACCTACTAGAGTGGTCACAGTGTCCTAAGATCAAATGTCTTAAAATACCTTTAACTGCTACTCATCTCAGTGAAGGCTGGAAAGCCAAGGGACCTTGTAACTACTATTATGTTTCTTGCCCATGGGGCAGGCTGGTGTGGATCTGGCAAATGAGTTGAATAGAAAGCTCTTGTTCTGCCTCATTTATAACTTTAAAGAAGAAATGAATAGGCAGAATTTGTAAGCCACAGTTCCTAATTTTTACTGCACAGTTATTACAAATAATGATATCCAACCTGATTACTATTTTCTCTTCTGTCCGAACTGTCAGCATCTTTGAAAGAGGCTTTCCCTTGTTTCCTGAGGCATTCTGTCCAGGACCACAAAATTTATAACAACTCTTTTTTCTATGGCTTATTTTTCCAATTTATTCTCTAGCCAGCCAACTAAATAAGGAAGTTGTCTGAGTTACATTTAAGACTTACAAGATAACGGTGTGAGACAAGTCAGGTTCACAGATGCTGGTAGGCAAAATAAGCTCATATCTGTGAACCTGGCTGTGGAATCAGGCTAACTCAGTGGAATCAGCTCAACATTATTATATACAATAAACATTGTCTTATACACCCTTTAGGATTCAGAGACTTACTGATGGCTCCTGTTGTACTTGTCACACATTTATGCAGTCTGCTTCTAGAAATACAAGACTGCTTATACCTTTTTCAGGCAAGCTGAAAAAGGAAACTCTAAAATATAGTGTTATTGTTTAACTCACATGCTGCATTATCCCATAAAATGGTAGATATGGGAAAAAAACATACATATAGTAAAACAAGAATACAGAGCAAACTGCCAGCTCTGCAGCCTGGCAGACAGACCAAAGTAGAACAGTGACAAGTGACTATCATGGTTGCTGATGGCAACAAAAAGGACAGGTGTCCACATGTGGAGGCCAGGGCTTTAGGATTTGGGTATTCGGTATTCCAGGTTTTTTATAGAAACTGAAATGAAACACAGGCTTCTGACTCACAACCTTAACTGGACAGACAGTCTCGTAGCGCACATTTCGCTACATATATATTTCTCCTAAATGTGGATTTATGGATATTAAGGGACTGAGATCTAGAAAAACTAATATACTCAATGAAGTTACCAAGATCTAATGTATCAATATAAAAACACCAAGATATAGTATCTGTCAAAGATTTGACTTAATTTGTATTTCATATGAAATACTTAAGTGATAGGAAGAGAAATGAAGAAAAATCTAAATGCTTGTATCTATGAACTTTTTGCAGAACCCAAATAACTATATATCATCATTATCTTTTATTTTTTTCAGCCAGCAGACTTTACAGGAAAGCAAGCACTGAAGCAAATTAAAGAAAAGGGGCTCAAACGACGACTGGTATATCTCACCATGGAAACAGATAACGTTGATCCAGAGGGAAATGAAAGTGTGTGGCATAATGGCAAGGTGAAGGCTACAGATCATGTTAAAAAAAATTAGTATTAATTCTCCATGAACAGAATCTAACTTTGTGTTTCAAGTGTGAATGCATTATTTTTGTTTTACTGGCACAGAACAATTTGAAGCTATGATAACCGTTTTCTAATCTTCAAGCAGGAAGGAAAGACTAACTAAATATCTACAAAGAAAATGTGAAATACCATCAAGTCACAGAAGCTAAGAGTTGGAACAGACTAACGTATTAACTTACTCATCCTCTTCTCCTGCAAGTTCACTATTGTCCTAACAATACTTTTGCGATTCACTTAAAAGAAATAAAACAACAGCAAAGTTTAGGCCTCCACATTTCAGCACAGATTACATTTTCAAACGCTCACTAGCAGTTAAATTATTGTATATAATAAACATATGCAAGTGTATAGTGTTGTTATGGTGAAATCTTAATTGAATACAATAGGAATAGACTCTTCTTTCAAGGAGCAAAAACTTCCCAGTTTAAGGTGGTGTCACCCACAGTAAAGCATATTATGAACTACATGACACACTTGAAACTTGCTTTATGTCCAAAGTGTATATACCAAAACTAGTATATGAGATGTATAGTTCTTTGGTTTGTTTGGTGGTCGCTTTTTTTAAGAAAATTTCACTGCATCTTGAAAATAATGATAAATATATGTGGTTTTTTTTCAGGTTATTGGTAACACCACATCTGGAAGTTTCAGTTACAGTGCTCAGCAGAGTCTGGCTTTTGCGTATGTTCCCACAGAACTCAGCAAAGTTGGACAGAAATTGGAAGTTGAACTTTTAGGAAAAAATTATCCAGCAACCATTATACAAGAGCCACTGGTGCTGACTGAGCCAACAAGAATGCGCCTTCAGAGAAAGGGTGAAAGTCCCAAAATATAAACACAGATGAGGATACAGGAAATTGTGCAGTAGGAAATAGTTCCATTAATGTGCATGAAATTAAGAAAAACAAACTACTCGGATTTGCTAATTACTAAACACAAGATCCTCATTGCCACACATCAGTGAGAAATTGGATGGTGTTACCTTCTTGCTTCCTTGTATGGGCTATTCCCATTAGAAATCTGAGCACAGTTCATGAACCAGTTCATGGGTTCCCCCTTCTCAGGAGCACTTGTGAGCAGAAAGTGGCAGGTAATGTGTAGATCCTTGATTCAGCTTGCTCCCACATCGGCTGGTAGATCTGAATTAATGGAGGGGAGACAGTTGCTTTTGGTATTGGCCAATAGCAAATTCTTCCTCCTCCTTGACACTCACAGTTCCTCCTTTGCCTGTCCTCAGGGTAAAGTAACTTATCCTGACTCCTTACAACTTGACATCACAAACTCATCATTAAAATAATATCGCTAGTTCTGCACAGAAATGCTTCCTAAGGAATTGAAATACACCCCAGCAATCATTCAAAATAATAAAGGCAATATTAAAGGCAATATGAACTGTTAACATTTTTTCCCAATGTGTCACCCTGACAGAAATTTGCACAGAAGATAAAAATTTAGTTCTTCTTAATGAAACAGTTACAGGAAGCCCATTCTTCATTATTTTATATGAATCATCTGGTAGATGACATTTAATATTCTACAATACACAGGATGTTACTGCTCAGTTTTGAACAGAACATATAGTACTGTACATAAATTTACTGCTCTAAATCTGAAGAGGCAGACTGACATCAGAGAACTTCTGTTCATCCTTTTCCCATTAGTTACAGATTGAACAGCAGTAAAAGCCATATGTTGTTACACAGAAATATTAACAATAAAAAAAATAAATCCACAGCAGAGGAGCTTTATTCACTGTTAAATATTAGATAACCTGAATAAAGAGGATTGTGATAATGTAAATGATGGGAACACACTAATTAAAACACTCTTCTGAATTCTGTAATACTTTCAACAATTTTGTTGAATAAGAACAATGTCACAATTTCCAACTTATGAAGAGTAACACTCCCCTTTAGTTTATCTATAAACCTTTTCAAAGTACATATGAATATGAATAATGTCCAAAATGTACTTTATCCAAAGGAGTTGATGCCTCTAAATCTTCAGCAAAGAAGCAAACATATAAATAGAATGTACCAGGAAAACCACAATTTGAATAATAAACACTTATTCTTGCTAAAGTAAGTTGACATTGCATTGTGCTGTTCTGCATATCTTTTACAAAGCAGGTCAAAATAAACAAACTTTGGCAGGTTTGCATATAGTACTATCTTCAGTGAAAAATCCACTCAGAAATTATTCCCTGTTATGCTTTCATAAGTGATCTAGTTCTACTTTGCAGAACCAATCAGAGATGTTAATATTTCTAATGGTGATGTTATTTGTAACGAGATAGTTACCTGCTGTTCCCTTGAGAATTTAAGAAATGTAAAAGATAGCACAATGTAATATTCTTTTATTTTGCAACATAGTTTTGAATTTCAGTATTTCCCAAGAACATAAATTCACTAGACACCATGTCCTAGAGGGTACAGGAACAGTTATCCTGAGATAGGCCCGCACATACACTTTCCTAATAAGCTTCGCTATGGCAAAACTCTGTTTAAAGAATACTTTCCACATCCTAGTCTGGAAGTTAGAATCGGGTTTGTAACTCCTTTTCCAGCATGGAAGAAAGAAGTGCTATTCATTAACCTGTCAACCAGACCTGTCTGACTGTGCAGAAGAGGCAGGCTCCCTGCAGGCTGAGCAAAAGGCAAAGAATCACAGATGTAATTCCTACAGTCAAGTAAGCTCAGAAACTGTACCCTCCATGGGCTTGTACTGCATTTCCACAGGTAGCCTCCAAGCCACTAATTTCTCCTTGTAGCTGATACAGACAGCAACTTTTGTGGTTTCCTGTCGTTGCTTCTTTTCATTATATGTTGTGATATGGTGTTGCATAAACTTGTGGTGTCAGGATACAGCAAGAGGAGGTGAATAGGAGCAAGAACGTTTAAGTATCCATGTTTTAAGAGGGCTTCCAACCAGTCAAACAAAAATACCAGGGTAGAAAGACTGACAGGGACATCTTTTGAGTCTTTCACAACCTCATTAGCTAACAGAGGAGACACCTCTGCGATGAGGTGAAAAAGTGACAGTTTGTCATCTTGGAAATTTTCTGAAATATTCAAATTTCTGTGTGTGGAGAGACGAGGACATGTCAAAAGGCAGTTTTCTCAAACACATTTTTTTTTTCCTTTTTCCCTTATTCTTTTTCCATTTCCAGAGGGTTTTGGTACACCAGAGCAGCTATGACTACTGCCATATAAATTTTTGTTTCAAGTTCTCATGTGCTATGGCAAGATGTGCCATGTTCATATTTTGTGTGCAATGATAAATCAACATGAATACTATAGTCTTGTCACTCTAATGACTTCATTAATCATTGACCTCAAAACAGCATCCAAATTATTCAACTCCAAATTCAGAAAAGGTACGCTGAAACATAGGGGAACTGAACATAGACCATTTCTAGGATTCATTCTTTTGATTCAAGAGAGTACTCTCTGATATAAATAGTATTTTCTGATTGGGATCCCAGATCCCTCAAGTAGGAATCAAAAAGCTCCCACAAACACTAAGAAAATATGACGGACAAAGTAACTAATGTGGATGAACAAGAATGGTTTCCATGGGAATGGAAACGTTTGAATGGAACTTTACCTATAATAAGGACATGGAAGAAGTTAGAATGTAAAATTCACTGAGAAAACTATGACTGGTGATGGGTTCTGAACTAAAACCAGGATAAATGGGAACTTTCCAGCCTTTTGAACAGTATGAATCACATCTCAACAAAGAAAATGTAACTCATGGTCACATACCAGCTTGTCAGCAATCCTGGAATTTACTTTGGGGAAAACTGACTTCAGGACAGTACTGTTGTTTGTTCCAGTACCCGCTGTGGACGCACAAATCCTTATTGTAGACAAAAAAGGTAGCATCACTCATCATTCCTGTTCTTTTCAAACCAGCAAGGAATCCTTCAGGATTTATAAAAAATTTCTGGTGGATTTGTAGACTTATCCGCTAGACTTCATTCATAAGAGCAGGAACTTTTTCTACAGAGACTTGTCAATGAAAAAGAAAGTAGGCAGGAGTCTGGCATTTTCAGTATTTGCCTTTCTTACTGAGAAACATGATTTTTAATGTGGATTGTTCCTTCACCTGTTACCAAATGGCTATATAAATTTGGAAATGCATATGTGTACCATTGCAGGTAAACATGAAACACATGGTTATTTCATTTTATCTGGACACTGAAATTTATGTTTATTCCATGGATGAACAAAATCATTCTCCTATTTCTGTCCTTTCGCAGTCTTAGATATTTTGTCAAGATTATAACTCAGCTAGTGGCCATTTACAATATTGCTTTAGAAGATTACATGGTTTGAAGAAATAGCCCTGTTGACATAGCTGTTATTTCTGCTTCTGGATTGCTTCACTTCCTTCCTACTCGGCAACAATTGCAAGCACCATCTTACAGCCAGACCTCGATTTCATCCATATGAACAAAATGAAGAGAAAAAAGCAGTGGGTTGCTTGTGTCTTTGCAGAAAGGGCAGGCTGGGAGGGGATGAGAGCAGCAGTTGATGAAGGCAGGAGAGATGCCATGCACTTTTCTCCTACAGGAATGATTTCCATCTCGCACAACTCAGTGCTTCTTCAGTGGTGGTGGTGATTTGTCTCTCCCAGGCTGTAGCACAGGCTGGCAAGCAGCAAGGACATGGCTTCATTGCTTAGGCATAGGATAAACTCTGTTGGCAGTATTAAATCTGGTCTCCAGAGAAACCTTCTAGCACCTTCCAGTACCTGAAGGGGCTGACAAGAAAGCTGGAGAGGGACTTGTACAAGGGCTTGTAGTGATAGGATGAGGGGTAATGGCTTTAAACTGGAAGAAGGCAGATGTAGATGAGACATTAGGAAGAAATTATTTTCTGTGAGGGTGGTGAGACACTGGCACAGGTTGCCCAGGAAGTTGTGGCTGCCCCCTCCCTGGAAGTGTTCAAGACCAGGTTGGATGGGGCTTTGAGCAACCTGGTCTGGTGGAAGGTGTCCCTGCCCATGGCAGGAGTGTTGGAACTAGATGATCTTTGAGGTCCCTTCTAACCCAAACCATTTTGTGACTCTGTGATTCTATGATATGGATGAGCTACCATGGTGTCACATATGAAGGCAGAAGTAAGGGTCCAGTTACTCATACTGGGACACACTGTGTCCTCTACTCAGACTGTGTTGCCTTCCTCAGAAGCACCGCTGACTTGAAGCACACACTTGCAGATGGTTCCCTAGTTCCCCTAGGAACGGCTCCATGGCTTAACATGGATGTTTCACTCGGGAACTGAAGGAAGATGAACTCCAGCATCACTGAGCTGTGTACTCTGATAACGCCGGCAACAACTTCACAATCTCCATTTTTCATTCTCTTCATAAACTGATCAGCCTCCATCTACACCGCTTTCACCCACAGCAGGTACCCCGCGGCCTCCCTACGCAGGCCCGGACACAGCTCCAGCGCCGGGCGGTGGGAGGGGGCGGCCCCACGCCGGTCCCGGCCCCAGCCCCGCCCCGCAGCCCGGCCCGCCCGGCGGGAGGAGCGGTGCCGTCCCCGGGGCGGTGCCCGCGGCCCAGTTCCGGGTGGCGGGATGGCGAGGCTGGCGTCCCTGTGCCTGATCCTCTGCTTGTTGCGGCTGGCGGCGGCGTCGCCCCCTGCCCCGCACCTGGTGCTGGTGCTGGCCGACGACCTGGGCTGGGGCGACGTGGGCTGGCACGGCTCGGACATCCGCACGCCGCGGCTGGACGCGCTGGGTGCGGGCGGCGTGCGGCTGGAGCAGTACTACACCCAGCCCCTCTGCACCCCCTCCCGCAGCCAGCTCCTCAGCGGCCGCTACCAGGTGAGGCGCGGGTCCAGGGGGACACCCGGCCCGGGAGTTGTTGTCCCTCCATCCCCCCAACCCTCTGTCCCCACATCCCTTCGTCTCCTCCATCCCCTCCATCTCTCCATATCCCTCCATACGCCTTCATCCCTCCCCGCCCCGTCCCTGTCCCACTCAGCCGGTACCTGGTGGTTCTGAACAGCCCTGTGTGTAGTTTGGCCTTGTAGCTCAGGCAAAGATGTGCTTGGGAGAAGGCTGCTGTACAAAAACCAGTTGCGTTTATGTGCAGACAAACTTATTTCACGTACTTTGGCTTGCTAGCTCAGCAATAAACGAAGTGCGAGTTTAGTGCAAGTTGTTCTGTGCTGCAGAAAAGCTCCATGTGCTTCAGATATATTCAGAGCACGGCAGCATATCGTGAAGAAAATTCCTGTCGCAGTTACGTAGTTCTGAGCAGGACAGGCATGCAAACATCCTGCAGCCAGGAGCAGATAATGCTCAGTTTTTGCAGTTTGTTTTTAAATGCAGTGTTTAAATGCATCCTAACCTGTGCATTCTTCGTATGGTGACATAGGGGTAGACAATTATGAACCCCTTGATGGAGTGCGCACTGACTGATCCATAGTCAGGATGTCAAGCTGCTTCATAGTCCCAGTAATGATTTTTCATATTTTTTTCATTTGCACAGGTATAAGAATTGGACTTTATCATACTGCTGTACTCCCTTCCCACTTCTTTTTATCACAACTTTGGCAAAAACGAGGTGTGGGGGAAAGAACAATACAGCACTGACAGAAAGGAGAAACTCTCAAAGCGTTAAGTGTATTTCAGAAACTTCCCCTCTCTCTCAAAAAGCCCTGCATGTGCACATCAACGTAGTGATTTCTCAAAAAAACTGTTCAACATGAAAATAAATGTCATCCTGTATTAGTAGATGTTACCTCTTGTGGCAGGAAGGCTGTTCTAGGTCATACTCTTTCCAAACAACATTTGTTCTGTTTCTAGAAACTTCAAGAGTCAGAAATAAAGAATAGGAAGATTGATTTTTATAATTGATTTTTTTTTTTTTTTTTTAAACCGACTCTTTAAATTCTTTTATGTAAATAACCTAAACCATTTTTTTCATTTTGACTGTTTCTGGAATACAGTTTGTACTCTGAACATGCTCATCTAGCAGTGAGTCAGTGTTAACCGGGCAGTGCTGCATCGAGTGTTTAAAGTGGACATGGAAATGCTTACAGTTCAGTCCCAATTTAAATTCGTGATATGCACCTGACTTGATAATCTAATCATCTTTGTGTTGACCTTGTTACAAATGAGTAAAATAATAGTAGAAAATGGAAGTAATTTTCCTATATAATTGAGGCAATAATTATGTAGCAAATATGTAGGATTTTGTTTTCTTTTACCTTTTGGTGTGATTAACAATTGCTCAGAGATATGAAAAAGTAACCTAACTCTGGTCCTATCTGGTGCTGGATTTTTGATTGTTTTCTTGCAGTTCATAAAGAAAGAAGAGCAAAGGTATTGCTTTATGAAGACTATAGCTAATTTTAGAACTATTATTATTTTCCTCCCCCTTCTCTTCTCTTGCTTTCTAGATACAGTAGAAGAAATTATAACACTTTTCTGGGTTATGTCTTGCACTGTGTTAATAGTATTTTGTAATATATAGGCATTAAAGAAAATTCTTTTCCTAACTCCTGTTTCAAAGAAAATTAGAGACTAGTAAGCCCTTTGTGAGAGCCTGCTTACCTACTTGCCTAAGATCAGGGCTTTTTTGGTTTAAAAGTGAGTTCAAAGTGTTGCTAAAGTGGTGCTTTAAAAACTAATCATGCAGCTTGCCACACTGGGGTGCTTAGTGGAGTTGTAAAATCTGATGTCTTGGAGGTTTTGTGCTTCAACAGAGGCAGATTACTAGAAATATTTAGTAAATAAGATATTTATACTTGTATGTACACATTTGCTGGCATAAGTTGAGGGCAGCGTGGGTTTTTTTCTGGAGGAGATAGAGAAGTTGACAAAAGTCAACTTACAGGACACAAGAACTGAAGAGATTTCTTGCATCAAGCAAAATGTAGTACATGGAGTATTTTTATCAGTCATGTTTTTGTAAAGAGATACGAAATTCACCACTTGTTAAGACTGAAAACTTAAGTGGAACTATTAGAAGTGAGATCTAGGCAGTGTATAAAACTTGTGTTATCCCCAGTATCCAAATGCTTTTTGTGTAAAAGCATGTTTTGTTTAAGCATGTAAGTGAATATACAATGTGTGTGTATAATGAACATTTAGAAGAGTATTGCAAAAAGTGCTCTCTTAGCCTTTATCACCTTTTCTTCTACTGATTTTTCTCTGGTACAGGCAAAACCTTGGTAGCTTCACCTGCCATATGCCTTTTTGCCTATCTCCATCCCATTTAAAATCTGTCAGTCCAAGTTGATATTCTGTCCCCAGCCTTCGAAGAGACCGTGATGGTAATTGTTACCTGTTAGATGTTTAGATGAAAATGCAAAAGGCTTTGCTTTAATTTTTATTTTTTTGTAATTGCACTGGATTTATGCCTGGGAAGATCTTGTAAAACGCTGATGTGCTATTTCCTTGTCTTCCTCCATACTCCCCCTGCCCTTGCCCTGTGGCTTCCTCATCTTCCTTGGCGCTACATTGGTGAGGTCAGGAAGCCCTGTAACTAATGCTGGCTTCTGGTGTAGCTTTGTTTCTTTTTGCACCTGCTTACAAAGTAGCCTATGGGAATATTTTGCTCTGTTGTAACTGATCTCTCAACCTTCTTTTCTCTGCTAGATCCACACAGGTTTACAACACCAGATAATTTGGCCATGCCAGCCCAGCTGTTTGCCACTGGATGAGAAACTTCTCCCAGAGCTACTTCAAGAGGCGGGATATGTTACTCACATGGTGGGGAAGTGGCACTTAGGGATGTACAGAAAAGAATGCCTTCCAACCCGCAGAGGATTTGATACTTACTTTGGTAATTGTTATATTTAATATGAGCAACACAACAGTGTTAAAAATGAGGAAAACCTGACTGATTCTTCTAAGAACAGCAGATTTACTACTATTAGTGTATAAGTAAATCACTACCTGGAGTGCATGTTTCCAAAGTACAACTGCTTAAAATGAGATAGTGTTTTAAATGCATGCCCAAGCCTTACAGCTTACTGAAGAAAATATCATAGTTACTGAGTGGCTCCAAAGAAAGTATTTCTCTCTTATGATCTGCATTTAATTTGGTTCCATGACAGTTAGAAGATTTAAGGTGCAGTGATTAGTTTCTTTTTATAAGTGTCTTTAATCTGAACGTTTTGTGTTAGGTCAGACAGTAGGCATTGCTTGCTCTGCAAATAATGTTACACTTGTAAAAGCTGATATTTTTAAGAGAGAAATAGATGTCATGCCACACTCTGTTCATGCTTTGTGAATACAGTAACATTGGTCTTCCAGAGCCTGTGGCAATGAAGATGGTGTGAGAGGCTCTACAAAACCGTATCTAAAAGGTCTCTTGCAGGAATTCACAAGTTATGGAGTCACATCCTCAGATTAAAAAAATGTTAGAATTAGATTGTCCAAGTGTGAGTGTGTTACAAAGCATCTTGTAGCTATAGGTTCTTTATTCTTCCTCTTGCAAAGTCTCAACAGTTTTGATTGTACGTTTATCAGTTTTGCACAAGTGCCGCAGATGTTATGTGAATCAGGCTGCCTGTAGAACATCCTATTCTGCCTAGTACTGAATGCAGAGTTGTTTTTCTCCACTTGGATGTTTTTAAGGTGCTTTTGTTGAATGGAGAATTTCAAAATGGTTTTTTAACTTCAAAATCATTTTGCAAGCTGTTGGTAGTACTGCTGCCCACTTCTACAGCTGAGGAAGTAAGACATAGAGAAACTCCATGCTGAAGTCCACGTTCCTTCTCTCTGACTAGGTACTTAAATGAAGAGCCTGGCTGTGCTATGTGCCCGCTATAGACAGTGGTGATCCAGACTTTAGGTGGGAGGAACAGTTTGCTTAGATTGTTTCTCTTTTGGCTCTTCAGGGAGCTTAGGGCCATGGTTTCACAACGGAATTAAGCTAATATATATATGGATTGTAATGTAACAGCTCGTTCCTTACACATATATGCCTCCTCACGTCCCTTCACAGGAGCTTGGGATCTTTTTGATGGCACGGATGTAGATAGGCTGTCACGCCTTGTGCAATCTCGCCCTGGGACCAAGTAGGCTTTTAATGCATGGGCCTTAATACTGTCTGGCTCTGGGCTTGGTCATTGAGTGCCCAGCATTCCATTGTTTTTCAGAGAATGTAGCGGTTTAATATCCTATAATGCTCATATAATTCTGTTAGGTGTTGATTGCAATTAAGGGACATTTGGTTCTTTGGCAAACTTGATGCAGTGTCTCCCCCACTGGGCACTCAAAATGGAAAAATGCAACTTGCGGTGCTGGGTACACTGATGTAGACAGTCTGCCCACAAAATCACTCCTTGTGCTTTGAAAGAAAAGCCTTTTTTTCCTCCTAAAAATGTATTAGAAGTTTGTATTGTTTTTAAAACAGAACTTAATTCTTTCTGTATGTACTTTTTTGCACAAGTAACTGTACTTGAAGTTGCCAAATAAAAACTCAAGTGAAGTTCCTCCATTTTGGATTTTTATCCCCAGTTTTACTTTGGTTTTGCAGAACGTAACAATATATTTTTGCAGATCTGTCTGGTTTTTTTCAGGATATCAGGGACTAAATCTGAAATCTAATTTCCAAAGTAACAATTGCTGAGACTCTAAAGATTTTGAAGAGGTTTGTTTCTGGTCAATAAAAAACAAAGGCACTCAGTGCTTTACAGGATATCCCTTGACAGGAGCAAATCTATACCTCTATTAGTTTTGCATAGTTTGTTTCTTTTGGGTATGTTTAAATAATAGTGTCCTTTTTTCACCAGTTGGTGTCAGCAGTGGATCAGATGTGGCTTTACAGTTGACATGAAAAAAGTGCTTTGTCGTTGAATGCTTTTGAATAAATGAAAAAAAATTCCAAACTTTCTAACAGAACAAGTCTTATGTAAAAACACAAATATACAAAATCATACCAGCTAAAAACCAGAGTAGTACACGAATAGTTCACTGCCTTTGCTATCAGTGCATTAGTTTAACTGATTTAAAGCATTGAACTGCTTTCAAAATGGTTTTGAAATTACTACTTGCGTTAGCAATAAAAAAAAAATCTATGAAGTATTAAATGTTAAGCCACTTAGTTCTGTCAAGGGATGTCACTAAAGATGGTCAAATGTTGGATGAGTGTTTCAGCTTAAAACCACTGAAGTCTTGACTGTTTATACGACATGATGATGGCCTGCTTACTTGACATTTTTTCCTGTTGTAGGCTATCTTCTGGGGAGTGAGGATTATTATTCTCATGACCGTTGCGTCCTCATCAAAGCGAAGAACGTAACAAGCTGTGCTCTGGACTTTCGAGATGGAGAAGAAGTTGCAACTGGATTTAAAAACATGTACTCTACTAATTTATTCACAGAAAGAGCTATAGATCTTATAGCCAATCATAAAACTGAGAAGGTAAGGTCAACAGCTGCTCTTGATGACTTTAGCACTAAAGAATGTTTTAAAAAATGTTAATGAAATATTAACAGAGAGACCTGCACTTCAGACCTGTAATTCAGGGCTTTTCCATAGAGCTAAATGTGAGAAGTAGCACTGCTGCCTTGTCTGCTGTCAGCATCAGCTTTGGCTGCACAGCCCTGGCCTGCTATCCTTCTCCATTTCTTTTATAATAATTCAAGTAATGAATTTATAGAAATGATTTAGCATGTAGTTTTTTCTTCTAAAAAGAGTATGGAAAGTTTAATGGGAGAGGTTTCATAGAAAGAAATTGTTAACAACTGTGTTAGGAAGAAAAGATATACCTGATGGTTTTCCACAGCTCTGCAAAAGTCCTTTAGCAAAGTTTTATTTGTTTATGCTTAGGGATAGGAAGAGAGAAGCATAGAAGAAATCAAAACATAGTGCCTGCAGCTTTTGATGATTCAGGGCTGCTTTTGCTGCAGTAACTTTTGCACTTAGTACTTTATGTTCATCTAATTTCTGTTCTGTCATTTCCACCCCAGCCCCTCTTTCTCTACCTTGCTTTTCAGTCTGTCCATGAACCTCTTGAGGTCTCTGAAGAATACATGAAACCGTATTTCTCCATTAAAGATGCAAAGAGGCGCCATTACGCAGGGATGGTGACTCTTATGGATGAAGCTGTAGGAAATCTTACTGATGCTCTGAAAAGATATGGTCTTTGGGACAACACAGTTCTTGTTTTCTCTACTGGTAAGTTCATTTAAATGTTCTTTCAGTGATAACCTTGGTACAGTGTCTAAGAAGCCGACTGCAGAGACATCTGGCCCCTCTGTCCTTCCTCCATATATTTTCTAACTACAGAAGAGTGATGAAAGTGAAACAGGACTTTATACTAGAAGAAGCAGTTTCTTTTCCCCCTCTTATGGCTTTCTTAAATGTGATGAAAACAATTCTGAAGAAGAGTCTGTGCAAATGGAGGATACTGCTATCAGAGTAGAACCAGCACTGTAAAAACCAAGGAGTGTGGTGAAGTTGGAGGCATCTTAGTTGCCCCTGCAGTTACTGAGTATCTGTCAGAATTGAGTCCTTACTGAGAGCAATCTATCAAATTAATTATAGGACACTGTCTGATCACTGCTTTGCATGAAGCACAAAGAGCCAGACAACAAGCAGTTTGAGGCCAAAGCTCTTTATTTCCCTTACTTTCATGTAACCTAATTTTTTTCTTACTTGAAATATTTTGCTGGCACCTTACTCTCATGAAGCAAAGGTCTGTTCATAAAAAAGCTTGATGATACAGTCTAGGCTGCCAAATTACAGGCTGTTTTTTGTATTCACTAGCACATGATCTGGTTTATAGATTATTAGGATAATGCAAATAATACATTAAAAAACAGTCATCTTTGTTTCCAAATTAGGAATGAAACAGAACCTTTTTGAAATACAGCTGCTTGGCTGGGTTTCAGGAACAGAGTTCTTGTTTGGTTGGGTGTGGGAAGTAGCCTTTCAATGCTTACAGTTGCTCTTTTCCTCAGGCTTTACGTATTAGGACGGTCAAAATGGCAAATTAATATTTTATGAACACTTACAAAAACCCCAATCAAACCACCAACAAAAAAAATTCCAAACCCCAAGTTCTGATGAAAATGCAGTGATGTATTTTGAGTTTAGCAGCTGCTTTCTGTAGCACTTGGAATCTTGGAATTTCATTTTGAGTTCAAACCTGTTTGCCTTGTGCCGTTACATTTGTGTCTAGATTTTGGCTCTGACACGATCTGATAACTCTTCTATGCCTGTTTCTGTTTACGATGTTTTCATATTTTGAACTGAAAGTAAGCAAAGCCATATGGAAAATTATACCAATATTTATTCCATATGGAAAAAATCCAGTCTTTGCTGCTGGGGTCCTGGTAGAGATATTTCAGTAATGTTTGTTCAGTACGTTGAGGAATAAAACTAAAGACATCTGAGCTGGAATTATGGGGTATGACTGAGTTAAAAAGGCAAATTTATTTTTTTTGTTTATAAAACATTTTTTTCCAAACAATGACAGTATACCCTTTTTTTAGCAGTAATTATCTTGCAATCAGTTACAGGTACATTTCAATGAGAGTCAAACAGCCAGCAGAATGTAGTATCTGCCCTATCCAATGGGACTTATCTTGAGCTAATTGACATTTTAAACTGCTGTGAGTGGAATTTAATAAGGTTTAAATGCAGGGAAATTGTGCCTAGATCAAGCAAGTCAGGGGGCAGTAATTCATTTTTTTTTTTTCAGTATTATCTTCGCACTTCAAACAACTCTTCTTTACAGGCATAAAACATTGCATGCATTAAAGACCCAGTTTCCAAAAAACAAATGGCAAAATCATTAAGCATTAAAAAAAAAAAAAAGCGGGAAAAAAAAGGGTGAAATCTATTCAGCATTTCTATATTATATTTATTGCTTTTGCAGATGGTGTGTTTTAAAATTGGCGTTAGAAAGTAGTTGAAAAGAAACACAACAGGGTCTGCAATTGAGTGTTTTGTGAGATCTCTGCACAGCTTTCAGGTGCTTTGTAACTGTGATTCTTGGTGTGCACAGTTAGCTCTAATATGAATATATTCTTATAGTGTGATTTTACCTTCAGCTCTTGGGGGTATGCCTGCTTGAGGAAGTTGTGCCCCCTCTCACTGCCCCAAGTGCTCTCCTGGGTCTGGGGGACCCTCCACTTTCTCGATACAGCAGGACAGACACATTTTCCTCTGCAATCAGGAATTCTCTTCAAGAAAGTTCTTCCTGTGTTGTGGAGTTAAGAATCAGTGTAAGAATTTAAATGAAGACTGCAAGGGAGAATTTAGGGAAGGATGAAGTATATCTATAACTTTAATGAACAGTGTCTGTGTGTCTCCTCAGCACAGTAGCTAAAGGCACAGGATCATAAAAATACTCTGTTTTGTTATAAACCCGTGTGGCTTTATAACTGTAGTGTTAGAAACCTGTGGAGGAAAAAGAAGTGAAGACCCTACTTTATGGTAGATTTTACTAGATATGCTCCTATTCTGTTTAGTTGCGGCCAGAATTCACACTTGGATGTTTCATCTCTCACTGCTGCAAAATTCCTCCCCCCCAAAATAATTTACAAGTGATCATTTGCTATTGCGTGCTGTAGCAGGTAGCATTGCAACATACAGTCTTCTGGTCGATTCTACACTGTGAAGTGTAGACCCCAAAATTGGAGATCTCTTTTTAGCCAGTGCTCACTGAAATACTCTAGAACACAATATAATCTTTGCTGCCATGGTAGATTTCTTTTTATTAAACGCTTTCGTGTTTCTTCCGATTTGTATATTTAATGGCTCAACCAGGATTGCCTTGAAAACATACCAGTTGGCAAATGGACATACTGCATATTTTAAAAGGGCCTTGTGATACATGTAGAAGAACTTGAGTTCCTCTTTAAAGTGGCCTGATGGAGACACCAGGCCACAAATGAAGTAGCAAATGAAGTAGTCATTAGCAAAGTCTGACTGCATCAGTATATCATGTAAATCATCATCTCTGATGTCTGCTTGAACAGAAGTAATTTCTACAGGTAAATAAGAAAAAAGATGAACTAGTTCAGAAGTATGCAGTGTTATATTTGTGTATCAAGTAGTAGTTTGACAAGTCTTGACTAGTGCAATATGAAATAGAATTGGCTTTTGTGGAGCAGTTTTTATACTGCAGATATAAGTAAGTCTATGCTAGTGAGGTCAGTGGTGAAAATGAAGTCACTGCCTGTTTAAGCAAAACAGATAAAAATGAATGCGGCAATGTCTTGGGTACCCATGGCCTTTTATCCACTTGAAATCAAAAACAATGAGACATAGGGTTTATTTTTCTTTTGAGGAAACATAAGAGACTATGACTACCAACTTTACTGAGGAAGGCCTTGATTTAAAATACATAAAGGTCCTAAAGAGCATGCAAGTGGCTCAGATTTACCTCAGAACTATTAGCACTGGCTTAGAGTCCACGTTTTGCTTCAAATATAGACTTATGATTTGAGGTAAGAAGTGGGGATTTGCTGTGAATAGCATGTGTTTATAGTTTCTGCAACATATTACAAGTAATTTCGGTGGAAACTTGCCAACATCAGAGCAAAGGAATCTGACCTCTAATTTCAGTTCTGTATTAAAGGTACTATCCTTTGCTTTATTTAACTTTCAGTTTTTTAATATAAATAATTTTGGAGCAAAACTCCTTACCACTCTTTCTTCAAGTATGTCTGTTAATTCTTAAATGTGGACTAGCACTGCAGTGTCTGATAGTTACCATAAGAGGACTTTGAACAGTAAAATGTGTGGAACTTTTCGAGGTTTGGTTTACATTGCTAAGAGGAAACCACATAAATCCTTTCCATAATGGAGCATGTGACAGTGATGACTGTTTTCACTCCAAAAGAAAGTCTTTTTATCATTTTATAATTATGATTAATAAGAGCACAGATTGTTGTGGACATACTGATATTTATACAGTCTCTCTCATACCCCTAGATTTTTTTCCCTAAAAACGTCATATTACTCTAATAATAACATTATCTCAGTCTTCCTCCCACCCCCCCCAGCCCCCCCCCCCCCCTTTTTCATTCAAGCCAGCATATTTTGTCTAATAAAATGTTAGGATTTTTTTTGCTTATTTCCAGCTCTTGCTTCTATAGATACCAGGGATCTGACTTTCACTGGTTCCCTGAGGGCAGTTTTTAATCTTCTCACTGATGTCTTTGTTCCTGAATGAGCTCCTGCTTGTTCTGTTTTGCTGATAAGGGACTTCAGAGAGACTTTTAATTGTAAATTGTCCAAGCCAGCTGAAGGACAGATTGGTTAGCGCAGTTATTCTCTCACTGTGGTGTTAGAAATGCTAAAGTGAAGGTCAAGTGGACAGATTTTTTTTAGTAAACCTGCTCAGTTACTGATCTGAAGACCTGTTCTAGCTGGTCTTGTCAGGAGGTTCTCGAAGGTTCAGTGCATTGCCATCGAGGACTATACGTGGACATCTACTGCCTGAGCATCTGTGCTTCCTAAGAGGATATAAGCACAGAGTCCTTAGCTGCAAGCACCTTCAATCAAACTAGTTACCTGAGTCTGTATACTCCCAAATATTACTGTTCTATTTCATGCTTATTTAAGCTTGTTGTTAGGCAAAAGTTGCAGCCAGTCATTGAACTTGCATTGGTTAGAGTTGTGTGTCAGTGATAAATAGTGAGAGGAACATATGGTTGGGGCTTTATATTCCAGTGTTGGCTTTTATTTTTTTTTAGGCTTTTCCACATTGAAATATGAGTGGTAAGAATACATTTTTGAGAAATAAAAGAATATTTTCTCTCTCCTGTGATGAAGATAATAGTAATGAGACATCTAGACTGTTTTGTAAGAGTATATTATCAAAGATGGAGATGTTATGGTGGGAATTGATTTCAAAATGAAAACTGAAAAGACTTTAATACTCAATATATTGATTTATTTCCGCCCCCCCCCCCCCCCAGTTTTAAAATCCTGTGAAAACCCAAGATGTTTTGTAGGAAATGTTTATTTATCTTCCCTTCCTTCTGACAGTAGCCTCTCACCATTCACCCTTGTTTTTCCATGCAAAACCTAACACTCCAAACCAAAGTTCCTGAACAGAGAGTGACCTTGTGCCAGAGACATTCACTTCTTTTTTCACTTTGTATTTAAAAATTCCAGCAGAAGTGGGGTTTTTTTCTTCCTGTTTTGAGCAAATGCCAGTGCTTAAAGTGAAGTTCACTTGTAAATGAAATTCAGAAGTTAATTTTGCGCAGAGTTGCAAGCTGGCCACTTTTGTGTAAAGCTTTAACTTATGCATGCTAATAGTTATCCTAGCAAATTTTTTCTGCGGCTGAGGTGAATACCGAAAACAATTCAAGTTAAGAACACTTAGTAATTCCCCACAGTTGTCAAAAGGTTGCCTTAAACTACTATTGCTATTAAACTATACTGCTTTGTTCTCCAGAATAGTTTTTAAGAAGCCATTATTCATTGTGTCAGAATTTTCTACATCCAAATCAGTGGTGAGGTTCAGTGCTTTGTCTCTGGGAAAAGTCTGATGTTTTCTTGTCTATGTCTCATTTAATTTGCTTGCTGCAGACATGTGAACAGTTTGTCAGGTTATTCCTGTTGGTTTTAGGTTAAAATTGCCCTCTGTGTTTCTCTGGTGTTTAGTGATGGTGCATGCTGGCGTAGACCTGACACAGCAGGGTCTGTAAATACTGAGACTCATTTAATTACTGAGACTGCTTACAATGAAAGCAGTAGCCTGAAACTGTCTGCACTAGAATTGCTCCTATCACGAAACCTCTACTGAGAGAGAAAAAAAAAATCAATAGGATGAAAAAGAACATTGTGCACACAGCTTTTGTAGGACTAAATTTGTAACTATTGGAATCATGTGTACAGCAAATGCATTTTTTTTCCCATGAGATCAATTTTACTTTTTTCTTTTTTTTTTTTTCCCCCAACTTTAGAAAAGTGAGGAGAATAAAGAGACAGTTCTGGTGCGTTACGGAAAACCGGGTTGATTTGTCTGAGCAGAACTCAGTAAAAGTTGCTCTATAAATGCTCAGTGAAGTTGCTCACCGAGAAGCAAATGGTATTCTGGTGCAGGAGAAGTATTATGTTCCCTTGATGGAAAATAAAAGCCCTGTGGGTATTTGTAAAGCACAACACGAATTACATTAGCAGAACTGTACAGTAGGAGGTGTGGTTTTCTGTTTCTGTTGTCCCTCTAATGGGAAGGCTTTCAGGAATTCGTCCATCATGCACACAAAAATCTGTATTAAGCACTGAAAAATATGTTAATGCATCAGCACTCTGAAGGAACTTTTTTTGAGTATTTTTTTTTCTGCTGCTTATATTGAACCATCAAGGTTATTCTTTCCACTGAGAGTATACAGCATCAGACTGAAGTAAACAACAGAAGTTTTTTCATCAGTTGTTCTAACCAAATGATTTTGGTTCATTTCTTTGAAAGTATACATTTCATGTTAGCCATCAGAGGGAGTGTGCTTGCATTTCTGTCACAATAGTAGCATGATTGAAAAATGCAGCAACAAATGAATCTTTTAGATATAGTATGGGGAAGCAGAGAAGAACCCGAGTTCAAATTAAGGGCTAAGTTATTCTCTAATTCATGCTGCAAGACTCTTATCTGCAGTGTAGATCTCGGCTGTGTATTTGTTTTATTTTTTTTTTAAATGAATCCTCAGTGGGAGTTCCGCACTTGGAACACATACAGAATAAGCATTATTCATGCTGTGAAGATCAGAGGGGAGAAATTTTCCCCAAGTGTGATCCTTTACTGCTATTATCGAGAGCGCTCTGTGTTTAACTGTGAGTCACAACCGTGAGCTTAAATCACACAAAGGAAGGGCTCTGAAGTCCTGTTCTGTGACCTAGACTTTCAGCAAGAATGTTGGAGGTCAGTAATGAGATGCATTTACAGAGCTGTGCATTGAAGCTGTCTGGTGCTTGCTTGTATTGTCTGGCATTAGTAAGTGCTATTTAATTCCCTTTCATATATATGAAATTCACCCAGAAAATTAAAGTTTGTTTTGTTAAAAAAAACTCCAATAGCTAATTGCCTGCTTGTTTTGTTGATACTGGCAACTGATTGTAGTGTTACATCCAAACTTTTGTGTATGAGAATTATGCATGTAGATTTGTCTCTTGCTTATATCCATCACTTAATTTTTAAATAAGTACATGTTAAATGGTATGTAGTGGTTATGCATGTAGATTTGTCTCTTGCTTATATCCATCACTTAATTTTTAAATAAGTACATGTTAAATGGTACGTAGTGGTAGCATGTCTGCTAAATAACTGTGAGGATTTTAAACTATTGTTTGACAAAGTTCCCATTCTTTGCTTTTTATTACTATGAACTATTGACTGCCTCCATAATTTCAATTGTATTTAGAACAAAATCATATAAAGCCCAGTTTTGCATTATGGAAAAGAGATGTCAACATTTCATGTAACCAAAACTGCTGAGGTTTGACTTTTCTTTAGTCTCCTCATCAGAAATAATGCAACAGCAAGAAAGGTATAAGGATATGGGTTTCGTCCCGTCTTCTACCTTTTGTTTATCTTTGCCTGAGGTTGATTGCATGTTGCATGTTACTCTATTTTCGGTTGCAAACTTCAGAAATTCACTTTGTAGAAATATCGTAGGTAATGTGAGTCACTTCACTGACATACTATGTTTTCAACTATATTGAGACACTAACATTGTTAAATTGGCTTCTTAATCTCTGTAAGTTAGATATGAAATAATTTCACAGTTAACTTTTAATATACTTTCCAGTTCTGCTTCAGTTGGATGGACCCTCACACTGACCTCCATATGGTTCTGATTAAGTAGTAAGAGCATGATTGGTCATAAAGTCCCAGCCCTTCAAAGGAGCACTAGATACATAACATGTAACAAATGTTTACAGAATTAGACAGTGGATGAATTGGGTACGCCACCTTATTTCTACTATCTTTTTCTATATGCATTACATCCATTATTGATTAGTTGTTATGCACTAAAGGAACCTGCATGGTCGCTAATATTCAAGGTTGAATTGCATTTGATTTTTAAAATGCAATACTACAATATCAGAAAGAAAAATTAAAAACTCAGTATTGGAAAACAAAACCAGAATTACACCAGGGAGAGAAAGAAGAAACATCTTCTGTCATCTAGGTTAGTGGTTCATAAACTTGTGTATGTTCAGGTTCCTCAGGTGGTCACAAACCTCATCTTCTCATACTGTGGGAGGGACTCTGCTCCCCCAGTCCCTACCTTGAGTTCTATCCACTCAGGAGGTGTGGGAAGAGAGGTTGCCAGTGAAAACTGAGGCAAAAAAGCTGTTGAGTACCTCAGTCTTCTTCTCATCTGTTGTTACCAGTTTGCCAGTCTTGCTCATCAGAGGGTATTTGCTTTCTTTGACCTTCCTTTTCTGGCTGACATACCTATAGAAGCCCTTCTTATTATTCTTTGTATCCCTTGCAGAGTCCAGCTCCAGCTGTGCATTGGCCTTCCTGACACCACCCCTACACAACCGGGCAGTGTCCCTATACTCTTCCCAGGATACCTGTCCCTGCTTCAATCACCTGTGCATTTCCTTCTTGCCAGCATGTCTCGGCTTGGCTGTGCCAGTATCTCGCCTTCCTTGCCTGATTTCTTACACCTGGGGATCGAGAGCTCTTGTGCTTTATGGAAAGTGTCCTTAAAGATCTGTTCTGATCAGAACAACTCTCTGTTCTGCTCCTTTGTCCCTGAGGGCAATTTCTCTGAGGGTCCTATTCCTTCAAGAGCTGGAAGTTTGGCATCCTAAAATTTAGGGTCCTGACTTTATTCTTCATGTGATCCAAGTCCTTCAGGACTGCCAACTCTGCCAGTGCATTATACTATAGAAGATCATACGAAAACTCTGGTGGAAGTGCTTAGTTTTTAATAATTTTGTATTTCAGTATTTCTTTAAAATAATTGTTTAACAGACCAAATGCAAATAGACTGAAGTTTGAAATTTTATATACGTAAATTTTTAGATTTCCTGTGTAATTGATGAATGGTGTTTAGAACAACACAGAACTGTCATGCACAAAGCTTTCATATTTATTTATAAATACTGCTTCTCCAAGAGACTTACTTCATCAATGATGGACAGCCCTTGCCTCTCTGAGTTAATACAGAAACATAAGGAAAATCTATCATTGATTGAGTTGGGAAAGAAACATGCAGTATTATCTGGTCTGGGTTAAGAATTTGGAAGAAGCTGAAGGTGAAGTATCTGAAAAAGATAACTGTGGAGATGTTCTGGATCTGTTTTCCTTTTCTGCGTTTTCTTTTCTTTTTCGTACCTATATATTCATAGAAACCATGATTTGGTTAGTACACCTGTTTCATGTATTAATGAATATTCCAGAATTAAAGTATTCTTCAAATAAGCATGTGAATGAAGGCTAAACTCTACAGAAGAAATGAAGAGCTTCCAAGTAAAAGCTCTGCACAACTCTTTCGTATTCTTTTCTCTCTCTTACTTTCCATTATTCCATGTTATTCTTATTCATAGAATATAATAGATCTATATTTCCGGACAATTTCACTTGAGCATGCATTAAAGGAGTAAGATTTTCCCTCTCTGCCTTAATTCATGGGAGAGTAAAACCAGGAGAATTTACTTAGAGTGTCAGAATATAAATGTGTTGAATGCCAAAGAAGCCTTACAATTGTACAGATTTTTGAGTAAAAAAAAAAACCAAAAACAAACCAAAGAAACTCTGAAATCCATAAATGCATGTTAGTTACTCCAAATTATGATTAATTTATAGTAAGATACTGTATCAGTTAAAAATCGGTTGACTTCAAAGTGGAAGGAAAGTTTTGTATCATAGGTTTGTGCTCTTGCGTATAGATTTTGCTCATCATCTGTTTCTCAAGATTTAGAAGAGATTTAAACTGATGTAGGCCTAGTGTTGCCCATCTCCTGTGCATGCAGAAAAGAAGGATTATTTTTTTTGATGAAACAGAGTTGGGAACTATAATGGAAGGTTTAAATATTGGCAAAAAAAAAACCAACCAAAACTGAAAAATAGCTAAGGCTAGTGTCCATCTTCAGAGCTAGTAAAGTTGAGCAGTGTGACTTTGAAAGTGACTGTGTACATTAGTTGTGGATATTAAGATTTGGCTGTGGGTGAGTGTATCAGACCATGTAAATGTCTAATGTGAAACTGACTTGGAGAGCTTTTACAGCAGTACCCCCTGCAGGTTTTTTAGCTCTTTGTACTAGCACTGAAACTAATAAGAAAATTTCCTCTCCTTTTGAAGGGATCCTTGTTTGTATTTTTCAGTTCCTTGCAGATCGCTTTTCATCTTTCCTCTGCTTTCTCTATGTGTTTCTACTAATTGTCCTTATGCCCATTGCAAATCTCTGTGTCTCTGGATACTTTCATGTGCCTGCTGTGACCAGAATATCTGTCTCTTACTGTATAGCATCTGTCTTTACATTTCTCTCTAAGCAGGAAGAAACACTCCCACTTTTTATCTGAACTCTGAGCCCTGCTGCCATGTGGAATGCTGCCTGTGCCTGCTCTTAGGTTTGACCTCTAATTGTATTTTCTGAAGTTAAAATATAGCCCAAGCTTTGTGTACACTGAAATGAGCTGACCCTGAATTCTGTATTCAGATTCCAGAGTTGCTTGAACTTAGTTGGGAAGAACCAGAAATCTGCATCAGTGATTTCACTTGTATTTTGGAGTAAATGGTTTTAACCAGCGGCATATAAAAACAAATAATACAGCAGCTATAGTGCATATTCTTGTATTATATACAATCTGTGTATTTAGGTTATGCAAAAGATTATTACTGATTACTGCAGAGAACTGCATGTATTGGAGCACTACTTGTGATAACCTCACAAGAAGATATTTTATTCAATTAACAGTGAGAGAGTTAGAATATGTTGATGTCTGATAGGCAAAATTTAATGACAGTTTTAATAGTTATGTCTCCTTAAGTCTGCTTTCTGTTTGCACTGCAGCATTGTAACAGATTTTGCAATCAAATAAGCATTTGCAACTAGTGGGTCTTAAGAATGACACCCTATTTGTGCTTTTCTGTCATGTTCAAATTTTTTCAATAGTATTCTTCCATTAATGTTCTCATAGGGGTCAAAAATAAAAAAGTGGCTTCCATTACTTTGCTCATGAAAATTGTACATAGTTGCAGTTGTAGCTGCAAATGATATGAATTCATATCTGCCTATTTGAATGTGTCACACATTGCCATCAGACTTTACTCTAGTGATTTTAGTGGACTGAAAAAGCAAAGCCTTTGTTTAAAACAGTTTAATTTTTTTTTTTACATTTTACTGATGACAAATGGTTCACCTTGACTATGAGATACAAACTCTGCTGCTGGCCAACAGTTACAGTTCATTAGAAAGTCAAAGGTAGCAGAAAGAATGCAAGTGTAAAAAAAAAAAAGTGTACCTTGGGAGGAAGAATAGCTGTGTAGACAGTGATGGTGATGAGTTGGGACTAAGAAGGTCTTCTTCTGCCTACAGGTGCAGCCTTTCACAGGCATTTGCCCCTGAGGTCTCTCAGCTGAGTTCAGGGTCTGCATGTGGCTTCCTGTCATTCTCTCCAAGTGACTGATGAGTAGTTTGAACATCTTTAATAGTTACAGTGGTTTTGCTTTATTAATCCAGGTAATTTTGATGGAACTGTGTTAAGAGTAAGCACGCATGCAATTATACCAGCCTTTTTAAGGAACTGTTGACCTCTTGTGCCATCTGAGAGCTTTTAATTAGCTTAACTCTTTAAATTAGTTTAGTCAGAGCACATCTTGCTGCAGCCTAAGGCAAATGAGGAGAGAGGCTTTGGGAAAACTTAAGACCCTGACTAATTTAATGGGTCACTTATTCTGAAATCCTGCAAGAGACTTGAAGTTGGATTTTTGAAGAGTTAGTAACTCCTTTGCCAAAGTGGGAGTAGGTGAAGGATGGGACTTCTGGACTCACATGTACAGCTTAGGTAGTGGTTATTCAAGAGAGCAAACGTCCTTATGAGGAAGATAAAACTGCAGCTGTAATTGTGAAGATTGTGTGAGCTCACTGCACAGGATGCTGCCGTCCCCTTTTGTCTCACCCTTGTTTACAGTGACCCTGCCCATTTGACTTACATGATATATCTTTGTTAATGCAAGTTTGGACAGAGCAGGCTGAGGATGGATCATGTGAGTGGTTTGGTCAATAATATGGAAGGGATGATAAATTCTGACTGTAGGTGGTGTTGGGGACGACAAGCAATAATGGACAGACTCCTTTTGCCAGCACAGGTTGAATCATAAAGTGGATGCACTTTATGGCTTAATATCACTACATTAGATAAGGAAGACCCAGGAAACAACAGGCCGGTTAGTTTCATCTCCATCCCTGGGAAGGTGATGGAGCAACTGGTTCTGGAGGTCATCTCCGAACATTGAAGAACGGAAAGTTATTGGGAGTGGTCAACATGGATTTACAAAGGGTAAATCATGCTTGACCAATCTGCTAGTCTTCTGTGACGTTATAACTGGTTGGCTGGATGAGGGGAGAGCAGCAGATGTCATTTACCTTGACTTCAGCAAGGCTTTTGACACTGTCTCCCATAACATCCTCATTAGGAAACTCAGGAAGTGTGGGTTAAGATGAGGGGATGGTGAGGTGGATCAAGAGCTGGCTGTGTGACAGATCACAGAGGGATGTGATCAATGGAGCAGAGTTAAGTTGGAGGCCTGTAACCAGTGGTGTCCCCCAGGGGTTAATACTCAGTCCAGTCTTGTTCAAAATATTCATCAATGACCTGGACAAGGGGACAGAGTGTATCCTCAGCAAGTTCGCTGATGATGCCAAGTTGGGAGGGGTGGGTGACACTCCAGAGAGCTGCACTGCCATCCAGCGTGACCTGGACAGGCTGGAGAGCTGGGCAGAGAAGAACCTCATGAGGTTCAATAAGGGTAAGTGTAGAGTGCTGCACCTGGGGAAGAAGAATGCCAGGCACCAGTACAGGTTAGGGGGGGACCTCCTGGAAAGCAGTCCCGAGGAGAAGGATCTGGGAGTCCTGGTAGACAGTAAATTATCCATGAGCCGGCAGTGTGCCCTTGCCGCCAAGAAGGCCAGTGCCACCCTGGGCTGCATGTGGGTCACCCTGTGTGGCCAGTAGGTCAAGGGAGGTCATTCTCCCCCAGTACTCTGCCCTGGTGAGGCCGCAACTGGAATACTGTGTCCAGTTCTGGGCTCCCCAGTTGAAGAGAGGTAGGGGACTACTGGAGAGAGTCCAGCGGAGGGCAACGAGGATGACTGGGGAATTGGAGCGTCTCCCCTATGAGGAAAGGCTGAGGGAGCTGGGACTCTTCAGCCTGGAGAAAGGAAGGCTGAGGGGTGATTTAATTTATGTTTACAAATACCTAAAGGGTGGGTTGAGGGAGGATGGAGCCAGACTCTTTTCAGTGGTTAGAAGGATCTGGGAGTCCTGGTAGACAGTAAATTATCCATGAGCTGGCAATGTGCCCTTGCCACTAAGAAGGCCATTGCCACCCTGGGCTGTATAGGGAAGTGGCCAAGAAGGCCAGTGGCATCCTGGGGTGTATTAGAAGGGTTAGTAGGTCAAGAGAGGTTTTCCTTCCCCTCTACTCTGTCCTGGTGAGACTGCATCTGGAATATTGTGTGTAGTTCAAGAAGGACAGGGAACTGCTTGAGAGAGTCCAGCACAGAGCCACAAAGATGATTAAGGGAGTGGAACATCTCCCTTACGAGGAAAGGCTGAGGGAGCTGGGTCTCTTTAGCTGGGAGAAGAGGAGACTGAGGGGTGACCTTATTAATGTTTATAAATATGTAAAGGGTGAGTGTCATGTGGATGGAGCCAGGCTCTTCTCAGTGACATCCAATGATAGGACAAGGGGCAATGGGTGCAAGCTGGAACATAGGAGGTTCCACATAAATGTGAGGAAGAATTTCTTCACAGTGAGGGTAACAGAACACTGGAACAGGCTGCCCTGAGAGGTTGTGGAGTCTCCTTCTCTGGAGACATTCAAAACCCACCTGGACATGTTCCTGTATGACCTGACCTAGGCGTTCCTGCTCTGGCAGGGGGATTCGACTAGATGATCTTTCGAGATCCCTTCCAATCCCTAACATTCTGTGATTCTGTGATTCTGTGATTCTGTGATTCTGTGATTCTGTGATTCTGTGATTCTGTGATTCTGTGATTCTGTGATTCTGTGATTCTGTGATTCTGTGATTCTGTGATTCTGTGATTCTGTGAAGTGTGTGACCAGTAGGTCAAGGGAGGTCATTCTCCCCCTCTACTCTGCCCTAGTGAGGCTGCAACTGGAATACTGCATCCAGTTCTGGGCTCCCCAGTTGAAGAGAGACAGAAAACTACTGGAGAGAATCCAGCAGAGGGCAACAAGGATGACTGGGGGATTGGAGTGTCTCCCCTGTGAGGAAAGGCTCAGGGAGCTGGGACTCTTTAACCTGGAGAAGAGAAGGCTGAGGAGTGATTTCACAGAATCACAGAATTGATTGCACCCTTGGGTGCGTTCCATCTGGTCCCATTGATTTATGGATATCCAGATTGCTCAACTGATCCCTAACCCAATCTTCATCTCCTCCTTTATCCTGACTTCTTCTGGGGCTACAGGGATCAGGGGCTCCTGGGGAAAGCCTGCAGGAGTAAAGACAGAGGCAAAGAAGGCATTCAGCACCTCTGCCTTCTTTATATCCTCTGTCTCTAGGGCACCCACCTCATTCATCAGTGGGCCTATATTGCCTCTAGTGTTAGTTTTATTAGCTATGTATTTGAAAAAGCCCTTTCTATTGTCCTTGACCTGGCTTGCAAGGTTAAGTTCCAAGGAGGCCTTAGCTTTCCTAATTGCCTTTTTACATCCTCTGACAACTGTCCTATATTCCTCCCAAGTGACTAACCCCTCTTTCCATGATCCATAAATTCTTTTTTTCTGCCTGAGTTTGCCCAGCAGTTCCTTGTTTAACCATGCTGGTCTCCTAGCTCCCTTACTTTCATACCCATTGGGACGCTCTGATCCTGAGCTTGCAAGAAGTGGTCCTTGAATGTTGACCAACTATCTTGAGCCCCTTTACCATCTAGCACCCTGTCGCATGGGACTTCCCTTAACAATTGATTGAGGAGGCTAAAGTTGGCCCTGCGGAAGTCCAGGGTTCTGGTCTTGCTAGGTACTCTATTCCTCCCACACAGGATCCTAAACTCCACCGTCTCATGATCTGCAGCCAAGGCTGACATCGACCATGTTCCATTTAAATATGAGGAAGAACTTTTTTTTGCTGAGGGTGACAGAGCACTGGCACAGGCTGCCCAGAGAGGTTGTGGAGTCTCCTTCTCTGGAGATTTTCAAGACTCACCTGGATGCAGTCCTGAGTGATGTGCTCTAGGGGGATCCTCCTTTTAAGCCGGGGAGTTGGACTGGATGATCTCTGGAGGTCCCTTCCAACTCTGAATATTCTGTGATTCTGTGAATTTGCAGGGAAAAGAAGGCAAGATGTCTTCTGGAAATGAAAGGATTAACTTATTTCTGGAGTATGAGTGTACTAGGAAATGTTTGGCCATCCAGAGCAAAAGCTCTGTTTACAGTGAAATACTGTCTCTGAGCAGAGGAATCTGTTAGTGAATTATAGATTTTTCTACTTCTTTCCCAGTGTCAGGAAACAGGGAAAGAAGAAACCAGTTAACCTGTAAACGATAGAGTTTCCAGGACAAACTTTCTAAGAAAAATGATCATTAGGCACAAAAACCATCAAAACCAAAATGCTTACCAAGAGCAAAAGATGCAATTTGACTATTCCTTTGAAGTCTACAGTTGTTTCCATTTCCGTGTGTATGAGCAGCTCCCCTTTGAAATCTCTGTGTTTCATGTGTATATTTGAGGACTGAATGTGGTCTGTAAAGCTAGATAGTTGCCAGGAGGAGAGATTTCACAACTTCAGGATTCAGGAAATATGATCAAAAGCAGCAGAAAGTTCAAGGATGATCATGCTGCAGAAAGGTTGGATCTTGTGAAGAGGAAATTGCTGGTGACCTTACTGAACTCCCATGGTGTCTTGTAGAGGTTCCAAAATGGGAGCAATTAGAGGGCATGTTTTGGCATGTAGCTTGGGAAAAAACAAATCACAAAGTTGGCATAAAACAATCATTATTAAGTTATAAATGTTGAGTTCAAATGCTCCTTCTTGTTGCCCACTTGAATGTAGCATTGATGTGACAAAATTAGGAAGGAGAAGAATATTAGGCACACTGTAAACACTAGGGTGTTTTTTTTCTATTTATTTGGAGACAATAGGTTCAGTTTTACCAAACTTAACATCTATTTTCTTAGATTCAGCAGTGTGTTATTCAGGCATTGTTATGTGTCACCCAACAAAGATGTTAAAGAAATAAACAACAAACAAAAAATTACTCTGAAATACTCATTCAACAAGTATGACATTTCCCCACCTGGGAAACATAATCCATTGCTCAAAACCAGATTTATTAAAACTGGTTAAAAATGCTGCTTAGGTCATTAAAAGGAAAGGGAGAAAAAAAAAAAGTAAATATTTATGTAAAAATATAATGTAAACTTCCATTTCTGTTCATTCCCTGTGTTTCTGTGTTACCACATTACCTTATTTAACAATCCCTTTCACCCCCTGCAAGCTTGGTGGCATTTAGCAAAAGCCGAGGAGGAGGGAGAGTCTTGGACATTGCAAAATGTATATATACAAGTCTGATGCATTTTTCACCTTGTCTGTGCCTGCTGAATAAACTTACCTCTTTCATTTCATTGTCTTCTCTAGGAGAACGAAACAGCCTGCAGGCGACAGAACAGTTACAACAGTTCACAAAGTAATTAACCTTTTTTGTCCTCCCCGAAGTTTAAGACTAGTGTTGTAAAGAAAATAGTATTCTTCATTCTTTTATTGATGTATTGTCAGATGGAATTTCAGTTTTTGTGGTTTATGTGCTTGGTGTGAGAGTTAGCTTAGGTACAGAAACTTCTAAGATACGTGCTGCCCTTTTTTCATATGTCTAGTGCTGCAAGTAGTAACTCAAGAGTTTTGTTTCATTTTTATGTCTTTATGCCAGCAGACATGTATTTCTTTCTGCTAGTGAATTGAGCCAATATATTCTGGCCATAGCTAGGGCCCCAAGTGATTAAAAACTCGAGTCACTCCTCTCAAACAAAAGTGATGTGAAAAACAGATGTGAATCTGTTCAATTGCTGGAATCAGGTCACAGTTTGCACTGTGTAAAGCCATTGCATGTGCCTACACTTAGTATTGAGAAGAAAAAATTACATCTGGCTTATAACGGATGAAACAGAAAAGTCATAGACACACAGGAAGAGTTGGGCTACTGCTGGATGAGCAAGGATCCTGACAATGAGTGGCAGCTCTCCCACTCCTGCTGTTAGGAGCAGACCTCTTAATTCCTGGTGTTTCTGCTCTTCCTGGGCTGTTTGGAGTGTTTTGACATGGGGTGTTGTTCCCTGGCTGCAGATGGTGGTGTTGAAAGGTGCCCATCTGTACCACCTTCCTGTGTGCAGGCTCAGCTGGGCTGTGCACAGCCTTCTTCCTCCTCCCCAGCCTTTCTCCCAAAGCCTTTCCCAGCTGTGTCCAGATGTGCTGAAACACTTAAATTGTCTCCAGACTGCTCTATTGTGTGCCAGAAAAGTGACAGAGGGCAATCGGAGCAGTTCCCCCTCAGGTAAACACCAAGGAAGGATATTAGGATGGGAAATATGGGTTCTGGGCACAACCCTCAGGCTTTAATGCCTGTTTGTCTATTTGCATGTAATTCTAAGTTTTGACAGCTTCATATCCCTGGAAGTGGGGGGGTTTTGTTTGTTTTTTTCTTTTTAAAGGAAAAAAAAAAAAGGTGTTAGGTCAAAGTAGTAATTTCTTCCCTCCCCCTCAAAAGAAGAAACTGGAGAAAAGTGAAATAATGATTCCCTAAGGCTGGCAGCCTTCCCTGCAGGCCATGCACACCTTTATGCTCCGGCTGCATCTGAAGTCAGGGACATCTTGTCCTGTACATGACTGATCAGCAATAGACATAAAACTAGTTTTCCGCCAGCTCCTGTCCTCATGGTTGGAAGTAGAATCCTCTTTTCATACTTTAAAGCTGCAGCCAAAACTACAAAACCAGCAGGCCGGAGGTCAGGTATTTTCCATACATCTGGAAATTTGGACGCATTAGTTTTGACTAGTTGCTGCTTCTACAGGGTGTCCGTAAGCACAGTAACAGTGGCCTGACTTCCTGCTTTTTTTCCTCTGAAAGCTGCTATAAATATGCCTCCTAATTAGATCCATAACACTGTTAGGATAACAGCACTACGTTTGTTCTAAGAGAGTCACGCTGCTTCCAGAAGCAGAGGAAGAAACCCAAATGTGTTCCAAATAAACTTCCGAATGCTTTTACTGAATAAAAACACCTAGATGTTGCTAGCTATTGGACAATCTCTGCACTTAGAAAATGTAGTGCCTAAAATTCAGTGCTTCCCAGCATACTTGCAGTCATTTATCAGTCCTGTCTAGTCCTCCTTTTATTGGGTGTCTGTCTACCATATGGACATACATATCTCTTCTGTTTGGTAGGGAGAGGGTGGAGACGCACTTGGTAACTAAACTTTCTTCTGAGTTACATTTACGGCGCTTGCTTACTTAGAATGGAAAGAGGGAGCATACAGGAGGGACTCCGTTGTTCCTTTTAGCAAAGAGACTGTCTTACTTCCACTCTCATCTTCACAAAGCAATTAATCTATTATTCAGAAGAAACTGGAACAAGTCCCAGGAATTATTATTGACCATAGTTCCCCTTCAGAGATTTTTTCCATGTATGTCATGCTGGATTACATGCAGTTGATGGCTTTAGTATGTTGGCAGCCTTTAGTTTCAGGAGCAGCAGAAGCTTAAAAGGTTCCTTTTCCTTATTATTTTGAAGACACTTTAATTTGATAACATATTCAAATGCCCAAATCTACATTATAAAACAAATCAGAGTTGTATTTCTTTTTCTGGTCTGTACTCACTTTAAAAATACTGTGTGGTGTGGCTTTAGACAAGCCTTTCAAACAGAGCTTGGTACAGTTTATGTATCAGACAGATGTGTGCTAGATCAGCTTACTGTGGGGGCCCATGAGGAGAAATTACAGGGTGTGGGAGTTTTCTCTTGCAGCTTCAGAGAAATTAATCTATTCAAAAAAGTAGCAGCTTTAGCACAGGTGGAAAACAGGAAAAAAAACCCAAACTTGGGACAGGCCAGTGCTGGATTTGAAAAGCACTGTAGATATAGTAAGAGTATTTGGCAAGTATTTTGTAACTGTTTTCAGGAAAAACGGAGACCTAGGTGTTTGTAGCCAGGAGCCAGAAATGTTAGGCTAGATCTTTATAGACTGTAATGGTTGGTTGAAGTTATTAAGTACCAGTACATGATAAACAATTAGTGAATTGAGCTGTGACATCTAATTGTATTTATATAATCCTAGATGCTTAAAGTAAAGGAGTTTTTTCTTACTTTGCTTTTGCAAACGTCTTACTTCAAATGCTTTCTTTGTACGGTGTTCTGAAAAGTATAAAAAAGTGGTTGCATAGTTAAAGACTTCCTTGGCACACAGAAATTGATTTTTCTCTTTCTCTTTTTTTTTCTTTGAAGTGATTCCTAATACTTTAAATATTGATTGGTTATTTCTTGGTTATATGAGTTGTATACATACAGATCTGTTAAACTTTTGGATGGCTATTTAAAAAAGAACCTAGGTATCCAAAGGAAGTTATGTTTTTGAATTTATTAACCTCGTTATCATAAAATATTTTGCATGTTGATTTTTTATTTTTTTTTTTGGCAATAGCAAGCAGTTTTTGTCTTTTGTTACTTATTGCTAAAATTTATTTATGCAGAATTCGTTGTGCTGTGAGACATAAAATGCAAAACAGTCTGGAAATACTTCTCCTGTTGGATTGTTGTGCTGAAAGAGGTTTTCTAATTTTCTGTTAAGATTGTTATTTTTCTTATAGGAAATAACTGATCACTGCGGTATTTTCCAGAGTGTTTGCTGTAAATATTTTCTGTATTCTTGGATCACTCTTTGTTCTACAAATGCCAAAAATAGTTATTAAATTTAGTGTGATAATTAGGATTACTAGGACGCACACTTGGGATTACAGTTCCACCATTGTAACCGAGGTTGTATAATACGTATCACAAACTCTCTGCGTTTATCATCTTGCAAGAATGGAAGGTTTAGAATAAATAGAAGTTAAGGACATCTTAAGTAAACCTTGCATATTTTTATGAGGTATTCTCACTGCCTAACACAATTTGCACACTAAAGGAAGTCAGCAGGGGTGATTTGTATTCTTTTTTCTTTTTTTTTTTATTTTTTGGTAAGGTGACTTGTCAGTTGCTCCGAATTCAAACTAAGAAAATACAAAGACAGAAAAGAAATACTGGAGTTAAAACTGATTAATAACAGCACCAAATGCAGTCCTGAATGAATCTGTGGAGAAATTTCAGGAAGCCCTCTCTGAGGAGCTTGTCTAGAACAATTTGCCAGGCACTTCAATAGGACTGCAGGGTGTAGCTCGATTGTGGTTGTAAGAAGAATGCAGCAACCTGAGCAGTCACAAAGGGAGACAAATAAAGGATGCTTTATTTAAAAACCAAAAAAGTTACTTTTCTATAGCATAATTGGAGTAAGCTCTAGTCTGTCAGAAAAAAATAAGTAACTGTACAACAAGGTACACAGTTGCTTTTGAAAAAAATGTAAAAAAATAGTTTATGTATTATTTACCATGTTTAATTTACCCACTTAAGTCCTATGTAAAAGCTGGTGAAAAAGCACAGAGGAAAATCTTTAAAACAAAGACCAGTTTCTGGCATATTTGCAGAGAAAGTAGTAACTCTGTTCTAGAGCATTACTGTGAGGCAACATCATGAGCAGAAGCTGCTAAGGTAGCCTGGGCAGGTAGTAGAAGTTGCAGAAAGAAGTCACTTGGGCCACTTGTCCACATGGTGAAGAAAGTTTGCGTATTGGTTATATGGCACTTAAGCGTTGTTTGGAAATCTTAGAGTGTTTTTTCCACCATCCAAAAAATAAACCAATGGTTTCTTTATAGCTTTTTGAATAAGTTTTTCATTCTACTGCATAGGCAATTATGATTTTTGAGCATACAATTAGGGGAGGTAAAGCTTACTTTCTTAGAAAACTGGCCTTATACAGTATTACAGGACTTGTTTCTATTTAATTTCTTTTCCCAACAATAACTTTCAGGCTGTTGATCCATTTAAACTAAATTTGTCACAGGAGTGAGGTCTGACATATAAAGTTTTGAGTAATCTATTAAATGCAATTAGTATAGCCCCTGAGTTCAGTAACCACTGTGAAAGTGTCTTAGCAAGGAGTGCGCATAGGCGAGAAATATTTATGATCCTGGGAAGGACATTTGTCAGGATTCATTCTCAAGTCAACCCTTTTGCCTTTTTTGGTTTTCTAATGAGGTATAAATCCCAAATGAAGCTTTCCCTGTAGTTGTGAGTATCTGTTACCAGTGAGGGTTATCTTCATAGTATGAAGCAGACCGTTGCTTCATTTCCAGGGTAATTCAGTAAAAAAGTGAGTCTATTTGAAGACTTGAATCCATATATGCTTCCTTAGCTATTGCTCTCAGAATTGTTTTATTGCTGTTTTTTATTGTCCAACTGTTCTTCAAAGAGGTTTTAGTCATTAAACTGTTTACTAGTTACATACATCCCACATCACTGCGCATATATATACACATATATATATATACACACACACTGCCCTAGTCAAAATGTTTGGCAGCTGGCAACTCTTCAGAGAAGTGTTTGGGAGAAACAGAAGGGCCTCTCTGTTTAGTTTTGTTTATTGATTCTTTTTAGAACTCCTGCAAAACATCTTTTACAGTTTACAAAATACAGATTTAACAAATTAAACTCTCTCATGTATATGACAATGAATATTAATTACAAAAGCAGATGTTTGTGAGAAGAAAACATCGGCCTTCATTTTTAAAGGTATGCACAAGCTTTATTTTGGTTTTATTTGCTTATGTTGAAATGTTTTTATAACCTTCAAAAAAACCCCCCACAGTAGTTTAAAGACAGTCACCTTCTTTTTGAAAATAGATTATCTGATTTTCTGTGTGGGAAATGTGTCCTATTTTCATCCAAAATATTTTAGGAGGGAGTTACTATGGATTTTTGTTGTTTAAACCCACTCCATTAAAGTGTCTTAATATGAACAGCATTGTATGGACAGCATAATATGAACAGCATTGGTGTGTAAGAAAGTGATTAGATGTTAATAGGTGTATGAGAATGAAAGAATGTAGAAATAGTCATATAAGAAATGTTTTTTTTCTTGAAGGCATATTTGGGTAGTTGCTAGAGTTAGAAGAAAAACATCTCATTTTTTTGCAGATGCTTTAATCAAGACAGAAAACAGAAGTTCTCATTTCAAAATCTTTTTTGTTATAGCAATGCATGGTATTTACTGACGGTCAACTTTGCCAGTACTTTAAAAAGTATTCAAGAGGTTAGAATACTATGCATGTCTATTTTGAAGACAAAAGTTATTTCTTCTGGAGAGCTTTATGTTGATCTGCTTTATCAGGATGCATATCCCATAGATACGCTCATAGGGAGAAACTAACATAAAATGTGGTGGTGTTTTGGGTTTGGAAGCACTGCTTCCAAACTGCTTCCAAAAACTGCCTCCCCAAGTTTGGGGAGGAGGTTAGACCTACTAATTTTGTTAGTGTGTGTTCCAGTGAAGTTATTCAGTGTGGCTTGCTTTCTTTTTCTTTCTTTCCTCTTTTTTTTTTTTTTTTTTTTTTTTTTTTTTTTAAATAAATAAAGATCTCGACAGATTCTTACTGCTTGGACACTGAAGGACAACTTAAAAGAAAATTATGCTACTCACATGAGTCATGTAAATTGGCAGACAATTACAGTATTAAAGATGAACTTGGCTTTTGTACCTAGGGACTCTTTTGATGAATTCCTGACTCTCAGAAACATTTATTGCCCTTAAGAAACTGTTCTGTCTGTGGCTAAGTGGTACCCTCAAATCTGACCATGGCAGGCTCCCACCCCAGTGCCTGCAACTGTCAATGTGCTTCCTTTCCTCTTTAGGATTTTTGCTTTCTTTTCCCAACCTCTTCCCAAATGAGTGCAGCATGTGATTGGTCTTTATGATATAATTACTACATTATGTAGATTTCTCCATAGTCAACATGGCTTATGTTAATTCAAGGGTACACAACTTTGATTGAAACTACCTTTTGAAGTAGCCAGGATACTTCTGGTTCTCTCCTTTCTTCTCTCATTTTGCCATTCACGCTGCGTATGTCTTCTGTGTATTTTTTCCTTGGTGGTGGTAATCCATGCTACAAACTGTTTCAGCAACAATACATGTCTCCAGTGTTCTCTTACATTGTCACAAATTTCAGCTTGTAGAAGGAAATTCTATCAGAATGGAAAAAAAAAGTGTCTTGGTACCCTCCTCCTTAAAATAACACAGAATGATGGGAGTGATAAAAATACTGTCAGAAAATAAAGGTAGCTAAACACCTATCAAAGCAAGCCAAAACAAGCAAACAACAAAGCCTTTTAAAATTGTATTATGCTTCCAAACAAAACTGAATAAATTAGCTAGGTAATGCATATGCCAAGTACCATAATTTCTAGTATCACCTTATTCTCTCCTGTTTCATCCTTTCTTTAGGAACAAGAGCTGATTTGTTTTATGATTTTTCTAATGCGCACAGTATGTGGCAAGTACTACTGAAGTCTGAGTTATGGAGATGTAATAACAAAAATTACTCTTACAGATAGGAAAAATATGTTCATTGCATTTTCCAGACTATTTCAGTATTATTTTTAATTAAAATTGTATTTGATGTTTGTCTCAAGGAAAGAGATAATTGAAGTATCATGCTTGGGGGATGGTTGTGTTTTCAGCTGATGTAGCAAAGCTGAAGCTTTAATAAGAAATGTTATAAACCAGGGCCTCTAGTTGTAGGTACCTGTCGGCTGAGACTGGGAGTTAGGATGAGTCATGGAGAAAAACAGTTGCACAAATAGATGATAAATTATTCAGGAAATACTGTTTTGAAGTGGATTTAGAATTGAATATGAAGCCAATGTAGGACATGAAGCAACACTGATGCTAATTGTCTCTTACCTAAGTGGATATAAACTACTGAGAGTTTTCATATGGACTCTGGCATTTGTTCCATATTCGAGATACTTTGCTAAAATATCGTGAGGAGTTAGTAAGGAATAGCTTATTTGGTAGAACATGAGAATAGCTGTACTTCCACAGACAAAGTATCCATCTAGCCAAACATCCTCCTGCTATGGCAGTGCCTGGTAGCATATGCCTAGGAAAGAGTATTGGGACTCATTGTTTGTGCCTTTCACCAAAAATTTTGTGAAAACTTTCAAATCTTCAGCATTTTCTGGCTGAAGAAATTCCCTAGACAGAGTTGATGCCTTTTCATGTAAGCACTATCAATTATTTTTCATCTTTAACTTCTCCCGTGGCTTTCTGAACCCATGTAAGCTTTTAACATCAATTGTATACATCCACAGCTGTATCTAAGGGGAAAGGAAACACACACAGAGCAGTATCCATTTTGTTTCCTGCTGTCCAGTCATACCCTCATAGGTAAGACCAACTAGAACTCCAAGTTACAGTCCTGGTGGTTCGTGCCTTTCTTTCTGCCGTGTCTGTACCTCACGCCATCAGTGGCTTCTTGTTTATTCCTTCCCCCCACCTTTGTTATTTAGTGTTTAGCTTAGTATTTCATCAATACAGACTCCACTGTGATCATAGAATGATCAAATGGTTTGGGTTGGAAGGAACCTCAAAGATCATCTAGTTCAAACCCCCCTGCCATGGGCAGGAACACATCCCAGTAGGTCAGCTTGCTCAAAGCCCTGTCCAGCCTGGCCTTCAACACTTCCAGGAAGGGGACATCCACAACTTCTCTGGGCAACCTGTTCCAGACCACCTGATCAGGATGAGAAAGCTGATGAGGCCTTCTACAGACAACTGGAAGTGGCCTCAAAATCACAGGCTCTGGTTCTCATGGGGGACTTCAACCACCCTGACATTTGCTGGAAAGGCTACACAGCCAGGCATGCACAGTCCAGGAGGTTCCTGCAGTGCATTGATGATAACTTCCTGATACGGGTGGTGTAGGAACCAACAAGGAGAGGAGCACTGCTGGACCTTGTACTGATAAACAAGGAGGGACTGGTCAAGGATGTGAAGGTAGGGGGCAGCCTTGGCTGTAGTGACCATGAGATGGTGGAGTTCAAGATCATGTGCAGTAGGCACAGAGCAACAAGCAGGATCATAACCCTGGACTTCAGGAGGGCTAACTTTGGCCTCCTCAAGAAACTGCTTGGAGAAATCCTGTGGGACAGGGGACTGGATGGTAGGGGGGCCCAAGAAAGCATGCATCCGTACAGGCTGGGGACTGAGCTGCTGGAAAGCAGCTCTGGGGAAAAGGACGTGGGAGTCCTGGTAGACAACAGGCTGACCATGAGCCAGCAATGTGCCCTCACGGCCAACAAGGCCAATGGCATCCTGGGGTGCATTAAGAGGAGCGTGGCCAGCAGGTCAAGGGAGGTTCTCCTTCCCCTCTACTCTGCCCTGGTGAGGCCTCATCTGGAGTCCTGTGTCCAGTTCTGGGCTCCCCAGTTCAAGAGGGACATGGAGCTACTGGAAGGAGTCCAGCACAGGGCCACTAAGATGATGAAGGGATTGGAGCATCTCCCATATGAGGAGAGGCTGAGAGAAATGGGTCTGTTCAGCTTGGAGAAGAGGAGGCTGAGGGGGGATCTCATTAATGCTTATAAATATCTAAAGGGCGGGTGTCAGGAAGATGGTGCCAGACTCTTCTCGGTGGTGTCCAGTGACAGGACAAGGGGCAATGGGCACAAACTGCAACATGGGAGGTTCAATTTTAACATAAGGAAACACTTCTTTACTGTGAGGGTGACAGAGCACTGGCACAGGCTGCCCAGAGAGGTTGTGAAGTCTCTGTCTCTGGACACATTTTTTGTTGGTTTTTGGTAACCAGCAACTGCTTAAATTCTCAGGTCTCGGTGCTCAACATTGTTGTGTGAGAAATATTTGTAGCTAGTAACTGGTTGCCTTCATATTGAAGACAATAAAGCTCTTAATTTATTTATTTTTGACCCAAGAGTACCAGACACGCAAGCAGCTCTGCTGGAAGCTAGTTGGGCCACAAAACACTTTACATATTTCAAATCATGCTATTTTTTCCAAGTGCTTCATTTAGCTTAGGCTTCCACCTTTTAAAGTCTTCACAGAGGTATGCTCTAGTTTATTCTTTAGTAGAACAAAAAGGGCCCTCTGTGTGCAGTAGAAAGATGTTCACAGTGGGGGGGTTACATTGATCCTTAGAAGGGAGATAATTGTGTTGTGTTGTGGTTACAGTAAAGTTCTTCTCTAAGGTGTTGGACATGTACTTCGTATTTCTTCCTTCAAATTCTTGTTCTTTAATCAGAAAATACAATCTAAACACGTCAAATTACACTGAATGTCAGTTCAACAACTACTATTTGAAATAATTTTATCCTCATTCAAGTACAGAAAGATTATTCTTCAAAGAATTGCCATCAATGACTCTTCTGAGATCATTCCAATAGGTTTCAACAAGAACAACTGTACAGCAGTACTCAACGTAACTTCTAAAAGCCATTAATTCTGTTAACTTCAGGAGTCTGGATTTTATTCTAATTGTGGAAGCTTGGCCAGGGAGATGTGAAAAAGAGTTAACATGAGGTGTCTCTAATTCATGTAGATATTTCTGAGCTACTGTATCCATGGTTCAACTTTTTCTGTAACTGTCTTATATGTTGTTCTCACCAAACAAAATAAATTCAGTATATTTCTGAATTGCTTCAACTATTTTAACTAGTTTCAACTCATTTTGTTAGGGCTTTCTCCTTCTGCCTGAAAAACTGTCTCTTTTGTGTGACATTACAAATCAATGTGGCTGCCTAAAATCTAGGGAAAAAATGATTCTAAACTAGGAGTACAGGTATTGTCCTACACTGGAATAACAGCTGTCTATTTTAAGTATACCATACTATGCTGGAAACAGTGTATTCTGAGTCCTAATGATGGCATTGATAGTGGCTCTTCTTGTGGTCCGTAAAGTAGTTGGAACTAAATTTTTGAAGTCTTCGATTCTGGAAGCTTTGGATCTCTAATGATATTTAGAATCAATGTCAGTGGCTGTTCTTAAAGTATTTCTAAATCATCAGCTTGTAGTATGGTATCATTTCTGCCTAGCAATAACTTTTTATTGTAATTTGTAAGACTCTGGTAAAAGTTAACATATGTTTGTTACATGCTCTGAACGTGTGATGTGTTGTATGAACACTTAACAGCACTATGCAAATACTTGCATGACATGCCTATATTGTGAGAATATTTTTTCAAATGTATAAATAAATGTGTGGGGAGGATTGTTCTGTTTCTTTTTTACCATTAATTCCTTTTAAATATTTGTTTTCTAGATAATGGAGGACAGACTTTGGCAGGTGGGAATAACTGGCCACTGAGAGGAAGAAAATGGACTCTCTGGGAAGGAGGAGTGAGAGGAGTGGGCTTTGTCGCAAGTCCTTTACTGAAACAGAAGGGTGTAGAAAGTCATGAACTCATCCATATCTCTGACTGGCTTCCAACGCTGGTGCACCTTGCTGGAGGACATACCAATGGCACTAAGCCTTTGGATGGCTTTGATGTTTGGCAAACTATCAGGTAACTTGCATGTCAAATCACCAAGTCAGCATTTTGGTATGAGAAGAATTTCATCAGCCCAGAGAACAGAGCTGGAACTGGGGGTGGGAATATTATGGGTTTCTTTCCTGAAGTAAAGGGAAGGTATAAGTGCAGTTAACTTTGTAGTCATGAGAGAGTTACCGAGGTTGCAAATTAATCCTGGTCAGAGATGCAATTAAGCTTTAACTTGTTATGTTGAATTTATCAGTGTGGACACAACAATGCACAAACGTGGCATGCTTTTTCAAAAATGTTTTTTGATCCAGAAGTACATTAACTGATTTTGCACAGCATAGACTACAAGTTAGTTAATTTTATGGACCCAGCCCTGCTCTCTACAGAGCCCAGTTGAGTGTCTCTCCAATACGCATCTGGAATTGGACACGTAGGAAATCTATGCAGACATGAAGCTCACTGAGCAGGTGTTCCACTTTGATGGTTTGTTGGCTCAGTACAATACCTGTCAGACTGGTTCCAACCATAAGCATTTGAATAGGTCCATATCATGCTGTTCAGTCTCTCAGAAAGCCTGTGAGGTAGACCTGACTTGGTTCCTGGGAGGTTGTGATGCTGTGCTTGATCTAAGCAAGCTGGAGCACTCAGGGGCACAGTGCAGATGTGCTTAGATGGCTGGTAAAAAAAAAAAGGCAGCTTAGCCTCAGTTGAGTTGGAACTGAGACCAAGCTAATGACTTTTACTGGGCTCTCTCTGACTCTGTGCACCTCTCAAGCTGTCTGGATGAACTGGGATATCCCCCCATTAGTTCAGATAATGGAGAGTCTTCTGTGCATTAAATGAAAAATTAGTTAAATCCCATACATTTTTCCTCTGGAAAAGAATAACAAAAATGGTATCTCAAATGCTGGATACTGAGAGCTCTGGACACATCTGGATATGTACTTATTACTGGTGCGTTGGGCTCAGCAAAGTAAGTAGAATAGAATGTAAAAGAATAAATGAAATAGACATTAAATGATAAAAGTGATGTTTTTCTCTGCAACAAACTATCTGAAGAAACTCTGGTGTTGCCCCTTTGTGACATCTTCAGTCGAGTTTTATATTCAATCAGTCTTTCATCTTTCAAAGCTTTTTTTATTCTAATGTTGTTTTATTCTACTAAAATGGATTGTAAAGTCCTTAAAACCCGAGTTTCTCCTGAATTTTATACATCTTTGATGAACCCTAAGTTTTGCAAAAATTGCATGGTGACATTGGTATGAATTCCTTTGTTTCTTCCTCTTCTGTGCTGCATGTAATGTGTTAATTGATGGGGCTAAACCTATTGCCTATGTTCTTAGAAGTTTTATTTATTTTAGTTGATCTTAGAATATAGTTTTACTTTGCATAAGAATCATTTAGGATGGAAAGTTTAACAGTGCTAAAGCTGAATAAAAGGACTAGAAGTTCTATTTCCTACATGCTGTTCATCTGAGAATTAGCATTTTGTTTCTTTTGATAGTCCTTGTTCTGTTTTTGTAGCAGTCAGACAATTTGTCTGACAGACAATATTATGTGTGTTATAACCTTTTGTCCCCTTCTCTGGGTTCGTACCCTAGCTTGCAGGAGAAATGTAACTATTTATGTAGCAATTGCTGAATTTTCTGCAATTTTCTACATAGTGGATTATGGTAAACACTGATTTTTGTGTGTCTTAGCATCCTAGACCATGAGTTACGGGAGTTAGCTCCTAGACTAGAGTGAGCAGGAATGCTTGGGTTAGGAATTGAGATGGGAAATTGAGAGTTAGAGCAGGCAGAGTCAAATCCATCTACCTGTCCCTGGTTAGCCTGATACGGATCTTGAAGTAAAACAAACAAAACCAACCAAACACAAAACAAACCCAAATCGCCATATCTTGAGTTCAAAATTGTTTTGTTTGTACCTTTAGTAGGATTACCTGTTTTGAAACTGCTAAGCTTGACTTTTTCCCTGCTGCCCCTGTTTCTGAGGAGCTATGGAGGTAGTTTTCTGTACTATCTGGAGTTTGCAGAGAGCTCATGGCCTTGTGCCCAGGTGTACTGTATGGCTCTCTTCCGAGTGGAAGGAGATGAGGATGTGTATAACTGAGGCCAGGGACAATTAACTACCAGGAAGGAATGGAGACTCGTGTCCAGCCGGAGACAGTAAAAAGTTTTATATGCTGATGTTACTGCCATGTTACTGATACTTGGCATCAGCAAGATCCTGAGGTACTCCTAAACAATAGACTTTTCATTCCAGCAGAATGTCTGCCTAATTCAGGTTCATTTACAGCCAAATGTTCTTTGTCATGGACTGATCTTTTTGGATCAGGTGACTTCTGCAGGAAAATTGTACATAGGGAAGGCTAGGTACAGATGTGCAACCTCTGCGTGCTCCTGGTGCTTGAATTTTACATCTTAGTGGAGGGACTGCATGCAACGTTCACTGGCACTGCTAGGGAATAGGTGACCTCCACTGTTTTCGGTAGCGCCAACCAGAGAGCCTCTGTCCATAGGGGGGAAAAAAGGTCAGTTTTTGTGAATTGTTAGGCTGCTCTTTGGCTGACCTTGCAGCTCAAATGTCAAGTTTCACATGATTTTCCCATGTAATCAGGAGAAATGAGTGTATTAAATTTCATGATCATAACTCAAAAGGTCACTTGAATAATGGATAGCAAACAATGAAGGCACAGTGCCCTTTTGGTGACATCTGATGGGAAGTTCAAATATGTTGCTCATAATGAGTGAAATTTAATTTTGCTAAGATTCTACCTCATTTGAAAAAAGTAAATTACTAGCCAATCTCCATGTTACATCTGGGATTTTTTTCAGCCCAGTTTAATACAAGTAGCTGCATATGTGTCTTGTGATGATTTTTTTTTTTTTTTTTTTTGGACTTTAATCCTAAGCCTACAGTTTCCTATGTGTGTAATCAGAGGGGTAAAAGGCTATCAGTTTGGAACCTTGATTTAGATATTCAGAAGAATGTATGAGACTGCAGATAGATACTCTCAGAAGTCCAAAAAAATATGGGATCCATTGCAATGTCTGTATGATCTCTGTCTGTAAATGGTCAGCTTTAAAAGGATGTGTTCTTAATGTGATATTTATATATAATAAATATAAATTATTCTGAAAATAACTACATATAAACATACAAATTTTTAATATGCATCATAATATAAATAATACAGAAATTAGAAATAAATTTTGAAATCCTAAATATAAGTTTTGAAATCCTAAACCAAAATGAACTTTGTCATGATTAAGATGATTAGCAGTCCAAATTAGGAATTCCATTAACATGATACCGATTAATATTAAGTTCTTGTAGTACATAGAAGTGCTGAAAACCACACATGTATTCAGCTGTTCATTTTATGCCTCCTCTAATTTTGACTTGAAGAACCAGAATAAAGTTAATGGTTAGGAGCAAATGGCATGAAAAGATAAGAGTTCAGGAGTGCATATTTCTTGTGGACAAAAAAACCTTTTGCATTTTTAGCTAGCTGTACTTTAAGTTTCTTTCATGCAATGCATGAAACTGAGGAAATACAGTGTTCTTGTTCTCCCTGTTTGAACTTCATTTTTTAGGTAAAAATTTGCATGCTACTTAAAAGCTCTTTGACAGGGACTTTGAACTCAAAAGCTTGTCTGATTTTCCCAAATTGATCTTGCTGACCTTGTAGTGTAGGAAATACTGTTGGAACACTGGATCAATGAGAGACCTAATAAAAGAGCAATGTGATTTTATTTAAAATGGAAATCGAAATAAAGCAGGTTCTACTGGCACTTGCAGTCTTGACACACTCCCTCACCAAAACGTGCATGTCTAGGAGTCTGCCCAGGAGCCAGGCACCAGGGCAGGGGTTTTCAAGCCATCTCTCTGGCAGCCAGCCACCACGATGCTTGTGACCAGATGTTAGGCCCAGCAGCTGTTGCAATGGTGCAGAGGTCCAGGGATGCCAGCTATGAAGTCCTTATAACATCTTTTGTATTCTTAGGTTGGTAACCATGCACAGGTTCCAATTATACCTTTTTGCACCCTTTTGGTGCTACTTCTCTGTCCTGTCCCACCTCTGCGAGTCACCAGGTGCCATCACTGGTTTGGCCTTTCAGCTACAGTTTTCTACAGTAAAAGATAGTAAGGCACCAAAAAAACACATTTGTGTGCAAAATTTTGTTGCAGCATATGTTTAAACAAGTAGTTCCTAAACTTTATTTTCCTCGAAGTACCTTTGGAATTAGATTTAACTTTCCCTTTAATGTCTGTAACTTGTTTTCAGAGTTAATGGTTGGGAGGATATCCTAGGTTAGGATAGTATCACTGTACCAACCCGTTTTTGGATATCCAGCAGACCATTCTAATGTCAGGTATAAACCTTCTACATCAATCATAGCAGACTGTACTTTTCTAACAGCTTAGATTACCATGGGTAACACTACAGTATAGCAGGAACCCCTGCATATGTACCTCTACGTATGTACCTCTATGTACCATGTATGTATTAGAAATTATTTCTGAAAATACAGTGATAGTATCACTAATATATTTTAAAAAATAGTAATTGAGAATACCAAGAACAATTAATAAAAAACAATACTAAAATGCAGCTAGCCAAGGAATCTAAACTGTACTGCATGTTGCCAAGCAAGTATCTCAAAAGGCATGCATTTCTAGGAAACATCTGTTCTCCAGATGCTTGCTACTCTGTTGAGATCGAGACAGTAAGCAAAATAATTGTCCTTATGTAAAAATTTGCCCTGGTTGATACATTGATTTCATATATTTTGATTTTCAGTACTGAATATCTAGTGTGTCTGTGCTCAGAAAAAAGATTTTATTTTTCATTAACAGGAAAATGGAAAAACAAATGATAGAGCATATGAAGCAGTATGATAGGCAATGGGGGATTCAGGATAAAATGCAGTCAAAATAATTATTTATTCAAAGCTTGTTAGCAGGCTTCAGCTTTCAAGTTTTACATTTTGCAGATCAAGTTTCAGTTTTATGTTTTTGTAATGTTGGAAATATCAGGATTAGTTGGATGAAGTAAATGAAGATCAACTTGAATTCTTGTGTATCAAATAATTTCATTCATTTTAGGAATTAAACACCTGTTTGAAAAAAATTTTTGCTGTTGTAGTATAAATTAATGCTGCAGAAAGAGCAGTCTAAAGCCGAGAGTAATGTTTATTTCCAGCATATCTGAAATACAATTATTTTAGGAAAGCATGTACACATATCACCCAGAGAAATACAATATATGGCAAGGTTATAAAGGCTCAGATTTTGCTGAGTAGCACTGAGGATGTTTTTGTGCAAGATAAACATATTTACCCTGAAAAACCTTGGATTCCTTCCCAAGGACACCTTCTGCCTATTTAACAACAAAATAAAAGTGAAAGATCACATGTAGATGTTTGTTCACATTCACTGAGGAGTAATAGATCTTTCTGTATGTTTTACAAAACTTTGCAAAGCAGAAGGTAGAATGACATTCTTGGCGTCAGTTAGCTGATTCTCATGAAGTTAAATTAGAAGACTAACTCTGAAGTTAGTCTGTATGCTTTCATCAAGATGTTCTTACACAGAGGACTCTTTTGGAAAACAGTACCTTTTAACTGCTTGATTAGATAGTCAATCAGACATAGCAGAACAATAAACAGACAAAAGAAAAAGTTCCTTATTTTTAGGGAGAGGAGCAATGTATTCGAATATTGGAGTCTAAAAATAAATATTCTAAAATTAGACCATTGTAAGATATGGTTACACTGGAAGCTGCTAAAATATGAAGGCAGGATTGCCTAGAGAATCTTACTACTTTCTTATTCTAGCTCTGTTGACTAGACTATATTCCTCATGCAAAATATCCTTGGCAGAACATCTGCCGAGGTGAATGTGTTGTTGAGGCTGTGTCTTTTGAGGGGACTAAGGTCAGCATGGAGTTCCATAAATGAGAAGGAGGACAGAGTTTAGGCACAGGGAAAGGGAAGTCTGCTACAAGTGTAAATTACCTACTTCTTGTCCCCAGGACGCTGATTCTGTCTTCCTGATGTCGTTTTTTGCTAGGCAGACAGTTTCTTCAACATGCAATGCCATGTTCTTTTCTCTGGCTATTGTTTTAACATGTGCCTCCATGTTACATGCAACAGAATTACTAGAATAACACCCAAATTGAACAAGCAGTTCAGTACCAGTTAATAGTGCTACAGAGATTAATGCAGTAATGCCATAAGCTTCAGGGAGTATATCTCATGATTATATATAAATCACATTTCAAAGTTACTAATAACAATATTCTGTCCCAGAAAAAAAAATGGATCTTTATGTTTTGTGTTCTGCCATCTGTGGAGTAATGTTCATAGCCGTGTTTAGCGTACAGTATCCACCATCCAGATTAAAAACCATAAAGGAAATTGCCTTCTATGATACGATCGTAATACTAGTCTACTCGAACAGCAGGAATATCCTCAGTTCTGACCTTCTACCTACCATGGTACTGTGTGAATACTGGATGTATAAACAGGAGAAGCGCATAGGAGCAAGTCAGTTCTTTCTTTGTATTTGACCCTAGATTACTTAGTGTAACTCTGATGTTTGCTTTCTTCTAGAAGGATGCTGAAAAATGTAGATACAGCTCAGAAACTGCAAAATAAGAGTATCTCCCCAAGCAGTTACTGCAGAGTCATTCACATGCTATAAATTAGCATCCTAGATTAACTTTTGCTAACTAGTTCATGTTACTGTTGCCTGTGAACAGATGATGAAAGGCACACTTGGCCACAACTGTAAATGGAGCACCTACAGACAGCAAGAATCTATTAAATCTAAGATAAAATTTGGTTAAATAAGGTTAGGCATTCTTCAGTTAATAGTGTGACTACTATAGATATTAGGTGGTGGGGTTAACCTTTCACACACATTTTGGGGAAAATACTTTTGCGGCAGTTTTTATACACTGAATTACTAACACTGTATGTTAATTATTGTACTTCCGCTGTATTAATTGCGACGCTTTATCATCAGAACACATTTAGTTGTTACTGAAAATTTTAAATTACAGGTAAATATTGTTTAATTATAATTTTATACATAAAATAATAGTAATTTTTGAGATTTCCACTAAGTTTTATATTACTTGATTTTTTTATTCTTAATATCAATGGTTTAGGGACCCTGGTTGAATTTTTGAGTCTTAAATGAAGCTCCTTAACAAAAAGAAAACAATTTAAGTTATTTGAAAGTTTCTAAAAAGATCTGTTTAGGTTCACTGTCAAATAATACAATATTGTTGTGTCATGATGTAGCCAAGGTTCTTTCTAATTATGTCTTCCTACTCATGTTGCCCTTTATAGGAAGTAAATTGCTTTTACTTAGTTTTTTAGGTCTAGGATTTATTTAAGTCAGAACATTTATGGGTGAGTTCAGAGGCTCATTCTACACCACCCTTATATAGCCAGTGGCTAGAAAAAGAGGGATGGTTTTTGTTGGGTTTGTTTGGTTTTTTTTCCACAAGAAGATTCAGTGTATCTGAATAATCATTGTGACCTCAATTACAAATGAAAGGTGGGTTTTTTGAGGGGTAGCCAATGCCTCTACTGTTTTTTGAGGACCCCAGCCAAAACACTTTCAGCACTCATTCAGGTATGCAGAGAGCATAGCAAGTGCCATACCAGTTTGTGCTGCAGAATTTGATTTTTAAAGTTGATTATTGTAAAACCCTGCTTTGGTAGGGCCAATTCTATACTCTGTAAGCTTAGAATAATCCCAGTAAACACCAGTGAAGTCAGGGAAAACTAACAGGGCCAAAAGCTGTTGCTACTAGGCTGGAAGAGAGCATTCAGATTAAAGCTGATAGCAATTAGTTTATGGCTATGAGCGCATTCTGTATTAGGATGACAAAAAGCTTAAAACATGCAGAATCCTAATGAGCTGTAGAAGGAAATTAACATGTCCTTTTGAAATCTCTCCTAGTGAAGGAAGACCTTCCCCCAGAGTGGAACTGCTGCATAACATAGACCCCATGTTTGTGGATGGCTTCCCATGTGAGTATGCTACTGGTTGTTCAAGACTTGCTAAACATACAGTTTAACTTCTGAACACTCCTTGTGTTCCTTAAGTAAACTATTTTCTTCTAGGTGAAGCAAGATAGAGTAGGGTGCCTTCTACTTTTAAGTAAATAGCTTTAAAAACAGAAACATCATTCCCCCAGGTGCTGTAAATACTTACTGAATCATGACTATTGAGCCATTCCTATTTCAAAGAGCTCTGAAGCACTGCTGAGTAATGAATAAAGTACTTTGGGACATGGAAATGTTGAGGGGCAGACATGTGCCTGAGGTGCACAGGGAGGCACACTGCCAAAAAGCCCTACCAAACCCTGTCTTCAGTGCAGGTTGGCAGGTAGCTCCTAATGAACTGCTCGCCCTAACGCGCCTTGATACATCTATGTAATATGACCTTGCAAATGGAAAACTCGAGTTTGTGAGAAGCTGAGAAGTTCCAAGCCTTGTGATTGCTTTTGTTCCATAATCACATGGGTTGGATCTTTAATGCTAAAATCACATGAATTGGAGCTCAAGTTTGCCAATTCTATGGCTCTTTAAGCACCATCTGTCTTATGATTCAGCATCATTTATTTTTCTAAGGACTACAAACTTTTCAAGCAGAGATTTTTTTCGTACAAAACATCAGAACAGGTCCTTTCCAGTATTTTTATAGCATTTCTGTATTTCATTAAATAAAGAAGTAAATCCAGGCAAAGTAATGCAGTGGGGACAGTGATCTGTTGCCTGCAAGACACGTTGTGCTGTAGTAACCAGATGGAAAGCAGTAAGGTGGCCTTCTGCAATTCACATCTGGTTCTGTGATGCTTTTCTTAGAAGGAGCAACATTGTGCCTATCTAGTGCTGGCTGAACAGCACTGCCTGCTGTAGGATAATTTATTCATACTGATGTAATTAATGTGTAGCTACTCCAATTTCCCTTCAAAGGATGTTCAAATGAGTTGTAGCATTCCTGCATGATGTTATCCTCTGATGTGGTATTCTCAGGCATACTTCAGAGACCATCTTTTCCTTGTGGCAACTACTGTGATTGAGCTCAGTGGAGGTGTGTGAGTAGACAAATTCCTGGTGTAAATAGGAGGGGGACGAGCAGAGGAGATTTTCAGGAGCCTAAAACCAGGAAATACTTCCCCGGATTGCTTCCATGATGCCATACTTTGATGATACTTCACTGTTTGCTACATATAGGATGTCCTTACTTTTTGTGAGTATTGTGTGAGGTGTAGGCAGGGAGTGGGGCAGGTGGGCAGAAGCAGGAGTAAGTGGAACTTTTATGCTGAATGAGATGTAACTTTTAAGCATCACAAAGAGAGGAAGGGGTATGTGTGCCTGCAAATTTGAAATGCTTGTATGTACCTTTCAAAACTGGAGTCATTAAAACCAAAACCAACTCTTTACCCACATGTGCTTATGTGCTGTATAGGGTTTCCCTGTCTCTTCTCAGCAAAGGCTTATAATTTTGGCAAGTTACTCTGTGCCACCTGTTTTACTTTCTCTCTTAATAGTAACCATTCTTAAAGGATATAAGAGTAAGTAATTGTATTTCTGGTAGGTTTGACAAGAGGTATCACTGTTATACATGACAAAATATACATTAAACTGTGCTTTTTCAGATCACAGTTCTTTTAGTTAACATACTGTTTGTACTGCAACAGAGCATGTTGATTTGTAGTCCACTGCTGGGGACAAGAAATCCAGCTTTCCTTGTACTTCATTTATTGTCATAATGTGCTCAATTTCTTAGAAGTTAACTGGAAGTTGGAATGGTTTTATGCTTTGCAGGATGAACCATTGTATTATTTATGATTCTGGTTTTGACCCAGCTAGTGAAATTATGATTTGTCATACAAGGATTACATTTTCCGTTTAGCAGTCTGAGTTATCAGGAGTAACTGTATATGTATGTAACTTAGCTGATATCTTCATAGTTTCTGTTTTTCATTTGCGCAAACTGAGTAATAAGTTTAGAATTAAGAGCCAGATAAATGATGATGGTGTCTCTGTTATGCATAGATTAGGGAGACACAAGGCTTGGAATATATAAGTACTTTCATATTTTCAGCAATCATGGCTCTCTTCGTGTTTAAAAAAAATCTTAAAATAAACTGCTTATACAATCTTTCTGTCACCAGGGTGATAAACTGCGTGCCACTCTGGAGTCTTGCTCTTTCCTTGACTGTTTATTGTTTTCTTGTCTGAACTGTTTTGAGATCAGGGTACTCTTTTGCCTATGGTGCTATAATATATATATATATATATATATATATATATATATATATATATGTTTTGCTGGATTCTTTCTCACCTCCTGTGTAGTCTTTGGCTGCCTTTATGCCTATCTTGCCTTTGTCCTGGTCCACTAAAAAAACTCACATCACCTAAATCATCTTGTGTCAGATGAAGTATTTGTATTATACATTCTTTTTCACAGAAATTGAATCAGAAAGTAAAATAATGACTGGAAGATACAGATTAGGCAAATCTTTGGGTTTGCAGATTACTGTTGAAGAGCAAAGAGGAAATTAAATTTCAAGATACTGTTAAACATAACCAGAAATTTTTCAGGATGTTGTGGATAATCAGGTGAGTTCTGATCAGACTGCTGTTAAGGAAGACACTAATGTAGTTCTGCACATGTAGTTATGTTTTTACTTTCAGTCAGTGCAGGTTCAGTGCTCCTGAACTCTTTCTTCAGTGCTTTTGCATATAAGGTATACATTCTTTCAGCATAATATTTTTACTTAATGGGTACATTTATCTTCATCTCTGTCTGAATAAACTGATACTATGTATTTTTAGTATTTAGAATGATGAGATGTCTCATGTAACTAATTGGGGTTTTTTGCCTGAAGTAGGAAAACTGAGCTTTGTTCTGTTCAGACTTTTTACACCAAAATAAGCATTCCTTAGGGAATAATTTGTGCAAAAGTTGTTAATTAATTTAGTGTCAACTCAACTGTTACAACCAAGTAACATTCAATAGAATGCTAAGTTAAAGTTAGAACATGCTATCTTGATTACAGAGCTAACTACATCTTTGCTGCTATGGCCTGTTAGAACTGACCTTGACCTGCATGTTTACCAATTGTGGGTGGGGTAATACCATACAACTTTTCAAGCTCTCATACAGAGCACTGGTTTCTAACCTCTGGGCATCAGCCAGGGTTACACCAGCAGACCTGATGAAGCTACTGACCAGCATCTACTTACCTTTTTTTCAGGAGCTCATGTCCAGTGGTAAATACTATAGCCCTACAGTAGTCTTGTAACAAAGTACTGTACTTGCCTCCTATTGTGAACACTAAACAACGTGAGAGGGAGAACACTATCAACTAGTTTCACAAAAAAAAATGCTACTAAGTCTCACTTTACTGACTCTTTCAAGTAATCGTCTTCTCTCTCAGAGGGCAGACTGTCTTCATTCAGATATCAACCTTTCTAGTGGTCTGAAACATATTCAGTGTTTTGGACTGTAATTCCTCATTTATTGTCTTGAGTACTAAGTAAGGGGTTCCTGTCCCTGTGGCAGCCCAGTGAAGTGGCAGGGGTTAAAAGCAATCTTTTCTCTTAATCACAGAATCACAGAATCACAGAATGTTAGGGATTGGAAGGGACCTCAAAAGATCATCTAGTCCAATCCCCCTGCCACAGCAGGAACACCTAGGTCAGGTCACACAGGAACATGTCCAGGCGGGTTTTGAATGTCTCCAGAGAAGAAGCCTCCACAACCTCTCTGGGCAGCCTGTTCCAGTGTTCTGTTACCCTCACTGTGAGGAAGTTCTTCCTCACATTTATGTGGAACCTCCTATGTTCCAGCTTGCACCCATTGCCCCTTGTCCTATCATTGGATGTCACTGAGAAGAGCCTGGCTCCATCCTCATGACATTCACCCTATACATATTTATAAACATTAATAAGGTCACCCCTCAGTCTCCTCCCAGCTAAAGAGACCCAGCGCCCTCAGCCTTTCCTCATAAGGGAGATGTTCCACTCTCTTAATCATCTTTGTGGCTCTGCACTGGACTCTCTCAAGTAGTTCCCTGTCCTTCTTGAACTGGGGGGCCCAGAATGGGCACAATACTGGACACAATACTCCAGATGTGGCCTCACCAAGGCAGAATAGAGGGGAAGGAGAACCTCTCTTGACCTAGTAACCACCCCCTTTCTAATACACCCCAGGATGCCATTGGCCTTCTTGGCCACAAGGGCTCATTGCTGGCTCATGGTCAGCCTGCTGTCCACCAGGACCCCCAGGTCCCTTTCCCCTACACTGCTCTCCAGCAGGTCAGCCCCCAACCTGTACTGGTACATGGGGTTGTTCTTCCCTGGATGCAAGACTCTACACTTGCCCTTGTTGAATTTCATTAAGTTTCTCCCCGCCCAACTCTCCAGCCTATCAAGGTCTCGTTGAATGCCAGCACAACCCTCTGGTGTGTCAGCCACTCCTCCCAGTTTGGTGTCATCAGCAAACTTGCTGAGGATACATTCTGTACCCTCATCCAGGTCGTTGATGAAGATATTGAACAACACCGGTCCCAGTACCGACCCCTGAGGGACTCCACTAGTCACAGGCCTCCAACTAGACTCTGTTCCATTGACCACAACTCTCTGGCTTCTTTCCTTCAGCCAGTTCACAATCCACCTCACTACCTGATCACCAAACCCATACTTTATCAGCTTATCTACGAGGATGCTGTGGGAGACAGTGTCAAATGCTTTACTGAAATCAAGATAAACCACATCTACCACTCTACCATCATCTATCCACCTAGTTATTTCCTCATAGAAGGCAATAAGGTTGGTCAAACATGACTTACCCTTGGTAAAACCATGTTGATTGCTCTTAATGACCCCCTCATCTTTGATATGCCTAGAGATAGTGCCAGTGAACTGATCTGGTTTGCAATGCAGACCTACAACAATTGTGATGGTGCTGGACATGGTGTAATGGAGGAGGTGGTGGAGTGAAAAACTAGGGTGGGATCTCCAAAAACTAGGGTAAGGAGGGGGATGGGTTGTGGTCTTTGTAGTGAAGCCAGTTTCTTGATGAGCTGTTGCCAAGATGGCCAGCTTGTCCTCTCCCATCCTTCCCTCCTTCCCTTGGGTTGGATCTGGAAATCACATGGCGACAAGATGAGTCTTCTGCCAGATCAGCCTTCAGACTGTTTGGAGTGATGGGGGCAAAGAGGAGGAAAGGTGCCTACCACATCAGCCTGCTGAACCAACTTGCCCTGTATCTGTATGACTGAGAGGGGGCCGAATGTGTGGTTGGTGGCAGATGGAGGGACTGGCCACAGGACCTGGCAGCTAAGATCAACTTAGGCTGCTGCGGAACTTTAGCCAGAGGCAGTAGTTTCATGCAGTTTAAGCCAGTGTAAGTCACTGCTGCTCCCAAAGAGGAAATCCTTCCTTTCACAGTGCCTCACCACCACCCTCCAGTCTCCTGGGTCACCAAAACCACTCACAGAGCCAGGCTATTAACCAGGTCAGGATATTGGTTCATATTTTAATAAACCTCTTTGTTATTTTTCTTTGGATATATGTTGGGTAGCCAAGTGGCTTCCTTCTCATTCCATGCTGCATGCTCCTGATGCTTATTTTGCATCCATTCTGGCACTTCTCAGGTACCTTCATGGACCGATCCATCTTGCTAGCCTGGTTTTCCTCTGGTGGTTAGGTTGAATCTGCTCACTGAAGGGGCTGATAGATGCCCGAGGCATCGACAGGCAGAGGTGAGGAGGGCTGTGTGGTTGGAAGAGGGGAGGCAGAGGGAGAGCCAACCCTCATAGCACTGTTTGCTCCTGGAGCCAGAGCCCAAGGGGGAAGGAGTGGGGAACCGCACCCTCTGGTTGGACCTCACTGCGCTAAACTGGTCTGGTGAGCTCTGCAGATGGAGGTGGACCTAGGCTCCACAGAAGTGGTTGCTCCTCTCACTCCTTGCTAAAAGCCATTGCTTTTGTCTTTCCAGTTGTTTCTTCATCACTCTGTTGATTATTTTCAAAAGTAATGAATATATGTCTCAATTGCTGGGTCTCAGTGTAGATTTGTTATTTATTAGAGAGTTTGCAATTACATTAAGGCAGGACATTGGTATGAAAGATCTACTGTCTTCCAGGTTTGGGTCTAAAACATTCACATTTTCTGTTAAAAGAGTTTTATAGTAAAACAGGAATATTAAAAACTGAAAGCTGAAATTAAATAGGAAAATTAAAAATTGAAAGCTGAAATTATGTTGAAACGGAGTATCATTTTCTCTGTAATGTGTAGGTTAAGAAAGCACAAATAAAATGCAAATAAAGTAACTTCAAAGTTGCATAAATAAAAATCTGATTTACATGCACTGGAAGGAAAAAGAAAAAAGATTGTATTGCAACTTTATCTTTAAAAAAAAAAAAAGCCACATTGTTGATGGTTTGGCAGCTATGTGGGTGATGTCAGTTCTTCCATTGTGAAAGTTCTGCTATGTTTTAGACAGTCTTATGGCATTTCATCAAGTTTTGGTGATTCAGCTGAATTAAAAACCAACTGGTTTTAAGTCTAAATTCCCCTTACTGTTAAACCAAACATTGCTGGCCACACAGTCATTGCTAGATGGACTGTCTTGAAGCAGTATTGAAACTTTATATGCCACAGAAGGCAATTTTATTTTGAGAATCAGGACTAAATGACATGGTGAAAGGAAATGTACCCTTTAATTAAGAGTTGTTAATCAGAGTCTGTCAGTACACACTGTATTACTTCTTAATCTAATTTGCTAAATTTATTAATGAATTCAGTGAATTTCACAAATTCTTGTAGGCTACATGTGCAGTATCCCTTTATCTTCAAAAAAGAATTTGTATTTCTATAAATTAGAAAGATGTATTCAAAATAAATGTGTTGTTGGGTGGGGCTCTTTTAGGCTGAAAAAACTTTTACCTTCATTTAAAATTCCAGACCTAACCATAAACTAAAACTTCAAAGGCATAATAAAATTGTAGGCTACTAATTGTAGTCAATTTACTTGGAAGGTATCTATTCATAGAGGCACACATCCAAGACAGAGAACTTGTAAAAACATTTTGTGATTATTTTTTCTCCAAACTTTTATTTGCCTTGAGCAAAATTAATCAAACTTTACATTGCTCTCCTTGACATTTGAAAAAAAGGCATTACCTTATATATTGTGCTATTAATTGCCAAAATAAACGATGGCTTATAAGGAGCTAGATCTGCCATATGCAGAATGAGCATATGATATATCACAACAGAGAAACCATTTCAGTTCTGGGACTGATGTATCATTCATGGCATTAAAATTGCATTATAATGGCTGTAGCATTATATATTATATCCATACATATACTAAAATGATTCATCTTGATTAAGGAATAGATGCTCTAGGCTCCTTTAGGCCCCATTTATTACTTATTTTGCCCAGGTGCAAGATGATTCCTGAGACTTTGCAGGCCAAAAGTAATGGAGTTATTCAGCAGCAGAAGATGTAGGTATGCATGGATGAGTGCACTGTGTGGGTTTTGAATGGAATAAATATACTCTATGTCTGTGCCAGTCTAAGACCCAGAACCCACCCTTGGAGTAAAAATGTGCAGAAAAGTGGTTAGCTGACTGAGCTTACATAATGACAGCTGGAATGGGAGAGTGGTCAAGAATGGGGAAAAAGACAGGTATGTTTTTTTCGTCTCTGAATTTCCATTTTTCTGCAAAATTATACATACGCATGCTGACCATCTGGACTCTTTTGTCTTTTCATTACAAGAAAATCATAATTCGCAATGACCTGTAAGTTTGTATGGCACTTCACGCAGTGCTTCCATGCTGATCTGACAGTTTGCAGCAGAGCTCAGCTCCTCTCCCTAATGGGGGGCTGCTGTCCCAGACAGCTCTGCTGCCATTCACATCAGAGATAAGTGGTTTTCTTTTGACTGTTGGCTATATGAAGTTTCTGGGGTGTAACTCTTGCTGTTGGGAAGTTTGACTTGTGGTGTTATGTTGCCTTGGCTCTTAGCCCACCTGCTTTTCAGTGTGAACCATTCATCACTGCAATATTCAATACTAATGTACAGGGATAGCACATTTGGCGAGCCTCATAAATACTAATCTCCATGTTTCCTTTTGGATGTAGATAATCTCTCTCAGAATTTAGAAAAGTTAAGTCACTTGATAAAGTATCTAATGCCAGCATCATGACTGGAATTCAGAAATCCCTCAGTACTGCTTCTTTCTTATGTTTCTTTGTATCTTATACCTATCTGAACATAACACTAACATTTTATATTTTTATGCAGGTCTTGATATAAATGTTAGATTATATTTTTCAAATTTAATACTTCTGAGCTGGAAACCTGTTAAGTTTTAATTATGCACATGATGTTAGGGTCAGGTTATGTACTGCTCAGTTCTCTTTACCTTGAACACTGCTACCTTACAGGGACCCAAGTGGGAGCTGGGTGTTTCATATATAAGGCCATCTCAACATGACCTTTGATGTCCTCAATAATTCATAAATACTACTCCATTCAGTTCAAATCTGTTTCCTGGAAAAAATAAGATGATTTTTTTCTTATTTTTCCATCAAAAGTGGAAATTGAACATTTATTATCTCTCATTTTGTGATGTTTGACCTTGTAGGCTGTATCAGTATTTTCTCTTATTTATAATAACTTTTTTTTTTTTCCTGTAGTTGTATAAGAATGTAATCATCTGGATAAATGCTTCACCGTGTTGATGTTCACATGATATTCTTGCTGCCATGAGTAATTCTGGATTTTACTCAATTGTTCATGTGGCATGTTTTTTGTAAAGATATAATCTGCTGTAAAAATCAAGGTGAATACTTTGAAACAAGAATGAGAGTATTTTTGTATGCTTACTATTGTTGAAATTAAGAAGTGTGTGCATTTTGAAAGGTAAGAGGCTGAGCATGATAATCTAATATAAATCTTTCCTTTGGAATCAAACTTGACTATGAGGTAACTGAAATTAGAATGGATAATATGTTGATCTATATGTTCACAGCATTCAACTAAGTGAATTAAGATAGATGAGCTTCGCTGGGTGAGTTTGTCTATGGCACAGCCCTATACCTTGTCAGTATGACAGCAGGAAGTTATAGTGTCTCCGGGCTCATCTGTTTCTTCAAGATCAGTATTCTATTCATTCTTCCAAGGTTAAGGTCATGGCTATTCCTCAAACGTTTTTATTTTAATAAAGTAACAGAAAGTCTTGGAGTTTTGTAGAAAGCTCATTATTTCCCTAAAGCAGCAAAAGGTCATAAAATGTCTTTCCTCAGTGAAGTAGCAAAACTCCTTATTTCTTCAGTAATTCATTGTCTCAGTATAGGCTGGAAGAGCCCTTGACATTTCCATAGTTTCCTTGTTGAGGTAAAATAATTGCTGTATACATCACAGTTCAAAAAAGATGAATCAATTAAAAGTACATATATGCGAAGGCCTTGTTAGCTCATCATCAGAGAGCCATCCACATTTCAAAGTGGCTGTAGCAAGCTTGTCCTTCTTTGTGGCACATTTTCATGGGCTCTCACCTTAATTAAGGCATCACACATACAAGCATATGTACAACGTCAAAAATGTACCTTGTGAGTAAGGATGAGCAAATAGAAAGGTTCTACAGATGTAACTGAAATGGAAAAGTGACCATGAGCCAGCAATGTGCCCTTGTGGCCAAGAAGGCCAGTGGCATCCTGGGGTGTATTAGAAAGGGGGTGGTTAGTAGGTTCTCCTTCCCCTCTATTCTGCCTTGGTGAGGCCACATCTGGAGTATTGTGTCCAGTTCTGGGCCCCACAGTTCAAGAAGGACAAGGAATTACTTGAGAGAGTCCAGCGCAGAGCCACAAAGATGATGAAGGGAGTGGAACATCTCCCTTATGAGGAAAGGCTGAGGGAGCTGGGTCTCTTTAGCTTGGAGAAGAGGAGACTGAGGGGTGACCTTATTAATGTTTATAAATATGTAAATGGTGAGTGTCATGAGGATGGAGCCAGGCTCTTCTCAGTGACATCCAATGATAGGACAAGGGGCAATGGATGCAAGCTGGAACATAGGAGATTCCACATAAATGTGAGGAAGAACTTCTTCACAGTGAGGGTAACAGAACACTGGAACAGGCTGCCCAGAGAGGTTGTGGAGTCTCCTTCTCTGGAGACATTCAAAACCCGCCTGGACATGTTCCTGTGTGACCTGACCTAGGTGTTCCTGCTCTGGCAGGGGGATTGGACCAGATGATCTTTTGAGGTCCCTTCCAATCCCTAACATTCTGTGATTCTGTGTGATTCTGTGAAAAATCATGACTTTTAAAGGGCTACTGACTATTGAGTTGTCATTTAGAAACATTGTAGAATATTTTGTTTTATTCATTATAAGCATGAAGGAAAAACTGTTGGCATTAAAAGACTGAGAAGAAAAGCAAACATGAATTTACTTTATTTGTGTGAGGAGGTAAAAGGGTAGATGGAAGCAGGTACATCATCTAATTTTCAGCCTTTTCAAAAAATATGCAAAATTTTCTCTCTGGTAGGGAGAACAGTTGTCTGTCTTCTGTAGTACAGACCATCAGTAAGAACAGCTGTTCATAGCACTGCAGTAGGCCTAGAAGTAACCACAAAGAACTTGTTCTGCTTTTAAATTGATGGTGTTTGTTATTGTAAAGAGGAAAAATGCTACTTTAATTAGACAGTGCTATTCAAAGCTACCTTATAACTTCTAGCTTTGATTTCTATGAGACTTTTTGGCTTTGGAGCTTGATAAGAAGGCAAAAATCAAAAAAGCACTAAATAACCTACTGATTCTAGGTTTGTTATTGTACATCAAGCAATGTCTATGCAAAACAGTCTGTTTGTAAACAAGATACTCGTAAGTATACTTTACTTAAACAGTCTAAATAATCTGCTTGGGCTCAAGAGTGTGGTTCATCTTTTAAAGTCAGACACTGAAACTTTGATATTTAACTTTCCTATAGTAGAAGAATATTTTTGCTAAATTTCCCTGTAGATTTTCTCTCAAGACTAAATTTGCAATGGATGTAAACCAACTACAAATCTAACAGAGCAAGTCTCTATTAGAGATCCACAATGTAAAATATGTGTATTTTCTGAGACATGCACTAAGCTCTAAATTTTGGCTTTATTGTGGGTGATGGTGACTGTGATGACAGATATCCATAACATTTTCTTCTGCCTGTTTCTCCATCTTTTTCCAAAATTCCAGTCAGGGAAGTATGAGTTAAATCAGAGAAAATACAGTGACATGGCTTCAAATCATATATCCCAAGAAAGAATAGGCTAGACATTTATAGCATTATCCATTATAATCAGGAAGCTTTAAAAGTTTCCTGCATTTTGTGGAAGATATCTCTAATTTCATTCTGACAGTTTATTGACTGAGATTTGCTGAAGTTCAGCAGTTATCAATAAAAACCTTTAAGACAGTTTGCAAAGGATCAAACCAATCCTGATGAGAGCAGCACTTTTAGCCAGGACTAATTATACCCCAGGTGACTGTCTTGTGTGCACTCGATCCCAGAGCTGAATTAGTTGCAGGAGGAACATGAGTTGCATTCATGCCAACATAACAATACACACTTTGCTGGAGCAATAGGGAGAATTTCTTAAAACTCCTCCTGGAATTTGCTTTGTCTTGTGCATTTCTCAGTGAAAACTAAGCAACAGGCTGCTTCACAGAATTGAGTCTAGCAAAGGCTAATTTTTGTCATGAAGTTTCCGTTGTATAAAATGCTAAAAATAATTATCCAGTACATCACCATCTATGAAGTTTTTAATGCATCTGTGTGAAACAGTGCAAAATTTTCTTTTTATGAGCAAGTGATAGTTTTGCCTGGGGAATCCTCATCTACTTGTATCTAAGACTTTTTATGTTTCTGTAGCTATAGGGGTGAGAAATACTCCCTTTCCAATTCCGTTTATAAATGTATGGAAAACAGCCATGTGTTTCCATACTTTTGACAAACAAATTAGGCATTTAAAAGGACATTATGTCTATAAATAATCATAGAATGTATTGGGCTGGAAGGGACCCTCAAGGGTCATCTAGTCCAACCCCCCTGCAGTGAACAGGAACATCTTTACTAGATCAGGTTGCTCAGAGCCCCATCAAGCCTGACCCTGAATGTATGCATGGATGGGGCCTCCCTCCACTACCTCCGTGGGCAGCCTGTTCCAGTGGTCTGCCACCCTCACATAGAAAAATTTTTTCCTTACATCTAACCTAAATCTACCCTTTTTTAGTTTAAAGCCATTACCCCTCATCCTAGTGCTACAAGCCTTTGTGAACAGTCCCTCCCCTGCTTTCTTATAGGCACCTTTCAGGCATTGGAAGGTCACTATAAGGTCTCCCCAGAGCCTTCTCCAGGCTGAACAATCCCAACTTGCTCAGCCTGTCTTCATAGGAGAGGTGCTCCAGCCCTCTGATCATTTTTGTGGCCCTCCTCTGGACACACTCCAACAGGTCCACATCCTTCTTATGTTGAGGGCTCCAGAGCTGGATGCAGTACTCCAGGTGAGGTCTCACCAGAGCAGAGTAGAGGGGCAGAATCACCTCTCTCAGTCTGCTGGCCACACTTCTTTTGATGCAGCCCAGGATGCAATTTGGCCTTCTGGGCTGCAGCTGCACGTTGGTGGCTCATGTCCAGCTTTTCATCCACTACTGCCCCCAAGTCCTTTTCCTCAGGGCTGCTTTCCAGCACATCATCTCCTAGCCTGTTCTGATAACGAGGATTGTCTCAACCCAGGTGCAGGAGCCTGCACTTGGTCTTACTGAACCTCATGAGGTTCACCTGGGCCCACTTCTCCAGCTTGTCCAGGTCCCTCTGGATGGCATCCCAACCCTCTGGCATACCGACTGCACTATCCAGCTTGGTATCATCAGCAAACTTGCTGAGGGTGCACTCAATCCCACTGTCAATATCACTAATGAAGATACTGGTCCCAGTACAGACCCCTGAGGGACACCACTTGTCACCGTCTTCCATCTGGACATCGAGCCATTCACTACTGCCTCTGGATGCGACCTTCCAGCCAATTCCTTATCCACTGAACAGTCCACCCATGAAATCCATATCTCTCCAGCTTAGAGAGAAGGATGTTGTGGGGGACTGTGTCAAAGGCCTTGCAGAAGTCCAGATAGATGACATCCGTAGCTCTTCCCTTGTCTACTGATGCAGTTACTCCATTGTAGAAAGCCACTAGGATGGTCAGGCAGGACTTGCCCCTAGTAAAGCCATGCTGGCTGTCCTGAATAACCTCCCTGTCCTTCATTGTGCTTCAGCATAGCTTCTAGGAGGATCTGTTCCATGATCTTCCCAGGCACAGAGGTGAGGCTGACAGGTTGGTAGTTCCCAGGGTCCTCCTTCCCACCCTTTTTAAAAATGGGTGTAATGTTTGCTTTCTTCCAGTCACCAGGGACTTCACCTGACTTCAAATATCATGGAGAGTGCCTTGCCAACTACATCAGCCAGTTCCCTCAGGACTCTGGGATGCATCTCATCAGGTCCCATGGACTTGTGTATGTTCAGGTTCCTCAGATGGTCACAAACTTTATCTTCACATACAGCGGGAGGGACTTTGTCTCCCTCATCCCCATCTTGTGGGCCATCAACTTGAGAGCTGCGAGGAGAGAGGTTGCCAGTGAAGACTGAGGCAAAAAAACTGTTGAGAACCTCAGCCTTCTCCTCGTCTGTTGTTAGTAGACCACCACTGTTGCTCAGCTGGGGGGGGCACACTTTCTTTAACCTTCCTTTTCTGGTTTACATATGTGTAGAAGCCCTTCTTGTTTTTGACATCCCTTGCCAAGTTCAGCTCTAGCTTAGGACAGTGAACTGCACCAGTACATGATCACTGCAGCCCAGGCTGCCTCCAATCTTGACATCCCTGATGAGCTCACTTGCATTGGTGACCATCAGGTCCACTATCACTTCCCCTCCATTAGTGCTGTCTGTTTGTTGTGTTAGGAAGTTGTCATCAAGGCACTCCAGGAGTGTCTTGGATTGCTTACAGCTTGCCATGCTACTTTTCCAACAGATGTCAGGGTGGTTGAAGTCCCCCAGCAGGATGAGAGCCTGTGAGCTCGATGCCTCCTGGAGCTGGAGTAAGAAGGCTTCATCGATGGGCTCCCCTTGATCAAGCGGCCTGTAGTAGACACCAGCCACAAGGCTCCCCTTGTTGTTTCGATCCCTAATTCCTACCAATAAGCTTTCAACCTGCTCATGGCTATTCTTTAGGGACAACTCTTCACACTCTATCCAGTTCTTAACATAGAGGGCAACACTTCCACGCCTCCTTCTTCTCCTGTCCCTTCTGAACAGCTTGTAGCCATCGATAGCCACACTCCAGTCATAGGATTCATCCCACCAAGTTTCAGTAATGGCCACTATGTCTTAGCTTCCTAGTAGCATGGTAGCTTCCAGCTCCTCCTGTTTGTTGTCCATACTGCATGGATTGGTGTAGAGGCACTTCAGCTTGGCTGGTGGCCATGACACCTTCTTAGATAGACACCCCTTTATTCCCTCAATGTGCTTCATGGAAGCTACCCTGTTGGCTCCTATTACCTCAGGAGCCTCTGGCTTGTCTCTGTAAGACTTTGCCTGTGCTGCAGTGTCCACTGTATGTCTCAGGGCAACGGACTGAAAGCCCTTACTATCACCACATCCCTCCAGCCCTGCTGTGTCATCCTGCCACTTACAACAGACAATCTTATTACCCACCCCCCCACATCTAGTTTAAAGTCCTGTCAATCAGCCTGGCCATCTCTTGGGCAAAGACCTGCTTCCCCCTTTGAGAAAGGTGTGTCCCATTTGATGCCAGCATACTGGTGCCATGTAGGTCATCCCAGTATCAAAAACCCCAAAACTGTGCCAGTGACACCAGCCACAGAGCCATGTGTTTATAGATTGTATCCTCCTGTTCCTTCCAATGTCACTGCTTGCAACTGGAAGGAGAGAAGAAAAAACATCCTGCGCCCCCGATTCTCTCACTAACCATCCCAAGGCCCTGGAGTCTCTCTTGATCACTCTCGGACTACGAGTTGCAGCTTCCTCACCACCCACCTGAAAAATCAGTAGTGGGCAGTCATCTGTGGACCTTACCAAGCTGGGAAGTTTCCTGGTGACATCCTTAACCTGGGCTCCAGGGAGGCAGCAGACTTCCCTATGAAGGGGGTCCACTCTGCATATTGGGCCCTCTGCACCCCTCAGGAGGGAGTCACCCACAACAATGATCTGTCTGTTTTTCTTTTTGGGGTCTGTTTTGATGGTAGGTCTCGGCTGAGCTGGCCTTGGTGGCACTTGTGGCTTTTGAGAGCTCTCTTCCTTGCTCTCAGCTCGTTTTTCCTGCAGGGCCCCATATCTATTCCTCAAGGGCACTGGAGGCGGTGTGGTACTGAAGGGAACACTCCTGTCCCATTTGTTTCGTCGGGCAGGGACCAGTTCCCATTGTCTGTGCTCCTGTAAGTCAGCACGGGAAGGCTGGGAAGCTTGCTGAGAGGGTATGGAATCCTCTGCTCCACTAATAAGGTTTATTTCCCATGATGTTTTTGTGGAGAGCAGGCTGTGGTAACATTTGTCCAGTTCCCTCTCGCTCTCCCTGACACTCCTCAATCAGCTCACCTCTTCCCTGAGTTCCATTGCTTCCTCTTGCAGCTGTCCCACCCGGCAGAGCAGGTCATCAACCTGCTCACATGGATACAGCCACAGTCAGAGCTGCCCCCTGCCAGCAGTGCAAGGCTGTGGCATTCCCGGCAGCCTGTGACCTGGAGAGCTGCCTCCTGCTGCGAGAGCACCCTCTGGGTACCCACATCCACTTCGGTGGGTGCTGGGAGCATGATCTTCCTCTGCCGGGCAGACACCATTGCTCCTGTACCGAGCTGGCAGCCCTTGGTGTCCCTGTCCTGGCTGTTTGCTCCTCGACACCTTCCCCACGCCCTGCTCGTGCCCACTGCCCCGGGCCACGCCCCACTGCCGGGCCACGCCCCTGTGTGCCCGCTCCAGCCGCTCGCGCTCCCCAGGGGCGTTTAAAAATCTCCCGCGCGGCTCCTGGCCACGCCTCTCCCGCGCCTGAGTGGCTGCCGCGGGCTGCCTGGTCCCGCTGGGGCTCGGGCTGCGAGCGGGGGGTCCCTGGGCTCAGGGATCACCGATCTCCCGATCACCTCTGTCGCTGTCGTCGTTGTCGCCACCCGTGCTGCCTCGCCAACTCAACTACATGTAGAACATATATAAGGTCTATGTGTGTCTCCTAATTATAAAAATATTAACGATACGTTTTGTTCTTTTGCTTTTTTATTTCTCAATAAAATATTCTTTGAAAATGTAGTCTTGCAGCTGAATAGTTGATTTGTCTGACTGATTTAAGACTTTAAGGACTGTATAAATTATATTACTGCTTTAGAGACAATCAAAGTTTGGAACAGACTTGATTTAATATTCATCAGTGGAAATGAAAAATACAGTATTTTCACTGTTCTCAATGCTGTAACCACTGTGGTCTTGTGCATATATTAAAAACTTGAACAATGTTCAATATGTTATTTCCTGATATTTATGAGGGAAAAAAATCTCATGTTAAAGCATGCTGGTGTTTAATCCGAAAACATAAAGCAGAGAAATCCAAATAGAATGGAAATTCAGTGTAATTTTTCAACCAGTCTATAGATTCATAATACTTTTATCATTTGTGCAGCAGAACAATGTGAAAAATACAGCTTTCCAATTGCTAAAATGGCTTTCACTAGAAACAGTGTATGTTCCGTACATTCCCACATGAAACCTTCCTCTCTCCTCCTGTCTTTTCTCCCCAGATCCAGGTACTTCCAAACTGGGAAATACCAAAGGAAATCTGGATTTTTTTTTTTTTTTTCATTTACCATTCCGTTTTTCATGGTGTAATGTAGACTAATTTGTATGTATTTGTAGACTGCCTGCAAATCAATCTATAGATGAGATTGCCTGCAGATCAAAACCACTTTGTGCCTATGGATTATTTTGCATCTGTGGATGTTAGAAAAACACATACCTCATTGAACTAAGATTTAGAAGATAGTAAAACCTTAAGAATCTGTTCCAAATGGTGTACCCACTAAATTTGCTTACTTTCTCATATAAAGTCAAAGTTTTGTGTACAAATTTGGTATGAGTGGAAATCAAAATTACCCAAACCCATCTGGATATCTCATCACCAAGTTAAAGGCTTTTTTTCTCTGTGTCATTCAAAATATTTTTATGTATTATATGATGGGTAATAGAAAATATGGCTAAAGCCTCCATCACTGACTTTCATAGTCTGTTGGGAGGAAATCTCTCCTGAAAGATGGGACATCACAGTTCAAAACACTAACAATCAGGGTAACTCAGGGCATGAATTTGGTCCCTGAAGCCCAGCATTGGGCTAGATTTTTTGGAAGAGGAAGAAAACCTCCCATTTTGTCAGGTACATCCTCACGTGAATTTAACCCTTAGTTTCCAGTTTAATTTTCTTTTTTTAAAAAATGCATAGAAGTTAAACATTTAATTGGTCTGAACCTTTATTTCCAGTTTAATGAAAATTAAATTAGTTCAGCATCAAATTGGCATCTGTTTCTAATTGCTTTAGTGGACAAACAGTAATTTATATAGCATGCAGTTGGCTAGGGCTTTCAGTGTGACCTGAGAATTTCCTCCTTCAGGGAGGAAATTATTTGACAGTTGGAAAAATGCTGTTGGAGGAAAGTTCAGAAGATGTGGTTGTGGGAAGCAGTGCTGACCACAAAGAAAAGTTATAGGGTGGCTTCCTGACTTTTACTGCAGTGAAGTTATGGTTCATTTCTCTACTTTGTGTTTCCCTTTCTGTCTGCACGGTCTGTCAAAGAATTGAGTGTTTGGGTGCCTGCTACCTGTATTCTGCCTTTATTCTTCTCTTTCAGAGCTGCAGGGGAGATCAAGTGATATGTTTAAGTAAACAGTTTCTAGATTTTTAACTTCTGAACTTAGTGATATGGATTTTGCTGCAGGGAAAATGACTCTGGAATTTGTTTTTCTATGCTTATTCATAAGCTTCAATTTTTAGTAACATTCATGGGATTGTTACTGTTTGGGGTTTTTTAAAAAAAAAAAAAATTGTAAGCTTTTTCTTCTGAGAATTGGTAAATCGTGTATTGGTGCTTTTATTTTCATTTGGTTTCAGAACTACTTTAATTTGGGGATAATTTGGGGAGGTGGTTAAAACATATATGTTGTTGCCATAAATTATTGTTATGAATACAAATGGGGAAGCCTTTCATATAAGGGCTTCATGGAAAACACAGTGTCTATTGAACTGTATGGATGAAGGGGAGTTTAGCTTCATTGTTTGATTAAGAAAAGTTGGTAGGGTGTAAACTCCTTGTTTGTTTCTACTGATGCTTAACCACTCTGAACTGGAGCCACTGAAATTAATGGAAAGGTTCCCATTAGTTTCAGTGTGGGTTTTTTCAAGCCCAAAGAGACCTCCTGCTGTTTCACAGTTGAGCATTACTAAGGGACAGTGAGCTTGCCAATTATGAAGATTTTGGGTGTATGTGGGTGGTGAGATTTGGAGGTGATGTAGGAGGTTGAAGACTGCTTTCTTGAATGTAATTTTTATGTGGAGTTCCGTAATATTTAAGAAAGTGTGGTTTTTTACTTACTGCTTCTGCTATTATAGCACAACGACAGGCTAGGTGATTTGAAGGAGTTTGCAGTGTCTATTGTTAGAAAAGTAATCACCTATGATTTTCAAACTACTTGGGTTTTCTTTCTTTTCTATTTAATGGACATCATGTAAGTAAATGTTTTAAATCCTGATAATAGAATCAAGTGATTTACATTTGAACAAGAGCTGTGATATGCAAAACCTTTGATTTATTTTAGTGGAAGCAGTGGGAGAATGATACCATTACCGTTTTTCTGACCATATAAGAAGCTGGTGAATACAATAGGGATTTCTTGGATGATTAAAATAGTATGTTGATTTTAAAGATGATAATGAACATACTAGAAAATACTCTCTTTCTGTTTGAGTTTCATATGTAAGTGGTTTCTGGTTTGCCAGTCCCAGACTTCTGTCTGGGGATCTCCTCTGTGGTTTTTATAGACTACTAATCAGATCACAAGAGGCAGAGAGGCATATGCTTCGCCTTACTATGAAAATAATACCGGTTATTGATTGTTGTTTTTAAGTTCTAGTTGAAGTAGCCTGTTTTTTTCTTCAGTCTTTGGTTCAACTATTAAGCAGAATTCTACTCCACAACATACAGAATTGTTCACTCCTTTCTAATAAAAACATTTTGAAATAGTAAAGAAACTTTTTTTGAATCAGTCATATGTTTTAGAGTATAATCTCAGCAGAATTTAGAAAAAAAACCAACAAAAATGGAACGCCTCATTTATCCCCTTGAGACTTGTCATTGCCAGGTGACACTACTTTTTGAAAGCCTGTCTTCCTGGAGTGGCAGTCTTCAGTGAGTTGACAATCTGTATGCCTAAAAGTGAATTATTTTAAATGCAGTATCTTTTTTTTGGACTTATGGTTAAGTGCCACTTAATTCCCTAAAGCTGCCTTACTTCAAGCACTAGTTTTGGCAGTTCAGTAGTTTCATACCTTCTGGCTATGTAATGTCTCTGTTCCTCGCTCTGAGGGCCTAACTGACAGAATTTAATGATGGGTGTCTCTTGTCACACCCATAGCTCTGTATATGTTTCTCCAGCCTCTGTTAGCAGAGGTATATCTGAACACTTGAGTGCTCCCAATGATGCTCCCAAGAGTCTTTGCAAGCAAGCAGGACTTTATTGCAGCGCTACTGTAGTGACAATTAGGGCTTACGACAAAATGAAATCTCTTATCACATGAAGGTACGGACAGAAGGGGACCAGCAGCTGAAATAGGTGGTCTAGCTGTTCTGATAGCATCAAGCTGAGATGCTATTAAAAGTAGATTTTACAAACCAATAGATTAACATGGAGGTTTTTCCATGAATCCTCTTTGTTGATTGGAAAAAAATGGCATGTAATTGAATTTGAGAATGTAGCCAAGATTATATTTCTTCAGAGAGTGTTGTCTAGTCCAGTTGGAACATGACTGTTACTGGCAAAAGCAGTTGATAGATTTCCTGGACAAAGAATTTAAGTCTTGTCCAGTGTTTCAGCATAGCTGAGTTTTTCTTACTGTGCATACATGCTGTGTAGTAGTGCTGTTCCGCATTGTAGAGGATGCCTAGTCAGGTCAGGTCGAGACTGTAGTTGCACTGAATATACTAACTACTGAGATGATGTGGTTTCACTCAAAATACTTCATGAGGTCTGAGTAGTGAGCACTCAAGCTATTTGGCCTGTGTGTTACATTGATATATCCCTTGTCAATTAAAACAATAAGGTTTTGATTATTTGATTGCATTTAGCTCAGTATCACACAAGATGGGAAGGACCTTCCTTTGGTCATGCAGGGGATGGAAGCAGCCTCGTCCCTGGAGTTCCCTAGAATGAACAAATTTAATTAAGCAGAATGTATATCTGAGAGAGGTTTTTAATTCATGACAGATTGCACGTCACCCACCTTTGTAACTTGCTTCTAAACCTTTTCAGTCGTACTGTATTCTTTTTGAGATGGGAAGACCAGAACTACAGTTTTCCAGTTGGTTTGTTCACCAGACCTTTTCTAAGAATTCCTTGCACTCAGTTTTCTTTTTGACCAGTGCTGACATAATTCTGAAAAAGCGTCAGCTCAATCTGTCATGATCCCAAGGTTTCACTCTTGGGCAATTACAGGTGACATGCAGGCCATCATTCTATATATGAACTTGGGATGGTTATTTCACACATGCATTACTTTATCTGTGTTAAATATCATTGCCTATTTTAATGCCTACTCACCCAGTCTCTTAAGGGCCTTTTGTCATTCTTTAGTCAGCTCTGACCATCTAAAGAACCTGAAGGTATACAAGTCCATGGGACCTGATGAGACCCATCCACGGGTCCTGAGGGAACTGGCAGATGAAGTTGCTAGGCCACTTTCCATCATATTTGAGAGGTAATGGCAGTCTGGTGAAGTGCCCACTGACTGGAAAAGGGGAAACATCGCCCCCATTTTCAAAAAGGGAAAAAAGGAAGACCCGGGCAAGTACAGGCCAGTTAGTCTCACCTCTGTGCCTGGCAAGATCACAGAGCAGATCCTCCTGAAGGCTCTGCTATGGCACATGGAAAATGTGGAGGTGATTGGTGGCAACCAACATGACTTCACCAAGGGAAAATCTTGCCTGACAAGTCTGGTGGCCTTTTATGATGGTGTAACAGCATCAATAGACGAAGGAAGAGCAACTGATGTCATCTACCTGGACTTGTGCAAGGCCTTTGACACTGTCCCGCATGACATCCTGGTCTCCAAATTGGAAAGACATGGATTTGATGGCTGAACCACCTGGTGGATAAGGAATTGGCTGGAAGGTCGCACTCAAAGGGTTGCGATCAATGCCTCAATGTCCAAGTGGAGACCGGTGACAAGTGTTGTCACAGAATCACAGAATGTTAGGGATTGGAAGGGACCTCAAAAGATCATCTAGTCCAATCCCCCTGCCAGAGCAGGAATACCTAGATCAGGTCACACAGGAACACATCCAGGCAGGTTTTGAATGTCTCCAGAGAAGGAGACTCCACAACCTCTCTGGGCAGCCTGTTCCAGTGCTCTGTTACCCTCACTTTGAAGAAGTTCTTCCTCATATTTATGTGGAACCTCCTATGTTCCAGATTGCATCTGTTATCCCTTGTCCTGTCACTGGATGTCACTGAGAAGAGCCTGGCTCCATCCTCATGTCACTCACCATTTACATATTTATAAACATTAATGAGGTCACCCCTCAGTCTCCTCTCCTCCAAGCTAAAGAGACCCAGCTCCCTCAGCCTTTCCTCATAAGGGAGATGTTCCACTCCCTTCATCATCTTTGTGGCTCTGCGCTGGACTCTCTCAAGTAGTTCCCTGTCCTTCTTGAACTGGGGGGCCCAGAACTGGACACAATATTCCAGCTGCGGCCTCACCAGGGCAGAGTAGAGGGGGACGAGAACCTCTCTCGACCTACGAACCACACCCCTTCTAATACACCCCAGGATGCCATTGGCCTTCTTGGCCACAAGGGCACATTGCTGGCTCATGGTCATCCTGCTGTCCACCAGGACCCCCAGGTCCCTTTCCCCTACGCTGCTCTCCAACAGGTCACTCCCCAACTTATACTGGCACATGGGGTTGTTCTTCCCCAGATGCAAGACTCTACACTTGCCCTTGTTATATTTCATTAAATTTCTCCCCACCCAACTCTCCAGCCTGTCTAGGTCTCTCTGAATGGCAGCACAGCCTTCTGGTGTGTCAGCCACTCCTCCCAGTTTTGTGTCATCAGCAAACTTGCTGACAGAGCACTCTATTCCCTCATCCAAATCATTGATGAATATATTGAATAGTACTGGTCCCAGTACTGACCCCTGAGGGACTCCACTAGATACAGGCCTCCAACTAGACTCTGTCCCATTGACCACAATTCTCTGGCTTCTTTCCTTCAGCTGGTTCACAATCCACCCCACTACCCGATCATCCAGACCACACTTCCTCAGTTTAGCTGCAAGGATGCTGTGGGAGACTCTGTCAAATGCTTTACTGAAATCAAGATAGACCACATCCACTGCTTTACCATCATCTATCCACCAGGTTATTTCCTCATAAAAGGCTATCAGGTTGGTCAAGCATGACTTGTCCCCTTGGTGAAATCATGCTGACTGCCCCTAATGACCCTCTCATCCTTGATATGCCTAGAGACAGCACCCAGGATAAGTTGTTCCATCACCTTTCCAGGGATGGAGGTGAGGCTGACCAATCTATAATTACCCGGGTCTTCCTTCTTGCCCTTTTTGAAGACGGGAGTGACATTTGCTTTCCTCCAGTCCTCAGTCACCTTTCCTGTTCCCCACGACTTAACAAAGATGATGGAGAGTGGCCTAGCAATGACATCCGCCAGCTCCCTCAGCACCCGTGGGTGGCTCCCATCAGGACCCATGGATTTATGGATGTTCAGGTTGCTTAACCGATCCCTAACTGAGTCCTCATCAACTGGGACAAACTCCTCTCCTATCCTGACTTCCTCTGGAGCCTCAGGGGTCCTGGACTCCTCAGGACAGCCTCCAGCAGTATAGACAGAGGCAAAGTAGGCATTCAGTAACTCTGCCGCCTTTTTATCCACTGTCACCAGGGCACCCACCTTATTCATCAGTGGGCCTACATTGCCTCTAGTGTGAGTTTTATCTGCAGTGTATTTGAAGAAGCCCTTTCTGTTGTCCTTGACCCTTCTTGCAAGGTTTAATTCCAAGGAGGCCTTGTCTTTCCTAGTTGCCTCTCTGCATCCTCTGACATCAGACTTTTATTCCTCCCAAGTGGCCAGCCCCTCTTTCCATGATCTGTACATTCTCTTCTTCCACTTGAGTTTGCCCAGCAGTTCCCTGTTTAACCATGCAGGTGTCCTGGCACCCTTTCTTGACTTCCTACCTGTTGGGATGCACTGATCTTGAGCTCGGAAGAAGAGGCCCTTGAATGCTAACCAACTGTCTTGGGCCCCTTTACCTTCAAGTACCCTGTCCCAGGGGATTTCCCCTAGCAATTGCTTGAAAAGGCCAGAGTTGGCCCTACTGAAGTCCAGGGTTGTAGTTCTGCTAGGTATTCTATTCCTGCCACATGAGATCCTGAATTCTACCATCTCATGGTCACTGCAACCAAGGCTACCCTCAATCTTCAGCAGTTCAACCAGACCCTCCTTGTTCATGAGGATAAGAACCAGCATTGCTCCTCTCCTAGTTGGCTTATCCACCATTTGCATCAGGAAGTTATCATCAGCGCTCTGAAGGAACCTCCTGGACTGTGGATGGCTGGCTGAGTAGGCCTCCCAGCAAATATCAGGGTAGTTAAAGTCCCCCATGACAACCAGGGCCTGCCTTTGCGAGACTGCTATCAGCTGCCTGTAGAAGGCCTCATCAACCTCCTCATCCTGATCCGGTGGCCTGTAATAGACACCCACAACAGTATCACCCATGCCAGCCTGCCCCTTAATCCACACCCACAAGCTCTCAACTCGCTCCTGATCTGCCCCTAGTGTCCTGGGTTGCAATGTATTCTATTACCATAAGCCGTTGAGGCCTGGCGCCGGTGTTCCTTGCCTCGCCCCTCGGGACTATTCTTCTGTTAATGCGCCCATCAGTGCCTTGCCCCAGGACTCACCATCCCTTTGTGAGATGCTCCGGCCAGAGGGGGAGGGGTGGAGCCAAGCATTCCCGCCGGAGATAACTTTGGGGTTTGGAGCAGCGCGAGGGGCCTTACCCGCTGGGATCCCAGAGGACAGGGACTGCACCGCGGCCGGAGTTTCGGAGGAGGACCAGTTTTCTTTTCTACAAGATCACTGCTTCAACGGGATCATTTAAAGGAGAACTGCAGCTGCCACCGAAATCGGATTGCTCAGACTTTGTTTTCTTTTCCTGCGGACCACCGCTTTAACCGGACCATTTCGGAGAGAACTGCAGCTGCCACTGGATCGGACTGGTACCAGCACCCTGCCCGGCAGGGGCCAGGTTGTATCCCTGACTCTATCGGGCCTGTAACCAGTTTCTCTGTATTATAGTTTTGTTGTATATATTAGTAAAAAACTGTTATTCCCATTTTCCTCATATCTTTGCCTGAAAGCCCCTTAATTTCAATTCTATAACAATTCGGAGGGAAGGGGGTTGTATTTCTCTGTTCCAAGGGGGGCTCCTGCCTTCCTTAGCACACACCTGTCTTTCAAACCGGGACACCCTAGACAGAACTCAATACATCCCAGTTGCTCACTCACGTAAAGAGCAACTCCACCACCTCGCCTCGCTGGCCTGTCTTTCCTGAAAAGGACATAGCCATCCATGACCACATTCCAGTCATGCGAGCTGTCCCACCAAGTCTCTGTAATCACCACTAGATCATAACCCCCTGACCGAACACGGATTTCTAACTCCTCCTGTTTATTCCCCATGCTGCGTGCATTGGTGTACAGGCAGTTCAGAGAGTGAGCTGAGCACACCGATTTCACCCTAGGGGGGTGGGAGGCCTCCTGGTCTTCATCAATACTAGAGCACTGCCCCAGTGGTGCAAGGCCAGCTACAGCCCCATCCCCCTTCGAATCTAGTGTAAAGCTCTCCAAATGAGCCCTGCTCATACCTGTCCCAGGACCCTTTTGCCCGTGCAAGATAAACCTTCCTCATGTATTACTGTCAGGTCTCTTGTCTTATAAAACCAGCCATTATCAAAGAACCCAAAGCCCTGCCTGCAGCACCAGTCTCATAGCCAGGCATTTATGGAATGAATCCTTCTATTCTGTCCCATGCCATCACCTGCAAATTGAAGGAGGGAGGAGAAAATAACCTGCACCCCAGACTCTTTCACCAACCAGCCCAAGGCCTTGAAGTCTTCCTTCATCCCCCTCAGACTATGTGATGCTTCTTCCTTCCCCACTTGTCTGGAAGATCAGTAGTGGGCAGTAGTCTGTCGACTGTACCAGACTGGGGACTTTCCGGGCGATATCCCTGATTCGGGCTCCAGGCAGACTGCAGACCTCCCTGTGATGAGGGTCAGCTCTGCATATTGGGCTCTCAGTTCCCTTTAGGAGCGAGTCTCCAACAACTAGCACTCTTCTTCCTTGTGGAAGAGGTTGTTATATCGCTGGTAGGTTTTCCTGTCTGTGGTGAGGCCTCTGATGTAGGTTGCCTATCCACCACATCCTCATCATTCTGGCTGTATTCAACCAGGGCCTCATATCTATTTCTCAGAGGCACCTGGGGAGGCGAGGTGGGCAAGGAGGGCGCTCACCTCTCCCACGGCCATAAACTTGCCTCCACTCACAGGGCCTTTCATTTAGGATTCTGTCATTCTCCTGAGAGGGGCAGAGTACAGGGGCACCTCAGTCCTGGGTGTTTTCTGGCGGGTGCTCCCATTTCTGTTGCAGGGAGGGCAGAGCCTGGCTCCACCAGCCTGTCTCCATTTCAGCCTCCCTGATGCTCCTAAGCCTTTCTGCTTTTCCACCTGACCTTGCAGTTGTGCCACTCGGCTGAGCTGATCATCTACCTGCACACAGTGCACACAGCCCCCTGTTCCCAGGGGGATGCTGTGGCATTCCCTGCAGCCTGCTGCCTGCACAATTGCATCCTTCCGTGGGAGCTCTGTCAACAGTATGTATCCCAGCACAAATTCTTTTAGGAATCCAATGGTGGAATTCCAATTTTAGGAATTCCAATGGTGTGAAAGCAAAACTTTTTTTTGTTTGTTTCCCATTTTATTAGATGCTTTTCTGGCCATGTGAGGGTCTTTCCTCTTGTCCCATGGTTGCTTAGTTTCTTGGCTTAGGTGGCCGTGTGGTATAAGAAGTAAACATTTGTTCTATGTGGTTCCTGCTATGTATTATTTAAATATTGAGTAACCAAATAAGTGATAAAGGATGTTGCACAGCCAAACAAAATTTATACTGAAGTAGAAGTCGAGAACTACCGTGGTAATTTTTAGTTACTAAGAGAATACTTAGGGAACCCTTTTATGTAGTATACATTGTAAACTGCAAGATATCAAACTATTTATGCATCCGGGTAGCATAGTATGCACACACACTTGTGTTACAGGAAAAGTTGGTGATATTCCTGCTTTGGCTGAGAGGTCTTAAATGTACTTTACACTTGTAAAGCAGTAGCACATATTTATTACTTGTTTCAGATGTGCTTCTAATTTGCACTGGAAAGAGTGTGAGCCATCTACAATCTTAATTCACCCTGGGTTTTGTGTCTTTTCTTAATGTATGCTTTTCAGTCTTCTCCATCAAGCAGGTTCAATTAAGCTTGGAGCATTTTGCGATGTTTGCCCTGTCATATGGCTGAACCTGCTGCTACATTATATTATCATAAATAAAAGTTTAACTATAGAGAATGCTGATATTTTGCATTTTTTCCTTTGGGAAATACACTGCAAAAGGTAAGTAACTTCTAAATTCCTGGTTTTGCAGATGAAGAAACAGGGGTAGAAGCTTCATTTGCTTCTGCTGTCCGTAAAAGGCATTGCTTATATGTAGCTGCTTATAAAAGAATGCTACTATATACAATATTGGAAAACTGTAGAGGCATAGTCAATATGACACTTAGGTAGGCTGTTCAGATTAACTCTTTGGGCAGGGCTCTGTCTCCCAAATAATAAATTAACATTCTTTTGTCTTTCTCCAAAATGTCGCAGTACCCAACATTGCCTCCCTTCACACTGGTATTGTAGACCACAGTGTACAGAAATATAGCATGCTTCATGCAATATTGTTTTGGATCCTTTGAATTTTGTGGTTGGGACCATGCTAAATGGCATGTTAGAGAGAACTGTGTGTTCTTTGATCTCTTACCAACCAAGAAAACTTCTTCTCAACATAGATCATTTTCATCATCTTAATCATAGACTGAAGGCAGAATATTTTATTTTTAGATGTACTGTCTATTTATATCTTCACATTTTCAGTTTCTACCAATTGCTTGAGTTGGTCTCATTGTAAGAAAGAAGAAGAAGAGCTAGAGGAATAAGAAGAGTAATTGATCTATGCTTATTAGATCTGTGCATATATATAGAGAAAGAATATGTATTCCTCTATGTATTCCCTTTTTGAAATCTCAGCTGAAAATTTGCAGTTTGTCTTCTTCCTTCTGAAGATAAAAAATCAGCTAGTGAAGGTTAAATTAATACACTCTTAAGAAATTTATTGCATTTAATAAAGTGTTTCCACAGTTTTATCTTTTAGACTGATCTAAAGAATGAGCCTTTCTTTAAAAAAACTAAAAAAGTTCAGACTGTGCCTTTTTTTTTTTTAACCTTGCAAATTTACACAATATGTGTATTGACTGTCCTTGAATCTTTTTTTACGTATTATGGTTACATGGTACTTGAAATATTTGTCTTGTAAAGTAAAAAGCAAAAGATTGAAACAGATCATAAGAAATATTTACAAAGATGCTGACAGATATGAATTTTCCAGCCTAATAGCCAAGTACTGTGCTGCAGTGCTTTTTGTTGTTGTCTTTGTTATTTTTTGATTTTGCTTGCACTAAGAAAATTTTTTTCTGTACTTTTTGCTCTTGATTGAATAGTGAATATTTCGGAGAGTAACAGTGAAAACTGTCGGGAGCATCCTAAGACTTAGAAAAATAAACAAGTTGGATTTGTAGGCCCCATACAGGAAGAGGAGTAGAGAGCTTCTGATAAGACATCTAAAGTTGTAAAATGTAGTAAAATTGGATCAACCTTTTTTTTTTTTTTTTATTACCACGTAGCATTGCAGACATCAAAGGGTCACAAAGTTATCACAAAGTTATTTTGGGGTACAGCAGTAGTAGAAGAATTTAAGTGTTTTGAATTACACAGAAAATAAATGGATTTTCAGACATTTTTGTCTTTTTCATGGCGGTCAGATAAATTAGTATTTTTTAATTTTAGGTAAGTTTTTTTTAATTTTAGGATTGTATAAGCCAAGGAAGAGATGATCGATTCTCAAGCATACATTGTTCACCAGGGAAGAAATGTGAAGAAATGTTTCTTCCTGTTTTCCACCCCTAGAAATCATTGCCCAGTTAGATAGGTGAACTAACAAGTTAAGCAGAAAGCTGTTGTATGTGTGTGCAAAAATATGTAGGAAGGCAGGTTTTTTTCCTCTTGAAGAGCTACCTACCTAACTTAAATGATGTTTTAAATCAGGAGTACACATGGGATACTGAACAAGGTCAGAAGGGCTTTTTTGAAAGGCTAGGAGGGAAAAAACAGGGCTAAGCACATTGCATAAGTTTTTATGATCATCCCTATGCTTAGTAAGTGAAGTGAAAGAACAGATTGCTGGGCACAGTAAGGAGTTTTGGTTTATCTTACTGTTTTACTTTGACTGATCAGTTACTATTTAGTTTTTGGGACACACTGCTGGATTGAATATACCAAATAACTTCTTCAGTATGTCATCTTGTAACATTTCTGTAAGTTGTGGGCTTTTTCAAAATTTAAAATTGTATGACTAAAGCAGGAAATAATGTAGGTATCAGATTCAGATCTCAATCACAGTAGTATAAATCTGGTGTGAATCCATTATTTCAATTACTTTATTGTGGTATAAGTGAAAAACAAGCCTTAAGCAAGTAACTGCCTGTCTGCACTGGTACAAAATGGTCTGTGCATTGGAAACCATTGCTAATACAAATTAATATTCTCATTTCTTTATGCTATCCCTCCTTTTAATAGCACTGAAAGTAAACTAGAGGGTATGCTAAAAATGACTAGTGTTCATGTATTTGTAAAATTATAGGTAAACCTGAATCTGAATCACATAAACTTATAGAGAAGGGCAACCAAGATGGTGAAAGACTTTGAGGGCAAGACTTAGGAGGAGCAGCTGAGGTTACTTGGTTTGCTCAGCTTGCAGAAGAGAAGGCTGAGAGGTGACCTCATGGCAGCCTACAACTTCGTCATGGGGGGCAGCGGAGGGGGAGGTGCTGATCTCCTCTCTCTGGTGACCAGCGATAGGACATGAGGAAATGGAATGAAGCTGCATCAGGAGAAACTCAGACTGGGCACGAGGAAAAGATTCTTCACTGAGAGGGTGGTCAGTCACTGGCACAGGCTCCCCAGGGAAGTGGTCACGGCCCCAAGCCTGTCACAGTTCAAGCAGTGTCTGGACAATGCCCTTAGTCATACGGTTTAGTTTTAGGTAGTCCTTTGAGGACCAGGGAGTTGGACTCGATGATCCTTATAGGTCGCTGTCCATCTGAGATACTCTGTGATTACCTTTCATGAAAATTTTGACCCTTTCAGTTCAGTACTTACAGAGATTAATATAATAAAAGGGATTGCTTAAATCTGTTTCAATATAGTGCTTTCTTTTGCAAGCAAAATCTTTGGCTTGTCCTGAACCAAAAGTAATTTCGTAACATGTCTTGTGTATGATCAGGCCAAAATCTGTTTAGCTCATTATTCTGTTTCCGAGAGCAGCAGTTGTGTAGGAAGGAGTGTATGAGGGCAAGCACATAAATACATTTCTCTTGCATGCTTCCCACAACCTGCAGCTAATGGAGCTCCTGATCATTAGGGTGTGATTTTGGATATAAGAATCCTTGATGGATTTTTCTTCCACTTTGTGAACCCTTTTTTATCACTCAGCCTACATAAAATTCTGTCATCCACAGCATCCCATGGAAAGGAATTCCACAGTTGAGTTGGGTTTGTGATAAGAAAGTATATATTATCATTTTATTTGAATACGGAACTTCCTAATTTATTTGAGGCCCCTATTAGGAAAGACAGGTTGTTTCTTATTCAGTTTGTCATTGACACAGAATTTAATAGACCTCTGTCCTGTCCTTCATCAGTTGTCCATCTTTGAGGATGAAGAGTCTCATTTATCTAGTCCTTCTTCACACAGAAGTTGTTCTATAGCTTTAATTTTCCTTGTCACATATCTTTGTATCTTGTATGACTTTTCTGTGTCCATTTTGTAACGTAAGGACCAAAACTGAGTATTATCCCATGTGAGGCACAACAAGAACCTAGGTGGTGTCATACTGTTCCGTTCTTTGCCACTTCTTATACTGGTTTTGGTTTTCATGTCTGCCGCTGGACATAACCTGTTCATGACAACTTTGCAAACTCTTCCTTATATATCAATAGCTTGTTCAGAGCACATTCATTTGTGTGGATTGGCTTCTTTCTCCCATGTTCATTACTTTCACTTTTGTTGTACTTGTGTTTGGGCATTAGCAAGGCTTAATGCACTGAAAGATTGTTCACTTTTCTGAAAAGTCCCACATATTCTCTAGTCATCATAAGGATGTTCTTTATATACAGATCAGGTAGTAAATTTTTAAACGTCCTGCCTGAAGAGTATGCTATGGAATATTCAAATTACCAAAATGGCAGTTATTTTTGTAGATGCAGCTAACATTTTTGACTGATGCTTTCTTAGCATCTGGCATAGGTATTTCAGAGTTGATGACATTGTCCTTCTGAAAAATCAGGTCTCTTGAAGTCAGAGTAGCTATTGAAGATTATTTAGGCTTTTATGTCCTAATTTAGAATATATATCTGTTTACAGAGAAAATGTATGATAATGGAAATAAAAAAACTAAGCTAAAGTTTTCATAAGGGTCAGAGAGACAGGCTCTTAAAGTATTTAGATAATAAATTGCTTTTATGGTTAGTGTGAGTTGGCCACCTCAATTCCTTTAAAAATCTGATCCTGAAATTGTTTTTTAGGCTGTTAAGACGAAGGATGGTCTTGAAATATGATATAAACTCCAAAGTCACTTACCAAGGGTAACATTTTCTGAAGGACTTGTGTGTTCTATAGAGATATAAAAGCTATTTGAATACTTTTTTGTGACCTACATATCCAAACAAAACACTAAAATATTTAGATCAATTTGTTGGAGCATTAAATATTTGAAAATAAATATCTGAATGAAATTTCACTGCTTGCTTAATGAAAAAAAGTATAATTTCTCAACAGACTACTTAGAAATACAGTAGCTGGTGAGGCTCCAAAGTTGGGCTTCGTGAAACAGTGGCTTCTCTTTGAAAAATAAGAAAATTCATGGCAAAGGCTGTGGAATTTTTTTTTTAAGGTATAACCAAAGCTTTAGTGTTTCATTAGCACTGATACATTTGTGATCAAATGGCAGAAAAATAAAATGTCTAGCCTATTTGCACAAGCAAAAGCATCACATTTTTTGTATATAAGTCTATTAAAAGAGTATTAAAAGTATTAAAAGCAGGCATGTGAAGGCAGACTTGATTACATAGATGAATAACAGGCGTCTGTCCTCTGACTGCTAAATTAGTCCATGAGGCTGCTGTTACTGCCTGGTCAACCACCATGGGGGGGAAAAAAAAAAAAAGAAGAAAAAACCAACAACAACACAATCTAGAACAGGTGCAGAGAAAAACTGTTTAGATGCTATAGGAATGGATATTTTATCTTGCAAAGGAAACAAAAAGACTGTGACTTCTTTAATCTGCCAAATTGGAAAAGGGATCTCTGTAAAATTCAAATGGTGAGGGAGAAGACTGCCCAGGCATTTTACGTTTCACCTGCACTAGCAGAAGCTGAAAGATGAAGACAGAGGTAGAAATGTAACAGCTTGGCTGAAGAGAAGGAGAAAGTCAGGTAAATACAGGGGGAGGAATATCTGAGGTTAAGGTGAAAGTCATATGATGGGGAGAAAAGAACTCATACCAAGTAATATTTTTATTTATCTTAGTTGTGTATCTGGTGCTTATATAATGTAATGAACTGGCAGTCCTATAAATATCTTATGTAGAGAGCATTCAAACAATCATCAGTGTGTTTTCCATGGCTGGTATCTGATAAAAGTTGACCTGTACTGCCTGGGAAGCAATGCACTTGTCTGAAGAACAGACAGTACATTTCTTTGGCACAGCTGCTTGCAGTGCGTGATTTAACATGACTGACAGAGTTCTGTTTATAATAGGTCAACATCAGGTAATTTATCTTTTTTTCTACAAGAAATTTTGCTCAAAGATAATACTCCACCAAATAACTTCAACTACAAGCTCTGGTAAAAGCATTTTTTAGTTTAGGAGTTTGGTTTTCTTACCTGGATCAAATAAAGGGGTTTAAAAATTATTTTATCTTCTAGAATCTTATTTTAAGTCTCCTGCATGGCATTCTAAGGGTATTTTGCAATGTATATCTAAAAATACAGTATTTCATACTGTTTATTTGCAGTTTTTAAAATAATGTATCTTATGTAATACTATGGCTTCAGATACTATGTAGTTCAGCAATCAGAAGCATATTCTCCACGTAAACCCTAAAATCAGAAATGCAGACTCACATAATTTTTCCTTTAGACCAAGCCTTAATACTATAAATTTGAGACATAATGTTTAAAAAACATGGTTGTGTCCTTTGGTCTGCTGAATGTCTTTCATTGTGCTCTTTAAGAAAGTAGATGGCAAAGATGAGTATTCCCAGTAGCAAGCATTATGACAGAATAGAACATGACGTAATGATGTTGAAAAGTAAGCAATATTACTCTTCAAACTGTTTTGTATCTGCTGTGGACATCATATGGCTGTGTGGGGATTTATCTTCCTGAAGAGACTCTTCTGGGGGTATTTATGAAGTTTTCCTTGTTTCTGTAGGGGTTTGGGGGTTTTTTGCCATTACCTTCAGTGCTTCATGATCTAAGATGAGATGAGTCCTCCCCAGTCTGTGTATGCATACTTTAAACAAGTAGTCCCTTTTTATACCCTTATCTATCTGGGAATATTATACAAGTCTGAGGTAAACAGGGAGCTTGGGTATGCACAGAAAGTGCTTATTAAAGAAAAACTGATTCAAAGTGTGAAGCCCAGTATTAAAGTAGAAACTTAGCAGGACTTCCAATCATGAGCATTCTTCATATAGGTGTATGAGATACACATACAATATTTGTATACGAATTGAGTCTAGTTATCCGGACTCAGGTGTGACATTTTCCACTGGTAACTTTTTGGGGTGCAGTTCAAGTTCTGAATTAAATACATCCAGTGAATCATAGAACAGATCTTTGCACATATATATATAAAATACATTCTTTATCCAATACGTAAAAATAAATGGATGATACTGCTTTGTTTTCCAACACAATTCTAAAAATTACTTCATGCATATGCAATATACCTAACTTAGTTTACTGTTTCATTAAGGTCTTGGCATTGACAACAGGACATCTTTACCACAGAGTAATTCTCCGTGGAGTGATACACTTTTCAATCTATCCATGCATGCAGCAATCCGACATGGAAAATGGAAGTTACTAACTGGATATCCAGGTAACAAAGTAATTCCCTTTTGTATAGTGTGTCATATCTCCCACCCACCCTAAACACAGTTTAATTCTGTTTAATGTATTTTCATTTCTTTTAGTTATTCTTCTAACTTCTCAGGTTTTTGATGAAGTACAAAAAATCTGGAAGAGACAGTTCTAAAATCCAAACAACATATTCTTTCATTTTGCAAATATTTTGTGTACAAACAACTTTCACAGTAGTTGGAAAACTATCACAGAATCATAGAATATCTGAAGTTGGAAGGGACCCGTAAGGATCATCAAATCCAAGAAGAAAGTCCATGAAATTACTTGACATGAAATTAAGTGACATGGAAGTTTGAACCCCAGTGGTGCAGCTTGTTTATACAAATAGATCTTCCTGTATAGGCAGGCCTGGATTAGAGAGGCTCTGGTGCTCGGTTAAAGTTAAGGAATGCAGCAACAGTCTTTGGCCAGTGGCTTGTCAAGGAAGCTAGTGAATTCATCGATTACAGTCTAACTCTGGCTCCACACTGCTGCTCCCTATCTCACAATTAACCCTTGGTCTGTTTCTGTTTCTACAGGCTGCAGTCATTGGTTCCCTCCACCATCTTTGTTCAATGAGTCACAGATTCAGTCATCTGATCCACCAACAAAGAGACTTTGGCTATTTGATATTGTTCATGATCCTGAAGAGAAAAATGATTTGTCTCAAAAATATCCCCATGTAGTGGAAAAACTGCTGTCACGGCTTCAGTACTATTATAAACATTCAGTGCCTGTCTTCTACCCTGATGAGGATCCTCACTGTGATCCAGCAGCAACTGGGGCTTGGGGTCCTTGGGCATAGTACACAGCACTGCATCCTGCAAAACAACCCTGTAGCAGAGTCTGGTTTGGGGACTGAAGGTCCTAGTCACATATTTCTTATCTTGTTTATTAAATTGTTGCTAATTGTGAGCTCATTCCTTGAGTAATTCAGTATTTCTTACTCCTAAAATATGCTGGGAATCATATTTCAGTCTTTTCCCACTCTCTCCTCCCCAACAATGTGTATGTGAAATGTTGGTAAAATTATAAAACCATTGTTCAGATATTCTTTGCCCAGAATATGCTTTTAATGCAGAAGATAACTCTCTCCTTGAAAGAGTTTACTTTTCTTTAAAGCTGCAATGAATCATGGCAGCAGGGACATCCAGAATACATCCGTCTTTGTGATTCTTGATTCATGTTTGTCGAGAAGGCAAATTCTATTGGAAACAGTTACATATCTGTAAAGAATAGGAAAAAAATACCCAAACCAACAGTTGACATAATATTTGCCTTGAACATATACCTCCGTCCAGAAAAGGGAACAGACGGAAATCTCCCACAGTAAAAATACAAAAACCTCTCAGAATACAGCAAAATTCCTAATTCTTGTTCACTGTTAACGTATCAAACTTGAGTAGAGAGTGGTGGTCAACTGAACTGCAGGGCTGTCAGGCAGAGGGATCGTGACAGGCTGAAGAAATGGGTGAACAAAGACTTCATGTAGTTCAGTAAAGACAGAGTCCTGCACTTGGGGTGGGGTAGCCCCATGCAGGAGTACACGCTGGACTATGACTGGGTAGAAGGCAATTTTGTGGGCAAAAAAAACTTCTAGGCATCCTGCTGGACAATAAATAGAACAAGAGTTGTCATGTGCTCTCTTGGTGAAGAGCACCAACGATGTTGGTCCACATAAGTGAGAAGACAGGCTGCACATTAGGGGAAGTATTTATTCCCCTCTACTCAGCACTGGAGCATAGCATCACATTTTGAGATTCCCTGTACAAGAAAAGTATTGATAAATTGGAGTGAGTCCAGTGGAGAACCATAAAGATGATAATGGGAAGGAGAGCAAATGAGAGGAGTCTAAAGAAATGGGTTAATTTATGCTGGAGAAGAAAGAGAAAGGGGAAATTGCTATCTTCAGATACCTAATGTGAGGGTATAGAGAAGATGAAGCCAAACTCTTCTTAGAGGTGCACAAAGATGAGAAGTACACAGGGTACACGTGGAGTTCTAATTCAATATAGGGAAAAAAAAATTCACAGCATGAGGTTAGTCAAATACAGGAACTGTGAGGCTATGGTGTACTGTATGAAGACGTTCAGTCCTTGGTTGGAGAAGACTCAGCAGCATGATCTAACCCTGAAGTTGGATTGAATTTGAAGTTGGCCCTGCTTTGGTGGTAGTGGTGAAGAACAACCAGGTTACCTCCAAAGGGCCCTTTTTGCGTGAATTATTAAATGATTCTATGATGAACAAAACCTTACATTTATCGCCTGCCTAGTGAGTACCCTTTCTTCTCAGATTTTGTTTCTTTATTACCATAGTAGAGACTGTTTTCATCCTCAAGTGGGCTCTGAGCCATGGAGAAACCAGGCCAAGCAATATTTCTCAGTTACTCATCGAACTGATGCAAGATCAACCCACCAGCTCAATGTCTCAAACCTCTGGAGTCTGGCCAGAGTTCTGGTACTGCTTCTCAGTGTCTTTAGCCAACTTCTCAGGCTGCAGAGCTGTAGCTGTCATCCTCTTCAGAAAGAAGGGATCTAATTGCCTATTTTCTGGCTCCAGGACCAACTCCTATAAATTGCACTAAAATTTTGCACACTTTTTCCCAGTTTTTCCTCAGGAGAATTGTGCTAATTGTTAGCAAACAGATTCATGAAGAGACAGACCTGACAGAGTTTGTGCATTTTTTTAAATAGAAAGATAAAGCATGGAAAAGATGAAACTTAAGAAAACTGAAAACGCATATAAAAAATAACATAAAATTCCTGCTTTCTGATACAGCTGATTCTCCATTACACTGACTTAAACCTAGCTTGTGTTTTCCACCTTTCTCCAGAAGCCTGTTCAGCTCTTCGTCTTTTTCCCAAAGAGCCTCATGTTCATCTCTCTCCTTTGTTGCTTTTTCTCCTTTATTTCAGTATTTTTTCTGTTTTATTTCATTCATTCTCTTCAGCCTTGAAGATGGGGAAAGATGAAAAATAGTTTGGGAGGAAGTAATTCTCCTATAATGGGCAAACGTATATTCTCTATGGTTTGGTTGGCTATTTTTTGTAACCCTGTTTCAGACCAAGGTTCAATATCCTTCTCCATTCATCCATCAGTGGCTGAAAGCAGATGGTTGCAGCAGGATATGACCAAGGCAGCCGTATGTGATAAGCTCTTCAGATTGTCCTTCACTTTCTAAACAGTTGCTCAGATCCTCAGAGATTTAACTTCTGTGTATCTTGTTGCCTTCAGTGGTTTTTCTTCTTTTCCATGAGGTTGCACAGCCTTTCTATTAGAGTCTTTGGGCATAGTGCACAGCCTTAGAATACCTTGTAAACTGTTAGTATTCACACAGTTGAATGTTTCCACAGCTTAACTAGATATTGTGTGAAGAATCATCTGTTTATGACCTGCTTCCAGGTAATTTGAATTTTCACTGGTAAAATACATATACTGTGAGAGAAGTTCTTACTAGATTACATTCAGCAACTTTCATATTAACCAATATCTTTAAAATATCTAAAAGAATTTACATATCCTGCAGAAGTAGTCTCCAAACTGATACCTGATCATATCTTCTTCCATTTTTCTTTCTATCATGTGTGACTGTTCACTCAACTCCTGCTCAGATTTTAGCAAACACACAGCTCATGCAAAGGCTTTATCCCTGTAGGGAGCAGTTCCATTAAGTCAAAGTGAGCACAACACATAGGAAGGGCTACAGGTCATTGTGTAGCCATTATCACCTGCAGCTTGCAGTCTCCTGCATCCATAGTCCTTGCTATCTATTGTCTGGCAGTTCCTGCAGAATCCACTAATTTATGGAAATGGTTTAGACCAAACTTCCAAACTGGAAGTTATAAATATGTCAGCTCATCCAAAAAGCTTTTGAAACATACCCAACAGCAGCCAGACAGCTGAAGCTTTCATGCTTCCCAGTGTGAGACAGGGGAGGCCTGCACTGTGACAGAGGAGAAAGGATGAGGGCTCTCATCATTGGCTAGGTAAGTATTTTGCTTATAGGTGTATGAGTTATGAGTTATGAATTAGACAACTGATAAGTTAGAAACCTTATAAATTAAGGGATGAATTAGTGAATTCACATGTTAGAGTAGTCTGTATGAAGGGGATTGATGTGTGTCTTTATTTTCTTTCCAAATGAGCTCATAAAATAATGTACAGAGTTTGTTGTCCTGTAAATTTGAGACATCCCAACAGACCATGACATTCTTGGCTTCCTAGTACAGCAGCGTTTTGAGCTTTTGAAGATTCTTTATGATAACTGAGGCTCAGGCTCTGTTATTTGCTGACCACAGTAAAGGATGGAGAAACGTAAGCAACAAAACCTTTTTATAAGCTCTTGCATCACCTTGACAAAACTCACATCTTCCTTCAGTAGCTCTAGTAAAACCTTTATTGCAGTTCCCTTTCCTAACTATTGCAGTTTGTTTATTTTATACTAATAAAATGATTTGTGCTAGTTGATAACTTATATGTTTATAACTTAAATGCAACTTTAAGTTTCATATCCTAATTTTCTGTAGCATATAGTTAGTAATATGGTCTGGAATACGACATTCTGAAAGAACAAGCTTTCAAATCACCTTGTGCAATTTTTAGAGTTACTATTTCTGTATGTTATGCATTAATGATACAGGTTGGCCTTTCAATGCCTTTTTGAAATAAATCATCCAAATATCAGAGGTTCCACCCTTTTAGTAGTCCATCCCTCATTTGTTCAGAATGTGTTGGGTAATTTATTCTTGAAATCAAAATGCAGATGGAGAAGTTGACAGCCATTCCCCAGTATGTAAGGCAAGTAGATCCAATGAATTTACATTATTCTCACTTTTGAAAGTTAGGGTTTTTTTTGCCATTGTGCATATTTATTTAGCGCTCTGTCTACACAAGCAGACATGTAAGACTAGAAAGCTAACTGCTTTCAGTCAATACCTACATATAACATTTTGGTTTATAGTAGTGATTACAGGATGTGGTTGCCATGATAACAAGGGACTGGACTTGGGGGCGGGGGGAATTTCTGCCCTACATTCCTGTGTGTCATTCAGCATTTGGCACTCATATTACATGAAGAAAGATGTTGGCTTACCCACAGAAGTGGGAGCTTTACTTAATGATATTTTTATTACAGGTACTGTTCTTTTTATGCTGACACACAATTTTTTGGAAAAGAAAGAAACATCAGCTAATTTGTAAAAGCTCAAGTAATTAATGTATTTGAGTCTCCCATCAATGTCAGCTCCTTGGCTAAAGTTAGAAAAGATTAAAGAACGTCTAATTTTAATTTCAGAGGTAAGCAGAGCTTTTATATATTCTGTTTTTCTCTGTGTCCTGCAATCTGCATTTTAATATCTTGCTGATATTCTAGTTCGTATAATTCGTCTATTAGGAAGAGACTGTGGCATGTTACTGTCTTCTATAGGTACCAAATTCACTGTTTCCTCTTGCTGTATTTTAAAATCCAAGGATTAAATATTTTCTTAGCTACAGTACACATAATTATTTATTTTATTTATTAATTATTTTTCCTGGGTGGTCCTTCATAAAATATTTTAATTGAACTGGGTTACGGAAAAAAACATCTGGCTAACACGTTTAGGTTGGCATCTGCAAAGAGTTGTATACTGTTCAGTTGTTTCAAATTGGAAAATACAGAATTCTTTATATGTTTTGTGGTTACTTGAGTAACATTCAAAAATGCAAGCATTTTGAACTCTCTAAATAAAACTTCATTTCATCCCTTTCCAAGTTAAGAGTCATTCTTAATCTAGCAAACATCTGAGCATTTTGAATTCAAAAGTCTTCGTTTTTATATTGTAGAAATGATTTAAGCTTCAGAAAAATAACCAAGTTTAGGAAGAACACTCACACTGGCTACTCATTTTGCATTGCTTATTTACAAAAAGATGTGTGCAAACAAGGAAGGGGTGATTTTATAAGTTAAATACAAGATCTGGACCTGTTATTGAGTCAAAGGCCCTATATTCAGCCTGAAAACAATTTGTCTGACTTTCCTAAAGTTTTTAAATGGGTCTTGGATGAAACTCTGAGCTTAATCCTCTTCAGAATCTCTGAACAGAAGAACCCAGAGTTTAAACTCTTGTGGTCTGTGTGGATTTGAAGCTCCACTAGCAGTCCCTGTTGGCCTCTGTGAATTTGCATCTCATCTTACTTTTTGACAAAGTGGCTTAATGGTAGTGAGACTACTAGGGATATTCCCAAAGCTCTTCCATGTTTTCTTTAAGAAGGAGTAAATGAGTTTGAGGTTACACAGAGAATCCTATTAGACTTGTGCCAGCGTATTGCTGACTTACTAGAGAGTCCTAATGGAAGGGGTGATAGTGACAGAGCCACTGATTCAGCATGTGTGATTGAGTATGGCACATAAGGACATGTGGTCTGTATGTGTAGCCATGTTTGTAATCCTAGAGCCAGGGAAACCCAAATGAGAAATAGGCAAGTGAATCAGAAAACACGGAAGTCAAACAGTCTAAATGAAAGGAATCTTGACAAAAAATATATAATGTCAAGCAATACATGGTGATCCAGGATCTAACCATAGGTGTGGGCTGTGCTTAGCCTAGGAACACCAAACTATTTCCAAGCAGCTGTCAAGGGAGAATTCATTTTCCTGCCTATCTGCGCCTTTGGCAGCCTGCTGCAGGCCCCCTGCACCCCAAGGCTGTGTCTCTCTCATAACAGTAACCTTAGCTCTGACATGATGGAGGGGTCAAAAGACCCTTTCTACAGCCCAGCCCTTCCCTGGCAGCCACTTTGCAGCCCCACCCGAAGAGGACCCATAGGTTTTGTGTCTCTCCAGCTGTAAATAAGCTGAGGTTTGTAATGGGAAAGTAGTGCTTTTGCTAAAAGAAGGGAAAAAAAACCCATCAGTTCTAAGTCAGCAGAGGTTTTTAAGCAATTGTTTTGCCAGCAGGTTTTCAACTGAGTGTTTTAACTCTCGGCTTACTGTCTTTGTCAGCTGCAGGCAGTGGATTTGATTCAGTTTCAGGTTGGATTGTGATGTGGGAACATCCTGGTTAAATACACAGTACAGAAAGTTCCCTGGGGTCCCAAGCTGCTTTTTCTGATTCCAGTGCTCTCACATGTCTTCTAGTGCCGTACAATGCATGTATGAGCTCATCTACATGAAGCAGAACTGCTGCAAGGAACAGTGAAAACATTTTGGCACAGAGTAGGCAGAGTGAGTCAACCATACAACCATGGATGAGTTTAGTGATGGCCCTTGTGATAATTGCATTCTGTGGTTAGCAGAGGCAAAGAGGATGATGAATTAAGTTCTTGTTGCATTAGTGTTACCTTCTGAGAGTATTATTTTTGTGGGGCGGAGTAGACAGATATCGGAAAGGTTGGTAATATATACCTGCTGCCAAGTTTCAAAAAAGTGACTACCGGCTGCCATCATCAAAGCAGCTCCCGGATGTTGATCCCCTAATTCTGCCTAAACTCAATAGCAACAAAGACAGCTATATTTTGTCTGCAGGACTATAATTAGAAAAAAGTACAGTCAGGATCGCTAGATTTGGATCTAAGGAATGCAGTGCTTATTTGGACGAATCTTCAAAAGCCACAACAAGGTACTACACCAAAGCCGCAGTTCTGGGCTGCCAGATTCTGGCATTCAGGATAGTGATAAAAATAAAAGAGCCCTGTCTTCCTTTGTGCCAAGCATTCTTATGATTTCTTCAAGCAAACAAGGAGCTAGAATGCAGTGAATACATGTACAAACAAAGTAAGCTGTGTTCGGTATTCAGCAATGCTTATTGAGTAGTTTTGGGCATAGAGCCTGTAGTAATGAATGGAAAACTTTCATCAGGACATCTGTGACCTGCCCAAATCATTTCATGGGATCTACATTTCTGTTGGGAACATCACTCCATGGCCCTATTAACCAGGGATGTTGGAGCCTTTCTTCATTGTGTACATTCTCCCAGCACACTTATGAAGTAGGAGTCATCAATTTTTATTGGGTAGAAAGCTCTGAAATGGCTTATTCAAGGACAACTGAGCCCTTAAGTTACCCTTACATTTATCCTGCCTCACCAGATCTCTCTGGACAATGATAAGATTAATGTTGAGAGCATTAAGTCAGAAGCATGATTTCACTTCTAGCAGACATACTGTCAGTTCCAGGTTGACTTAATTTACTGTTACAAATATATATATATATATATATATATATATATATTTTATTTTTTTTTTCTCTATAGATTACCGTCATAGCACTTCTATGGCTTCAAACTATTTTCTCAATGTTGCTCACAAGTGCAGGGTTATCCATGAAACAGACAACTTTTGGAGGATCGTCATTTTTTCCCCTCTGCCCTGTGCATTGGTAGTAAGAGGAGCCTTTTTAAAAGGCTGTGAAAATCATAACAACTGCCATTCCAAGAACCATGAAAACACTACTGCCCTGTAGGTAGCCCTCACAGATATACTGAATTTTCACTTTACTTCTTGTCCCTCTTGCTTTGTTTTCAAATATCCTGTTTTACAAGTCATGATTGATAAAGCACTGTCTGAAATAATCCCAAGGTGGCTATTAGTCTGGTCTGGTCAAACGCTCCCACCCCACCAGTGACATATTGTAGAAACAAAGTCTTCTGCCTTTTCAGTTCTGTTTTGGCTTTACTCTATAATGAAGAGAGCATGGTCATGGCATATTAAACAACTGGATAAGAGCAACATATATGTTGCCATTATCCTGCTTCTAGCTAAAGCTCCAAGACTAATATAGCGGAGAAACCTGGCTAAGAATAACTGATAGTTTTGTTTTGCCATAAATTCAGCCTAAAGAAATCCAGAACAGCTGAAACGGTACAGCCTTTGGCTGAGTGAAAAATAAACACATTTATAATATCAAAGATGACTTATGAAAATATCCCAGCTGGATTTTGAAAAATGTAGGAGGGAATAAAGTGGAACAATTGCATTTCTGTTTATATTTGCCCTACAAAGTAGCCCACTCTGAAGAAACATTTACAGAAATGAATGACTGAGAGCTTGTCTCTTAGAGGCAGCAGGTATAAGGTGTCTGAAATTCCTTTGAGTTATAGTTGCTTGCTAACAACAGAATTTTTTGGTGATTATTTCTGCCCACAGTACACAGGGATTTAATGTACATTGTTTTATGTGGAGAATTTTTTAGAATTCACCTTTTCTGTATTTACTTTGTAATAAAGTCCATGCTATAGAAAAAAATAGCTAAAAGCAAAATTTTCTTTGATTATTATTCTACTCCTAGAAAATGGAGAGCATTTCACACAAGACCAAAGATTTTCTATGCAAGTGTTTATTTTATTTATAGCAATAAATAAAATTGCAAGAATCCATCTTTCTGGCTGTAAAGACTGAGTGTAGGGTTATGAGGCAAGTCTAATTATTAACCCACAAATATTGTTGAGGGGTTTTGTACTATTTAATTAATTATGCATTTTGTCTTTAACTTGTGATAAAATACATATAAACTCAATCCAAAACCTAAATCCAAACAAAGCAAGCTTCTACTTTATGTAAGTTTATTGTACTTATAAATTTCACATTTTGGGTCTCTGATTCTAAATACCAAGATGAAATTAGTCAGTACCTTAGCATCTATTTTTTCAGAAACAGTGATCATGCAGAGACCCTCCTATAGCAACATTGTTTAACAATCATTCTTCTCATGTCCTACAGAAAAGCATTTGTAAGCATCACTAGCTGCTAGCAAAAGCTGACTTTTTAATAGCAGCCACTATCCATCCTTTTACTTAATGCGATTCAATGACATTTGTTTGATGGCATGTTCAAATTAAGTAATGGCTTCTTTTTATATATAACTGCTGGTTTTATCCATAGTTTATTTTCATTGTGCTTTGCATACTTGCGTACTGCTGATGTGCATTAGAATAAAAGAAAATGTTTTATGAACACTTGGTTTCATCCTAAACATTAGCCAGGCCATAAGTGACTATAGTACACTGATAGTCATCAAAACTCTAGATATAGCAGAGATCTGGCATTGTTTAGCTCCATAACTCTCAGCCCAAATTGCACGCACAACTGCAGCACCCTTGAAGCATTGTTTCCTTCCACTGCTCTCGCATGAGCTGATTACTGCATAGTTCCCTCTGTATCATGGAAGTGAAAGTCAGAGTAATTCCACTCAAAGCCATGGCTTCAAGTAATGCAGTGTTCATGAAAGGTCTTTGCCCATGAGCCACACCCAGAAGATTCCAAATTAATTAATGATTAATTAACATCTATGTGTCTTAGTTGCCCACATGACAAAAGGGAGAGGAGAGGACATTGTGAGAAATAGAGATGGGGCTGTACCAAAACCAGGGCCTTTTGGAAAAACTTGGTTCAGGATATTGGTCCCTCAATCTGAGAGCAGTCATGGTTCCAGCTTGTTTTATGAGCCAGCCGAGTCCAGTTGTAGAGTGGAATTAAAGATTCCCCTGTATAATGTAAACTGGAATCATGTTCTTGGTTCAGGGAAGACTCTTTGATTCTTGTTCGCAGATTAAGTTTTATTTGTTGTGGAATCATGGGTGTATTTTGAACAATAATCTGAAGAAGTGACGTGCCAATAACTGTTATCTTATGTCACTCTTGGAAGAAGAGAAACTTACTCTCTCAGTTAGTAACTCTCAGTTTTTTAATCTATGCATATTGCAAACACTCTATTCTTGTTTAATGTTATTGTAGTTTTTTCATTGTGTGTTTATCTTTAAAACAAATGTTAGCTAGGTATGACTCCAGAGAAAGATATCAAACATACATTTATTCATAGAGCTTCAGTTTCAAAACAGACTTGCTAATATTAGGAACTAGCATTAATAAAATTTACTGTCTTGAAAGTGTTGTAATCTCCATTTCCTCATCCTTCTGCTCAAAAACTTGGAAATGAAAGAAGTTTTTTGATCAAGATAAATGATAGCTATAAAGCCTAGGAAGAAAAAATATGTTTAAGATAGAATTTTCTTTTTGTAGACCCATAATAAAGACCATACAGACAGAAAGCCCAGTAAATCTGGTGGATTCCTACAGTTCTAAAATGGGCCTGTATTTAGCTTTAAATAATGCTTAGAAAACAAGTTTCAAAAAGTCGTAACAAAGGCTACTGTTCTTCTCCTTTGGATCCAAACAAGGAAATCCAGTGTCTTCTGGTCAGCAATAGGAGGTCAGCAATAGGAGCTCCACTTTGTAATCTGACACTCTTCATTCCTCTCAAAGGCAGTAAACCAAAAAATTAAAAGCAGAACAGATTTTCAAATCGCATAGTATTTGCAAATCCTCACACACCTTTAATAATTTGTTGGCACACACAAACTGAAAGCTTCATGACCTGGCCTTTCTCTTGTCAGTTCCTGCTCTCATCACATCATCTAGCTATGGATGTTTCACTCAGAATTCCTGCTTTTGTGTTACTCTGATATCCACCCTATTGTTTCAAACTCTTGAGGAATAACAAGACTCATTGAAAAGCCAAGATCTTCATGTTAGGAGGCTGAAATAGGTCTACTGTAGCCAACTGAGCTATGCTAGTTTATACCAGTAAGTACTGTGCAGTTATTAGAAAGATATTAGTCCCTTTTTTTCTATTAATTAATTTTTGGTCTCTACCAAGCATGTGGAGGTGGCATGCTTCTGCATATTTATGTGGTGGCAACAATTGGATCTTTTCATGCTCAGAGTGAGTAACTCAACTCTAGTCAGTCTGTAATTTCTTTCTGACAGGCTGGTTATTTCTCTGTTGATGATATGATGATGGTTAGAGCCAGCTATACAATCTAAAAACATTTTTTTTGTAAGCACAGTATGCCTATCCAAGCACACTTCTGTCCTAACAGTGCGTAAGCCTGCTTATCTGATGACCACTGGCTGCATTAGTTGTAGAAAATTACTGTAACACACTGGACAGAGCAAGCACATTGCCATACAGTTTTACTTGCTACTGTCATTTCTGTTTATTCATCTTTCTGTGATGCTGTAAATGATGGAGATATATATATATAAATATATATATATATATTTTACAAGATACATTGCAAAGTCTGTGGATTCTGGACTAAGAAAGTTATCCAGTTGCTTTGGCTGCTTGTTCTTGTTTAGGATTTGTTCAAGTTCATGCTGGTGTCAGCATGTCCTCTGACTTCATAGGAAGACTTTGGTGCTATTTGAAAAAAAAACAGATTATTTGCAACGAAAGACTTATCAAGCATGGCACAAGGTGGTAACTCAGTTCAAACTGTGTAAACTTCCATAAGACATGTTTGTTGCATGAGCAAGGAGAGTAAGGAGAGCAGTATTAGGAAATCTCTGGCTGCTGTTCTTTGTGATTTCAATATATGTGCTACACTTTATCTGCATGTACTGAATTTATGCATCCTTAGTCACTTCTGTGACTAATTTGCTACAGATGCTTTTGAAGAGATACCAATTTTTGGAACATTTCTTAAAACTGTTATATTTAACAGTTTTGACTTTCACAAGAAATTCTGAGAAGTCAACTTCTCACTGGTGAGAATTTATTGGGAAATTATAGCAAGGTTTTAGTGAATTCTTACACTTGGAGTTTGAGTACATCCCTGCAGTGGACACCTTTGGTATATGACCAAAAGGTATATGAGCCAAAAGGAAGACTGGAGAAAATGTAGGCCCTCTGCTGAATGAAGTGTGTGCCCTGGTGATGGAGGATACAGAGAAGGCAGGATTACTGAATGCTTTCTTTGCCTTGGACCTCAGTGCTAAGGCCAGCCCTCAGTCATCCCAGACCTTTGAGACCTCAGAAGAAGTCAGGAGAGGGGAAGACTGTGCCTTGGTTGTAGAGGACTGGGTCAGGGAAAAGCTAGGTGAACTGGACACCCACAGATCCATGGGACCCTGATGGGATGCATCCATGAGTGCTGAGGGAGCTGGCAGGAGTCATTGCTAGACTGCTCTCCATCATCTTTAAAAAGTCCTGGAGAACAGGAGAGGTGCCTGAGGACTGGAGGAAGGCACTCCAATCAATAAAAAGGGCAAGACGGAGGACCCGGGTGAGCCTCACCTCTGTCCCGGGAAAGGTGATGGAACAGCATGTTCTTGGTGCCATCTCAAAGAATGTTGAGGAAAAGAGGGTTATCACGAGTAGTCAACATGGGTTCACCAAGGGGAAGTCATGCTTGACCAACCTGATAGTCTTTTATGAGGACATAACTAGATGGACTGATGAGGACAGGGCAGTCGACGTGGTCTAGCTTGACTTCAGCAAGGTTTCCACGCTGTCTCCCATGTCATCCTCACAACCAAACTTAACAAGTGTGGACTGGATGACTGGGCAGTGAGGTGGATTGGGAACTGGCTGAAGGACAGAGAGTAGTGGTCAGTGGGGCAGAGTCTAGTTGGAGGCCTGTGACCAGTGGTGTCCCCCAGGGGTCCGTACTGAGTCCGGTCCTATTCAATATATTCATTAACAACCTGGACAAAGGGACAGCAAGTTTGCTGATGATACAAAGCTGGGAGGAGTGGCTGACATGCCAGAGGGCTGTGCTGCCATCCAGTGTGACCTGGACAGGCTAGAGAGCTGGGCAGGGAGAAACTTAATGAAATTCAGTAAGAGCAAGTGTAGAGTCCTGCATCTGGGTAAGAACAACCCCATGTATCAGGGGACTGAGCTGCTGGAGAGCAGCTCTGGGGAAAAGGACGTGGGAGTCCTGGTAGACAACAGGCTGACCATGAGCCAGCAATGTGCCCTCGTGTCCAAGAAGGCCAATGGCATCCTGGGGTGCATTAAGAGGAGTGTGGCCAGCAGGCCAAGGGAGGTTCTCCTCCCCCTCTACTTTGCCCTGGTGAGGCCTCATTTGGAGTAGTGTGTCCAGTTCTGGGCTCCCCAGTTCAAGAGGGACATGGAGCTACTGGAAAGGGTCCAGCAGAGGGCCACTAAGATGATGAAGGGATTGGAGCATCTCCCATATGAGGAGAGGCTGAGGGAACTGCGCCTATTTAGCTTGGAGGAGGCTGAGGGGGGATCTCATTAATGCTTATAAATATCTCAAGGGCGGGTGTCAGGAAGATGGGGCCAGACTCTTCTCGGTGGTGTCCAGTGACAGGACAAGGGGCAATGGGCACAAACTGAAACACAGGAGGTTCAGTCTTAACATAAGGAAACAATTCTTTACTGTGAGGGTGACAGAGCACTGGCACAGGCTGCCCAGAGAGGTTGTGGAGTCTCCGTCTCTGGAGACATTTAAAACCCATCTGGACGTGTTCCTGTGTGGTCTACTCTAGGATCCTGCTCTAGCAGGGGGTTGGACTAGATGATCTTTGGAGGTCCCTTCCAACCCCTACCACTCTGTGATTCTTTTATTCTGTGACATTTAGCTTGGATCCATAGCCAAGCAGTGACAGAAACTATTAGTGTAAATTAGCAAAATAAAAGTCTGCACTGTTCTGTATGTTTACTGTGAAGAGGTCGCAACTGTAAAATCCAGCACAATGGCTTTATGCTCATAGGAAAGGATGTGGGTATTGTTCATTGTCACTCTTATCAGTGAATATTATACAGCTGAAATTTATGTATTGACTACAGAGCAGAGAGGGATTTAGAAGAGAATGCATTGGCAGTTACAACACCCTGTCCTTAATAGGTCCACCACCTTAGACTTATGCACCACCTTCTGAAATCATCTGCTGGGAGGAAGGAACATTGGCAGTACTGTAGGGAAGTGCAGTCTGAGGCTCTGCAGTCTGTTAATAGGAACCTGAGTGTCATGGTTAATGGTGATTAATGTTCTTTTATATTTTGCTAGTTTCTTCCTTGTGGGAAAATATCGCATAAAGCCGAAGTACTTGCAAATAACTACTGATATTAATTAATGAATGTTTTTAAAAATTTATTTCTAAATTTGTTAATGACAATTTAAGAATAAAACTGTTATCAAAGAGTGTCATTTAACTAAAGCAGATGAATGTAAGTGCACTTAACTATTGTAACTGCTTCTTTTTCCCACACTGTTGTTATATTTTTTTTAAACTTCAAAGTCTCCAAATTCCTCCTGATTGATGCACTGATATTTTAACAATGTCTTTGTTGGGTATTGCAATCAGACAAGTGCTAATCCCCTTAAAGAATCTGGCAGGGCTGTGGGAATCTTCTAGCCATAATTGTATCTCTATTGCAAACGTGATGATATTGTCAGCTTCAGCTGAGTTGACAGAATGTGCTGTTGTTGTTGAGGGTGGATTATATCAGCTTTCTCTATTGACTCATGAATCTAAGGGTCACTCATTTATGCATTCTTCACTGTCTCTGGTAGGGGGGTTTTTTGGTAATGTTCTGGAAGATGTTAAAGATATAAATGCCTGCTGTATTTAAACAAAGACAGACTGTAATCAGAAAAACTAAAAGGAAAAGTCAACATGAAATCCTAATTATAGGGTTAAAAGAAAATTACTAGAGAAAAAAAAAGTGATGGGGAATTATAACCAGTGAATCTGAATTTTAATGGTTTACTAATAGAGTAAAAATGGCATTTTTCTTTTTTATTAGTTTGAACATTAAGAGAAAAATAAAGCAATATAAAGATGCTGACTGTAGTTCCAGTCACTGTACAACCATGTTGCCCCAAGTCTTTGATTTACTTATTCATTTTTTTACAAGTTTTTTATTTTATTTTTTAATTTTATTTTAGCTGAACACTTTAATGTTTGTTTTTCTTCTACAGTTTCTAAGTGCAGAATAATTCCATTACAAACTATTATTTGTGGCAAAAGATGTTGCAGATGATTCATTAAATGTCTAAATGTGTAACATATTTATTCAATTCAATTCAAGCCATGATTATCATTTGTTCAATTTCTGGCATGGACCATCCATTTCTCTGGTAATCTTAACAGGATTTCCCCAAGTACAGAGAAAAATCTTGATTTTTATTCTTGTGTGTTACTCTACGATTCTTTTTTCTCTGTATTTACATAAGAAAAATGGAAGATACATGTCATTCAAATGATCTAGTAGACCTATGAGTTGCAAGATGTTTATTCACTGGATTTTATTTTCTATGACTAGACTATGAAGAAATAATTCCTGTTTGTTCATTTTATTTGTTTTGTTTTTTAAAGAGGGAGTGGTTAATTTATTCTCATTGTAATAGCACTAGTGGAGTTTCAGGGCCATTGTAGTTCTTTAATTAATCTGGAAGACAAGAGTAAAAAAAAGGACCATTATTTGTTTTATTGCATATACTCTATTTTGCCTCCCGGAAGTCCACTTGGCCTACAGTCAGTTCCGGAAAGACCATGATTTGGCTCTAAGACAGATGTTTCAATTGAAATCAGATAGCCAAAACCAGGAGAATCTAACATGTCAGAAGTGGTGACCGTTGAAAAAATGTGAATCCACAAGACTGGCATACACACAGTAAATAGAGGACATATATAAAAGCTTCTGCTGTACCCTTAGCTTAGGGTTTTTATAAATTTTGCTGCTGTTACATCATTGGGAAACCATGTGCACATAGTCATATGAGGCTGGTTTTCTTTCTTTGCTGTTCCAAAGCCAGAATATATATTCTGTATATTGACAGTAGCTTTATCCTAATTTTCAGAGCATAGTAGTTGGTCTGAAACTGCTGCGTGGAACCATTTCTTATTGACCTTACATAATCTCCTGTCTCACAGTGCTCAGAATGACCATGCGTACTGAGCACATCCCTGCCACACTGTGAATTCCCAGCCAAAACATGAGGTTTCCCTTCATTGAAGGAAAACAGTCTGATTCTTCTTTGTTTACTAAATTATACTTAGAATTTTCTTCTTTAGGAGTTTCTCCATGTGCTGTCTCAAGGATTCATAACCAAATGTGACTCCCAGGAAAGATCATCAACTGAATGAGTTTTGATGTTAAGATACAACCTTTGCTTACAACTTGTCTTTTAGTGACTTTGCAGATGTGCCTACTACTTTCTTGTGTAACTGTCCCCCAACTTCCAAATAAGAAAAAGCTGGGAGAAAAGTCTTAAGAGAAATATGACTAGCTGAAATTTGCCATTTTGCTAAAACTAACTCACCTAGCAAAACCATGTATTTTAAATGTTTCAGTAGGATAGTTATCCAGGTTTATTACTGTGCAGTGGCCAGCACAGTATTATTTTGTGAACTACAGCTGATGTACTGTATAATTATTGAATTTGACTGTGGTGTCAAGACCTAAGGTGCAGGAAGTAGCTAAGTAAGATCATTAGACAATGAAACTGCAATTTCTATTCTTTTGGCTTTGCATGTCAGAATTTCCTTTATTCACTACAGCTTTTCAAGGTTGTTTTGGTACTGCGGGAAAAGCATGCACTAATGACTATGCAACCTACTCTTGGTCAATATGTGCCTTATTTTTCTCTGTAATTAGTTTCTTCCTTTCTCCTTCCTCTTGAGTTTATTAGCCATATAATTATCATCATTAACAACGTTTACTTTTAATCAGTTGTGGTATTTTAACTCTCATTTCTTACTTCTTTTTCCTTACTATTCTCAATAATTACAGTGCCCTTGCAATATCAGCATGATCTGCAGCTAAATGGAAATATTGGGCTTCCAAGCTGTTACTTTGGTTCTGTCTTATCTGTTCAAACTGTGAAAGCACAAATTCGTAGGACTAATCTGTGTAGTGTTTCATTAATGTTATTTCCAGCTAAGCATTTTCATTAGTGTTTTAATGTAGATCATTCATCACTTCTTGAAAAGCTAATTTAATTCCTACAGAGATGAAGAACATAAAAATGCAATGTAAAGTTTCTACTTACACACAAAATAGTTAAAGATGCAGTGTGACTTGCCAACACTCACTTAATATGTGAGTGAATCTTTGAGAAATAAAAGACTGTTTTAGTGCTTTTAAGTGTGTGATCAAAGAGATATTAACTGTCTCTAACAAGGATAGCTATTGTAGAAACAAATGTTATGCTGCAGTCAGAGCTAACCATAAGACAGGAATAAGATTATTTGAATATTTCACAGAGGCAAGGCAATTGACTCATTAGAAGGCAGGGTTTCCACTGAACATATGAACGGCCTAGAAGATAAATTTAAATCCCTTGTAGTGAGGTGGTGCAGAAGTATTTACAATGTAGATAATTTTAAGGGCTGTGAAAAACCCAACCTTTTTCCATGGAAGCCATCAAACTATTTTAAGATGAGGACACAAATACTGAGTTTTTAAATTATAGAATCATAGAATTGCTTCGGTTGGAAAAGACCTCTAAGATCACTGAGTCCAACCATTAACTTAACACTGTGAATTGACCACTAAACCACGTACCTCAGCACTTCATCTACACATCTTTTAAATAACTCCAGGGATGGGGACTCCACCACTGCCCTGGGCAGCCTGTGCCAGTGCTTGATAACTGTTTCAGTGAAATTTTCCTAATATCCAGTCTAAACTTCCCCTGCCAAAACTTGAGGCTGTTTCCTCTCATCCTATAGCTTGTTACTTGGGAGAAGAGACCGACCCTTACCACACTACAGCCTCCTTTCAGGTAGTTGTAGAGAGCAATGAGGTCTTCCTCAGCCTCCTCTTCTCCAGACTGAACAACCCCAGTTCCCTCAGCCACTCCTCATCAGACTTGTGCTCCAGACCCTTCCCCAGCCTCATTGCCCTTCTCTGGACACGCTCCAGCAGCTCAGTGTCCTTCTGGTAGTGCAGGGCCCAAAACTGAGCACAGTATTCGAGGTGTGGCCCCACCAGTGAAGCCTGAGTTAAAGATCCCAACAGATCTCCCATGCTAGCATACACAGATATGCACCTGCGGGTAAATTAGCAGTAAGGTGAAATAATGTAAAATAAGCAAGTTTGTTTGCTAGTTTTAAGCGAATGATTGTTCAGTCTTCCAAGTTTATTCAGTATATGCTCCTTGAAAGTGTCTAATGTTTAGGCTGACTGTCTTAAATTTAGTGTTGTATGCTGCACTGCACAATGAAATCTCATTTCAAAAGCGTTTGACTTTTGAAAGTATAAGCCTCTTCGTACATTTTTTTTTTTTTCTGTTAAAATTGAGAATGTATGGCCATATCCCAAGGAAGCTAATGTTGTAATACACTAGTTTTCACAGTTACAAGGAAATTACTACATCCTTGTAACTGTTAGTACTTAACTGTGATTAGTGATTGACAGAAGAGCCTCCTGGTATAAGATGTTGCTGGAGTCAGTAAACAGATCATATAAAAATACAGGATTCAAGTTTAAAAGGCGCTTTCCCAGTTAGTTTACAAATCTTTTCTTTTAGTAAGATCCAGGCTCTTCCAAGTCATATAGGCTGTATTTGCTCCTCCACATTAGAAGATAATCCCCAAATTACTGTCAGTATGTACTGTGTGTATATTTTCAATTCATATTGGATGGGTGTTGCAGGTATTTTACAGCTAAAACTGTCTCAAGGATATTTTTAAAATTATATATTATGTGCCTTCTGGAAAAATGAAATACATTCTTTTAATGAAGATGGCTTGTACAATATGTCCTCCAAAGGTTAATTTTTTGAATCTTGAGTATATTGGAATAGTTTGCGGCAAGGCCCACGCAGATGGAAAAAGAGTTACTTCTCAGGAAGCTCAAATATAAACACACAACTATTTTCGCGCTTTTTTTTTAATTAATATTTTTTTATTTTCAGAGTTCTGGTTTAACTGGAATATACAGCATTGGCAAAAATGCTAGACTGCATGCTTTCCAATTTGGCTTTACAGTCCATAACCTTCAAAACAGAACATAAATGCTTCTGAAGGAAAAACAAGAATCAAGGTGAAAGTGTGATTCAAGACAGTATAGTTAACTATGTACATGTAAATGAGAATTCCATCCTTCTTTTACAAAGTGCAGAAATATCAGTCTGATAGATGGAGCCTGTTATGTAATTTTATTTTGGAGACTGATTTGATAATTTAATATATCCATACTTAAAAGCAAGGAGGGTTCCAATACATTTGTGATAAGAGCAGGAAAGGAAAATGGAGTGAAACTAGAGCCACATGAGACAAGAACGGGAAAAGATTTCAAAAATGTCCTCAAGTACTGTATTACAGATGGCTGACGTGCAGAAGAGGATGACAAACTGCTAATTCGGACTCTGGGCTGGAAGGTGTCATTGTATCTTCTGTAAGAACGGTTTGATTAGAGTGCAAGGTGTAGAAATGAGGACAAACAAAACAAAGGAAAGAATTCACAAAACCCAATCTGCATCATCATTTTCCCCTCCTTTTCCATCCTGGCAATGCCATGGTCAGTGTGTACAATCCTGAGCATCCAGATAAGCATAAAATATGCTAGGAATCCACTTCCCATCCTTGAAAATGTGGAATGTGTGGAAATTAGCTCAACAACAGCATAAACTGCCAGTGGGAGTAGTTAATATCTGTAACTGCTCTGATTTGTGCTGCTCTGGATCTCACTAACAATCCACATGGAGCTTAGAAAGCCTTAGTGTAGTTACGGTTCAGTTCTTCCCTAGGCAGGATTGCTCATTGGGATGCCCATTTTAATTCTGAAATTTTCAGGCAGTTATTCTAGAGCTGGGGTTATGGAGTAAGAACCATGTTTCACAGAGTTTCTTTGGATAGTCTGGGTGAATCTTACCAATTCTTAAGCAATTTCTTCAAGTTTTAAATTTCTTTGAAAAACTTGGCAGTATTACAATCTTTGAGATTTTCCTATCTCTAATGATATTAGCACTGATGAATGAAAAATACTAAATAATTTTGAGATATATAATTCCTAGAAATAGCACTAGGCTATTTCCTTTTATAATTTGTAACACAGCCAGCATAACTGTAGCATATTTTGGACAAAGTCCTAGAAAATGCCTCATTTGTGATAAATAAGCTAGTAGTTGAAGAACATATTGGAGTTGCTTTTTTCAACTGGATTTATGAGTTGATAGAGTAATTTCAAATATTATATGCATAGTATCCTGCTCAAGATCAGTAAATTATTTGACTGTATATGTTTTCGCTTAGCACTCCTTAGGACATGAAAAGAGATTTTAAGACGTTAGAAGAGAAATAGATTAGCATAGCTGGCTATTAATGTGGGATTTTCAATAGATGAATGTAATATTTAAAACACACCCTCTTTAATTATTTATACCTAATGGATGTCTCAGTTTGTTCAGCAGAAAGGATACTGCTAATTTAAATTCACAAGAATTACTGCCTCAAAATGCACTTAAAAATATTCTCTGTCCTAGAGCCCAAATTATGGGAAGGGAGATAAAGCAGCTGTTACTGCTGTTCTGACAGGCAACATCTATTTGGCTAGACAGCTTTTTTTCATACTACTTACAATAATGTGTGTTTCAAAAATACAAATTAGACACAGTGATAAATCTGGATCCCTTCAGTGAGCCTGAGTGTCTGCATTCAATTATACCCTTCTTAAAATACAGTGGTGGATTCCTGCTTGTACCATGCTGGCTGAGTCTCAAATTAGTTTAACAATTACTGTACCCAAAACACCAAGGTTGGTTCAGAGCTGGAATGTGAGACCTCAGTATACTCACCCCGGGTCAATAGAGATCTCCTGACACCCACCAAAGCCCTTCATCTCTTCTCATGTTGCCCTGTTTTTAAAGGTCTCAGTCTATGAGACACTGTTTAAACTGACCTTATTTTTTCAATTTGTTTTTATTTTGATGAATGCATGCTGCTGCCTTGGATTGGTCCGCATGTCTGGAAGAGTGTTTTTTTCATCACTTTCCCATGGAAGCTCTAAGCAGCAATATCCTTTGTTCCCTTTACTTGTTCCTAGTATTAAAATAATCTGCACGCTATTAAACTAACTTTCCTGAGTCACCCTAGACTTCTTTCTGCTGTAGAGATTGAAGTCTCAAGATACCTCTCTGAATATTTTGTATTAAGCCATCAGTTCAAATTCAGTATGCTTAAAGACCTCTAGTAGCCTTTCCTTCCAAACCTCCCTCACATTTTCTTTCTCACTGCAGGCAGCACCTCCATGCTTTCTGCCACTCAGCGCTGGTCCCTCCCTAGGTGCTGACATGCAGACATTCTAGATATTGTACATTGATTCTGTTCATAAAAACTTTGACATCGTATGCTTTCTGTCTATCCATGGCTAAAACTCTCATATCAAATTTATTTTGGGTCTGATCTGTAAAATTCCTTTTCTCTGAACTTGATAGATATAATAGGATACTGCAGTTATCCACTCAGGATGATGCTGCATCCTTTTTTTAACTATCTACAACATAAGGCGCTATTTTGAATGTCCTTTTCAGTGTAACCACAGCCTCTCTTCATCTCTCCTTTGCTACCAAAATGTCCATTATATTAGAAACAACCTAAGAAAATTGATTTGGGGTGCTTTTTTGTTTGTTTGGTTGGTTGGTTTTTAAATCATACTTTTGCCAAAAATGCTTATCAGTGTTTGTTATTGTTATTTAGTTCTCAGCATCCTTCTGCTTATCTCTGTCAAGGGACTGGGGGGTTTGTCTGATTTGCTTAGACTTTAAGATGTTTCTGGCCAGGACACCCTCATTTTATTCTGTGTTTGTAGTACAGTGTGCCTCTAATCTGTGACCAAGGTTCCTACAAGATGTGGTAAAACAAATTATAACAGATGGATTTCTCCATTCTCCAAATGTCTTTTTTTGGTTTTGTGTTGTTTTGAGGGTTTTTTTTCCCTACCATCACTGGCTATCGTGTAGAGGGATCAGATTCTTTTCTGTAACACCACATGCTGGTTGACACTAGAGGAATGAACTACTGAAAAATTAAATGTCATAACTAAGTGCTTACAGGAACTGAGATTTTTGAAGCTGTAAACAAAAACAAGCATTACATGAGAAAGATACATTTTCTTGGAGATCTGTCTCAGCTGATGTTTTACATCTTGCTTTTCTTTGGAGTAGAAGAACAAACAAACCACAATAAAATAACACCCATGCCCACACTCAATTCCTTCTGACGACTCAGCTCTTCCAAAGTTGACTCCTCTCTTTTGTATATTTCCCACCATTTTCTGTCTCCTTCTTTCCATTTTCATTGGAGTTCTTAGGACAAGTTCCAATTTTAACATTGTTTTTCCACCATTATGTTTCTCCAATAAAATTCTTCCCTGTGTGTTTCTAAGGTCAGACCATTCATTTCAACAGAATATTAAAATTTATTCCAATCTTCCACAGTGAGAAGGTTTTGGAACAGAAGCCACTTAAAAAACCAGGAAAGTAAATACAATCAGGGAACAAATCTAATATGAATATGATTAGAAGCTTATAAAATCTTACAAAGTTGAGATTGATTTGCTGTTTAGTCTATTACTTCTGATTGCAGTATGTGTACATGATATTCCCTTTGTTCATTTTTAGCTTTTTGTAGGCACCGTATAGACATTTTTGTATCTTCTCCAATATTTTTAATAGTTTCCAGTGACTATTCACAGACTAAGCGAGAGCTTCATTTTCAGCCAAATAGTGTCTGTTCTGCTTTCCAACCTATAGTTATTTGCTAGTTATTTGAATGTCATAGCCTTTTTAGTTGTACTTTCTGCTATCCTGTTTTGTCTGCCCTGTCTATCTTCTATTGTTATAACCTTCAGATAATGTTTTCTGGGCCACATCCAAGGCTGTATTTGTTCAGGTGAACTTCAGGAAATTTCAGGGTAAAATAATCCTTCACTCTAACAGTCTGTGGAGAATTTAAATAGATCAATCAAAATGATGTCAGATATTACTATCAGTGATTATAAGTAAACCAATGTTTAGGGAGGAAGACTGTCTAAACAAATCATTGCCTACAAAGTTAATACATGGGAAGATCTATGAGCAAGAGGAAGAACCATTATATCATCTTTTCCATCTCATATATTACTTAATCCAAAGTGTGCTTGTTTGACATCTCCGTTTCCTGTTTGGATAGTGTATATGTGCTAAGTTCTGGTGATGAGTTATTTGTTTGTGCAGTTGAATTTCAGATAATCAAAAATATTTAGAGCTGCACATCAAAGCCAGTATAGTAATTAGTTAGCATTAAAAAAACCTCACTGCTTTGATAGAAGGAAATCACAAGTTCCTCACCCCAATTCCAAATAAATAAGCATTTCAAATTAAGAAAATTATAAGATGTGCTTATTTCTATCTGTGTGCCAAGCCTTGGCCTTCAGGTCCAAATTGGGATTTCAGAGTGCTGCTTCCTACCTCCTAGTAAAAACTGCCTGCTTGTGGCTGCTTTTCTAACCTGCAGACTCACTGAGCCCCACAACCTGATGCACTGAGCTTGCCACACAGTTTTCTGCATCCAGTATAGTATGGTAAAAAGTAACTAACAATCTGTGCTGAGGACCAGGCAGCACCCTATGGGGCTGGACTATCTGATAGCCCAAATTAAAATCTTCTAAGACATGGTTGCCCTTTGTACTACATACAAAACCATGAGTCGGTATTCAGTTTCTTAAAAACTTTATCATAGTGTTCTGTGAGTTATCATTTTCTTATTATCCAATATCTTCATTCCCATTAGTAATTACTTTGTCCAGTTGCTAAGCCTGCATATAAGCACTGAAAGCAGGCCTGTGTGCTATGTATTTTTAAATAGCAAAAAATTTTGAAACAATTAATGGAGGAGGAAGAGGCTGCTGCTGCCACTGGATCCACTACCACAGTAACCACCACTATATCACTCTTTATCCCATCTGCTAATTGCAGTAAGACTTTTATGTGATTTGGAGACACATGGATTTCTATGTTGAGAAGCAAACTTCATAAACAAATATAGCAGGGATGCATTAATAATTATTTCCTTTCATTCTAGGTAAGCTTTATTAAATTAATAGGCAATTCACTTTGTCTTTTTAGGAGTTAAGAGATGATTAGTGAGAAAACTGGTCTTAGCTACAAGAGGTTTTATACTTTCTGGTTTCACATTATTGATGGACTATCATGGTTCTAACATGCTTTTGAAATGGTGTGGGGCATTTATCTGTTTCGGAAAAACTCTGATCTGAAAGTAGGAGAGCCATCTATTATGGATACTAGCTCAAAGTTCACTCAAAAACTGGAATGCAAAAGGTATGACAACTTTTTGAAAATTAATACAGACATTAATTTTGTATTATCAAGTAACACTGTGACTGCCCTATTTGTGTGAAGTTTCCAGGGCTGAAATATTCTTTCAAGAGATGTTTATTTTTGGACAGGCCTATTGAGTTGCCTCCTATTGTATATTAAAGTAGCTGCTCTTGGAGGTCACAGAGAGTTCAGTTTTACAAAGACACCCTTATTTTGAGGAAATGAATTTTCAGAGTCCTTAATGGGAACAAAAATCTCTCTAATAAAGCTTGTTTAGAATGTTTCATTTGATGACTTGTCCAGAAAGAAAGGAGAAAAGTAACATAAGGATACAAGTTTGGACAATAATCAGACATAAAAACATATGCTCTGTTTTCAGTAAGTGTAGATACCTGTGTATGTTTTTAATGTTTCTGCCACAGGAACATAGTTTTTGGGGATTTTGTGCTTGTTTCTCCCTCCTAAACCTACATGCTTAGCAAAACATTAACTGACTTTTGGTTTTCTGAGCAGCAGACACTAATTAAAGAGGCACAGATCCAGCCAGTGGACCCAGTCAGATGGAGCGTACCCTTGCACAGTTGAAGACTTTGGAGTCCTAAGCACTCAGCAGGGCTGGCCTGCCTCAACCCCTCTGTGTTGTCAGAGTGAAAGAGTAATTCAGCTCAAAACCATAGCTTCAAGTAAATGCAGTGTTCGTGAAAGACACCACTCTGAGAGCTGTGAAAGAGAACTCCTTCCTCTTTCCCAGGAGGAGGACAGCCTTGGCTGTGACACATGAAGTTTTGCATTGGTGTAGCTGTTTATTTATGTCTTTGAGATAGCCAGAGAGATTTATTTTATTTACCCATTTCATGACTGTTTTTATCTATTGCAACAGCCAGTTCAGTGAAGCTGACGTTGAGAAGAGCTGTATGAAGTTAGACACCTGTCATCCACTTCCAACCATCGGTGTATTACACAAGGGCTCAACAAGAGGGAAGAACAGAGGCATGCAGAGACATGTCCGAGCCTAAACCTTAATTTTCGCTGCAGATGCTTTAAATGAGTATCGCTGCTAGTAGAGATGTATGTGCTTAGCATTAGATGTCTTAAGACACTTTAAAAATTACACAATTCTTGAAAAGCCTGGGTCATCGGAGAGCTGCTTTGGAACTGGAAGAGTGCTAACTGGGATTTTAAAGGGAGGCTTGTGGGGAATTATTTGTTCTGACGGGAAAAGGTTCGAAAGGAGAAGCTTTGCAGACAATTTGTGAGGCATTTTCTTGCGATGTAAGTTGTGTAAGTATTAACTGCATTTTTTTCCCAAGGTCTAGACCAAGAGGAATGTTTGGGAACGGGGGGAGTTGGTGTTTACCATTCCCGCTATCCATCCAGTGGACCTGCGGGGGCAGCCTGGCTGTGAGGAGGAACGCGGTGGCGATCCCGCGCTGCCAGCCCTGCAGGCCAGTGCCGGATCCTGGCCGGGTCCGCCGGCGGCGGCAGACGAGCGGCCGTTGGTTGTTCAAGCCGCCAGGATGGCGGGCTATCGTTCATCTGGACTGTTCCCAGAGGCTCTCCCCTTCGCTGGGACAGCCGTGACCGGGGTCACACCAGACCGCCCCAGGCCGAGGTGCCGGGTGCCCGGAGCGGCCCGAGCGGGCTCTTCCTCCCGCCCCCCGCTCGGCCCCGCTCTGGGCCCCCCAGGGCACTGGCACCCCGTGGCGGGCAGCGGTGTGAGAGTGGGGAACGTCAGTGTGAGGGGGCCGGTCCTGCGCAGGGCAGGGCGGCCGCGTCCCGTCCATCTCCGCCCCTCGCCGCGACTCCCTCTCTGCCTCCGGCTGGGGGCGGCCGTGTCGGGGCTCGCCGGGATCCCATTCCTCCTCCTTCGGTGTATGGTCGCGGCGGGAGCGGGGGAGGGCGAGCCCAGCAGGGCGCGGGCCGGAGGCGGCGGCGGGAGCAGAGATCCAGCGCGGAGGAGCCGCCAGTGCCCAGCCGAGGTGAGGGAGCAGCGGCGCCGCCGCTGAAGTTGTGAGGGGGAGGAGAGAGTGCGGACGGGGACCGCTGGGCGCGTTTCCATTCATTGCCTGTGCGGCGGCCGGGCGGCAGCTCCCCTCGGGCTGGGGCTGTACACGCGGGACAGGCCGCGAAACCGCCGGGGGGGACGGGGCAGGAGACGGAGGTAACGGCGGGGACGAGGCTGTGGCGCTGGGGGGAGGCGCCCTGCGTCCTCCGGGGAAGCGGCGGGCCAGGAGGGCACCGGTCGCACGTTCCCCGCGGGGCGGGGGGGAACCAGAGCGCGACTCGGTGGGGCGCCGCGCTGCCTCTCTCCCTGCTTTCCCTCCTCCAGCGCGGAGATGCCGCCGCATAGCCAGCCCCAGCGGGACGCGGCTCCCGCCGTCCGGCACCGGGAGGGGGCTCGGCGGCGCTAGGAGAGGGTGCTTGGCGCACACGTAAGCAGCACCGAGCGGTCGCAGTTGCCGTCGGGGTGTCGGTGGCCGCGGGGAGGGTGGCGGGGGGGCTCCCGTGCCCTCCTGTTCCGTTTCTGCGGGAAGCGCCGTAAGGAGCGGGGCGGGAACGAGGAGGCCCGGGGCGGGCGGAGCTGCAGGAGAGCCGCCCGCCCGGGGGTCCCATGGCGGCTTCGTGCGGGACAGGCAGCGGGAGCCGGGCGGCCGCCAGCCAGGCCTGCCCCTGCCGGCCGCGGCACCTGCGGCCGCTCCCCCGTGAGGGCGGGCGGGAGCCGCGGGTCTCAGCCAGCTGCTAGGGGAGAGGGTTCAAAGCTCACCTTGGCGCCTTCCCACCTGCGGCGTGTGCCTCCTTCCTCTCGCCCATTGCGCTCAGATTCTGAGGAGGAGGTGTGAGGGTATTTTGTTTCTCAGGGCCCTTCAGGACAGGGCAAGGAGTGGATGGCACAAGTTACCGGTGAAGGTTTGTCGGTAGTTTAGGCATCGCTGAGATTGGATCCCATTGTGGGATCCCAGTTGTGGATGCACTGGAGCAATGTCAGGTAAAAGACCACGGGCTGGCAGCGCTGTGTGCAGACGATGCGCGCACTGCCAGCAGCTGGTGGCGGAGCAGCTGGGTTGCTCCGTTGCAGTGAGTTTACACAAGGCCAGAAGTAAGCAGATGAGACACTGCACGTGTGCACATACTGATGAGACGTGTTATTAAGAACAACTGAATAAAATTTAAAACCTCGAGCTGACCTCATCTAGATGAAAATATTGTGTATGTTAATTACAAGATTTGACTTTCTTAGGAAAACACTCCTAGGCACCATTACAGATACCTCAATGAAAATGTCTCCTTGGTCCTAGTCCTGCAGTGGGTTCTGGCTGCACAAATTCACACCTCCAAGGAGACCCGTTGTTTTCAGGGGTTTGCTTTGGTCCCAGAAACCATGTAGAGCTGTAACTCATCAAGACCTAGGTATATACTGTGCACAAACAGAAGCTTATTAGAAAGTGTCAGCAACAGTAAAATCAGTGTTCCAATTCATTCTTCTGAATAAAACTTGCTGCAAAAATACAGTCCCAATTAATCTCTGTCATTTTCTTGAGTATTTCCTCCATGTCCACCCATTGTTAGATGCAGGATATAGACAGATCATCAGTCTGCTCTCTTAGGGCATGAAGGGGATTTAATCAGTATGTAGGAAATTGCCCACTTGTTTTTTTTTTGTTTTTTTTTTTTGGTTAATCATCTGTTTTTATTAAGCATTCTGGGAATACTTGGGTGATGATGTACCTGCGTGTCAGGGAAGTAACAGTAGTGTGTCACTTGCTTTTAAGAGTATAAATCACTGGGACTGGATGCAGCATTTCTGTGTAAGAAGGTTGTAGTCCTTTTTTTTACATATTTAATCAAAAGGTATTCCTCCACATCTTCTAAGTCACTCTTGATTGCACTGGGCTGGTAAGTTTGGATCAGGAATACTGCTGGCAGAGACTGAAAGGAAGCCAGTAATTGCCATGATCCTTTTTCATGTTCTAGACTGTAGCTGTGAATATTGCTTGTGGTATACTGTACTATAGTAGGACAATGACATATTAAGCGCTACATGCTGTTGCGTCAGCAGAACCTGGTTGGGCTGCAGGTGACCGTATGGCTGGCACCAGGCAAGAAACCTAGTGTTTTATTTTGCCTACAGTGTAGACACTACTGTTTAAAGAATAATTACATGTAAAGGAGGATTAATTGTTTTTCTGAGTGACGTGAAGAACACAAGTACTGTTAATCAAAATTTGTATTTCCAGCAGCTTCTCCTTTGTTAGACATTCGGGACCAGTTGGAGGGCTCAGCAGTAAAAGAGAAGCAGTGGTTGCGATGAGGGGACATGTTGAACATGGGATGGGAGCTCCTAGCTGATGTAAGATTCCTGGTTATCCCCTGTAGGCAACAGCTAGTTGAGGGTTATCAGTAGTAGTCAGCATGGGTTCACCAAGGGGAAGCTGTGCTTGACCAACCTGATAGCCTTCTGTGGGGACTTAACTAGATGGACTGATGAGGACAGGGCAGTCAGCATGGTCTAGCTTGACTTCAGCAAGGTTTCCACTCTGTCTCCCATGGCATCCTCACAACCAAATTTAACAAGTGTGGACTGGATGACTGGGTGTTTTGCCAGTTACTAGGCCCAGTATAAAAGACACAGCCAGCAGCAGAACAACAATCCAGTGAGTAAGTTCTATTTTGCGTAAAGGAGTCAGAATATAGGGGATTGCCGGGGGTACAAACAAGTTAGATAGATCACAAATAATAGATATCAATCCCAGCGACCCCAGGAATGACATAGTATGACTCGTAATAGATGGAACAAGCAGAGATACAAGGTAACCCATGGAGAAAATGGGAGACAACCAAGACAATAAGGTGGTTACATATGATAGAAATAACCCCATGTTGCCTCCCCACAAAGCCGGCGTTTGTACGTGCCAGGCCTGACTGCGATCCAATTGCATGAGGAGTCAGGAGGTCCTTCCCCAACAGGAAAACTCTGTGAAGTGCGTCCACTCCACAGACAGACTCTCCAACCCTTCCTGCAAGTGGTCCCAGCTTTTATCCCCAAAGCAGGACACCTGACACTCGTCAAAATGCAGGGCACCTGGGGCTTGTTTACCCAAGGGCTTTCCTTCCAAGGCCGGCCGCACCTTGGAGGAAAGCCAAAAGGCAAACTCATCCCCTCCTTTTGAAGGGCTGTGGGAACCACTCATATGTCAACCTTAATTCAGGGCTTGGGGTTCAGACCCCAGCACTTCACTGGGCAGTGAGGTGGATTGGGAACTGGCTGAAGGACAGAGCCCAGAGAGTAGTGGTCAGTGGGCAGAGTCTAGTTGGAGGCTTGTGACCAGTGGTGTCCCCCAGGGGTCCGTACTGGGTCCAGTCCTATTTAATATATTCATTAACAACCTGAATGAAGGGACAGAGTGTACCCTCAGCAAGTTTGCTGATGATACAAAACAAAGCTGGGAGGAATGGCTGACATGCCAGAGGGCTGTGCTGCCATCCAGCGTGACCTGGACAGGCTGGAGAGCTGGGCAGGGAGAAACTTAATGAAATTCAGTAAGAGCAAGTGTAGAGTCCTGCATCTGGGTAAGAACAACCCCATGGATCAGTACCGGCTGGGGACTGAGCTGCTGGAGAGCAGCTCTGGGGAAAAGGACGTGGGAGTCCTGGCAGACAACAGGCTGACCATGAGCCAGCAATGTGCCCTCACGGCCAACAAGGCCAATGGCATCCTGGGGTGCATTAAGAGGAGTGTGGCCAGCAGGTCAAGGGAGGTTTTCCTCCCTCTCTACTCTGCCCTGGTGAGGCCTCATCTGGAGTACTGTGTCCAGTTCTGGGCTCCCCTGTTCAAGAGGGACATGGAGCTACTGGAAGGAGTCCAGCACAGGGCCACTAAGATGATGAAGGGATTGGAGCATGTCCCATATGAGGAGAGGCTGAGGGAACTGCGCCTATTTAGCTTGGAGGAGGCTGAGGAAGGATCTCATCAATGCTTACAAATATCTAAAGGGCGGGTGTCAGGAAGATGGGGCCAGACTCTTCTCAGTGGTGTCCAGTGACAGGACAAGGGGCAGTGGGCACAAACTGGAACACAGGAGGTTCAATCTTAACATAAGGAAACACTTCTTTACTGTGAGGGTGACAGAGCACTGGCACAGGCTGCCCAGAGAGGTTGTGGGGTCTCCGTCTCTGGAGACATTTAAAACCCATCTGGACGTGTCTTGTGTGGTCTACTCTAGGATCCTGCTCTAGTGCGGGGGTTGGACTAGATATCTTCGGAGCTCTCTTCCAACCCCTACCACTGTGTGATCTTAAAGCCAACTCATTTCAAGAGAAGAAGGTAAAAGTCTCTTCAGGTAGGAGTCCCCCTCTGAAGCAGCTGGGCTTCCCCCTTGCCATGAAACAGTCCCAGAGCTGTTTGTTGAAGCTTGGAGTGGGGGTGAGGATGCCTTCTCTGCTGTCCATAACTCTCCTCACTTCCTATGCACACATACGCATTCGTGCAAGGCACAAGCACAAATAGCTTCTCTTGTTGACCAACCCTTTGCACCATCCAGCCTGCGGGGAGGAGAGCAAAGATCAACTTCTGAACTGCTGGTGGCTTTTGGCAATGAGAGGCGCCGTTTTGTGTCCCCATTCCTTCTTTTCCCCTGAACAGGGGTTTTCTGTGTCTTCCCGTTTGCCACTTTCCTCTCTGTTTTCCGTGCCTGCCTTCCCCTACAACAGTTCCCATTTCTCTGCTTTCTGTCTAGGGCATAAATCATTTGGGGTATCATTTTGAACTCACTTGGGAACAAGGGCACAGGTGGTGCACGGCTGGGAGTTGTTACTGGCTCTCAGAGCCCTTTATTTGATGCAGAGACAAATGCTGATGTGATTACAGCTGACAAGTCTGTTAAAATGATGCCAATGACTGTTGCTTAGATTATTTCTCCTTTCTGGTTTTCCAGCTTTCACAAAAATTGACAGGATTCTGCTGGGTCGTGGTGCCTAAAATCTTTCCTGGAAATGTGGAATTAACAGGGTGTGTTGTTCCAAAATCATTGTCCGACATACACAGGAACTGGAATTAAGCTGAATGTAGGACCTTTGTAAAGCCCAGATAAAAAAATAGGGTTGTTACCACTTGTCTTTTAAAATTGCTGGGGGAGGCATGATTAGACACTCTGAAAGCTGTGTAAACAACAGCTCTATTATTTTATTTTTAAACAGTCTTCTAAGTAAAGCAAATAGTTTCAGTCATTTTCATGTTATATTATTGAAAGTAATTAATGCATTTTGGAAAATAATTTACTGCTGATCTGAGGTCTTAAATTTTTTTAATTGCCTTTGTTTCTCCCTATGTTTTAGACTTCAGGAGGTCAGACATAAACCATGGATAAGCATTTCAACACCAGTTAATCAGAGAATAATCAATTTTCCTAGAAGTATTTTCCTAGAAGATAAATTTGTGAAAGGTAATTCCAAAGAAAACAAAATCCAGAATGAAAAAATAATTAAATTATAAATTTTCTGCAAAAGCAAGCATATGACTGAAAATGTGCCTGATCTATGTGAGTGGCTTAGGAATGTATCTGAAATTCAGAACTGAGGGAATACATGTAGCAATCGAGCAATTATGTTTTCCATGACTGAGCACAACTAAATCACAGCAGAATATATTTAGAGGCTGTTGTGCTGTTCACACAATCAATAGGATCCAGTTTCTGATTCAGTACATGTAATAAAAAGTAAAATTTCTCCCATTTTCCTTGTCTTCTTGTCCTTATACTTTGTCAGCTTGGAGCTGTGTGGTAAAGTTAGATGTGAACTCTTCCAAGTAGAATGCAGAATGTTTAAGACATAGCTGCATGAACAGAGAGCTGCAATGATATTTGTTCCTTAAAACGTTTCTCATTTATATTGTTTTAAATGTTGTTGATTGAGGTTTTCTTTGACCCTTTCTTTGAGGCCCATGATGAAAGCATGGAAACAAAATGATAAACCATGAAAATGAAATACTATAAAAAGAGGGAAAAAATACTTTGGAGAAAGTGTCATATTGTGTTGCAGCCAGTAAGAGGACTATAATAAATGAACCCAGACACATAAGGAAGACTTCCTTTAAACTGATTTTCAGATCTTTTCATTTTCACCTTTATACAGCTTCTAGTGCTTAGAAAGGATTAATGAAGCAACATTGCCAAAGCAGGTGTACAGCCTTCTTTATCATTGGTGCCAGTGCTCCATTTCAAATTACTTTGTCTTAATACTGTCTTATTATCTTAAAGACTCTGGAGGTATTGTTAAGATTCATGTTTTATGCATGGTATCTAACATTTACCAGTGGAAACATCTTGGAGTTGAATTAGTTTTAGAGTTCACTAATTGACCTTCTGGTTTGCTAATACGGCACATTGCATATGTTGTGTCTATTTTCATGCACCCTTTATGACAATTCACGGTATTACTGCTGTCACTCTGTTCCAGATGAATAATGGTAAGTTTTGTAGATAAAATAGTGTAAAAGGCTTTAATAGTACAGTTAATATTTATCTTAAAGTTTGACTGTAGGTTGTTGGCCTTTTCATCTTGCAAGAATTTTTTTGATCCCAAGCAGATTCTTCTGTTACAGTGCTTTGCAAAAAAATCTTGTAAGTTTACTGGTAATAGAAATGGTCAACGTGATAATTGTAGCACTTATAACCTGAACCTGATCTGAACTGAATGTTGCATTGGTTTATTAAAAGCTGTACAGTTTTTAAACCAGCTTCATCAAGCAGTGCAGCTTCTCAGGGTGACTGAGACTTTGATAGCTGTGACAGAACTTTCTTGGTTCAGCTTCCAGGCATAATCCCTTAAACCTGTTTGGAAAGAATCACCTGTGATGTGGGAAGATAAATTCAGTCTCTCTATTTGATCTTCTGTTGAGACTGCACATAGGATGCCAGTTGGTGCCATCTGTGTTTATCGATTTTGCAATAGTATTCACCAGGAGATTATCTGAAAGCTAAACCAGTTTACATAGGTCCATGAATGGCAGCTTGCAAGGCTTATGTCTAGGATCATTGTAAACAGGTTTTTCAGAGTTTTCATTGAACTTTGATTTGTCAAAACCCGACCTCATCACTAAACTGCGTATTGGTGCTAATGCACAGGTTTTATATGCTGGCAAATGCATTTGAGAGAAGCTTTATTTTAATGGTTACGTACTTTTTTTTGTCTCTTAGTGTGTGTGTATTGCTGTGATACGTCTGTGCAAACAGTAATTTTAGGGAGGGAAAGCTGTAACAAAAAATATTTTCATGTACAGCGGTGGTGGTTTTTTTCCCTGAAATGTTAAGTGATATATGTGCAATGCTGTAAATATGGTTACTGTTCTTCAGTAAAGTACCTGTAAAAGAGAAGGTGCTGCAGATAAGAGTACAATTTGTCAGATGTCTGGAGTTTTCTAAAGCAAGATCTGTACAGAATTTCTCAAGAGATTTCTTTGTGTGCAAAGAACGGTAGCATCTTTCTGCACAATTATTTAGTACTGATGAATAGTACATACTGAATTGTGCTTGTAATATAAACAGTGGAGGGTGTCTCATGCAAATACTATAGCTCTCAGTCTTCTCTAAAACTTGCATATTTCACAAAGTAAGGCAGTAAGTGAATGTGGTCATCGTGACAATTTTATCAATTGTACAATTTTATCAATTGTAACTCTATTTCAGAACAGGCACCTCATAAAACCTGGGAATCATTCTGCACAGACAAGTCTGACAAATTTAAAGTCTATAAGAAAATTTCAAATATAAGTTCTAGTCTAAATATGGTAACATAATCTTTTATAGTTTTTACATGTTGAGATTAGTTGCATATAAATTCAGTCATATTTGTGGATTTGTCTCTCTACTTTTAGAAAATTATTTTAACTTAGGAGTTCAACATTAAGTGTTGGGCCAAGTTTGGCATGATAATGAAATTATAGTTTTATGCTCAATAGAAAGTTTCATGTAATGTTCTCTTTTCTCTATCTCTACATTGATTTTTCTCTGGACAGTGTTGCTCTGGTATAGTTTACCTTTCAAGAATTAACAAAAAAGTCATTTTTCTCACTGTTTTAGGTCTTTTTAAGCTACTGATAGACATAGTACATGACAGCTAGCATGCAAGATTTTCCACAGACTGCCCAGCTGATTGCTCTGCTGAGATGCTAGATAATTTAGTAGAGGTATTCAGTTTGCAGAAATGTGCATGAGGTTTGTGTTGTGCATACATGTTTATTCAGTCATTAGTCATGATCATGACTGCATAAAATCAATGTAATTACTTTCAACCAATCTTTATTTCTAAGTGACCCAGACTGCATTCCATGACAGCCCTGACAGCTTGAATTAGAGCTTGCCTTTCATCGCAGCCAAATTTGGAGTAGAGAAATATCCAGCCTTTCTTGAGCTTACTCAGTGCAAGAATAGAACATGTTAACGTGAAAGAGTGAAAGCCCGGTTTAAAACAGAGCCTTAGTTTTAATTCACTGGTGCTTGACCAGCCCATATCTGCAGAGTTTACATAGTTTGGTTTTTTTTTGTTGCACATTGCAGGCATTGCACTGGATGTGCAGTCTGTTGTTTTCAGGGTGCATTAGGAGTGTCACATGTGCACATATATACTGTACTCTGCAAAGCGTGTATCTGCTTCCAAACCACATCTGGAGAATGTCTGGGGAAGGTCAAAGAATAGAAGTCCATGCTTTCAGCAGAATTTCTACAGCTCTTAGCTGCTAGTCTTCCTTTCTTTCTGCAGGCTTCTTGGAGTTGGGCAGGGAAAGTGTCTGAATGAATAGCTTATGCATGAGCAGGTTGTTTGTAACCTCATTTTCCCCAAGGCAGCCCTGTAATACCACCCCTCTTTTTTTTTCTTTTTTTTTTTTTTTTCCTTTTTGTTATGTCACTGAAAAAAAAGAGATTCTTCCTCAGGTTTCAAGGAAGAGCTCATAAAAAGACAGGACTGAAAGAAGCCTTATGAAGTCATCTAGTCCATTCATCTGCCTCAGGTTAGGATCATACATACCTGTCATCTGTGCCTTGTTTCAAGCAACAGAACGGTCTCCCTTACCTCATCATGCCATGATAAAATTTTCTTTTCATGTTACCAGATTCACACCTTTCTTGTTGCAGTTTAACACCACAGCTGCTCATCCTGCAGCTGTCTTGAACATAGCAAATAATTGCTTTTCTTCTTATGATGTGTTTTATTATTGCCAGGCACAAGTGATGCTCCCCAGGCCTCAATTTTGGGGCCAGTCTTATTTAATACCTTTATCAATGATTTGGATGAGGGGATTGAGTGCACCCTCAGTACATTTGCAGGCGACACCAAGATGGGTTGGAGTGTTGATCTGCCTGAGAGCAGGAATCATGGAATTGTCAGAGTTGGAAGGGACCTCTAGAGATCATCTAGTCCAACTCCCCTGCTTTAAAGCAGGATCCCCTAGAGCACATCACTCAGGGCTGCATCCAGGAGAGTCTTGAAAATCACCAGAGAAGGAGACTCCACAGCCTCTCTGGGCAGCCTGTTGCAGTGCTCTGTCACCCTCAGCAAAAAGAAGTTCCTTCTCATATTTAAATGGAACCTCCTATGTTCCAGCTTGTGTCCGTTACCCCTCGTCCTGTCACTGGGAACCACTGAAAAGAATCTGGCTCCATCCTCCCTCAACCCACCCTTTAGGTATTTGTAAACATTAATTAAATCACCCCTCAGCTTTCTCTTCTCCAGGCTAAAGAGTCCCAGCTCCCTCAGCCTTTCCTCATAGAGGAGTTGCTCCAATCCCCCAGTCATTCTTGTTGCCCTCTGCTGGACTCTCTCCAGTAGTTCCCTGTCTCTCTTCAACTGGGGAGCCCAGAACTGGACACAGTATTCCAGTTCTGGCCTGACCAGGGCAGAGCAGAGGGGAAGAATGACCTCCCTCGACCTACTGACCACACACTTCCCTGTGCAGCCCAGGGTGGCACTGGCCTTCTTGGCGGCAAGGGCACACTGCCGGCTCATGGCTAATTTACTGTCTACCAGGACTCCCAGATCCTTCTCCTCGGGACTGCTTTCCAGGAGGTCCCCCCCTAACCTGTACTGGTGCCTGGCATTCTTCTTCCCCAGGAGCAGCACTACACTTGCCCTTTTTGAACCTCATGAGGTTCTTCTCTGCCCAGCTCTCCAGCCTGTCCAGGTCACGCTGGATGGCAGCACAGCCCTCTGGAGTGTCACCCGCCCCTCCTAGCTTGACATCATCAGCAAACTTGCTGAGCATACACTCTGTCCCCTTGTCCAGGTCACTGATGAATATGTTGAACAAGACCGGACCGAGTATTGACCCCTGGGGGACACCACTGGTTACAGGCCTCCAACTTGACTCTGCTCCATTGATCACACCCCTCTGTGGTCTGTCACACAGCCAGCTCTCGATCCACCTCACCATCCCCTCGTCTAACCTACACTTCCTGAGTTTTCTAATGAGGATGTTGTGGGAGACATTGTCAAAAGCCTTGCTGAAGTCAAGGTAGATGACATCTGCTGCCCTCCCCTCATCCAGCCAACCAGTTATAACATCATAGAAGGCTATCAGATTGGTCAAGCATGATTTACCCTTTGTAAATCCATGTTGACCACTCCCAATAACTTTCTGTTCCTCAACATGCTTGGAGATGACCTCTAGAATGAATAACTCTATCCCCTCTCCAGGGATGGAGGTGAGACTAACCGGCCTGTAGTTGCCTGGGTCCTCCTTCTTGCCCTTTTTGTAGACTGGAGTGATGTTTGCCTTCCTCCAGTCTTCAGGCACCTCTCCTGTTCTCCATGACCTTTCAAAGACGATGGAGAGTGGCCCAGCAATAACATCTGCCAGCTCTCTCAGCACTCTCGGATGCATCCCATCAGGGCCCATGGACTTATGGATGTCCAGTTTGGCCAAGTGGTCTCTAACACTATCCTCTATCGAGGGAAAAATCTTCTCTCCAGACCTTCCCTCTTGCCTCCAGGATTTGGGATTCACAAGGGACTAGTTTAGTAGTGAAGACTGAGGCAAAGAAGGTATTCAGTACCTCTGCCTTTTCTGTGTCTTCCACCACCAGGGCACCTGTCTCGTTCATCAGTGGGCCAACATTTTCCCTAGTCTTCCTTTTTCTGTTGAGGTACTGAAAGAACTTCTTATTATTATCTTTAACCATAGTGGCTAAGTTGAGTTCTGCTTGAGCTTTGGCCCTTCTAATTTTCCCTCTGCATAGCTTCACTACATCTTGGTATTCCTCATAAGTTGCCAACCCCCTTTTCCAAAGGCCGTGAACTTCCCTTTTGTTCCTGAGGTCCAGCCAAAGCTCTCTATTTAGCCAGGCTGGTCTTCTTCCCTGCTGGCTCATCTTTCGGGACCTGGGGATGGCTTTCTCCTGTGCTTTTAAGAGTTCCTCCTTGAAGTATGCCTGGCCATCCTGGGCACCTTTGACCTTCAGGACTGCTTCCCAAGGGACACTCTCAACCATGCTCCCAAGCAGGCCAGAGTCTTCCCTTCGGAAGTCCAGGGTGGCAGTTCTGTTTGCTCCCCACCTTATTTCTCCAAGAATTGTAAACTATCATTTCATGGTCACTCTTCCCAAGATGACCTCCAACCTTTACATCCCCCACAAGACCTTCTCTGTTAACAAGTAGCAGGTCCAGTAAGGCACTGTCCCTAGTTTGCTCCCTTACCAGCTGTGTTAGAAAGTTGTCTTCCACACACTCTAGGAACCTCCGGGACTGTTCTCTCTCTGCTATGTTATATTTCCAGCAGACATCTGGGAAGTTGTAGTCCCCCACAAGAACAAGGGCAAGCGATCGTGAGATCTCTGCCAGCTGCTCACAGAATATTTCATCAGTCTCTCCATCCTGGCTGGTGGGGTCTATAACAGACTCCCACCAAGATGTCTGCTTTATTGGCCTTCCCCTTGAGTCTCACCCATAAACATTCCACGCTGTCATTCACATTTTTAAGTTCAAGGCATTCAATTCCGTCTCTAACACAGAGGGCCACCCCACCACCTCTCCTTCCTTGCTTATCCCTTCTGAAAAGTTGGTAGCCACCAATCACAGCACTCCTGTTATGCAAGTCCTCCCACCACATTTCTGTGATGGCAACTATATCATAGTTTTCCTGCTGCACCATCGCCTCCAGCTCCTTCAGTTTGTTGCCCATGCTGTGTGCATTTGTGTAGATGCACTTCAGCTGGGCTAATTGTCCCACCACTTTTTGTGGGGGACAAGCCCTAATTCCCACCTGACCACGCTCAAACTCTTCTGTAGTTTCCAACCTATCACTACCCCTCATGTCTCTGCTACTAGACCATCACCATCCCCCACCTTCACTGAGACAACATATTACAAGAACTTGCTAGAACTGTTACCCACAAGCACTGGCATGCTGCTCCTAGGCATCACTTCATTAATTCTGGTTCCATCCCTGTCCCCCTTCAAACCTAGTTTAAAGCCCTAGCAATGAGCTCTGCTAGCTCTTGTCCTACGATCCTTCTCCCCCTTTGGGCTAGGCTTCCCCCACCTTTTGCCAGCATGTCTGGTGTCCTGAAGATCAATCCATGATCAAAGAAACCAAAGTCCTGCTGGCTGCACCAGTCTCAGAGCCTGGAGTTATCTGCTGGCTCTTCCTGTTTACCCCCTCATCAATCCCTGCAACTGGTGGGATGGACGAGAACACCACTTGTGGTCCTGATCTGTTAACCAGCTGTCCCAGGGCCCTGAAGTCTCTCTTCATTGCCCCTAGACTTCTGGTGGCTTCCTCATCACTGCCTACTTGAAGTATCACTAATGGGTAGTAATCTGAGGGCCAAACCAGGGTAGGGAGTTTTCTCTGTATATCCTTAATCCTGGCCTCAGGGAAGCCACTGACTTCCCTAAGAAGTGAGTCTGGCCTGCATATAGGGCCTTCTTCTCCCTTTAGAAGCGAGTCACCTATGACTAGGACCCACCTTTTTTTCTTAAACGAGGTGGTTTGGATGCGAGGCACGGTCTGACTTGGCCTCAGTGGCACCTCCAAGTTTGGTGAACCATCACTCTCATTCCTGGCTGGTTCCCCCTGCAGAGCATCATATCTATTTTGCAAGGTCACCTGGGGAGGTGGGACAGTTACCCTAGGGACATGCTTCCCACACCGCTTGTGTCATGCAGGAACTTGTCGCCATTGCTCACTGTCCTGTGAGACATCACGCTCGGCCAGGCGGAGAGGGGACAGGGAGCGCTCTGCATCATGAGCCCCGCCTGACTGCTGGGCCTGGCTCAGGGGGCTGAGTCGTGACACCAGCTGTCTGTCTGCCTCTCACACTCCCTGATACGCCTCAGCCTCTCCACTTCCTCCTTCAGCTCTGCCACCATGCCCAGCAGATCACTGCTCTGCTCACACCTCACACAGCCAGTCTCTGCTGTTCTCTGACAGGCTCAGGCACTCCCTGCAGCCGCAGACCTGGACCTCCACGTGTCTGTAAGGGACCTCGTCTGGGTTGCCACAGTCCTCCTGGCAGCAGCTTTTGCCCGAGTGGAAACCACAGTTACACTCCTCTGGGAGGGCAATGACCAGTCAACGACCACGCCTGATTGGCTGCCGCGGACTGCCTGGTCCCGCTGGAGCTCAGGCTGCGAGTGGGGGGTCCCTGGGCTCAGGAATCCTCTGCACAGCACCCTCAGCCCTCACCTCCTGCTCACCTCTGTCGCTGGCATTGTCACCGCTGCTGCCGCTGCCGCCTGGCTGACTGCAGAGGAAAGCTCTGCTGAGGGATCTGGACAGGCTGGATTGATGGGCTAAGGCCAATGGTATGAGGTTCAATAAGGCCAGGTGCTGGGTCCTGCACTTGGGTCACAACAACCCCATGCAATGCTACAGGCTTGGAGAAGAATGGCTGGAAAGCTGCCCGGCAGAAAGTGACCTGGAGGTGCTGGTCGACAGCCAGCTGAACACGAGCCAGCAGTGTGCTCAGGTGGCCAAGAAGGCCAACAGCATCCTGGCCTGTATCAGAAAAGATGTGACCAGCAGGAGTAAGGAGGTGATTGTGCCCCTGTACTCAGCTCTGGTGAGGCCACACCTCAAATACAGTTTCGGGCCCCTCACTACAAGAAGGACACTGAGCTTCCAGAGAAGAGCAATGGAGCTGGGGAAGGGTCTGGAGCACAAGTCTGATGAGGAGTGGCTGAGGGAACTGGGGTTGTTTAGTCTGGAGAAGAGGAGGCTGAGGGGAGACCTCATTGCTCTCTACAGCTACCTGAAAGGAGGCTGTTGCAAGGTGGGGGTTGGTCTGTTTTCCCAGGTAACAGTGATAGGACGAGGGGTAATGACCTCAGGTTGGGCCAGGGGAGGTTAAGATTAGGTTTAAGGAAAAATTTTTCACTGAAAGGGCTATCAGGCATTGGATCAGGCTGCCCAGGGCAGTGGTGGAGTCCCTACCCCTGGAGGTATTTAAGAGACATGTAGATGAGGTGCTGATTTAGCAGTGTTAGGTTAATGGTTGGACTTGATGATCTTAGAGGTCTCTTCCAACCAAGGCTATTCTGTGATTCTATGGTTATGTTTCTTTTTAACTATCATAGCCTGCTGTTTTTTTAAGCTTAATTTTTTGACCTCACAGGTGCTGTTTCTGTACACCAGTTGTTTTTGTTGCTTTCTTTGTGTTATCTTCCATTATTTCACATCTCTTTTGTTCTGTCCAAGTTATGACTGTATTCTACATGAGTTTTCTGACACTGTTGAATAAAATGGATCCTATTCATACTTGCTGACATGATACGCGTCTTTTTTGCAGCACTGTGACTCATTTTCATGGTCAGGCAGTGATCCACCAGATGCTCATCAAAGGGCACTTCTTCTAAGACATTGTTCTCATGGATCGGAGAAGGTAAATTGGGGAAAAAATGGAGAAGCCCCATAGGTTGAAGTTGAAACAGGCTTAATGAAATAAAACTAATACCAACAAAAAGTGTACAACAAGTTTATACTCAGCCTAGTCCTTGGGAACAGCAGAAGACCAAGAGAGAGGAGCCTCAGGAAGAGGAACTCCCCACCTTCAGTAAACTCCCTCCTTTTATAATAAGCATGATCTAAGTGGTATGGCATATACCTGTGAGTCAGCTTGAGTCAGCTGCCCTGACTGAAACTCCCAACTGACTTGGGGCTATCCATGGCCTGCCTGCCATGGCTGGGCTATGGGTCTGTTCCTGGGAAACCAGGACAGTGGGTTACAAAAGAATTTAAGGAATACATCGAGAAGCATTAAGTCTGCTACAGAGAGTCTGTAGGCCCAACAGATTAGAGTGGCATAAAAAGAACATTCAGGGAAAGTAAGGCCATGGTAGAAAGACTAAGTGCATATTTTGCTTTTCTGTTCATGGTGGAAGATATTGATGGAGATTTCTGCATGGTTCTTTTTTAAGGGAGACTCATTAGAAGGTCAGTCTCAAATTGAAATGTTGTCAGGAGAGAGAGAAGAATTGACAAAAATGAACAAGAAGAAATTGCCACATTCAGATTCATTCAGAAATGAAATAACTAAATGTTAAATGTGCCGTTAATTGCCGAAAATGCATGGCAGTTTCAGTGGGATTCCAAGGGAGATTTGGGAACTACAGAGGAGCGTGCTGGCTCTCTGTAATGCACAGGTATACCAAGGAGCAGACACCTGTATAAATACAAGGTAATGGGACAGAAATAATGTGAATTTTTGTAAGGGACATAATGCCTCATGAACCTGAAGGCATACAGATTATGGAGATCAAGTTTTATTTTTAGGCATCTTAGATTTCAGAAAGGCTCTTAAGGAAAGCAAGCTGCCATAGGGGGAAAAGTGAAGCTTCTTGCATGGATAAGAAAGCAGAAAACTGGGGGTTGATATAAATGCTTTGTTGTTACAATGAAGCAAAGTTACCAGTGGAGATACACATGGATCTGTTGTAGTGCCTCTGCAGTTCACTTGCTTGTACATAATTCAGAAGAAAGGATTATAGAGTTTGCGTGTGCTGCAAATACCACCTTTCAGGGTGGTAAACAGCTGCAGTAATACTTTATAAGACCAAGTAACTAGGCAGTAAAACAGTATATGCAACTCTGTTGAAGAAAAACTGATGAATTACTGGGACAGGGAGAGCAGACCTACCTTTGCTTCATCTGGCTGTTATCTCTTGGATATGAGAAAGACCCTAGATTTGTAATAAATTATTCTGCAAGTATGTCACAGTCAGAAAAGCAAACAAAGTTAGAAATCTGGGGTTTTATAATTCTGTCTTAAAGGAACAGAGCACAAATCCACCATCTATGTTGATGGTGTACCCACATCTTGAGTGTTGCATTTCTGGATGATCATCTCAAAAAAGATCCAGGAGAGCTGGAAAAGACCCAGAGAAGTGCTGCAAGGACAGAGATGTGTAACACCTTCCATACAAAGAACAGTTAAGTTGCTGAGGAGAAGAGACAACTGGGGATATGATGATAGTTGTATAAAAGCATGAACGGCGTGGTGAGAGTGATAGGGATCAGTTGTTTGTTGTCTCTCCCAGTACAAGAGCTAATCAGCATGGAAATGGAACTAGCAGGTGTTGGGTTCAGAACAGCAAAAAGAGGACTTTTGTTTCATCCACATATCATTAAGCTGTGTAACTCCACAGGATGTGGTGGATACAGAAAATTTATACCGATTCAAAGGGAGATTGGAAGAAAAAGTCTGTAGGGGATTATTAAATACATAAGCATGACCTCTGGCTTTGAAAGTCCCTGAGCTGCAAATTATTGGATACTTGAGAGCATTTGGGGAAAATATGACTAAACTCTTGCACTATTCTTACACTGTTCTTATCCTCTTCCCCAGACATCTGCTTTTGGCTGCTCTTGGAAACAGGGTTACTGGGCGGAAGATTTGATGTGGCATAATTTTAGATTTGTCTTTTTAAATTGTAAAAACTCAAGACACGTTTTTCTGTGAGTTAGCAGATCAGGGTAGCATCTGCAAGCCTTGTACTTTGTAGACTGAAAGTCTCATATTCATTTTCCTTATAATTTAAGACAGAAGTACATTTTTGACAAAACACAAAAATTACCATCAACGTTTGTCTCCTGCCAGTTGGCGTCAACTACAAATTATGTTTCATTTCAGTCATGCTAAACTGCCAGATGAGATAATACATATTGTCTCATTTAGGGAATCTAAGCAGCTATATCTGTAATCCTGACTTGGTTTTTCTGATTGATTTTCTTCTATGCATGTGTGAAATTCTATTTGATATGGAAGTTTTTGTTTCTCTGCCCTTCTTCCTTCTACTGTAGATACATTTTAACTGCTGACATGAACACAAAATATATGAGTTTCCCTGCAGAGTTAGAGAAAAGACTGAAAACTCTTAGATCTCTGAGACAGAGCAGGATAGAGGGAGGAGGATGCTGTGTTACTTATTATTCTACAGACACTGATTTACTGGATTGATTTAGAGTGTTGATTTAATGGTACGTCTTCAAGGCACTTACTAGCAGATCAAAAATGTGTAACACAAACGTCTCACATAAACATACCTTGTCAGCCCAAATTTTAATGTCAACCTTGTACTAGTAGGTTTTCTGCTCTGTCAGATACCATTCATCTCTCTAGGACTCTTGACAGTGCCAGAGCAGATATTGTCCGTCCTCCTTCAGCTGGCATAAAGGCAGCATGCATGCAGCATCCTGCGATCTGGCAGACTTGAAAGAAATGTGATTGTGTCCACACCTGCTTGGGAGTAAATTTGTATTGCGTGGTGATCATACCAGATGGTAATGTACCAGATGGTAATGTACCAGATGGTAATCTGGCATTAATGAAGACCCAGCCATGTGTTGCACATGCATTCTTCACTTTTCTGTCATGTATTTATACATTTGACACACTTTTGCTGGGTTTTCCGAAGTGGCTGTGAGGGTTAAATTAACAATGCCTTTCACTCCAGACTGTGTCTGCAGGCTTCTTCATGTCTTACCACCTAAATGTTTCCTCTGTTCCTGTAATACCAAATAAACAGTTTTATCCTCGTTTTCTCTGTGGTCTGAGGCATGGGGGAAAGTAACTGCCTGGAGGTGGAAAGCCTGTGCAGTGATTATACTGCCCTAGAGGGGTATTTTTTTGTACCGGGTATTAGACCGTTCTGTGTTACCAGTGATTTAGTTCCTGGCTTGTCTTGTGCTACTGCAGTGGAGGCTGGATGAAAGAGGCGAGGATCATGCGGGTATTAGGAAGTTCCTTCCTGAGCCTTTGTAGTCTGTTTCCACATCTGCTGTTGAAGTAGACTGGTCATATTGAAAGTCTGTACAGTTTACTTCACATACTGAAAGGGGCTTTATTGAAGTACGTGGGGAGTCAGGGAAGAAAAGGCAACATTTGGATTTGTGTAGGTGAGACTACTGAAGTTTGTTGTAAATAACTGTGAGTCCTGTTTTGGTATTGTTAGAATGTTTTTATGTAGTAGCTACTTTGATTTCTGCACACTGAGTGAACCTTAATGTTACTCCAGCAGAGTTGTTTTGTGACTACCTTAAGAATAAACTGTAGGAAAACCTAGAAGTATTCTCATGTTCAAATATCATCATGTGATACCTGCAAATATTTGAACTGATGATGTATTTGCATATAGCAAATACAGTTATCTTCTCTGAAGATTTATTAAAGCTGTGCCAAATGCAATTAGTCATAGTCAACAGCATCACAGCTGAGTATTTTGGAATTTAATAAAGGAAAATAAGTTTTCTGTTCAGACAGGAAAGTCATCCAGCTCTGCTGTTAGGATAAAACACCTCTCCTGTATGGACAGGGGAAGGTTCGTCCATGTCATTAACCGATTATACTGAGAAGTATGTGGGGTACTATGAAGCAACTGTTAAGATATCTAACAGTTAGCTTAAGAATAGTGCAAGGTTCTTTGCCAGAGTATCAGGGAATGCATCTGAGGGGCTCATACTTTAGGTACAATCTGTGAAAACTGTCCAAAGAAAATACTTTTAATGTTTTTTCTCCATTTATCCTTTTGCTATTGAATTATACTGAAAAAGGAAGAAAAAAATGGCCTTGTATATACCTATCAATCAATCGATCGATTGATCATTTACCTCAGATTTAGTATCTATGATAGTAATTCTTCTTCTAAGTTTCTATGTAACGAGGCCATATTTTTTAGGAGAAAACACTCTTTTTGGAGATTATGTTATGGAAGAGAGATCATTAATTAAATGATAATCCAAAGAAGTCTTTACTACTGTCCTTTCCTCCTGCAATAAATGTGGTTAAAATTTTGAGCATGGTAATTATAATAATACCTATCTATTGAAGTCGTCAAAGACTATTTTATTCCTCATTCTATATTGTATGATTCCTAAAGATGTAAGAAATTGTCTCAAATGCACAAGAAGTTCTAACATTGTCATAAAAAATAATTTAATAACCAAGTAACAAATCTTCCATTTGAAGTTTTTCATTCTGAATCCTTATCTATGGCCATAGAGTTCTCTGCCAAGAGACAGTCTACATTTGCCAGCATTGATGTTTATTGCTTCACTTTCCATTCATGCTTTGCTCTTGTGACTAAGTAGAATATATTCCTTTATTGAGTACTACTTTTTTTGTTTGTTTGTTTTCAGTGAGGATGAAGAGTTCAAATTTGTATCAGGCAATCCAGAAAATTTCAAAAACAAATGTGTCTCTCTAATGGGATTTTGTCTACTGGAAAGACTGAACAAAGACAAAGACTGATCAAAATCAATGCTGTCATTACTCACTTGTGTTTTTCTGTATCCGATAATGTGAAAGGTTATTCATAAGGGCTTAATTAAATTAAAATCCAGTGCACCAGACCTGCGTCTGTCCATCTGGGCTGAGGCATCATTCATCAGCTGAGGGGAGCAGTAAACATGTAGACATCTTTGCAAACATATGTAATATACTCCATATTATCTCTAAAATCCTCAGATGTTACGACCCATTTCAGAAAGATGTTGATCTGATAAATGAAGAATGGACAATTACAGTCCCATTGAGTAGCATGGTGGAGCAGTTTGCAATCTAGGGGAAAAGAACATTATCTGATACTTATTTTTTTTGGACTGACTTAGACCATTAGGCGCCTCTCCTCAGTCAAGTTGTCAAAAATATAAAGCTTATTTCCCATTTCTTTTTTAGAAGGCAGTGCTTTGTTTTTAATGTTAGTTTCCCATGGTTTCCTGCAAAGCTTCAGAAGCTCAAAATGTCATTATGTATCTCCATATTCAGAGAGGAAGAAGGTACAGTCATTTGTTTTTTTTGTAAAGGAATTGTAATTGATAAGACTAGCTAATAACTTTATGTGAATTAATAACAAATAAGCATTGTCTTCATATACATACACATCTAGAAGAGTCCTATGTGCAGGGCAATGTCCTGTAAAGAGAGGAGCAGGCAGAAGGTCTGAGTGACTGTGCAAGGATGAACACAAGGGCTCAACAGAGTGACTCCAAAATCTGGGCTTCTCCTGGCAAAACCCGCAGCTTTTTCCTTTCTCTCCAACAGCTTTCTGTGAGCTTCCTTGCTCTGGGCAGGGAGCACTCTGTTGTCTTTGGATGGATTGCCACGGACATCTTGATTTCGCTTGTGAGAAGCAAACTCTGTGCCTCTTAATCTGTGTTTATCTCATTACTAGATGATAGAAATAGTCTGTCTGCTGGTCTTGCAGTGAAACTAGTGGCCTGTTTAAAAAATAATAAATTTGTCCACCTACCGCTTCTGTTTGCTGTTTGCAACAGGCAACTTCCTCTTTGCTGTACACTGCCATTCTGTTTTTGCATAAATTATTTGATCCTGGATGAGTTATATGTCCTAGTAGCTCTGGATTTAAATAGTTCAAATTAAGTGTTTCTTTTGTTTCAACATGTGCATGCTGTTACTCCATTAGTGGTTGAGTAATGTAGTAATAGTCTTTATGAACCAAGAGAGGAATGAAAATTGCTCCTCAGCACTGTGCTTTCTGAGTAGAGGCTGATACATGTTTTAAGCTTTGAATCTTAATTTTTCTATGCATACTTTATTTTAGTGGCTTGTGTGTGTGTGTCTTCATTTGACTGAGACAAAGATTTAAAGGGGAAAATTACTATATATAGCTGTAGTCAGTCAAAACCTGTCGATGCAGCAGAATCTTGATCTTTTTTTCCTTTTATTTTCCATTTTTTTCCTATGAAGTTTGCATGCTCTCATAGTGGAATAAATGATTCAGTATTTGATCCCTCCCCCTGGATTATGGCCCTACTGAGAGCCAAGTTTTTGAATGGCTCCTATTTAACCTGTTCTGTTTTGAAGAGAGTACGTTTGATTTTTAAAAAGGGCAGAATTTCTTTAACTGTCAGCCAGTTGGAGAAGAAGCAACCATTGAATGAAAAATTTCATATTCCTTCTCCTGTGATTTAACATGATTGTGAAGTAGTTGGTTTTCACTTTTCTTTTGCATGGAAGTTTAGACATTTGTAACTTGTAGGCTGGTACAAGTCGATCCATACCCATACTTCTGTGGTCACTGACTGTGGCTCAGAGAGCTCTGCGGTTCTGAAAGCTTTTGCATCTTGAAGTTTAAAATAAATAAATGAAGTGGTCAGTGGAAGACTTTATCTAAAAATGAATTTGTTTCTTCTGTCGCATTCAAATTATTTAGGCGTACAAGCCTGTGCAGAAGCTTGTAGCTATTACTGTATTCTCAGGTGCCACTGGGATAGCCAGTGTTCAGTCTGCAAATGGTAGTAGTTCTTGAGGTGCTGGTAACCATTTGGTGAATGTTTCTTGCTGTTTTTCTAGCCATATGTAAGTGATCTGAGCATTGCCCTGAGTGGGTTAGTTGCTTCATCCTGACTATGTGTGGTAGTAGTAATGGAGGGAGTGTGTGGTCTAAGAGACCTCACAGTTTCCTGGATGTGGCCCACACTGTAGTTGTGTCTGTTATTTATTATATCCTTTCAGAAACAGAAGATAAACTAGTTTCCCTAATGATTATGGTGTTTTTCATATGCTTAAATAAGTTTCTGCCTTTAAAGGGAAATTATTTTGGCTCCGTTTTGCTTATTTGTCTGTGTACTAATGTTTTTGCTCAGCTTAGCGGAAAGATTCACCAGCTACACATTGATTCGTTCCAGCACAAGGTAGGCAGTTATTTAAATATGTGAACAGTTAAATTTTTGAACCCATGCACTGTCTGGAAAATCTTATAAAAGCAAGTGGCTGTTGCAGTTTTTATGATATTTAATACTTAGAATAATGTGATTGCTTGTTACATAGTTAACTTTTGAGATGTATTTTGACTCTTATGTGCACAGAGTCTTTATTTTGTTTGATTGGACATGTGAAAAAAGTATTATTTGACCAGAATTGACATGATTTCATAAATAATTTTTTAGAACTCACAGTTCACTGTTGTGCAGAACTAATACATAATTTCTCAGGACAGGACTCTGTTCAGATAATACCAGCAGAGACAGACGTCTTAGTATCATCCTTCATTCAGCATCAAGCCTCCCAAATTAAATACCAGCAGGAATACCACTATATTGAGTTTCATCTTGAAAAACTTTATTTAATATATGCAGCTATGCAGTTTAAACTAGAAAGCAAATGTGTCTGAAAAGTCTAAAAACTGTTAATATTTAAAGAAATGGTAAAATACATAAGATCTGAATTTGAGACAGTAATGAAAAAAGATCAGTTCCAGTTGTCTGCAAAAATATTCTGTGGACAGAGAAAGGAGGGAAAGAAAAAGTGTTTCTTCCTTGATTTATAACATGCTTCTTGGTCCTGGAGTACATTTACATTTGCTTGAATTGCAGGCAGTTTAAGGTACCTGTTATGAAAAGCTGTTGACAGAACCAAAGGAATGAAGGTGTCAATAGGATCAAAGGACTGGTGGGATGATTTTGAGGAAAACAAAACTACTCTTAATGGCTTTGTTAAATAGTGGTGAAATGATGTCCAAGAAGCAAGGTGATAATAGGATGAAATGAAGAAAATGTGGGCTGTGTGCCAGTGTTACTTTCTGTATTGAAAGACTGTTCTGTGGAACTGTTTTCTGTCAAATACCAAAAATTGCATTAATCAGATATGATAAAATGAAATATGATGCTTTGTTCAGAAAGCAGTGCTGTAATGAGTAATGCTGTCTTGCATTGACCTAGACTGAGCAGACTGTCTGCTCCCTATCTCATTTCTAAGAACAGTTTACAGTTTATGGGTTGTTTTTTGTTTTGTTTTGTTTCTAAACGAACTTCATCTTCATTAGTGCTAAAGTTCACTAGTTCTTGAACTTATGTTAGAAGTTGTGATGGAAATATTGACCTTAATATACAGAACCTGGAGGGTCACTGCAATAGCTAGATGTGTAGGTTTGTAGTTAACCCTTTCACTCTCCATCTCTGGGAAAGTTTTCCATTTCAAGCATTTAAACTGGCATGTTTTCCATGATTTTTCCCCTTTTGTGATTTTCTTTCTTTTTTTTTTTTTTTTTTTTTCTGCAATAATGTTGTTGTGCCTGTCATTCGCAACTCCTCTCTTTCTTGAAGCCCATCAGCCATAAGCAGAGAGAGGGTATGGAGCTGGATGAATTGCAAACTGTATCCTGCCCCCATCCCCCTCGCTTGTGGGGACTCCACAGTCCCACCAGGCAGGACTTGTCCATTGCAGATGCATGGCCGTGTCACCAGAGGACACATGCTGATCATGAAGCCAGGCATTATGCCATACCTGTTAACGTTGACTTGGATTTATACATATTGATTGTATAAGTGTATACGCATATAGTTATTTACAACTGGATATTTGAGAAGCTGTATATCATGCAGTAGCCAAAAGGGTGGATGCTCTGTTTCATTGAAAGTCCACCAGCCATAGCCATGCAATTTCTTTTTGTTAGATCAAGCTCATTTGAAGTCATTATTATCTTAAAAGCATGGAAAAACACTGGGGTTTTGTATATTTTGGATAGGGATGGTACAGCTGGTAAAAAAAGTCCCCAGTCTTTCAAGTGTGATGATGTGAAGAGGTAGTTTATAAAACCTTTCATTGGAAACTTAAAATGTAACCAACAGACAATGAACTATGTCAAACTAAACAAGCAAATACAAACTCTGCCTTAAGAAGTGGTGAAATGTTGATGCAGGTTTCTTAAACAGGAGAAACAGCTGAGCTGTTTCCCTTTCCATAACTAAATCACCTCTGATGAATTAATAAGTATCGCTCCAGTGTACTTTTCACATAACTCAGGGACCAACCACATCATAATCATACATTCTTCTGGTGTTTCCTGAAGAGGTGGGATGTGGCACACTGACAGGAAGTGCGGTTTATTAATTATCTATGGTAAATGCAAATTTTGAAGTTAAAAGGCACTTGCATATTTCTCTATTTTAGACAGCTTTCTGTGATTCTGTCTATTTTTGTTTTTAGTTTGTGCATTACAGCTGATATTTTAAAAAGATGAACATTACCAAAAAAAAGAACAAAATTAGTTCCTAAAGGCAAAGTAAGCTTATCTCTTTTTAGAACTATTTTTTTTTCATCTCATTGTCTTACGAGGCTTTTTAAATGCACAAATTGTTTGAATTGGTTGACTTTTAAAGAAGCAACCAAATCCTCAACTGTCTGTATTCTGACATGGTGACATATTGATAAAAAGTGCTATTAAGAAACCTCAGTATTCTGAAACATAATGGAGGGATATTGTTGTGTGATTAGTAAACATGTACAATACCAGTTGGTCTCTCATTTATAGCTAGGGATTTTTTTTAACATGATAATTTAAAACAATTTCTGTACATTTGTAAAACACTTGATTTGGTTTTGTTCTGAAACAGGCTCCAACAGTATCCTTGTTTTCCTTCTGTAAACAGATGAAGGTACAAAATTAGATTGGAAATTGGAGTTTCCTTTGGTTTCACAGGAGCAGGGCAATAGAAATTTGGGCCATCTTGGTCTGTGTGGTGTCAGTTTCTAGATAAAACTTCAAGTATTGATTTTGTATAGGAAACATGCCTATTAAAGGGAGCCTGTCTGTCTTGTTTCAATTAAAATGAAGATACTTGCTTCAAAAAAGTGCATGTTTACTTCGGTACCTTGAATTATTTAATCTCCAGCCCCTGCCAGTGCTTCAGAGCCTGTATTTATTATACCTTTAGTCAATTAATACAGCTTATGTTGAGCATTTGAGAAACAAATGAGTGCAGATAATAGTGAACGGCGAGACATGTTATTTACTTATGAGATCTATTGCTGTTATCAAGGAAGGACACGCTGACCTGTGTCCTGTATACGCTAATGTATTTTCCATGTGCTTGTCATATGCGTGGTGTACATTCATGTACTCCAGGCATATGGTCCCACTTTGTTGCACTTTTGGTAGCTTGTCACATCCAGATCACATTAGTCTCCCATAACTGATGGAGAACTCTTGAAATTTTATTCTTTTTCCATCCCAAAATACTAATTTGCCTTTAGGCAGGTGATTGGTGAGCAAGAAATTGTCAAGCCTACATTGCTGTTTCTTGTGGATATATCATGGTGTTGTTATCCTTTTTTTTTATGGTTGGTCTGACTTTGATAAAAGACGAAAGTTCTGAGTCTGCATGTCAGCAGCTTTGGAGAGGAGATCCAGTACAGGGGGGTCATCATGTGGTAGCAAACGAACAGGGAACAGAAGCCTCCAAACACTTAATGGCTGCTTCCATGCTGAAGCTGGGAGTTGTGTTGTGTATGTTGTGCCAGCTTTTAATCTCAGAATGGCTAATGGAAAAGCTAACACTCATCTTTTGCTAGCGCTCATCTTTTGTCTGTTGCTTTTAAACCATTTTTGCAGAGCTGCCCTGCCTTTCAACTTCAGAGAGTTGTGCAGGAGGCCACCAGACAAAGCTTGGAAAATGTTTGATTTTGCTGGAATTGATCATACTGACCTAGATGAGGTCAGGCTTTCTGAGTAGTTAGAGAATAGGAATTCTCTCCAAAATGAAGTGGAAAAATAAATTTTCCATCACTTACAGAAGCCTAATTCCATCTAGATATTTATTTATTTATTTATTTAGTATAGCATTGAAGACACAAATTCCAGCTCTTGAAACATGGTACGCCATGTCTGTCATTGTCTATGATATACTTTCAGGTGCTTTCAGGAGAACTGTAGTTGTTAGAGTGACAGGGAACAGTTTCCATTTTGGGGTTCAAAAAACAAAAAAAGGAACAAAAGTATGTTAAACAATGCTGTGAGCATTGTATCTACTTCAGGAGCGATTACTGATTCATATTGTCTGGAGCTTCTCTTTTTAAGGCCATTACGCCGTGTTGAGTTCATGTTCATGAGAGTTTGGGGTCTTTTTAAAGTTGTCTTAGAAACTGGCATTTTAGAGATGTAATCTTCCATTCCTTTATAAAACTCTGCTTACTAACTTTATGGGAAAGTACCATCATCAGTTACCACAGAAACTGATGCTGGAAATTTTAATAACTAGGAATAGCCACAGACAGCCTTTAGTTTTAAGCTTATATGAATCTGTTGAGCTAAAATGAAAGAAAATTACTTTTCTTAAAAGTGTTGAAAGACAGACTGCCCATTTGGCAGTGATAGTATGGCAGTGCCAGCAGAGATCTGACTTAAGTTTATAGAGGTATTACGCAGGATAAGAGGAAATGAATTGAAATGTATGGTTTCCACCCATCAAGATTATACATGATATATATACTTAGAATCACATAGATGAAACAAAATTAGTTCTGCATGTGCAGAAATGCAAAATGTAAGCTGGAAATTTCATTAAAAACCCCAATCCAGGGTAGTTGATATAGGCACTGTTAAATCACAGAGAATCAGCAGGAACTGCTCCATACCTGTTTTCACTTGTCATAAAATTCTGGAGGAACATCCAGGCACTTTCTTTGTGAATTATTTGAGAGCTCAGCATTGCCAGAGGACCTCTGGGTCCTAAAGTCTGGTCTCCAGCTATGCAGTAGATTTCTAGTTTTAAGAGATTCACGTGGTATCTCTTTGCCCACCATGCCATGCAACTCAGAATGCTTCCCAATGCTACCTATTAAAGTCTAGACATCTGTTCATTTCTAGGACACAGAGTATATTTTCAGTAGGTTCCAAATATACAAAAATAACACACACTGTTTTTTACACTAATCCTTTGTGGTTTAATTTATTAGGATGGGATAATAATCAGTGTTCTGAGAACTTAGTCTCCTCCTGTTTCACCTCACAGGTGACTTCAGTCTTTGGACACTGAAAAGGATCCAGCTACAAATCCTGTTTAAAAGAAGCCAGGACTCTGCCCCATGAGTATGATTGTCCTGATCACTGTGTTCAGGGCTGTAGAGTTTATTCTAAGAGCAAATCGAACAGCAGCATTACAGTTGGTGCATTACTTGATAGGAATGTTATAACTGTAAATGAGATTGCAAAACCAGCAAGGATTTAATTAGATAGTGTTGTTCAGTATTTGAAAGAGACACTGTAGCTCTTTTCACAGGTTTATAACAAAACAGATTCCAGTCAGTAACGCCAGCTGTTAAACAGCACCCTTTAAAATCACCAGGGCCAAAGAAAGTGCATCCAGAAAATTTGGAAAAGCTGAGTGTTGAGTTCTTTGCTCTGTTAATGATATTTATATCCCTGCCCTCACCACCTCTCCCCCACCCTTTTTTTTTTTTTTTTTTTAAACTTCTGGAGAAGTATCAGAGACTAGAATATGACATAAGTGTTTTGTCTCTTATTTATTAGATTACATATGATGACTTAATGTTGTACAACACAGACTTGTGGGCTGGATCTGGGTTTTGTTATGGCCTGCTGGGGAGGAGAGGTTAGGAAAACAGCTGAATGTACAGATGGGCAGGTGGACTGTGCTGTCAGCCCTGAGCGGTTGGATTGCTGTTGCTGCCTGAGGATGTAAGAGCAGATTGATGGTGGTGGGCAGTGGTACACCAGAAGTGGTCACTGGCTCCCATGGCTAGCAGCTTCAGCCCGACCCTCTGCATCGTGTTGTTGTAGGCAGCAATAATTTGATCCTAAAGCAGTGGCTGCTATGTGAAAACTGCACTCTGCCTCCTCCAGGGAAAAGATGCTGGTGAAGCCAGGCTTTAGGGTAGGACATTGTTCTTTCTATGATGGGACTGAACTAATAGGTGCTGGAAGAAGTGTATAGGACTAATACTAACTGGTATGGGTTTGTGGAAAATTCATCTGATAAAATTAACTTGATAATGTTTTTACCTGAAGTGACAAGTTTAGTTGATGGATAAAGATGTAATAGGCTTAGGTCAAATATTTTTGCCTTTGAACACCTATTTTTGTTCACGAAGTAAACCAAAGCAAAATCAAAGGATCAGCTGTGACTTGGCTAAATGACAGGTGACTGTAAATTTGGAGTTGTCATTGTTTAGCTGAGTTTCACAGAATCACAGAATCACAGAATGTTAGGGATTGGAAGGGACCTCAAAAGATCATCTAGTCCAATCCCCCTGCCACAGCAGGAACACCTAGATCAGGTCACACAGGAACATGTCCAGGCGGGTTTTGAATGTCTCCAGAGAAGGAGACTCCACAACCTCTCTGGGCAGCCTGTTCCAGTGTTCTGTTACCCTCACTGTGAAGAAATTCTTCCTCACATTTATGTGGAACCTCCTATGTTCCAGCTTACACCCATTGCCCCTTGTCCTATCATTGGATGTCACTGAGAAGAGCCTGGCTCCATCCTCATGACACTCACCCTTTACATATTTATAAACATTAATGAGGTCACCCCTCAGTCTTCTCTTCTCCAAGCTAAAGAGACCCAGCTCCCTCAGCCTTTCCTCATAAGGGAGATGTTCCACTCCCTTAATCATCTTTGTGGCTCTACGCTGGACTCTCTCAAGCAGTTCCCTGTCCTTCTTGAACTGGGGGGCCCAGAACTGGACACAATACTCCAGATGCGGCCTCACCAAGGCAGAATAGAGGGGAAGGAGAACCTCTCTTGACCTACTAACCACTCCCTTTCTAATACGCCCCAGGATGCCATTGGCCTTCTTGGCCACAAGGGCACATTGCTGGCTCATGGTCATCCTGCTGTCCACCAGGACCCCCAGGTCCCTTTCCCCTACACTGCTCTCCAGCAGGTCAGCCCCCAACCTGTACTGGTACATGGGGTTGTTCTTCCCCAGATGCAAAACTCTACACTTGCCCTTATTGAATTTCATTAAGTTTTTTCCCGCCCAACTCTCCAGCCTATCAAGGTCTCGTTGAATGGCAGCACAACCCTCTGGTGTGTCAGCCATTCCTCCTAGTTTGGTGTCATCAGCAAACTTGCTGAGGATACATTCTGTACCCTCATCCAAGTCGTTGATGAAGATATTAAACAACACCGGTCCCAGTACCGACCCCTGAGGGACTCCACTAGTCACAGGCCTCCAACTAGACTCTGTCCCATTAACCACAACTCTCTGGCTTCTTCCCTTCAGCCAGTTCATAATCCACCTCACTACCTGATCACCAAACCCATACTTTATCAGCTTATCTACGAGGATGCTGTGGGAGACAGTGTCAAATGCTTTACTGAAATCAAGATAAACCACATCTACCGCTCTACCATCATCTATCCACCTAGTTATTTCCTCATAGAAGGCAATAAGGTTGGTCAAACATGACTTACCCTTAGTAAAACCATGTTGACTACTCTTAATGACCCCCTCATCCTTGATGTGCCTAGAGATAGTGCCAAGAACAAGCTGTTCCATCACCTTTCCAGGGATGGAGGTGAGGCTGACCGCTCTATAGTTACCCGGGTCCTCCTTCTTGCCCTTCTTATAGATTGGAGTGACATTTGCTATCCTCCAGTCCTCAGGCACCTCTCCTGTTCTCCATGACTTACCAAAGATGATGGAGAGTGGCCTAGCAATGACCTCTGCCAGCTCCCTCAGCACCCTTGGGTGCATTCCATCTGGTCCCATTGATTTATGGATATCCAGATTGCTCAACTGATCCCTAACCCAATCCTCATCTACCAAGGCAAACTCCTCCTTCATCCTGACTTCTTCTGGGGCTACAGGGATCAGGGGCTCCTGGGGAAAGCCTGCAGGAGTAAAGACAGAGGCAAAGAAGGCATTCAGCACCTCTGGAGTTTGCAGATGAGCTGCTGGCTCTTCACTGATCTTATTGGTGACATAAAAAAAAAATCATATTACCCCTGCCAGCCTCTGTAAAGTCACAAAAGCAGAGCTTGCAAGGCCTGAAAGGACCCTTGTGGTCAGGTAGCTGGACTTCTGGGCAATGGAAGAATTAGGGCACTCCTGAATTAATTCTTGTTTCAGCTGCAGCATAAAAAGAGCGTTCTGTGCAAATTTAAAAATCACCAGTGATGGAAAAATCATTCCTTTCCCTGCCAATGACATACAACAACTAGTGGCGAATACCAGTGATGTGGATAGGTTGGTAAACTGAGTCTGGTTAATGGCAACTCTGGAGTCAAAGTCATTCTGATGGGAAACATCAATAACTCCCATGGGCGTGTCTTGTGTGAAATGTGGCAACACTGAATAGAGGGTCACAGCAGATAAACAGCTCAATGTGAGTTCTCAATGTAGCAGTATGCCCGGAAAGGACTAATACGATTCCTGGGTATTAAAAATGAGGTGCTCTGCCTAAGAGTAGAGGTTATATCGTGAATTTGGCACTGGTTCAACTGCTGCTGGAATATGCGGCTAATGTCCAGGAATCAAATATGATCTTGACTGTGACCAGGAAAGAGACAGAGAAGTCCATAATGGACTGAAAACTATGTCCTATACTGTATTTATTTGGTTTAGGGTATCAGTAAGAAAGTTAGGGGCAATTCTAGAATCCAGATTATACTTTTTCCCCCCCTGAAAAATAAATTAAAATTCAACATAGAATGATTTCAGGGCATATTAAGTCATATAGCTTGAGATACATAGCAGTCCTTCCTTTCTAGCTCCATACAGTATGAATGTGTTTGACTTGCTGGTCAGATGGTTATCTCTATTTCTAGCTGTGTATTTGCATAGAGGCCATCTGATGAAACTATGGCTTTCATATATCAGATTCTGGGCTAATCTGTGCACCATATAGTACTCAGGAACATTGAAGTCCTGTAAGGTGTTGCACTTTGAGAACTCTAGAAAATGTACGGACCAAAAAAAAAAAAACCAACCCAAAATGATTTAGCAGTGATTGAAATTGGCTGAGCTGCAGCACTGCTTTTGTGTCAGTCAAGATAACCAGTTGTGTCTCTGGGTGTGGTTTCTACCCTGGTGAGCTTGTTTTGGGATAGTCCCTCCTGCAGTGCAGTCACCAGTGTAGCATTGCCACATTTAGCTGGCCAGATGGACCCCACTAGTGCTTCCTTTGGCAGCAGCCTGTGGGCTAGAGTTTTTCCCCGTCACAAGCTTGAATGCTTTTTTGTAGACTTCTCTTGTATGAAATGATACATTCTTAAGACCTGAATGTAATTGAGACCATCTGTAGTTCCAAATAATTTCTCTAGATATATTACTCTTCAATAATAAACTGTGGCAGCTAGGGGACTGCTTTATTTATACCTGCCATGTCATATTTCCAGGCTGAAACCTGGAAATACACCAACATGTGTATTTGATTTCTTTTAAAAAAAGGTGTCTTCCCAGCTGCAATACACAACTCCTTCAAGCCAGAAGGAAAAATACTGGTTTTTGAGCTTTTGTCATTGTCATTCCATTGTATGTCTTATTATAGGTGCTGGTTTTGGCATAATCTCCTTAGCTGAGCACTTGTCACCAAGGCTCTATTTGATTTTAAAGTCTTTTTTTTCCAGCATGATTTCTGCTTTTTCACACAAAAAAACCCCACACCTCAAAAAATAAAACAAAACCCCCACCCAGTTAAAAAAAAAACAGTTAAAATTCTTGTCTTTTTGCCCTTCCCTGCCAAATTAGCTTTGTTTGAGGTCCCTTGTGGTATAGTAAAATAAAAACAAACGTTGATCTGATGTAGTGCTTTGAAGAAAATCCTGTGTACTGAGTTATGCTGTGCAATAAAGCCTTCATAATATATTGATTTAAATATAAAAGTCTAGAGACAGATTTGGATACTTTGCTTGAAAAACAGATAGTACAATGCTTTATTAGCTGATGTAAATGTTTTCAAATTTTAGAAAACCAAATGAAAAACATGCCTGAGCAATGTAGACTTACCATTATTTTGCAAAAACAATAGTTGAAAAATAGAATAAAAATATAAAATAAAGTCAGAAAGTTAGAAATACCAAGCAAGGTCTAGTTTTAGTTCAGTTTATGATTTTACAACCTCAGCGTGGAATGACTTTTACCTAATAAGAACAAGAGTGAATAATCAGTGATTTCTAGCAATTAGCTGATCTGCCTGCAGGATGATAATTAAAATGAGTCATGCATGTAAAAGGAAACTGAATCTTTCTCTCCTTTGACTCATTTTTCTTCTATAAATTTGTTTTCAGAATGGCTTGCTTTAAAATTCTGCCAGAAATTGATATACCAGTACATTAATTCATAAAAATGCTGGGTACAATTTCAAAGCAACTCCATGTACAAATCCCATGTAGAGCTGAAAAATTCAGCACCTGATTCACGGTACCTGAGCTTAGAGCCTGCAATGTTTGCATAGTCAGTAGAGAGAACTAGAGATCTCCAAGGGAACGGTGAGGCTTGCAGGATTAGCCCTTCGAAAGTGTTGCTCATCTTCTGTGTACCTTTGGAGTGCATGTACCTGGCTGATGGATGCTGGTCATCTCTACCAACATGAGATCCTCTCCTGAGGACATGTTGGTAGAAGATCTGTGGCCTGCCCCATAGTCCCATGGCATATTGGTTAAAGATTACCTCCCTTTGCCTGCAGGTGGTGTGTCCTTGTCACCAGGATACAGAATTGTCCAAGGGAGAGGAATTGGAGGATTTTTCCCTCTTATTGAAGCTGACACATTCATGTTGAGAATAACAGAGCCAGGAGGAAGGAGAAAATGGGTGAGGGAACCTGATTTTGTGCTTCATTTTAGCTGGTGCTTGCAGTTGGGAGTGGTGCTTGAGTGGGGAGTTACTGTTTCTGATCCCTGTGCTTAGGATCATGACTGGGTTTAGGTGACTTCTTCAATATATGAACAACATAAAATGTCCAAAGAGTCTGGGAAGTGTAAAGCATCAAATGCTTCTCATGATTTAATCAAAATTTTGGGTTTTCATCTGTGACTTGAGAAGAAGGCAGGTGCTGGGCTTCTGGTAGGGTTCTGCGTGCGAAGAGCCTAACAAAGAGCTGACTGCTGAGCTGTCAGTGCTGTGAGGCAGGCGGGCAGGCTGGCTCTTGCCCTGTTGTCTCTATGAGACCCAAGTCTCGTTCGACTTGCATTTCAGAAGCGATCTTCCTCCCAATTCTAATTTTAGTTGCCAGCATAAGCAACTTGATGTTAACTTTACACACCTAATTACCAGCTGTGTTTGAAAATCTCACTCACGGTATCACCAGAACAAGGGAATTACATAGTATTTCTTAGTATATTTTGGAAGTACCTGGTGTGATATATCCTTTATGTGTCACTGTGAGACATTCCTCATATTCAAGGCTTGATCCAAGGAGCTGAAACCAGTGTCTCCAGTAAAAACAAGTGGAAGACATACTGCTTGCTATCCCTGACTGCTTTTTGTTGTAGATAGAAGCGAAGTAATCTTGGTTTTCTTATGCTAGGATTAAAGGTAAAATTAATTTATTCCCTAGTGTGTCTTTTGCTTTAGGTGTTTGCTTAAGAATGTTTTCTTGGAGCTGTGCTAATATATGTTAATTTTTCCAAAGGGATTGTCAGAAATGGATTTTTTTTAAAAAAAAAAGTTATGTTTTCTAAAACTGGTAATCTTCTTCTGAAGAAATGTAAGAAAAGACTCTGCTTTCTGCTAATTGAGAGAATGAGATTTATCCAGCAATTGACTTCAGATGTTTCACAAGGTAAACTTTTCAGAGTCTGGTGGAGGGGTTTTTGTTGTTTTTTTTTGTTGTTGCTTGTTTGTTTTGTTTTTGTAATTTGATTACAAAGATTGTAAATACTTTAATTGAGAAAATTGGTTTAAATTAGTTTCTCGGATCATAAAGAATCAGAAATAGCATTCAGAGCAAGAGGTTCCTAGTTATAATTAAAGTAAACCTTAAAAAAAGTTATTTTGTGTGTAAAAGTTGCCATTTGCTACTGGCTATTGTATTGCATTCCACATCAAAAGCAATGGGCTGCAAGTATGTTTTTAAGGCTAACTGGCTTATACTTCCTGCAGACTGAAAATGTTAATGTTTAAACACATGGAATCAAGGGGTTAACTTCTCTTTAAGTGATTATTCTGACTGGTTAAATATTTTGCCAATTGAGAAACAATAGATTTTATCTGACCCTCTAGTGTGGGGTGGGGATTGTTAGAGTTTGATCATTTACTGGCTAGGCTTGATGTAAGGGGCTAATGTTTACTGACTGAACTCTTGGGTTTTACAGAACTTTTCTGAAATACAGTGGGATCTAATTTTATTTCATGTTGTTGCCAGGGACATGTTGTGGGGTTGTGGTATTGGTTTGTTGTTTGTTTATTTTTTTCCCAAAGTGTTGAAAATACTTCAAGTTACTGATGCAGTTAACTTAAGGTCCATGGAGCTTGGCTTGCTAGGGATGCAGGTGGCAGAAGTATAGACACAGAAGTACGTATGTATTGAATCACTGATACGATTCATTTATTCATATTGAATTGCCTGGTTGGAAGGGACCTCAAGGATCATCTGGTCCAACCTTTCTTGGCAAAAGCACATTCTAGACAAGATGGCCCAGCACCCTGTCCAGCTGAATTTTAAACGTGCCCAGTGTTGGGGAATCCACCATTTCCCTGGGGAGATTATTCCAATGGCTGATTGTTCTCACTGTGAAAAATTTTCCTCTATGTTCAACTGGAATCTCCCCAGCGGTAACTTGTCCCCATTAGCCCTTGTCCTTTCCATGTGACTCCTTGTAAAAAGGGAGTCTCCATTTTCTTTGTAGCCACCCTTTAAGTACTAGCACATGGTGATGAGATCTCCCCTAAGCCTTCTTTTTACAAGGCTGAACAAACCCAGTTCTCTCAGCCTTTCCACATATGGCAGGCTTCCCAGTCCTTTGGTCATCTTTTCTGGACCCTCTCCAGCCTGTCTACATCTTTTTTTGTATAGTGGGGACCAAAACTGAACACTGTTCCATGTGTGGCCTGACAAGCGCTGAGTAGAGTGGGGAAATGACTTCTTTAACTCTTCTGGTGAGGCTCTGGTTGACGCAATCCAGCATCCCGTTGACTTGCTTTGCCACTGCAGCACACTGTTTGCTCATATTGAGCTTGTTGTCCACCAGGACCCCCAGGTCCCTTTCCACAGAGCTGCTCTCCAGCCAGGTAGATTCCAGTCTGTGTGCACTCCTGTGTTTTCCCAGGTGCAAGACTTACACTTGTCCATGTTGAAGTTCATAAGGTTCTTGTTAGCCCACTCTTCCAGCCTATCCAGGTCTTCCTGCAGGGTGGCTCTCCCTTCCGGGTGTCTGCTTCCCCACTCAGTTTGGTATAATCGGCAAACTTCATCAGAGTACACTTGGTCCCATCATCCAGATCACTTATGAAGATATTAAACAATGTTGGGCTCAATATTCATCCCTGGGGGACCTCACTTGTGACAGATTGCCAGTTTGAAAGGGAACTATTTACCACCACCCTCTGGGAGCAGCCTGTCAGCCAGATCCCCACCCCTTGCGTGGACCCCTTGTCTAGACTGTAATGCATCAATTTCTTTAGGAGGAGGCTGTGGGGAAATGTATTGAAAGCCTTGGAGAAATGTATCAAAAGCCTTGGAGAAATCCAGGTAGACAGTGTCCACTGCTTGTCCCACATCAACCAAGCAGGTTACTTTTTAGCAGGTATTGGAAGTGAATTAATTTGATTTAAAACCAGTTCTTTTGTGGATGGGTTTAAAATCTAGAATATATTGGAGACTGTTTTGGAATTTTGCTGCATTTACTGAGAACTGAGCTTCACTATATTTACCGTGCAAGTAGTGTACTGGCTACATGAGGACTAATTAAAACTATGGACCCTGAGTGATTTTCTCCGCAACACCTGTAATAGGAATTTGATATGGGGAGGAGGGCTAGAAAGAAAAGAATCAGGTTAATTTAGTATCTGATCAGGAAAAGGAGGAATTTTGTTTTGTTTTGGTTTTTTTCTTTTGTAAGGAGGCTGGTTGTATCCAGTTAAAGAGAAACATTTTTCTGGGAAGGTAAGTATCACTGTGGTTGAGAAGGAGCAAAGAAATGGGTCTCCGCTAAAGGCATACAGAAGCATACCGAATGCCCTTTTTTTTGGGTGGGTTTTTTCCCTTTTATTTGGGATATTGGTCATCCTGCAGGAACATAATTGAAGAATGCCTTCTGACCCAGTGAACTAAAACATCCCAGCATTTCAAACGGGATCCAATGCAGGCAGATTTCAGGAAGCTTGATGTGGCCAGCAGAGTGCCACTGAGCTGCTCCTTGAGTTGTGGCCAGTGGTCTCATGGCAAGTGCATCGCTGGATTGAATGCTGTTATCCTACTTACACTGATTTTGTTAATATGCCTGTTTTTCTGTGCAGTATGACTTCATACATTTCTGTTACTCCCAGAATTACAGGAACCTTTTTGTGTCTCATCTGTTGCAAGAACTATTGTATTTACATTATCAACTCGAGGTACATTTGTGATAACTAGGTGCTGTTCTTGAAAGCTTGGAAATTCTTTACAAAAGGGCAGAGGTTGGTTTTGGTTTGTGTTTTTTTTTTTAAATCTCTACCCTCTTAAGAGTCCAGCTTGCTAATTCTCTTGCTTGCAAAGAAGGATGCATACAAAATCTTATCTGAAAGATTTATCTAGAATGGTACAGGAGGTTCCTCCTGTGTCACAATTTACTGTTATCACTTACAAAGGTAAAGGTCTTTTTTTCATAATGACCAGTTCTCTTCTTGTCAGGAGAGAATTTAGCTTCAGAGGGTATCCATCCTTGCAGTAGTGAAGCTTGGGTATCAAGTTTACCCTGACATTATTTTGGCACCTTCCTTTTAAGTAGGTATTCAGATGGTATTAGGCAAATATTTTTTTGTTTGCTTTTTTGGTCATTTGACCATTGAAGACCTTATGCTGATGTTTAAAATAGTGGTAAATAAGCAGATTTTTTAAAGTGTTGTCTCTTTAGATTTAAAACTTGTACAACAGAAGTGCTTTATCACTTTGGGCATACTTCAAGTGATCAGATACGTGTTCAGATATGGTCAGATAAATTAGTTTGTTAACTGGTAGATAATCTTAGCCCATTTAAGTACCTCTTCTTTAATTAAGCTTATAATTCTAAACTGCTATTTAAAATTCATGTAGTGGTCTAGGAGATCCTGGATGCTTGCATAGTGGAAGTGAAAGATGCAGGTTTGCGTTTTGTTGTAACACTAGTATCCTAAAAAAGGTAGGTCAGTAAATCATTACCAGTTATTAACATATACTTTAAACTTAGTTTTCTCAAATAAATGAAAATAAGTGGCAGGCACTAGGTATGACATTCCACTTACTAAACTGTGAAATGTGCATTTGTCCCTGAAATGGGGTAATTTTATGCACACATTTGTAGACTACATGCATTTGTTAGTTACTGCACAAAATACTGTGAATATGTCTGTGTTAAAATATTTAGGACACATAATGTTAGCGTGCCCTTGTTACTTAATTTACAGATGTTTTATTTTAATGAAATTGTGTGCTACAAACTTAACTGTGTTTGCATTACTCAATAAGAAAATGGTTTTGTTTATGTTAAACTGTTGTACCCTTCAGTCAGCTACAACAAACAAGCAAGCTAGTAACGTTTTTAGGTAGGTCTCTCCTAAATCTGAAAGAGTTTCTGTTTATCTTCTGCCTTGACTGCAGAAGGCCTTTGCATGAACAATTACCAAGGCTGAGTATTTGTTCACTGCAGCAGACCTAATAGAAAGCAGAAATGTCTGGAGTCATCAGAAAAAAGTAATGTGTGGGCTTGACTCCTGTCAAATGATACAAGAAAAAATATTACAGATGGGGCAAATTAGACATGTTTTAAAATCCCATCGATGACGCAACTTTTCCCAATGGTGCCTGAAGAGGGCAGTCTTGAGAGCGGCCCAGGGTCTACATCCCCCAGACCTGGATGAGGGCATACCCTGGCTCGGCTCCTGGCCAGCCTGCCTCCTCCTCTCTCTCAAACTAGCTCAAGAGAGAAAATATCCAGGGTTTTAAATACAGCATCTTGTTAGGAGGGTCTGTCACGTGCTGGTGTACGGGAGAGAAGGAGATGGCCACCGAGTGGCCAGGTACAGGGCAGTGGGAAGGGAGGGCAGTAGCGGGGAGGCTGCTGTCGTGATCCTCTTTGGGTGGTAGGAAACATTCAAACTGGTTCAGCTGCTCCTGAAACCGCTGCCTTGGGGTTACATGCAGGCCTCCTCCTTCTTCTTCTATCAGATGCTTTCCTTTTGATCAAAGGAGGTCAGTGGATACAGGAGACTGTAAGATATATGAGAGTTTTAGGAACAGATCTCAGCCTTGGCTGCTTGTAAAGGCCATGACATGACTGATATCATGAAACCAGCCTTGCTCCACTTCAGATCAAAGGTCTGCAATCTGCTCCCCATCTTATTTCTACTTCTAGATAATTGAGGACAAGCACAGCAGGACACTGTCTGTCTGACACATGTAAATAAATTCTTAATGCAGAGATTCCTCTTCAAAGCATTCCCCCTTTACCGTCCCCAGTGGTTATGTTTCACAGATGGAAGGAAGCCATTTTGTTTTCACAGCTTCTGTCGTTACCATTTGATTCTCCCCTGGGTATCTCTTTTTTCCAGGATTACAGTAGCAGTAATGTTAGTTTTGGAAAGAGGAAACGAAGCTGGTCTGTTCCTGGAAACTAAAGTAGTGCTTTATGCTACAAGGAGAGCCATGGTGCTGTGGCCCCTGTATGTAGTACTCTGGATTGAGGAGTGACTGGGAGATGTGGCACTGGGAGCACTGAGTGTTTCCAGGTACAACGCTATGCCCTAGAAAAACGTTATCAGAAGATGCAGTTGTCAGCAGTGAGGAGTAAGTGATATCACAGAAACAAAACATAGTTCTTCCTGCAACCTGTTAGAATATTTGCTGTCTTGCAGAGACATATCTGGTGACTGTACGTCTCCTTCTGCATCCTCATCTGCTGTGGCGATCATCCACTTCTGCAGCTGTTGGTGGTAGAGAACAACTTCTCTTTGAAGGGGTCTTCCTGATTCGGTTCAGGCAAAGGGCATTCAAGGGTCAGCTCCATTTATGTGCCGCTCACTGAGGTGTCACACTGCTCCTGCCTACACTGATAGCAGGCGTGAGCTGGTGAGTATGTCAATACTTGTTACCAAAGCTGCAGTTATTCCTGACCTGCAGAGCAAGTCCCCTGTGCCAAGGGAATCAAAGTTCCCTGTTGCTTTGTGAATTATCCACACACTCCTTGTGTTTATATGAAGGAAGATGGACAGGCACTCGTGTGACAGTGCCGGTGGACAGAGCGGATCTTGCAGCTGCATGGAAGTACATAGTGCATCATGAGTCCTGCTAATGAGTTTGTGATCAGTCTCTTTGTGTCTGGAAACTGCTAATGATAATCCAGTTCTGCGAGCCAGTGTGTGAGGGCACAGTGGGAACTGGTGGGGTTTTTTGCCTTTTTTTTGGTTGTTGTTTTTTAAGGCTGTATTTGGATAAGATTTTTAAAATTTTACTCATCATTTTGGTGGTCACCCATAATAGAACAAAACACAGGATGGAGAAGGTGGCCTGGACACTGTTTTTATACATTTCTGGCTGGAGAACTCATTGTTCTTTGGTTTAACAAAACATGGAGGCTTTGCAGATGCACATTGGCAGAGGGAGTTTCCTGGTGAATAGCAGGCTCCCATCTGGGTTCATGTGGATTTATAAGGAGTGTTTGGATGATGTGGTACATTGCTGAGCTGGGCTCCAGAAAGGTGTCAACAAGTGTTGTACTGGTTTATGTGAAGTCCAGTAGTTAAATACCATGTTGAACATGTGAAGCATAATCTTAATGACTTTTTATGAGTTTGGGGCAAAAGTAAGATGATATTATACCAATGATATTAACACATGCAAGAAAAGTAGTCTTTGCAAGGATCCCAGCATTATATGGTTCCCTAAGGTACAAATTTTCTTTCAGCCCTGCAGTTTATAGATTGTGACTTCATTTCTCCCAACACTATATTAAAATGTCTTGTTGTATCTTGAGATCTACTGCATCTCCACTGGGAGATTTTATTTGAATTTGAGAACTGTCCTAGAAAAAACAAATGTTTGTAAATCATGAAACCATTCCTTGTAACTGTAATGGCCATTCACTCTCTCATATTTATTTGAAAACGGTTCTTCCTTCATTTTAATATCAATATCGAGTCCTTTCTGCCCTGAACAGTTGTACAACCTAAGTAAGGATCTAGTTATCTACCAAGTGCTAGTTTGGTATTGTGCACTTCTCTTTTTCAGTCTTAGTCCTTATTTACTGCAGATGTTATCAGCCTATCTAATTTCTGAGGTAGCATAAAAGAGGGAGGAAGGCAGAGGGGAAAAGAGCAGACAAAGGAGGGGGATACTTGTTTATAGCACATCCACACTGGAAGACTATTTCTCTGCTCTGCTTCCTGGAGACACAGGTCCCATTCTAATGGAATAAAGGAAAAAAGGAAAACTGTTAATGCTTACCTGAAACTTCATTTTCTTTAAAGGATAAGTTTACATCAACTAAGACGCTTAATTAATCTTGCTAAGAAGTGGAAATTGACCTTCTATAGTTTGAATTTGTTACTAGGTAGAACATAGCCTGTTTTGCAGAGAGAGAAATTAATTGAAGTATGCTTTAAAAAATCCACTATTTAGGAAAGCACCTCTTACTGGAAAATACAGGGCTTATATAATATGACAAGGCTTCACAAAAAGTGATGAGGTACAAGGAAAGTGACCAATGATATTAACGGATTTGGATACAAGTGAAAAGCAGGTATTTCAAATTTCATTTTCCTTAAAAGCAGGTTTAACTCTTGTTCCATTGCTTAATGTGATAAATTTGATTTGCTATTACCTTTAGACATTTTCAGCTGCACTCTTACTCCTGCTCAATCTGTGCTATCTGTGGCTTCAGGCTATTCCAGGCCTCAACACAGATGAGAAAGCAAGTAACCACTGCCCTCCAAAACCAAACTAAAACAAAGCCCCTCTAAAAGAGTTTTCCTTGCCCTTTTTTTCCCCTGCTCTGACATACATACTCTGTCTTGGAATTTGAGATACTGAAGTTTTACATGCTGTTCCAACCCAGCAAACTTTTAAGGACTAAGAGTTAATGCACGATTAATTACCTTTGCTAGTTAGGGGGGACTGAACTACATCTTTGTGAGATGTCAAAGGAAAATGAGTTTTCTTTATACTTTCAAAAAGGGGAATGATTTTGCTAAGGAGAACTTTACATCCAGTGCCCGGAAAATTTCCAGAAATGCTTGAGAGGCACAGATAAATTTTTGAAATGAAACCTTGGAATTCTTTGTCTTTTGAGCATTTTATTCTTGCTCCTTCCCAAGCTTCTTTGTTTTCTTTCCTTTCCTTTCCTAGACTATCACCATACTCTATCTTTGTGGTCCTCAAAAAGAGGAAATGGAGATGATAGCATTCTTGAACAGAAACTAGTAAGGTTCTTACAGGGTAACGTGTCAGCCTTCAACTTGTAGAATTATGTCATGTTTGAGGTTCTTATGCTTCATTTGGCATTTGCTTAGTTCTAAATCCCAACATTGACTACTGAAGGTACTCCAAGGCATACGTTTTCAGTGTACCCTCAGTTACAACCTTTCAAACTTGGTTTAGAAACTTATTCTTAATGAAGCAAAGTTTACACTGGCACTGTCCTTTTGTTTAAAATGAGCCATTTGTTTACTTCTGGAAAATGTGGGAACTGTGAAGAAACCGGTGTTGCAAACTTGCTGTAATCAAAACCGAATGAGACTGATTATCAGGAAAAAAACCAAACATATACTACTGAAACAAAAGTTTTATGAATGGGCCTAGTGAGGTTATTTTTGGACATGTAAATTGGTTGAGTGTTATCAGTAACATTTTCTTTTACTTGAACTGCAACCAGTGCTTTGCCAATTTCTCTGCTTAGCCACTTAAAGATTAAATTGGAGTGTTTTACAAGTAATGCTTTTTGTGTCTAGAACTTTTGTTTTCAAGACCTACAGATACAAAATAAATAATGCAAAAAAAATCAAAGTTTATTCTTTTCAACAGTAGAGAAGCAGTGCAATATGCTGTCTGTTAAATAATTGGGGGCTGCTGAGCATAGATCTAGCAGATCTTTATATGAATACAAGCCCAGTCTTTGTCAAGCTTTATGGATCACCTACTTCGCAAATGGGCCCCAAGAGTAGAAGAATTGCAGGTTAAAGAATAATGTACTCTATGCCTCTATGTCTTGAGTTCTGTTGCTCCTGAAATATGATTTTCCCAAAGCTCTGTAGAGTTTATAAGCAGTAAACTGTATTTTGGTTGCTATGAACAAATGAGGAATTCAAAAATACAGAAACAAGAAAGCAGCAATTGATGTTATATAATTGGTGTTATACAGGAACATCTGTCTGGAGTTTCAAAGGTAACTAGCTATCAGCTAAGGCAGATTTTCTGTCTGTGTAAGGATTGTGTGAGCTTGTTGTGTCTATATTGAAGCTGCTATTGTTCTCCTGCTGTGAAATGACAGATGGACCTGTCTGTCCTGAGAGATCTATGACTTTTGGCTGACTTACAGTTTCCAAATCCATGCATAATAGAGCTTGCTCTAGTTCTTCAAGAGGGAAGAAAAACAAAAATAGAAAAAACCCCAACACAAATGAAACATATGGTGCCAGCCTGTATTGTGAAATCATCAAAAGTATATTCCTTTCTACTTTTTGAAGACAGATAGGTTATTTTTCTGAAGGGGAGCTATCAGCTTTTGGTTTATTTTTGTAAGGATGTAACATATCCACTGCATATGTATGTGTATAGTTTTCTTTGCCTTAGATAAAACAAGTTATGGTGCTATTCTAGAGTACTCACATAGACAACCCGTACTAAAACTTGGGAATCCTGAAAAAAAAAAAGGTGAATGAGAATTTATTGACATGTTGCGAGGGGAAGGTGTATAATTCAGAAACAGATGTTTTGTTTTCTAATGACATAAATTGACATGTCATAAGGAACATGTTAATTAGTTTTCTAATGACATGAGTTTGCTTTACTTCATATATAGTGTAAATATATGTTAATTGTGGTGATAAATATATTTCATGTATCTGAAAATGGCTTTTGTCTGGCAAAATCATATTAAAAACATTAATCTCTATTCAGCTCAGTTAAATGCATTCTTGTCTTGAACTAAATGATCCTAGCCTTAAACAAGGAGAAGGAATTAGGATTGGTTTTGGAACATTTATAGGAAAAGTACTACTGAATTAATTGGGATCACTGTTATAAAGTAAAACTAGATGCCGATGCTTACTCTCCAGTTTGCTGTTTAGTTCAAACACTGGCATTTTTGCGTCTACGATGTTTCATCTGCAAGTTGGTGAATTGTTAAGGTCTGCTCAGGCAATCTGTTAGTCAAGTATGCACCACAGTAATTGTTTAAACCAGGAGCTATAAACCATCCTTCTAGACTGAAAGATCTGTTTAAACTAAGTGTTTATTTAAGTGCTGTACAAATAAATACATAATGCAGAGCTATATATTGTAGAAGGGGAAAACATGAAATGGGGCTGTGGGTCAAGGCACCATTTTTCTTTTCTGAGATGTTTTATTATCATGTGAATAGTAGGTGCATATTTTTAAATTACTAGAAAGACAGGTATTAATTTACCTAAATATTTGGCTCGCCTTTCCTCATGCTATGCTTTAGACAGGTGTGTTACAGCTCATCCCTGTCTTACGTTTAGTTCTGTACAGCATAGTTGAAGGAACTGGGCAAGGCAGTGTGACATGTATCTATCACACGGACACACCTGGACACATGGTGACGTATAAGTGAAAGCACATTGCTCCCAAACAAAGGATCAGTCAAGAGTCAGCCAGTCAATACGTCTCTTTTTTTTTTCATAAACTAGTAATAGACTGACAAATCTAATTCCTTCAACTGTCATGTTCTGTAAAAAGTGATTCCTTTCTGCTAATATAACCTTATAAATCAAAAATAATTTGTTCAGTGCAGTGTATTTTAAGTCCAGTATAGGTATTAAAACCCTGATCCTGTTCAGTAAAATTTTGATCCAAAACCCAATTGAAGGACTCCTGCTTACTTAAATTTATGTTTGCCAATGCCAGCTGTGTTTCTGAATGACTGTGAGATGTCATGGTAAAGGCATGGCTGATTTCAGGTGAGTCTGTTGAACAATAAGGTTAAATAGTTACTGCTGGTAAAAACCATTTCAAATTCTGAATTTAATGAAAAGTAGACATTTGTCAGGAGTAAGAGATAAGGAATCTGCTGGTCCAGTCCTCCTCCATCCATGTATGTTATTGTGGTTCTCTCTGGTATGCAGTTCAGTTCTTCTGACTGAGTTTTGGGTCCCTTAACTGCTGTAGCACTTTACAGTCTGATGAGGTACGTCACTGTATTGCCAGCATACAGAAGATGTGAGGCCTTGTACTTGCTGGGGTCCCATATATGCACTGAACACAGCTAACTGAAATTATGCAGTATCTCTGCACAAGTAATATCACAGGTTCAAAGCTGATCAAGCTAAAAGAGTAGGTGTGGGTATTTTACTGATTAATGGTTACTAGTAAAGGGAGTGATGCTACTATTACACTTTCTGCGCTACAGGTAGGTTTGAAGCTCCAATGCACGTGTTAACCTAACTCAGTATCTGTAGTGGCAGCTAGCATTGATGGAGAATGGAATCAGAGTGCAGGAATGCCAGAAATTATCTATGTTGAATAAAATATGGAAATAGTTTTTCATGGCTCTCTCTTGCTCTTGGTTTTATTTCTCTTTAAAAACTTTCTTCTCTTTAATTTTTCTTCTATTAAAAAAGAAAGAGAGAGAGGCACATTTTGATGTGCCTTGAAGGCTAAGTAGGTTAGTGTGACCAATGTTTAAATTAGTACGCATATGATAGGGTTGTTTCTGGCAGTGCCAGCAGGCTGCTTTAACTGATTAGTGCTTAACAATATATATTAGTGGAGTAATGTCCTCTTCATATGCTGAATCCAGTGTTCAGCCTGCCTTAGAATCATAGAATCATAGAATCACTATGGTTGGAAAGGACCTCCAGGATCATCAAGTCCAACCTTTATCCCATCATCTCCCTAACCACTATACCATTAGACCATGGCCTCAAGTGCTTCATCCACTTGTTTTTTGAACACCTCCAGGGATGGCGAGGTTACCAGGTTACCTTCTAGGTAACCTGACATTTCCATTTACTTCAGGCCAGGTACGGAAAAAAACGATTGCCTTCTCGCTATTCCTGCTGCATTCTCTGTGTCCTTACAGGCTGTCAGAATGGTTTGTGTCTGTCCTGTCCCTGCCTGGCAAGGTGAGCTGCCTCCCAGTCTCACGGGGAATTTCTTAACTACACGGCTTTTTAGGCATTCGTGTTTTGGGAAAACTTGGCAGGAGAAAGACAGTGCTGAGAGCTGACAGGGGATTTCCATTAGCACAATAGCCTCCTGCTAGAGCAATAACGAGTGCCTCAGACCAGAATGATGGAGACACTGGCTTCCTGTGCTTTCCCAGCAGTGCAGATGAAGGCAATACCTGAGCAGGCCCCTACGTACCAAATTTGGCCAGAGGGATTTACTAAGTTGTTCAGAAATGCATTGTTAAACATCTGTTGGACCAGTCAGTTTTATTGCACCTCAACAGGCTTTTGAAGGTAAGCAATAAGGTTAGTGGCTTAGGCTATTTTTTCCTACTATCTTTATTATTTTTTAAAATATGTTTGAACCACTGATATCCCCTCAGGCAGCAAACTAGTGAATTTTTTTTTATCTAGATGGTCGGGAGTCATCCTTAGTAAAGTCTATTTCTCATCATTTTCCTCTCTATCCTCTCCAGAGACCTCAGCATATAAGCTTCTCTGTGATTAACTTACCTTGCTCTTTCACTGATTTTAATAGCTTGCTGTGCTCAAGTAAGACCTGGGAGGTTGCTAAACTGAAAAGTCAGCATTATCCTTCTCCTCTTTGTCAGGGACCTTTTAGTCTGACTTTTCAGAGTCTTTGGGAGGACAGGAGGCGATTCTTCAGAGGACTGTGGAAGAGCAAATGTAAAACTACACTCCCTCTTTCCCTCCCCCTCTCTGTTCATTCCCTCCCTCCCTCCCTCCCTCTCTCCCTCCCCTCTCTCTTTATTTCCCCCTCTCTTCCTCTTCTTTTTTTTTTCTTTCTTTATATATAAACAAAAACTTTTTTTTTTTTTTAATTTTTTAAAGATGCTGGGGAAAATGAAGGGAATTGTAAGACAGTCAATAAAACCTTAAAGAGTAAAGGAATTATAAAATGGTCAACAAAACCTTAACCCCACACATTTTTTTAACTAGTTATTAACCAGTTGCTTTATAAGCACTTCTGGGATAATAAAATTGATAAACAACCAGTAGATTTATTAAGATGTTGTGGTTTAACTCCAGCCAGCAGATAAGGCCCACATAGCCACTCACTCACTCCCTGCTGGTAGTACGGGGGGAGAGAATCACAAGGGTAAAAATGAGAAAACTTGTCAGTTGAGGTAAAAACAGTTTAATAGGTAAAGCAAAATCTGTGCACACAAAGTAAATAAGGAATTCATTCACTGCTTCTCATGGGCAGGCATGTGTTCAGCCATCTCCAGGACAGCCGGGCTCCATCATGCATAACAATTACGTGGGAATACAAACATCATCACTCTGAACGTCCTCCCCTTCCCCTTCTTCCCTCAGCTTTATATGCTGAGCATGACATCATATGATATTGAATATCCCTGTGGTCAGTTGGGGTTAGCTGTCCTGGTTGTGTCCCCTTCCAACTTTGTGTGCACCTCCAGCCTGCTCTCTGGTGGAGTGGTGTGAGGAGCAGAAAAGGCCTCGACTCTGTGTAAGCACTGCTCAGCAGTAGCTAAAACATCTCTGCATTATCAACACTGTTTTCAGCATAAATCCAAAACAAAGCCCCATACCAGCTACTGTGAAGAAAATTAACTCTCTCCAAGCCAAAAGCAGCACATTCTCCACCCCTTATTCCATACCGTTTACATCACACTCAGGTCCCGCACTATCCAGTACATAGTCATTAACCACACACACACACCCCCTCCCATCCTTTGGTATAATTAATACACAAATACCATTCCTCTAGTCTATGGACCACCCCTGTGAAATGTCTTGTAAAATGTAAAATTTTAAAATGTCCATAAAATGTCCAATTAATTTATTTAGTCCATGACTTTTAGCTCCGTCTGTTATAGTGATCACTCAGGACAGGAGAGGTGGTGTGTTGTGTGGAGTTACTGGGCCCCAAAGCCAGCTCAGGTTGGGTCACTGCTGCACTTGCACTGTCTCTTGTAAGGTTTGTCCTTCATTGGTTCAGGTGGTTTCTGTCCTTCATTGGTTCAGACTGTGTCAGACAATTTAAATTTTCTTCCTTGGCAGTATAGCTAGCCTAGTAGGTAAAAGATGAATGGTAGATGGATGAGGTATCTTCATCATTTTTTTCATGCAGTGAGTGCATGTGATACTCTTGACTGTATCTTACACATCATTCATAGAAAATGGCTGGGGAACTCTGCATGAAATACACAAGTGATTGAGAAAAGCTCTCAAAGTGTTGTTAATGGCTCACTGACAACTGAGAGGGCATTTCAGATAAGTTCAGTGTATCTTCTGTTTGGTTTTGTTCTGTATTTTTATTAGGCACTTGGCTAGTAAAATACAGAGAATGGACAGCAGCAATCAGGTATGTTGCATTAGCATGTTGAAATTCAAGACGAGTTCAGAATGATGACAGTAAATTACTTTCAAGCTGTGGTGTGTAGATCCTGTGAATCCACTGGTTGCTTATAAGGAGTCATGAAGGGTGACTAACAAAAGCAAGCCTATTATCAGTAAGCCTAAATTAATCACACAAGGCCCTGTGCCTCCACTGGAAAATTTAAAGAGGTTACCATGTGGGGAAGAAGGTTGGTCGAAAAGCAGTTTTTTGACAATTTGGAGAGACAGTTCAAACACAGTGAGCTGAAATTCTGAAAGCTGAGCACAACTTGATATGTTTTGCATAAATGTTGAAAGGAATAAAAAGCTAAAGTAGTCTAGCCAACAAAACCATGGGATTTATAGCTGGAAGACAAATATTGTCTTAGTTGTATGAACAAGGAATGTCACATGTTACTCCCTGCTCAGCTCCGATGAGGTCTCAGGTAGAGGATTGTATACAGCAGCTGTAATAAAGTGCTTTGATAATATGACCTGCAAGAAAATTTTGAAGAAAGTGACTTTGTTTCACCTCATAGGAAAAAAACAAGGCTTGTAGAAGAGACATCTCATGAGAAGTGAAAAGGAGATACTGTCTTCCATTAGAGGAGGATGGAAAAAAGCTGTATGACTTGGGATGGATAATAGAAAAATAAGAACTGTGTTAGGTATACAAGTTTGTGGCAGCTGCCTAATGTGTCTATTATGTGATTTAGCCCTCTACGTATTCTCAATAACTCATGTGTGTGCATAGTTAGGCACTGAAATAGATGATTAAAGATGCTGTGGAATAGCTTCTGAGATTGCAGGTTTCCAGAAACAGGTTAGGCACAAAAAAGTCTCAAGGAGGATCTAACTATACTTACCTGTATCTCACAGTAAGAATTAGGTAAGATGATATTTTGAAGTCTCTTCTAGCTGCCCAGAGAGGTTGTGGAGTCTCCTTCTCTGGAGATATTCAAAACTCGCCTGGACGCCATCCTGTGTGACCTGATCTAGTGAACCAGCTCTAGCGGTGGGGTTGGACTAGATGATCTCCAAAGGTCCCTTCCAGCCCCGACCATTCTGTGATTCTGATTCCTCCTATAGTACTAATGTAGAAAAAATTGAGTTAAGGGATACTAATTGGCTCTTGAAACAAGGTGTAGCTCCACAGGAACGAATTTTCATTCCACATGAATTTTCATGTGGAAAATCTTACGTCAAAGAACAGTAAGGGTTTTTTTCTCAGTGGACTTGCTTGTGACCAGAACTAACAGGAAGGTGTTAGTTATCATGGACCCCATGCAATGCTACAGGCTTGAGGAAGAGTGGCTGGAAAGCTGCCTGGAGGAAAAAGACCTGGGGGTGTTGGTTGACAGTCGACTGAACATGAGCCAGCAGTGTGCCCAGGTGGCCAAGAAGGCCAACGGCATCCTGGCCTGTATCAGAAACGGTGTGACCAGCAGGAGTAGGGAGGTGATCGTGCCCCTGTACTCGGCACTCGTGAGACCACACCTCGAGTACTGTGTCCAGTTCTGGGCACTAGAGTATAAGAAGAACATTGAGGTGCTGGAGCAAGTCCAGAGAAGGGCAGCGAGGCTGGTGAGAGGTCTGGAAAACAGGCCTTATGAAGACTGGCTGAGGGAACTGGGGTTGTTTAGTCTGGAGAAGACTGAGATGAGACCTTATTGCTCTCTACAGCTACCTAAAAGGAGGTTGTGGTGAGGCTGGTGTTGGTCTCTTCTCCCAAAGTACTAACGATAGGATGAGAGGAAATGGCCTCAAGTTGCATCAGGGGAAGTTTAGATTGGGTATTAGGAAGAAGTTCTTTGCTGAGAGGGTGGTTAGGCACTGGAACAGGCTGCCCAGGGAGGTGGTGGAGTCGCCGTCCCTGGAGGTGTTTAAACAACAAGTAGATGTAGCACTTGAGGCCATAGTCTAGTGGTTAGGGAGAAGTTGGGATAAAGGTTGGACTTGATGATCCTGGAGGTCCTTTCCAACCATGGTGATTCTGTGATTCTGTGATTCTATAATAACTGAGTTGTGCCAAAACTGTTGTCCTCTTTATTTCATTTTATTTATTAGAAGGAACAGTTTCTCTAACCGTGGACTACGGAATCTCAGTTGCTGTTGGCATCCAAGTCATGCTGGTTTTCCAGGCTGAAGTAGTGTTGTGATTCCTGATGGCTGTTGAGCATAGCAGCAAATAGAGTTTGCCCAGCAAATGCAGTCCAAAAGAACCAAATCCTATTTCGTGGTAAACAGGTGATGACAAAATTAAATCTTGGTCAGTATGTTGTTTTCCCAATAGAAAGGGTATCAGATTTAGTATCACCCACACTTTTAGAAAAAGTTGTGAAAAATTCCTCTGTACCTAATTCGTCTTGCATTATCACTTAGGCAATAAGTACCATAACACTAAAATACCAAACAAACCAATGCCAAAACACCACATTCCTGTGGGGGTGGATTTGATTGGCCAGTTTACAGACTTCTAGAAAAATCTGAAGGGACTGTAGATCTGGATAGAAATTTAATAGTTAACCAAAAGGAAAGTAACATTTAAGACATGAAGGGAACAGAAATCTTAACCTAAATAACTTCTTACTCCTCATATACTGGGCAGGATCTGTGTACTGCACTAGGGTATTCCTCAGATACAGAGTCCACCTGTCCAGTCTTGATTTCCACTGGGTTAGAAAAGCTTTCTAAAAGTGGACCAACATTTAACCTCTTTCTAGAGTACAGCCTCAGCTTTTAAATCTGGTTGTACCTAATTTGTTTTCCTGTTGAAAGCTGGCTGTAGATCATGGCTTGTTTGCCAGTAGTGAATGAAATCACACATATGAGAGAGGTAAAATCACTCTTCTTATTTGTAAATTTTATTTCTCATAATAATTATATATGACTCTGTCCAGATACATTGTGTCTTACATTATATCATGCTGTTTGCAGAAATGGTGATTAATGCTGGTTGTGAACTGGAAGGGGAATAAAAAACTAATGTCTGTGTACATTTTGTGCCTGTTGATTTATCTCCCTTCATCTAGTATTTGGCATGTCTTCCAGTATTTCATGAGAACAGAAGAACAGCCATGTTCTGGTCAGACCAAGTGTCCATTTAGTTCCGTACTTTCTCCAAAGGCAACTAGTAAAGATGACTGGGGAGAAAAATCTAAGAAATGCATGAAGTATATATAGTGATTCTTTCCCATAGTTAGGGCCCTTAATTAGTGGTTTAGGGACCTCCTTAGCTAAAGGTTGCAGTCAAACATTTCTGTTTCATATAACCAGCAGTGGGTCTGTAATTAAAGAATTTAGTTCTTTTTTTGAGTCCATTTGTGCTTTATGTGTATATAACGTCTTGCTGCAGTGATTCTGTAACTCCGAGATACATTGTGAAGAAAAAGCATTTCCTCATTCGTTATTTAACTGAGCTGCCCCCTAGTTTTTCTTGTGAGAAATGGTTCCTTGTTGACTTTTCACCATATCAGTCATTCTGCCAGTGTTTGTGCTCTTGTCCTTGGTGATTTTTCTTCTTTGATGAAGACTTCCAGTTGTTTTGGTCTTGGAAGGCTTGTCAGTACTCCGATAGAAGAGTCAGTCTCACAACACTATGAAAGCACTGCCATCCACTTGGTGGCCAAGGCACTGCATTTTTTTATTTCGCTCCCACTAAAACCTAGTTAAGATTTCTTTAATTAATCAAGGTTCTGTGAAGACCAGTTAATGTCTATGTTTTCATATATTATGGGTTAGATGACGTGTAAAATTACAGAACTGTAGTTCTGAAAATGGTAACTTTCACAAGTGGTATATTACTGAAGTTCCTGCCTTCATATGCTATACCAAGTCATTAATGGTGGCTACTGTTACTTGATGAGATATTTCCATAGGCATTTTTATTGTTAAAAGCGCTTGTAATAGCTCTATTTTTATGATTTCTCCTTTAATTTTTATATTAAAAATTGAGAATAATGAAGGCAATCTTATTATAGCATCTTAGTTTATTTGAGAAACTTGTTGATGAACAGCTGGCGAGGCTGAGAAACAAGATGTTGTATAAAATTTCAGTTAAATAGGAGCAAAATTACTTTATAATTGAAGATGATAAATGCTTGGTTTTGGTTCCAAAGAAAACCATCCAATTATGTGATCATGAATTGGATCTGAACTGTGACCTAATCTCTTGAGCCTGTAAGTGGATTTTCTTCAAGTGCCCTGGCAGTCCAGTTGTGCCTCTCTCTTTGCCTATCAGCCAACCATATGTGCCTGTCTATGATTTATCATACGCTCTGGTACTCCCCTTTTGGCTCTGTGGCTCCTTTATTGGCCTTGCACAAAGGAGTGAGGATATATTTGACATACAGTAGTGGAAAGGACAGGATGGGGATAGTGTTGTGGCAGGTTTGGGATGTACAGAGGTGCTGTGCTTTGCAGAGGATTAGGGAGCACTGTGTAGTGGGAATGGCTGAGCATTGCAGTGCTGCTAAATGCAGGTGTGTTGAGCATGAGGTGGTGGGTGGTGGTAGGAAGTTCAGCGGAGCGGCTGGCGAGACGTGGTCCATGTGGCCTGGCAAAGAAAATGTCTGAGTGCTGTTCAGTTGTTCACTCCTGTATTAGGAGAAAACCACATAATTCTGTAGTTTTAGAGGGTAAGGTGTGTGCATAGCAGATAGCCCTTCCTGCCAACAAGTGTCTTTAGTGCAGCCTTGTTGCAAGGCATTGTCCTTCCCTAGCTGTTAGGTTTCTGAACTGGGATCTGTAGGTGCTTCTTTATGTAATTTTTTCATTCAGTCAATGGATTTCAGTCATCAACAGAAAAGCAGACTTCTCAAAGCTGACAGGGTACAAAAATAGGTGGCCAGTTGGAGGAGGGACTGTAAAACATCCTGTCAGAAGTCTTGATCTGAAGCTCAAATCTGGCCAAAAATAAACTTCATTAGTAGCAGAGCTCGTGGAATTACTCGCTTTAATTAGTTTTCCATAGCTGAGGAATTCTTTACCGTATAAGGGTTTATTTCAAATGCAAGTTTTCCATTAGCAGCCAAACACTATAAATTTTAATTAAAACAATTCAGATTTCACGCCTCCAAAAGTCAATGAAATATCTCTTATTGTTTTGCATGATTTCTTCATATATTGTAGTAGGACCATTAGTGGTAAGAAGGATTGGATGGATGACTCCTCTGTCCTTACTGCTTGCTAGGCTGCATGGAGAACATTATGTATGTGCAGTTCAAGCTCTATGCTAGAAGTTGCAAGTTTGTGCTAGACCATGTTATCGTCTACTATGTGTTAATTGGAGCTGTATACCTAAAAGAACTGCAGAAAGACTCTGCTGGAGAACAGAATAAAGACTAGGTTGGCAGGCAAAAGGTGGGGCCAATACGTGGCCTGCTATGAAATACCAAACTTAAAATTAGGGGAAAATGTTTTATAGCTCTTTCCTCTGCACATTTGTCAATGTCTTTTTGAGTTACAGAAGAGGAAACCAAAGGTTTTGGGAGGTAGGCTAATGCTTTGTAGCCCAGTGATCATAAATGATGTCCTAAACCATGTTTTTTAAAATAAATTGCTTATACTATTCTCTAATAACTCACACTATGTTTAAGTTAGATTATTGCAATCCCTTGGCTGTTCTCTACTTTAAATTGTAAAATGTCCCTTTTCTTTAGAAACAGGGAATTCTGACTGGCAAGGTTTATAAGCCAAATAGATCAAATTTAGTGTAGTATTAAAACTCTGTTTAAGTATTTTTAGTGTTTCAAAATTAAATTATTCTATAGTAGCCAGTAATAGCTTAAAGTTATTCTCACTGACACAAGCAGGAGCAGTTGAATTAAACTAGTGTTGAGCATTTTTAAAGAATTTGCTTAGAATATATATTAACATTTGTGTTGTTTCTTTTGTAGCCAAGTGATTTTATATTATAATTTTATATTTGCTTTGCTCTTGATAAATACCAGTCAAAGAGAAGTGGTTTGGGCGGAGGGGTTCTCTGTAGCCTTGTTTCTAGGCATTGTTCCAAAGTACACAGCTAAAATGCCATATAGGTTTTGTTTAGAGCAGGGCTTTTAATGCAGAGATCACCATTCGGTCTTTTTGATGCAGTTTTGCAGATACTTGATTATTGTCCTTTCCTTCAAACTCAGCATTACATTTCAGTGGTGGAGTGTGGCTGTTTAAAATACGTGATTGTCCTGCATACTGTGCTTTAAAGAGCAACAGAGAACTTCTCAATTTTTTCTGAACATGTAACACTTTTGGAGATGCTTGGTAATGAAAGAAAAGGAGAGGACGTGAGAATGAATTGTGTAGAAGGCTCAAGAGATCATCTTGCTGCAGTGAGTGTGAAGCAGGGAGCTTCCTTTGGACTATTTGGGTAAGGTTGTACCCTCATCTGCTCCTCAGTGCCCATGACTGGAGTTTATGATGCATGGTAGATGCCTTTAGGCAGAGAATGAGCAGCCAGCTTTTCATTAGTTTGTAACAGAGAGACTGGTGGGAACGTTGTTCCATGCCATGGAGAGCTTGTAGTGAATTCCTTCAGCATTAAGCAAGCTAAAAATAATACTCTAGAAAATGTATGCTTAAGCCAGCCCCTTTGTTTTCTGAACATCCATTTGAACTGGGGTTAAACCTATGCTATGAAAGTAAAAAGAGAAAAGAAGTGTCCTCCCTATTTTTATTGTAATCTTTAAACTATTAAGCTGTTGAATACATTTAATTAAATATTTCAAATTGGTCAGTAATGCTTAAATAGGAATGATTTGGGGAATTTGTTTACGTGCATTGTAAAGATTCTGTTAGAAAATGCTTATGGTTTTGTAAGCTCTTTGTATCCTTGTGACTATATTTATGTCCCCTTCCTGCAGGTTGATTCTGCAAAGGGACTGGGGTGGATGAACTAGCCCATCTGTCTGTGGATAGATGAGTTGCTGAATCCAGCAGCTCCCAGTAGGCAGAGCTAAGAAAGAATTGCACACTAGATAAAACCAATTTCCTTAGCTGCTGTTTGGAGGCATAAAGTTTCAAGACATTTTAATTTCCACAGGAAAGGGAACAAAGATAAGAGCCATTGGTACAGCCCTTTAAAAATCATGGTGGAATGGGTCATGGAAGGAGAGTTGCTAGTGTGGGGAGAGGGCAATGAAGGAAGAACTGTTGGTAGGAGTAGAGATGTAGCTGAGGGGCCAAACACAGCTGAAGAAGGCTGGTTGCAAGGCAAAAGGAAAGCTTCGAAAGAACAAGTAGAGACTTGCAAGCAGGGCATATTGGCTGTGCACAGATTTCTTGATCCAGTCTTCAGGCAGATTAAAGTATGGGGGTAACCAGACGCAGCAGGCTGTCTGTATGGGCTTTAATATTGCTGTGAAAATAGAATGCATTTGTATTATTTTTAAAGTAAATTTTAAAAATGTAGGTCCATGTATATCTCTTTCTTGCTTCAGAGACCATAAATGTTAAAATGCTGGATGAAGCTGTGTAGCTGTGTTTCACCTAGTTCATTGCCTTGAGGAGCAAATGGTCCATGGCAGGGATGTTCAGGGGAAGAAACCTGCCTGCCATGAACGTGTCATACTTTTCTCGCTTAGGAGCGAGGCCTGGACTGATGCCCTTTCCTGCAGATAAATCACTGCACTCGAGGGATTATGTGAGTATTGAGATGCTGTTCTGCTCGCCTTTTGTGTGTTAACCAAATCATTAGAGGATTTGTCTCTGAAGGTGCATTTCTGTCAACACTGCAAGGTGGTTCAAATTGACACACCTCTCCTGGCCAGAGGGGCTGGAGCTGGCAGGTCACCAGCATGAGGCCACCCTCTCTGTCTCATGAAAGCTGTGCCACTGCACTGCTGGGAACACAGCCCAGTTTGTGTGGTGAGGAAAGGGAGATTGGCGCTGGACTCATTATTTAGCTCCTAGTGCTCAGGGAGAAGACTATGGAGATCTCATCTCTGTTCTAGATACTGTCCTTATGGCCTGAAACAGTGAACAGTTGCAAACTTTTGTGTATCTCATCTTGATTTGAACATTTGGGTTTTGTATTTGTATTGCAGGGGGACAGGAAATAGCTTCAAGCTGACCTAGTACCACTGATTTAACCTGCTATGTGTGTGTCCCTGAAAGGGTATGCATTAGCTGCAAGTAATGTCTTTTTAAACCAATTTTACTTTGCTAGCCTAGTTCCTTAGGGCAAAGTGTACTTTTGAAATTGCTGTGGTGGCTGGTTGTTACTGGGTTTGGGGGCTGTGAATTCATGAAGAGAGAAAATGAAAATACTAGGCGTGAAGTTGAACTGCATAACCCATAAAATTAACTATATGCACATCAGAACATCTGAGCCAGATGGATTTTTGTGGTGTGGAGGTCTGTGAATAGAGCTGCTGTCACTCACGTGAATGAAGGTCTGGCAAACATAGCTCCTTAACTTTTTTGGGGGGTAATACTCAGAAATAACAAAGATTCATTTATCAGAAAAACCCTTCCTTAAAATTCAAACAGGAAACAAATGGAAATCCCATTAACATTGTGTTGAACCAGGAAAATGCTCTAAAATTTACAGATATCCTTTTGACTGAATACAGGAATGTGTTTGTTTTGTAAAAGAGGGTAGAATTATTGAACTTAAAAGCTGTTAGGGGCAATGTAAACATACTACTTACCTAAAACACTTAACTGAAGGAAGTGTGCCCTTCATGCTTTCTCTTAGGAATAAATGCTTTGCTTTAAGAGGTAGTAATTTACACAACCTATAAATACAATCAGTAATGTAAACTATAAGGGGCTAAAGGTATTTTTTTTCTTCCTTCCTCTTTCAAGGAGTGTCTTTTATCTCTTTACTGCCCATAGCCTCATTAGGAAAGAGTGTTGTATTCTACTATATTCAAAAGCATTGGTAGGAATTTAATGTTTTCTTACGCTTAGACAATAGCCTTCAATATCAGTTCCTACTGATTATTATTTATGTTCATGGTGGCTTCAACGTCATACATGATCTCTGCATAAATATGGCATAGAAAGTTGCCATGAAAGCTTTTGTTTGCTTGCTTGCTTTGGTTTTGTTTTGTTTTGTAGGAATACTGAAAATGTATTTTGGCCTCATGGTTGGCCTCATAGCTTTCCTGTGCAATTCTCGAAGTTGTTTTATTTTTCTGCTGAAAGCATTAAGCATGATTATCATCGTGTGCTGAGTTTTACAACAAGGACTTTTGTAATCTAGACAAAAGCATTCAATTTGTTTTATACAGACATTCACAAAAAGAGGAATTAAAGAGAAGGATTATTGCTTCTCTTTACTTTTATGAGTAATTGAAATGTCTTCTCCCACTTCCACTGTTTTTTTCTTTCCCATTTCAGGTTTTACAATAATTTGTCTAAATACTAACTTAGGACATTTCCACTTTAGATCATCTGTGCTGCAAATTGAAAAGTAATAGTCCACAGTTAATGTTTAAAAGAAGTTTTAAACAATGTTGTCCTTCCATATAGGCAGAAAAATGGGAGTCACACATCCCTAGTAGGCTAAGACAAGATTCCTGAAGAAATGGAGGTTTTTCATAAAGCTGAAAGGAAAAAAAAATTAGTTTCTGTCTGTGGCCGGAGCATTGGTGTGGAGGTGAGGAGCTGTTCAGCCACAGGCCAGCAGCTTAGATTTTACCTGGCTGAAAGGCATTTTTGCCTTCGCATCCAGCCAGTTCACTGCTATGGAGAAGCTTTTTGGCTTGTCCATGTAGAGCTGGATCACTGTCCGGGTGTGAAGATCCTGAATAGTTTCCAGGTTAAACATGTTGTTCTCTGGTTACAGAGGATACGCTTTACCTTCATCTTCAAACAGCACCTGTTGGGCTGTTCATTTTTTTCACTCTTCACCAGTTTCTTGTCTTGGCATTCAGTTCTTTGAATGTGAGCTTGTGTTAAACAAAACTCTAAAAAGTTCTCAATAACTGGGACTTTGCCTTTCAACCAGTAAGACCTTGGTGCTGGAATAAAGTCTTTGACCAAAAAAGGCAGACCCAGAGTACTAGGGTTCTTGAATGTTAATCATTTAATTGTTCAGTGGTAGGTAGTTAATAAGATTAGGTAAGTTAAAGCTTAAAATGAACTAAAAGAAATTCCCTACTAAGAGTTTTAACTGCAATGCTGTGATAAACCTGAAACTCATAAATGCTTATTTTAATGATGAACCTACTTTTTGTAGCCTAACATTCAACTTCAGTTTAAAAAAAAATGTATGTTTTCCTAAAGCTCCATAGAGCTTCCAATTTTGAAGATGCAGAATGAGGTGTTTTCAATTTTCCTTGTTCGACAGGAGCAGCAAGAATATCATTCTTGCTAGATAATAATTCTAGGAAACACATTTTAACAAGCCAAATATGATACGCATTTTAATATTACTCAATAAAACGTGAGAAAAAGTACCAAGTGTGACTAAAGGCTATGTGAAACTACGTCCCTGGCGTCACAGGTTCCTAATGGCTGGTCCTTAATAAATACTTAATATTGTCAAAAGGAATGATTGAGGCAACCAAACTGACCAGAAAGAAGTGTCCCTGATCAGGCTTCTAAAGCCACATATAAATATTTTGGAACTTGGTTGTAGTGTGATCATGCAAACATTATACATTATTTAGGAAGAAAATGATGATTACAGAAAATGAAGCAGCATTTAGTTAACTGATCTTTGATTCTAGTCATTAAAAAAATACTTGTTTGGGGAGCAAGGTGCTTTTAATTGACTCTGCGGGAAGCTATTATGTTAGGCGTAAGATTTGAGAGCCAAGCTTAATAGGGATGTGTGCTGCTATCCAAACTTGTTTATCTTTCATTAAAAATGATTTCTTGTTATAGACATACAGGCTTTTAGAAGTATTTTTAAACTTGAGAACATGCTTTGCAGTTAACAATACATGTACTATAACATGTAACCTGATATAAGACACATTAATTCACATTAATACCTAAGGGGAATGTTACAAGTGCCTGGAATACACACCCAGAAATTAGCAGTATTTAATATTAGTTTCAGCAGCTCTTGTTTAGTGCAGTTAAATTTTGAGTTAATCATTAGGAATCTTTAATCAGTGTACTTATGAGTAAACTCTCCCTAAAACTACTGTTAGCATGTGAAGTATTTTAAACAAGAATATACAGTATTCAGAAAACAGAGAAGGGACAGGTACTGTTAGATGACTGAGTTTTTTAAAGTAGCATTTTCTCTAGATGATGTGCCATATATGGAAACTGGAACACTCTACTTGGATGCAAAATCCTGAATGGCCTTTGCTGGGTGAACTTTGTTTCCAGAAAACTGGAAAAAGTTGCAGAAACTTTAGTGTTTATTCTAGTGTACTGGCATCCCTGCTGGACGTGATTGTGAAATAATCTGTTCTGCCTACGGCTCGTGAAGATACATACTTTCTGTTACTGATAGTGGAAATTGTCTTCCTGTTACATACAGGACGCATTTCTTCTGTCCATCCTTAATGCATGATTATATGTAAAACAAGGGGTTTGTTGTATGCTGCATTTATTTTGTGCTATGCTTCTGGATTACTGTCTATCACCTGTTTCCTGCTTACGTCAAGTATTTCTGATGAATCGAAGACTGAAATTTATAAATCCCAACTGTCCGAGATATGGTTTTGACCTTGATTCTGAATTTGGAAGATGAAAATATTAGGATCTTAATAGTGGATGCCCTGGGAATTAAAAGGATGTTCAGGATTATTTAAGACTTGATATTATTTAAGACTCTATATAGAAGAGCAGCCCACCACTGATTTTTGGTGGCTAAAAAAAGCACAAGAGAAGAAATAAAATAAATGCCTCTATTTAATTGTGTTTTTTACTCTTCTATTGTTCTTTTCATCTTTGAGAGCTATGTTTTTCTCTCACTTTGAACAGATATATAGCTGGGAAAAAAAAACACTATAAAATTCTGATCTGTTTCAGAAAGGCTGGGATGAGGCTTTTTAATTTAAATAAAATACTGTGTTCAGTTTTGGTCCCCTCACTACAAGAAGGACATTGAGGTGCTGGAGCGTGTCCAGAGAAGAGCAACAAAGCTGGGGAAGGGTCTGGAGCACAAGTCTGATGAGGAATTGCTGAGGGAACTGGGGTTGTTTAGTCTGGAGGAGACTGAGGGGAGACCTCATTGCTCTCTACAACGACGTGAAAGGAGGTCGTGGCAAGGTGGGGGTCGGTCTCTTCTCCCAGGTAACCAGTGACAGGATGAGGGGTAATGGCCTCAATTTGTGCCAGGAGAGGTTTAGATTGGATGTTAGGAAAAAAATTTTCACTGAAAGGGTTATCAAGCACTGGCACAGGCTGCCTAGGGCAGTGGTGGAGTCCCCATCCCTGGAGGTATCTATGAGACCTGTAGATGTGGTGCTGAGGGACATGGTTTACTGGTGGACTTGGCAGTGCTAACAGTTAGATTCGGTGATCTTAAGGGTCTTTTCCAGCCTAAATGATTCTATGTATCTATGAAAATTCATGTTTTGCACACTTGGCTGCTTGGGTGATGCATTAGTGGAGGACATTTTGAGTGTCAAAGAACCTGAAGATGCCATTTTGCACAAGCAGGCAGTTATTAGAAGTTGAAACAGTAGCAAGCACAAAATAGTCCATTCTCAAAAAGAAAAACTTAGAATAACTAGCCTTACTGATGCTTACTTTACTGGATGGTATAATAGAAGTGGAAGCATTGTCAAGCATTTAACAAATTCCTCAGTATATGTGGTAGAACAGGATTTCTTTCTGTGTTAAGTAGCTGTCTTCTTGTTTAGTTATGAAAAGGGGGATCAGTTCAGCTTTACATATGAACACTCCTTTAATCCAAATCCTTCTCTGAATTTTTGCCTTATTATCCAGGGTATTGGTATAGAGTAAGATTAAGTTCCAAGCCATTGTCCTCCCTCCTTTTTTCTTGGTTCACATTTTATTTCCTTAATTTGTTGTGTGTTGCTTTGGTGTTCCTTCTTCCTTATTTCATAAGAGACATTAAATAGCTGCTGTGATATTTAAGGAAGGTATGAAGGGACTCTAATTGGGATTTTTCTGTCTCTGTATATTAAAATCAATTTGGTGGCTGGATGTTATGGTGCTCATCCTGCCTCCCCCACTTCTGGAAACGTGAGTGGATTCATCCAGTCCCAAACGGCTGTAAGGAAACCCTTCGCTCTTAAGTCAAGAAAGTCAGTGCAAGTCTGTGAATCATTTTCTGAAAATACTGGATAGAATTTCAAGCTTCGAGTCCCTGCTGATACATTAAATTCTTCATGGTATTGGCAGGGAAGAAGCAGGGGATCATTCTTTAGCTGGATAAACAGGAGAAGTGTCAACTGCAGATGCCTTGAGAGAGCGACTCCAGAAAAGCTTTTAGTACAATTACAGAAGGACAAAGTGGATGAGACCCATGGGACTCCTGTGTGTATTGAATTTCGTTTAGCCTTTTGGTCACACTAAAAAAAAACCTGTAGGAGTTTTTTAAGTGTGTATGTTTGTAGTCTTTCTCTTTTACTCTCCCTCCCCCCCCCCCCCAATATGTATATGTGTGCCTATGCATTCTGTATTACTTTAGGAAATTATATTGGCAGAGGGTACTCAAGCTGTCTCTTTCAGTGCCCAAAGCACATGGAAGAAAAGTCAAACCTCTTCCTTGGGACATTTCCCGACGTTTGAAATAAGCGGACTCACGTGGGACTCACACATAACTTGGCAGCATGGATGCTCAGCGTCGGTGCTGTCCTGGTGTCAGCAGGGTTGGATGTGCAGGAGGGAACTTTGTTCATTCACCTGGTCTTTCTCTGCAGACAGTTAATAACTTGTCAAATCTTCCCTTACCCTCAGGGAGCCTTCAGTGATTCTTTACATGAAATAATTTTAAATAAAAGAATAAAACTCAAAGTCTTTATTGTTTACAATTTGTTGATGGGTATGGTAATCATGTCTGTATAACCTGCCTACTTTTTATGTATAAATAAGGATTTTTATTGTATTTTAATCCTTAGCCAAGCAATATTGCTTAACCTTTTAATGTTTCAGTGACTTTCTTCCAAAGCACAGTGCTGTCTCATCACATGTTCTGCATTATAAATCTTCCCTTTGTGATATTTTTTTAAGTTACATAATGAAATTGGAAATATATAATTGTCATATGCAGCAGGTTCTCTTTGTGCCTTCTGACTTAGGGAACTGGTCATCCTATGCATTTTAAATGGAAGTCCTAATTAAGTAATGTCAGATAGCAATTTTGCTGAGCATAATAGTTTTAGAACCCAACAGTGTCCTTTGCTGTAGAAGGCAGGGCTTTTTCCTTATCTGTAGAGTTTCTTTTTACATAAATTATAAACATTCTGTAATTTGAACTTGTGTTCTTCTGCACCTTTTCTTCCTTTTCACCCTAGGAAGTCTCTCTGGTTCTCATTCATGTTCTTCCGTCTGTTTCTTCTGGGGTCACGCAGTGTTTCAGCACTGGCCATGTATGGGACTACCCAGGTTTAACCTGTTTTCCACTGTTGCCAGTTCTAGTGTGGAGAGGAAACAGAACTGAAAATAATGATGCTTCTTATTTTACAAATAAAGTGGTTTGGTTTGGTGTGTGGGATTTTTTTGGGTTTTTTTTTTTTTTTCTCTTGTTGAACTTCGGTTGTTGTCCATGTTTCTATCCTAATGACTGTTGAGAAAAGTTTGAAAACACTTCTTATAATGTGAGGTAATCGCATATCTCTGGCATCTGCAGTTTCAAGAAAACATGAGGTATTGAGAAGTTCACAGTAACACTCCAGGAGCTGGCAGCAGCATCTGGTTTCTTTGATAGAGTCATCAGTTTGGTGTGACTGAACTGAATTTTTGGCCTTTCTCTGATGCATCTTCAGAAATGACTAATTGTTACTTTGAGCTCAGAATTAAGTAAATTTTTTTTTTTTTAAAGTGTCTTTCGTGTACCCTGAGCCCTCTATGTTAATTTCTTTCTCCGTCACTGTAGATAATGTCACTCTTGCACTCATTACATGTATAGGTCAAACAAAGGTCCAAGGTTAATGTCATAAGGCCATAAATAAAATAACTAATCAGAGGTTCATTTAACCCAGTATCTGATAATAGCCAGTGGCCTCAAGTACAGAACAAATTTACACTGATGCTTGCATGGTCTCCACTGCTCTGCATCTCGAGGACGTTCTGGGTCAAAGGAGGCAGTTGTTGCATTTATGGCTGTCAGTGGATTTTTCTTTCACTCACTTGTGCCATTGTTTCTTGAGCAAATGCAGAATTTAGCATCCTCAGCAAACTGTGGCAGATTTCCTCAGCATAACTGTGTCTTGCATGGAAAAAAGTGCTTTCTTGAACCTTATGTTCTTCCAGTATGCTTTGATGCTGTCAGCATTCACAAATACATTGAAGAGTTGTTATCTATTCTTCCTTCCTGAGCTTATCAGCATTTTATAGAGATCAAAAGAAAATACATCCTTATGACTTAAATATGTGATCTGTTCAAAAGATGCTGACTCTCATATTCAACAGCCTGGAACATTCTCTCACAACTGCAGTGCTCCATGACAAAACTGTGTTTTCTGTGTTGTAGTTCTGCAGGATTTTGCCACTTCTGCATAATTTTTAAAAGTTACCTGACAGGCCATAAAATAGATTCTGGCTTTCTGGGTAAACTGCTTGGACATGAAATGATGAGCTTTAGGAAGAAGAGCTGGATTTTGCTTTGCCTTTTTAGTTATAGTGGATAACTTCTCAAGCATTTATTAATGATTTCCATCTGAGAGCATCTTATTTTTTTATCTTACTTAGGAAAGAAACAAAAACATTCAGCAAAAAAAGCTTCTTAGACTCATGATGTTTTCCCCTTGCACTTTGGGATACTATTACGCATGCTTGTGATTATCTGCTCTGCAAACAATTGCCAGAAAAATTCATCTGTTTTCCAAGTCCCGCAGAAGAACAGATGTGGAATTAAGTTTCAAACAATGTACTCTTAATCACTTACATGTGGACACAAAACGAACCGGAGCTCAGTGGGAACTGATTGGATGCTTTGTTGGTTGAGCACGGAGTGCAGAATTTGCATTTTTCCTAGGCTTCCTTCTCTGAATGGTCCTTTGAAAACAGTACTAATACATGAAGAAAAGGTTCTGTTTCAGAGATTTAACTCTTTCTAGAGAGCCAAAACCTCAGGGGACCACCTGCATGCGGCTGGGATACATTATGTGTATGAATATAAAAGAGAGGTTGTGTATATATGTATAATTTTCTTCCTTTATTTGAGAGCACTTTTGATGCTGTAAAGGATATTGGAGAGTAAAGTAGCTGTGTATCATGTGTGTGCTTTCACAAGCAATCACTTAAACTATCCAGCTATGCCTGTAAGAGATTGCAAGTCAATGTTCAATTGCTGGAATACCATAAGAAAGCAATTATGTCAGAAAACTTACCCATGTTGTGTTCTAAACCTCAGCCTTTATTGGAAAAATTGCTTTAAAAGATAGTCCATACAACTACTTCAGAAAACTAGTTTTGGGAGAGAAAAGGTTAGTATTTAGGGACTCTGGAACTTAACAACTTCAAACAGGATTATGATTTTCAGTCAGTGCACTGGAAGGACGCCGAGACTTATGGAATTGTTCTTGGAATGAATTTCTTCAAAACTGATAAGAAAGCTCATGGAAAAAGGGCTACTGATAATTGTTCCCAGTGTGATTGCCGTCTCTCATATATGTATAGGTCTTGAAAAATAGTGCCTCCTAGTAAGAATCTGCATTTTCATTTGCTGCAGAATTTGATCCAATGCAGTTATTTGATCCAATGTAGCCTGGAAATAATTTCCCTTCCTGGCTGATGTTATTGCTGGGCCACTCTCCATCGTCTTTGAAAGGTCATGGAGAACAGGAGAGGTGCCTGAAGACTGGAGGAAGGCAAACATCACTCCAGTCTACAAAAAGGGCAAGAAGGAGGACCCAGGCAACTACAGGCCGGTTAGTCTCACCTCCATCCCTGGGAAGGTGATGGAGCGACTCGTTCTGGAGGTCATCCCCAAACATGTTGAGGAACAGAAAGTTATTGGGAGTGGTCAACATGGATTTACCAAGGGTAAAAAATGCTTGACCAATCTGAGAGCCTTCTATGATGTTATAAACGGTTGGCTGGATGAGGGGAGAGCAGCAGATGTCATCTACGTTGACTTCAGCAAGGCTTTTGACACTGTCTCCCATAACATCCTCATTAGAAAACTCAGGAAGTGTGGGTTAGACGAGGGGATGGTGAGGTGGATCGAGAGCTGGCTGTGTGACAGATCACAGAGGGGTGTGATCAATGGAGCAGAGTCAAGTTGGAGGCCTGTAACCAGTGGTGTCCCCCAGGGGTCAATACTCAATCCAGTCTTGTTCAAAATATTCATCAATGACCTGGACAAGGGGACAGAGTGTATCCTCAGCAAGTTCGCTGATGATGCCAAGTTGGGAGGGGCGGTTGACACTCCAGAGGGCTGTGCTGCCATCCAGTGGGACCTGGACAGGCTGGAGAGCTGGGCAGAGAAGAACCTCATGAGGTTCAATAAGGGCAAGTGTAGGGTGCTCCACCTGGGGAAGAAGAACGCCAGGCACCAGTATAGGTTATGGGGGACCTCCTGGAAAGCAGTTCTGAGGAGAAGGATCTGGGAGTCCTGGTAGACAGTAAATTATCCATGAGCTGGCAATGTGCCCTTGCCACCAAGAAGGCCAATGCCACCCTGGGCTGCATAGGGAAGTGTGTGGCCAGTAGGCTGAGGGGAGGTCATTCTCCCCCAGTACTCTGCCCTGGTGAGGCCAGAACTGGAATACTGTGTCCAGTTCTGGGCTCCCCAGTTGAAGAGAGACAGGGAACTATTGGAGAGAGTCCAGCAGAGGGCAACGAGGATGACTGGGGGATTGGAGCATCTCCCCTATGAGGAAAGGCTGAGGGAGCTGGGACTCTAGCCTGGAGAAGAGAAGGCTGAGGGGTGATTATGTTTACAAATACCTACAGGGTGGGTTGAGGGAGGATGGAGCCAGACTCTTTTCAGTGGTTCCCGGTGACGGGATGAGGGGTAACGGGCACAAGCTGGATCATAGGAGGTTCCATTTAAATATGAGAAAAAACTTCTTTTCAGTGAGGGTGCCAGAGCACTGGCACAGGCTGCCCAGAGAGCTTGTGGAGTCTCCTTCTCTGGAGATTTTCAAGACTCACCTGGATGCAGTCCTGAGTGATGTGCTCTAGGGGTTCCTGCTTTTAAGCAGGGGAGTTGGACTAGATGATCTCTGGAGGTCCGTTCTAGCTCTAACAATTCCATGATTCCATGATTCCTGAACCTTCAGAAAAAGGCAGGGGGAAAGAACCTAACAAATTTGTTGCTTCTTAAATTTTGGCAAACTTGGTTAAATAGACGAGATTATGTCTTGGTTCAAGGTTTATAGTGGTTCCTTAGAAGCTTTTAAACCCTCTTGGAAAAATTAAAATTAGCCCTATTGTATTATATTGAAGGGTTAAGAGGGCTGTGAACTCAGCTGCAGATAGTTTTTCTCTGGAAAATAATGAAGTCGTCCCCCAAACTTGAAGTGGGGTTTGAGGAGGTTAATAGTGATGCATTTTCCTGCCTTCCAAGGAGTAGGAATGGGAGTTCTCCATCTCACTGCCTTGTTGGCTCTTCCATAATTTTCACCTTGCACATTTACCATTTTGTTTATTCTGGTAGCTAGCAAATGGCCAATGCCAATTAAAATGTTCATTGCTAATAAAATAGCAAAATGCAGTGTTTTGAGAGATGGAGTGAACAGAAGGAACTTTCAGAAATGTTTGGTTTGTTCCAGAGAGGTGTTGTCTCTTGACTTGACTACTGGAGAGAACTGTGAAGGTTATAGCAGAGTTTATGTATTCTTTAAAAAAATCTTTCATATGGATTTCCTGAGGCTGTTTTGCTTGTGCTCTCTGAAGGGACCGATTTCTTCCTTCTCTTTGTTTTTGGGGAGGTCTGCTTGACCTTAGTTTTTCATGCTTTGTTTCAAAATAACTTTCTTTCATGGGTATTACTTTGTTTATAGACTTTGCAAAAGAAAAAAAAAAGAGATAACATTCAAAATAAACATCTTTATACCCCATGTCTTGTTTTTTAGCCTTTGTCTAGAATGACATAAATGGCTAAGTATTTCATGTTCTTTAAATGTGACTTTGTGATGTAGGTAGCTTGTGCATGATCAAGACTTTTAATAAATGCAGTTGTCTGCTGCTTTTAATAATCAAAAGCATGGGATACAGCCAGTTGTTCTGTACAGCACTGGTAAAGCTCAAATGAGAAACTTCATTTTTGACATTTAATACTTTGAGAGTATTATAGGTGGACTTAGTCTTAACAATGGGGTTGGGGGTGGCTTTAAGCTATTAAATACATACTCTCTCAGAAGTGGTTGGAAGGTATGCTAACGTACTCTAGGAAATGTTCAGACTTTTGGATGTGAAAGCCCTTGTAAGGGAGTTTGTTCTGTTGTTACTGTGGGCACTCAGTTTATATGCAATTCCTTTCATCATGTCATCAGCCTCAAGGTTTTTTTACCTCTGCTTTTGTTGTTGAAAGGCTGTTGCAGAATCTTGCTCTTCAGCTGGTTTAGAAATCATCTCTTAACCTGCATCTTAAGTGTATTCACAGTCAATTCGCAGTTATTTTGTTCCTGCTGGAATGTTGGCTTTTAATTTACATATCTTTTCTTTCTCCTTGCTTACTAGCTGTCTACAGTAACTGTAGGAAAGACTTCAGTTTTGTCTCCATTTTTTTAGGCTAAAGAAGGCAAGACCTCATATCTTTTCTTAGCTCTCCTCCCTTGATCAGTACAGTATTACTTCCATGTTCCTAATCCAACTTGGATGTTTTTCTCTGCTCCTTGCTTATGGATAACAAGAATTCTTTGTAGTAAAGTAAAATGTCACTGTGTTCTTCAGCGATTGGTAATACTGTCCTCTGTGCTAATGATAACTTTTGGGATATATTCTAAGTTTCTTCTCGAATTCATCACCCCCATATCTTATTAGAGGTATTGCCCAAAAGGCTCAAGATCAGTTATCAGATGCTTTTGAAGGTCTTCCTCTTCTCAAAACAATATATGCATATTAAATAACCATTCTCTAGGATTTCAAGCTACCAGTAAACTTTAGAACTTGTGGAGAATGTTACCTGAACTGTAAATAAGATTTTTTTTTCTCTAATTCATTGCTTTAATTTTAAAAAAATCATTGTTTAATGACAAAGTACATTGGGTTTTTTAAAATTTATAAAATGAGCCCAAGTTAAGTGAACTGATTCATATCACTGTCTTAGTTTCTCAACTGGAGACATGAAGAAAGCAAGGAATCCTCTTTCACTCCTGCAGTTGTTGATAGAAGTTAAAGGAGGAGACTTCAAAGAATTTAAAAAGTTTTTTGTGTCACACTTAAAAGTTTGCATCAGGTAAACACCCTCTCACGAGTTTCAATGAAGAATTTTAGGGAGTGATATTACAATTACCATAAACTTTCTTGCACATTGAATACCTACCTTTGGGAGTGTAAAGGTTAATGAGTGATTGAAGATAAGCAAGAAGGAAGCCCAGGAATGCATATCCAAGGGAAACATGTCTGACTAAAATTTATATTCAGTTATTTGTAGTTAGAATTATACAGGTTGGAACGGACCACTGAAGACAACAGTCAGTTTTACCCTCAGCTGGGGAAGGGGTAAAAAAATGTCAGATAGCCTCCTTCCCCCTGCTAGCCGTTCCTATTTGAATTGAATCCTTCATGGATTATTCTGCAAGCCCATTGTTTGAGACTGAAATTGGCCTATGACACTCCAGTTCCGCCTTCCAAGTACCTTTGTATAGGGAATGGTAAAGGTAACAGTCAGTACGTCTTTTTAAAGAATTAACTTAAAATAACCTTGAAAGGCAAAAGCAGAAACTGAGATCTCTTTTTGTCCTCTGGATCAGGAGACCTTTTTAGATGTGATTCTCCTCTTTGCGTGTACACCTATATGTGTAGACAATCTTTCACAGTCTTCTTTTAGGTAGTAAAAATAATAGTAGAAATCTAGGGAAAATAAAATGTTATCACAAGGAACTTGTCAAGAAGTTATATCTCAGTTTTACTGAGAAATGTATTTTAAAGAATAATTTAAAGAATTTTTAGAGGAATTTAACAAAAATTAGAACTTCTTACAAAGTGTGTGCTGTCACAGTCTACAAAGAGGGTGTTTTCAGCTTCAGGAAGTGCTAAACCCAGCAATGCTAAACCCAGACGTTTTATTTCTTGTGTTACCAGGACATTTTCTGAAAAGAAGATCATCTCTCTAGCAGTGTTTTAGCAAAGTGGCTCCAGAGAAAGCTTAAAATGACAAAAATTAAAAAGGCAAAGGAAATCTTCTTTGTGGTAAACAAAACCACAGTTAACATATTTCTTAGTTGCTGTTCAATTCCTACCATCACTGGGGCTAGCTAATTCTTCCATCTGCAAACTGTGTAATTTTTAACTCTTACCAAGCAGTGACTAGTTCATTTCTACCTCCTTGGTTTAGGTGTGTCCCTTTGTGGGCTTGTAAGCTCACATTGGAAAAGCAGGCTGGATGGAGGTGGCTCAGGACTTTGAGAGGTCTGTAGAAACTGCTGGATGTTCACCATAGCAGGAAAACTGGGCAGATAAGACTTGAGTAAGGATTTTCATTTCCATAACATGAATTTCCTGAAACACTGAAGAAAGGCACATGGAATATTGCTCAGGGTCTCATCTTTATTTAATTTTTCTTTATGTTGGATTTGGGTTTTGGTTTTGTTTTTTTACAAGACTGCAAATCAGTTCTGAGATGCAAGCTAGAGAAGATCTGAAAATAAACAAGTTGACATGCTCTAAGCAGTATTTTTAGCTTTGAATTAAGGTCTTGAGTGTATGATAGGCTTATTGGTTGGATAATGTTCAGACAGACTGTTTTTGGTAGAAGGTGCTTTGCTTTGGAGTCAAATCGAATGGCTTAAGCTCTAGATTTTGTCACTTAGCAAAATCATTACATGAATCATGGAAGTGTTTTGTGATTAAAAAGCATCTTTTCACTCATGGAAGGTCACAGGTAGTACCTGTGCATGCTTTACTTTGATAAGCAACTTTTTACATGTATTTTTTAATCGCATCTATAAAGATGAAAGCTGTGAGGAAGATATGGAAATTAGTCCAATATGGAATGTATGCTTAAAGTAAACAATGTTTTTCTGACACCATAGAGGAGTTTGAAATTTTATTTTGAGGACTCTTAACAGCTTGTTTGAGTCTTAGTAAGTCAATCCCTAGGTCTGTGTTTGATTGCTTTGTTAGATATCTTGTCTTAAATGTATAGAAAGTTGAATGTTAAACCAAGTCTGCTTTTCTTTGGGAGGGAGGGGAGTATTGTGCTTAAGGCATTTTTTTATATAGGTTGAAACCACAGAACACGGGTTCCTAATTCAGTCATCAGGCAGGAGTACTGGAAAACGCAGGAATTTTATAAGGCAATTTGGATGTTTTAATGATTCTTTTACTGATTTGTAATAGTCACAGCTTGTGTCACTAGGATGATACTCTGACTGTAACTTTGGTCTGAGAAGGAGGTTTTGGATTGAAAATGAAACAAACCCTGCAGCTGCTGGTTTAAAGAGTTTGCGTGTGTGGGTGGGTGTGGGGGTGTGTGGATGTGGGGGTGTGGATGTGGGTGTGTGGGTATGGGTGTGTGAGGGTGGGTGTGTGAGGCTCTGTGTGTGAGGGTGTGTGATAACATGGAGGTTTTTTTCCCAGACTGTCATGATGGGATAGCTCTGCAGCCTTCTGCGAAAGACTGAGGCTGTCTACTGATTAAATAAAACAGCACGTTAATTGCTTATGCCCTAACAAAACTCCACAGTTACCATCTCCAGGCCTTCAGGGAAAAGATAACTGAGCTGTTTCCCCTGGCGTTTTTCTGTTCTACTTCTGCCAGCAGACAGCTTTATTTGTAAATTTAGCATTTTGGAGGCCAGTGTGTGGTAATCTGGGGGCAATAATTTGGATGCGAATAATACTCATCCAAAGTTGTTACTTATTAAGCCAGCTGACTTTTAGGAAGAAGAATAGCGTGAGCTTGCCAAGTGATTCTAGCTCATTGCTGACGAGCATGCTACTGGTTAGAGCATTTAATTAGCAATGTCAGGGCCCCTGGGGCACTAACGAGCTTCCCCTCCCCTGGGTCGTGCCCATGCTCCTGCCTGAGGGCCCAGGAGCCTGTTTCAGCCCAGCCTTGGCCATCTGTCCATGTGAGAGCCTGTTCCAGACCCAGCTGCTGTGTGGTTGATATGTAGCCTGCCTTTGCCTGGTGACCAAAGGAACCTGTTTCTCCCACCATCTGTGCACAGGCAACAGGGAGCTGAGCAGTGCTGGCACCAGGGCAAAGCTGCTTTGAGTCACTTCTTGTCTGGTCCCTCTTGGTGGTGGTCAAGCTGCAGCCATCTAGAGCAGCTTTATGGCCAAAATGGAACCAAGGAACATTTTTAGTGACTGTGGATGTTCTTGCTGGAGATACTGCTGCAAAGCTTCTGTGCACCTCATCTACACATTTCTTAAATACCTCCAGGGATGGGGACTCCACCACTGCCCTGGGCAGCCTGTGCCAGTGCTTGACAACCCTTTCAGTGAAAAATTTTTCCTAATATCCAATCTGAACCTCCCTTGAGGCCATTATTGCTTGTTCTGTAGTAGTGAGGGGCCCAAAACTGAACACAGTGTTTGAGGTGCGGCCTCACCAGAGCTGAGTTCAGGGGGACAATCACCTCCCTACTCCTGCTGGTCACACCGTTTCTGATACAGGCCAGGATGCCATTGGCCTTCTTGGCCACCTGGGCACACTGCTGGCTCGTGTTCAGTCGGCTGTCCACCAGCACACCCAGGTCCCTTTTGGCCCAGCAGCTTTCCAGCCACTCTTCCCCAAGCCTGTAGCGTTGCATGGGGTTGTTGTGACCCAAGTGTAGGATCCAGCACTTGGCCTTATTGAACCTCATACCATTGGCCTCAGCCCATCGATCCAGCCTGTCCAGATCATCAGGGCTGTATGGAGTAAGACCAAAGGAGTGGCTGTGGTATACTTCACGGTGCTGCTGTGGGAGGGTGACTTGCCTTTTTGCTTTACTATCCCTGTGACACAGAGACATGATGCAAACATGTTGTAAAGTGAACTTCCTAAGTGCTTTTACGCTTTAAAGTAAACACCCTGTACTCAGCACTGGTGAGGCCACACGTTGAATACTGTGTTCAGTTTTGGGCCCCTCACTACAAGAAGGACACTGAGCTGCTGGAGCATGTCCAAAGAAGGGCAATGAAGCTGTTGAAGGGTCTGGAGCACAAGTCTTACACAGAATGGCTGAGGGAACTGAGGTAGTTTGTGGTCTGGAGAAGAGGATGCTGAGAGGAGACCTCATTGTCCTCTACAACTGCCTGAAAGGAGGGAATGAGTCTCTTTAACCAAGTAACAAGCGACAGGACAAGGGATAATGGCCTCGAGTTGCACCAGGGACAGTTTATATTGGATATGAGGAAGAATTTCTTCACAGAATGGGTAGTCAGACATTGGAACAGACTTCCCAGAGCAATGGTGGAGTCCCCATCCCTGGAGGTGTTTAAGAGTTGGGTTGACATAGCACTCAGGGATATGGTGTAGTTGAGGACTGTTAGTGTCAGGTTGATGGTTGGACTTGATTTTCTTCAAGGTCTTTTCCAACCTAGAGGATTCTGTGATTCTGTAGTTTGTGTCCGTTTATCCTTATGGATAACACTGAAGATAAGAGCTACCACTGCTTTCAGTCAATGTGGGATCGGATTCCTGGCTCGTGTTCTGTCTTACTAACTTCAAATAAAGTTTTATGCTTAGGTAAAATAAACCCTAGAAGACAAAACTCATTTTAGAGTGTTTTTTTTTTTAAAAAAAATACTTTACTAAAAATAAATTTGCATATCGTTTGCTTCAGTTAGGAAGGACAGACTTGTTAAAGAAATGTGGTAATTAGATTCACTTACTACTCAGGTTCTTAATTGTATTAGGTAACAGGCTAAGAGGGATCTTTCATTCATATAACCAGGTTGCTTAATGCTTCTGTATTTATTCTATTGAGTTTTGTGGGAATTGCTAGGATTATAAAAATGTAATATTTGGTTTAAACATCTTAATGATGTGTAAAACTGTGCTGTACTACTTTCTTGGTTAAGGTGTTGCAGTGGGGAAATGGGCATTAAGAGCAGGGATCAGCAGTGTATTAGAGTACATCTGGCTTTTATTAGGTGTAAACTTCAGGGCAGGTTCATTTGGGTAAAATATTTTTTGTAGTGTGAAAAAGTGAGAATTTTTTCGTTCTCACTGAAATAGCTTGCAAATTATGTTGTTCTGTATGGTGTGCTTTCTTTAATTTGCCTTAAATTACATGCATCTAGATATGTAGCATGACCAAACAAGTTAGGTAGATAATGCAACAAGCAAAACTGGGATTTTTTTTTTTTTCTGTTGTAGGTTTGTGTCAAACAGAATAATCAGCCTGAGAAGAATTTTTTTTAAATTATCGTCTATCTCAAGCTGTTAGTTTCTTATGGTGTTTAGTATTGTAATTCATTTAGAGTTTTTGAGGTTTTTTTAGCATGCTATCCCTAAAGAAAATACTTTCCCCTTTTTGTTTTGCTGTTATTTCTGAAGATAACCTTAATGATGCCTATGAAATGGTTTGTTGGGTTTAGCAAAAGACAAAGAACCCATTGAATGCATTATTTCTATTCAGTGACATAATTGGTCATACAGACCTTCCTGAAGTAGAGTCAATATTTCTTTGATTTGGATACTTGCTGATATATAATACATGGAAGTATCACACAGTAGTATATCTGAAGAAAAAGCCACTTGAAAAGGATGTTTTAAGATACAGCGGATATATCTGTATTCTTTTTTATTTTATTTTTGCTGGAGAGCCTAAGCAGATCCAATCCCTGTTGTGTACAAAGACAGAGTATGTGACATGAGGATGTTATCAAAGCAAGCGTGTTCTGTTAATGGTGTCCAGCCTATTGGCTTCTCCTATTGACTGTAAATAAAAAACTTCAAATCAATGGCTCTGCATGGTGTAGAGACTCTTTCTCCCTGAATTATACTAAAACGTTTCTCTCTTGCAAATGAGAAAGGAGATAAAAATGAAAAATGTAATGTTTTGGTTGGGTTGGGGGGGGGGGGGGGGGGGGGCGGTTTGGCGGGGAGGATGTGTGGGGTGTGATGAAGCCAAATTTACAGCTAGTTGAATATAAAGGAGGAAATGGATTTTATGTATTTTTGCCAAATGCTGTAGAAATCCATCTGAGCTATTGCAAAATTTGTAAGAAACTGCTCCTGAGAGAAAGAATGAGAGTATGCATGTGTTTTTCTCATTCTGATTTGTTTGGAAGGATTTGGGTTTCATTGTGGCCATCTGCAGCATAAGGAAAGTGCACATTGGCTGTGAGGTGGTGGGGCAGTGGAAAGCATGTGGAGTTTTTTCATTAGCTTCGTCACAAATATGGTGACAAAAAAGAGCCTTTCTTTTTAATATCATACTTGCTCTCCCCCTTTTTGGTATTTTTTGTATTTGAGTGAGGAAGATTATTGCTGTGCCTTTGGCAGGTGAATAGATCTGTGAAAGATGGCTCTTCTGAAGCCTCCTTGATGGGCTGATCCTGTCTCACCCTGGCAATACTGCTTCTGTTTCTTAGGGACCTCAGCCTCCAGGCAAGGAATTTTTCCTTAAAAGTACCACTTAATTTTAATTGTCTGAACAATCCATTGTTTTCACATACTTAAAACTAATCATGCATTTTTGGGTGCTTCTAAAAGACAACAATTCGGCCTCTTTTGTTCATGAAACATAGTCTCTCTCTCTGCTAACACTGCTGTATTTTCATTGTTAACTGCTTTTGAGACCATTGGAGTAATCACCGTTACTTTGTCAAGTCCCTTGGGTTTTTTTGTTGTTGTTGTTGGTTTTTTAGTAGTTGTGTTTGTTTTTTTTCCTGGAGGAATATTCTGTGCCAGGAATTCACAGGCCATTGTAAGCCATACTTGACTTTCCAGTGCTCCCTGTACATTTTCCTCCATCCTCAGCAGCACACTTTGTTAGTTCTGCACCGAGTTTTCTATTGTTAAACCATCTTCATCAAGGCCAAATTATCTCTTGTCTCACTGACCTTCTAACTCACTTTGTTCTTTTATGTAATGGGAGGTTCTTCATATATCCTGTCCTGATGTATGTATAAAAATGCAGAAATTGTTATTATTGTGGGAAGTCCTGTAGTTCAGCATGACTGAATCAGCCTCACCTTTATCACCTTATCTTATTACTTTTTGGTACTGGGGATCCAAAACTGGATGTGGTATTCCAGATGTATATTCCTGGAGTGCAGGCTAAAGGCAAATAATCAGCAAATAGCCAGAGCTTAGCCTGTAGATATACCACAGGATATTCTTGGCCTTCCTTGCTGCCAGGGCTAACTGCTGGCTCATGTTTAGCCCACTGTGCCCAGATTCCCAGCTCCATTTCACAGAGCTGCACCCTGGGTGGTCAGTGCCCAGCCTGTCCAAGGGACTAGAACATCTCAGGTACAGGATTTCATGTTTGTCCTTGCTGAATTCCATAAAATATGTGTGTGGGGTTGTGGAAAGGGTTTGGGGGTGCATTTCATAAGTTTGTGAGGTGAACATACTATGTAGTTCAGGTTTTTATTCCAGTGGTTTAGGAACTTTTGGAGTTTTTTCCTAAGTCATGCCTGATTTTAAAATGCTCATATAACTTGGAATAGAATATACAAATAATTTAAAATGTGTTTTCAAATCCTGGCATACTTTATTAGTAAAATAGAGGAAGATAAAAAGTTGCAATTTAGTGCATGCTTAGTGGTTTATGTGTTACTCCTTCACATATGCTTATTTTTCTTAGCTGCTTAGTGGTTAGAGTGGTGTTTAGAATGCTGCATTCTAGCAAAGCAGAAGTGTCCTGGAGGTGAAATGTAACCTATGTGCATATAATACCTTACAAGCAGAGTTGTACCATTCCAGCCACCAATACTAATCATAAATACTGTTTTAACGTTTTTGGCTCTGTACCTTTCTTAGATTTTACGTTGATTATTTCTCTAGGTATTGCCAGGAGTCTGAAGTGGTTGACCAAGACCTAAGGACTTGGAACAGTGGTGAGTAATTAAAATTCAGATTTTATTATCAAGTATATGCTGTCTGACTCCGCAGTTTGACTGCTGTTTGAGAGACAGAAGATGTATAGTAGGTTATGCCTTTTGAGTACTTTCTTCTGAGCACCAGTCCTGTTCAGAGCATTCATCTGACTTTTTTAAGCAGAGATTTTAAGAAGGCGGAGAGGAGGTAGTCTCAGTGACTGCTTTTGATGAGTGAAACCTCCACCCACCACTACCTTGACTTAGAAAATACTGAACAAAGTATTTCAAGCAGAATAGTTCAATCTATACTTGTTGAAGCAGTAACATACACTGTGACCCGTTGTATTAAATGAATGATGCCTGAATCCAGACTTCTCAGAATCATGCCAGTGTATACGTTAAGCAATGATAAAATCAGGTATCATTCTAGAATACATGGAAACCTAAGGTGAGTTAATAAATTACTGCAAGCTGAATTTTTTCTCTTTTTTTAAACCCCCAAGATTATGTCTGTGATTCTTATCTCCCTGTCTGCAAACTGTGCTGTCCTTCATAAAGACAGATCATTTTGTTGATACCCTACACCTTGCTCATTGCTGATTCTTTGCATCCTATGTGTCACTTATGTACCTGTTGTGACTACAGAAGAATGCAGAAAGGATCTAAGGGAGAACTTTAAAAATTTCAAATACTTTTTAAACTGAGTTTTGTTTAGTAATGCATTTATAAATATATTATTTGCACTTCCTTAGCTGTAGGTGTAGGCTGGCAAAGACAGCCTAACAAATGCAGACATAAACTCAGTAACTGTTAATCGTAATTCATAATAGTAATAGTAGTAGTACTAATAATACTAATAGTAATAATAATAATAATACTTTCAAAAAACAACTGTGTTTTCTTGCAAAGAGATAGTTATTTGGAATAATGTAATATTTCTATTCCTCTGGTTCAAAAACATAGCCAGCTTATGTGAAAAATTTTGTATTTATAAGATCTTGTTTGGTTTCAGTGCTGTTGGCAGCAAATGTTTTTAGCACCCATGCATTTGGTTGCATGTCCTGTTGACTTTGTTGACCAAGAACCAAATGCAATGCAGTGAGAAACTCGTGCCTTGTTTTTGTCTTCCTTTTTGCTTTAATGACCTATGAAAATTATGTTTGTGTAGTTCTTAATTTGTGGAAATACCATTTAGTTAAAACTTACGAGGAAATTTATCAATTTAGAACATTTACTTTCATGTAGTTCTATATTTATTATCTCCTTTCTATTTCAGCTTGTATTTTACCAGGAAAAGCAAATGAGTGAATTTTAAGTGAAACTGTCAGTTAATTTTGGGTAGTTTGTTTTTGCCTATTGTTTATCTGTATGTGTCCCAATCCCCAACCCCCTGACAATTCTGAAGACTAAACTGCTGTATTCATGGTGTCATCAGTGCACAAGTGGAGTGAATTGATAGTTCCTATGTACTTTTCATCCACCTTATTCCTCCTCCTTGGTTAGAATGAAACATGTTCTTTCGTTCTGTATTTGCCAGGGCATTCAAAAGTCCTCAAAAATAAGTGGTATGTTTTATGATATTTATATTAGTTCATTTAGTACTCCAGAATAAGTGTTACAGCTCCTTGCCCACTTTGAATGTTGTTCAGTTATCTAGCATATTTTTGATCATAGTGGATACCAGAAAGACCAGAACAACATTCAGGTTCCCACAGAAAAAAAACATGTTTTGCCCTTGCCCTTAAGTGTAGACTTAATAGGAACCATGTTACATTTCAGGAGCAAGAACTGTGCAGGAAGGAATTCAAACTTGTCCTGGTTTGACTAAAACAGAACTAATTTTTCCTTTCAGTGATTTTACTTTTCTGTTAAATCTCTGCTAAAACTGCACTTTCTGAAGTTAACAACATGTTTTTCAGACATTGTCTACTCCTAGAAGTGGTAACGCTCGATGTTTATAGTTAGTACTGAGCTCACAGTACGATGGTGTGCAGAAAGGCTCTTGCTTATACTTAATCTTACAGAAACCAAGGTCACTGCCAAATTCCTTCAGTGCTGCTTTGGGGCCCCATTAGTGTAAGGGTGCAAAAGGGTGGCACCTGTGGGAAGGAGTGGACAGGACAGGTGACCCAAACTGACCGGTGCAGTATTCCATCCCATACACATCAAGTTCAGTATAAACCTGAGGGATCACGGGGGTAAGCTTTCTTCTTCTATGGCTGACGTCCTGGGAGGACCCTTGTCCATTTCTTCTGCCTTCAGTCCTGATCTGCGCATTCCAGAATCCAGTTCCCATCTGCTGCTGCATCCAGGAGCCCAGCTTGGGATCTTCCCAGAGCTGCTCTGCAGCACTAGTGGTGACGTGAGCATTATCAGGGGGAGTGTGTGATTCAGGGAGAGAAGCTCCAGTGCTTGTATTATGTGATCCCACAGAAAGTTAAAACTATTGTAGTTTCTTTATGAGTGTACAACAGATAATCTAGTCTGTGCTTCTTCACTTGTAGGATCTGCTAAGACCATATGCCTGGTGTTCAGAAGTCACTTGTCCCAAACATTCTGAAAGCAAAACCTATCCTTCTGTCAAGCTAAACATACCTATTGTTCAAGGGAAATTTAAAGAAAATGCACTCACTGATTTCAAAAGTAACTCTAAAACTTGCTAATGACTGCTGCTTGTTGGTGATGCAAATGTGTTTAAAAGCAGTCTTATAAACAACTTTAAAATTCATGTGAAGCAACTTATAGTTTTTTACTGACATTTAATTGCATGACTTCAAACTGAAATAATTTCCTTCTTCACAGAGTGCTAATACTTGCTATTTTATGATTAATATGGTGGCTGTGCTGGTGGGATGCTCTGATACGAGGCCCTAATTCACTAGAGAATTGGAAGATATGTATAAGGGCTATAGAAATAAAGTTAAAATGCATTTTGCTTAGAAACCGAGGAAGTGTTTAAGTGTTTTGTTGAACAGGGAAAAAGCTGAAGCACCAACTTCAGCTAAACTGGAACATTGCTCATATTCCAGATCATAGTGAGATCATAGTACCAAACTTTCACGTCATTTGCTAGGACTGACAACTGAACAGTGTACTGCAGGGTACTCTGGCATTGGTACATTGTAGACAGTTTATATAGCCTTATCTAACAATGAATATAGGTACTCATTCTTTTAAGTTTGATGCTCTTTAAGAAGATGCTAGTTAAGAATTAAAGAGACTTCTTATTAATTTAAAATTGCTTCTTGGGTAGTGTTACAGATATTACAACCTATTTTATAGTATTGTGCCTCAGACCAGTTAAGAGGGGAGCCCTATGATGCTTAGCAACATAACAAAAACACTAGTACATGCATTAAGAATGTGAAGGTAACTTAAGCAACGACTTGAACAACTGTCAGCAGCAGAAGATGGGAAGCTAACGTAGAGGTTTAAGTGTAGTGGTGATGGTAAAATTGCACAGTTAATAAGATTAGCACTATGCAGATCTAATATGTTTAAAGAAATTGAAATAACTTTCCCTTCATAACGAAATACGTAAATAATGTAGTTTCTCTCCAGATGTGGTAATGAGGACAGCAAAGGCGTAGTTATCTGAGTTTTCATTATAGCCACTGCATAAGTTCTGTTGGGGAAACATTTGAAAATAGGTAAGCATCTAATTCCATAAAAATCTTTAGTTGCAATAAAATAATTAATAAAATTGTAACTGGAAGCAAGAAATAAACAACTGAGATAAAAATTTAAAGGATAAAATTACCTTCTGATAAATTCTTAATAAAATCTTTGGTATTTTGCTTATTCTTTCCTCTTCCTTTTCTCCCCAAAGTTTCAGTTTAATTGTAAGAGCATTCATATACTCCGTAACTTGTGTGTATGCTCCTCGTGTTGCAATGAGTAGGATACAGGCTTATAATGTCTTTTCTAATAAACATGAAGGATAGACTCTTAAATCGTATTAAGAGACAAAGCACCAGTTATTATATGTAAAATTAAAATAGTGCTAATCAAGAATTTACTGCTCAGTGCAGGGTTGCTAAGCTCCTTGCAGGACCCTTGCATCACAGCTCATGGTGATCCACGCCCTCAGCAAAGGTCAGATGCTGTGCTAGATGTTGGTGTTGGATGTCTCTGGAAGGCAGGAGGTGTTAATGTGGCTGGGGACTCTGTGGTTGATAGTGAGAAAAGTCCTTGAAGATTTGGAGGTTTGATCCCCTTTTTTAATAGCTGAAGCTTCATCAGCCATTTGCTAGTATTTTTGCCACAGGTTGATACATAGGTGCAGTTGTTGGACCATGGGCTTCTGGCATCCCAGTTACTCTGGAACCTGCCAGCTGATGTGACAAGTATTATTCTGAGTTACATGAAAAGAAATGTTTTGACCAGCTAGTCCAGTTCCTTTTCAGGTTTAATACTTTCCTGCACAGGGTCCTGACTGGCACTGGAGGATTAAGGATGTGCTTCTGGCCTAGGGAACAACTGGGAGAAACCAAGGGGAAGGAAAGCAAGCAGAGTGGCTTTCTAAAGATCTTTCCTCATGTTGTGATAACCCACAGAGAAAAGAAAGGGGTGGTTTGCTCAAGGTGTTCTAGCTGTCATGTTATCTATGTGCTGAACTCTGCCTCATGACAGTGCTTTGTGGGTTCAGGAATTATGTTACACGTTTCTAATGAAGCCCTGCCGTATCTTAAGCCTGAAATAGAAAAATTGGTAATAGTTTTGAGGTGGCTAAAAGGTCCCTGTATGTTAATCCCACATAGTTAACAGCAGAATACAGATGAGGATGGGAAGTTGATTTGGGGGTTTTATGTTTGGTTTGGGATATATGGCTTTGTTTATATCAATACAGTTTTGTACTGTGTACATCATAGCACAGAGACATGGTTTTTCAGCTCTGGGAGCCAAAAATAACGCTGTAGCCAGGGTTGCTTGTTTTACTTGGTTTTGTTAATAGCCAGAGTAAATAGGAAGTTGCATATTTGTATTGCCTTTCCTCTATGAGCAATCTCTTTTCTGTGTCTGTGCTTTGCCTTTTTTGTTTTTCCTTTTTGATATAATTTATCTGTTTACTCATTCTTTGGAAAACTTTAAGGTGATTTGAAAACACTAATCCAAAATTGCATCCCATGTCCATTTAATAGAAACAAAAATATCAGTGGACATCTTTTCACTTTCTTTCCTTTTGTCAATCATCAGAGGGGAGAGAGCACAAGTTACTGAGTCAGGAAAATATTATGGTTTGGAGTTCTTTCCTTGGGAAGGCACTGGGAACTTTCAGATGCTGTAAACCACATTGAACTGATAATTTGCTTATGGAGAAACAAATACAACGGCTAATTTTAATTTTGTTATTTCTGGAACCTAGTGCAGTTCTTGACATGGAGATGCCATGCCACAAGCAGTGAGTAAATAGCAGTTGCAGCCACAGGAAAGAGTGTGGCGTAGTGGATAGAGCTGCCTGTCCTGACTCTTACATTCAATTTCCTCCTCTGTTATTAACCTGCTAAGTGATATTAGGAAAGTTAACTCATTTCTTACTCTTTTTGTCTGTTTGGATTGCAAGACCTTCTGTCCAGATACTGCACCTCAGTTCATCTGAGTGTGCTTTAGTGCCTGTGGAGTCCTTCAGTTGCTATGGTGTTACTATTTTTACTTGGAGAGTTTCTCTCATGCTGTGACATTAACTCTCAGTGACTCACTGTGTGACGTGGAATCCTGTAGGCATTTGAATATTCATTATGCAAGAAGAAAGTTAGTAATACTATTCAGAGCATGGTTTAATGTTGCATCTGGTCTTGCGCAACTGCCGGCTGATGCCAAAAGGAACAGTACCGCCTCAGCCTGTTCTTCCTCTCTCTTGCATCAACCCCCAGCCCCAAGGTGATTTCAAGGTAAGCAGCGGATTCAAAAAAACCCCTAACTACCTGGGAAGGAAAATTACATTAGATAACTATGCTGGCCTGGCTTTTTCTGTGGCTGAGAAATTACTAGATGTAACACAAGGGACAAAGAGGGAATAAGCAGCTGGAAGTAGATGGGGAGAGTAGTACTGTTTCTTTCAGCAGCAGGTAATAAATACACCTAGGCTTGAAAACCTAGGCTTATTAAGAGCTGCATTTTACAACCAGATTTTGAATGTAGCAGAAGAATGGCTTGCAATGGATGTGACAGCCCAGCTTCAATTCTGCTGATATTAGTTGCTGCTGTTACATACTTTTCACTGGAAGTATTTTTTTCTAACACAGCTTTATAATTGTTTTTTTCTGAAACAGCAGTCGTCTTTGTGATCCACATTACAATTTCAAGGCATATTTCTGATGCTTAAATCTAACTTTGATTTTATTTAATTTTAATTTAAATTGAAGTCCACTTAATCTTGCAAATTTTGCTGAAAGAATTTGCTCTTGATGTCATATATTCTACAGACCTTGTATTTATAATTTCCTCTTTAAAGTCTGTCAAGAAACTTTGTTCTTTGGAAATGAATTCTGTAGTTGGAGTTGACTCTTTGAAGGGCATTTTTCAACCACTGCCCTTTCTCTTAAAAATGTATACACTGGATTAGATTGGTTTCTTTGATCTTACTTTCTTTTTCAGCCTCATGTAGTAAGATCTTGTGTTGAACAACCTGTCTTTTCTTCCCCGCTCGCCCTAAGTGTCCATGAAATAAAGAGGGGTGAGGAACAGAGAGAGAGAGAAGTGAAGTGTTAAAATGATTTTGGAAAATGTAGTGACTAACTTTAATTGAGAGCTTTTATGCACAGCCCACACATGCTTGTGAGGACATGAATATTTCCTGTCGATCGCGTTCACAGGTGCAGTTGCTGTGTAAATTCAGCTAAGCAAGGGGAACAGTTCAGCAGCTCAAAAAGCAAGCGTGCCTCTGAGAACATTGCAGCCCAATGGGGACGCTGGCTCTGAAGCTGTCTGTATGGCTGCCCTAGCCAATGATGTTGCTGAAATTTCACATCTGTTATTTCTTACTGCCCACTTTTCTGCCAACAGCCAATCTTCATTTTTTCCATTATAGGCAGCTGCTGGAACTAAAAAGAGCTTGAGCTCATTTTCAGATGTGCTAAATAGACTATGTTTTACCTTTCTTTTTTCCCCGCTTCTTTCTACCACGTACTACAGCCCACTGACTTATTTCAAAAGTGCAGGATCTGTGAATTACATGCTCTAGATGTACCTGAAGATAAACAGATATGTTAGCCTGTGCGAGCAAATAATTTCTTGGAAACTGGCTATCATAAAGTCCAGGAAAATATATATTCTTAAAAAGAATCTATCAATGATAGAAGAAATCTATATAGATAGAGAAGCACGGACTGTCAGGAATCACCAATATGATTGTTGAAACCTGCTTTCTAGCCTGGCTGTGATTAGAAAGCAGAGCAGTGCACTGAGCACACTGGTGGAGCCAAGTACTTTCTGTCCATGTAGAAATGAACTGCTTGAAAGAAATAGTTCCTTTGTCATTTCTTGAGGCTGACTTACTCTTTATGTCCCACACAGAAGTTGTCTTATATCCTTATGGCCCTCTCTAGGTTAAGCTGTTGCAGCTGTTAGATTATTTTCCACAGCTATTAAAAGGAGGGAGTTATTAGGACCTCTAAGCAAGCTTGAAAATAAGCTGTTGATGGCTATTCAAACCCATGTGTCTAAACCCATGTGTTCAAACCCAAGTGTTCAATCCCACATGTCTAAATTGTGGAATTGAAGCATAAGAAAACAATATCTATTTTTTTTCCCCAATAATTTATGCAGGAAGACCATGGAAAAAGCATTCAATGAGAGCTGTGAACTGAGGGCTGGGCTGGCTGGTGAGGAAATGCTACTAGGTGATCTTTTTATGAATAGCAGGGAACCACCAAAATCCCTGCGTCACTGATTTTTAAACCAGGATGAGATCAATAGAGATGTGACTTAATCAAGGGCATCTACAGATACACGTAGTGAGGAATCCCTGACACTGAAGTCCTGTGGCCTGATCATGCCACTGCAGTTCTGCATAGAGACAGTGCTTCCCTCAGCCCAGCAATCACAGCTCCCTGCAAGTTCATGCAGAAGTACTTAGGACAAAATGTGAAAAACTGTGAGAGACTATTGTTGACTTTCAGTGCAATGGAGTAAATGGAAGGAATTGGTGGAAAGAGGTGAAGTAACATATCTGACCCAAAGGTGAATATCTTCTTGTACAACACATACTTCCTAAAGTGCTTCAAGATACCCAGGAAAAAACTCTAAAATTATTACTCATTGTTCAGAAATATTAGAATGGTATTCTGGTGAAATATCTGATACATTACCCCTGAGTGCACAGGGGGAAAGCGTCAAACGGTGGTAATTATAGCAGCAAGCCAGACCTCTGCAGGCATTGGTAACTTCTGGTGCTGCAGTGCAGTGATTTCAGCCTCTTCACTCACTCAGACATTTTGGTGGGTCTCCTAAACATTCTGACTTCCCACATGATGGAAGTCACACATCTCGAATACTGTGTTCAGTTTTGGACCCCTCACTACAAGAAGGACACTGAGCTGCTGGACTGTGTCCAGAGAAGGGCAACGGAGCTGGGGAAGGGTCTGGAGCACAAGTCTGACGAGGAGCAGCTGAGGGAACTGGGATTGTTTAGTCTGGAGGAGGCTGAGGGGAGACCTCATTGCTCTCTACAACTACCTGAAAGGAGGGGGTAGCGAGGTGGGGGTCAGTCTCTTCTCCCAGGTAGCAGTGACAGGACGAGGGGTAATGGCCTCAAGTTGTGCCAGGGGAGGTTTAGATTGGATATTGGGAAAAAATTTTCACTGAAAGGGTTATCAAGCACTGGCACAGGCTGCCCAGGGCAGTAGTGGCGTCCATGGAGGGATCCCTGGAAGGATTTGAGAAATATGTAGATGAGGTGCTGAGGGACATGGTGTAGTGGTGACTTGGCAGTGCTGGGTTAATGGTTGGACTTGATGATCTTAGAGTTCTCTTCCAACCAAGAGAGGACTAGCTGACACACCAGAAGGCTGTGCTGCCATTCAGAGAGACCTAGACAGGCTGGAGAGTTCGGCGGGGAGAAATTTAATGAAATACAACAAGGACAAGTGTGGAGTCTTGCATCTGGGGAAGAACAACCCCATGTGCCAGTATAAGTTGGGGACTGACTGGCTGGAGAGCAGTGTAGGGGAAAAGGACCTAGGGGTCCTGGTGGACAGCAGGATGACCATGAGCCAGCAATGTGCCCTTGTGGCCAAGAAGGCCAATGGCATCCTGGGGTGTATTAGCTTCTAACCTCATTAATGTCTATAAATATGTAAAGGGTGAGTGTCATGAGGATGGAGCCAGGCTCTTCTCAGTGACATCCAATGATAGGACTAGGGGCAATGGGTACACGCTGGAACATAGGAGGTTCCACATAAATATGAGGAAGAACTTCTTCACTGTGAGGGTGACTGAGCACTGGAACAGGCTGCCCAGAGAGGTTGTGAAGTCTCCTTCTCTGGAGACATTCAAAACCCGCCTGGATAAGTTCCTGTGTGACCTGACCTAGGTGTTCCTGCTCTGGCAGGGGGATTGGACTAGATGATCTTTTGAGGTCCCTTCCAATCCCTAACATTCTGTGATTCTGTGATTCTATACTTCTATAGTTCTAATATTTGTAATAAAACTCAGTATTGCTGTAATTGGAAAAAATTTTTACACCGAATGTAGGCTGAGGATTTTCCTTAGTTTTGCATTTTTTTATACCAGTTTTGTTTATTTTTTTCCCCTAAAGCAAAACTGTTTTGTCTAGTTGGTAGGAAGTTGCAGTTGTCCTTTACTGGATCATTTTTAAGTTCACCTCGTAGACAAATAATACAGGAAGATAAATATTTTCATAAAGATTCTTCTGGGGGTAAAATTTAATGCAGTAGAAAATGAAAAAGTTTATAGTCTCTAAAGATTTTTAGATTTTATTAAATGATAAAAAAAATGCTTTCCTGCAGATTGTTTTTGGGGGGGGTATCGGAAAAGCTGAGGCTGAGAAGAACAGAAAGAAATTTTATACTAGGGAGTTGAAAACATCCCTGGAAATCCAACTAGTTTTCCAGATTGCATTGAGCATATTTCTCTCTGGAAATTGGATACCATTCATATTCCTTCCTGCAACTTGTCAAATCTGTTAGAAGTATGATAATAAAGTACTCTTGCATGCACATATGTCAAGACATTATTTTTAATGCAATTAAAGCATTTTCTAGGTCTGCCTCCCTGGCATTCTCACCAGTCCCTCCTCTGCTAGCTGGTTTTCCAGCTGGTTTTCTTTGTTACTGAAATTTTGTTAATGACCGTTTTCCTGGCAGCTGGAGAGACTCCACCTCAGACGTACTGCTAACATACTAATGCTTGTAAAATATAGAGGGGGTGCTGCTTAGTCTACATATGCATTGTCTAAGTGCATCAAAAGAGAATTGGTTAAATGCCATGACTCTTGGTTGGAAAGTCCTTATCCCACTTATTTTTACTTCATTTAATCACCAATCTGTATGTACAGTTCTTTCTCATTAAAGCAAATCAGTCAACAGTAATAGCACACCTTAATTTGTGCTATGTTTCAACAAATTATTTCAAAAATTCATCATTTTTGTTTCAGTGTGGTACTCAACTAACAATACTGAGATGGGAATTAGGATTAGCTGTGCAAAATCATGATTTTTAACATGTTTTGTTTCAGTCTGAAAGATTGCTATCTTGTTCTAGATCCACTTGTTTGCATTCAAGTCTGTCCTAGATTCTGACACTCTCTCAGTGGTCTGCGTTCACTGCTGTGCCTGTAGCAGCTCACCTATCACTCTTAATAATGAACCACTGCAGATATATATACTGTGCGAGTGGGGAAGAAGGTGTTCATGGTGAATCATGATCTTTCACTGTTGCATCTTGGCTGCATTACGAGAGAGCTCACTTTAGGCAGAGCAGAAATGAAACTGAGATAAATAAGTAAATAAAAGCTCAGAGGAAATAGAGAAACTTCTTAAAGTATCGAAGGTACTACAGATGATTGGCCTTATTAACCTGAAATTATATGAAATGACATTTCATGGGATGATGGTCTAGCAAGGCTATTTCTGAGCCCAAATATGCAAGTAGATCCTTAGTGCTGCTTTCAAATGTGCCTGGAGGCACAGCTCAGAATTTTGTACACAGACGGAATCACAGAATTGTCAGAGTTGGAAGGGACCTCATCTAGTCCAACTCCCCTGCTTTAAAGCAGGAACCCCTAGAGCACATCACTCAGGACTGCATCCAGGTGAGTCTTGAAAATGTCCAGAGAAGGAGACTCCACAGCCTCTCTGGGCAGGCTGTTCCAGTGCTCTGTCACCCTCAGCAAAAAGAAGTTCCTTCTCATATTTAAATGGAACCTCCAATGGTCCAGCTTGTGCCCGTTACCCCTCGTCCTGTCACTGGGAACCACTGAAAAGTGTCTGGCTCCATCCTCCCTCAACCCACCCTGCAGGTATTAGTAAACATAAATTAAACCACCCCTCAGCCTTCCTTTCTCCAGGCTGAAGAGTCCCAGCTCTCTCAGCCTTTCCTCATAGGGGAGATGCTCCAATTCCCCAGTCATCCTCGCTGCCCTCCGCTGGACTCTCTCCAGTAGTTCCCTGTCTCTCTTCAACTGGGGAGCCCAGAACTGGACACAGTATTCCAGTTCTGGCCTCACCAGGGCAGAGTACTGGGGGAGAATGACTTCCCTCAGCCTACTGGCCACACACTTCCCTATGCAGCCCAGGGTGGCATTGGCCTTCTTGGTGGCAAGGGCACATTGCCAGCTCATGGATAATTTACTGTCTACCAGGACTCCCAGATCCTTCTCCTCGGGACTGCTTTCCAGGAGGTCCCCCCTAACCTGTACAGGTGCCTGGCGTTCTTCTTCCCCAGGTGCAGCACCCTACACTTGCCCTTATTGAACCTCATGAGGTTCTTCTCTGCCCAGCTCTCCAGCCTGTCCAGGTCACGCTGGATGGCAGCGCAGCCCTCTGGATTGTCACCCACCCCTCCCAACTTGGCATCATCAGCGAACTTGCTGAGGATACACTCTGTCCCCTTGTCCAGGTCATTGATGAATATTTTGAACAAGACTGGACTGAGTATTGACCCCTGGGGGACACCACTGGTTACAGGCCTCCAACTTGACTCTGCTCCATTGATCACACCCCTCTGTGATCTGTCACACAGCCAGCTCTTGATCCACCTCACCATCCCCTTGTCTAACCCACACTGCCTGAATTTTCTAATGAGGATGTTATGGGAGACAGTGTCAAGAGCCTTGCTGAAGTCAACGTAGATGACATCTGCTGCTCTCCCCTCATCCAGCCAACCGTTTATAACATCATAGAAGGCTCTCAGATTGGTCAAGCATTTTTTACCCTTGGTAAATCCATGTTGACCACTCCCAATAACTTTCTGTTCCTCAACATGTTTGGGGATGACCTCCAGAACGAGTCACTCCATCACCTTCCCAGGGATGGAGGTGAGACTAACCGGCCTGTAGTTCCCTGGGTCCTCCTTCTTGTTCTTTTTTCAGACTGGAGTGATGTTTGCCTTCCTCCAGTCTTCAGGCAGCTCTCCTGTTCTCCGTGACCTTTCAAAGATGATGGAGAGTGGTCCAGCAATAACATCTGTCTGCTACAGAAAGCTTGTTGGGAGTCTTGGGTGTTTCCAGGTGTCTCAGTAGCCTTAAAAAAACCTGGTAACGTTGACACACTTCATAATTTTACCTGTTGGAGCATCAAATAGTTCTACATACTGTGAGGAACTTTCTAATGCTGAGTTTGATTCAGAATGACTATAAAGTGTAATCACAATATGTTTAAAGTGTTTAGCAGTCATCAAAGAAAAGGAATTATTTAACTGATGAATCCTTGTCTGATGTTCTTATGAGATCCACCCGAGAGTGCTGAGGGAGCTGGCGGAGGAACTTGCCAAGCTGCTGTCCATCATCTCTCAGCAGTCCTGGATACTGGATGAGGTCCCAGATGGCTGGAGACTTGCCAACATGAGGCCCATCTACAAGAAGGGCTCGAAGGTGGATCTGGGGAACTACAGGCCTGTCAGCGTGACCTTGGTACTGGGGAAGGTTATGGAATGGTTCATCTTGGGGGAGATCACATGGCAAGTGCAGGACAACAGGGGGATCAGGTCGACCCAGCATGGCTTCATGAAGGGCAAGTCCTGTTTAACCAACCTGATCTCCTTCTATGACCAGGTGACCCGCCTAGTGGATGAGGGAAAAGCAGTGGATGTTGTCTACCTGGACTTCAGTAAGGCATTTGACACTGTGTCCCAGAGCATTCTGCTGGAGAAGCTGATGGCTCATGGTCTAGACAGGTGGACTCTTCACTGGGTTAAAAACTGGCTGGATGGCTGAGCCCAGAGAGTTGTGGTGAATGCAGTTAAATCCAGATGGAGACCGGTCACAAGCTGTGTCCCTCAGGGCTCAGTTTTGGGGCTAGTGTTGTTTAATATCTTTATCGATGACCTGGATGAGGGGATCGAATGTACCCACAGTAAATTTGCAGATGACACAAAACTTAAGTGTGAGTGTCGATCTGCTTGAGGGTAGGGAGGCTCTGCAGCGGGATTTGCACAGGCTGGAACGATGGGCGGAGGCCAATTATTTAAGGTTCAACAAAGGCAAGTGCCAGGTCATGCACTTTGGTCACAACAACCCCATGCAGCGCTACAGGTTTGAGGAAGAGTGGCTGGAAAGCTGCCTGGCAGAAAAGGACCTGGGGGTGTTGGTTGACAGCTGACCGAACATGAGCCAGCAGTGTGCCCAGGTGGCCAAGAAGGCCAACGGCATCCTGGCCTGTATCAGAAATGGTGTGACCAGCAGGAGTAGGGAGGTGATCGTGCCCCTGTACTCGGCACTCGTGAGACCACACCTCGAGTACTGTGTCCAGTTCTGGGCACCAGAGTATAAGGAGGACATTGAGGTGCTGGAGTGAGTCAAGAGAAGGGCAGCGAGGCTGGTGAGAGGGTCTGGAAAACATGCCTTATGAAGACTGGCTGAGGGAACTGAGGTTGTTTAGTCTGGAGGAGACTGAGACGAGACCTTATTGCTCTCTACAAATACCTAAAAGGAGGTTGTAGTGAGGCTGGTGTTGGTCTCTTCTCCCAAATTACTAATGATAGGATAAGAGGAAATGGCCTCAAGTTGCATCAGGGGAAGTTTAGATTGGATATTAGGAAGAAGTTCTTACCTGAGAGGGTGGTTAGGCACTGGAACAGGCTGCCCAGGGAGGTGGTGGAGTTGCCTTCCCTGGAGGTGTTTAAAAAACAAGTAGATGTAGCACTTCAGGCTGTGGTCTAGTGGTTAGGAAGAAGTTGGGATAAAGGTTGGACTTGATGATCCTGGTGGTCCTTTCCAACTATGGTGATTCCATGATTCTATGTTATGGAATGTAGTATCCATAATTGTAACGGTCTAAGAAAAAAAAACAAACTATTTCCCTTTCTAGATGTTAAGAAATATATTTCAGATACGTAGGCCTTCTTCAGTGATACTCTGGAAAAGGGAAAAGTTTCTGCATTCACTGATGAGCACAAAAGTCTCAATGTATCTGTTAAAAGCATTCCTGTTTTAAAAGTTGACTTTGTGGAATTTCACAAAGGTTGGTGAAAATTAGAGGAGCAGATTAAGAAAGGGATGAATAAAAAGACAAAATAGTTAAAAAAATAAAAGCCAGTGGCTAAAAAGTTTTAAGAAACAAAGGTTGAAAGCTATTAATTTTCTGTCTCCCATTAGGTGCGTAACACTTGTGTTATTTACCTCCCTATCATGGGAGCTAGTAAACTCTCAGGTGTCCAAGTGTGAGGCATGTAGTCTGTAAGAATATTGCAAGAACTTCTGAGGAACTTCCAAGGGTCATTGTGGTGTCACCTCACTACAGCATTCTGCCCAGCTGCTCAGGTAGTGTCTACAGTTAGCCAGTACTCAGGGCTAAACTGTAGCAGTTAGTATCTCACCCAAGACTCCCTCCCCAGACGGGAAGGAGAATTGGGGGAAAAAAAAAAGGAAAAGGCCCATGAGTTGAAGTATAGACAGATTTAATAGAATGACAAAACAGAAAACAACAATCAACACAAAATATAAAGGGCTCTACTCAGCTTGGTTCAATGTTGACAGCAGGAACAGAGCACCACCAACAAGGAGCCTCAGGGAGAGAAGGAGGAACCTCACCCTCACTGAGCTCCCTCCTTTTATAATGAGCATGACGAGGTGGTGTGGGATACACCTGTGAGTCAGCGGACCTGATTGGAACTCTCAGCTGACTTGGGGCTACTCATGGCCTGCCTGCATGGCTGGCCTACGGGGCAGTGCCTGGGGAACCAGGACAGGTAGGATAATACACTGGGGTAGAAAGCACAGAAGAGACCACAGATTAAAAATACTTTGAAAAGTTTTTCATTAAGTCAGTTTAAATCTGGACTGTAGGAATGGTGAGAAATTAGCTTTATGAGACATTAACCTGTAGCACGGGAAGAAAACTGCAGAGTTCACTTGCTTTCTTAGGCTTAGAGATCTTGAAAACTTAAGATGAAGTGTTAGTTCCTCTCCTTATGCTAGGTGCTGATGATACAGAAGATAGTACAGCTCCTGCTCTGCAAAGTCTTATGCGCATTGCTCAGATGTATGAGAATTCCTTCTGAAGGTGAGAATCTCCTGTGAGTACACAGAGGGGCATCCATGTTTGTGGAAATCAGATGGGGACCAGTACTGAACTGGGTATTGCTTTATTCCATTTTAACTTTTTATTTTGGGAAAAAAAATGTTACTTCTCATTTAAATCCACTGAAGTATTTTGCATAAGTAAAGAGCTGAGTTTGCTCAGCTGTTGCAATACTTCCCTTTTTGTAAAAATATTTTGAATCTAAACAGGGACTTTGATTCCAGATTTTTTCCGTAACACAGGCCAACTAAAAATTGCCAACTTTGTAATGTACTATACAGAAATTCTATTTTCACTTTGAATGAGTGATTCACTCCATATTTGTCATGATTGTAGTCTTGTTAAGCTTACTGACTAGAGAAAGTCTGAAGCCTTTGCCTCCTCCTTACAATCACTGTTGTGACAGAGCAGCTGATAAGTGCTTTGAGCTCAGCCTAGTTGCTGAGATCATCAGCTTAATTTAAGGCTCGTTCTCACATCTTAATAACTGGATTTTGGTGAGAGCCATTGATCCAGATCTGGTCCATTTGTTCTGCCCAGCTGTGGATATGTAAGATCCCCTTTCCCTGTTGCTCCTTGCAACAACAGGTTTAATTGTTACAGGCTCATAGGAACAAATTAGATAAACAGATGTTAAAGGGAGCCAGTTTCAGGTCTTGGTGGGAAGCAGTAATTTAACAAGACTTGTGTAAGGGCTTGCTGACACCTAGGTGATAAGTGTCTGGGTTTGAGGATGTGAGTACCATGAAAATTGCATCGCTTTTCTCCACTGTTTGCTGAAGCCAGATGGGGATGTTTGTAAGAATAGCAGCCAGTGCACAATCTTACTTATTTTTGCAAATAACAGCCTACTCCAGAAGCTCATCCTTGGTTTTGTGTTTCCCGTACTGCATTCAGCTCCATGGAACCCTTAAATCTGTGCTTGCTTCTGGACAGAGTTAACTTTGGAGTCTTTTTGGTTTTCATTATTAAATGACAAATGAATTAAAATGTTGAGCATCATCAAAATTTGATGTGGTAGAGATTTGTTAGTTTATCTACTTAATCCACTGCTGAAGCAGAATTGCTTCCTGATGGGTGCAACCTGAGAGAAAATTATAATACTTTCAGTTCCGGAGGACAGGGGAAGCTTTTTTCTTTTCTTGTTCCTCTACTGACATTTTGGTTATTGCTGGGACAGCAGTGTATGCTTCAGACAATGGTTAGGATTTATAGAGGTTTATGTGAACAGTGAAAAGCAATTTGATTGTGGCAGCTGCTTTTCAAAGTTTAGTAACAGTTTCAAGGATATTCAAAGGAGCTGAATTGTAAAATATGTAAGTATTGCAAGCACCTGTATGCTTTCCTTCCCCCCTTCTGATTTAGATAATGTTGATTCTTACATGGCCGCTTGCATCTTGAATAGCATTTGAATGGTTTTGAAATCATACAGCAGAATAACAGTTTTTAACAACAGAGGCTGGGCCAATGTTGTTTTCTTACTGCTACTAATTAAATTTATGTGGTCAATAAAGGGGTGGGGGTGGGGGGGAAGGCAGAAAATTTCGATAATTTTAGATAATAATGTGTTCTTGCAGTTTTTTAACTTGTTCCAGCTTCTTTGTGAGTGGAATGTCACACCATTGCTATTATAAGCTGTCCAATAAATAAATACTTGTTTTTCTCTGAAAGGGAAAAAATGGGAATTCTCTCATTAGTGAAAGTACACAACAAAGAGGACATGTTGGAATTCATGTATGTGGATCTTAGTGTACTGTCACTAAGAACTTATCTTTAACAGATGAAAAGCCCGTTTGTAACAACCCCTTGCTTTTTGTGCAACAAAATCTGATACCCAGCAGTTTGGCATGTCACCAAAGATGTCACCGGCATGCTTCATGTCTGGATGCATATATGTAGAAAGGCAGATTCCTTTCCCCCTCACCAGAGTAACAAAATTGTAAAATGTAATTATGGGTACCACTGCTGAGATTCCTAAATGTATGACTCAAGGAAAACACCAGATATGACTCATGATAAAATCATAAGAGCTGGAAATCATCTGAGCTCCCCTAGTTTCAATTGGTATCGGTTATAGTTGCACATTTCTTTACAGGATCATGCTTGTAGATTCACCTAGCAGCATATTTTTGTGCTGTTATCCATGCTAATAAAAAGGAAGTTAATATCACTAGGAACTGTGCAGTGGTATTTTGACAATGGAACTTTGTTTTCTGTGCCAGGTGATGAATTGTAAGTATTGATTTAAGTAACTATACCTTCACTAAGGGGCAATAGAAGTTTGACTTTGTATTGGTTAAACATAAGATATTAAATAATGTGACACAGATCTTTACAGTTTGATTCACTGGAAGCTAGTGTATTGTAAAATATCATGTATTTAATAAAAGGATCCCTTTCCAAAATAGGTCCATAAAACTAGGGTTTCAGTATTCATATGATTATTTCCTTTCTTGTCCACGAGAAACGAGAGTTGGAATAGCAGACCCCTTAGATGAACAGAAAATGAGTCCATTTTCCACTCGAGTTTAATCTATAGGTCAGTCCCATATTCTTAGCTTTTTGTGTGTGTGTGTGTTAGTCCTGTTTCTTAACTGGCAAAGGGTGCAATGATGCAGTGTCTATTGTAAGAGTCCAGCAATTTGCAGCATGCCTAAATCAGGGAGAATTATATGAAGTTATGTCTTTTGTCAGATTTTCCAACCAGGGTGGCCTAATCCGCCCAGGTTTTTTAGGCGTTTTTAAAATGTTGGCTGTGTTCAAACTTGGAATAATCAGCACAACTGTAGGAGTTGTTACATGATCCACCTGGATTTAATTCTTCAAGTGAGAAACATCTGTGGCTTTTTCAAGAGCTATTCCTGTGACATTTGTGTGTATGCAGTTCAGGTTGATTGAAGGAAGGGTATCTCTTTATCTGTAGTAATGCTGGCACATCTCTGTCCAGAGTCCACTGAAGATAGGTGGAGAACTCCAGTTGGCTTCAGTGAGCAGTGACTACACCGTTAACAATGGAGTATATGTTGAAACACACCTCATTCTAAAAGGCTGTTCTAGAACTTCACGGAATTTGGCATATTATTTGAAAAAGCCTGTAAAAAGGTTGTTACTAGAACACTATTAAGTAGTTTTATTCTTTCACCTCATTATATTTGAGGTTGGCTTTTTTCACCTCTAGATTCTATAAATCACAGGGTTAAAAGAGGCCCAGAGAGAAGTGTAACAAACTTTAGCCTCAGATGTTTTAGAAGTCTTGGGGAAAAAGAGAGCAGAGATAGAGAACAGTAGAAAACATTGGTCCTTTTGTCATTGCCATAATTAGTTTTGGAACAAAAGCAGTGCTCTTCTTTGAGATGTAGGTGTATTTAGATGGAAAAATCTGTGGTATTGTGAACTGCTCTGATTCTTCTGCTTTTTAATTTCTAAATAGTTTTTGGTAGTTTACAGCTTATAACTTCATTTGTTTAAATTCTGTGATCTGAGGAAGAAAAAAAATGAGCTCTACCTCAAAAAGCCTTAACAGTCTGATGTTTCTATGCCATAGTCTAGAACAAAGTCTGTTGAGTAAAACATTTATCATTTGATTCAAATTTATGAGAACAGTATGGATGTTTTTTCCATGGAAAAGTTATTTTAGCAGCGATGGAACAGAGTTGGTTTGATGTTTGCTGAAGTGTGATGAAGTACAAACTGTAGTAAATAACATTATTTGAATTAAATGGATGCACAAGTCTTTGTGATCTTGTTATTCTGATCATCTCTTGATAAAGGTCTAGACTGAGTTTTCCAGTTGCTAAAGCATTTTGCTGACTTGGGCATTATGGCTTACAATTGCACAACAACGGTTGATGTCAGCTATGCTGATTAACGTCCTGCCTTTATAACAAAATAAGAGGCATTGTCCCAGATCATTATCGTCATCTTTAATTCTCACATGTTAGCATTAGTGTTATCTAGTAATGCTGTTAGCTCTAGCTGGATGGAATTGCCTGCTTGCTCCTTTTAAAAGTAAAATTTAGTTGTGCCCCTTTGTTTCAAGGGGAAGCTCAGGTTTTGGTACAAAACAATCCACAGTAGGTGACTTGTCCTTTCCAAGGTACAAAAGGCTAAGAGGAACTACGGTTTTGCAGAAGGAAAAAAGAAAAAAATGGAACTCTAAATCACACAGACGTTTTGGAAGTTGTGTGCAGCATATTGAATACTGCTGAATCAAGAGCAGATTCCGGCCTTTTCTTTGCTGAGTGGAAAGCCTTCCTGCAGCGGTATTCAGAGAAAACCATTCAGTGTTGCTTAACTTCTGCTTCTTTTCAGCCATAGTAGGAATATCCTCTGGAGTTTGCAGTGTTGTGGAAACTATAAATTATGTAGCTTCTCTCAGTACAGTATTCTAGCACAGTATTTTGTTTACCCATAGCTGCCACCTTTGAAATGCAGAGCTGCTTCATGCAGTTCTTTGTAGTTCTGTTATAAGCTTACATTTACATGTCACAAAAAATAATTAGTACTCAAACATTAATTTTAGGTCCGGGGGACAGTATATAATTCCTTCTCTAAAAAGAGGGTACTATTGTGACTTTAGTGAGAGTAACAGCTTTTATTCTGTGGTGGTGTAGGACTGGAGAGGGGTCAGTGAAGCTTGATCTGTAAGTGAAAAGAGGTTCTTCCTGAAAGTGGTTGATGGGTTTGTTGTTTTTTTCTCATCCCAGGATTAATAAGAAAACAGTAGCTCTTGGCAGAGTCTGTTGTCTCAGGTTTTAAGTCTTAACTGCTATCCCCCTCAAATTTTAAAGATGACTTTTAGCTCAAAAAGGGAAGGAAAACAGAGAGGTGCAGAGCAGATGAGATGCTGATGGATAAGCTCCTATAGCAACAGTTTAAATGTTGGTCAACAGCAAGTACATGGTGCTTGTTTGGAAAAGGATATCGGGCAAAGACTGTTTTGAAATGTGCTTTCATCGAATCTCCTAACTTGAATTAAGTATTCTCCAGAATAGTTTGCAATTGTTTCAACTTGCCATTTACCAACTGATGCTGCCTGATATCAAGCTGGTGGAAGAATTTTCCATGAACTTTCTTAAAACCTGAACCTTTAAAACATAAGTATTTTTCATAGGTGTGTGCTACAGACTTTGACAAGAATTGCTGGTGCAAGCAGGAGTCAGATTTGTGTGCTTTGAAACAGCGAACAGGGAAGTAGCTGGTCCCCATTTCAGCCAGACGCTCTGAGTTGCACCCTTATTCACTGATACTAGGTCAAGATCTTAGAAGTCTTGTCTGTGTTTGAAGTGATTACTCTTAACTCTTGTGATGCTGGCTCTTGAAGGAAAGTTTAAATTATTTCATTTTCCCATAAAGACGATGGCTTTTAGCTGTAGTGCACAGATTTCTTTGGGTTTTTTTTTTTGTTTTATCTTATATATTTTTAGGGTTTGGGGTTTTATTGTGGGTTTTTTTCCCCAAGGAGAATTCACAGGTTTTTTTGCAGAAAGGGAGAATAGTTATCTGACAGAAAAAAAATATGCTAATGCTAAAAACTGCTAGAAATACTGCTGAAAAAACCTTCCTGCTATGTTGGTTAGAAAACTGGGTCATCTGTGTGCTTTATTACTATAGTTTGATTTATATTGCCTAATTGCAGCTAGATTTCCGGGGCTTTAGAAATGTTCATTCCATTAGGAAAAGCAGTAGTTCTTTGTTTAAAGAAGAAGAAAAATTTCTGGCAGGAGGCAAGGAAGGCTGTAAATACTGCCTGCATGGGACTTGTTTTGTGCATGTACATCTTCATAAAATTGTCACTGAAAAATAAATGCCTGTATGCATACTTAGAGGCCATCGTTGTGGGTTGCTGGCTGGAAGCAATTTGAGTCATTGAATAAAACAGAGCAATCACTGAAGCTGGGTTCCTCAGTACAATCTGTTCTGATTGATCTTTTTAATTTATTTTTTTTTTAATAAGAATAGAGTGGCTGCATTCATTTTTCAAGAGAAATGGGAAAATATTTAATTAATTTGATAAAGGGACTTGGCAGTGTTTCATTTCATAATAAAACAGTGTTTTATTTTATAATAAAACATGATGTGAAAGTTTGGATGTATGAATCATATATCTTTGTTTCTCTTTTGTGTTCAAAGGACTTATTTAGAAAATACAGTACATGCCTTTCCTTGAGGACAGTGTAGGATAGGATGGCCAAAAAAATGTTGGTCAAGTCTATGTTGGGGTGAATTTTCATTAAAAGTATTTAGTTGTGTATCTCATTTTGTGCTGTCAGACCTTATGGAGAATGTCTCTGAGGTGATCTGCATTAATGTCACACCAAGTCGTAGCTCCTTGTTTTGGCATGCTGATAGCACATGAACAGAATGTTTGGCACTAGGAGCAGGCAGTGCAGCCCATTAGCTTGGCCACTGTTGGTGAGCATCAAGGGCTGTCTTTGGTACATGAAATGGTGATTTATGATATAGGGCCCTCTGTGACACTTTTATTGGGTATGCTGTTGTTGGGTCTGTTTCTGTTAGGGCAGCAATTCCTCTGTGGATATCAGAGGTTACAGGGAAAAAATTGTCAGGGAAGGCAAATTTTCAGATTGTCTCACTTCTGTAAACTTCCCAGTTGTTTGTATTAATTTTGGAGGAGACATCTGGAAACCTGGCTCCAAGAATGTTAAAACTCAGCAGGCATCTACTAGTAAATGTACAGAGGGGAACATCTGCAGCAACCACACGATGGCTTTCTGTGCCACTTCTCGAGAACTAGCTTCTATGACAACTTCACTTATAAGTTATCTGTTAAGACTTTGATGTAGAAGAGCAGATACAAGATATGATCCGAGTTATTAGTGGGTATTACAAAGCAACAGAGATACAAGTGGCTAAGCAGCTGTTTCCAGTTAGCTATGACTTCTTGTGTAACTTGGTAGAGATGCTTTAGTCCAGGGAGGGAAGAGTATGGGTTACTCTTCCTCTAATAAAATATAAATATTTGCGCAGAAAAGAAACGATTATGCAGAGCATTATTCTGTGAGATTGTAGTTTGAAGTGGTGGGGTCTGAACCCCAAGCCCTGAATTAAGATTGACATATGGGTGGTTCCCACAGTCCTTCAAAAGGAGGGGATGAGTTTGCCTTTTGGCTTTCCTCCAAGGTGTGGCCGACCTTGTAAGGAAAGCCCTTGGGTAAACAAGCCCCAGGTGCCCCACACTGGGTAAATGAGTGCCAGGTGTCCTGCTTTGGGGATAAAAGCTGGGACCACTTGCAGGAAGGGGGGAGTGTCTGTCTGTGAGGTGGATGCACTTTGCAGAGCTTCCCTGTTGGGGAAAGACCTCCTGACTCTCCCTGCAGCTGGGCCCCGGTCAGGTTTGGCATTTGCAAATGCGGGCTTCATGGGGAAACAATATGTGGCTACTTCTGTCCTACATGATCAGCCTATTGACTTGGTTGTCTCCTGTCTCTTCTATGGGAGACTTTTTGTTTCTTTGTTTATTCCACCTATTATTGGTTGTGCTGTGTTGTTGCTGGGGTTGATGTCTATTATGTGTGATCTGTTTGACTTGTTTGTACCCCCAGAGATCACTCATACTAACTTTTTTGTATATAATAGAAACTAATTACTGCTTTGTTCTACTGTTGGCTGCGTCCTTTGTGCTAGGCCTAGTAATTGGCAAAACATAGTTCCCAAACATAGACTCACTATAATTATCCTTTTTTAAAAAAAAGAAAATAAATAATAATTTGTTTTTGTAAGGTTGGGTGGTTTTGTCTCATGTATACATGAGCTACCTGCATGATCTTTTCCAGGCCATGTGTATCTTTATATTTCATTATTGCAATGCCAAGCACACAGAATCACAGAATGTTGACCTCAAAAGATGGAGAATGGATTGAGAGCAGCTCTGAGGAGAAGGACTTGGGGATGTTGGTTGATGAAAAGCTCAACATGAGCTAGCAATGTGCGCTTGCAGCCCAGAAAGCCATCTGTGTCCTGGGCTGCATCAAAAGAAGTGTGGCCAGCAGGCCGAGGGAGGTGATTCTGCCGCTTTGCTCTGCCCTTGTGAGACCCTGCCTGGAATACCGTGTTCAGTTCTGGGACCCCCAACATAAGAAGGATGTTGACCTGTTGGAGTGAGTCCAGAGGAGGGCCACAAAGATGGCAAGAGGGCTGGTGCACCTGTTCTATCAAGACAGGCTCAGAGATTTCGGGTTGTTCAGCCCGGAGAAGGCTCTGGGAGGCTTTCTAGCAGCCTTCCAGTTACCTGAAGGGGCAATCAAGAAAGCTGGAGAGGAATATTTTAGAAGGGCATGTAGTGATAGGATGAGGGGTACTGGCTTTAACCTGGAAGAGGGTAGATTTCGATTATACATTAGGAAGAAACTCTTTACCATGAGGGTGGTGAGACACTGGCACAGGTTGCCCAGAGAAGTTGTGGCTGCCCCCTCCATGGAAGTGTTCAAGGCCGGGTTGGACGGGGCTTTCTGCAACCTGGTCTAGGGGAAGGTTTCCCTGCCCATGGCAGGGGGGTTGGAACTAAATGATCTTTAAGGTCCCTTCCAACCCAAACCATTCTATGATTATTTCATCCACTTGCATGCTTTCTGTTTCCACCATACTTTCTCCCATCTTCAAATAAAGCATAGTACATTTTCTCAATTTGTCTTGTTTTCCACATAATTTTCCTTTGTTCTTCCACTGCCAGCCAAACTGGAGACATTTGCTTCTTTTATCTGTAGCTAAATGAGATGGATCTCAACGTGAAGGGGAAGAACAAGCAACAGGACAGGCAGGCTGAGTGACAGGGTGAGCTTCTGCGGTTGCTCCAGGCTCAGAGCACTCCTGTGATGAGTTTTGCAAAAGATCAGGTCAGCCAGCAGCAGCAGAGCTTTTGTTTGGAAGAAGAGGTACATGATTACAAAGAACTGACACCTTTGCTTAGAGACTGAAAAAGTTTAGTGCCGATTTCTAAAAGTTAATGCAGGATCTCTCTGAGAGGGGAAGTGGAAATTTTTCCTTCCTAAGGACATGTTACATAGATGTGTTGCTAGGCAGATAGGTTGAGCATCTGAGATAGACAGATAAACCGTTAAGACCATCCACTGTTAAAACATTAACTACTTGTCTTGCTGCCATTGTGGTTCCATGTTATGATTATACTGGTAGACCAAAGTCAAGTACAGTCCTACAGAAGTGTATGTGACTTGTACAGTCAGTTTTTTAAGTACCTGTGAACTGGATTTGCATTCTTCTGCTTTATTTATGTGTTAAAATATTCTCATACTAGGTATTGAAGGAGGATATTCTGATCAGCATGTCAAAGTTCTTCTTATTCTCAGAACTCAGTTCTTGGCTTTAAATGCAATTTTCAACAACTTGCAAAACAGCATAAGGAAAATTTAAATTAACCATGCATCCTTCCTACTTAAAAGAGAAATCTGACTTCAGGCATCAGCTTTTTGTGTCAGGAATTCTCTGCTTTGCCGAAATATCTTAAAAACCAGAGTCTTCCCTTGCTGTTAGGATAATACCAAAAACATTCAGAAATGAAGATCCTGTTGATTGTATTTTGTGGGGGAGAGGTGAATGACAGGGGAGGGGGAGATAAATAGAAATAACCCTCTTTTTCTCTTTCCCAAATATTATAATTCTATGGAAAGAAGCTATTTAGACAGAAATTGAAAAGTATGGATTAAAGTGGCAATGAAACAGAACAGGAAAATCAATTCAACCTACACCTAAGGAGCTCAATTTTAATTTTTTTTTTAGGATAGCTACCAACAAAGAAGTGAATTCATGTTGAGTTGCAAAGGCCATTAAAAGATTCATTTCACTTCAAGCTACAACTTCATACACTAGAGAAGAAAAGTTATTCAAACTACTGTACATATTTTTCATATGTCACTTTCTTTTAACACTGTGGGACTGGAAAGGTTGTATTGTCTATATGTTCTAATTGAAAGTGTGCAAGCAGTGCAGTAACTCTTGACTGAATTGAGTACATTTTGAATATTCTTTTCGAATTTGTTTGCAACATTTTTCAGCACTAGCTGATGGCTACAGTCAAAGAAAAATGGGTTGTTTTCAGCGTTGTGAATAGTGTTTTTCAGAATGCAGACGTTTGAAGCATTGAAATTCAATTTGCAAGGACTCTTCATAGCAAGAAGAGTTGTCTCAAAAGGGTTTTCCTGGGTTGTGGTTCAGTTTTTCTTTCAGCCCACTATGATCTTTAGTCCTGCAAAACAGAGATTCATTGCTATAGACACAAAACCCAGGCACATTTGTATGCTTATTATGCAAGTGAGGAGAATTAAAAAAGGTGCATATTCTTATAGGCTGTTATGTGAATGATGTTGGCATTACAAAAAAGAAACCAAGGAAAGCTGTTCTACTTCTGTTACTGCCAGAGGCCTCTGTTAAGTAAAGTAAGGTGAATGGCTGAGAAAATATACCAAATATACTGTGTAAAGCTTCACTTTCACACAGGACCTTACTCTCTTTGGGCACGCTAACCTATTAACCTGGGGTTTTCAGTGTCAAACAGCAGCTTAACCCACTCCAGAACACTTCCCGTGTTGTCACATACCATGCACAAAGATCTCTTCTTGCCAATTAGCTCTACCCTGCACAAGCCCCTTTACCGCTTTCGAGGTTTTTTTTCAAATTTGATTCTTCAGCCTGTATTACATTGTGAAAGGCCCTGAAGGGCTGACTTCTGTCTTTTGCCTGGGTGATTGAAACAGAATTTGTTTGAGAAGATTTCTTAGCACGTGTTTTAAGTGAGAGAATATTCCATCAAGAATTGCAGGTTTTTTCCATTTCAGCATTCTTTTTTTCAATCTCCATGGCTACATCGGTGCTAAAAGCTCTTCCAAATCTGCCTGGCAGTATAATTTATGATTAGACCTGAGAGGTGAAGGCTCACTCAGCAGTGTATTTCACATAAACAAGCACTTAGAACTGTGAGTTGAAAAGGCAACTTCTCTGGCACAGAGGCAATTTATGACATTTTAAAAGCCTAGAGAAACTGAGACAATACAAAAAATATCAAAGGCTGGAATATCTCATGTTCTGACTTGTAATTTTAATTGTTTGGGGGCTTTTGTTGTTTTCATATGCCAGGTTATCAGGAAAAGCTGCAGCCTTTCTTTTAGCTACATTTTGAGTTAATTTGACGATCTTCCGTAAGGCCTCTAAATCCAACTTCCTGAAAAGAAATGCTTGCTTGTCTGAACTCTTCTACGAACAGGAGTGACTTTGTCATCTTAGCAGCATGGTGCAATAAGGGGGTCAAACCCAAGTTCGCCTCAGATTTTTCTTCTATAGCTTTGAAATCTAAAAAATGGCTGAATGTGCTCCTCCCTATAAAGTATTCTGGGAAGTGGGTTGAACACGTTAAATCCTGCCTCTGCTGGAATCGAGAGTAAATTCTTACACATCTTTCAAGTCTGTATTCAGTATTATTAGATTAGGGTTGAAACCTGTTTTGTCAGTAACAAATACATTCAGGTCCCCCATGAAGAATAGGAATACAGCTAGTTGTCTGATGGTCCTAGACAGAAAATGGGCTATAAGGAATGTTCGGGGGAACATTCATGTCCTTCCCTCTCTGACCTCAAATTTCTCTGTTGAAATAGATTGTCGAGGGGGTAATTTCTTAGAATTTCATTTTTTGAAACAACCTTCAGGGCACTGGGCTTAGAATACTATAGGGCTTCCAAACTATCCAGGAAATATTTTCATATTAGCAAAATCTTGCCATGACAAAATGCATGTGCTAATGAGTAATTACTGCTGAAAATAAATGGCAGTTGAGTTGCATAGGTCATTACATGAATTGGAACCATGTGACAAACACATCTGAACCCTGTATTTTGGCCAAATAGGCAGTGAAATCTCTCCTTCAGACTCTTGGACTGAAATAATTTTGTTTGTCCCTTTACTTTCTGTATCTAACACGTTTACTAGACTTATTTCTCAGCTGACATTAAAATAATGTTTTTTATGTTGAAAATAATTGGGAAACTGACTCCAGATATTTTACCAATAGATTGATGGCTAGCAGCTTTTTTCAAATAGATTTTATTCTGTGTTTCACAGCTGAGTCTGTAGATAAACTTGCGCAATTTGCAAATTAAGCTTAATCTTTCCCCCAGCACCCGCAGGAACTGCCAGTGATGCAAACATTTGGGAATTCTAATTGTATATGCAGTGTTACCTAAATCCTTTCATCTCTCTCAGAGAAATTCTTTCCTGTCTGTTATCTGAAAACCAAATTACTTCAGTTAGTATCAGCTCTTCCTGAAGGGAAAACGGAAAAGGTGATTTATTTTTTTTTAATTATGAATTTGTTGCTTTCTTTACTATGTGCTCTTATAGACCCTTATAGATGTACTTTGTTTTTCTATGCTATATACACTTGGAACATTTATTAATTTTTTTAATTACATGCTGATTGCAGTTGGAACTTTCAAATGTAGGTGTTCACAATGATTCTTTAAAACTCTGAGAGAACGCATTTTGCATTTCGTATTAGTATACCCAACTCACATGACTGAGAGTAAAGGTATATTCAATTATATATGTAATAAAAAAAGCTCTTAGCACTTGACAATCTAGAAGGAGATGGAGGTTCTCAACAAGCATATTTTACCTTCCAAAAGCCCAGAGAAGCCTCCAACAGAATCGCCTCTCATTATTCCATGTCAGGATCTAGTGTCTGATGTTCTGATTCCAAAAGTGCTCTGCCCCTGGAAAGCATCCTCCAATAAAATTAATGTCTTGAAGATAAGAACAGGCTGAGACAAAGTAGATTGCTGGAACTGGATGACTAAACCAACTGGAAGCTTATTCTTTGAGAGCTTGCTTGGACAGTCTCTGCATATTTAGGGTTTTTTTAATGTGCATATGTAGCTGCAGTTTCTAACTGTTGAGCTCCCTTGAGGAAATGAACTTTGAGACAGGACTTGGAGGACACTCATGGTAGATGAGGTCAGGAAAAGAGTTCGGGCCAAAAAGGCCCTGAATGCAGCATAGGAAGAATGTGATGCAAGAATCTTTCATTCTTGCTACAGATCAGTCAGTATGTGGTGGAATTTTTGTTCCTTTTCCTCTCTAGCTCAGCACGCAAGTCTAATCTGTCAGCTGGTGTGATGAATGGTGCTAGTCTGTAGCTGGAGAGTGGTATGGCAATCCCTTCCCTGCCCCAGGACACTTCATGCTGCAGATTTGCAATGCAGACCCAGGTCTGTTCAGGATTGTGGAGGGGGGAGAGGCCACAGCCAGATCTGTATGTCTGTGAAATCAGGACTGAACTGCAGTGAACCATTTGGGAAGCTAAGTTGTGCGTGTCTTTCTGCACGCTCCAGGATGGTCAGTAGCTTCATGTTTACAATTAACATCATTGCACCAAGCCCAACAGCATGGAGGAATCTGCCCTCCCCAGGTGTCTCACCCAGCACCAGGGTCTCCAACAGGTGTATTAGGGCTGGTGAGACCACAAGGTTTCTGATGTGCCAGCAACAGGATCACTGGCTCTGGTCACAGCAGCCCTCATGCTCTGTGTTGGAGCCAAATGAAGGCTAGGCTGTTCAGTCCGGAGCCAGAGGTGCTGCTTCTCTGACCACCTCACTGCTCTTAGTTTCAAACACAAGCATTACAACTGGGAGCTGGGTCACTGACCCCTCTTTTGACACGGCTTTAAATGTGTATTTCAGGAAGAATTGTCAGGGTTTGGTGTTGAGGTGGGGTCAGCAGGCTGTTGTTTATGAAAAAATTGGTAGAAAAAAAACTCTTCAAAACTTTGTCTGGAGTGTAGTGTCTGAATATGAGTTCAGTTGTAAAGTGGGTAACAGAAGAACTTTTTAATGAAAAGAGAAGGACTCTTTCTAGTTTTAATCTTGAATTGGGTGGGGTGCCCACCGGCTACAGTTGGACCAGTGTGACTGAGCTACAGAAAAATAAAGAGAGACTAAGTAAAACTATATTGGTTTTAAACAGCATAAATATGAGATAAACGATAAAGCTGAGTTCTTTGTGGGGAATATAGTGCACACCAGCCTGTGAGTCACTGAAACATTGCTGAAGTGAAGTAATTTCAGTATGTGACTCCAAAGTTGTGACTGTGAATGAAGAAATATCAATAGTTTTGTCATATTTTCTGGAAGAAGCTTCGTCTTCTAGGGGCCCTAATCAGTGGGGAGGTTTCAGCCATTGTGAAACATTGCTTGTCTATAAACAGAGATAATGGCTTAGCCTTAGGTAAGCCAGCAGTGTTCTTGCTTCTAAGGCTTTGCTATGTCATGCTGTAATTTTTGTAATAAATATTCTTCAAGTTGTGATACTGAAGGCCATTATCTGAAAAGAAAGGGGAGGCCCTGTTGTGTGGTTCTGTCCCTTCCTCCTGCCAGCTGGAGTGCTTCTCGTCTTCACTGGGAGCCAGTTCAACTTGCTCACTGAGAAGATGCCTGTGTGATTGCTTCCTGGGTTTTCTTTCTTCCCGTTTTCTGAGCTAACTTGTTGCCGGGTTGGTAGATTCAGTCACCATGGAGGCATCCAGTGGCTACCAGAATAGTCAAGGGAAGTGAAAGGAAAATATATCTGGGAATGGGAAGAAAAAGGTCAGGTTTAGCTTCCAAGGAGTCCCTGCTAGGCTGGCTCAGCTATAGCATCTAAGTTCACTTATCACAGTAGCATGTGTGGACATTTTAAAGTAGCATCCGAGATGCAGAATGAAGGCAATTTAAGAACACTGTCATGCAGAGTTTTAAACTGTAAAGCAATGCTAGATTTGTACACTTCTAGGTGCTTTTCATCTCTTCTTGTTAACACCCAGTTGCTCTCCCTCAGTAACCTGATTGGGGTAGCCCTGAACAGACCCTATCTGTTTCTTCATCATTCAGTCCTGTCTCCCTGATCCAGATGTTCCATCTTCTTCCAGCTCACTTCATTCCTTCAGCCCACCCAGTCTCCAGCCACAATGTGGTTGTTGTTATTGTTTGTGTTTGGTGGGTTGTTTTTTGGGGCTTAGTTTCTAAAGCTCTTTCACTGTTTTCCTTCCAAAGCAGCCTGCTAGCCTGGCCTTCTGCATAGCTGTTGCTGGAACGAGAGAGAAAAGCACGCCCTGCATTCAGCTCTGACTCCAGTTCTGGTCTGTCATGGTGCACAGATAATTGAAATCAAATGTTGTCCCCTGGGGATAGTGGCTCTGCTCAGCTGTTCTGGTCAGGACTCCAGCTTGAGGGAAAGGTGTGCAAAGTGAGGGTGCTGGCTGTGGAGATTTGAGTAGCTAGACAAACTTAGGAAAGGCTTAAAACTGCCAAATCAGAGTAGATGTGCACCCCTCAATGTTGCATACCAACTGATGGAATAGAAGATTTTATCCTCTATTACAAATCTTACTTCTCTATCAAACTATCAGGCATTTGAAATCTGTCAGGAATGTCTTTCCTTCTTCAAGAAAAGGTCACCAGAAGCTTTTAATGCTGAAAAATGTAGCTTCATTTTCTAAAATATCTGAACCGTTTGACTGAAACTTTTGCAAGAAAATTCAGCCTCAGGCAGGCATCTGGTATGGAAACTTTCAGCCCAAACTGCTATTTTGGCAAACTTGTAAGCAACGAAAATGAGTTTTAAGAGTGGAAAGAGTTGAACGATCTCTGTGCTAAGGAAGAACATACATTTTGGTGGATAAAGGGAACTTATGCTGGAGTTTTAGGCTGAACTGCAACAACTTCCCTGTAAGTGGAAGCCCTCATCCAACTTGATATTCTACACAACTACGTCAGTTGAACTTTTTTCTAACACTTACGCAGTTCCTTTCTGCAGCTTTAGCAATTACTAAGTGAAATGCGGAGAAGATCTGTGGTAGCATAACTAAAACTTCTGGAAGAATATTCTTGGGTTGTGATGGCATACAAAGCTTTTCTTGTGAATTCCCACAACGCACTGCTAATGCTGCCAGGAAACCAAGCAGCAGATTGTGTTATGGAATTCAGTTTTATAATTAGTTCTTGACTGTTTTGACCATGTGCATCACCTGGGATGGAAGTTACTGCAAAACCCCTTGGGTGTCTGGCATCTGCATCCCAGAGAAGGTGTTCTAGAAACACAGCAGCTGCCCTGCACATCCTTTTTTGATTTGGTTGATTTATTGTCCTCTAGTTTATAGACTGGCCATGTGAAGGGCAAGAATATCAAGTTTGACTGATTGCACCATAAAAGCAAGCTCTTTTCAGATCACCCTGAAATTCTTACCTCACTTCTGTCCCACCATGCAAGCTTATCTGAGTCACAGCTGCTTTCATAGCACTCGCTGAAATCTGAAACTGGGAGAAAGGTAGAGAAAGTCTGCATACAGAGTTTGTAATGTTAACCCTGCATGGGAATTTTTCTGTTCCGTTCTGTTTTCTTATGGCTCTATTCAGCAGTGCAGTTGTTTTTACAAGTACCCTAGTTAGCTTGTGTCTCATATTTAAAGAGAAAATTGTTTGTTGGATAAAACATCCATTTCATAAGGGTTTATGCACTGTTTGTGAGCTCTGTTTCTAGGATCCTAGTTGTATTGATTGCCTCAGTTAACACCATATTATAGATCTACTCTTTCATATGAATTAAGGTTCCTTGAATCTTCCCTCCTATGTTGCATTTTTAACACCTCTGGCCATTCTTGTTGCTGCTCTCTGGTCTCTCTTGTCTTGTCTACATATTTTGCTGAAGTGTAAAGCAAAAAACAGGATGCATTGAAAGCACATGGAATCACTTCCTTCTGTGTCCTGGTAAGAGTACTGACACATCCTTGATTTAGAAATTTTAAGTTTTGCTTTTGTCATGTTGTTACGCTTCTGACACCTAGTCAGTTGCAACCCATTTTACAATCAGATCCTTTTCTGTAATACTGCTAGCTGTTCTTCACTCTGTATTTATAGACTTGATTTCTCTTTCTTGCTACTTGCCCTCATTGAATGTTGTCTTTTTTGATTTCATGCAGATTTATCTTGTACTTTCATGAAACAATATCGTAGCGATCTGTGTTATTGCTATGTTCAGATTATTGAATGCTTCAGTTATTTTTTAAAATAAAACCAAAAATCATTCATCATCTCCTTCTGACTGAGAAGGGGAGAATGAGACAATTTTGAATTAGGGCTTGGTTTGGTCCCTTCCCCCACACACTTATTTTTTTCCTTTACCGGAAACATTCTAGAAGTCTGCAGTTTTCTGGAGATGTGAGCAAATATATACATTCTTGAGATATGGCAAAAGATTATTTCCTTCTCATGTACCATTTCTGGATGAGAAAGCAGCAAAGCTGTTCCAAAGTGCATTAGTATTCTATTATTGCACTTTTCCTCATTTAATCTCATTGGTGTCAGTTAATTCATAGTCCTTGATGCATACCAAGGCTTCAAGTTCATTGTGCTCATAATACATAATTGCTATAGGCACGTCCAGTTACTGACTTTTTTTAATGAGGTGCCTCTTGAATTCCTCTACTGGAGATCATGTCTGCCTTACAGTGAGAGATTGTAAGGGTTACCTTTGATTTAATTTGGTTTAGCTTACTGTATTTTTTTCATTGTCTTTTCAGATGTGTCTGTTCCTTTGAAATGCAGTCTTGGAAAGCCCCTAATTGTTCATACCTCCTGATAGCTGCTTAGTGGACTTAGTGTAAAGCACCATCTCAGCTCACAGTATTGCAACACAGAACAAGAATTTCATGACATAGGTAGTCTTCTAGTGTTACAGCATACGTGGGCAATGTGAATACAGTGTAAGCATCAGTTTAAACTGTGAAGGGGAAAAGCAAGCATCCCTGTTTTTCGGAGAGGACTGGCGCTCAGCCTTATTGTGTTCAAAACGTTGAAGTCAGGATGTGGCAGACATGCAGTGTTATGTTCACCCTCAACTAAGTTTCTCCATTACCTGTTTTATTTAAGAAGCTGTTTCCCAGTGATTTCATGATATGTGTTTATTCTTCTGAACTTTTAAAAGGTCACTCATCATTTCAAGGGCTCTCTCAGTTGATTAGTAATCAGTGTCTCACTTCCTGAATACCAGCCAATCTAAGTGAAAACACAGTAACTGAGTCAGTTTGTTGTTTTGTTTCTAAGATTACAGTTGTAGATGCATGTTAATGCTCAAAAGAAGCTTGTATTTGTGTGATCAAATAGCAAGGCAAGCCTTATGGAAACGATGAGTTCATAGACTGTTGGCAATGAAGTTAGAATTTTTAAATGATACTGAGCATTTCTAAGTATAGCCTATGAAATCTTTCTGCTCAGGAAAAAAAAAATAAATCTGTGCAAATATATTTACTCTTTCAAAAGTCTTGCTGTAGTTGAGAAGTCTGATATATTTACAGCCTTGACATTGTGTATTAGTTTCTTCTGGGAAACAAATTCAAAGAGTGTCACTAACCAAAGGGATTTGTGTCTTAATATTCTGGTGTGTACATGAAAGCATTTTACCAGATGAAAGATCAGTGTCATAGCCTGAATTTGTTTTGTGCTTTAAGACAGAATTTTATTTTAACTAGGAGCTAAATAATATTATGCATTACAAGTTACTGCAGAATATATCTAGCAAATCTTTTCAAAATAAAAGAAAATGAAACACACACCCACCGCCACCGCCCCCCCAGTCACTCCTCAGTAAGCATTGCCTGGATTTTGTTGTTGGAATCAAATGCGCTTCAGTTTCTTGCTTTCATGGCTGGGGGAAAAAAAGTGGGTGGGGTGTGTTCTCTATTTTCTCTGTTTTTTTACAGCGCATCTGTTTGACAGCATATATAACAGTTTATCAGTATTGGAGTAACACTTAGCTCCCTGAGATACCATGGTAGAGCATGACTTTGAATTAATTTAGATGTATGTGTAGTAGTATTGTCAGACTTAAAAATCTGCTGTATGCTAAGACTTAGTTTTATCAAGTTAAATATGTCTTTTTTAAAAAGATACATTCTTTACATGCTGCCTTACTTAATCAACTGAGTTTATAGTACATCTTTAAAATCAGGATAGGTGCTTTTAAGAAAGGGGCAGTAATGGAAATGTTGCAATATCCCATTTTTCACTATTGATGCAAATACAACTTATGTTTACCAAGGCAGGGAGAGGAAAAAAAAAAGGCAAATACAGTTTTTTTTTTCATGTTAATTGTTTCCATGCCTCATTTGTCTTACAAAGGCATTGCTTGTTCTTGAGTGAATTAACTACCACATAAGTACAGTACCAACAAACCTAAACAAATGCTTTTTTTCTCTGCTGTCTCAAAAAGCAGAAGAGAAAATGGAGAAGTCATCCTTGTTTTTCTCAGTATAGTGCTGCTAAACAGTTATTTTTGAATAGTTTCAAAAGCAAGCTTAGGATAATTCCTGCCTTCTGAGCTATATTCATATTTACTCATCATGATCATAAGAGCATGATTCTGCTGTGTGGTGTAAGACTTCTGTGAATCCTAGCAGCTGTATTGAATTCCGGAATGATTTGCTCACTCAGTTACTAGAGCTTCAATGGTAGCCTACCCTTTGTAAACTGGGTTGCTGGGGGTCTGATAAAGGGATGTATCCAGTTTTACCCTAACTCAAGTTGTCTTTAGCAGCATTCTTCTGTGCATGTCTTCCTGTATTTTGGGGAGACAAAAATATAGTTTAAATGGCATGGAGGGATAACTGCCTGCTTGTCCCAAAATCCTTCTTCATCTTTTCCTCCCAAAGAAATAGTAGTTTAAGCTTTGGACTTTAGCCTGTCATCCTAAAGGAACATTCTGTGGAAAGGTTAGACTTATTTCCATAATCTCATGTTCTTCATGGGTTTAAGAGAATTGCTTACAAGAATTCCTTGGTGTCCTGTTTCTTTGTCTTAGTTGAGATTACGTTGATTTTTCCCCCTTCAGCCTGACATTCTTCAATGTTGAAAGGTTACTGCTAGGTTGACATTCTGTATTAAACTTCTGTTTTCAAATTTCCCAGGAGTTGTCAAAGTTTAAGCCATCACTGACCATTCTTTTGCACACATTTCAATTGTCTGCCATTCTTCTACAGCTTGTTACAAAATTCAGTATCGTATTTCCTAGGTCATCATTTAACATTTGTATTGTAAGACTTCTGGTTCTGTCATTTTTTTTGTACTGGTGAGTTGTTTAAAGCATCTGCAGCACAGAGACACCTGGAACAAGGACACTTTGTCATGTCAAACCTGCCCCAGGTCAGGCAGAGCTTATTTTTCTCCAGGGTTGTCAAGAAGGTGGTGATGCTGCTGAGCTGCTCTGTTGGTTTTCCTTGGAGAATGGTGAGGGCTTTCCGAGCAGGCAGGCTCTTGGATCATGAACAAGTACATCAGTCTCCACACAGGTGCTACTGAATGTCCATCATTTCTACTGTTCCTCTTGATATTTTAGCACACACTCATTGTCTTTAAGTATAGTAGTAGTGCATTGACCTTCTCTTACGTGTGCAGCTTTCCTGCACAGGTTTTTGTAACAGCCTCTGTTTGCATTCCCATAGTGTGCTTTGTTCCACCATGCTCATCCTCTCACCAGCTGATTCCTATTTCTTCATTTTCTTTTTAACCATATTTGCATAAAGACAGGGATGTTTTAGTGCTACTTTCCTTCCCCACCAACTCACAACTGCTCCAGGTTTATTTTTAGTATTTTACCTTATCTCTTCCTTGCATTTGCTTGTGGTTTAAGTATTTTCTGCTTATTGTTTCCTTTTATAGCTTCCTGTAAAAAAAAAAAAAAAAAATCCTTAAACATAAATACAGGTTAGAAAACAAGGGAGAGGATTGTTTTACTAGGTATAACTGTGACCAGCATGTTAGTTTTACATTTCAGATATGCACGCCTAATCTAACCTAACCTGTCATGTTTGCTCAGGTGTTTTTTTTCTACCAAACTCACCAATTTGTCAAGTACCTTTTTATACAATCTTACTGTAACAGCTTATTAAAAAAAACCAAAATCTGGTATACAAAAGTTTTTCCGCATTTGGGGAAGAGAGCTATATGCATTCTTGTTCTTCTTGCAGCATATTTCATTGCAGTTTCAACCGCTTTTAAGTCCTCATGCATACAAGACAGTGTCTGTGGAATAACAAAGAGAATCAGGGCAGCACACATGCTGCAGGCAATGCTTGGCTCCAGCATATGGCAGTTGAGTGTAATGTTGCTGCACAGTTCCTGCAGTTTCTTATTTCAGCCTGAAGTTGGGAGACAAGATACTGGATGTGTCCAAGGTAAACAGACTCTTCTAAAACTTTTCAAAATGCTTTTAGAGTTTTTCTGATAATTTTATGTTAACCCCCCTGAAGTGGATACTGATGTTCTGCTTTTTTTAACTATGTATTTTGAAAAAGCATTCAAGAGTTCAATACAGCTCCTAGGACTCATGGGAGTCTTGCATCACACTGCAGAGTCATGCCCTTATGATCATGATGAGCAAGTATGGAAATTGCTTAGAAGGCAGGAATTGCCTCAAGCTTGGTTTTGAAACCAAGGATGGATTGTCCATCTAATATCTTCTGCCTTTTATATTCCCTTCCCTGAATAGGATACCAGGTACTGATTGTAGTGAAGAAGGTACAAAGTAGTTCTTTCCTTTCTTGTGAAGAACATATACAGAAAACAAATGTGAGTGTTCTGGTAGTCAGTGACACACACCTTGAACACAGAGGAGCATAATTGCTATTCATCTCCTACAGCAATCTGTGTAGGTCTCTTCCAGTCCAGAGAAGATAAGCCTATGAATTTTGGTAAAAGGTATCTGTGTTTTCTAGTGCTCTATCCAGAGCTACTCAGGCAGCATCTTAAAATACTGCTGCAAAAAGACTCAATACCAAAGCAGCCATCACCAGCAGTGCAGATGCCACCAGCAATGAAGCCAGTGGTGAGAGCTCCACTACCAAAATCTGGTACATAAGTTTTTCCAAACACAAAGATGAGCAATAGAGGTGGATCTCGACCCTATATGGCCAGAACCAGTAAGAGCACCAGGCACAAATTGCAGCTGGAAAAGGATAGCCTGCTGCTGAGAGGCTGCTGCAGTACTGCCAACAACTCTGACCTAGCTACGCGCATGTACCAACTGGCCTCTGGGTGCATCCCCAGGAGCATCGACTTTAAAGATTCTCTCATCTCTGTCTTCCAACAAAGCTGTCTTTCTAGGAGAGCTACAGAAGAATCTAGATTTTGCAACAGCAATTACGTCATCTCAAGTCACTTGGTATTTTCACAGCTTCAATTCAGATGAGATCATTATCCAAATTATAAGCCAGTCCAGTTAAATCTTTTGTCATTTTCTGGCTGTGCTGCAAATGGACCAGGCTCCACCAGAAAGCTTTCAGAGCTTCTCCTGTTACTCCTGTGCCATCTTGACAGCTCAGAGAATACACAGACAAAAGTGGATCCAGGAGCAAGAACTCAACCTGTTTTGTTTTTTAACTTAGAAAGCTCCATTTTACCCTAGTGCAGAAAGTGTAGTGTACACCAACCAGTGTATTTTTGGAATTTATCCTATAGAAACCACCAAACTGATCTGTCTGCTCTTATTGTAGACAATGAATAAAAGGTTAAAAGAAAAACAATACCCCAAAAGAAATAACCCCTTACTTTTTTGAAGGTGCCATTCACTGAACACAGATTAATTTTATGTCTAGTTCCATGTAGAACTGTATTCCCTGTCATAAGAAAGGGGAGCCTCCTGTGCCATTTTGGTGCAATAGGTGCCAAATTGATGATCATCTGCATGTGTTGCAGACTCTAATCATCCAACTGTGCTTGGAGACTGGCAGGGTATTAGATGCGCATGCAAGCTGCTTTGTTTTCATTTTGATTTATTCAGGGGATTGTTGAATTTTTAACAGATTTTTTTTTTTTTCCTTAATGCTGTGAGATGATGATAAATTCTGAAGTTCAGCTTTTTATATAGGTATTTTAACAGGTTAACTCTTAAAAAAAGTAAGAACTCTGGTGTCCACTAATCTTCTCTGTTATAATGAAAAATAAATACATCTCCTGTATTCAACTTTTGTGTAGGAAGAATGGAAAGTTATTTTGTAAGGAGAGAATGTTTCCAAGCTTTTTGTACTGTATATACACACACAAGATAAAAGTTTTAAGTGTGTCAAATAACAAGGTTTTACGCATTATCAGAGATCTGAAGCTTAGTAATGGGTAGCAGTCATTGGAAAGCATTTCAGTACCTTAAGCAATGGTTCATTAAAAACAAAACAAAACCCTTCTGGCAAAGGAAACTAGCTGCAGAGATTGTAGTGTTGGCCTTCTTCTCTTTACAGGTTTTTATCCTCTGCACCTTTAGGTAGTCTATTTTGATTTTTTTCTTTCTTTTCTCTCCCTTGATGCTTTGGACCAATCTCATAACTTTATTACTCAACAGTGAGAGAACACAGGACTAAGCATCTTGAAAATTAATAAAACCAGAGAAAATACTGGTTTGCTTAATATATTCCATTTTAGACTCAAATGGTTTTGATTATTTGCATTCTGCCCACCTGAAAGAGACATAATCTGCAGTTGCATGAATTAGGAAGTTTGTGCTAGAACATAACTGAGATACATGTTTGGGGAAAATGTTGTGAACAGGAATATGTGCAAATGGTGTCACCGTGCATGGCTTAAGCTGTGACACTGAAAGACCTTTCTGGATTCACATGAAAAGATTCTCAGTAAAATTCTGATAAATGTTTAAATAAATGTATGGTATCCATGACCATATTTTCTTTCCATTTTACAAATGCTCTTAATGATTTATTCAGATCTGCTTAATTTTGTCCCTGATAAAATGAGTTGGTTTTCTAGGAGGGCATTTGGGAGGAAATTGAAGATAAAATTTATAATTTGGAAGGATGTATTTTAAAGAAACAACTAATTCTAATAGTTGCCATTATCAGTTTACAAAATGCAGTGTACTGTTTAGAATTGCTTTGAAACAGCAAGTTGAATGATGGACAGTTAATGAAATTGTTTCTTGTACTCTGTATGTACACTGTACTTTTAATTTTGCACTGAAGTTCTATGTTTATTGAGAGGTTGAAATGCAACAAGGAGATATAATAGTTAATCATGTTTAAAGATTATTTTCAGAATCCAATTAAATGTTTGAAACTTACAAAGCGACTGATTTTCTTAAAGCTGTTAGTATGCAGGGACTTTTTCGTAGTAATAGATGTCTATCTAGGCATTGGGAGATCTTCAGATACACAAGTTTGATTATGATTTATTTGCATTTCCCAAGGGAAAGACATAATCAAGAACTTTCCACCTGTTGGCAATGGTACAGTCAGATGCTACATTTACACTAGTTTGTAGACTGAATTTGCTTTCAAAAGGATTAATGTCAGTGAAAGCTTTAAAAAGAAAACTCACCAGCCCAATATATAAAAAGACTGTCTGTCCTGAAGTAAATCCACTCCCTATAACCTCGTGGGGCCTGTTGAATATCTGCTATTGTCCTACAGCTTTGTTCTCTCCAAGGTATGCAGGTGGGCAGAATACTCCCCATGAGGGTTATGACTGAAGTTACATTCTTCTCTGAAGTACCAGTAGAGAAGGCTAGTCATAGAGGCAGGTTTGTTTCTTTGCAGGTGAATTTGTACTTCCCAGTACTATGGACAAGCTGTTGTGCCATGTTGCTATGGGAATTATCTATTTCAACAGTGAATACTGTAACAAACATTTACAGTTTAGTAATAAAACTGTTTCTCATTGACCAGGAAAATCAGTTACTCTTGGAGATATGATAATTTCACAGAATGTTAGGGATTGGAAGGGACCTCAAAAGATCATCTAGTCCAATCCCCCTGCCAGAGCAGGAACACCTAGGTCAGGTCACACAGGAACTTATCCAGGCGGGTTTTGAATGTCTCCAGAGAAGGAGACTTCACAACCTCTCTGGGCAGCCTGTTCCAGTGCTCAGTCACCCTCACAGTGAAGAAGTTCTTCCTCATATTTATGTGGAACCTCCTATGTTCCAGCGTGTACCCATTGCCCCTAGTCCTATCATTGGATGTCACTGAGAAGAGCCTGGCTCCATCCTCATGACACTCACCCTTTACATATTTATAGACATTAATGAGGTCACCCCTCAGTCTCCTCCAAGCTGAAGAGACCCAGCTCCCTCAGCCTTTCCTCATAAGGGAAATGTTCCACTCCCTTCATCATCTTTGTGGCTCTGCGCTAGACTCTCTCAAGCAGTTCCCTGTCCTTCTTGAATGGGGGGGCCCAGAACTGGACACAATATTCCAGCTGCGGCCTCACCAGGGCAGAGTAGAGGGGGAGGAGAGCCTCCCTTGACCTGCTGGCCACACTCCTCTTAATACACCCCAGGATGCCATTGGCCTTCTTGGCCACAAGGGCACATTGCTGGCTCATGGTCATCCTGCTGTCCACCAGGACCCCCAGGTCCCTTTCCCCTACGCTGCTCTCCAACAGGTCACTCCCCAACTTGTACTGGCACATGGGGTTGTTCTTCCACAGATGCAAGATTCTACACTTGCCCTTGTTATATTTCATTAAATTTCTCCCCGCCCAACTCTCCAGCCTTTCATTTGGTATCATTTGTCAATGGTCAGACTGGGTGGAGAAGAAGTGCCTTTGCAGGCAGCGTGTCAGGGCTGGAGATTCAAAGAGACAGAGGAATAGCTGAGGTTTGTGTTTGAAGGATGACAAGAGAAGTGGTTGGCACAGTTCATGACACTGAGGAATATATCAACCCCTCCAAAGTTCTAGGGTTTGTAATGGCAGCATGCATGTTCAGTTCCCAGTGTTGCTACAGACTTTGTTATATGACAGACGATCATCTCATCTGGAAAACCAGGATTGTTGTTAATGCCTTCTTCCTTTCATTTTTCCTGTGTTTCTAGATGGCAGGAAGGTGTAATACTACCTTACCTGTATGCATATGCCCACACAGGTGAAGTTCTAGTTTGCTCGATTAAGTGATGCTGTGACACAGACCGCAGGACATCAGTGGCAGAGAGATGATACAGCATTTTCAGAGAAAGTGAAGATGAGAAAGGTGCAGATGGTTTTTCCGTCTAGCCCTTTTCAGCTTTTAAAAAAATTTATTAGTTATTCATTTTCACAGTCATACGCATTTTAAGGACAGAGAAGGACTGTTACCAATACCTAGTCCAGCAAGTCAAAATGCATTAAAAAACCCCAAAATTTTGTACATGGCTCAGCTTGTAGAAGTATGTCCAATCTTGGCTTTAGAATTGAATCCAGTTGCTGAAATCAATCTTCTGTTTCTTTTTCTTTCTTGCTTAAAATGGGTTTTCCAGAATTTGAATTATGTCTAGATTTTTCTGAGTTCTTTGCAGTGAGCTTCCATTTTAAAGTTTAGAGGTCCCAACTGAACACAGTGTTCTTGTAATTATTAATTAATGAAATATGCAGTATCAGAAATATCTCATGTCAGTTCTTCTCTCCTGGCCATGGTTAGATGGTTAGCCATAAATAATGGTTAATGCTTATGTTCAGTAGGTGTTCACAGAGATGTTGTATGTCTGTGTTTCTCTGAGTATGCTGACTTTTTCCAGACTAGATAAAAGGATTTTCATGAACTTTTTTCAAGTTTACTGTATGTGTTGCCCAGATATTTCAGATGTCTACATGCCTTTCCAGTATGGGAACATGGCAGCTCTGATCCATCATGACCCTTTTCAGTTAGCTTGAATCACTACTTGTTCTCCTCAGCTCCAGTACGATGAAAAGTCAGTGTTTGCTCAATAAAGGTGTTCCTGTCACGTACACAAGTTTGTATCTGTTACTGTGCTGAGCTGCTCGCCTGTATTGATTATTTTTGAAGGATGTTTCACTTTCAGTATGAATTTAGAGGAACATAAATTAATACATACATGATAGGTTCTCCATCTCATCTGTCACTGGTCTCGTAGGCAGGTAGTTTGCTTGAGCTGTATGGCCCAGATCCAAAGTGCATCATGTTTGGGTGAAAGTCCATCCTTTCCACGCTATGGGAATGTTACGCATCATGAAGCTGGGGAACAGCCAATACCTGTGAAGTGACTTGGTAACTGGTGCCTTTCTGGAGGGACCGATGTAGAAGATTTTTTACAGGCATTTGTAGTGAGTAACAGTGCAAACACCTCTGGATCCTTCCTGCTTGCAAAGAGCAGTCCTTGGTCTGCAGCCTTAGGTCTCAGCAGAAGAATGACCCACCTTGGGCTGTTCAGACATGTTGGAGATCTATAATCTTTGTGATTGCTCTGCTGCCCCAGTCACAACTGTGAAAGGAGATATGCAATGGTTTCCCTTTGAGAATTAACTGAATCTGTGTTTCCTTCATACAGGGAACCAAGGCTGGTTGTAGAGGTGTCTGCTTTGCCTAAAGGCAAATGAGGGTGTCTCATGTTGGCCTGACTTCAACAGGCACCTCCACTAGGTGCCTTTTTCTCAAGCTTGTTTGTCCAAAACAGCTTGTCTTCCCTTCAGTTTGAGAGACTGTTCCTTCCTAAACAGTCCTTGCATCTTTGATCTGCTGTGTTTGCGAGGCTTTTCCTGTCTTAGTATTGTCTTTTTAGTAAGCAATTCTCCAGAGTTTGCTGAGAAGTGGCGTAACTGAGTCATTCTTTCCTTTCCTGCCTGTTTTTCTCGCCAGCCTCGTATTAAACAATAACCAATGTATAATAAAAATCTTAATACAATATTCATAAATTATTAAAAGCATTTCCAAATCTACCATGATGAACTCGTGGGAGTGAATTGCTTTTTACAACAAGCACAGATTCCAGGTTTTTGGGGGCTGATACTCTGGCTCATGCACACACTGTTAACTATTTAAACAGCCAAAGTCTAGCTTCCTTTTAAGGTAAAAATCCTTAGTATAAAAATAGCAAGGATTTGTTTGCTACCAAATATTAGTAGTGCTTTCCTTCAGACTCCCCATTTTCCTCCTAACCACCCTTTCTTCTCCGCCAAAGTTCTTTGGAAGCTGTAGTTAAGAGTTGTTATATTGGCAATACAATGAATATTTGAGTCTGCTTGGCAGATGTGATATTGTAAGTAACCAAGAAAGGGGGCTTCAGATGAGACTCTTGAAGACTGAGACTTCAGTGAGCTAGTGAGGAATCAAAGTAGGGAAGGAAACTCACGACTCCACTCCCAGTTGGTAAATTCCTGAGCAGTTAGGCTATCACTAATTGTAGCCAAGATTGCTCCCTTAGTGATGATTTTTGATGTGATGTGTAATTTTCTCTTGAGATAGCAACAACAGAAATACTACACGTTAGCTTTTCTTAGCCTCATAGATTTTAATAAATTTTGGAATTGCAAAAGATCTTGAGTAAGTTTTCAAAACACAACGTAATGGCAGTAGGTTTAAGGAATTTTGTAAGTCAATAAATACGAAGCAATGGAACAAATCTCCTGCTTGAGAATTTGCGGTTCAGTGGAGATGCTGGAAATCTGAGTTAGCTTGATCTTCTCTTAGTGGGGGGGCAATAAGCAAAGTTTTGTCTGGATGAGGGAAGAGGGAAATGAATCCTGTGTTTAAACCTCCCCTGCAGTTGGTCTGAAAATTTGGAAACTCTCATTCTGCTAGTGATTTTTCAGTGATGCATTGGCCCCATTAAAGTCAGTGGGAGTTTTGCCACGGCTTTTAATGAGGTCAGAAAGAGAATAGCACATTTCAGCTGCTCTTTTTTTTTTTTAAAGTTGGAAATAAATTTTATATTAGTTTCTTTTACCATGATGTATTCTAGAAACAAATCTGCCTGTAATTAGATAGCATTTTCCATAGCATTACAGGAAGAAGCCCACTTCGAGATGGGATAGAATAACCATCTCACACTGCCTCAGGAGAACAACAGTCACTGTCTGCATTTTTTTGGTGCTTATTTTTTACCCGTTGGTGTACATAGAATTTGTGTCCGTGAGGGACAGTTTAATTTAAGATTTTACATCTACCAGCTCTGCCTTTGGTAGGAAAAGGCTGAAGTAAACAGGACATAATTCAACAGAAAGGCAAGGAAATAGGGATTTGATTAGGATACTTCAGTGAGTTTTATTTTGCAAAATATTTTAGTTACTTTTCACATCTTAGATTGTGTCAACAGGATCAAGACATGATGCATTGTAAGTCTGCACTCTTTCTATTACTTGTGAAATGCATTTGTCTATTAACAGTGTGGCATGTTTTCAATAGCCTGTCACAATAATGCACTCATTAATATACCTATGCAGGTTTACAACAGTTAAATATTTAGGAGATATGCAAATATTTGATTTACTTTAACTCATAAGTGACAACTAGTGAAAGCTTTGCTTTCTATTCTTCAAGTAAAAAGCTCTGCTCTGGAATGTTGTTTTAGTAGGCAGTAATTTGATGAAAATATGAAGGTAGATGGAGGGGGAGGGAATCCTTTGCTTATTCTCTGTTGTTTGTCGGAAGCTGTGCAACCACTTCAGCTTTGAAGCACCTTCTCCTGTTTGTTATCTGACCCTGAATATTTTTAATGACTTTGAAATGTGTTGCATTTTAAAAAAAAAAACAAAACAAAGACAGACTGAAGTATCCAAGTGTCCTCTCCTCTTGGTCCAGGTGCTTCCCGTGGTGGGTATGCACTGCTTACTAGAAACCAGTGCCAGCAGACCTCCTCATGATCTGCAGAGAAAGCTTACTCCAAACCTTTTGGGACAACTTGTCTTTCCTTAAGTACTAATCCTTGTCCCTCCTCTGACAGGAGAATGTGATGAACATACCTTTTCTTACATTTGCAAGTCACCTTTAAATGTGTGGGATATAAATGTATAGGTGTACCTTTAGCAAGGTGGATTGGTGTTCATGGTGGTATCTCCTGAGAAATGCTGCTTGAGGTCTGGTCCACTGCTTTGAAGATGGACTGGAAGCTGGCAGGAGCCTGCCCTTTCCTCTTGGGCAGCAGCTCCTGGAAGAATGCACCTCCTGTGATGGGACCAAGTGGAAGGAGAAGTTTACTTACTCAGATTTGTCATTCACCCAGAAAATGAACAATCTCTAATGCTCATCCCACACTGTCTAAGTGTAGTCCCTCCTGCCTCCATGGTTTGTCTCCACTCTTCCAGGTAGGATGAGCTCACAGGTCACTAACTTGCTTGTCCAGCAACACCTGATGATGGAAGCTGCATAAAGTGAGAGCTCATGTCAACCTGGGTGGGGGTCAGCTTGAGGTAATTTGAATCTTAGTGTGTGAGCTTCTTTCTGTTTGTTTTAAATAGTGAGTCTGCAAACATCAACATAAATAGGAGCCACTTCCACTCTCATAGTTCAAAGCATTTTCACAGTGTTTATAACTGCTAACCAACAATTTTTCAGAAAAAGCAGAATCCAGGCTTCCAAGGTTTGCACATTTTGGGTTATGAGATGCTCAAATTGTGTATTGTAAACAAGGTTTAGAAACTCCTCTACATAGTTATACTTTGGATTGTAGCAAGCTTTAGAAGAAAATGTCTAATTGTGCCTGGATTTATTTTATAAATTGGGACCGTTTCAGCAGTCTGTGTGGCCTTCCATTCAGTTGTTTGTTTAAGCCAAGCCAAAAGCCACTTATCCAAAGATGATTTATTCTCACTCTTGAGCTGACAGAACCAGGCTGGGAAGGGCGAAAGCTGAATTGTAGGGTTTAGTCTGAGCCCCTGTCTTCGGTCAAGCCATAAGGGGAGCATGACAGTAACATTGTTCTGGAAGGTACTTGTGTGTCTCTTGTACATTGCTTATAGGACACCTTTTTAAAATAAACAGCCATAGTATGTGATTGACTCAGATTTGAACTTTGCAGCTGTTCCTTCCTATCTGCCTGGTATGCCAAAGCAAAACCCTGCAGCTCAACATCTCTAAAATCAAAACCTTAATTCAAATATTATCATTTAGATCAGTTTCTGACTTTCTGGTTTTGGCAGTGTAAGCAATATGAAGCCAAGTGTGTTTCTTTATCTAGCTCAGAAAAATAGATGTTATTTATTTACTTGGAATCATAGAAATATAGAATTGTTTAGGTTGGAAAATACTTTTAAGATCATCAAGTCCAGTCGTTAACCTAACACTGCCAGCTGACCACTAAACCATGTCCCTAAGCTCCACATCTACACGTCTTTTAAATACCTCCAGGGATGGGGACTCCACCACTGCCCTGGGCAGCCTGTGCCAGTGCTTGATAACCCTTTCGATGAAGAAATTTTTCCCAATACCCAATCTAAACCTCCCCTGGCACAACCTGAGGCCATTTCCTCTTGTCCTATCACTGTTACTTGGGAGAAGAGACCGACCCCCACCTCACTACAGCCTCCTTTCAGGTAGTTGTAGAGAGTGATAAGGTCTCTGAGCCTCCTTTTCTCCAGACTAAACAACCCCAGTTCCCACAGCTTCTCTTCATAAGGCTTGTGCTCCAGACCCTTCACCAGCTATTTAGCGTATAACAATGTTGTGTAATAAAAGGCAACAGCTGCATAGTCTTAGCTAGAGATGTGAAAGTATAACTTGGGGCAGAGTATATGGTTGTCAAAATTGCATCTAAAGGGAAAGAAAGTTTTTGTGATATTTTAAGATAGTTTGTTTTGTTAAATTAAAACAACCAGAAGATTTTTGCATTTAGGAACTCTCTTTTACTCTCTCTGGATGCTGTGAGGATCTGATGTTCTCAGTGACATTGTTTCACTATGTTAGACTTCACTTAATGCAGAGACTGACCATAAGCATGGTTCAGGGAGCAGAGTAAATGAGGCTGAAGATGTAGTTTTGACCTGCCCAACGGCTGTGCTGTCCAGCCAAGAAATAGTGGGACGGTGCTGCCAAGACCCTTGTGCTGGGGAGCTGCCATAGTGTATGGTTCATGTGCGTGCTTGCTATGCAGGGCTGTTTTTCTCGTGGGGCACCCGCTTGCCCAACACAGATGGCCTCCTTCCACATCTGTACAATTGAAGGCAATAGAAAAAACAGGGAGGCCCAACTGACTAAGGGGCGAGCCTACTTTTTGTTGTCTGCTTTCTCAGCGTGAATTATTTTGAATGAGTTAATACCAAAGGGGTTAAAGAACCATTGTATATTTTGAATTTGGGCTGTCAAAACAAATACTTTGACAGTCAGTGAGAAGTGGATGTTGAGTGGCATGCTGTGAAGAACATACAGTTCTGTCATGGAAAAAACTTGTCAAGGGATGAGAAACTGAGAGGACGAATAAACAGCCAGTTTTCAGCCTTGCAAAGACCTAGCTTGAGTTTCTGTTGAGCAAAAATGGAAGAAAAGGGGTGAGCAGAGTGCTGGAGGGAAACTTCATGCAGTTATTTAGCACAGTCTGCATCTGAAGAGACTTCAATGTATGGCACAAACACGGTGTTGGAGCCATGTGAGAACTGGTTAGGTTTGACTGGAAACTCGGGCTGGGGTATGTTGGAAGGAAAAGGTTAACTGCACAAGTGTGACTGAACTGTAACTTATCTCCGGTACTTTATCTGCAACCTTTCCTTGCTCAGTCTTGCAAAGAAGAAATGCCCCTGCCACTCCTCTGGTCCACGTGCCATCCTACTTTATGTTTCTGTCTGTCTGCTCATGAAAAGGAGTTGTAGGAGAGTTGCCCCTGCCCCTCATCTGGTCTTGCCATCCTACTTCATATGTCTGTCTGTCTGCTCACAAAAAGGAGTTGTAGGTGAGTGGTGCTCCCAATTGAGGGCATTTCTAGTGCAAGAATAAATTTATGCAGTTCTCCCATGAATAAGGGTAATTTGCTCTGGAGATAGGTTTTATACCAGAATAAAGTACTCATTACCCAAGAAAAGTCGAATTGCGAAGGTTTCACTGGAAAGCAAAGTATATTATGTTGAACTGTAATTATCAATGACATTTACTAAGCTTTACATGCTGTGAAGTTTCCTTGTATTGCAAAACAGGGAAGTGTATATTCCAGTGCAGTCCTGAGATTTGATAGGACCTCCATATCATCTTTAGACAGGCTGTTTTGCTTATGCGGTGACTTTTCTGGAGATACTGTGTTTTAAAATGTTACTGCAAGTTATCTTGCACTTGCATTTCAAATAGAAAAGAACCCATGATTCAGTCTTTCCTTCTGATTCTGATATAGCATGGTTTGTTATCAGTGCCATGTTTTTATAGCTGCCAGTGTTCATCTGGAATTTCCACCTACTTAAGTAAATATGAACTTTATTCTTACGTGTGTTCAATAGGCGGTATTTTATGTTCAGCAGGTACAGAGTAAGCAATAACAGCTATGATGGGTGTTCAACTCTTAGGTCCCTTGCACCTCAATTAAAATCCTGGAAATACAAAGACAAGGAGTTCACGCCACAGAAATACAGATTCTAGAGCTTTTTGGAACTTCTCTTAAAAAAATAAATTTTCTATTAAATTCTCTTAATCAGGCAGATGACATCAGAAGAATGTAGGTTTGTAGTGGACATTTCCTACATTCCAGTTGTTATTTAAAGTCAAAATACTGAGAGAGTTAACTTCTTTTTGGCAGGCTGACACTTCAACTCTCTGTTATTACAGAGGGTGTATTCGAGTCATCAGTATGGCAGGTTGCTTGAAAACTTCACACTTTTCCCCAACAAATGGAAAATAAGCTGAACTGTTATCTCAGGATGGCTAAAAGCACAACTAAATATATTTCATCTTTTTTTAAGGCAATGCTGTGACATCTAAATAGGGGAGATAAAATTGAGTTGTTGGCACAGCAGCTTAAGTCCGTGTATCTGCTAGTACTAGAGGAGTCTGCAGATCTAGTTGAGAAAGAGTAATGCAGATAAAATCTTGTGGATGGTTCACTACAACTAATATAGGAGGGAGCTGGATGAAATTCTGAATGTGTTGATGTTGTGGGTATGCACTTTGTTTTGCATTCAGTGGCACTACGATTTAACCACTGGACTCAAAACTCCTACGAAATTAAATACCAACCCCATGAGAAAGCTAAAAAAAAATAAGGTATGTCTTTTTTTCTGGAATCTGCTGGCTGCTTTGTGTTTGGCAGCAATGCAGCAGTGAGGTCTAGATCTGGTTCTCAACTCTCTTGCGTCCTGTTCAATGTCCGTATTTTGTTTTTTGTGAGGAAAACTTGGAAGTGCTATGTTCTCATCATGGAGCGGGTAACATGAGGGAATTTCCTGTTCCCCTCCTTGCTTTCAAGTGACACAGTTTCAGTTCAAGTGCAGAGGCATGTGGAGTGACCCGTCTGTTATTTTAAGGCCAATATTTGAATACGAGTTGGAAGTATGGTGATCTGTGATTGCCTCTCATTAGAAGATAAGTGTAACTCTGGGAATGTCATCAGCTACTGTTGAAACGCAGTGTAAAGGCTTGGGGAAAGCCCTGGGGAATATTTTGCTGCAGTCCCAGCATGCATGAGACTGTGGAAAGGGGGAACTGCGAGCAGTTGGGAAGCTCAAGGCCATCTGGCAGCCGCGCTCACAGGGGCTTTTGGCCACTTGGCAGCAACTGGGGCTTTTTTCCACAGATTCCTCTTTACAGTAGTGTAAGTCACTGGAGACTGCTGGTGTTGCCATCAGTTCAAGATGAGGTGTGTGACATACCTGTAGGCAGATTGCTTTTCTGAAACACCAGTGCAAAGCTGTATATAGAACCAGGAGAAGCACGAGCCCTGCAAAACCCAGGCTTCAAAGGGATGGGCTGTGTCGCCACATCGCAGAGCAGGCTGTCCCCAGCTGCAATCCTGTTTGCTTCCTCTTGAGGCCGGAGTTGGCTCAGCTGCAGTCAGCAGAAGCCCAGAAGGTTGGAACAGGGTTCCTTCATTGCCCGTTGCACCCAGGTGCCTGTGGCACATGGAGCTGTGCCCAGCTTCCTTCCCGAAGGCGCGCTGTGCTGCCTCCCCAGACCGAAGGCAGGAGCCTCACATCTGTGAAACTGCTTAAACGTGTACAAACATTTTGCTGGGTAACTGCCAGCGACCTTGGTAATTTCGACCAGAGGAAGATGATGGGGGCGTGGTGGTAGGAGTGGGTGGGACCGCTGGGTGTTACTGAAACCTTTGCTTGCGAAGTGCTTGACAAACACCCGCAATGGGATGGGGCAGAGCAGATACCACGAGTAAGGCCGGCAGCGGGAGATTAATCACTCCTCTGGGACAAACCTGGGAGGTTTCCAGTAGGCTCTGTTTGACGGGCCTGTGTTAGAGCTTTTGCGTGTTGATGTGGATCTGTGCGAGATCTTGGCTCGTTGCGGGGGTGGAAATTAAGACTTTTTTTCTCACTGCTGATGTGTTGTCTCTTTTTTCTTGTAGGTTTGTGATGTCAAACAGTGGGCAGTCCTTATGGCCTCCCCCGCCAGCCTGCAGCGTCACATGCCAGTATGAATATTAAGAAAAGCATACTTCAGAGCTCAGCATCACAGAAAGAAAAAAGGAGGAACTAAACGGAGAGAACAAATGACTGCACTGCTTGCAAAACTTGAGGCTGTTCACTTTTTCTCCTGAGACATTTCATCTTAGCCTTTGTGAGAGAGCTGAAAGAGCAGGCAGAGCAGCCACGGTGATTTTCTTAGGGTCCTTTTTTTCTTTCTTAATTTTTTCACCCCTTGTGCCTGGATTTTAATATTGTCAGCTGCAGTGATCACAAGCACTGGACATCAATATGTGTCATGTCATTGTAACATGCCGGTCGATGCTATGGACTCTGCTGAGTATTGTGGTGGCTTTTGCAGAGCTCATCGCTTTCATGAGCGCAGACTGGCTGATTGGCAAAGCAAAGCCTTCAAGCTCCGAGGATGTGGACAACAGAACGGGGGGGTCACAGGAGCCTTACCATCCGACACTGGGCATCTACGGGCGCTGCACCAGAATCTCGCACATGCAGCTTTCTAGACGAGACACGCTTTGTGGTCCCTACGCCGAAAACTTCAATGAGATTGCCAGTGGGTTCTGGCAGGCAACTGCTATTTTCCTAGCCGTGGGAATCATGATTCTGTGTGCCGTGGCATTTGTGTCTGTCTTTACTATGTGTGTGCAGAGTATTATGAAGAAAAGCATTTTTAATGTCTGTGGGCTCCTACAAGGGATTGCAGGTACGTGTACTTTGAGAGCAACTAAAGATGGTAATTTTGGGGCCGTTCAGCTGAAGAAATACAGCTATTCTGTCCTGTCTATAGACAGACTGCATTAGGCAGATCCAGAGCAGATCTATATGCTGGTGTTTATTCAAACACAAGTGAAATTTATAGCTACACAGCATGTAATACATTGACATTGGCAGCAGAATTGCAGCCTGATGTGTGCCAAAATGAACTGACCAGTGTGGCTTTTGTTTGCTGTTCAGTTTTTTCCCTTTGTACAAATTTCTTCAAGTAACAAAAACACCTCTCCTTTGTTACCAGCAGAGAGCAAAGTTAATACTCACGTTAAGGCAGTCTATGTCCCTCTCGCTGCTTAAGTAATTTTTCCACAGACCGAAGGCAGTTCTCTCAGTGTCTGAGGCTTCATGACTGTGGTGAGAGCAAATAGCATGCCAGGGACAGAACAGCCTGCAGTTGCACGCCCAGTTCTCCAGCATTTCATGCAAAGCAACCTCCTTCAAGGCTGTGAGCTTGACAAGCAATACCTTAAAATAAACCCTTTCGTTAGGCAGTTTACTATTCAGCTGCAGTTACACAGCCCAGCAAGCTTATCTTCTCACTGTCCAATTATCAGCTCAGCTTTGCCTGAAAAGATGAATTAGTTCTAGAGATTTAGTGTTTCTGCTTAAACCCATAGATTTTACAGAGATTAAGTGACTGTCAGTAAAGGGACACTGGACAGCCCTAGTTAGAGAAGTATTTGGCTTTCTCTACTCGCCAGTGAGCTGTGGGTAGAACCTGGCCCACGTGTAGGTTTCCATATTTTGTACTGTGTGCGTGTGGTCGTCTGGAGGAGGAGAGTGGTCTTCTGTCCTACCTCTGGCAGCCCTCAGAGACCTGTGAGGAGGGAGGGAATGAGCAGGGCCACCTCCTCGTTCTGTCTTGGTGGTGCTCTTAAGCAGATGTTTTCAATTCATAAAATGGTTTAGTTACAACAAAAATTAGGAGTTTTAACTTTTTTGCTTGAAATGTGAATCCAGCTTCTCCCTTCCTCACTTCCACTAAGGTGACCAAATGCTTCTGTGGTGGCTGTACCTAGACTGGAGGTGTCATGCTAGGTGTTCAAACTTTATGAAGCTGGTTGGTTTCATTTGCTTAGCTGAGACCTAAATTAATCACATGGGGAAGCAGGCAAATCTGAATTTGTTGCCTGCTGCAGCCCTCTAGGGCCAACAGTACAGGCCAGGGACCCGCTGACGCTAGCTCCTGAAGCATTAGCATGGTGGCTCTCACTTGGTGGTCCTCCACTTCATGCATCTCTGGTATGAAAGTGTACTGCTCACTTCACGTCACTCACAATGTAAGAGTTGTGTTTCTGGGGCAGAATTAGATCCCTAAATTGGCTCAAGATGCTTCTGTTCACATGATGGCATACAATTAGCAGATGAATGTCCTGTAGATTAAAAATTACAGATTTACAGAACTAGTGTGACAATGAAGCAGTCAGGGGAAGGTTTTCAGTCGTTGCTTTCTTACCTTGTACTTCAGAAATAATCCACGAAACCTGTTTTTCAGGAGATGACATTACTTCTTTTCTGTTGGAGGGGTATTTGTACAGGAGAGATTGGTTAGCAGCATAAGTAGATGTTTGGCTTGTCGGACTTGGGTCTGTTGAAAAGATAACTTTACTTACAACTCTGATACCATCTCAAAATACCTAATCTAACATCAAGATTAGCAGGAAGTAGGTTCTTGTATCTTAGAATACTGCTCTGGAAACCATGTATTTGTGAGAAAATACATGCAAAGACAATTTTATGTTTTATTATCAAACCAGCTGTACCTGTAATGGGACTTGTGGCCTCAAGAGCTGGACAATACGGTTGACAAAGCATTTCTTGCATGTTAGGGCACAGATCAGTCCTTTGTGAGCTGTACTGAGGATAGAAGCACTTCCCTTCTTATAATTCAGATATATGACACAGCATGAAACCGGGTAACAGAAAGGTCACGTTACTGAAACCGTTGCTATGAGAAGTATGCCTGCCAGTATTTGCAGCCAGGTGTCTTGTGGGTAGCAACTTATTTTCTCAAGATCAGTTTTATTGGATCCACGGCTACTTTTATGCCAGTAGTATTACAGCATCTGCTTATTTGGTTGAAATTATTTTCTTTATGATTTATCACAGCTGTTAATTTCAACTTTCTCAGTTCCTGAGTTTTGGAAGTTGCTTAAGCAAGTTGTTCAAGAAGGATAGTTGTTGGCATGATTAATTTATACAGGGATTATGATAGCTAGACTAATGCCCTGACCAGAGAACAAGATAGGCCTTTACTGTCTTAAGCATAAGATCATTCTTTAAAATGTGAACCGTTATGTTTCTAATAAGTGCAGGAGAAGAATTCACAAAATCATTTTATCATCAGCCTTATATCAGCCCAATATTTGCAAGTATGTCAAACATCTAATTTTCAAAGATGAGATGCCCGCATGGTAGAGTCATATATAAGAACTCAGGATCTTGCAAACTTACTCTCATTTAAAATCTCTATATCTTTGCAGTGGAGATTTAATATCATTAAAAACATACAAGTTAATTTATTTGTGGAATTTATAATGAAAAAACAATAACAGACACTGGATATATCTTTTCAGCCTAGCAACATTGGTTGTGACCTGGATGTCTATGGTAAAATTAAAGAACCATCTTGTCTGTTGTGGCCCGTGGACAAATGTGCAAACTCTCATTTAGGTCAATGGGAAGGAGCTATGCATATATCTGGTCCGTTGAGGTGGGGTGTTTTTGTGGCGGAAAATTTAGAAATACAAAGCCATTAAGGAAGAAAATGTGGCTCTTGTTTAAACTCCTTTAATTCCTTTGTTGTAGAGCAAGACCTTCTACCACTTATTTTCAGACTGCAGTGCCTTTCATTCTGAAGCTGTAGAAACAGTAAATGGTGGCTCTGGTTTTGGGGATGTTTGAGGATTGTTCATCTGGAATAGCATCTTTTCTGTAGAGTGTGCAAAGAATGAAGCCATGTAATTAAATAGATAATTGCTACCCAGCAGCAAGAAGACCAGGCAGGCTTTCATTTGAATGTCTTTTGGGGGAAAGTATTCTATTTTTAAAGTTTGTGAATCACTTGAAATGCAGAGGGTAGAAGAGGCAGCATGTTATTATACAGTAGTTGATAAGAGCCAATTCAAAGTAAATTTTTACAGTAATCATCTAGTTATAGAAAGTAAATAATGGGTGATCCCCTATGGATATATATAGTTGGCATATAGGATAGCTGCATATGTGTTTGCAAGCCTTATTTGGGCTTGGGTACTTCACTTTAGTGCTAAGTAATATAATCTAAACATAACCTGGCCTCAAAGAAGAATGGGGGGTAGCTTAGGACAGAGCCTAAAACTGGTTCTGCTTCCTTCTCTGACACAAGTTCCTTTATGGAGTTCACCATCAACAGCTTTTCTTGGCTTTATCTTTTTTTTAACCTCTAAGGGCACAGGTGGGCAGACTTGGCCCCAGGGTCATGGCTGGGTGGACACAGCCCCTTCCCCACAGCCCATGGCTGCCTGACTTGCAGGTGAGCCACAGCCTGCCAAGGACACCCTGACCAAGAGGCGGAAGGTAAATCAGCAGCACATATATTATCTCCATCACAAAACTTGGAGCAGGCCCTTGTGTTTCATTGTGGGGAGCTACACCATCATGTCCCCGGAAAGGCTTTGGGGAGATTAGAGGGGAAAGGGTGCTTGCATGCCAGGAAGGCAGCTGGATTTGGGATTTCCGTTTCTGTTACTCCTGCTTTGCCATGCTGGAGTGAGGCTGCATTGCCAAGCAGGTTTACTGAAAGAAAATAAAACAGCTCCTCCTCTCTAAAGTCTTCTCAGAGTGCTGATGGCTTTATCTGGGAGGCCTCTCGCAAGTCACCCCCTTCTCACCACTTTCATGGTCTGCTGAATCCTAGTTCAAACGGGGCTTGACTAAATGAGTTTCTGACAGAAGCATGGGAAAAAAAGCATGTGAAACTTGGGCTGCATCAGTCAGGAGACCAGCTGTGTCCCAGTGGTGCAACGAATGTCTTTGGTTTGGTCAACTGAATGCATGGCTGCATTTTGCCATTGTGTGGCTTAGCAGGCTGGTCTGCTGGCAGTTACACCTTTAACAGATATACGTCCAGTCAGATGAAGCAGAGGTTTGTGTCTTTAAAGGTCCTCACTGCAGGTGGGCCAGGAGCATCAGGTTCCCCTGACCACTTTGTTTGAGACCGTTTGCTTGGGCCCACGTGCTGCAGGTTTGGGCTTCCCTCCCTCACCCCACCACCTTCTTCTCCAGCATTGCTGGGGAACGACACGTCCTCTTTCTTTCCAGGATCCTACTTTAGTATTCTCCTCTCATCACCCAGCACTGAGGTTTCCTTAACATTTCTCCCTACTTTATTCCTGCTGAACATGACCTCTTGTACCCCTGCTTTGTTCTTTCCCCTCATGCTTGTCCTGCTCAGACCCAAGCAGTGAAGTTTCTTCCACAGTACTTTCTCTTTTCAGGTATCTCACAAGATCTCCGGCATTCATTCTTCTGCCCTTTCCATGATTCATTTTTTCCCTTTTATTACTGTTCACATGTTTTTCTGTTCCCTGCTGTGGTATCTTAAGGGGGTTCCTCCATCAGAAACTACTGCAGTATCTGGACAATAGTTCAGTTCCAGGAGTGCAGCTTTACCCTCAGATACAAGGAAACTTCTCCACAATTTTCTAAAATGAAGAGGTGAAACCCAGTTTAAAGCCAGCTGTGTCTTTAACAGTCTATCTTTGCTTCTTGAAGAGTTTCTTGCACTAAGAAATAGTTCAGCATGTTATACTTACTGGTTATCTTTTCCATTTGGGAGGCTGGGTGAATTAGGAAGATGGCCTGAGCAGTGTGTGATAGGAACCATCTGAAGGGGATCTGGAGTTGCTTGTGGGGGTGTATGAAGTAAGATCCAGCTGTGTGGGGTGGGTTTGTCATGCATGGGACCATGTGGCTGCACGCTCTGGGCTGCCGGAAGGTAAGGAGGCCATTGGGAGTTGCGGAGGAGGAAGCGGAATGTCGGCCAGGACTTTTCTCAAAGAGGGGAGAAAACACAGAAGCAAGCTGCTGTGGAGGGGGCATGAAGCTGCTAGAGCTCTTTGATGCTCAGAGCATGATGTGAAAGGTTATGATAGTTGCAGAGCAGTTCAGGATATTAGGTTTTAGGCAGAAGCACACTGTAAAAAAGCACTATTTTGTCTGAGAAAGGGCCAAGCTGGCAAGCAGGGAAGAAAGCACCTTGTGAGCTCACATTGCTGCTGCCTGCAGGCAACAGAAGCTGTTGCTGGGCCAGGGAGCCCAGGCAGTGGGGGAGCAGGAGAGTAGTTTTGCCCTCCAAGGCAAGGAAGCTTCTTGTTTGTCTTTCTAAAACGCAGAGCGTGCATTTTTCGGAAAGTGTATTTCCTCTTGGATTCAGCTCAGAGTTTTTCTTTTCTGGCATTCAGAATGCCAGAACTCTGAATTCTTGGGGTGGGAAGAAAGAAAAAAGGGGGCGTGGGGGGTGGATTTCTGTCAGTCCTGACAGACTGAACTACTTTTGCTGTCTGCGGTATAGTGCTTCCTGTAACCTATATGGCCAAATGCCAGCACGACGTCTAATACACACTTGGCTGCTGAAAGTTCAAGTGAAGGGGACTGCTGTGTTGGAATATGCCAGGGAAGTAAAATTGAGTTCAAGTGCTAAACTGTTATTGAGCCCAAGGGACAGTGTTAGTAACTTCAAAGAAATAAAGTGAAGATTTCAGTGCTTTCTTAGATTTGGTGGTCAGATCCTACCAAGGTGGGCACATGGGAACCTGCAGACATCCAGCAGATTGTAAATAGAACAGAAAAGTAAGCAAAAGGTTTAGCTTTTCAGTGATTAAGTTGGGCAGCTGATTTTCTCAGAAAGCATAAATCTCTTCCGTCAAACGGTGCTCAGTGTGATACTCTCACGCTGCCCGTTGAGAAATGTTTTACTGTGGCACGTGTGCACATTAAGGTCTCTAAACTCTACCAGCATAGGTGAGAAGCCAAGAGCTTCTTTATACCCCTGCCTGTTGCTGCAGGGGTAAGAGAGCACTGGCTGCCCCCGAAGAGGCCAAGGAGGATAGAGGGGTAGTGGGGTTCCCTGTCCATCGGATTTTTGTTACCAAGCCTCAGAGCCAAGACCGATGCTGCTGTTTGTATATAGGATGTATATAGGATGTGTTTGTATATAGGATGCAAACACTAGGAGAATATTTAAACTCAACAAATACTGTGTTTTCACTCGAAGGCAAGAAAGAAGATGAAAGTCACTCTTTCAAGGTGGGGGGCTAACTTTCATGCTTAGCTCCTGTCTTTGGTGTGCCTGGTGCAGTAGTGAAGGAACTCAGTGGGTTTGAATATTGCTTCCTTCCCCAACGCAGATGACGTGCACGACCCACAAAGCCACCCCAAATTCTCCTGTTCCTGCATCCCCCTTCACCTATTCCTTCTTTCTCAGCTTTAGTTCCTATGCAGCTTCTCCCCCTCTTACCCCAAGGTCTTGTTTGTGCTGCAAGACTGGTATTGGGGCAATGTAATGCCAAGAAAAATACGGCCTGCAACCCTTTTAGCTCTTTGCTTCAGCCAAGGCAGGTCATTGCTTCAGCCTCTTTTATAGAGCAGTAGTTGGGAGGTGGTAGTTTTCCAGCCCTTCAAGCTGATTCAGCATAAGTTATTGATGGTTGGGAGCACATGGCGCTTGCTGGTGAAAGGGCAGTGGAAAAGGTTATGGTGAGTGGTGTGAAACGTACTGAGTCTTCTCCTCATCTTCTTTCATGGACAGAATAATTGACAAGGCCTGGTATTTCCTTCCCTGTCTCAGCAACCTCTTGGATTTACCATCCACAGTTGAGGTTCTCATTTTGCAGCTTCAAGCCCTTTGCTGGGCTGTCCTCGGTTAAAGACACTTGGTGCTTCATTGGCTTTTAAGATAAAATGTGAGAGGTGACCAGCCCTTGCCGTATCTATCTGAGGAGTGGCCCTACAAGAGGAGAGGCCTTTGGTTACCTCTGCGTTGCTGAAAACTTGTAAACATTTGGCTTTTCCCCTATAAAATGCTTCATCTTGACTTATCTGTAGGGTTAGCATCTGCTGGACGGGAACCCGCAGAGTGTGATGACATGACTCCATATGCTGATGGCCAGCAAAGAGGCAGTGATGTCATTTCAGGGCTTGGGGCTGATCTTATTTTGAGTCTGTGTATTTCCTTTCCTCCCAACTGATTGGGACTCTCACCACATATATAAAAATTATTAAAAGCTAATGGGGAATTTGTCCTCCCCCCTCCTAAAAAGAGGAATCTGCAGGCCCACACTTTGTTACAGCACATCAATATCAAAAAAAACAAACCCTGAATTCCCCATATGATGTTATTATGCCAAAGCAACCCACATCAAACTGATAAACTGACTTATTTTTGGCTTTTTCTGTGGGTAGCAAAACATACCTAATAGTTGAGCCTCCCACCAGTAGCCCCCTGTGCTGTATTTTGCTGTTTCCACATCCCAACATCAGTAATGTCATCCGAAGTTTACACATGTTTGCATAGGTTTGGTTATTAATGAGCATCTTTGATTTGCTTAATAAATAGAAAAAGACACATAAGCAAATGGTGACATTAATTTACTGTTGAAAAAAGTAAATTAATTTACTGTTGAAAAAGATCCCTATCTTACCCTCTTCCTCAGCTTGGGGAAGGCGGTGGTTAAACTCTGCTGCTTCTGGTTACAGCCTACCATTATATGACCCTGATAAAATTTTAAAGGGGAAAAAAAAATGTCTATGCGTGTTTTGAGCCATCACCTGGTTGTAGTTTTAGACAATTCATTCTCCTGCCTCAGCTCAGGGTATCCCAGATACTCTGAAACCTGTATATGGCTGCAGTCTCCTGCAGTGACTGCATGTATGGAGGCATGGACCTTGCCTCAGTGCACTGCCCACCAGCAACCCCCACCTCTCAACAGCCATGCTTCCAGCTTGTCCCAAATCCCTTCTGCTTGTGTGAACCTGCACTGAGTGTGGTGTCCAGGTAGGCTTTTTAAAGCACTGATCTTCTTAACATTATGAATTTTTCTTTTGTTTGTTGTGCATATTTTCCAAGTGGGACAGAGGCCGTCTCCAAGGCACGAGGGCTTGTGGAGTCTCCCCTTTCTTTTTGGGCAAAGACCTTCTTGCCTTAGTCACCTGCTTGCATTCGCTGGGTCTGGCAGTCATCCAGGGGGATGGAGACCAGTGGCAGAGGCAGGTCTAGGGACCTGTGTTGCAGGTACCACAACTGGCGCTCCCTTCAGCACCTTGGCACTACCCTCATCCTTTTCCTATAGCCAGTGTGGAGTTCAGAGACAACCACGTCAGCTGGCCTGAGCCTACCTCCTTAGCTCTCATCTGATTAAATGGGACAACTGAACCATTTCACAGGGCTGAAGGTGTCTGTTACACAGCTGCTGAGCAGGAGGCCGTCGCTTCAGTTGTCTGTCGGTGGATGAAGCAGTCAAAAGCACGCAAACGGTGACCTGGTAATATTCATGCTGGTTTGTCAGGGAAAGTCTGCATATATGAAAGCCTCCTTGGGTTAAGCTGGCGTAGTACACTTGTACAAATATCTTACCCATAAAATTGCTCAGGTATTCAGGTAGCATATTGACATACATGGAAATGTAAGCAATAAAGGCAGGGTTCTTTTGCATGGCTGGTGCAATGCCCTTGGCTTGAGGATTAATCTCCTGTGGTTGCGCAGAAGATGAGAATTATGAGGATCACTGTCACTGAGGAAGCAACCTGCCTGCACTGCCTGCACAGTGTTGTGCAAGGCTAATCCCTCCCCGCCTTTATCCCTTTTCTCTTCCTCTCTCAAAATGTTGTTCACTTGTGCTGCTTCATGGGAGCCTGTTGCAGTGCCACCTCATTGATCACAGCTGCTTAATTTCCTGTTTCTTCAGCAGCATTTAGAAGCTTTCTTGCTATTTTGCTAGGAAATGAGAAGATAGTTTCAAGCTTTGCAATGGAAATTGGCTTTGTTTGTATATGCTGTTGTTTAATATGGCACAAAAGCAGCTGCACGGGAGACTGTCAAAACTAAATAGCGTGCCTTCACTTAGCTAAACAAGCGTCTTCCTAACCCCTGTCTCAAGGGTTGCTTCCAAGGATGGAATGAAAAAGCTTTTACTCAGATCTGACCCCAGCACGTAATGTGACATACAACTGCCTGTAACGATAGACACGTCTGTTGGTTTTCCACAATATTAGCCTGGCAGCGCTACTGCACTCTATGAAAACCAGGAGGACCAATTGCTGGCTGCAATTCCAGGCCCTTAAAAGGGGAAAAGTTCTTGTTGCACAAAGATGAAAAGGATTGTCCTATAGAAAAAGCATTGCTCGACTGTATTCAGAAGCCTTGTTGCAGAGCAGTGCAGCCTGCTATATTTATACTGATACCTCACAGTATACTGTAATGTTTGGCTTTGGTGTTTTCAGAGAAATGAGTTGCTTTTACATCATTTGAATATGGAAAGGGCAGTGTTTAGTAGGTTATCTTTGTTGTTATCAGGGAGTATATTTTAGTCTAATAAACCCAATAAAATCTAAATATCTAAATTCTGTATTTCTTAAGGCTTCTTTTTGAAAGGATTGATAATAAAATGTTATGTGGGCAAACTGCTTTCAGTGAAAGATGCAAAAAATGTCTCTGCTGACAGACTTATTCCAGAGAGTTTTAGATAAGGTCTCTGGATATTCAAAAAAAAAAAAAAAAAAGTCATTTAAATATTTTTCTGTTGTCATTCCTAGCCATCTAGCAGCACTGTGTAGCATTCTTTCAGAGCTCTGTTTTAAGGAATCCTAAGAGAAGGAAAGGTAACTTAGACCTGGCGACAACTAACAAAAAGGAAAATGTAATTATGAAAAATTATCATACTGATTTAAAGAAGTAGGATAGAGCTAAATAAGCTGTAGTAACAAGAGTATGCGTACAGCAGAAGCTGCACTCCCAGCAGTGCAGCTATGCTCAGAGAAGGGGTTAAATCTAGAACAGAGCAAGCCTGAGCTCTTTGAGGCTGTAGAGGAGCACAGTGGAAAACAGCTTCTAATGTTTTCAAAATTAATTTGTCCCTCCTAGGAGGGGGAACAAGCAGCAATAATTCCACAGGTTGACTTGCTGTGAATTAAAACTTTCATTTACTGTATGCCAGCATGAAGAACTGAAAGGATTCCTTGCAGAAAACTTTTCTGAAGACAGAGCACTCAATTTTTGTTTTCTGTTCTTTGTCTGAAGATTGACTTTTCTTCAAAGACACTGGACAAGAGCAAAAACTGATTTATGAAGAAAAAGAAATCTTTATCTTTAATATTGACTGTCCTCCTGGCAACTGTCAACAGGAGACAGTTGTTGCTTTATCAGATTATACTGACATAAAATTATACAACAAAGAACTGAGTTTGTACTTCTATGACTAACAAAAGCTTAAGTGCTTTAATCTTAATTTACAGCATTAAATGGCTTAGAAAGCCACATAATACAGACTAAATACAGAAGTAGTATTTGAATGAGTCAAGTGTAAGAATAACTGAATCAAATTCAAGAAACCTGAGAATTCTAATAGTTAATCAATCCAGAGAGCAACTTTTTTACACAAATCTGTACATTGTATTAGGAGCTGGTCTTGCGTTCCTGTGAGTATAAATGAATGCCAGGGATAAGGCACTTGGCTCCCCTTTGCAGCCCTGTGTAAGCTCCAGGCCATGCTCTCCACTGTGTTTCATTTACTGGCAAGATACTCTGCTCCTGGCTTCCTGCAGCCCATCCAGCGCCCTCTTCCATCTTTCCTGCGGGGACTCTTCAGAAAACAAAACCACACACCCCCGTGCTGTGTTGTTCTGTCCACAGGCAACTGACAACCGATTTCTTTTCCTTTCAGATTTTTTTTAAGACTGTCTTGTTGCAGAGGCGGTAAAACTTGGTAACAGACAGGCTATGGATTTTATGAAGCTATTGCCTATGTGCTGTTCGGTTTTCTCTCGCTTGTGTCCTGCACTCCATCTCTGTGTCTTGTATGAAAACCAGATTGTCAGCTATTGGAAACAGAAACTGTGAGCAGAGCTGCTGGGCTCTATGGTAATGCAAATAAATAACGAAAACGAGAGAGATGCAAGCAGGCAAGCCCCAGGGACTGAGCAGTGGCTACTGAAAGGCAGAGATACAGGCTGTTAAGCTTAAGCTTCTATCAAAGAAGCAGAGATGTAAGGGGCCTTGCCAGGCTCTGCCCTGTGGCCACTGGTATGACAAAGCAGTGCTGAGAATTTACCATGATTTTTCCCCTTGTGGATCATCTTGCCACAGACTGGCCTGAAAGTGGTTTTTGCTCAACTGCAGCTTTTGGCATGTGTGTTAGATGTAGGTCAATGCGATGCTGTTAGCTGTAGAAACAGCCCTCTGGCTTTTTCGTATTGTGTAAACAGTATTGCATTTAACTGTATCACCTGTTCAAAAGCAGACCGTGACTTTCCAAGCAGCGTCACAGACTCTCCTGCCCTTGCCACCCCTGCTATGTCTTACCTGGTTCTTTCCACATGGGCATTTTTTCTTCCCTTCTTTCCCAGGAGCAGAGAGGTGTTTCTTGTATGGGGATCACTGGAAGCTTGCTGCTCTGGTTACAGGTGGTTGGACAGTTAAGTACTTTGGATTGCTGGTTTCTGCTTTAGCCCGTAATTTTCTCTGTTGGTGGGTGGTAAAGCGTCTCCTGCCTACTTTGTTTAACCTGCAGGAGTCATTGAAATGAGCTCTGTGGTCTGTGACTGTCTCTTTTGTAGTTACTGGGAAGCAGGAAGCAAAGCTCCTCTTGATCTTCACTTGAGCACGCCTTTTCGGGCAGGCAGGGAGATTCACAAAGGGATCTCTGCACCCCATGCAGCTCAGCCATTGCTCCAGGTATTGGAGCTTTGAGGTGAACAGGTGATGAGGAGTCTGTGCCTCTCCAGTTGCTGTTAGTCAGCATGGAATCCAAGGAGTGCCATTCCTGTTGTGGGTATGTTGAATTGGCTTGAATCATCTTTATTCAGTTTTTCTAGCAAGTAGGAACCAGATTTAATGAAATGAGAAATGCTGATAAATACTAGTCATAGTGAGAAGAGGTGCATGTCCTGAGGAGCTTGCTTGCTGCACTGAAATGGAGTAGTAGGAGGTAGGTTCAGTAGTGAAAACATTACTTTTTTTTTTTTTTTTCCTTTTATTATGCTAGGCCAGTATAGGACTCACAAAGTTAGCTATCTGAAGGAAAAATCAGTTGAGACTCGGACCATATTCAAGTCCATAGTTAAGACTTTTCTCCAAATTTTGTTTTCATCTGTGAGAAAACTACTGTAGTTTATCAAATTATGGGCTGTAGTCAATAGTTCTCCAGGAATTTTCTGTACTCCTAAAAAAAAGTTTTAATTCAGTAAAGTCATGATGACTACACTTAACAGCAGTGCTGCAGCTTTTTGGGGGCTGAGTTTTTGGTAACCGCTTTTCAGCTTAGGGTAATACATATCATGAACCAGTAGCTTTCAGGAGTTGTTTAGTGCTCTAGTTTTGGTTAAAAAGAGATGGATATAGCTTCTTAGTCCTGCTTTTGCCTCAGCTGTAAGGCAGGTTTGCTGTTAAACACAGGCTCTCTAGGTTTGTGAGTGATGGAGTGGTAAACTTTAGAAACTTCCTTGTTTGGTAGCATTTTAGATCCAGCTTCTTAATTGGTGATTAAATGGTGATTTTTAACTACCAAAGGGCTTGTGATCATTAGAGAAAATGGCAACTGGCCCATACCAGTGTACAGTCAGAAAAATACATAGTGTGGTCATGCCGGGTTACACAGAACAGGAAACTAGTGATGAATAGAGAAGGAACTGCTGGTGTTTAGTCTGAAACGGCCACAGGGCTCAGCAGGATGAAAGCACAGCTTATCCAGGTCTGTCCAAGATAAAGCAATACTTTATACTTAATGTAGTTTGGCCAATCAGCCAGGAAACACTGCATAAAATTTGTCATCGGTTCTTAAATGTAAGCAGTGGTGAAATCCCTTTACAGAGGACAGATACCACTCACTAATGGATTTTGCCGCCCCAAAGAATAATGACATTTAGTTCATTCATGCCCATGGTGTTGTGTCATCATTAGAAAAAAGCTGGAGGAAGGACTTTCTTTTGTGAAATGTCTGGCATTCATAGACATTAATTTTAGACAGTTGGATGATGCTTTTTTCATTTTGTGTGTTAACTGCTTAGTAGCTAGGACCCAGCTTTTCTTTCCCAGTGAGGAAGTTTTCTTGCATCTGTCTTAATTTCTTCTAAACAAACAATTAAGTAAACCTAACATGCTGCAGAATAGGCTAGTCTAACTGAATTGAAGAAGATGCAAACAAGTCTTTACAGCTGTTCTTGGTAATCTCTTAGTATAGGGAAGAAAAGATAATTGTTTTCTATTTTATTACTTGATATAAATTTTGGGATTAGATGAAATCTAATGGATGAACCAGCACCATACATAAAAAGCACAACTTTCAGCCCACTTCTAGAAGGTGACAGTGCCTTTAGCAGCTATTTTCATCAAGGTGCCAGGTTGAATAAAGGGCTTTACGGTGCAAGAGAAATAAATTAGTAATATTTATGGGATCTGGAAGGCTGTATTTATTTTCTGGATAAACGAGTTTTATTTAAGCAAAAACTATTTTTCAGAATTCTTCCTGTTCTTCTGATTAAAATTTTAAAGAATACAGAAAGCAAATTTTGATACCTATGAGCTGTCCTGATGTTTAGCTCCTTCCTACATACCTTGTAGGAGGGAGATCTGTTTTTAACTCAGTGTGATTTTTTTTTTTGCAGGGCCCATAAGAGAGCCCCGTAGCCACCAGCATACTAGGCATTTTGATTGAATCTCTCATCTTTGTGCAAAGACACATCATGTGTGCAGGGACTGTAATGTGACTTTTAATTTCCTTAACGAAGCCCTTCACTGCTTAGGTAAAGACTGGTCCTCACAGGAGAGAAAACTATAAATACAAGAGAGGATCAGATGAGCAGAACATCTAGTCTGAGTTTTTTACTTCCAGCACAGCAAGGTGTTCAGGCAGTTCAGCAAGATGGGGCGTTGAGGGTTTTGCTCCTGCATTGCTAGAAATGTGCTTTTCTTCTTCAGGGGATTTCAGTGTCACCTGTGCACTGGCCATGGGTGCTTAGATCCGTTTGTTTGGGGCTGACTCCAGAATCCCTTCATTACAAAAGCAGCTTACTGAACTGGCTGTATTATTTTTCTGCTATGTCCTAATGTGGCCAAATAAACAGATGCAGTGTGAGATTATTTTTTTTTTCCCCAAGCAAGAAAATCAATGTAGGAAGAATCCAGAGGAAAAAAGGCAAAAATGTTTATTATGAATGACTAAATAAAGCTGAATGAGGGCTAGCTAAACACAAACTCAAGCAAGCCCTTTATGCCAAGCAATAATGTGTGAAAACAAAGGCTGTAGAAGGAATAGAGATGAAAGTTAGGAACTAAACCATTATCATATGAAATAAGCCTTTCATAAGAAAAAGCACAGGATAGCTCCAAGTTTAGATAAAACACTGCACAGTATATACTAAGGAAGAATTACTAAAGAAAGGATGGATGAGTAAGAGTCATCTTCTCCTAATCCTTGTACTTAGGAATGGGTAGTGACCAGGATAATCATTACTACGTGTTGCGTTTGGTGTTAAACTGATAATTTGTTAAACTTCTGTCTTTCTGTTTTTATTTCTAGGCCTCTTCCTTATCTTAGGCTTGATACTTTACCCTGCAGGTTGGGGATGCCAGAAAGCAATAAGCTATTGTGGACATTATGCTTCTGCTTACAAACTAGGAGACTGCTCCTTGGGCTGGGCTTTCTACACAGCTATCGGTGGCACTGTTCTGACATTCATCTGTGCAGTCTTCTCGGCACAAGCTGAAATAGCCACATCCAGTGACAAAGTGCAAGAAGAAATAGAAGAAGGAAAAAACCTTATCTGCCTCCTTTAACTCCAGTGGGAAAAAATACCAGCGCCTGGATCTTATTCTGCTTTCCATTGATGGGGCAAGCAGATCCGCTTACCTGTTTCTGCCATTTGTGTGATTGAGCCTGATGCATTCCAGCCACGAACTACTGAAATGCTCTTTCTTCCTTGCCTGGGCAATAAGGATCAGAGAAAGGATCCCAGGAAAGCAGATTGTAAATACTTGGGGATATTTTTTTTAGTTTCATTTTATGATCAGGACACAGTGGAATATATTAATCTGACTGGGGATATGAGAAATCATGTGTATATAGCAGAAATGTTGTACCTGACAAATTCTGATTGATCAGATTGCCTTGCCCACCTTGGTCACTTTGAAGAATTGGGATTTAAAACAGTAAAAGCCAGCACATATTTTTTTTCTTAAACAAAAGAAAAGCCTATTTTAATAAGGCTTTGTTTCCAAGGGCTCCCCTCACCTATGAGTATTTCACCACCACCTGGTTTGATACCATACTTTTCACTGAGGTGCTTTTTGACACTGAACTTCCTTGAAGTACAGTGCCTTCTTGGATAGTAAGTGTATGTTGGAGAGAGCAAAGTTAATGTGATGCAATTTACATCAGTCTTTTAAGCATTTAAAAAGTTGAATCTCTGCCAGGTTTCTTTGTTTTGAAACTTATGAGGGAAGGTGTGTGCTACTTGTTATTAAGCAGGTAAATTATTTGGTTTCCATTGACTAGACAGAGAAGCTGTTGTTACACTGGCTGTCACCTGAGTCTGATACAATTGTCTGAAATAACCACTGTTAGAAATATTACTACAGCCTTTATTAAAAATCCCAAGCAGATGACAACTCCCTGCAGCACAGCTGGGCATTATCTTGTGCATGCCAACAGCCTGGCCTGGGCTGTAGCTTCTCCTACAAATGTAAATCACACATTGGACTTCAACAGTATTATTCTTTCTCTTGCCAGTGAAACCTCATTCCTAGTCTACAGATCAGTCTGTCTCATGACGCAGAGCCACACGAGTCCTCAAGAAATTTACATTTTTCAGGCAGTCTTGCCAAATTCTACAAGCTGGGAAGATCTTTTCCCTTTTTCTTAAACCGCATGTAGTATGGACCCTTTTCCAACTAAATCGGCAGAAAGAAAACAGACCTTGCCACAAATGACATTCCTTTCTCAAAGGCAGCTGGTTGTATTACTTGTGGTGTCGCATCACTTACTAGAACTACTTCTGAAAACAAATTTAAAAGATATTTTAAAAAAGAAAACTGACAACTGTGCCATAGGAGCATTAAGGAGAATTCATCTGAGCGGCAATTTTAATGAAATACTAAGTGAATTTTAGACTCCTCCTCTGACTTCTTGGTAGTTTAATATCATCCAGTGACAGTATTGCTCTCCATCACTCCATCACTGTATAATATGGAGCAGAGGTTCTTGTTTATGCCTGGTAAGTCCCTTAAAGTATGCTATTAGTTATTTATCAGTATTGAAAAATTGTTGTTGCTGTGCAGGTAGATAGCCGATTTCAGTACACTGCTCAGGTCATTCACAGTACCAGAGCTGTCAGGGCAGTCTGTCACACTGTCGGCAGTCATGAGCGCAAGCACAGGCCCAGACTCGAGCACGAGTGAACACCAGCAGTTGCAGTGTTGGAGCATGGTCACCGCCTGGGTCCGGTTGATTTATAGAGCAAGCTAGGCCAGCTCCCAGCCCATGCCTGTCCGTGTCCTGCGCACCTTCAAGCCACAGAGGGGACCTCCCAGCCACTGTGTAAAAAACAAGGGTCATCTTCCACTGTTACTAGAAAGGGATTGTTTTAATCTAACCTCTTCTTGCATTCACCTGCTTCTGCAACCCATGTCCACCATACTTAGTTTAAAACGGGTAATTCACTTTTAAATATTTAATTAAGAAAACAAAGGTTACGGTCTGGAACCATTTCTGCCAACTGCCTGCACAGCGCTGGATTTTAACAAATCAAATCAAAATGCAAAGCAGTGTCCGAGGGCAGACGTCGCAGCCAGCACAGCCTGTCCACCCGTCTTTGCCTGCTCGTTTTCCCCATGCACACACAGGAACCGTCACACGGGCAGACCCTCATCACATTCCTCAGTGCCACAGAGCAGCCAGCCCCCCTCACAAGCCTCCCCAGGCTGTCCCTCCAGGGCCCTGTGCCCACAGGCGCTGCCGCTGGAAAAGGGAACTGTAAGAGTAGCATGTACTTCAAGAAGGACAGGGAACTACTTGAAAGAGTCCAGCGCAGAGCCACAAAGATGATGAAGGGAGTGGAACATCTCCCTTATGAGGAAAGGCTGAGGGAGCTGGGTCTCTTTAGCTTGGAGGAGGAGACTGAGGGGTGACCTCATCCATGTTTACAAATATGTAAAGGGTGAGTGTCAGGATGATGGAGCCAAGCTTTTTTCAGTGATGACTGATGACAGGACAAGGGGCAATGGATGCAAACTGGAGCACAGGAGGTTCCATGTGAATATCAGGAAGAACTTCTTTACTGAGAGTGACAGAGCACTGGAACAGGCTGCCCAGAGAGGTTGTGGAGTCTCCTTCTCTGGAGACATTCAAAACCCACCTGGATGCGTTCCTGTGTGATGTATTCTAGGTGACCCTGCTCTGGCAGGGGGGGGTTGGACTAGATGATCTTTCGAGGTCCCTTCCAACCCCCTAGGATTCTGTGATTCTGTGATACATCAGCTAAAAAATAATTACGACATAGATTTATAGTTTTAGCTTCTCTGAGGTGGGTAACAATCCGATGTTTGTGTTGCCACTGCCAGCAAATCCTGACATTGTCTTAGGGTGACAAATGCTGCTCTGGCTTGAGCACTTGATCAGTCAGTTCTTCCAAAAGACATAAAGGGCATAGACTGCTTTGGCTCAGAAGTAAAACAATGACCATCCTTCATTTATATGACTAGCTGACCTCTGCTGTGATCTACAGAACCCTCAGAAAATTTTAGTAGGGTGGTTACTAAGTACAAAGGAGGTATTTTCAGTGGCATGTTTTGCTTTTGTTTGTATTTGTAACCAAGAAGAATCAGCTTTTCTGCTTGTTGCTGGTCTACTATCAACTTTCTCTGTAACAACATAATCAACTAACTTGCAAGAATATCCATCACATAGCACCGACAGAAGACGGGCTGGGAAGAAATACAGAAAAAAAAAAATCAGAATTTCTTTTCTCAGGGTTCTGTTTTACTAGCAAGTGATAAGATGGTATATATTGCAGGTTTATTTTTTTTTCTGGATGAGGTTTTCAGATGTAGGGATGCACTCATTAAATTTGACAGCTGTTTAATGTTGTTCCTGAAGTTCATCTCAGCAGTAGCTTTCAAAGATATTTTGGGACAAAAAAAAAATCAGCTTAAAGCTAATTTAATTAATTTCATAATTTAATTAATTTCATGAGGGGGCTGCAGAGTGTAACTGCTTCTTAACATACATGCACTGCATAGAACCTAGAAGAATTTGCTGTGGATTCTTTAAAACCTGTGTGCCGATTAGTTCAGTTTGGTTTTGTGGTATTGAAGAATTCTTCAAACATCTGTGGTTTGATCAACTTCATAAACTTGTATTCTGCAAAGTGCTATAGACCTTTTTTTTTTTTTTTTTTAAACAAAATTGTAGCATATTTAAATATATATATATATATCTATATACACAAACTTGTGTGAGATGTGCAATACCAGGAATGGGTTTTGTTGTGGTGGTTGTGGTTGGTTTTTTTTCCTTAGTTTTTGCTTTTAAACAAGATATGTGAAAAGGGACTTCCCAGGGAACAGGTGGATGGAGTTTTGGTAGTGTGGACAAAGCATAGCATAATGCAAGAGAACCACTGATTTTTGAAGACTAATACAACAGTAGTAACAGCAGCTTAAAGGTTTAACAGAAATCTTTTCTAGATTGATTTGAATTACTCAGATGTATATAATACAATTCAAATGTGAAGCTCTGTCCCTCCCTGGCAATATACAATCTAAAAGCCAAAAAGGCTCAGCAAGGTTTCTTGGTGTGCTTTATTTATAATGTGGCACTGCAAAAAACATTGCTGCTGAGCTATTTCTGGGTTGTCTATATCACCTTTGTATCTATTATTTTAATCAATAAAGTTCTCTGAATTCTGAGATTTTTTTTTTCAGACAAATCACTTCCATTTTGTTTTGTTATCCCACATCAGTATCTCACGTGATAGTGATAAATGGAGAGGAGCTCAAGTCATCCTTGAAAAGCTGTGGGCGCTGGTGTCTGCCTCAAGGAAAGGACAGAGCCCAACAAAAGCAGAGCATGGCAGCAACGTATACACTACAGCCGCCTTGCATAGGGTGAGGGGCTGTGGCAATCCAGCTAGATTAGATTTTGAACCATGGTTTATTTGTGGTACTGTTTTTCTGTTCTTGAGTCACCACTATGTACATTTGTTAGCATGAATGATGTACCTAATGTGTTATTTTTCATCTAAATTTCAATTAAAATGTGAGTTTTCAAACCTTAACAGGACTTTGACTATCTTAATTCAAACATACTGGACAAGTTGAGCCACAGCAAGGTAGCTTTAATTGTAGCTTTATTAGTATTTACGATCCCAGCCCACTGATGTGTTTAAGATTTCCATCTAACAATTATTGTCACTTATTGATCAAAAAGCATGTGATTTGAAATTGTAGCTATGTGTTATACAATACAGGTTCATTAAAGAGACTAATTGAATATATGTATGACAAATGTTTTTCATTTTGCAACTTAAAGCACTGCAGTTTCTTCCTCATGAAACAGGGTAGTGAAGGCTGTAAAACAAATGCCACTTAATAAGACAGACTTTTAAAATCTTGTTTGCTACCATGCATCTTACCTTTCACCTGTGACTTGACAAACACAAGAGAGAGGTAACATATTATTCTCTAAGTAGATTTTTGGCAAAACCATGAATAAGGCTTTTGGTAGTTTAAAGAAAAATCAGGATGTCACTTTTGTCTCATAGTTGCTATGATCCATTTCTATTCGATTTACATATAATTAATTGCATTTAGTTTAATTACACTTCTAACAGTTTCAGAACATCCAGTAAGTAACTCTTGGTTAAACCTTGAGACATTTAGAAACCTACAGTCAGGAAGAAAGTTAGGGGATAGGTGCCACTCAGTGCACCACTGCATCACTCATCTTTATGGATTTCAAAGCAGGTATAGATACAGCAGTTATTCCAGAAACACAAAATACTGCCAGAAGGAATAAAAGTACTGATTTGTATAACTAAAAATATTACCTCTTTTTTTTTCAGTAAGGTTAATGGTGTTGGCAATAAGAAATGCAAAGCTCAATTATCTAATTGTGTAAATCATTACAGATTTGTGTCTTCTAGTAACTTCTTCCCCAAGCTGCAGCTAGTTTGGAATGGTGATGCAATGAGAAAACACATGTATATTATTAATATCGGAGGGACAGAAACATAAAGATGTTGTCTTGCTCCTGTGATTCACTGTAAGCTTGTTTTTAAATGGATGCCTTATATTTGATTTGTGCTATCTTCATATCAGTGAAATTCTGAGAATGTAGGAACTGGTGTCCCTAACCAGCATTAGGCCTCTCTCAGATGCAGTGGGATCAGAAATTCAGTCTAGCTGAGAAAGGTAAAGAAAAAGTAATTCCAAATTTTATCACATTATTCTGACCAGTTCCAGTTGCTCTCTTACCTTGGACAAGAAGTATCACCCCATTGCCCAATCCAGCATATCCACTTTTTTTTTTTCTCTAAAAAAATGTGCATAGCAAAGACAACAGCCCTGCACTGCAAAATAACAACATGTGCTTTGGCATGTACTGTGAGCTGAAACAGTGGCAGAGCAGCTGATGCTGCAGAAACATCAGTGATCAGAGGCAGCTGGTTCTTCATGGCCTGGGCTCCAGCCAGCATCTCCTGCCCAGCTCTAGCTGTATGCATTTGCAAAGCAGAACAGCTGAGTGAATGGTCACAACTAACTGGACTCTAAAGCAGGCTGTGTTTTCCGGGCTTCCATGAGCCCTGTTCCAAGCAAGCTGCCAATTACTAATGCAACCTCCAGCTTTTTATCACCAAACATCAGTCTCTGAAGTTTCCCTTCCTGAACCATGGGTACAAAAAAGTAAAACCTGGTCTTCTCAGTGTCTTCACAGCTCTGTGTTGAAGTGTTCTCCTTCACCTCTGAGTGATGTAACAGCAATGTGTAGGAACACTTGCTGAAGCAGGACAGTACAGGGTGGGTTTTTATATGTGTGTGTGTATATATATATATACAAAGACACACACACATTAGTCACATTGCAGCACCAAACGTATTGAGAGACAGTAAAACAAATTCATTAAAACCACTGTTGTTTGGTGTAATCACTATCCACTCATCCAACAAAAAGGTCATTTTAGACGAGCTGCATATGCTTCTATTAAACAGCTAGACAATTAATTTCTTTTTTCCAGAATAAAATGTACAGCAGTATGATCTTCAAGTCATACTTCCATTAACACTTCCCCCCCAGTGGGGTGTGACATGGTACCTAGTTTAATCCTGACAAAGTTAAACTAGTATTCTGCCACTGAGGTAAGAAATCCACACCACCTCTTTTTTTAAGTCTTCCCGATTTTTCTACCAATGAGAATAAAAGCTACTTGCAGACATAAAAAAAGGCACAAACTAATTCTTACACACTTTAATGTAACTGAGTGGAACCTGATTGAATTATCTGATCCACTCTGCCTTGCTGATTCATAACCAGTATGCTCTAGGTGCATGCTTTTTCCTTGAAAAATATCTTTCTACAAGCATCACTGAGTACTTTTAATCACAGTTCTCTTCCCTGTGCTGTTTTATCTGTGTGTACATGCCTTCCCAACTTCGTGCTTACATCTTCTTCAGGAAAACTAGCCTCAGCAAACCAGAGGAATTGTCTACCCACAACAGCACTTAAATTGTGTAATAATTCTAACCATAAAACATCACTGGATCATGCTGCACTATTGTGCTTACCATTTACAATAAAAGTACAAAACCCTGTTCCTTTAGTCTGCTGCCACTGCCACCCTAGATCTGTAAATTACAAAGGAACAGATCAAGTTGATGAATAATTTCACTACTAAATGATGCATGCATGCATCACGTCTGCTTTCTCCCAGAACAATCCTGACTGTACCTCAGAGCACTGTCCTCTGTCTTATGCATTTGGAAACATAACTGCATCACAGTGGTCTAGATGAAGTCATTTTGCCCTTCAAAGAAAACCCTGTAATAAATTCAGTACTAGAGAACAGGTGTTACAATTTCTATATGAAAACAATCAACAGACTGTGGTAGTCCAAAAAAAAAAAAAAAAAAAAAAAAAAGCAAGATACAGCAGTGATACAGGACAGGAATGTCAATTCATTAGCAGAAATCAGGAAAATAAACACTACCAAAGCAATGCTGTTTTCAGCAACTTAATTTTACTTTCAATAGTGTCCTAGGATTCACTTAATACCTGTAGAATTTCATTCAGTAATGACAGAACACTTCAGATTCTAACCCTCGTGAGTTTACAACACAAGAAAGTGGGCTGTGTTAAAGAATTTTCTTCTTAACAGTTGAGTAGACTAATTCTCAGTACCCTAATGTATTATTTTGATAGTGGATATTTTGCTTCCTCTTTTCAGCAGAATTACAGCATTTATATACAGAATTATAAAAACCAAGTGACACTTCTACACTGATCAGCTACTCTGCACATTACCCTGATGGTTACAAAAAATATCCTTATTCAAAACTATACAGAGCAAACACCCAGGAAAAAAGTCCTTCTTTATTCTATGACACTGTGTTAATACAATAAATATACAAAACTTCTGAACTACTCAGACATGCAACAGAGGGACAGAAGTGCATTTGTACAGAACCATGACATTCACCAGGATGGCAGAGCATTGTTAGTAATTTACAAAATATACAAACATCCCTCAGATAAATAAAACCAACTCCTAAATTACAGGTCAATGACTGATGACATTCCAGTGTTTAAACTTCATACTCGGTACTCAATTTGCCACAATACTACAAAATGACAACTTAAGTTGGTGCCATACTCTGATTAATTGATAAAAGACTATGAAATCTAGTTTTTGTTAGGTACAAAATGAAAAAAAAAAAAAAAACAAAAAACAAAAAAAACAAACAAAAAACAAAAAACCTTTTACGGATATCAGCATTCTGTAGTCAAAGCTACACTCAAGCTTCTCCCTCCCTTTTGGGCTGCAAAGTGTCGGAGATTTCTGATTTAAATAATTCATGTATAACTGAACCTTGAATTTCACTTAGGAGGTTCAAATCCATACATTCAACCCATGACATGACAAATCAATGCAACCTATACATAGAACATTAAACAAGTTTCTCAAAGAGCCATTAAACATTTGGGAAAAAAACCTACCTGCCAAAATCAGGTTTTATTCCTGGTTTGGTTTTGTGGGGTTTTTTCCATAATATATTCTGGTAACGTATGTTGTTATGCAACTTTCACGGAATCACGGAATATTCAGAGTTGGAAGGGACTTCCAGAGATCATCTAGTCCAACTCCCCCGCTTAAAAGCAGGATCCCCTAGAGCACATCACTCAGGGCTGCATCCAGGCGAGTCTTGAAAATCTCCAGAGAAGGAGACTCCACAACCTCTCTGGGCAGCCTGTGCCAGTGCTCTGTCACCCTCACTGAAAAGAAGTTCTTCCTCATATTTAAATGGAACCTCCTGTGTTCCAGCTTGTTTCAACTTAATTGCAAGGAAGATGTCCCTGGGATTCCTACCCAAGAGATTCCAAGAAAATTTCTTAAATTTAGATTGAAAAGTAATCCATAGTAGAGTTCCTAGATACAACCCTCAAATTAAGATTAAAAGATTTAAACAGTCTTGATACACAGCTGCTAGAACGATGATGCCTGGTCTCAACAGAAAATGGTGGATTTTATTTGAAAAGCTTTTAATGACATTCCACACAAATTTAAGTTCAATGCTAGCATGTCCACTAGTATGAAATTTTAGAGCCTCTACTACACAGAATATTTAAATTATTTTAACTTCATGATGCAGAGAACGTTTAGAAGCAAGTATATTCTTTAATATGAACTTCAGCATAGGTGAAACTACGACTGTTACCCAAGTTCAACTTGGATTAGTAAAAGAAAGGAGGCTAATAGGGACTTCATGCTAACAGTACAATACTGATGCAGAGGTTAAGCTAGGGGTTTTATATTTTGTAATGCTCTTCTGGTATTATAAGTATAGTGTGGTGAAAAAGAATCCATGAAAAATGATGTACATTCAGGGCATGGAGCAGCCTCAGAATTTTATGCTGTCTTAATAAAGGCAATTCACCTTAAGAGCTGAATTCATTTCAGCCACAGCATACACAGGTTGTGGGATGTGGTCCTTCCTGTTCTTATTTTCTGAAACAGAGTTTGAAAAAAACCAACCCAAGTATTGTGCATAAGACTCATGAGGCAATCCAAGAATATAAATAGCCTTCAAAGGAGAGAAATATGATGTTAAATTAAGACCTGATTATGTTCTAGAATATTATGATGGTATGGACCACTATGGATTGTTCAGTTCCACAGCACCAATTTAACTTCTTAGGCCTCCAGTTCAATGAGTTACAATTTAGCTTTGTTAAAAGATGTACATTTCTCACTTTTCGAAATCAAAATAATTAAAAAGCTTTTTTTACCCCCAGCTTATATCACATCACAGAGATGGCTGAGCTAACGTTAAAATGAATTCAAGTATCTGTTAAATGCCATTTCTTAAAAGGTTGGGTTTAGACAATATTCCTGTTAGAAAATTAAATACTGTATATTTAGGTTTTTGGACAAGCAGTAAATAGAATGACTGACTAAGACAGAGATTCAGTACCACTGTTAAACACAAATGTACATTTAAAAAAAACCCAACCAAAACCCCCAAAAATCCCCAATACAACAAAAATACCACTGCACATACAAGAGGGAAGGAAGCAAGAAACTAGCATTTTCAAAGTCAATATTGGTTTCTTTTCCAGCAAAATTATTACCCCAAGACATGAATACTGAAATTAAAAACAGCAAATATATAATCATTTAGCTCTGTGATTGAAACCACCAGTTTACTTTCTTAAACTGTACACTGCATTACACATTCTATTACAGAGAATGTTTGTGCACCACAGTCATTTCTCACAGGTAGAGAATACTTCATGAAAATAGATACAAACAAATGCTACAATTATAAAGTGGCGCAGGTAAATTCTGGACCAAAACACTAATAAACAATATCAGGTAACTCAACAGTATTCATGCAAACTTACAGGTTTATATCAAAAGACTTATCCTAAAAAAAAACAACCACCAAAAAAACCCCCCCCCAAGAAAACAATTTATAATAGCTACCCTACTTATATTTGTCCTACAGTAGCTGCTGAAATTGCAAAAGCAGTAGCCAAATGTAACTTTTTACATGTCGCAGTCTACACTACTTCTTTTACAGTAGAAGTAGGGAAAACAGTTCTGATGAAGAACAGTAAGTGATCCAAAGTGCTTTCCTGAAGTTAAAAAAAATACTAAAAAACCTTCCAAGTTCTTAATACATTTATTTGATCATTATATACTCAGGCCAATTGTTGAAATTATTTATCCCCATAGAATATGGAAGGCTTTATATTGTAGAATACAACAACTTAAAGAACGGCAAAGAATGAATGGTTATCATTTTAAAATAAATAAGTTTGTAATTAAAAAAAAACAAACACCTCCCATTTTACCCATGCACAGCTGCAGAAGAGACAAACATGCTGTGTGAGTTTTGATCTAGGCTTTTAGGGAAGAGAGTAAGTGTCTGGAAAAGTACAATCAAAGAGAACTGCAATGACTTTTTATGTTTCCCTACATTCTGTTACCCTTGAACGCATTTTGAGCGGCACTGGTTGCTGCTGTTGATGCGGCGTTGGCTGCAGCAGTCTGTACAGTTTTGTTGGACATGACCCCTGTTGCAAACTCCTGCTGCGCCTTCTCAAAACTCGCACCAGTCGTGCGGTAGAGACCATGCACCTAGGGAAGTGGAAAAGCAATGAAAAAACAATGATGAGCCTTCCGTTTCTTGGCAGACTAATAGCCAAGTCTCAAACACAAAGCAGAGTTCTATGGTGGAGAAATCTGGTTTGCCCATGTGTTTGGGAGGATTCAGAAATAAGTAAACTGACTTTTTTTTCCACAAATCCTACAACTTTTGATTGAACTATTGCATGCACAGTTTGACTGTAGGAATACCTGTAAGTTTTTGCAAGTTCAGAGGTCTCTACTAAAATGCATGTGTTATCTACTGTCTGAAATAACCTATTTAAATACACAAAGAGGCTGCACCCTTAGCATAAACGCAGGGCTCGTAGCTTGCAAAAATGTTTTCTGTCTCAAGTGGTCCATAACTTGTTGTACTCATTAGGAGTTAGAAAGTGTGCTTGTTAAAAAAAAAAAAAGCAGGAAACAAAACAAAACCAGTTCTGAGTCCACTCTGTCAACACCATTTTTGTGAACATCTTTCTACACCAATTATTAGACACATTTTAATTGCTCTGATTGATACAGTTACAAGAACAAGCTAAGCTATGACTGAATATTAAAAAGCATAAAATATCCCAATAATGCAGATAAGTAGCTGCTAAACTAGTGTGATGACCAAGAGCTCTGTATAATAAGCAGAGGTATTAAATAATATGACTGTTACTAACAAACACTCTAAAGAATATGGCATATAACCTCTAGTGTAACAAAAAACCAAATCCTGAGTAACTTCCAGTTACTCAAGTATTAAAATTAAAATGTTATTTCTGACACATAGTCAGTCAAGTCAGAATAAAGTTGTCAAATAATACGGCAAAGACATTTTCATTCAAGTGTAGCAGGAAAATTAATGTATTTTTTCTCTTTGTTACAAATGTGACTATTTCTTATCCATAAATATACACCAGGTAACATCTGAGCATGCAGGTTTTTGAAAAGAATCCAGATGCGTACAGTAGGAAGCATGTAAAAAAATGCTCCACCATACTTTTTTCTTGCTTCTTTCCCCTGTACCTGACTATTTTTGCAGAAAATAAATAAGCAAAAGGGACGGCTCCAAACAATGCTTAAAATTTCTAGCTTACTGTAAACAGGCCAGAAGAGTCTGGGTATGTGAAAATCTTGAAGCATAACTGTAGCTGAGGTTGAATTATTAGAATTGCCAGCACATCAGCAGCAGAATTCTCAGTTACTTTTTATCTAAACAACATTGAAAGCTTACTAGCCCTTTAGTATCTAAACTTAGGTATTCTGGATAGAAGTTCACAAATATGAACCAAGGGGAAAAACTATCTTTCTTTGAGCTTTCATGCTACGCAATCACTAATGGATAACAAAATGTTAAAATAATAGAAGCAGAGAAATAAAAATCCTTTTCTGAGGTGCCAGGCATCACCTTCTTCTATTGATTTGAATGGGAATGATTTTGGTGCAAGCTGAAACTTCGCAATCATTTGGATCACACTTCACTCAGCCTGATGAACCACCACAGATTTAAAAATTACAACCTGGCATCTACAGGTACAATCATAGCATCCAGTGCACCCACCTACCCTTTCATTGTGGGCTTACCTCCCAATTTCTCTTACTGAGAGCTATCCTTCCCCATTTTAGTTTGCAGAAAATAAGTGCATTGTACAAAAAAATTTGTAACTCCGCAACAGTATAAGCAAAAAAGTACAGTTGTTAATATGTAAGACACACCCCCAATAATATAATTTAATCCCCATTACTTGGCAACAGAGTACCCTCTCAAGCAGGAAAGCAAAATCCGGATCAGACATAGGAAAACAGAAGAGGGGAATAGTATGTAACTTACCTTTTTAAACATAACTAATGAGATAACAGCAGATGCTGTGAAAAGTGCAGCTATGATTATCATCATAATGCCAACAGGAATACTCTTATTAAGTCCAGTAAGAGATGAAATCCATCCACTGAAGGAAAAAGAAAGGACAAACTTCACTAGCACAGCACATGAACCATTCAACCACAGATATTCACATCAAGAAAAGCTTTATAACCTCCTGGTTCTGATCAACTTTGAATATTTTTGAAGAAATAGTAATGGGAATTTTACATAAGCATATTTTGGTTCTATAATAAGCTTTTAGAGCTTACATTTCCATTTTTCCAAATGCACGCAGTGAAACTATACAAAAAACTGTGGTAAGGATGATTATCCTTGAACAGAATTGTGAAGAAATTAAAGAATTGCTCATCAACTTTTTGTTGTGGGTGGTTTCTTTTTCATACTGTCATTTCAGACTGATTTAAGACTACAGGATTTTATGGAAGAGAAAACGTCCCTAAAAAGATAGCTTATAACTTCTTTAAATATAAAACAAAAACATGCCACCCACATAGAGCTTCTATGTGGTAAGACTCATTTAACTGTATCCACACAACGATGCTTTCTCAATTAAGTTTAATATGATAATTTTTTGAAGTAGATAGCATCAGATTAACTAATAGGAAAGACTGCTATATCAGAATCTACCTCAAACATTTCCCCATTCTTCAAAATTGAAACACCAACAGTGTAATACAGTATCAGACTTGAAGCCACAAAAAGCAGGTTGCCGTAAGAGAAATAAAACATTAAGATGGAAAAGATTCTTCCACAGAAAAAAAAGCAAAAAATTTTTGTAAATCCAAACATCCATAAAACTTTACCTGTTTCAAATTGTTTTGATATCCCCTATGTCCAACTGGACTCTACCACAAAATTCCAAAATCCAAACTGTAATTAGCATTTTCTGATGATCTGGCCACTTTTCATACCCCTTCCCCAGGTATCTTTAAAAGCACACTCCACATACTTGGAGAGCTGACCCTCTAAAATACTTTTGTTTTATTTTGTTAATGTCAATCAATTTACCTATGAAAAAACAAAATAGCGGATTCAAGAGCAAAAATAATAAAACAGGATCTTTCCCTGCACTACAGTTCTAAAGCAATGCTGTTTTGTCTGCCTTATGTATGTTAGCAGCAAAAAGCACTGATACAGGTGAAACAGTTAACAGAGTAATTGAACAAGAATCCCTTGGGCAAGCAACAGTTAACAGTAGTTGAGCAAGTAGCCCTTAAGCAAACAGTAAAGCAAGCAGAAATAATAGATAAGTGTCATTACCCAGCTGCAGTACTGCCAGTCATAGCTTTCCATGCTACCAGCTGGCTACTACAACCATGCTTTTAGTTAATTCAAGTTTGTTGGTTTTTTTCCCAAGGAGGGTGACTGATTCCCCATAGCTTTTCCTTGTAAAATCTAAATATTAGACTTCAAAGACTCAAATAAAATGTAATATACAAAAAAGCTTCATGTATAAGCTTATATGCTTACAAGCATCAATAAGAAAAATCAGCTATTACAGAAAAGTAGCTGACTTGGACAAATGAGCTTTTCAAATAATATCAAAGATATACCACTATATAACATTCACTCAAATACATTGTTGACTCATTCTTCAAATTTTAGCCATAAATTTCTTTAATAAGTAGTAAGTATATCAACATAATTAGAAATAACTAATCATACAAAATAATACGCAAACAGTGCATTATTGCTGTCTAAGTTGTTTTCATTTTCTCTAAGTTTTGTTTATGCCTTTATATTAAACATAGAACAAATAAAATCTCCACACACCACCAATGTAGAAGAGGTAATGTATAAAAGAACAGTACAAAGTCATTTATATTCAAGGATAAAATTTTGACTAGCCTAATTACAGAAGTACATCACACATTTGGGATATGTTTGACCCACTTTTCCAACTTAACAGCACTTCAAAAAGGCTTTTTTTCTTTTTGAGTGCTAGGTGTAACAATTCCAGTGAACACAAGACTTTAACAAAAAAAATACACGGACTGTATTGCAGTTGCTATATCAAATACGAGTGTTTGTCTTGCAGACAATACAATACTACAGCAAAGAGGATACTCACCAGTTTCCCCATCTTTGAAATCCTGCAGCTTGAAGTACATGTACAGCAAACTGACAGATATATACAAAGAAGAACACAAAGAACCTGAATGAACTGTCACTCCTGAAAGAGGGGGGAAAAAAGATTAAAGCACCCAGGAAATTAATGACCTTTTGCAAATACTTTAGTACCAACGTAAAATTTCTTTCTGCATTAACTAGAGGAAAAGTGCTTTTGTTTATTGACAGTGACCTGAAGTATCTGTAATTCTGTGGTTTTGTAGAGTGTTTATTTACAAGGGCTGCTCCTTCTTCTTTAATAGAGTATTTTTACCACCTGCACCTCTAATAGAGGTGAGAATAGCAGCAATATGTCCTCAGTGTTCTGTTCAGCACAGAACAGGGTCTATAGACTAAACATAAAAGTTTTGCTATAACACATGAAGAACAGAATTCTACTCCACTTTCAGACTGAAGCTCACAGTGCTGGCAACATAGGAAGAAAGTATTTTACTTGTAAAAAGAAATAAAATCTAATAATTACTGAAACATAGTGCAGACCAAAATACCGAAGCAGCTGTTGCTTAAAAGCAAAATATACAAACCAGAAAAACGTCAGCCTGACAAACACTGAAAGTAAACAAAAAACCCCAAAACCCACAAACCACGAAATATAAATGTACAGGCAAAATCTCAACAAAGACATCAGCTTATCACTATCAAAACTAATGATCATATGATATGCTGGCTACCAGAATTCAAAGAAAGTAGAAAGCACTCACAGAACTAGATTTTGCCATTAACAGCTCTTTCTGCCAAAGTGAGTTTGTTCATTTCTACTTATTTGGCCAGTTCAGTTCAAAGCTATATCATTTTCAGCTGAGCAACTGACCAAAAGTTGAATAGTAGGAAAGCAGTAATTTTCTTTTTCCAAACGATCAATACTCACTAAGAAAGGCAACAGATTTACTAGAGAGCAAATGCAAGTTAAACTGTATGATTCCTCAAGGATGTATGGGTACAGCAGTATCTTCTTGAATAGCAAAATGAAACATCTCATTTAGTCTAAAGGTTATGCTTAACTGCAATTTCTGGCCATCAATCTTTCTCTAGAAGAATTAGTACATTTTAACTGAGAATATCCTGAATCACTTCAATGTAAGAATAGTTCCCAAGAAATACTGAAAGAGTACAGGATTTAGAATATCCACATGCTGATTTTCACACACACACAAAAAAAGTTCAATTTTGCATGCAAACCAGCCATTCTATTCTTAAACACAAAGCTACCACACCTCACGCTTGTGAAGTTTTCAAAGATTGCTAAAAGCTAGGAAAAATAATAGTTTGCTTACTGTATACCTGCCCTACTCATTCTTAGAGTCTCAGTATACTTCAATTACAGATACCGTAGGTCACTTAACAAGATAAGATTTTTAAGCGTAGGGTTTTATGAAGTTAATTCAGGAAGCCAAAAATTTAAGACAGTCTTAACTATTAACTAACTCAAATTCCTGGTGTGAAGGGATAGAGATTTAATGAGAATTTTCCTTTAAATTGTTATCAGCAAAATATACGATTAAATATTTCCTACAAATATTTGTCAATGGTAGAAGCTATAAATACTTCAAAGGATATTCCACGACATTCCTAACTACTGCCATCTATGTTTCAAATATAACAACTGAATTAATGGCAAACATACTACTTGTTTCTAATGGAAGCACATTGAAGGTTTATCATAATGATAATTAAGCAAATTATGGAATGTTAATGTATTTCAACAAGTTTTTAAATATCCTAAGTCAAGCTGAAGTTGTTACCTGAAAGCTCCATAGAGTGGTCTGTACCAGCAGACAAAAGAACAAGGGGTAAAAAGCAAGAACCAGAGAATACTCAATCCAAAATCAACCCCTCGCGTAGCATCAACGTAAAACCAAGCCAAACATCCAAAGATATTAAGAAACAGTGTCACTGTATGGACTGTAGAAGCAAAAGCAAAATAAGCTTAATTCATTCATGTTTATACAATAAATTATTACAACTGTTATAAGTTATACCAGAACTGTGCATTTTTAAACAAAATATCAGCATGCTAACAATAAATCAATACCCTCTTAATACCCATAGCAATAAGATGGTTTTTTATACAGTTTTCTAACTTTCAGGTAAACTCTATATTCACACGTGAAAGTACTGACCATGAAAATTCAAGTATGGTTAGGTATATGGTGAAGAAAAAAATCCTGTCATAAAAAGAATACATTTTCAAACTTGAAATCATGGGGGAAAAAAGGTTTCTACAGCTGCAATAATTGATACTTTCTCTACAGTAATAACTGGATACAGGTATTTAAGAGACTACTGAGTATTTTTTGAGAAAAAGCTTATAAATAATATAAAATGCATCATAAATTTAGTGCTGTAGATTCTAATTTGAAAACAAAAATTTCAAAAAAAATCTTTTGATGAAAAACTCTTTGTCTTCCATGCAATAAAGGAGAAAAATAAAACATTTAGTAAAAAAGTTTCTCAGTAAAACAGGATCTGTAAGAAGCTGTTCTAGATGCCTTAATACATACTGCATATTCAAATATTTCTTATAACATTGGTCTTAAATATCTGCCTTGTTGGTGCTCTACTCTTAGCTTAATACTAGCATTTTCTAATTGGCAGACCTTGTTACAGGTTAACTATTGAATTTCTACCAAAGAAAATGCATTTGCATTAAGACTCACAGTTTATTTCTTATATATTTAGTTCTTACAACAAAAAAAATATACTGCAGTATTAAGAAACATTACAACTACTACTTTCATGCTACCTGGCACAGAAATTAGTTTTACCAGACCTAAAACATGAACAGGAATTTCTGTCTTTGTTCAGCAATATCCAGTGATTCAGGAGAGATTTTGCTATCTCAGAGGACAGTTTCTGTCCTTGCGGACCAGGATAAAGCAAAGCATTTATAATTAAGAGTGCACAAGCTGCTCCTTGCAGCAATAATTTTTTACTTAAGTTCAGAAAAACATTTTAGTCGTGCTACTGGGAGGTAAAGTTAACAGAAGAACTGGCAAAAAAACGAAGAGTCTGAAAAAAAAGACTCCTCAAACTCTTTGCTGGCCTCTTAACTAGTACTTAAATGAGCCCTAAATCAACTTAGTGGGAAAAAAAATCTTAAAGAAAAATCACAGAATCATTAAGGTTCACGATCATCAAGTTCAACCATAAACCCAACATCACCATGCCCATTAAACCACGTCCCAAAGTGCCACATCTACAGGTTTTCTGAACACCTCCAGGGATGGTGACTCCACCCCTTCACTGACCAGCCTGTGCCAATGCTTGACCACATCATTGAATGAAAGGCTGATAAAACTTTTCCCTCAGACAATCATACTTTCCCCTAAGAGCCACCAGAAACAGAAAACATTGTACTTTTAAATAAAAAGCATTTAATGCATCTACATATCTTAGCACTGTTGCAGGAGGTCAGCAAAGCAACTTATTTCAGAATTTGCCTGTGTATGCCCCATAAAGCACAACAAGGGATACAAATCCAAATTCCTGCCTGCCTTTGATAAATATGAGAAAGCTTACTAAGGGTTATTCTTTCTTTTTCTAGTCAATATTGGAAAACAGATAGACCCCTTAGATTACTAGAAACATCTACATTCTGGTGGCATATGAACTTTCTGAAAATTGCTACTTTTTTTTGTAATTGCAGTTATGATAATGGGACAAGTTTTAGAAGAATACCATCAGTGCAGAAGAGGGTTTAAACATCAGACCCACTACTGATACTTATTAGCACAATTAAACCAGCAACATAGGGGTCTACTTCACTACTAAAACAGAGAAGCTCAGCTGTAAAAAATTAGTTATTTGCAAGCTACAGATGAAGACATGGGACTTTGCTGACAATTCTCCCTTCGCTCCAGTTGCCCTTCTCTCTGTCGGGCACAAGGTACAGAAAGGCATTTGTTTTTTGAGCCAACGCCCTCACAAAGTGACCAAGATAAGCTTTGCTGTTTTATGAACAGACAGGTGTTTTTCTGTTCAGGATAACAGTTTCAAGCACCTTCCACCTACTTGCCTCTTCAAATTAAATCATGATACAAGTTATTAGAAGATCACGACCTAAGGCTTCGGCAGATAGTCTGCAACATGCAATGTCGGTATGACAGTAACTTCACAGCTATACCAATACAGTACTCAGTGTGAAGTGATCTAAGAAAGCCTTCTCCTAGTTTAGCTGTGGAAACAGTTGAGGTTAAAAAGAATAGGGCATTCATGGCAGAATAAGACTGAACAATGGGAAATTATATTAGTTTAATAAATATTCAGACTGAACTTCATTCTTATTAGTGTCAACTTCCTTGTACAGAAGAATCCTACTTAGCTATACATTCTCTGTCTTAATTAACTACATTTTATCATGTATTAATGTCTGAAAGTGAACTGTAGATAAAGATCACAAGTTGCACTGATACTATTTGGCATCTACATTATTGAGATGATTATTTTAGTCTGTATGGGAGTGTATGAAAATAGATTTTTGTAATAAGTTTCATTTCAGTAATGTTTATTGATGGTATTCTTGGGAAACTAAAGTCCACACTAGGACACATAACAAAAAAATGTACTTCTTCCCAGGAATCAGCTAGACTGTCACCCTTAATGGACTGCCTCAAGGAGAACGGGATGCCTACAAAACCGAGAGTTTTGAAGCCACAAGACGACTGATAAGTGAGGACAAAGCTGGTAAAGTCTGATCACACACAACCCTGGAACACAGAGTGGAGTGGACCAAGCAGCGAATGTGTAAGACAGCAACCAAACAATCAGACTTCTAGAAAACACAATCTACAAAGAAAGGATGAGAAAACTATGCTAATTTAGCCAAAAGGAGATGACTAATGGGGATAAATGTGTTCTCCATAACAACAGTGGAGAGAACAATGATCAAACACAGGAAGGGAAAATTAAATTATACACTGGTAAACATCTAATGATAAAAGACGTCAACACACTAGAACAAGATTGAAGAAAGTTTATTAAGTGTCTACTCTTGGAGGTTCTCAGAAACGGGCAGAAAAAAACATCAACACAGACTGATATATGTACTATTGACTGTATGCTCGGACAGAAGGATGGATGAGATTCAACTCTCCTAAACAGAAAGAAATACCATAAAAGTTGGCACTTTAGGGTATTATTTTTCTACCAGAATCTACAGTTTGTCATTGGTGTTTGAAAACCTTTAAAAGCCTTGATCACAGAAAATGGAAACATTCACAACCTATATAAAGTAACAAACTTAAATGCCACAAAAGCTTTCCATAAGATTAAGCTGCTGTTTGGTTTGTAACTTCAAATAAGAAATATTCTTTGAAAGTCAGTACTGCTTTTTGTTCATGCTATCAGCCTGTGAGGAAAGTAGCTGGAAAACACTTCTTCTTCCGAGCTCAAGATCAGTGCATCCCAACAGGTAGGAAGTCAAGAAAGGGTGCCAGGAGACCTGCATGGTTAAACAGGGAACTGCTGGGCAAACTCAAGTGGAAGAAGAGAATGTACAGATCATGGAAGGAGGGGCTGGCCACTTGGGAGGAATATAAGTCTGTTGTCAGAGGATGCAGGGAGGCGACTAGGGAAAGACAAGGCCTTCTTGAAATTAAACCTTGCAAGAAAGGTCAAGGTCAACAGAAAGGGCTTCTTCAAATACACTGCAGATAAAACTCACACTAGAGGCAATGTAGGCCCACTGGTGAATGAGGTGGGTGCCCTGGTGACAGGATAAAAAGAAGGCAGAGTTACTGAATGCCTACTTTGCCTCTGTCTGTACTGCTGGAGGCTGTCCTGAGGAGCCCAGGACCCCTGAGGCTCCAGACAAAGTCAGGATAAAGGAGAAGTTTGTCCTGGTTGATGAGGACTCAGTTAGGGATCAGTTAAACAACCTGAACATCCATAAATCCATGGGTCCTAATGGGATGCACCCATGGGTGCTGAGGGAGCTGGCGGATGTCATGGCTAGGCCACTCTTCATCATCTTTGTTAAGTTGTGGGGAACGGGAAAGATGCCTGAGGACTGGAGGAAAGCAAATGTCACTCTGGTCTTCAAAAAGGGCAAGAAGGAAGACCCGGGTAACTATAGACCGGTCAGCCTCACCTCCATCCCTGGAAAGGTGATGGAACAACTTATCCTTGGTACTGTCTCTAGGCATATCAAGGATAAGAGGGTCATTAGGGGCAGTCAACATGGCTTCACCAAGGGCAAGTCATGCTTAACCAACCTGATAGCCTTTTATGAGGACATAACCCAATGGATAGATGATGGTAAAGCAGTGGACGTAGTCTATCTTGATTTCAGTAAAGTGTTTGACACAGTCTCCCACTGCATCCTCGCAGCTAAACTGAGGAAGTGTGGTCTGGATGATCGGGTAGTGGGGTGGATTGTGAACCAGCTGAAGGAAAGAAGCCAGAGAGTTGTGGTCAATGGGACAGTCTAGTTGGAAGCCTGTATCTAGTGGAGTCCCTCAGGGGTCAGTACTGGGACCAGTACTATTCAATATATTCATCAGTGATTTGGATGAGGGAATAGAGTGCTCTGTCAGCAAGTTTGCTGATGATACAAAACTGGGAGGAGTGGCTGACACACCAGAAGGCTGTGCTGCCATTCAGAGAGACCTAGACAGGCTGGAGAGTTGCATGGGGAGTAATTGAATGAAACCTAACAAGGGCAAGTGTAGAGTCTTGCATCTGGAGAAGAACAACCCCATGTGCCAGTATAAGCTGGGGACTGACCTGTTGGAAAGCAGCACAGGTGAAAGGGACCTGGGGCTCCTGGTGGACAGCAGGACCTCACCTTCACAGTGAGGGTAACAGAGCACTGGCACAGGCTGTCCAGAGAGGTTGTGGAGTCTCCTTCTCTGGAGACATTCAAAACCCGCTTGGTCGCGTTCCTGTGTGACCTGATTTAGGTATTCCTGCTCTGGCAGGGGGATTGGACTAGATGATCTTCTGAGGTCTCTTCCAATCCCTAACATTCTGTGATTCTCTAACACAAGCTTTTGATCCAAAAAATTTCTTGTGTTAGGTAAGGGTCAAAAGACATGGGACATTTCACTAGTAACAGCATAGAAATATATAGAAAGTAGTGCTCAGTGATAAAGAGCCAGGAAAACTGCCATTCTATCTGCAAGCCACTAAAACAGCAATGGTCAGAAAACAACAACAGAACAGAAGAGCTCCACTGGCAGCTAAGAGAAGTGATGCTAACTGATTGCTGTAGTTCACAAAAACATGGGAGCACTTGGTACAAAAACCCAAATGCTCTCCTCAGGGGAAAAATACAAAAAAATATATGCAAATACAAAACCAGAACTAGAAATCAGGAAACTCCAACTTCTGATACAAAAAGAGAAAAGATGCATGAATTCACGGACAGGGATACAGCCAGCCTTGTTTTCTCATAAGAGTATATGTATATGAAACAGGAAAAAAGTTTCCTCAGATACATAAATACCAACAATGATATAAAAATTGCTGCTAACCACAGAAACACACCAAAAACTTATACAGAAAAGTTTGTTTGTTCTCAGGGCTGCTAAAAAGCAAGAGGAAAACTAACCTACTTTACAAAGTGCTGAGCAAGCAGTACTAGATTTTCCAAATGTGATGTTCACAGAACCCCTAGATCTTACAAAACCTATAAAGTTCTGGAAAAGAAAATAAAATGTAGGGTAGGGCAGCAAGAAGCAGCAGGCTGGTTTACTATGGTAGTAAGAGTTACCACTGAGGAAGCATAGCCACTCCAGTGAAAAATGAGCCAAATCATGTAGCAACAATCCTGGGAAAGAAGAGTCACAGGACTGATTAAATAGCCAGTCCTAAGGCATGGAGTTCTGTACTCAAACTTTTTTTTTTTTTAGCCTGAAAGAGATTTTGTCTTTCTTTTCCTTTATGATGTCCTTTTCCTTCCTTCCTTCGTTCTTAATTCCTATGTCAGTCAGTACTACAGCTGAAGAAGGAAACTCTCAGTCTACCTAGAAGTGTGTCATGTTGGTATAAAAGCACAACTCCTATATATTTTGAAATAGTATAACACTGGTGCTTCCTTTATTGCCATAAGAAGGAAAAAGAAAAACAGTATTAATATTCCAATTCTCACTTCTCAAGTTCACCTTGGGTTTGAAACATACGGCACTTTCAGAACTGAGTCCTGCAAACAGCCAGAATTAGTAACTATCCTAAAATTTTGGAGTACTTGATCTTAGATTTCATATCTAAATCTTAATGTCTTAAATGTCTGTCAGATATATGAGTGAGTAGTCACACATTCTACAGTGGATTTAGTTGCTTATTTGAAGATTAGTGACCTAGCAGTGAATATAGAAAACTATGGATTGTGGTGAAGTGGAATTCACTTGACTCAGTGCTGACTGCTCATTTTATATGTGTCAATTATGTCATTCAATCACAGTAATAAGATTACCAGACCGACAGGTAAAATTACGGAGATCTGAAGTTCTGAAATTCACATTCCCGTTGTATGCTAAAAATATATTAAAGGTATCAAAGCACCTAAATATTTTGCATTTCCTCAGTTTCAGTAATTATTAGGCTCTCATCACACTCAACAAATCAGAAGAAACAAATGTTGTGGCATTTCTACATTCAGTTCATCCAGCATTTCCAGTCAAAAACAGGACCTGAATGAGAGCAAAATTAACCCCACAAAGACGTTGTAGACCATTCTTGAATCTGGAATCATTCTATAATTCTATGATTCTTGGTGTACAAAGGATAGTTTTCATGTGGATTGATCCTTCAGCTAATTTACTTTACACTGTTTTTTAAAATAGACTAAAAAGAAATTGTCTCCACTATTGACTAAAAACTACACTAAACCATATAAAACTATGTATATTAAAGCAAATGTATATTATACTTCTTAAACTCACAAGTATATTCACGCTGATTATATTTCTTAATACATGATTTTAAAAACAGTAAAGTTATTTCTAGGTTAATAAATGTCCAAAGCTCATTTTGCAACAACAGAGATACTTAAAGAAGAACACTGCAATATACTAGAACCAAATTCCCTTAGGATAATAATATTCCTTTTTTTTTTTCCTGTGGGAGTTTCTATGAAATGATTTAATACTTTTAAAATTGAAGCTTGCAAAAAGATTTCACTTCAACATTTGACCTCTGGATTTTAAACAATTTTTCAATACAGATATTACAAAGGCCAAAGTAACAGGCATGTATCATCATGCTTGAATAGAGACTTTGTTATTTCTTTTTAAAAAAATACTTACACATCCACAAATAGTACATAATCTTTACTGTCTTCTGGAATTCCACAGGAATGTCTACAGAAAAGTCCTGGTAAAAACAAGGACCTACTGGAAAGTTCTCAGGAAGAGGTGGCCAGTTATTTTTTCTACCTGCAAAACAGAGGGGGGGAAAAAAGGTTTATAATACAGTTTTAATCTCTGTGTACTAGAAAGAAAGATGCATTTGGACTTGTTCAAATTGTTTTATGCATGAGTTTCACAAGCGTATGGATAACTTGGGCTACCAAAACCCAAGAGTTTTATCACCAATCCTCACACAATACTGAAAAATAAACTTCAGAAATAAAATAACAAGGAAGTACAGGCAGATCAAGGAAAGTAAAATTATCTATGTGAAAGACTAAGCAAGCATCAGACAGTTCCTATAAAGTAATAGAAAAGAGAATTCTTCAGAAAACAAGCAGATATGGGCAGAAAAACAATTTCTCAGAGTTCCTTACCTTTTAAATGCACATTTCCCTAAAGTCCCACCCTACTCACATACTTGGAACACAGACTGGGGACTAAAAAGCATTCTTCATTCTTAGAATCCTGATATTTTTAACACCAAGCTATCTAACACTTTGAACTAGTTCCCAATATAGTTTACAGTCAAAGCCTTACTGAAAAGCCTTCAGAAAGGCAGCTATTGAAATAGTCTAAATTACTTTTTTGTTACAAGAAGATGCCCTACAGCACCACTATATTTTGATAGAGTTGTGTGACTGAGTGAAGACACAACAAAGGACACAGTATGAGACACCTGGATTTCCTGTATGCTCATCTGCTCACACGCTGGAGGACACATTCTGCTGAACACATGTCATACTAAGCATAGACTCAGAGATTCAACTGAGATAATAACTGCAACAAACCTTTACCATAGCATTTCAAATTCTGGATGCAAGAGAGAGATTAATCACCATGTTCCCAAAGTGGAGCTGAACGAGAGACTAACCTAAATGCACCTTTGAAATTCTGACAAGGTTTTGCTTGCAATTTCCATCTTCAACCATATCTTTACTAGCAGTTCATTTGATAAGAACAGAAAACTTGCATTATTTCTTACTTGTTTCCCCACTCAGACAAGATGAAGCTGTCAGTTCTGTTCAAACAGGTCCAAAGCATTAAGTATCTGTTACTTTTTCTGCCTTTTCCACTAAAATTTTTACTAAGCCTTTCAGAGCAGGGGACTGGTAGAAGAAGCATACAGAAGATAATCAAGTAATATTCCCATCCATGCTAAAAACTACTTTGGGATTTCTTATGTGAAAAATATCTGATAATAATTCAGATCTTCATTCTACAGTATATGGTTATTTCTCTCAGGAACTACAGTTTCAAGAAAGACTTACTGAAAAATTCAGGTATCTTATAATAATTCAAGTTATTATTTAAGAACTGTCTTTCATATGCTTTCCCGCTGCTGTGATACAGGTTTCAAATTTTTCAGCTAAGACTGAAAAACAGCTTGGTGAGATGGTTTGAGATCAAAAACCAAGCAATCTTTTTCTAAATACACTTTGAAAATTATATTCCAAGACTGTATCTTTATAAGCAAAGAGCTAGCTCAAGGTTATTTCATTAAGCACAAGCTACCACCTAAAGACCTATTAACACAACTTCAATGGCGTGCCTACACTATGAATAGAGACACCTCCAAACTAGCTAAATGCAAGCACAGAAAGGGATTTTCAGGCAAGCCCAAATGAACCAGCTGAAACAAGAAGCAGCAAACTTTAATTAGCTCAAATGCAATGCTGCAGAGAACTAGAGCAGAAAATACCGAAGGCATTGTGCTGAGCTGACCTACCAGCTTGAAGATTTTTGCACTGTACTCAGTTGTGTATGACAACAGTGTCCTAGATGTGCAGCCAGCATCTTAAATTGAACACAAATAGCTATAGAGTATTGTCAAAGACCCTATCCTCCAATTAAGACAACTCTAGAGTGTTTCCAAAGGAGATCAAATGAGTGTGCAAAAAAAAAAAAAAAAAAAAAATCAAAAGGAAAAGAATATTTTTCTCCCCAGTCACAATATACAATTCCTGATTCATAACTTCTTTTACACAGTCGTTTGGTAAAAAACTAATATCTTCTTTAAAGCTTTAACAGCTCTCTCTTCTCTGTTCAGTCTTCTTAAAGAATCCGTTAAATTCTTCAGGGATTCTTCAAGCACTTTGATATAAACAGCTGCAACCTAACAACAAACACCCATTTTAGAGATATCCTGAAACATGCATGGGGTATCAGAGTTATGTTGCCTAAGACAGAGGGAAACCAAACAGTCCCTAAAGCCTGAGAGAGAAAAGTAATCAATCCCGACCATCGATATAAACTAGTGAAATTAGATGAAGGGCAACACATGGAGAAAGAAATGAAAAAACAACCAATAAAAATCATTATCTGGGAGAAGAGGTACAGAGATTTAATAGAGAGACTGAAAAAAACAAACACCAAGAAAATAAAAATAGTTTAATAACAGAACAATATCACCATGACTCTTCTCCTTAGAAGAAGAAAAGCAATTTCTCATTCTCAGATCCTAGTAAATGACTGGCATATGACTGCCCTCTAGGGCTTCCTGAGGAGGGGAAGAGAAGAGCAAGGTGCTGATTCTTCTACCAGGTATCCAATGACAGGTTGCATGGGAATGGTTCAAAGCTGCATCAGAGGAGGTTCAGACTGGACACTGGGAAGCTCTTCTTTACTGAGAGGGTGGTCAAACCCTGGAACAGACTTCCTAGAGAGGTGGTTGATGCCCCATGCCTGTGTAAAAGGCATTTGGACAATGACCTTAATAATACACTAACTTTTTGGTCAGCCCTGATGTGGTCAGGCAGTGGCACTAGATTATCATTGTTTCCTTCTAGTAGAAAAAATCCTGTTCTGTTCTATTCCCTGAGAATTTGAATTACTAAGCAATTGTGCAATCTGAAATTGTACCTCTGCATATTCAAAAAAAACCCCTGCACATGTGGAACTAAAAGTCAGAATTCTAGATAAAAATTAAAAGACCACACAAATTCAACCTTGCACAGTGATTTGTTTTGATTTTTTTTCCTAACTTCAGTCTGAAGTTGTTCCTTTTGAAAAGGAATATTCCCATAGATCTACTTCTAGCAAAGTATCTTCAGGTAAGAGGATGTAAATCTTCTGCACAGCACACTTAGTTTCTGGCAAAATGAGAAACTGATCTTGACTATGGATCAAGATGAACAACAGAACAGATCTTTCTGCTATTTGCATAGAATATTATGTCTGTAACACAAAACAGGAAAGTTCAACAGCTACAAATACTGACAGAAATCAGCGATGCTACTTACAAAGTTACATTTACGTCTCAGAATGCTCCATTTCTATTCAATAGTATTACCTAGGTATTAACCTAGAATAAAAGTAGGTGATAGCAAAGAGTAACATGTAACAGAGGCCACATTCAAAATTTTTAGTGAAAATCTGCATAGGAGTTTTTATTCACTGCATGCATTGTCTCAAGGGAGATAAACTCTTTTCCTGAAGAGATTATAAAACCCCCTCTTTCTTTCTGTTTCACCATGTCACCGTAAAACTAAAACAGTTTCTAAGAAAAAGTGAGATAGCTGCAATTTAAAGAAGTAAGTTTTTCATGCATACCCCCCTGCTGATTGAGACTCTGCATTTCCCTTTCTCTGCGATCTAGTTCAGCTGCTTTCCTTTCCAGTTCTTCTTGACGCTTTAGCAGTTCTGCCTGGGCCAAGGCATGCTCCTAAACAAAATAAGCATCATTAGATATTGATTAAAAATACAAACACAATATATATTATTTTGTCTGTTTTCAATAATTAAGCATCTCCATTTATAGATGAAGAGTGACCTAATATTGCACAAATTCATGCATTAACCAGTTACTTAAAGGCAGTGTTAATTTGCATAAATCATCAGGAAAGCAATGCTTATTTATAAAAGACATTATTCCAGAAGTCTATTTAAATAATTATAATTAAAAGGAACCTAGTGCCTGAAAGTTCAGACAAACCTTTGCAATTTGTGTGTAAGCGGGTGGTTCTTCTGTTGGTTTCATTATTGCTGGCTGGGTACTGGGTACATTAGGCATTTTCACATTTCCTGGAGGAGGCTAAGAAAACAAGAGACAATTACAGGGAAACAGTTTCCTATTGTAATAAACATCTTTTCATTAACTCTGTAAGAACCAATCTAGTTGTTTCAAAGGAAGTGTTACTGATAAACTGAAAATCTGATATGCTGCCTGCAATATTTATAACCTTTAGGAAAAAGAAGTTAACTATATTCTGTGGTGTAGTGTTCTGCTTGTTTGGTTTTACATTGCACTACCTGCCATAAACACACCTGGAATTTTAGGGATCGGTAGAAAGTAAACAGAACTTTAATTTTATTCAGACATGAACATGAATAAGGACAGTTACTGTTTAAGAGAATTGCAAGATTTAACAGTGATCTAGTCATAGTCTGAAACACGATGCCATTTATTAGTAATGTCTCCCAGAGCTTTCTACTTAGCAAAGGCTTATATTACCTGGTTAACTAGAGAAGCAATGGTCCATATTAAATTTTCCAATTCAAGATCCATAATCTATTGCTTAACTGTTCCACCAGCATGTAACATAGTATCTAGTTTCAAGTACCACTGGCAATTCGTTCACTTCATCACTACCTATACGAATACAGGTTACAAGAAGCTTTTAGTAGCTCAGATTTTTTCTTTTCTTTTCTTTTTTTTTTTTTTTTTTAAATCCTGTCCTCCTTATTCCCATTTGTTTGTCATCATCTCTGACTTTCTCCACATCTCTCTATCATACATAATGTTAACCAGAAGCTGTCAAACCAAAGAAGAAACTACTACCTAGATGAAAGTTATCAACTGAACCTTACCAAAGCAGATCAGTATAGCACTACTATGATGCTATTTTATTTTTAAATATCCTGGGGGGGAAACTACAATTCTTTCTTTGCTTAAAGCTTACAACGTGAAAGACTTCCCCATTCTAGGGGTCTACAAGAAAACTGAAGAGTGACTTTTTACAAGGGCATGTAGTGATAGAACTCACAGACTCACACAGACTCACAGAATGTTAGGGATTGGAAGGGACCTCAAAAGATCATCTAGTCCAATCCCCCTGCCAGAGCAGGAATACCTAGATCAGGTCACACAGGAACATGTCCAGGTGGGTTTTGAATGTCTCCAGAGAAGGAGACTCCACAACCTCTCTGGGCAGCCTGTTCCAGTGTTCTGTTACCCTCACTGGGAAGAAATTCTTCCTCACATTTATGTGGAACCTCCTATGTTCCAGCTTGCACCCATTGCCCCTTGTCCTATCATTGGATGTCACTGAGAAGAGCCTGGCTCCATCCTCATGACACTCACCCTTTACATATTTATAAACATTAATAAGGTCACCCCTCAGTCTCCTCTTCTCCAAGCTAAAGAGACCCAGCTCCCTCAGCCTTTCCTCATAAGGGAGATGTTCCACTCCCTTCATCATCTTTGTGGCGCTACTCTGGACTCTCTCAAGCAGTTCCCTGTCCTTCTTGAACTGTGGGGCCCAGAACTGGACACAATACTCCAGATGTGGCCTCACCAAGGCAGAATAGAGGGGAAGGAGAACCTCTCTTGACCTACTAACCACCCCCTTTCTAATACACCCCAGGATGCCATTGGCCTTCTTGGCCACAAGGGCACATTGCTGGCTCATGGTCATCCTGCTGTCCACCAGGACCCCCAGGTCCCTTTCCCCTACACTGCTCTCCAGCAGCTCAGCCCCCAACCTGTACTGGTACATGGGGTTGTTCTTCCCCAGATGCAAAACTCTACACTTGCCCTTGTTGAAATTCATTAAGTTTCTCCCCACCCAACTCTCCAGCCTATCAAGGTCTCACTGAATGGCAGCACAACCCTCTGGTGTGTCAGCCATTCCTCCTAGTTTGGTGTCATCAGCAAACTTGCTGAGGATACATTCTGTACCCTCAACCAAGTCGTTGATGAAGATATTAAACAACACCGGTCCCAGTACCGACCCCTGAGGGACTCCACTAGTCACAGGCCTCCAACTAGACTCCGTCCCATTAACCGCAACTCTCTGGCTTCTTCCCTTCAGCCAGTTCATAATCCACCTCACTACCTGATCACTAAACCCATACTTTATCAGCTTATCTACAAGGATGCTGTGGGAGACAGTGTCAAATGCTTTACTGAAATCAAGATAAACCACATCAACCGCTCTACCATCACCTATCCACCTAGTTATTTCCTCATAGAAGGCAATAAGGTTGGTCAAACATGACTTACCCTTGGTAAAACCATGTTGACTGCTCTTAATGACCCCCTCATCTTTGATGTGCCTAGAGATAGTGCCAAGAACAAGCTGTTCCATCACCTTTCCAGGGATGGAGGTGAGGCTGACCGGTCTATAGTTACCCGGGTCCTCCTTCTTGCCCTTCTTATAGATTGGAGTGACATTTGCTGTCCTCCAGTCCTCAGGCACCTCTCCTGTTCTCCATGACTTACCAAAGATGATGGAGAGTGGCCTAGCAATGACCTCTGCCAGCTCCCTCAGCACCCTTGGGTGCATTCCATCTGGTCCCATTGATTTATGGATATCCAGATTGCTCAACTGATCCCTAACCCAATCCTCATCTACAGAGGCAAACTCCTCCTTTATCCTGACTTCTTCTGGGGCTACAGGGATCAGGGGCTCCTGAGGAAAGCCTGCAGGAGTAAAGACAGAGGCAAAGAAGGCATTCAGCACCTCTGCCTTCTTTATATCCTCTGTCTCTAGGGCACCCCCCTCATTCATCAGTGGGCCTATATTGCCTCTAGTGTTAGTTTTATTAGCTATGTATTTGAAAAAGCCCTTTCTATTGTCCTTGACCTGGCTTGCAAGGTTAAGTTCCAAGGAGGCCTTAGCTTTCCTAATTGCCTTTCTACATCCTCTGACAACTGTCCTATATTCCTCCCAAGTGACTAGCCCCTCTTTCCATGATCCATAAATTCTTTTTTTCCACCTAAGTTTGCCCAGCAGTTCCTTGTTTAACCATGCTGGTCTCCTAGCTCCCTTACTTGATTTCATACCCATTGGGACGCTCTGATCCTGAGCTTGCAAGAAGTGGTCCTTGAATGTTGACCAACTATCTTGAGCCCCTTTACCATCTAGCACCCTGTCCCATGGGACTTCCCTTAACAATTGATTAAGCAGGCTAAAGTTGGCCCTGCGGAAGTCCAGGGTTCTGGTCTTGCTAGGTACTCTATTCCTCCCACACAGGATCCTGAACTCCACCATCTCATGATCACTGCAGCCAAGGCTGCCATCGACCATCACTGCTTCAACAAGACCCTCCTTGTTGGTGAGTACAAGATCCAGCAGCGCTCCTCTCCTAGTCGGCTTATCCACCATTTGCATTAAGTAGTTATCATCAATGCACTGGAGGAACCTCCTAGACTGTGAATGGCTGGCTGTGTAAGTCTTCCAGCAGATATCGGGGTAGTTAAAATCCCCCATGAGGACCAAGGCCTGTAGTTGTGAGGCTGCTTTCAGCTGCCTGTAGAAAGCCTCATCAACTCCCTCGTCCTGATCAGGAGGTCTGTAATAGACCCCCACAACTGTATCGCCCATGCCTGCCTGCCCCTTAATTCTTACCCACAGACTTTCAACTTGAACAAGGGGTAACAGTTTTAAACTGGAAGAGGGTAGATTTAGATGAGATATTAGGAAGAAATTCTTGACTGTGAGGATGGTGAGACACTGGGGCACAGGTTGCTCAGAGAAGCTGTGGCTGCCCCCTCCCTGGAAGTATTCACAACCAGGCTGGATGGGGCTTTGAGCAATCTGGTTTAGTGGGAGATGTCCCTGCCCACAGCAGGGGGGCTGGTACTAGATGATCTTTGAAGTCCCTTCCAACCCAAACCATTCCATGATTCTGTAATCCCTCAGAAATGAGCAGTTGGCGTTCAGCCTGCTTGATATACCTGCCTGGATCTCAAGCTGTCTTACCTGGTACATGGGTTTCCTCCTGTTTGCCAATTAGCCCAACTTGACCTTTACTAGAAGATGCCACAAGCAACTTCCACACTCGCAGCTCCCTCAAACACCAGCACAGGCTCTCAGCTTGCCATATATCCAAGTCTAGTCTCCAGACTCCTGTACTCACTTTTGGCTCAGAGTCTTCTCAGAGAGATGTTTTTCTCCTATTTGCTGGCTAGTGAAGCTCCAAGTTTGCTAGTGAATTACACATATACACGCTGAGGAAAAAAACACTGGTCCCTTCAGTTGCTGGCACCTTAAACATGTGGGTCCTATAACCCATGGTCCCTCTAGCTGCTGACACAGATGCCCAGTTGTTGACTCCAGACATATGGACCACTACTATCTGGGGTCTGACCACGTTGCTGGCACTTAAGTCTCTCACTCTAGTCTCTCCATTTGCTGGCACGTAGGCTTTGCACAGATGTGGTAGAAAGAAAAATGTCACAGAAACATAATTAAGAAAGACTTTAATAGTAACTGCAGTGATTAGGCACATGGCTGTCAGACAAGTGTACTGACTGGTAGCAACTAACATGAAACCAGGCCCTTTTAACCTTCTTCTCTAGCCTCCTCCGTTCTCCTCCCCAGTCTTGACTTGGTCCACATCATTGACTATTCCCCTAAATATTCCTTAATAAATTTTGCATAGTCCCACAGGCTCCCCTCAACTATCCATAACATTCATACTTACCTTGTTTCTTCCTTGTTATCACTTAAAAATTCCAGGTTGACTCTCTTCAAAGCCTATAAATTAATGGCTGAAGAGTCTTCTATTTTGTCTCCATTATCACTTATCTATCAGGTTTGTGTTTCTGCCTTTGTTTATTGCTTTCCCTTTACTTACTACTCTTTTTAAACTGAAAAAAGTCTATAACCTTAATGAAACAGATGCTCTCACATTCTACATATCCTTACAGTAACCAGTATGACAGACTTGATTATTTGGACCATCACGGAGGTTTGCAACTGAAAGGCTATCATGACTTTTACAAGGATGGTACATGATTAAGAATCATGTATACCTTTGCATATTCAGTAATATTACTGGTATTATGATTTTCCTTCAGAACTCAGACCCTCAAAAACCATACAGCAGTATCATGAAGTTACATGAAGGAGGACACTCCAGGCTTGTAATTTCAAGCACTAGCTGCTCTTAGTCTCATGTTGTTAGATCTCTGTGCTACAGTCCCTTACTTAACACAGGAATAACACAGCAGTCAAGGCAATTTCCATGTCACTTTGAAGGTTAAAGCCCCTGTTTGTGTAGAGGTCTGCTAAAGAACAACAAAATAAATAATAAAAAAACAATCAACCAAACAAAAAAAAACCAAAACCATTTATGATTAGTGGACTTCTCTGTGACCCTCCCACCCCTACTTCCCAGTAGAGAACTTGTACCTTCTGACCTCTTAATTTCTTCAATCCTTTTAAGAATTTTTTCTATAGTGAGTGTGACTACTGTCAATTTTCCTTCCTCTGGTATTAAGCCAGCTGAGGTACATTTCAGTTCATGCTTTAGCAATTTTCCATCTTACTTTTCTTAACACCCAGCTGACCACATATTTCCAGCAAATTATTGCTTCTCTAAAGCCTATTCTACTGAGTATTCAAGTTAAGACATTTTCCCTGTAAAGAAACAATTAATTTAGCTTTTTTCCTAGAAGCTGAATTTCCCAAGATTATTGTCTTCTACTAGTACTCTTACAACCTTAAAGATGGTAGAAGCTTCCTGCTTCCAAAAAAGTTTCCCAAGTTGTTCTACGAGTTTTTCCTCAGAGCTTTAAGCTTGCAGTTTTCCTTACAGCTTCACACTTAGCTTGGCAGAGTTCAAGCTCTTAAGTTTTCTTTGAAAATAGCTTCCACTTTTCTAAAGGCTGTCTTACCCCAGTAATACACTTGACAAAGCAGCAAAAAGCCAGCATGATTAACTTCGTCTAATAGTGCATCTAAAGCAGTTATTTTTGAGCTACAGTGAGCATGTCTACACCATTCGTCAATGTTATTGTGGGTTTAATATCACTTATGAGTTATTTAATATCACTTGATGGAAAGAGTGCATGATACTAGAAAAAGTAAAGAGAAAAGCTTGTAAGAGGCTTGAAGGTACTAAGTTAAGAAAAAGTCATATAACTGCTTCAACATCCACTGTTAAGAATATAATCCCAGCAAAAACTGCATTCCAGCCATCTGCATCCAGCACAGGATACAACCAGCTGCTGAAATATAGCAGCATTTCTTCATTAAACACAGAAAAAAAAAAAAAAGCAAGCATGTTTTTGTATACTACGTTTTCATAATTACATATCTTAGCTTCATAATGTGTGCACAGGGGAATAAAGTGTCAGTGCTCAAATCTGCCTCAAATGGTGGAAGCTCAATATTGCTTTAATGTGTTTATTTTTCCAGGTTATTACTCAAAGATCACAATTAAAAGCACAATAGGCACAGAATCTAACAAAGAAAGCATTATAGTCATAGCATATATCAAGTTGGAAAGGACCCATAAGGATCAAGTCCAACTCCCTGCTCCTCAAAGGACTACCTAAAACTAAACCGTATGACTAAGGGCATTGTCCAGACACTGCTTGAACTGTGACAGGCTTGGGGCCATGACCACTTCCCTGGGGAGCCTGTGCCAGTGACTGACCACCCTCTCAGCAAAGAACCTTTTCCTCGTGCCCAGTCTGAGTTTCTCCTGATGCAGTTTCATTCCATTTCTTCGTGGCCTATCACTGGTCACCAGAGAGAGGAGATCAGCACCTCCCCCTCCACTGCCCCCCATGAGGAAGCTGTAGGCTGCCATGAGGGCACGCCTCAGCCTTCTCTTCTGTAAGCTGAGCAAACCAAGTGACCTCAGCTGCTCCCCCTAAGTCTTGACTTTGAGACCTTTCATCATCTTGGTTGTTCTCCTCAGGACACACTCTAATAGTTTGATGTCCTTCATATATTGAGGTGCTCTAAACTGTGCACAGTACTCGAGGTGGGGATGCACCAGTGCAGTGTAGAGTGGGTCAGTCACCTCCCTCGACTGGCTGGCTATGCTGTACTTAATGTACATTAGGACACAGTTGGCCCTTTGGGGACTGCTGGCATGATGTAACCCCATTTACCCCATAACCCCATTGAGCTCTTTAAGCTCAACTCATCAGCCAGTCACTCACCCAACATATTATGGATTTGTCAAGCTGTATGCTGGACATTTCTGTCCAGTAGGACACCATAAAAGACAGTATAAAAAGCTTTGCTAAAATCTAAAACCACTGTTTTACTCGTGTATCAGGATAAAGCTGAGGAGTGGCTGGAAAGCTGCCAGTCAGAAAGGGACCTGGGGGTGCTGACTGACAGCCGGCTGAACATGAGTCAGTGGTTTGCCCAAGTGGCCAAGAAGGCCAATGGAATCCTGGCTTGTATAAGAAATAGCATGGCTAGCAGGGGCAAGGGAAGTGATCTTACCCCTGTACTCAGCACTATAAGAAATGAAACAGATATATTTTGACTCCCTCATGGATCAGCATACACGTGGGACTATTGGGAAAAAGATGGTGCTGCTTTTATTGCAAAGCATGTTACCTGTTGGAACACAGCAAACTAATTACATATTAACGGTAAAAAATACACTGGAAGAACTGTCAAACACTGGAACAGGTTGACCAGTGAGGTAGCAGGATTTCCATCCTTGTATATACTCAAAACTCCCCAGGACAAGATGCTGAGCAATGTGAGTTAGCAACCAACTTTGAACGGGGGGGGGGGGGGGGATGTTGAAAAAGATGACATCCAGAGATCCCTTGCAACCTATTACTTGGCACTTACTTCATCATACCTGTCTGTTCATGAGCTGTTGGTTGCCTGTCCTAGTGCTATTGGTGGCTTAGGGATTTGGATTTTATTTACTGTTTAATTACCAGGGGCAGAGGGAAGACTTCCATAAGAAGCAAGGTGTGGATGATCAGTCTGGTTTCCTATAAACACTTCACTGTGTTTGGATGCAAGACCAAAGGAGAAGGGCTGCCCAGGAATTTACTGAAAAAAAAGTCCACTGATGTCTCTTAAAAACAAAAAAAACTCCACCCAACTCTACTGATTATTTTTTTCCAAATTTTTAAGGCAGCAATTTGAAAGTGATTTCTCCATGCATTATGGTGTCTATACATGTTATACATGTTTACACAGAGTGCTCAGAGGAGTTCAACATGCGCTAGCAAAACTTGTAGAAGCGGGAAGAGATTAAAGGCCTTCATTAATAGTAGTTTCATCAAATGATGAAGCAGAAATACTAATTGTCTAATCTCATCTGTTCCTTGTTGATTTCAGAAACATGACAAAAAACACAAAGTCATCTCCATGGTGACTGTTAGAGCTAGAAACAAAACCACTGAAGATGCAGGCAACAAAACTTAATCTGATTTATACCATTCACTGAAAACTGTGATTGGTTTAACGATCAAAAAGAAGACAAGCTTTGAAATTTGATAAGAAGAAAAAAAAAAAAAGACTCCTGATTTGCCCTGTCAGATATCAAGGTGGTGACACTTAACACCTAAAATCACCTAAGCCTATTCACTTTCCTCATTATACCTTACGCATTACTCTCCTACCAAATTTCTCACTGCAGATGTGAAGGATATAAGTTGACAGAGAAAAGGTGAATGCACTGAAATACTTAACAAAAAACAAACAAACAAAAAATTACAATAAGGAATACTGAGAAATTGTAGAATTTACTTTTTTTTTCTGGCCTATTCTGATAACCAAGAAAGAACTGATAGGAAGCATCTCCCTTGGCAAAGGGAGAACACAACTGAGCTAAGATAACGAATGTCAGTACACGAAGTTTGAAGTCACTTTCTCATAGAAGAAAATGTCTGGATTTGCAATGGAGAAATATTTTTGCAGTCCAGCATGCTTTACTAACTTGAATTTGGAGGGAAGGGGGAAACAAGGTTAATGCTGTGTTAATACTACACACTGCAAGCTACCGTCATACCACCACCCCTAGAAATTTGATTTCTAATTGAAGCATACCATTCTCAGCTTCCCTGAATCTACAACTACACATTCTTACTGATAGTGAAACAAACACCATTTTAAGTCTTTCAGACCAGCAATTCTCAAACTAAAGAGCAGAGAAATCTCCAGGACATATTTTGCTACCACCACTACCTTTCACTAGTGCCACTATGGTTTTCAAACATAAGAAGTGAGATTACCTGCACGAAACTGTTCAAGATGACTCAGCTTCCCAACAAAGGCAGAGCAAGGAACAGCAGCAAATCAAAGCCCCCAGAAACAATCTGGATGGTTTTGCTTTGAGCAGCACACAAAATGCAGAATAATTTCTATCCCTACCCTGACAGACACTGTAATCCTTGAAGCTCCAAATTCACAGACCCTGCTTCTACTGCTCTTCATCCAATCTTTAAAGGCACTTACTTCCACTGTCCCTTCCCTTACTCCTGTCACTTACATTTATTTGTACACACATGCTATGCCCTTCTCTTGCATACAGAGCTGGTAGAAAAAGAAATGTGAATTCATGGAATTTTGAACGTATCCTTGGGTACCTAAGCAGATTCCCACAAATGCATATACATAATCAGCACCCATAATACACAGAGAGAAAGTATCATTGCAAGGTTGATTATTACTGCACTCTTAGCTGAATACATATTTTTTTCTTTCAGTCTTGCTATCTAAAAGGAAATTTGTGAACATTCTTTTCTTCTACAGATGGAGAACTGGTCAACAGATAGTTTTTATGAATTTGGTAAAATCCCATAGATTGAGTCACAGTGCATGAATACAGCATATATTCAGTAGATCTGAACACTGACTTAGAAATTTCCTCCATCCTCCCTATTCTTCTATATCAGTGACATCTGTAATGAGCAGTTGGAATTTTTTGTACATGCACAGCTGATTGTTCAAAGCCAGATAACCATGGCCTTATACTTCAATTTTCCTTTTCCCATAGAACTGCATGTTAAAATAAGTTTTTACACAGGTAATAAAAAAAAGTCACAGTAGCTCTAGATTTAATTTTTAAGCAAGACCTACTGTCTCTATGATTTATGGTCAATACATAGCGGTTTTAAAACTCTTCAAGCTTCAGAAAGATTAATCAAACATAATTCATGATATTGTGAGTTAGCAGAAAAAAAATTTTGGAGATTTATTTAATATTGTTGCTACCTGTAAATATTCTGCCTTAAACAGCTGACCCAAGGCTTACTCAAAAACAACCTTGTTCCAGTCTAGCATTTTAACATTACATGAAACCTTACTGTTGCATTGCAAAGACTCAAATACCAACATTCTCTAGCATGACTACCAGATTTGTCATAGAAAATGAGCCTACATTTGAAAACTACAGTATTTTAATGTTTATAAATCATACTGACATACAGTAATCATCCATAAATTTTGCTAATCTTGCACAAGATCTTCACGATAAACCGTAACTACTGAAAATTACCGTTACAGGATGACTTTACTACCCCATTCCTTGTATTTCCTGCCCACCCCACCCCCATTTGAAAATAAGCATAAGGTAAATTAAAACTGTACAAACTAGAGGCAAAAAATAACTGTTTCTTGGACATAAATTATTCCTTTTCCTACAGCACAACTCATAGCCTGTGGACTGTTACTTAAATGCAATTTATTTGCTTATTCTGAGCAGTATCATTAAGTGAAATGGAAACTGAAAGCAAGACACAGGGTAAGTATGCCATATTCATAAGCTTTAAAGCAAGTAAAATTCAGAAAAACATAGGGACAGCCTACCAGAAGTCTTACTTAACAGGGGGAAAACGCAGTCCTGTTTTGGCCCCCTTTCAGATAGCCACTCTTCCTTAATAGGTCAAAGCTCACTCAAGTCAACCTACCCACCGAATGCTCCAAATATTTCATGGGACTATCTATCCTTACACATCTTCCATTACCTGTAGCTAGCCTGTCACATGTTTCACAACATCAGTCCCAAACTCTGAAAACAATCCCTCACAAATCTTACCTAAAAAGATTTAAAGCATGATTAAGAAATAACTATACTTACTGTTCTTGAATCAGAGAAAGGATTGTATTCATCTAGCCCTGGAGGAACATTTCTTGTCACCTGTGTAACAGAAGGATCCTAGAAGAGAAAACAGTTCTGTAAATGTATGCACATGTATATAAGCAACAACTCAACACTTTATCATTATATCATATCAAACTCAGCTTTTGTTTCAATATAAGAAAAGGTTTGTTTTCAATAAAAAGCTTGTAAACATCCACCTCTTTCTCCAAAATAACATCATTCCATTCTGAGCTTCTTATAAACCTAGATTAGCACAGTCTAAAAGAAACTCCATCTGTCATACATTTGATTTATAAGGAAAAAAGCTCTCAACAGAGAAGGGAAGAAAACTGTATCCTGCTATGTTGACCACTGCACTCCGTAACTATACTCCCAAAAAGCACAACAGAGGAAAAGAACTTTCTGAAAGTCTTGGTTTTCCCTACCCAGAAGTACCTCCAACACCTTTAGGAATAGGAAAAGCATTTCAGAAAAATGAAGCTGAGGAAAGTGTCCCATAATGCCAAAAGCACCTCTGGTTCAGCTTCCACCTGAACTGGTAACATTAAAAAAAAAGTGTGGTGTGTTGTTTTTGTTTTTTTTTTTCTTCCAATGAACTATACAGTAAGGATGACTACTTGAGGTTTAGGTTGAGAAAGTAATTTCAGGAATGAAACATTTCTCTGTGCTAGAGACAGGCAGGCTTGCTTCTGCAGAACAGCAGAAGTGCCCACCTACCATAGACCAAACTACAAAGAAAAACTGTACTTACTCCATGCGATGCCTCATTCCACTACATGGTTTCTTAAATTAAAGAAAATGCCTTAAATTAAAGTTTTTGCATCTTCAGGACATAAGAATGAATTAAAGGAAGGTTTTCTTGAAAATTAATAAATCCGCTTATTCAGTATGGTTAGTTACATTTATATTCACATAAATGCACAGAACAAGCATAGAATATTTACTATGTACATCAAACGAACAAAATATAAATAAGTAAATAGTATATTTATAGCTAACTTATGTATAGATATTTTTTCTTAATTTCAACAGTCTAGTTCAACATTATAAAACAAATTGGAATTTACAAAGACTTGGAAGAAGATTTCCTTTAAAGAGACCTACATTTACACCCTCTACATGAAATATTTGTCTAATTTAAAAAAAAAAAAAAATACAGTGACTTAATCTACATTTAACTAAATATACAAACTATTAAGCTATTGAAAAATAAAATCCAGATTCTCAGAATCTGTACCTATTACAGCATTATCTTAGTCTTGACAGTAGTAACTTAATCTACAGATATAGGAATAGTATTTTCTTAATGACTGCAGACAACTTCCTAACAGCTAGAAAAAAAAAATGGGCAGAATATCTATCAACTCTAAAATCCTGAAGGATACAGCAAATGAGAACAAGTCTGCTTTTCCCCTTAGCTATAGTCACAAATGTATTAATATGAATAATTTTTTTACTATAAAAAAGTTTTAAGACAAGAAAATCATTGCTTCCAAAATTTTAAAACTTTATGTTGCATATTTTAATCAAATTCGTGTGTATAAGCATACAAAAAAACTACCCTTCTGGTCACATAAGATGTAACGACTTTTGGCTAAATCATAGATTCAACTGCAAAGCAGTTTTTTAACAGCAATTGAATAAGAATCACCCTTCCTATAAATGTATACAAAACAGTGTTATATGCAATTCAAAATCAGCTTTCCTACATCTGACTTACACCATAATTTGTGATTTCAATAAAGCCATTCCAGTAACAGTCTGCCCCACAAGTCTGCCATATTTTTTAGTTAACATCCTAGACTTGAATGCACTTTTCCAAACAAAATCTTATCAGGTCTGGCATAAACTGATGGACTAATTCATTTTAACATGTTCTTTCACTAAATGACTAGCACAAAATATTGTGCAGATGAAAAACAAAAACAAGGGAAAGCCTATGAAATGTGTAACATTGAATAAGAAGATCACAAAAGGGAAGAATTAAATCTGACTTTTGAATCAGGCATTTGTTTACTAGACTTGTCAGTACAAGATCAAAAAATAAGAACTTAAAACAAAGTTATTACAAATAACACAATTTTCTAATTCAATATACAGGATGGTAGAAAGTGATATTCAGCTGAAAACTTCCAACTTTGTGTGGTGGGTCCACTTTAGCCAGCAGCTAAGCCCCCCCACCTAGTCGCTCACCCACTGCCCTCCCCAGTGGGATGGAAGAGAGAATCAGTAGGGCAAAAGCAAGTAAAACCTGTGGGTGTGGAGAAAAAGAGTTTAATAATGGGGAGGAGAGTTAGAGAGGGGAAGGAAAAAAAAAAAAAGGCAAAAAAACCTCACAGGTGTTGCAAAGGCAATCACTCACCACGTCCCACCAGCAGACAGATGCCCAACCAGCCTCAGCAATGGTTACTCTGGAACATTCTCACCAGCACTACCAGCACTACCAATGTTACTGCCGAACACATTGCTATATGGTATGGAATATCCCTCTGGTCAGTTGGGGTCAGCTGTCCTGCCTACGTCCCCTCCCAACCTCTTGCCCAACCCCAGCCCACTCCCACGGGAAGCAGAGCGTAAAACAGGGAAGGCCCTGATGCTGAAGCAGTTAAACAAGAATCTGATGCAGAGTAGTTAAGCAAGAATCCCTAGAGCTATCAACCGTTAACAGACATGGTGGATAGGGTGATAATTACCCTTGTGTGTGTGAATCAGCACATGGTGGACTTTTCGGAGGAACCCATCTCTGACAGCGGGGATGTCTCAGGGCCATCGGGGTGAGGACCTGTTTTGGGTGCATCAGAACTGGGAACAGAAGTGTTGTACTGGGAGTGTTTTACCTATTACGGGAATTTACTTTAAAAATGCATCGGCTAGGCTGTGGGCCTGGAGTGTCCAGCCAATGGAGAGGCAGGACAGAAAAGCATGCGTTGGGAAAATAATATATAATGGTTTACATTCTATTATTTTGGTGCACACATTTTGGAGAGTGATCCCCTGTGTGCCCAGCACTGTAATGAAGAATATCTGCTTAACAGTCACCTCAACTATTGAGTTCTGACTTCGATTTTCACCGCATCAATGCTCTTTGAGAACTGTTCAATAACAGCTGAAACACTGGTGCCTTACCAGCACTGTTTTGGTCACAAATCTGAAATAAGGCACCATACGGACTGCTACGGAAAAAAAAAAATCAACTCTATCCCAGCCAGACCGAGTACATGTGGAGCCATATTTGCAACAGTGGATAACAGAACGAGGCCTCAAGGACATTACGACCTTGAAACCTGCAAGCCATGGACTAAAAGGAGCTGGGTGAAGCAAGTAAACAGCAAGAGAAGATGTTCTAATTACAAAAATGTTACAAGTTAACTGTTTGGGACTTTCCAGGGGAGGGTTTTGGCTTTAAATGTTGCAGTAACCAATAAGGAGCTCAGCTTTGCACTATGTATGAGCTCATTAGAAAGTGTATAAAAAACGCAGCCTGTTGCTTAATAAACGAGTTCTGCCGACCTCATATGAGAGTGCAGTCTCCCTCCGTCGATTCCTAACAAGTGGTGACCCCGGTGTGATCCTGTCGGCGTGAAACTACCGAGGAATAAAAATACGGAGTAAAGACCCCAGGTCCCGACTCGCGAATAAGGACGATCAAAGCATCGCGTCGCAGGCGACTACGGTGCCGGATCCCACGGGTGAAATTACACAGTGGCTGGAAGTTAACGGTGGGAGCGAGAGGTGAGCAATTGCTGTCGCTAACCACTGGTAATCAAGGTTGTGTAGATTCATACTTTAATTATGCAAAGACAGGCGGCTTTGACGCTGCTAACTCAGTTTTTGAAGCAGAGGGGGGTTAAGGAGAAGGAGATAGATTTCAAAAAAGAGTTGCCGGCTTTAATAACTTACGGCATATCTAAAGGATGTTTCGTGAACCCTAACACCGTTCATGAGTTAGGAGAGTGGCGAAAATTAGGGGATATCATCTGGGATGCTGTGCTAGACGATGATAAAACTGCGAAAAAGATGGGAAAACATTGGCGAGTGGTTCATAATGCATTGTTACAGCATTCTATAGAATTGCGTGCAGCTAAGGTGGCACATGAAACTACCGCTAAAAATCAATCCTATTTAGATCACATGGGCTTGACTGAGACTCCACCTCCCCCGAGGTTCACCTCATTTATGATGTCTTCGGCTGCCGCAGAGGCACCAGTCTCGTTAGCACCCCCAGAGGAGGAGCTTCCTCCTCCACCTGCCGATCTAGTGGCGAGTGCGGAATCGCCTCCACCGCCCGTGGAGACGAGTTCTAAACCCCATGTAATGGCGGATAGTGCTAATGAGCAAGGCAAGTTACGCGCGGAACTGCATGAGCGCGGGCTGATGTGGAAAACGCTTGCAGCCGAAAGACTAAAAGAAGGTGGAGGGGAGTTAATGGAAGGGCTTGCACAAGCTTTTCCAGTGGTCTATACGCCCGCTGATAATGGAAATATTCAAGTCACGTTAACTAAATTAGATTGGAAACTGCTAACACAATTAAGAGCGACAGTTGCGGAAAGTGGGTTGCAGGGTGAGCCGACATGGCAAATGCTTGACTATATGTTTAGTACATTTTCTTTGTTGCCAGTTGAATGCCGGAGTATTATGAAATTGATTTGTACACCATCGCAGCAACTTTTATGTCAGGGACATTGGCAGGGTGAGGCACAAGCGGCGGTTAATGTGCAGAGACAGGCAGGCGATCCGTTGCATGGGATAACCTTAGAAGAGCTTATGGGGTGGACACCGTACTATACTGCAGAGGCACAGGCTATGTTAGGTCCGGATAAAATTGAGGAAGCAATGAGGGTATTCAGAAGGGCTCTATCTAAGGTAAAAGATCAGGGTACTCCCACTTATGTCAGTATTAAGCAAGGTCCTGACGAGCCATTAGGTCAATTTGTTGATAAAGTAATTAATGCGATTACAAAAGCTGGAGTTAGTAATTTTATGCATGGTGCACTTCTAAAACAGTGTATCCAACAGAATGGCAATGCCCAGACTAAATCAATCATAGCATCTATGGGCGGTAATTGGACAATAGAGGAGGCTTTAGACCGTGCAGCTCAAATTCCGCAGGGACCAATGGCATTTGTAGTTGAGGCAATAAAAGAAATTAGTTCAAAATTAGATAAGGTAACCATTGGACCAGAATCAATGCAGGCTATGGCAGCACTTGCTCCTCTTTCGCAACCCTCTCGGCCAATTGCTCGAAGTCGAGCTATAATTTGTTATCGATGTGGGAATCCTGGTCACACCAGAAAAGAGTGCCGCACAAAGTCCGTGTGGTGCAACAATTGCCACAATAATTCGCACAGCACAAAAGCCTGCAAGCGCGGCAATCAGCCGTCGGGAAATGGACAGAGCAGCGCGAGGAGCGGAGGCCGCGCCCAGACACAAGTTGCCATCGCACAGCCTCAGAACCACCAGCAATCCAACCCTCTCAGCTTCGGCCCGCCACCTATGGAAGCATCGGATTGGACCTGGCAGCAGCTCCACGACAAGATGCACCTGCTACTACAAATGACTCTGGGAATGATGGTGATCCTACCGACAGTCTCGCCAATGACAGCGATAGAGAAGAGGCAGAATATGTGGGTAACTTGGGCTAATGTCACACATAACCCAGAATTCTGTTTGAGCATGCAATCAGCTAATGATCCCTTTAAAACGTGTTTAGTCGGGATTCCTATAACAGATGTAACAGAATTTCTTAGTTTTTCTAACTATACTACGTATAATGTGTCCCAACCAGTCGACTGTATAGCTAATCTCACAGCTCACATAATCAATAATTTGAACGTAACCCTTTCGTGGGACCCACAAGAATTAGAACTCCTGGGGTCCCAATCCATTGGTAACAATACAGAAAATTGGACCCAAACCTGCTTTGTGTTTGGAAATCAATATCAGATAGTTCGATTAGGGAAGGGACCTATACTCAGGGTAAGCGACTGGACCAGTTGGACACGAGTTGACCCTTTAAACGAAAAAAGTTATAAGTTTGCAAACGAAGGTGATTATTGCGGAACTGATCATACTAGACAAAAAGGGCTAGGGGCTTGGGGGGCAGAAAAAACCGAAGGGCAGCGAGAAACTATATGGAATAACAAGACTGCTAAAGCTTTTCCTCCAGACATATTTTTAATATGTGGAGATAGGGCTTGGCAGGGCATTCCTAGCAATGCAGTAGGAGGACCATGCTATTTAGGAAAATTAACACTATTAGCTCCCAATCATCGAGCTTGGCTCAATATAACATCAAGGACAAGCCATAGAAGTAGAAGGGCTGCCGTCCACCACCTAGACCCCAACTGTAATGACGAAGTAAGTTTATGGTCTACCACTGCTCGAGTGTTTGCTTCTTTTTTAGCACCAGGAGTAGCAGCCGCCCATGCCCTTAGAGAAATTGAGAAATTAGCCTGTTGGTCAGTTAAGCAAGCAAATGTAACCACAGCGGTCCTTAGTGAATTACTGCTTGATCAAAATAACTTAAGACATGCCTTACTGCAAAATCGCGCGGCTATAGATTTTTTGTTGTTAGCACAAGGCCATGGGTGTGAGGATTTTGAAGGAATGTGTTGCTTTAATCTTTCTGATAATAGTGAATCGATTCACAAACAACTTAATTGGTTAAAAGAGCACACCGATAAGATCACTGTTAATGACAATCCCTTCGACAAATGGCTATCTTCCTTATTTGGGGGATTAACACCATGGCTGCTTTCACTTGTTAAAGAAGGTTTGCGTTGGTTAGGAATATTGTTAGTAGTTATAATTGTTGTAAAAATTGCTTTTACTTGTGTAATGAAAAATGTAAATCGAATGTCTCAAGAACTTATGCTTGCCATACCAAAAGAAAACGGGGGAGATGTGGAGCCATATTTGCAACAGTGGATAACAGAACGAGGCCTCAAGGACATTACGACCTTGAAACCTGCAAGCCATGGACTAAAAGGAGCTGGGTGAAGCAAGTAAACAGCAAGAGAAGATGTTCTAATTACAAAAATGTTACAAGTTAACTGTTTGGGACTTTCCAGGGGAGGGTTTTGGCTTTAAATGTTGCAGTAACCAATAAGGAGCTCAGCTTTGCACTATGTATGAGCTCATTAGAAAGTGTATAAAAAACGCAGCCTGTTGCTTAATAAACGAGTTCTGCCGACCTCATATGAGAGTGCAGTCTCCCTCCGTCGATTCCTAACAAGTACACTTACTCTAGCCTTTACATGTCAGTGTGAATTAGCAGAGCATAAAATCAGCCATCAGACACATAGTTAAACAGTATGTCTATGTTATTAAAACTCAAACAGCACTTAGTATTTTAAGTTAAACTAGCTGCTTAAAAAGTACATTTCAAGACTAAACTTCTATGTTTGAAGAGTGCTCTATTAATCAAATAACTCAACCTGACTGTGCCCATGAAGGACAATAAATGCAATTATTTGAACAACTGGAATATCAGACTCATGAGACAGCCACTGAACAGCAGCAGATTTCCAAAAAGGAGGAAACAGCAGTCAAGTCAACTTCAAAAGAGCAATCTATATTTAGAAATACAATACGCAAACAATAATATCTGATTAAAGTCTTTTTTCTCCCAGTGTTTTAGAGAAGACTTTGGAGAAAAAAAGTTTCTCAGATCTCTTCACATAGCTATTGTGACATTCTAACACTGAGAAGCTACAGGAAACATATGCCAAACAAGCTTACTACATCAAAAGTCTTAGTACTTGAAGTAAGTAGTACGTTTAAATACATAAAGTGAGGAGAGCAAGAAGCCCTTCATCAGAAGTCCATTCTAACTTTGAATTAACAATTGCTATACTTCTGCCAGATATTGCTGTTGTTTGCAAAAGCAGCAGCAGGTCTGAAAAAGAACGAATGACTCGGAGGACATTCAATATCAGCTCTATTTAAGACAAGTTTCATTACCTAGGAAAAAAAGAAATAAATATTGCAGCTGTATTGAAATACACGAATTGAACCCCTCCATGGCAAGCAGCATTCAAATTCTGATCTCAGAAAACATCAACTACACAGGCTGGACTTCAATAGAAATTCATGGCTTGATCTCTTCCACAAAGAGAAAGACTCAAGGAGAAGTAAACCAGAGATCACAGGAAAAGAAGGGTCACCTCATTGAAGGAGGCAAGTACTAGCCCGAAGATCCATACCTCTCCTATACTCGTTCACTGCAATCTTCTCTAATGTTAGATCTATCCCTCAGCATGGAAAGAAACAAGCTCTTCATAGTCTGGGTGCCCAGGTGTAGGCTGCTAGACTTCAAATTGTTCTGAACACCCACAGGGCATCAAACAACTGATGCCAACAGGAGCTGCACTTCATATTTCAAAACACTACTTCTGAAGAGATTAGACATGACATCCCAAGGAACACAAAGAATTACTTTGAATCACTTACCTTACACTCACTGCATCTCATTTTAAAAATGAGGCAAATGCCAACTCATCTAAATGCAGTGAGAGAAACTGAAGCACTCACACTCACTGCTGTGCAGGAACACATACTCAAAGAAAAAGTGGCATTTAAATGAATGTTATCAAATTTCTGTGTTGCATGACATGTATATTCTAGTGGTTAAAAACCGTGAAAACTAATATTCTACAGGAATAAGTAAATCTAGGCTGGCATAACATATTTTTTCATATTGATACTCCACCCTGATAAGAAAGTTTAAATGCATTATTTTTTAGATATTTTTTGGTTTTAATATTAAGAAACAGAAAAAAGCCAGAAAGACAAGTTTCAGTAGGTGATAATATACTGACACCAACAAACCTGCCGCATGGCTGAAAACATCAGATATCCAGAGACCTCAACTTGCTGCATGATTCAAGTGATTAAAAATTGGGTTACGTTCTGCAAATACAGAAGACTGGGAGTTTCTGGAACAAAGTTTAAATATCTGATGTCAGCCACCAAATGCAGCAACTCTAAAGTGCCTGGTACAGTCTCAGACTGAGAAAGCTATGTCCTGGTGGATCAGTACGTCTGCCCAAATTGAACCTGACCTTGCACTAACTCTTTGCCACAATCTGATTTTCCTCAGCCACCAAGCCAGTCCCAGTCCCTGCTCCTGAGTGCTGACCCCTGTTATTCTCATCTAGTTCAACCCCTTGTTCCCTCCTTCCAGCTGCCACTTCCTCCTTCAGCCTTATCTCACCCAAACTCCTACCAGCCCCCTTGAGCCCCCTGAGTTTCTGTTCTTTTTATTGAACTATTAGTGATAACAACCACAGAACAGAATTTAAGAACAGGCCATTTTTCATACCCAGCTACTGTAGCTATTGGTGCATTTAAGGCACACACAGTCATTTCTGGTGACATTTTCAAGATCTGAATTAGTTCAGGAGACTGGAATTTTAAGAAACCCGCACAACTTAATTGTTTTCCATCTAATCTTTCATTTTACCTGCTTCTTGTAGTCTCATTCCTATAATGTCAATCTCAGAAGCAAAGATTAGCATGACACCCCTTGAATCACTAGGAGTCAGGGGAAGTTTAGGTTGGATATTAGGAAGAAGTTCTTTCCTGAGAGGGTGGTTAGACATTGGAACAGGCTGCCCAGGGAGGTGGTGGAGTCGCTGTCCCTGGGGGTGTTCAAAAAAAGGGTTGATGAGGCACTTGAGGCCATGGTCTAATGGTCTAATGGTCAGGAATATGATGGGATAGAGGTTGGACTTGATGACCCTGGAGGTCCCTTCCAACCATAATTATTCTATGATAAGAAGCACCCCAATATTTACCTCAAGAATGGGTCAGACCAAAACCCAAAACCAAACACAAACAAAACAAAACTAGGAAACACAACACATTTATATCTCACATCGGCCAGAGCACCTATAGAACTGTTAAAAACATCTGTGCCAACTTAATAAATTATGCTCACATCACTCAGCTATAGATAAAATTAACTGAATACCCAGTTATCACAGAGAGTATACAAACACAATTAATTACGAGTGAGAATGTTTAAAATTGATCAGAATAATCCATTCTAATCAAGTTTTTACCGCTTTTTTTAAAAAAAAAACAAATTAAAGGGAGCACAGACCTCTGTTGTCTAGGAGACCAAAACTAGTCATCAGCTACCAGGTTTCATTAATATAGAAGAGATTACCAAATTAAAGACTGAAGAAATAGATACATCTGTAATAATTCTTTATATTACTGTTCACTGGGAATGGGTCCAACACTGCTCCACCATGAGTAAGATGCTTTGATAGCATACATAACCCAATAATCTGAAAAACACCATCAGCTAAGTTTACACTGTTAGCTGTGGTTTTAATTTATTTTAAATGAAGAGAAAATAGTGAACTAGAAATTGTCCCCTCCAAACTGTCCTTCAGGTTGTTAAAAAAAGTATTTACTTTTGAGGTACACCCATTCTTCTACTAAAAAGGCCAAAGCATTTATCTTTGCACAAATAACTTAACATGGAATGAAAGAGGAAAAAGAACAGGCTAAAAATACAACAATGATAATATGTGCCTGTGTTGCCTTCTTTTTTCTTAAGTGGAACTAAATAAGTGACATCAGTGCTCTGCATAGAACATTTAATTTACGTCAGTGTTTTTCTGTTCGCTCCCAAGGACTAGCAGGAAAGTAAAAGCAACATCTTATTATAGAGGTCAAGAAACAGGATTTATAAACACTCATTCTAAACACTAATTTGGACAGAGATTGTAACAGTTTCACAACACATCAACAACTGAAAACAAGGATTTCAAATAAAAAAATCACATAGCCTAAGTAGAACAAAATAATTGTTGGAAAGAGGAACAGGGAAAAATACATAAGATATTTCTACAAGGAAAAGAAAAGGGGGAACAAAGGTAACTACTAAGGAAAGGGGATAATATGGTAAAATTTTACCACTGACTGACAAGAGCAAGTAAGCAAGACAACTAAGTATCTTCTAAGACTTGGATACTAGGAGTGTTGTACATCAAAAAAATGTAATAATAATGGTGTCTGGAAAAAGCATGAAGCTGAAATGCTGAACTCAGACGTGACAGAATTTTTCTTTTTTTTTTTCCTTTTTTCTTTTTTTAAATTTACATGGGATTCATAGGACAGCATCAAATATCTGAGTAAACTGACAGAAGTACACCGGTTAGCCCTAGGAAAAAAGACTAAGGAGAAACAATATACTATAAACACAAAAAATGGATTTTAAAAGAAGCGGAATAATTATTTTTAGTGAATGAAATCAGAAGAAAGCATGAAAAACACCTTATCAGTTACATATGGAAGAAAAAGCTACTGAAGATGACTATAGAAATCTTCATTTTTGACCTTAGTTCTACATTAAGTTCAAGGGCTAAGAGGCGTCTCTTCATGACTGGAGTAGGTGCAATCCAAACTGAGAAAACAGTTCTCCTCACCACAAAAACTCTTAGAAGATTAAGTCTCTTTATATTATCAATAATTCACTGTATCAAACCTATTACGTACCTCATCAATCACTGGCTACCCTTCAGCTCTGCCACCATACAATTTTTCTCTTTTACTTCAAGATTCCCACTAATAAGTTTATGCAGCCTAACTGCTTTACCAGTCTCTGACATCAGACAGCCTTTTACTTTGCCAGCTTCTTTGGCATTTACTGTTCCATAACCACCTCCACCTAGCTATGCATTTTCCCTGTTGCTTTTTGTGCTTGTAAGAAAGTTCCCATAAAGCAAAAGAGGCACAATCCCAATTATATCCTCCAAACTCCTCAATGTGCTCAGTGAAGATGTTATTCCTTAAAAAAACTCTGACTGTATTTACAGAATAGAAGCACAAGCCAGAAGTCTACCAGGACTGAATCCAGACTAGTCAATCCACCCTAGGGAAATCATGAGATCAGATCCAAAAATCTAACAAAGTCAATCTTGAGCAACTAGGATTTCTTATCCCTACTACTGCTACCAACAGGATTTGTTTTGCTATGTGAAAAGTTAAGCTCTCCACTGATTATCAAAACTTACTCCCTATACCCACTTCATATTAGCCTTTTCTAAAAGTGGCTAACACTAAACACACTTTCCAGTAAGAATTCATCCTAAGGTTCAGTTGTTTGTGGTTTTTTTACAGTAATAGTTTTACTTCCTGGTCTCTGTTGAGATCTAAGATCACACCACTGGCTCAGAAAATTAAGGAAAAATGTAATGAAAAATGCCTGAAACTATGTTTGCTTGTCTGGTTTTTTTTAATTTCTTGATCAAAGAGAAAACTATCTGTCCCACTTTTCATGAATGAGTCCTGGAGAGCAATCAAAGCTATTGTTCTTTCAGTTGAAACTCTACATATGATATACTTTGCTTTCAGTATATCCTCATGAGCATTTTATTGGGAAGAGATTTCTGAAAAAGCTCAGCTTTGAGAACAAAATGGGGAGAAAAAAAATGTATTTAGCCATCAATGGTTATCAAAGCTTTTTTTCCTCCTGTGTTAACTGTTCAGTTTCAGCTTTTAAATTATGACCTGCACACTTGGAAAAGAAGACAGCCTGCACAGGAAGGATGTGTTTTTCAGTCTCATTCAGCCAGATTAAGCTTCTGAAACTGTAATTTGCACATGTTCAGTAAACATTTGGTATAAATCAAACAGCAAAACTCCCCAAAGATTTCCTCCCTGTTCATGAAAAAGTTAAGTTGCAAGAAGCTGCTAATGTTTTGATGCAGGGTCAAACAATAATAGTTCTTTGTGCTTTCTTTCTTTCTTCATCATCCGAGGTCCAAGAACGAGTAAAGGTACAGAAATTTCACAAACAGTGACTAAGTTGAGACTTTATGTTTCACTATCCTAATAGTACATTGGCAGTATAAACAGTTTACATTTAACAGTATAAAGAAAGCCTTAACATATTGGATCTACAATAACATATTTTAACCTATGATTAAAATCCACTTACTACAAGAGTGAGTTGTCCTCAAAGGTTATACATGTAATGCCTGGAGGAATTCATGACTTAGAGGCAAAATAAAGATTATTTCTGTACTTCTAATAATAATAAAAAAATCTGAGTCACCACTACAACAGCTCTTTCACAATTTCAAATTTAACACCTCATTCATTGATCAGCCGTTTCCCACCCCCCTCACAGAAGGATATTCAAAAGATTTTCACACTAGCACTGCCAGAGCACAATTAATAAATTTCTTTTCTTTCTTCTTCCCCAGCTCTGAAGTATGTGTTATGTTCCTCTTTGTAATATTAAATCGCAATATATAGTGCAATCACAGGATAGTCAGCGTTGGAAGGGATCTCTGGAGATCATCTAGTCCAGAGCAGGTTCACCTACAGCGTGAACATGCAGGCAGGTGCTGAATGTCTCCAGGGATGGAGACTCCACAGCCTCTCTGGGCAGCCTGTGCCAGTGCTCTGCCACTCTCAAAGTGAAGAAGTTTTCCCTCACGTTCAGATGGAACTTCCTGTGTTCCAGTTTGTACCCATTGCCCCTTGTCCTGTCACTGGACACCACTGAGAAGAGTCTGGCTGCAGCCTCTGGACAGCCACCCTTTGTAAGTATTGGTGAGATCCCCTCTAAGTCTTCTCCAGGCTAAACAGACCCAGGGCTGTCAGCCTTTCCACGTATCATAGGTGGTGCAGTACCCTCACCATCTTTGTAACCCTCCACTGGACTCCAGACGTTCCTTGTCTCTCATGAACTAAGGAGCCCAGAATGGGACACAGTACTCCAGATGTGTAGGGCAGTACTCACTAGGGCAGAAGGGGAGGATCACCCTCTTCTTAATGCATCCCAGGATACTATTGACCTTCTTGGCCACAAGGGCACATTGCTGGCTTATGGTTAACTTGCTGTCCACCAGGATTCCCACATCCTTCTCTGCAGAGCTGCTTTCCAGCAGGTCAGCCCCTAACCTTTACTGGCGCATGGAGTTGCTCCTCCCCAGGTGCAGGAACCTGCACTTGCCTTTGTTGAACTTCATTAGGTTCCTCTCCGCCCAACTCTCCAGCCCATCCAGGTCACACTGGATGGCAGCATGGCGTTCTGGTGTGTCAGCCACTCCACAGTTTTGTATCATCAGCAAATTTGCTGAGGGTACATTCTATCCCTTCATCCAGGTCATTGACAAGTATGTTCAACAAGACTGGATCCAGTACTGATCCCTGAGGAACATCGCTAGCTACATGCCTCCAACTAGACTGAGCCATTGATCACAACCCTCTAAGCTCTGTCATTCAGCCAGTTCTGTTCTCAATCCACCTCACTGTTCCACTCATCTAGCCCAAACTTCCTAAGCTTACCAACAAGGATGTTATGGGAGACAGTGTCAAAAGCCTTGCTGAAGTCAAGGTAGACAACATCCACTGATCTCCCCTCATCTGCCCAGCCGGTCATGCCATCATAGAAAGCTAACAGATAGGTCAAGCATGAGGTCCCCTTGGTGAATTCATGTTGACTACTCCCAATAACCCTCTTTTCTTCCATGTGGTTATAGACGACATCCAGAATGAGCTGTTTCATCACCTTTCCAAGGATGGAGGTAAGGCTGACTGGCCTGTAGTTTCCTGTTGTATATAAAAATACTAATGCAATATGTGCTAACACTTTACTGAAAATCTGGGGGAAAATGAAGCTATAACTGATACTGAATATCTATTAAAACACAGTTTTAATAATTACAGTGCAGTTACAGTACTGGTGAAGTGTACTCTTAAAAGCTAACTACCAGGTAGGACAGCTGAAGGACACTTCCAATACCATGATGTTCAGCATTAAATTATGCAAGATTTAGGAGAATTCTGAAGTCATGAAATCAGGTAAGAAAGTCAGAAAATATTTGTTTGTATTTTATGTCCTTTACTAATTCAAGACAGTCAACTGGATATATTTTATACTCATATAAAAAAAAAATTAAACTCAGTTATGCATATACGCACACTGCAAAACTTTTGAATTCTAAAGCACAAATAATGCGGAAACACTTCAAGTAATTAAGAGTCCTGATCCTTCAAAAATAATGTAACTCCTCTTTCTTCTTGTAAGTTTCTATCACTTTAGCTTCATTTGAGCTGTCAAGGTGTAAACTGTATAGAGTCTGTTGCTACACAGGGTAGCAGCCATCTGCACTATTAGCTCCAGCATCAAACCTCCAGCATGTACTTCCTGCCAAACTAGACAGAGGATTATTTTGTGCTCACGTGAGTCAGATTAAATGTAATATCCAATTTATAACTGGAATTACCTCTGTAGTAAATTTAAGCTCTAACATATACTTAGCTTTGGTGATTCAAGTAATCCTGCGACCTCAGTGGGAGCAATTCAGGTGCCTAACGCCATTTTTAGATATTTTAGAGCATCTCAGACATCCACACAAGAATGGTAGTCATGACAGTACTACAAAAGATACGTGCCTTTTTCAAACTACTCAAAGCTAACCACATTTTGGATACCTGATCTCACCCAAAGAAACTACTCACATAATTAACATTACATACATTTATTTGAGGGTTTCCATGATTGAGTCCTTCCACACTAAAACTGAACAACACATAGGCCATTCTGTTTAAATCTTCATTGATGTCATGTAGCGGTTTGGCTTTTACCTGAAGGTTATTCATGTTTAAACAGAAACATATCTCAGTTTTCAGTCATATCATAACTTCTATAGTATCAAATACCTGCATCTGCTCAGAGCTCTAAACACACCAAATGAACCAACCCAACAGAATTCATCACAGAACTCAGTTTTCAAAATCCCAATTCCACAGTCAGTCACAAGTAAGTGTTTCATATATTTGGATGACTGTAACAGCCACCCTTCAAACCTTCCACAAAGGCCTGTGAAATTCATAGTTCTACTTACCAAAAAAAAGTAGAATTCTTCTCTTAGTAATAGTATAATTCACTCACAAAAGAAAAAAGAAAAAAAAAAAAAACAAAACAGAAGCAACACATTTTTATTGTGGATGAATTGCTGAATTGTTTCAGAGTGAATGAAACTTACACTGGATTTTGAGAGGTTGCTGTTTCAGAACCTTTGTATATGTATCACCTCCCAAGACAGAAAAAACCCATCCCCTATCCTATGACATTTAAGGGAAAGAAAAAGCACAACACAGGGAGACAGCTACATTAGAAATTTGCCTTTGTTTGGTCATACAAAATTTACTTCATGATGGTTTAGCCCATTCAAGAAAAAACTGTCAGGGCCTTGAGGATGCCCAAATTCCTCCAAGGTGGTCAGACCCGAATCATCACTAAGGACTTGCCTGCTCATCATGGGACTGGTGGCTGACCCTGGTTACTTTCCCTGGACCTGATCCTGACCCTGACTTGACTTGGTCACTCGGGCTCAGATCTGCATCCTCTCTATGGACTTGACACTCTGCTCTTGGCTGAACAGTTACCATCACCAGATCTGCTCAGCTTACCCTGTTTGGGTGCTGTAAGACTGCACTGTTTGTCAGTGAGAACTTTACCAAGTGTTAATTCATACTCACAAGCTATGACAAGTACCTCTCTGAAAGAAATGAAACAGCTTTCGTTATTAGTCTGCTTTCATTTATGATACTTCAGGTCACACCAAATGTGTATTTCTTCACAGTGATGCTACATCAAATTATAGAAGTATTATCATGTCTTCATTCATATAGTACTTGGATGCATTTTCTTCTGCAAAACTTGAATGTGATCAAAAGCTTTTTAATGTTAGAATGTTACTTATCTGTTTGTTGCATTAGCTCTTCTCTTTCAAATCAAAACATCTCTTGGTTTTGTTGGTATAGCATCCACAGGACAGCTATTTACAGAGGAATACTATGACTTCAGAATCATATCAGCCTTTAGGTTCAGTTCCAAGTTTGGTTTTGTTTTTTTTTCCAAGATTGAAAAAAAGGAAACAGATGTTAAATAGCTACTGTCTCAAAGTAAACTTTTTCTGATAAATCCAAGTAAGCTTATGCTTGAAATACGAAATTCTATTTTACAAACTAAATTTCATTTCTTCCAGTAGATACCAAAACAGAAACATAATTTAATTTTAGGTTTCCAAAAGAATTAACTATCAAAAATACTGAGCAAACTATGTTTTTGGTTTACCTTTATCTTCCCAGAGAACATATTTATTTGATTAAATATCAAGCAAGAATCTCTGCTGAAATATTTTTATTAAAAGGCATGAGGACAGTCACAGTACACCTCACAAGTAGATCACAGACAACTAGCAAAACCACAATATTTAAGAAAAAGGATCTATCTTTATACCTTGGCAACAACTCCCCTCGTGATGCCCCCCACTCCCCTTCTCTGCTATGTTACTTGTATGATTTTACAATAGCACAGGAACTGATTTCAAAAGTAAGGCAACTAATCACATCATACATAAAATTAAGAAGCAAAGACAAATAAAAATATGAGTACATTTGAATAAAGTGTTTCGACACATGACTTAGGTCGTCAGGGTCCATCTGGAAATATTCGTTCTATGTGTAAAATATTTTAAGACACACAAACAGTCAGACAAAACTTAAACACAGACATGCATTAATACCCACTCATTTCAAAGCTGTTATGCCAATAAGGTGGCAACCAAGGTTCAACTTATATATGAAGCCTTCTGTCACTTCAAGTTAAATGTGAGTAAAGGTATGCAAGATTACCTTTTGTAGGCAGTGGAATGTGACGGAACTTAGCAAAGACTGAGGGAAGTGAAAAAAGGCCTCTGAAAAAGGAAAAGTATATAGCTTTCCTAAACCAACTTCTGCAAACAAAAGAAATCCAGAACTGTGTTTAACAGTGAGCTTCAAGTTACAGAGAAGTTGTTATAGAGTCCTTTTATGGTGATGCATTGCAGATGAGAGGTAGAGCATGGATTCTGCTTGACAGCTACAACAGAAGTCTTTCCCTGAAGTGAAACTGGAATAAACTATTGCTCTTTAAGCAATGACTTCACACTCTTAAGTATGGTTGAGGTAGGTGCATAGCTTGCACCTCAGAAACACTAGATAGGACAAGTTACCTGGGGTGATGAGGGACACAGGGGCAACTATACAGCTTCCAATACCCCTAACAGCTCTGCGTACTTATATACAATAAATTTTGCTACATGTTATTTTCATAACTATTACCAAAAAAAATGAGGAAAATCATCACGTATTTTTGTTGCTGAAGACACATTCTAGAACAATGACACCTTTTCAGTGCTTGGTGCCAAATGTACTTAAAAGAACAGTGCTCACTGCCAGTCCAAACTATTGTCGATGGCAACCTCCACATCTGTGGGCGTCCTGTGGGTCCCCAAGGGTTGCTCTTCATCTGGAAGGTCATTGCACTGTGTACATCACGTAAGAACACGGTGTCTAGCCTAAGCAACATTACTGACTAAATTTTATTACCATAAAAAATAAACTAATGATTCAGGCAAACTCCAGTGAATAAATGTCAGTAACACTACGCTTCCAGCAGCTACCTGCACTGAAGTATATTGAAATGTGACAGCTCAATTTTTAAAAGGCTTAATTATTCCAGCTGACATCCTAAAGTCACTGCCATCTACTATATGTGTGTTTTGAAGTGTCAGCATCAAATAAAATGCAGCAAAAAAAAAAGTCTGGTAAGATTATTTAAGTAAGTAGCTCAATAAATCAGTTGCACTGGATTCAAATAACAAAGAAAGAAAAGGAGGGGGAGCATCCAAGGAGGTCAGCTCATTTTGACAGCTGAAGCAAGAACAGCCAGCGAAGAAACAATTTTCAGCTGTATGACAAGTCAACAGCGCAAAAACTAGAAGCTTTACAACACAGCATTTTGAGATGCAGGGCAGAACTCAGGCATAGCCATCAGTACCCTGCATGCTTCAGAATTAACGGGAAGAAGCCGGTAAGCTTCATGGGGGCTGAGAGGCGGCTACAGAGGGAAAAGGGGGGACATGCACTAAGCTTAACTATCTGGGTCAGTCAAACGGAAGAAAAAAGACTGTCGTAGTATTATACACACGCAAAGTTACCGCCAAAATCAAGAAACCTTTTTTTTTTTTGTCTCTCTTAAAAATAATGCACCTGAAACGCGATTTATGATTATTTTAGCAACAGAAGGAAGCACGGAAACCTGAACTTGTGAAATGGCTATGCCCGTTCCTAGGGCTTCCAAAAGTGCTGCTCACCCTAGGAGCCCCCCACAGCCCCGTCATGCCCCAAGACCCGACGGCCCCCCGCGACCAGCGCTACCCCGCAGCGCCAGCCCTTCTCCACCTCCGTGGCAAGGAGCGGCACCCTGGACGCAGAGGGAGAAGGGCCGGGGCCGCGGCCGGGGCTCCTCCCTCCCTCCCTCCCTCCTCCGGGATGCCAGCGGCTCGGCGCAGCCCGCTCTCCGTGCGCCCCGACACCGAGGAAGGCTCAGGGTCGCCCACCGGCCCCTCCCCGCCCCCAGCCTCACCTTGAAGGGGTTGTTGAGGTCCGGGTCGGCGAAGGGGTTGCTGTCGAAGTCTGACATGGCGGGGGCAGGCGGGCGCTGCGATCACCGGGTGGCAGCTCTTCCCCTCAAACGGCCCCGACACACTCCGGCTCGTGGGCTGCCCCCCTCCACCGTTGTCACCGCCGCTGCGGCCCGGGCCCGAGCCCGCCCCCTCCGCACCTGCCAGCCACGGACCGCCGACCTCCTAAAATGGCCGCCCCGGAAGTGAGGTTTCCCCGTATGGCCCCGGGAGGGAGGGGGAGCGCCCATTCCCGGGGCGGGCCGGAGGCAGGGCGGGAGCAGGTCTTGGGAGAGCCAATTCCTGGGGCAGGCAGGGGGGAGGGCCACGACAGCGCAGTCGCGGGGCGGGTGAGGGCTAGAGTCCAGCTGCGGTGGGGGCTGCTGGGCGCCCGTCGCCCTCGCCACTCCGCCTGGGCGGACAGGGGGCGAAGGGCGGCTCCGTCCCGCTGCCCGCGCTTGTTAGCACCTGCCGGGCTCTGAGGAGGAAGGAGGCCCGGGGCTTCCTGCCTGTGGCAGGCCCGGCGCGGCAGCTGGAGGGGCGTGCGGAGGTTGCCGGCGGCCATGGCGGGACTTTCTCCTGTTGGCACGATAAATAGCTTGCAAGGCGTGTGGCTTCCCACGTGTCTTGTCCATAGGCTGAACAAGGTCTGTAGGTAGGGTATGGATCTGAACCGCGGTGACAAAATCCTGCTTCCGTGGGTGGACGCGTTAAAAGGACTTCTTGAAGTGTTCCACCATTTCGAACTGTTGGAAAGACTTTTCAAATGCTCCCTCAGAAATACTGACAGGGCAGCTGGAAGAACCTGATCTGAATGATGCAAGCAGACTGGAGCAGCTGTTGGAAGCACCGAAGAACCTTTGCTTCAGAGCTATGGTGGAAATCTGAAATCCTACAGACTTGATATCAAATTGTCCGCATTGATGCAACACTTTTAAAACCAGTGAATCCTGAATTTCTTTCCATGCTTTCTAAAGAAATGATTTAAGCTTTCATTTAAATAAAAATTAAAATTTAAAAGAAAAAAGAGGTTTGAGGCAGGTCAGATGAAAAGAAATTGCTGAGAGTAAAACTGGCCTTTTAACTTTTGATATTTAAATGTGGGGTTTTTTCTCATGTAATAATCATAGACTAACTATAGGACACACTATCCAGGGTTTTTTGAAGGCTGACTGGGAACGTTAACACTTTTATGTTTTTTAACAGCTCTGCGTATATCATTACTCCTATGCTGACACTGGCAGTCATTACAATGGTGGTATTCTGTCAACAAGTCAGGAAAAATCCTACGTGCACAAGAGAATTGATTTTGCATGGATCAGTAAAGAAAGCAATAATTGCTTCAAGGCTTGCTCTAATTTATGCAGAAGTTTATCAATTATTTGTGAAGGACTGTCAGATATAAGATGTCATGCAAATGGGACAAATCATAAAAGCATAGTTTCTAAACAACAGAACACTTTAAACTTTTTTGTTGCTATTAAGTGTAAAATACTTCAAAAAAACACAAAGGCAGCTGTTGCATGATCAAGAAAAGTACATTATAGCATTAGTCACAATTATTCATATAGCTCACTTATGGTGACAGCAAATTAAATCACATTGTTTTCCAGTATTCGCCCATGGCTCAATATATTATAGCTCTATTATACATGTTGATAGTTCAAAAGCTGTGTGCATTGGCAACTGTATATTTGCTCCTCTTTCGACTGAACATGAATGAATGAGTGCATGCATGAATGAATGGTTTGGCTGAAAAGAGTATATCTTCGGGTGTGGTTGCTGGTGCTTCAAGTTATTGACATTGTGGCATTCCTCTGATGATAATTTGTGCACAGTTAAAGGAGAATAATCTGTCCTCGCATATGAGTTTCAAGGCAATAACGAACTGCATTAGGACATTTTTGGAAAAGATCGTAAGTATTTTACAATTACATGATAGAACTTCGATAGCACATCTTTCCTTGCTGCTAGGAGTATAACTTCGGGAGATACAAATTGACTGCCAGCTAATAGAAATTAAAATTAATTTATGCTTCCAGCTAACTTGAGTGGTTTGTACTATACATAAATGTTCATTGTTTGATGCTAAGAATTGACATTGCCAATTGTTTTTCTCATCTTCCAAGAGAGTTTCAGAATTAGAAAAGAGACATGATTAGAAAAGGATGCCTCTCCTCAACAAGTCCTCTCTACACTGTACTTTCCAAATTGTAGTTTAATTTTTTGTAAGAATTATCTACATGCAGCTAATGGTTTCTCATTCTGGTACAAGATATAGCTTATAAATACACAAACCTGTTTTTTAATATGCTAATAAGTTCATTGAAAAAGAAGTTCTAATAAAGAATGGGTGACATTATTTAGATAAAAATATGTCTCAACTAAAAATTCCCCAGCTGCCTTGAATTGGTTTCATTCAGTGGTTTTCAGTGATTCTCAAATAGTTGCCTTCTTAGCAAACAAAATTATCTTAATCTGAATTGGCCGTTTTTTTCAGAAAGAGCGTTTAAACTCCAGTGAACAGTAGATTTGAACTGCTTGTGTGAATACTGTAGTTGTATACTGTGTTTAAGAAATCTTGGGTAAGGAACTGACAACATTATATCTTCAGGTCTTGGTTTTCTCCATTTTCTATTACTTGTGGAATTTACAATATTTATGTCAACCTCAGAGGGTGGTGAAGGATTTCTCAGATCAGCTGAGAGGAAAATCCATCAGGTTTTTTTCAATACAAAATGTTCAAATGCTGAGTAGACAACCAGTGATCTGACTTGATCAGCTCTCTGTCCCAGTAAAGTACATCACAGTTTTACAGAAGATGGATGTTAAAAAACAAAACCAAGTGTTAACAAATAATCCCTAGCAACCCCTGTAAAGAAGTGTTTCCTTTCATAAAATGGAGCAGTCTATGCAGCATCAAATGCAAGTATAATTGTTAGAGGAAATCAGGGATGGAGAATATCAGCGTGCCACATGAGCACATAGCTAAGGCTCTGCTGCAGAAGTTGGGCAAAATGACTGGCACAGGAGACTGAACAACTCCTAGAAACTCATGTAGTAGAAACAAGCAACAGAACTCTGTGGTAGTGTAAGTGCAAGTTACAGCTTCAAATTAGATCATGTGCAGATACCAATTTTAAAATCTTGCTGAAAGTTTAGGCAGAAGACACATAGTCTTTTAGATAAAACTTTACCTGAAGAGTTATTCAATAACAGCTTTTAGAAAAATTTAAAATAGCGAGAACTTTTTCCTAGGTCCTCCTTTTACAGCAGAGAGATTTACTTGCAAAATGTTGGATTTTAACAGGAGAGAGGGAAGTGTGATAAACAGGCATTTCCGTATCATTTTTGAAGGTTATGACCTGCAGTATTCCCCAAAATCTTTTGTCTCAATTTAAAAGAAAAGTGTGTGGAGAAGATAGGAGAAAGGGCAGAAATTACAGCAGCATTCAGAACTCCAAAAATATGCTACACAGAGACTCCCATTTAACCTCTCTTTATTACAATCAATGAAGCCGTGATGCCACAAGGTAATAAATCCAGTTTCAGTGTGCTGATTGCTGAATCAAAGTCTCTGTGTTTCCAGCGTGCAAATTGTTGTGCTAATATGAATTTGTTTTAAATATTCTGAAGAGATAGCTTTAATCTTTTTTTCTCGGAGTGGGGCAGCTCTGCCAGTTCTGCTGTCAGAACTGCACCCTTTTCTGAGTAGAACCAGCTTAGCCAGCTTACAGGAGGCAGTGTACAACCAAAACAGACCTCTGGCATCACCTGACAAGTGCAACACTGAATATTCACAGACCGGTGAGCATCTTGCCCTTTTTATGAGAACCACAACTACTTTCTGAAGCCCCACACTTAGATTTTCCCATTGTGTTCCAGAACTGTAGCAGGATATTTGGAATTCTTCTCTGTGGACAGCTCACCTCTTCAGAGGTAGGAGGATTCTCAGGGCAATAGCTGAATCACAGCAGGGAATTGGTAACTGATGCATAGCCAGGTTGTGGTCATTTTGCTAAAGGTCAGTCTAGTACTGCTAGTGATCTCATGCCGTGCGTGCCCATGCTTGACCCCACTCTCTTGCTATGACTGACCCTGCCCTGTATGCTCTACCCCAGACACGCACTGACATAAGGACATGTGTGTCCGGCCACTGTTCCTCACACCCCTCAGGGGAATCAGAACTCAACTTTATTTCACAGCAGAGAACAAACATCTCGTATTTGCTACTTGGAATAACTGATTTTGCTGATGTCCAGGTGGTCTAAGGGCATGCTGTGTCATAACAAAATTTTTGAGTCATTCTTGGCTTGAGCAAAGAATCATATGTGCTGACCTAGAATGACATTGCTCAATATCATGTCATTCAAAACTAAGGTTAGATATGAAAAGTAAAAGCTATCCCCAGTGGAAGCATTAGTCTCTGCTGCTCTTCTTTTTCCCCTTAGTCCTATTCTGCTCTGTCTGTTCTGGGACTATTTATAGAGTAGATCATCAGCAAACCGTCCTTCCCTCTGCTTCTTTTTCCTGTGTATCAGCTGCTGCTCTTCGTCCAAGGAGTGGAGAACCCTTCTCCCACATCAGGGGATACCTGTATTTTAGGGACATGCAGGCACAGCATAGCTATCGCCAGCAAGGTGTCTGAACTTGTCTATTTCCCATCACACAGGCAGCAAAGGTGAGCATAAGCACACTTGCAGAGCCTAGCAGTCATTAGCACTGGCCAAGACAGCAGGATGTAATTATGTAAAATGAGTTATTCCTGCTGGAAGAAGGCTTATATATCCATCTAGTTGGGAACAGAACAGTAGCAATTTCCCCCCTCTTCTCTAAAGAGTTGTTCCACTTGTGGATGAAGCCACACACTGCCACAAATACTGTCATTAAAGGAATGGCTAACCTACCATGGGAGCTGGTGCGTGGGAGGAATGAATAGTAAGCTACAGTCACAAGGGAGGATACAGCAAAGCGAACACATGCTATTTGGGAGTGGGGAGAGCATTCCAGGCAGCTGTGGATTGAAGCCAAATGGCACTAGCAGTCTGTGCTGCATGCATATGTTCCTGTACCAACTCAAGAGTGGGAGGAAGAGCAGAAGCTAAGGCAGGTGATAAAAGACCTAGTTCAGGCAGTGAGCAGACCTCAGTCTCACCTCTTTCTCCCACTGCATTATCTCTTGCTGTATTGTACTGAAGATGCCTGGCTTCTGCAGCCCTTTCCTTATATGTCCCCAGTCTCTTCTCATATCCATACCACTCAAGAAGAGGTACATGTGTGGCCTTCAGTGGGAATTGTCTAGACAATGGCAGGACTTGTGCTATGATCCCTTCCAGCCAAATTATTCTGGCAAATAACTTTTCAGCGTGTCTTTCATCCTTTCCAATTTAAAATTGTACATAAATAGTTGAACATAAATAGTTGTCTGCAGTTTGATTGTTTTATGTTTTGTATTACGTTTTAATCACTCTTGTTTTCTTCACTGAGTGATTAATAAGTTGCAATTATTAAGCAATTAAATTCCTATTAGAAAGCAATTGAATTGCAATTCTGGGATCTGGAAAACAATTCAAGGAGGAATTGTAAGGAGTGAGTGATTCAAAACCAAGTGGTCCTCAAATGTCAGAGTTCTGTTTTGCAACAACTAAGACAAGGAAAATAGATTGAGAACAAAAGGTGTGGGGAACGATGGTTTCTTGGTTTCAATTTGGCTGTACACAGTTTGCAGAACAAATGTGGGATTTTGCATAAAATAACTCAGAGGGCTTCCTTCACAGTTTGACTCTTCTGATTCTCATGTGCGAGTAGTTACTAATCTTCACACAAAGCCCAACAATATATTGAGAATTTTTAGGCTTGGGGTAGCCGCACCAGGTGTCATTCCATCTCTGCATGTACCAATTCTCCCTGTATGTGACCCTTAGTGGACAAAAAGGCTCATGCCTGGCATAAAGTGTCTCAGTACGGCTGCATCAGGACATGTAAAGCTGTTATCAGGCAAGGAACTATGCATCTGTTGCTGCAGTCACTGCTCAGTTAACGGCAGTGAATGGTGTCCTGGCAGTGAAGCACTGCTTTAAGGTTAGTTGTTTCTGGCCAGCAACATAGGGAAGTCTGATATTATAAAGAGAAGGCCAGCTCTTCCAAAGAGGCCAGTCCACAGGGAGTCCTGCAGGGAAACAACATGGACAAGTGAACAGCTGCACATGCAACAGTCAGAGCATCAGGCTTCTTGCCATCCAAAAAACCTCTACCATTAGCTCTTGCTAAGTGAATGGCATTGTTGGAAAAGTGCCCTTGTGTCTGAACTGACTCAAACCTGTACACCAAGGTAATATGACAATACACAACTGCAAACTTGGAACCACAGCTTTAGACAATGAGGGAAATGTAAGGCAGTCACCTATAGTCTGAAGCTAAATCTCAGATATTAAAAAAGATAATTCCAAGATTAAGGATCAGATGGTGAAATTACTCTTGCAGATTACCACACCGCTGGGGATATATGGTGTGGTGGAGATATTCTCCAGGAGGAGATGGTCAGTGACCTGCTGCACCACACAGACATACACAAGTCTATGGGACCAGATGGGATACACCTGAGGGTGCTGAAGGAGCTGGTGGGGGTGCTCACCAAGCCGCTTTCCATCATTTACCAAGTGCTGGGTCATGCACTTCAGCCACAACAACCCCATGCAGCGCTACAGGCTTGGGGAAGAGTGGCTGGAAAGCAGCCTGGCGGAAAAGGACCTGGGGGTATTGGTTGACAGTCAACTGAACGTGAGCCAGCAGTGTGCCCAGGTGGCCAAGAAGGCCAATGGCATCCTGGCCTGTATCAGAAACGGTGTGACCAGCAGGAGTAGGGAGGTGATCGTGCCCCTGTACTCGGCACTCATGAAACCACACCTTGAGTACTGCATCCAGTTCTGGGCACCGCAGTATAGGAAGGACATTGAGGTGCTGGAGCGAGTCCAGAGAAGGGCAATGAGGCTGGTGAGAGGTCTGGAAAACAGGCCTTATGGAGCCCGGCTGAGGGAACTGGGGTTATTTAGCCTGGAGAAGAGGAGACTGAGAGGAGACCTCATTGCTCTCTACAACTACTAGAAAGGAGGCTGTAGTGAGGCTGGTGTTGGTCTCTTCTCCCAAATTCCTAATGACAGGACGATAGGAAATGGCCTCAAGTTGCGTCAGGGGAAGTTTAGGTTGGATATTAGGAAGAAGTTCTTTACTGAGAGGGTGGTTAGACATTGGAACAGGCTGCCCAGGGAGGTGGTGGAGTCACCGTCCCTGGGGGTGTTCAAAAAACGGGTTGATGAGGCACTTGAGGCCATGGTCTAATGGTTAGGAATATGATGGGATAGAGGTTGGACTTGATGACCCTGGAGGTCCCTTCCAACCATAATGATTCTATGATTCTATGATCACCCTCTACAGCTACTTGAAAGGAGGTTGTGGCGAGGTGGGGATGAGCCTCTTAAGCCAAGTAACAAGCGATAATAGCCTCGAGTTGCGCCGGGGGAGGTTTAGGCTGGATATTAGGAAGAATTTCTTCACAGGACGGGTTTTCAGACATTGGAACGTGCTGCCCGGAGCAGTAGTGGAGTCCCCATCCCTGGAGGTGTTTAAGAGGTCAGGTTGACATAGCGCTCAGGGATATGGTGTAGTTGAGGACTGCGTGTTAGGTTTATGGTTGGACTAGATGATCTTCAAGGTCTTTTCCAACCTTCTATGATTCTGTGATTTTTTTAATAATTCTTTGCTTTGAATTTGCCCTTTGACATTCATAACAAGTTATTAATCAGATCCTTAAAAGGAAAAGCATCTTGGCAGAACCAAAAAAACCCCACCCACTCATTATTTTGAGAGGCTTATTTTCAGAAGGGGCAAATTATGGATATGAAAAATGACAGATTTGAGCATTCAGTTTAGGCTTCCTCTGAAGAAGAAGAAACATAAATGAAATGTTTGTTAAACTTGTGCCTCTTCAGATTTAAAGTCAATTAGAAAAGAAGGATATTTTGTCTTAAAAATGCAATAATTGTTCTTTTCTAGTAACAGTAGCTCTGTGCATACTTTCAAGACAAAAAGTTTTGTTTCTTTAAAGCACTACAGATTTCTGGAGGAAAGGATTTCACCATTGTTTTCATTTTGTACTGATTCCTTATTAGGAAAAATTTGTTTTAAAAAGGGGGAAAATTAAAATAAAACAGGCATATCACTGAATCTAACTGCTGGAAATAAATACAAGGGAACCAGATGAGTCATTTTATTGTGACCCTGGTCTGTTATTTACAAAAGTGTTTTAATGTTTAAAATGTTAACAGTTACTAAAAATTAGTTCATTCAGTGTTTCAACCAAGCCTCATTGGAAACATACCAAAAGTGGTGGAAAAATCACGTTTATTGCTGCCTTTGAAAAAAATTCTGGATATCTGAAGCATTGCATAAAAGGGAGGCGAAACTGCATTATTAGCTCAAAAGTTTAAAGTTATTCAGGTGCTTATAGGCTAAGAGAGTCTTCAATTCATAAGCAAGAAATTTCTTATCAGGGTCACATCCCCTCGTCTGCCATGTGAAAAAGATAACTGCTTTTTCTATAGTTTCAAAAGCGGTTCTTTAAATTAAATTGCAGAATTAGCCAAGAATGCTCATTGATTTCCATTCCAACCCATTGCCTTTATTGACCACATAGCCTTTTATGTGGATGAGAAGATAATTAAAAATTACATCACAAAACAGTTTTATATACTAATCACAAAACAGTTTTATATACTAATAAACTTTAAAATTATATAAAACCAAATAGCTAATGAAATGCAGGACTTCATAAAATTTCTTGGCTTTAAAGACAGGGATGCCAACTATGGACTGCTAATGGTAAGCATACTGAAGTCAAATTGATATTCCCTTTGAAATACCTGAGTACAAGTGTGCAGGAAGCTTTATGCGGTACTCGAAAATTCAAAGCTCAGAATAACCTAGAAGTTGTAAATTTCAAATCATGATTTCAGTAAAGAGAGATCTGATGTGTTGGCGAGAAAACATGCAGGTCCTTGGTGAAAGCGCTTGGCCACTGACAAAGTTAACATTTTGCCAAGGATATTTTTTTTTTCAGTCTTCCCATAAGCATTGGAGATGAAGCAGAGAATATTGTTAACAATTATGTGGAATAAAGAGTGATGGATAGAGTATGTATTTGGTGCAGATCTGTTAAACTGAGTTGCCAAACCATTTCAAATATTGTATGGTATCGTTATTCCTGTGTGGTAGAGCTGCATGCAGAGTGCTCTGCTCCAGCCAAATATTGTGTGTTCATCAAAATAAAAAAAATTAGAGGTATGTGTATACCATTAAAATACTGTGAATCAACGCAAATCAAGTTTTTCCAATTAAAAAAATCAATATGTCCTTCAGTAAAGACTAATTTAGGATTATGTAATAGAACCTTGAAATAAATGTAAACCTCTCCAGCCACTGGAAGTCCTAGAGTTCAGGTCATAACCAGGTATTACAAAGTGCTGGATATTACCCCTTAGTAAGTCTCATAGGCATTTTTAGCTGAAGTGAAGAATTAATTGTTCATCTACTAGTGTACTATCAAGATCCTAGACTGTCAATATATACAGGCTAGCAACATGGTTTAAGTACTCTTACGTGGCCAGCAAAAGATGGGATAATAAACTGTTCTCAAAGCGCATTTGTTTTGAGAACCCTAACCTCTTTTCCATTTTATTTTATGTTAGCATTTGATAGGTGTGTCTAGTTTGATAGATGAGATGTCACTTTCACTAAGCTCAATTACAAAAAAAAAAGAGTCACCAGAAGGTATATGATATGATCAGTGTAAAGAAGCTCACTTCGAGGTATGGTACCACCCTGTTAAACTCAGTCATTATATTACTGCATAGTGCTTGGTAAGCATTGATGAGTGTCTACGGTTAGCCAGTACTCAGGGCTAAACTGCAGCAGTTAGTATCTCATCCAAGGCTCCCTCCCCAGCTGGGAAGAAGAATTGGGGAAAAAAAGGAAAAGGCCTGTGACCTGAAGTATAGTCAGATTTAACAGAATAACCAAACAGAAACAACAATCCACACAAAGCATAAAGGGTTCTCCTCAGCCTGGTTCAATGCTGATAGCAGGACCAGAGCACCACCAACAAGGAGCCTCAGGGAGAGGAGGAACCCACCCTCACTGAGCTCCCTCCTTTTATAATGAGCATGATGAGGTGGTATGGGATACACCTGTGAGTCAGCTGCCTTGATTGGAACTCTCATGGCAACTCATGGCCTGCCTGCATGGCTGGCCCATGAGTCTGTGCCTGAGGAATCAGGACAGTGAGCTTGTTATTTTAACGATGGATGTTCTGGTTTTAATACTTAAGTGACAATGGGGGCATCTATTGCTGTTGCTTTGGGTCATCCTTTTTCTGCCCCAGCACATGGTGCCTGAGCACCAGCATCCTCTGGAGTGGAACAACTAGCTGTCCCCGTCTGCAGCCCCACTGACAAAACTCAGGAGCAGGTCAGCAATTGATCAACCCAGAAATGCCATCACGTAGCCCAAACTCCCAGCACTATCCCAGCTGGCCTAGCATCTTTGCTTCCAACATAAGCTATTGGTGTCGTGCTGTCAGGGCAGCTAGTTCTTGACAGGTCATTTGAGGCACGTTTGAAATTGTTAAAATATCTTCAAAGAAGGAGCAAAACAGAACTAGAAGAGACCTCAGGCTCAGTTGTAGCAGTGTGTTTTGAGCTATCTTGGGCACAGGGAGGTTTTAGGAAAGGAAGCCTGATAGGAGACAACTTTGACACCTGGTTTTCACAATGTTTAATAATTATAATCTCTATTTATTGAATTTTTGTTGCTTTTTTTTTTTTTTGTCAAAAAGACTCATTTTTCTGGTTTTCATGGTACAATAGCTCTGTAGAGATCCAAGAAAGAAGATAGATATTAGTCATCAGTCAGTACTGTTGGGAAAAAATATAGAATTAAGACCTAAGTATGTCAGAAACAAACCCTGCTGGGGTTCATTAAATGACTGAGATGAATTACTGTTCAAAAAACAGCAGGTGAGAGCTGAATTCCTGGCACCTTGACTCCAAGGAAAAAAAGTATGGTTATATGCTGGACATTAAATTAACAGTATAGATGAGACTCATTACATAAAGAAGAGTTTCTGAAAGTAATTACTTTCTTTCACTAGCAAGAATGGCCCTAGCTTATGTTATATTAAAGAACTAGTTAATAAGCAGTTTCACACATGGAGTAGTTGTGTAGCTTTTTGTAAATAAGCAAATGTTCCTGCAGTTTTTGTCTAAGTAGTTATTCCAACGTGGAGGGCAACGAGTATGATTGGGTGATTGGAGCATCTCCCCTTTGAGGAAAGGCTGAGAGAGCTGGGACTCTTCAGCCTGGAGAAGAGAAGGCTGAGGGGTGATTTAATTAATGTTTACAAATACCTAAAGGGTGGGTTGAGGGAGGATGGAGCCAGACACTTTTCAGTGGTTCCCAGTGACAGGACGAGGGGTAACGGGCACAAGCTGGGACATAGGAAGTTCCATTTGAACACGAGAGAGAACTTCTTTTCGGTGAGGGTGACAGAGCATTGGCACAGACTGCGCAGAGAGCTTGTGGAGTCTCCTTCTCTGGAGATTTTCAAGACTCTCCTGGATGCAGCCCTGAGTGATGTGCTCTAGGGGATCCTGCTTTAAAGCAGGGGAGTTGGACTAGATGATCTCTGGAGGTCCCTTCCAACTCTCAATCTGTGATTCAGTGAAATACTACTTATCCTTAGAAACCTGTCTTCAACATTTTTCTCAGTATTTATTCCTCCTCTTCCTTCCAATTCGATCCACAGAAATAAATGGCAAAGAATGAAAATTTTTACTAATGTTGGCAGATGTGCAACTCCATTCCTTTAGAAACAGACCTTTATTCACACCATACAAATGTACCATCTTACAAGATGTTTAAAATATTTGGTAGTAGCACTGTAAAGTCTGGACCTGCTGTGAAATGTTACTTTGCAAAAATAGTAGTAAGAGAGTTCCATATTTATTGCCTTTCTGCTTTCCAAACTTAGTTAGACTAGCTTTCAAAGAATGGAGAATTTTGCTATGTTTTTAGCTTTTAGGAAATGTATAGAGAAGTATATTCTTAGACTCAAAGGAGTTTCTATTTTTTGATACAAACTGACTATAACTCAAATTTGCTTAATTTGTTTTTCATGCTGTATGAATCAGAAGAAAATCCATATTTACAATCAGGGAAAATTTGAATAATATAGAACCCAAATATGGTAAAGAGCATAAAGAGCAAATTTCTGAATCAAGGATACTGATTTTGCAAAATTTCTATTCAAAAGTGTAATTGAATTGTAAAATATTTCTTCTTCAATTTGCCACATTCATAGTAACAGAATAAAGAAGCTTTCGCTTTCAACTTCATGTCCATATCCTTGCTGTGAGATGCACTTAACATTTGAGAAATAGTTAACAGCTAAACAATACTGTTCCTTTTTTTGTGAAAGGGCATCTATTGGAGCATTGTAGAAATGCTGAGAAAGTGCAGTTGGCAAAATAACGTATCTGGTATTTAATTCAGATGAACACTTATGTGAAAAGTGCAACACACAAAAAAGTACTCCATCCACTTAGTAACTATCTAAGAAATGTTAAGAAGCAATGCAGTTTCACTTAGATCCTATCCAAAAGATAAGTTTGGTCAGTGGTTCTGCCAAGGGTTTGCAATGAAACATGAAGAGAAGTGAAAATGTTAGCAATACACAATCATAGTTGCCCCCTCCCTTTCTTATCCACCCAAACAGCTAAAAACCCTCAGCAAGGCTTTCATCATTTTGTATCTCATTTATAGTAACAACCTTTCCCTGACTAATTTGTTTTTCACTGCTCATATCTTCCCAGAATGCTGCTGCAAAATTCATTTCCATGTGAGTTTTGCATCCTTACAGGAGCTCTCCCTTCTCCATCATGTCTTGTATAAAGTGGGGCTTGTGTAATTTTACATTTCACATTGCTGTCTGGGACAACAGTACTATCTAATTATATAAAGATTAAAATGTTCCATGAAACAGATAGTACTGAACTTGTGCTATCTGGTTAATTTTGAGATAACAGTTGTGATCTGCATTAGCTCATTCTAATCTTTTGCTGTTTGTTCATATTTGCAATTCACACTTCATAAATTTACAGAGTTTGAATTCTGTCTTTTAAAAGCATAGCCTTGAAATAATACATTATAAAACAAGTTCCATTGCCTTTGCACATTTCAGATTTCTGTATGAAATTTAATAAGGTAAATAGCTTTATCAGCTTGCTTCCTAAGAGATTTTTTATGAAGGACTGCTTTTAAAAATTCCTATCACAGGCAGGTATCTCTAAATACTTTATTTAAAATATAGTGTTATCTAAGGTTGTATGCCATGAATAAATACTTGCCCTTGTTTCCAGATTTGCACAATTTAATTTGAGCCTGGGTGAAAACATCTCTCTCCTCTCCCTCCTTCTCTGTATATGTAAATGTGTGTGTATCTATCTATAGATTATATCGGAAAATTCCATATTGCTCAAAGTGCCGTATACTGTCACCTGTGCTTTTAAATTCCAGGAACTGTTTCATGCTTGCCAAAATTTTTATACTGAAGGTTTTGGGCTGAGCTACATTACAGGATTGAGGTCACTAAATTCTGTTCCATCAGTGTTTCTGAAGAAGGATTTCCTCCAGGAATTCTGTGACAGCACTGCCCTGGTTTGTTCTGCTGCAGCATTGTTTCAGTTGTTCTATTTTGCATATTAACTTACAATTTAAGCTTTAGGAGTTGGTTAATTATTTTTATGGAGTTCTTTAAGATTCTTGTATGGATTAAGAGAGATTCTGGAAAAAGGGACACTAAAGTCCAACTACTCATTTAAAACCCTGGAATTCACCAGGTCATTTCACTGGTAATAATATTTTCACATTTACATCACAGTAAGTAATTGCCGTTCCGTATTTCATTGAAACAGGCCGTCTTTCTTTGGAACATTAGTGCCAAAATATCTAAATGTATTATCTATACATTTTAGAAGTCGTCTGTCATCCTTTACTGTTTTAAGCCGCAATGATGTATCAGTGATTTATGGCATTTTGATTCATATCCTTATTGCTGGAAAAAAGCTTTATTTCTTATAATAATTCCCAACTTTATTATGTATATTGTATGAAGAACATACAGTCATAAGCATATAATCACGGAATCATGGAATATTCAGAGTTGGAAGGGACTTCCAGAGATCATCTAGTCCAACTCCCCTGCTTAAAAGCAGGATCCCCTAGAGCACATCACTCAGGGCTGCATCCAGGCAAGTCTTGAAAATATCCAGAGAAGGAGACTCCAAAACCTCTCTGGGCAGCCTCTTCCAGTGCTCTGGCATCCTCACTCAAAAGAAGTTCTTCCTTATATTTAAGTGGAACCTCCTATGTTCCAGCTTGTGCCCGTTACCCTGTTACAGGACATCACTGGAAACCACTGAAAAGAGTGTGGCTCCATCCTCCCTCAACCCACCCTTTAGGTATTTGTAAACATTAATTAAATCACCCCTCAGCCTTCTCTTCTCCAGTATAAAGAGTCCCAGCTCCCTCAGCCTTTCCTCAAAGGGGAGACGCTCCAATCCCCCAATCATCCTCATTGCCCTCCGCTGGACTGTCTCCAGTAGTTCCCTCTCTCTCTTCAACTGGGGAGCCCAGAACTGGACACAGTATTCCAGTTGTGGCCTCATCAGGGCAGAGCAGAGGGGGAAAATGACCTCCCTCGACCTACTGGCCACACAGGGTGACCCACATGCAGCCCAGGGTGGCATTGACCTTCTTGGCAGCAAGGGCACATTGCTGGCTCATGGATAATTTACTGTCTACCAGGACTCCCAGATCCTTCTCCTCAGAACTGCTTTCCAGGAGGTCCCCCCCTAACCTGTACTGGTGCCTGGCATTCTTCTTCTCCAGGTGCAGCACCCTACACTTGCCCTTATTGAACCTCATGAGGTTCTTCTCTGCCCAGCTCTCCAGCCTGTCCAGGTCACGCTGGATGGCAGCACAGCCCTCTGGAGTGTCAGCCACCCCTCCCAGCTTGGTATCATCAGTGAACTTGCTGAGGATACACTCTGTCCCCTCGTCCAGATCATTGATGAATATGTTGAACAAGACCGGACTGAGAATTTACCCTTGGGGGACACCACTGATTAAAGGCCTCCAACTTGACTCTGCTCCATTGATCACAACCCTCTGTGGTCTGTCACACAGCCAGCTCTCGATCCACCTCACTGTCCCCTAGTCTAACCCACACTTCCTGAGTTTCCTAATGAGGATGTTATGGGAGACAGTGTCAAAAGCCTTGCTGAAGTCAAGGTAGATGATGTCTGCTGCTCTCCCCTCATCCAGCCAACCGGTTATGATATCATAGAAGGCTATCAGATTGGTCAGGCATGATTTACCCTTGGTAAATCCATGCTGACCACTGCCAATAACTTTCTGTTCCTCAACATGCTTGGAGATGACCTCCAGAACAAGTCACTCCATCACCTTCCCAGGGATGGAGGTGAGACTAACCGGCCTGTAGTTGCCTGGGTCCTCCTTTTTGCCCTTTTTGTAGATGAATTTCTGTTTCCACTAGGTAAATCCTTCCAGCTTCTTCTGTGTCCACACTCAACGGCCTTAAATGGCTTTATAATAACATGTTTGATAAGAAAAGTCCATATCTTTTTCCTCTGTATCATGTTATTGTTTCTAGGTTTTGCTACTGTTTTCCAAACAACTGGAGTCATTTTTTGATGTTCATTCCTGAAAGTGTTCCTCCAAACAGCTTTTTTTTCTATATTCTGAAGAATATCCTGTTGATTTCAAATACTTTTCCTTCTCCTTAGTTAAAGTAGTAGATCTCTTTGTTAGTAGTTCTAGAATTTTTTATCTCATGTAAATATTTCATCTTGCACACTGGCCTTCTTTCTTTTCTAAAGCTAGTTTACTTTTAGTAAACTTTAGTTATATTCAAGCCTAATAAGTGTTGTTGCATTTCAAGACCAGAGTGCATATATTTACCTACACTAAAAGTATCTAAAGATGTAACCATCTGATTGAGGATACTTCTGTGGTTTTTAGCTATGAGATTCTTCTGTTTCTTTTGTGTTATTGGATCCTGTATTCCCTCTCTTTTATTACATATCAAAACAGGCATTTCCAGGCTCTGAAGTATGCTGGCATCCAGGCTTCTAGTCTCTGCAGGGATATGTTTGAAAAAATCCATTAAACTATGTTAATTACTGTGTATCTTGGGGCAGGGGCTTAAGGCTCAGTAAATGTTGAGAGGTCAGGAAAGGTCTGGCTCTTCTTGCACATGCTAAAACTTTTGAATATTGAGTTTGAATGCCAGGCAGAAGTTTGGTGCATTGTGACATTCTAAGTGAATTGCCATAAAAACAGAGATATACTCTAAAAGTAGCCTATTAGTATCTTAATAGTGTCACTAAAATTACTAGGCAGAAAATGTCAGTTTCATGTGTCCTCATCTGAAAATATGTAAGAGAGAAAAAAGCTACTTTATGACTTCAAGGTTCTTTGCTCGTCTTGTAGCTTTGTGGTTTGCATTGTATAAAGGGTTGGTGGGTTTCCAGCCATCTATTGCTTTATGCAAAATTTTAGACTTGCAGAGCCTACAAAGTATTTACCCTAAATTATTATATTCTTAATATAATAATTATATTAAGCAATATACCCTGAATTATTATATTCTTACTGGTATTATTTGTCCTGTAGAATTTTCATTTTCAAATATTTACTTTATAGTAGGACCTTTCTAAGAAATGTAACCACGTTAGTTTGCTGTTATGTGTGCAACAAACAGGTTGGGAACAAAGTGAGATTTGTTTGCCTAGTTTTAGTCAAGAAGGCAGTATAACGTGCTGGGTTTGGCATATTTGGAACAAAATGAAATGAATTTTAAAGCTATTATTGTTAAAAAGTAATTTTCTTAATGTTGGTCTCTTAGATGAATCTTACAGTGTTAGAGGATCATCTAGCTTCTTAGAGGGAGCTGGCAGAAAGACATAGGAATTCTTCATTAAATGTTTCTCAAGGAATTGTCAGAATGTGTGTGCATCAGTACCCCTTAAAAATACCATGTACCTCCAGGTTTCAAGGAATAGATGTATAGGTGGGAGACCATATTAGCTCCCCAAATGAGGGAAAACTTCCAACATTAACTAAACTACATTATTAGGCATCAGAAAATTTATAAAGGGAGCATTATGCTGCCTCTGATGATCAAGAAAGCTTTGGAGTTCATTCTTCATTAAACGACTTGAAATCTATTGCTAATCTCAAAGCCAAATGAAAGCTGGCTGCATGAGTTCTTCTAGTTCTCCAGTTCAGATAATGCGGTATTGGCCCCTTGTCTAAGTCAGGATCCTATGCATTTTAATCTGAACACATCTATCAGAGAGCTACAGAGAAGCAGCACAGACTTCCCTGCACTTCTTTCCCGTGTTCACTAGTATCTTCCTCATGCTGGCCTCTTACTAGTCTTCTTCAGCCCTTGTAGCAGCTACAACCCATGTAAGGGGTATTTCTGTATAACAGAAGGGGGATGCACTGGATACCAACACTACTTTCTACCACAGAAGCACAACCCAACAGCTAACACTGGCTGAAGCATCCGTTCCACTACAGCTTCAGTCCTACCTACTTCTGTATTTAGAGGACAGTTCTTATGGGGATATCTCCTAAGTGATACAAGCCTGGAGTAGAAGGAACAGTCAAGGCACTTAGGAGGCCATGTATGGAAGCTCCTCTGTCCCATTAGTATTCTGTGAATCCATATGTCTCTCTTTACACACAGTGACTTAGAAGCAATATACCCTAAATTACTATATTCTTACTGGTATTGTTATTTTTCCTGTAGAAATTTCATTTTCAAGACTTGAATGCCAGGAAAAGCTTGTACTTTTTCCCTTTCTTTAAGAATATTAGATGTTAGGGTAAGTATTCTGGATTATCCAAGTGTATCCTGAAACCAGGATAGGAGAAAGTGTTGAAGACTGGCACTTGCACAGCTTAGAGGTAAAGGGAGTAAGAATGTATAGCTGAAACAGAATTATTTCAGAATTCCAGTCAGGAAGAGATAGAAAATTTATAGTTCTGTGCATTTCCCTCCTGATTTCAAGTATAGCTGTACGTCACGTACTTCGTTGAATATATACTAAGATGTAATATATATAATGTACAATGTATAATATATATCAAATTATTTGTCATACCAAAGCATTAATATTATGTAATACTACTATACAATGTTATTATTATATTCTATACAACATTAAAAACATTATATAATAAAACCCCACATTATATCGCTAGTATTTAAAATATAATGTGTAATATATAATATCAATATAGAAATCCCTTGCTTGAGTTCTAAAATGAAAAACAGCTGGTCTGAGACAAAAATAAGCAATAGTTTAAGTCTTATATGATGTATATTTATTTATCATGCTGATTTTCAAAGTTTCCAAAGTATAATCATTCTATTTCCAGTCAAAAGAATAAGAGCTACTTGGTTAATGCCTGATGCAAGCTAGAAAAAATTTTGAAAGAGTTTTAAAATACATTTACACAACACAATACAGTAAGAGCTACATCTCTACACTATTTCCTAAATGCCTGTTTTCATTCCTTCTTCTAAGTTGACTCCAAGTATCATATATTGGAAACATTAAAGCTGTTAGACACTAAACTGGAAAAAAAACAAAAACCAACAAACAAAAAAACCCAACAACACGACACAGAAAGCTTGATATCCTGCATTTCTGCAATTTACTAAATGCAGTAAATGTAATTGCTTGTATTAGTCAATCTGTTAGTCATATCCATCATACTGGTCGACAGAAGTAATGCTACTGAATTAATACATCAGATGTAAAACAACTGAAAGATAGCACTTTCATATACTTTTCTGATCTGTAATAACATCTAGTAAATACTGCCTCATACAGCAAGCATGTAAGAGAGGAATTATGTTGCAGGTACAGATCACAGAATCACAGAATGTTAGGGATTGGAAGGGACCTCAAAAGATCATCTAGTCCAATCCCCCTGCCAGAGCAGGAACACCTAGATCAGGTCACACAGGAACACATCCAGGTGGGTTTTGAATGTCTCCAGAGAAGGAGACTCCACAGCCTCTCTGGGCAGCCTGTTCCAGTGCTCTGTCACCCTCACTTTGAAGAAGTTCTTCCTCACATTTATGTGGAATCTCCTATGTTCCAGCTTGCACCCATTGCCCCTTGTCCTATCATTGGATGTCACTGAGAAGAGCCTGGCTCCATCCTCATGACACTCACCCTTGACATATTTATAAACATTAATAAGGTCACCCCTCAGTCTCCTCTTCTCCAAGCTAAAGAGACCCAGCTCCCTCAGCCTTTCCGCATAAGGGAGATGTTCCACTCCCTTAATCATCTTTGTGGCTCTGTGCTGGACTCTCTCAAGTAGTTCCCTGACCTTCTTGAACTGTGGGGCCCAGAACTGGACACAATACTCCAGATGTGGCCTCACCAAGGCAGAATAGAGGGGAAGGAGAACCTCTCTTGACCTAGTAACCACCCCCTTTCTAATACACCCCAGGATGCCATTGGCCTTCTTGGCCACAAGGGCACATTGCTGGCTCATGGTCATCCTGCTGTCCACCAGGACCCCCAGGTCCCTTTCCCCTACACTGCTCTCCAGCAGCTCAGCCCCCAACCTGTACTGGTACATGGGCTTATTCTTCCCCAGTTGCAAAACTCTACACTTGCCCTTATTGAATGTCATTAAGTTTCTCCCCGCCCAACTCTCCAGCCCATCAAGGCCTCGTTGAATGGCAGCACAACCCTCTGGTGTGTCAGCCATTCCTCCTAGTTTGGTGTCATCAGCGAACTTGCTGAGGATACATTCTGTACCCTCATCCAGGTTGTTGACGAAGATATTAAACAACACCGGTCCCAGTACCGACCCCTGAGGGACTCCACTAGTCACAGGCCTCCAACTAGACTCTGTCCCATTAACCACAACTCTCTGGCTTCTTCCCTTCAGCCAGTTCACAATCCACCTCACTACCTGATCACCAAACCCATACTTTATCAGCTTATCTACAAGGATGCTGTGGGAGACAGTGTCAAATGCTTTACTGAAATCAAGATAAACCACATCTACCGCTCTACCATCATCTATCCACATAGTTATTTCCTCATAGAAGGCAATAAGGTTGGTCAAACATGACTTACCCTTGGTAAAATCATGTTGACTGCTCTTAATGACCCCCTCATCCTTGATGTGCCTAGAGATAGTGCCAAGAACAAGCTGTTCCATCACCTTTCCAGGGATGGAGGTGAGGCTGACCGGTCTATAGTTACCCGGGTCCTCCTTCTTCCCCTTCTTATAGATTGGAGTGACATTTGCTATCCTCCAGTCCTCAGGCACCTCTCCTGTTCTCCATGACTTACCAAAGATGATGGAGAGTGGCCTAGCAATGACCTCTGCCAGCTCCCTCAGCACCCTGGGGTGCATTCCATCTGGGCCCATTGATTTATGGATATCCAGATTGCTCAACTGATCCCTAACCCAATCCTCATCGACCAAGGCAAACTCCTCCTTTATCCTGACTTCTTCTGGGGCTACAGGGATCAGGGGCTCCTGGGGAAAGCCTGCAGGAGTAAAGACAGAGACAAAGAAGGCATTCAGCACCTCTGCCTTCTTTATATCCTCTGTCTCTAGGGCACCCACCTCATTCATCAGTGGGCCTATATTGCCTCTAGTGTTAGTTTTATTAGCTATGTATTTGAAAAAGCCCTTTCTATTGTCCTTGACCTGGCTTGCAAGGTTAAGTTCCAAGGAGGCCTTAGCTTTCCTAATTGCCTTTCTACATCCTCTGACAACTGTCCTATATTCGTCCCAAGTGACTAGCCCCTCTTTCCATGATCCATAAATTCTTTTTTTCCACCTAAGTTCGCCCAGCAGTTCCTTGTTTAACCATGCTGGTCTCCTAGCTCCCTTACTTGATTTCATACCCATTGGGACGCTCTGATCCTGAGCTTGCAAGAAGTGGTCCTTGAATGTTGACCAACTATCTTGAGCCCCTTTACCATCTAGCACCCTGTCCCATGGGACTTCCCTTAACAATTGATTAAGGAGGCTAAAGTTGGCCCTGCAGAAGTCCAGGGTTCTGGTCTTGCTAGGTACTCTATTCCTCCCACACAGGATCCTAAACTCCACCATCTCATGATCACTGCAGCCAAGGCTGCCATCGACCATCACTGCTTCAACAAGACCCTCCTTGTTGGTGAGTACAAGATCCAGCAGCGCTCCTCTCCTAGTCGGCTTATCCACCGTTTGCATTAAGTAGTTGTCATCAATGCACTGGAGGAACCTCCTAGACTGTGAATGGCTGGCTGTGTAAGTCTTCCAGCAGATATCGGGGTAGTTAAAATCCCTCATGAGGACCAAGGCCTGTAGTTGCGAGGCTGCTTTCAGCTGCCTGTAGAAAGCCTCATCAACTCCCTCGTCCTGATCAGGAGGTCTGTAATAGACCCCCACAACTGTATCACCCATGCCTGCCTGCCCCTTAATTCTTACCCACAGACTTTCAACTTGCCCCTCATCAGCCCCTGGAGAAAACTCAATACATTCAAGTTGCTCCCTCACATAGAGAGCAACTCCACCACCTTGCTTCACTGACCGATCTTTCCTAAAAATGACCTAGCCATCCATGACCACATTCCAGTCATGTGAGCTGTCCCACCATGTCTCTGTAATTGCCACCAGGTCGTAACCTTTAGACTGCACACAGACCTCTAACTCCTCCTGTTTATTCCCCATACTGCGTGCATTGGTGTACAGGCATTTCAGATCGCAAGCAGAGCGCACTGGTGGGACCCCCGGGAGGCAGGAGGCCTTGTGGTCAGGGCCTAAACATCTATCCCTTCTCTTCAATGATCGAAAATCCTCCCTAGACCACCTTCCTTCAGGCCCTAGCATATTGCTCTTGGGCTCGTCCCTAACAGACCCAGTTCTCTCCCCTTCCCCCTTCACATCTAGTTTAAAGCCCTCTCAATGAGCCCTGCTAACCCCTGCCCCAAAAGCCTTCTCCCCCTCTGGGACAAATGCATTCCACCTGTCACCAGGCCAGGTGTCTCATATAGCAGCCTGTGATCAAAGAACCCAAAGCCCTGCCTTTGACACCAGTTACGTAGCCATTCATTAATCTGTAAACTCTTCCTGCTTATCTCTTCACCCATTCTTGCAGGAGGTATGGAGGCAAACACTACTTGCACTCCAGATCCCTTAACCAGCTGTCCCAGGGCCCTGAAGTCACTCTTCATAGCCCTTACACTTCTTGTAATAATTTCGTCCCTGCCAACCTGAAAAACCAGCAGTGGGTAGTAATCGGAGGGCTTTACAAGATTAGGAAGATTCTTTTTAATTTCTCTAATCCGAACCCCAGGGAGGCATCAGACTTCCCTGTGGGATGGGTCCGGTCGACAGATGGGCCCTTCTGTTCCCCTCAGAAGGGAGTCGCCCACCACAATTACCCTCCTTTTCTTCTTGATTGAAGAAGTCCTAAGACATCGGGGTGATTGACAAGCCCTAGGTGATTCAGGAGACTGATCTACCCCTCCAACTTCATTTACCTCTCCCTGAAGTTCCAAGGCCTGATACCTGTTACTCGAGGGCAACTGGGAGGGTGAAGGGGGTTGGGAGGGTTTTTGCTTGCCTCTCCGAGGACGGACCACCCTCCATTCCTCCCTGTCTCCTGAACCCTCTGCTTCTGTCTGATGACAGGAGGGGAGGGGATCCATCACTTGCTCACCCTTTTCTGACTGCCCTTGCCTCAGGGTGAAGCTCCACCAATCTATTTCTCTTTCACAGTCTCTAATAGTTCTTAGTCTTTCTACCTCCTCCATCAGTTTAACGACCTGCCCGAGCAGATCATTTATCTGCTCGCACCGCACACACGTGGTGTCACAGGCTCCCTCCGGTACCAGTGCCAGGCTCAGACATTCGCTGCAGCCAGAAACCTGCACGGCTGCATGTCTGCTCGGAGGATCTGTCTGAGTCCCCATATTCTTTTTCACAACAGTTTTTGGGCGCGTTGCAACCATGTTCTATGGTCTATCTAGGTAGTCCTCTCCTCGCGCCATTCTCCTCGCGCTTGCCTCTCGGTCGGCTATAGCCGCTGCTCTCTGCTCCGCGTGCCACGTGCTCTGAGGGAGCTGCCGAGATGGCCGCTTTTAAAGTTTGCCGTGGCTCTCAGTCACGCCCCCTGCCACGTCAGCCTTTTGGTATCTCTCGAGTTTCTCTCAGGATTCCCGCTCAGACTCGGGTTTCCTTGCTCTGCCCTGGCTTCACCGTCTCCGGGAAGCCCGGCTACAGATAAGCATATGTACTAAATACCTGTAAATTTGAAAGGCCTTTTTACTCAGGTGACAAAACTTTGGTCTGCCACGCTGGAAATATATTGCCTAACATCCCCTCTTTTTGGAATGTTAGTCTGCAAGTTTACTGTTTTTTATTTGTAAGTCATGTTAGTACTTTCTAGAAGATATAAAGACTACAAAGTGGACAAATCATGAGCAACCACCATTAGAAGTGATGCTAGAGCTCCTGGCTCTCACTTCTGTTCCATAACTATGGGCAACTTACAGTGTTTGTAGGTGCTGACCAGTAAGAACTCTGAATCTGGATAACTATAAAACAAAGATGACCTTATGAAGAGGTGAGTCCGTGAGTGAAGAAGGCTCTGTAGATTTCTCAGCCTGATTTCTTACTGGGTTGATTCTCACAAGTAAGGTCTGGCTCCCACAAGGCTTGCTTTGGAAAGTTGTCCCATTTTCAGAATATTTTAAAATGCTGACAGAGTATTGTAAAGTGTTGGCAAAAAGAGGTCAAACCAATGTTGGTTAATAAGAAATCCACTTTCTAAGCCTAATGAGCAAGGCAATAGTAATTGGAAGAGAGTTCTGACTAGCTGTTTAAGTCCAAGAGCTAACACATTTCAAAATAGCCAACTGGGAAAATTACTAACACTGTCCTAATTTGAATGAGGAGTTAGCAATAAATAAAAGGGCACAGTTACACAAAATTTTCAAAGATGTTGTAAAATACTGGGAAGAGACAAATAATTACTGCGACTTTCTCCACTCTATCAGGTGATGCCTTGTTTGAGTGAAACCATATGTTGCCAGTAACTCACTCTTACTTATTATTTTTGAAGCTGCGATTACTATATGGAGTACTTACTTCATGGTCTGAGTAATAAAGCCTTTTTCTTATTTGCCAGGGAGGAATAAAGCACTCAATATAATAATAATTTTAAAAGCCCATTTATGTAGAAGTGGACAGATGAGAGAAAAAGGAAAAAGCAATTGGTTAAAGGACCTCTTTTCTCAGCAACACACCTATCTTTGTGAAGAGTAAACATCTATTTTAGTTCTTACATGGCTCATTCGACAACATCTGGCATGCTTTAGAGGTCAGACCTGTGTAAACAAAACTTTCTTTGTCTTCAGTGACAGACGGGAATAATTAAACTTGACTTTTAAACAGTTTCCTTTAATACTGTACTAAAATTGTTCAACATTAAGCTAGATATTCAGCAACATTTCTTCAAGAGCTCTTGAAAAAAGAAATGAAACTACAACTTCTGAAATTGATTGATCAAAGGAAAAAATGATTAAGATATCAAATATTCATAACTGATAATGAAAACAATCCAAGTGTAACTGATTAAAGCTGAATTACACAATTTATGCTAAACTGAAACATCCTTTCTTTGTATTAATACTCAAGTAAGACAAGAGAACTAGTGAAATGATGAAAGAGTATTCACACAAATAAAGGATGACAGTCAAGCCCTTAGTCTGAACCTTTAGCTATCCAGGAGAAAAAGAAATCACAATGCAGATCACTTTTCTGTATTTTAACAAAGACAAATAAAGCAACTGAATACATTGAAATCTAATGTAAAACCACAAGGTGACCCATAAGTAAATAAACATCTTTTCTGGTTTATCCATTCTTCGAAGGTGGAGAAAACAAGGGTTTTCAATGCCAAATCTTAATCAATTAAATGAAAAAACATATCATATCTGTAATCATTTTAAATATTACTAAGTATTACTAAATAATACTTAGAATTACTAAAATAATTAATATTTTAAGACAATAAATGCACTAAGCAATTTAAAAGGTTAATATTACACATGAAGAATAAATTTTGAAGTAGACTGTTTTTACAAACTCCAACATTAAAAGAAAATGTGTAAGTGCAAAACACAGTCGTAACAACTTGTTTAAACATCAGTGGTCTTTTTTGTTGTATGCAAGTCGTTACACTGCTGTAAGGTGCCTTGAGAACCAAGGAAGCAAAACAGATGAACACAGTAATGTAAAAGACAATTGTCTGGGTTGAATTAAATTTCAAGAACGAAAAATATATACAATTTTAATTATGTATTTCAATTTAAAAATATAATACATATAAATAATTTCAATTTTCCCGTTCCACCTGCCCTAAACAGAGAAGATTCCGTACAAAGGATCTCAAGATTCTTAGGAAAACAAACTTTGTATCCCTTTATGAAACTTGAAGAGTCTATTTTTGGATTGTTTCCTCATCTATGTGAGTGCCAAATAACTTCTGACAGTAACAGAATTTCTAAGGCTGCACCCACATATTAATCTCTTGATAGAATGGAGAGGAGAGGGGAGGAGACAAGAGAAAGGAGTTTCTATATCTATTACCATCTAAAGATCACAGAAATGTTGTGTTCAGCTTGTTTTGCTGATTGGTAATGAAAGCCTTTGGAATCATTGAATTGTTTTACGGGTATTTTTGTGGTACTAAAAATATGAAGATAAAAAGATACACATAAGAGTTCATTAGACGTATTGTCTTTCTCCTAAATGTCTTTTGTCCATGTTTTTAAGGCTTTGGATGGATTAGGTATTGTTTTGATAGAAGTTTAGTAATCAAGATCTGTATTACTGCTGTCTGTTATTTGTATTAATATTTAACTCCTCTCTCTGGTCTGGAATAAAAGCTTACCTTAAAACCAATCATATTTAAATAATAACAACAGAGGGGTTTTAATATTTATTCTAATTTTGTGACTTGCAGGTAACACTTTTATTACATTTTAAAGATTTTCTGATGCAACCATGAGAGGATGAAAATTTTAAGTTGATATTCCCACATGCCTATTTTCATCTAGCAGTTGAGGTTATTTTAATTTATATTAAATCCTAATTTCTGTGGCTTCATATCACTTCAACTAAATAACTGCTTAAATTTAAAAAAAAAAAATAATTCTATATTACTTTATATTACTTATGTACTTAGAACAACAAAAATACAAATCAGGTGGCTCCAAACATGAAGTGACAAATGAAGCAATGAAAGAAATAGCATCCAATAGTAATTACAATAAATGGCTAAACTGAAAATTACTAAAATAAGTATCTCATCACTCATATTGACTTGTCTGTCTTGTTTAGATGGATATGTCTCACAGCTTTGCTGTAATTTAGCTTTAATAACATCCCTATTAAGTAGATGCCTGTTGAACAGACAAGCATTACTTAAATAATGACACTTCAATAGTGAATAAACTTTCTCCCATGCAGTTAAGTATCTGTCCATCACATTCATCAGCTTACTAAATTGTCTTTCAGTATCTTCATTATTACATATTAGCCACCTACATTAATTGCGCAGGCAGACCATACAGTGACTCCTTTTGAGGACTAGGGTTGAGTCCTTTACATACAGTAGCTGATGATACTGGAAAGGAGGGAAGGAATAATGATAACTACTCAAAAACCCCAGGACTGGTAACTTTTAGTGTTATGAAGGACAAAAGTATTTTCTTGGCTGGTACAGTAATAAAATGTTAGGTTATTATAGTGGCAATTTTTATATACAACTGCCTTACCTTGCATATAGGTCTACACACTCTCTATTTAGTATCAGATTTAAGTTAGATTCAGATTAATTTTATTCTGCAGTGTTTGTTTTGGGTTGGAGAACAGGGAGAATAGGACAAGTATATGAGGATTTCTTCAAATTCTTCGATGTCACTCATACTAAATGTGTGTTTTCTAAAAGCTGAAAATCACAGAATCACAGTTGTTAAAGATCAAGTATAATAATGAGTTTATTGATTTAGATTTTATTTTATATTTTTATGGCTTTAATTTCAAATCATTGCTATTGGACTTATCTTGGATGACTTCACTATTTGTTACTTTTTATTTTTCCCTTGTAAGATACAAGTACATCCTAATAAAGTCACCTTTCATCTTTCTTTCAATAAACCAGTCGAATTGAACTGATAAAGTTATAAGTTTCTATAAGGCTTTCTTTTTTTTCAAGTTATGAAAAAGTTTTTTTCAGTCTGTTTCATATCCTTTCTTGTTAATCAGTATTTTTTATAATGATAGCAGAACTGAACATTATAGTCCTGTAACTACTATTACTTTTTTTAACTACTTTCTTTGAACATAGCCTAGGACTCCACAGAACTTACATTTTCATACATATAAAAAATTATTTGCCTTCTCTATTTTTTCCTTGGTCATGGGACTAAAATGCTTTCCAGTAAATTTACCTGCCTTTCTTCCTCTTATTTGCAAGGTCTACAATGACTTGCATATTCCAACAGGTCTTCAGACACATAGATATTTAAATGTCATAAGCAGAAATGTGTCTTAAGCTCCAATATCTTGCCCAGTTTTCATTTTGTCTTGCATGAGATTCATTTGACTAAATGAACCTATCTTTTACAATGTATGCCTCAACATCTGATCTACTTATCAAAGACATGATTTATAGTTAATAGCAAGAAATAGAAATAGATAAATAGACTAAAACTAGAAATTAGGTGTGATATATCTGACCAAGTGTAGATGTCTACTTTAGAATGAAATTTGTTGGTCTCCAGTAATAAATCCTATTCCTTGTGGCTTTGTTCTATTTCATTGATACCTTTGCATTCTCTGCCATTCTTCCTAATAAGAAATAACTGGTGATGATTGCTAGGTTTTTTCTAGAACAGTTTACAAATCTTCTGGGGTAGCAATGGAAATCTGCAAATCTGCCCCTATTTTAAGAATATCTCTCCAAGTTTTGTGTCCTTTTGCTGGTGCTGAGATCTGTTCCGTAACCACTAAAATTAAAATTATTGCTGTCTCAGGAAGAGTTTTTCTTTTTAATATTTTGTTATTCGGTAGCTGTCTTGTTTGCTACAAAACTGGTTCCAAAAGCATCATCATTTGGCATACACTTCTGTGCACTGAGCATCTTTCTGGAGGGTATTTTCAAGTTAGGTGGTATATTTCTGAAAGTTTAGCCAGGCTGAGCAACGAATATCTGTTTGTTTAGCCATTTGCTATTCAAATACAAATATGAAAATTACATTCATATAGTCTAATCAGTGAAAGCATTCATGCATTTTAAATTTCTGAATTATATAGTGCCTACTGTTTTTCAGGATTTGCAATAGGGAGATATTAAGTTAGGGTGGTAGACGTAGCAATCTTCTTATTAAACAGAAATATACTTCTCCAAAACCAGCTTTTGTTCATAAAGAGACTGATAATTTTTATTAACTGCATTTGTAACAAGCAAATCACTACAGTTTCTCTAGTAATTTTAATATAAATTTAAACAAGAAACAATTTACCTCAGAATCTACACAATAGGATTATTCCATTTTGCAAGAACAGCAAAACATCCCCCTATTTCTCCTTTTAGGCAACAGCCTAAATGGGATCCTTCCATTTACTGAACTGTGTATAATTAGTTGTAAAAGCTTGGACAATAAGATTTAACTTTCACCTTTTCTCAAGTAGAACAAAATTATGCTTAAGCATAAATCAGGATAAGTGAATTGCAGAAGGGTGGTCCTGGAAGAGCAGTAATTAGTTCCATCCTCCAAGAAACACATTTGAAAACTTTAGATTAGTGCAAGCGAAACGGTAGGATGGAAGAGACAAGCAAATTTAAATGTGTGGCTCATGGGCCACTTAAGTTCTTGCAAAATACAACCACATCCTTGAATTTTGCATTTAGTGACACCAAAGAGAGTAATGTTCATTTCAGTCATATGTTTGGACGCTCTGTATTAAAATTAATAGCCACAATTTCTGAGTCATTTTTACTCTCCCAGAAAAAGATGATAAAATAGTATAGCTAGCTTATTCCACCCTTTCATAATCATGTTTCTGGGATAATCTAAATTTATACTATTAACTAAATTGAGGTTACAACTAATGAACCTTCAGTAAAAAGAAACCTCTTCTCTCAGTTATCATTTTAATATAAAAGAGAGATGTCCTGTAATCTGTAAGAAATTTCTGGAAACTTAGCTCTGCATAGAATTACCAATACTATTAGTAGTTGGGGCTGTTGACCAAAAATCTTCACAAGCCCCATTTTAACAACAGCTAGATTCTCCCTCTGCAAAATGGCCTAAATTATTCTATTAGTATTTTTCCCATATCCAACTATCCATCACTTTCTCAAATGAAAGCTGCATAATCCTCTCCTATATAAAAAGTCTAATGCATTTCCCAGTTGAATCTGACAAGCACAAACCAGGAGGTTTTCCGACACTGTGCCTCTCAGTGAAGTAGACTATCCCGTTACTAGTACTTCCCTTGAAAATCTCAGATAAAGGTACAAAGTCCAAATAAAGACGTATATATCCAGATGTATTTATGAGACATAAAATGTTACTTATTCAATGCTGTCCACACAGGCTGCATTAAGAAAACTGGAAAAACTATGACAAACTCTAGTCCCAAACCTATGCTTAATATTCCTTGTGCACAAGGAACACATTTGCTAAGTCTAGCAAATAAAGATAGAAAAATGGAGGCTAAGGCTGAATTTTATGAATTCAGGTTCAAATACACCGATCTTTTACAAGAGTAATCAGATACTATGTCAAATTAATGGATCGATTGTCAATACAGTGAAGATACACTGTTCTAAATGGTAGTCACAGTACAGAGTACTTTTCATTTGAAATAGGAGTCAATGTATATTTTATAACTTGGTCTGTGAAGGGGATCAGATAAGGAAACACAGTTTTTTTTCTGGCATTAACTCATTCTACAGCTGTTAAGATCTTGTATATAGTACTCTGGCCATACTGGTAGGATTAGGTTGTTGAACAATGACTAGGGTACCTATAAGATACTTTGGAGGGACGGAAGGACAATAATGGAGCCAATATGAAAACAATAATGAAAAATATTTACGGCTCAGTTTAATTAAACTAACGAGTAGGCAGAAGGCCATATCAAACCTCTATTTCATTATAAAGAGACTAACTGGGGCCATGTAGGTAATCATTTTAATTAAACATTTGAGTCTACATGGTGCTAAAATAGCAATATATATGAGGAATTACTGTTTTATTAAGTTTTCACAGCTGTCTACATAGTCACTGGAGAACTACTGTTAGCAGTACTCCAGTATTTAATTATATTTTCACTGCTAATACCATATTTTAAACCCTCACTTAATGACATTAAATTTCTGAAAAATACAAAGAATATAGTTCAAAAGTAAGTTTGTAAAACATTAACATTTTACCAATAGTTGGAATTATTTTTCAAGGTTAGCACTGTTCTGCAATATTTCTCAAACCATGTCCAATATCTCAACTAAGCTCTGGTATGTTAAACTTTTTTTCTGCACGTTGTTATTCAAAATGATTAAAAACTGTAAAGTGCATAGCATTAAATATTAAACACCCTATTTTAAGGCAGCAGATGTTGAGTTTGAAGTAGTGACCACAGTTCATCATCCCATTATTTCCCACCAGTTCTGCAAGCTTCATTTACCTTCTTGTCTGGTACATTTTGGATACTCAAACAGGAAACCAAATCCAGCTCTGAAGTCCAGACTCACCTGGTTTTGTAACTTCACCGTGCTTCAGTTTCCTGATGCAATTGATTGTATTTGGCATTTATTTCTTAAGTGTATTGCAACTATTTGCTTCACAAAAGCTAATCATACATCATAGGCAAGCTTATGTGTTCATAAGCTAGTGTGTATATTCATAAGCTGTCGTTTATGTATTGTTCTATGTACTACTGTATTATGGCATATGACTCAACCTTCCATTAGGCTGCTCTTGCTCTATATAGTAAAGAACCAGGATGCCAGCTGTGTTCTGAACCTTGTTACTAATAACGTGTCAAGTGGGTCAGTCAGGATGTGAAGCCAAAAAAAGAAACCACTGCAAAACAGTTTTGTGGTAGCTGATCTGTGCTCACAGAAGTAGCCTGTGACCTGAAATACATATCACTGTAGCACTGCAGACCCACTGCTTCAGGCTTCTAGCTGCCTGGGTGACAGGATAGGGTATGTCTGTGGTCTCTCTGTATGAAACAGCTGGTTTTGGCTGATAAGAAAGGCAGTCCATTTAAAGTCATATTCGACTCCTTGCAGGCTGGACTGGTTTTGCTTAGTATGACTACCTACCAAGTCTGTAAACAGTCTGTATTGACAGAAGTTTCTAGAAACCCCAAGGCAATCAGTGATAGTGCTTCACTGCACAAGCCTGTCTCATTCCGTTCTTCTGCTTAAATTCCTGAATTATTAATGTTGCATTAATAGAATCTGTTTGGATTGTTCATCTTAGGTGTTTTTAAGAGATAAGTGAATTTGGAAGTACAAAACTGCATTAGCTGGAGTTTTCTTCAGTTAGTGTTCCATAACGAAAATGTTATTCTTTTACATAGAAAATGCTATATGTGTGTGAATAAAGTTATTAAATTAGCATAACCTAAATACCTAGTGTTATGTCTGTAGAGAAAATTTTCAAGTAAAAGCCCTGGGGTAATGGTATCTTCCTCGTGCAGAATTTGTACTTTTATTACATACTGTATTCATGCTCTTAGTGATGCAAAATAGTAGGATAAAATCTTAGAGATTTCTGAGAGTATTGTCAAATACACCACTCCAGTTCTTCTTCACTTTCAACTATAACAACCTGAACACCTGTTATAATACAGTGAATGGCTAATGCCAAGGACCATCAAAAAGCAAATTTTGTTTTGTTTGGTATTTTGCAGTGTGTGAGACTGCAATTACAGATCATCTGCTGTGACAGGTATTACATACTTACAGCATCAAACCTGTGAGCAAAATTGAACTGATATACAATTCAATATGAAGACACCTGAAGAAAGTCAGTATAGTGGATACAGGAATCTGCATTGGTCAGTCTTCACAGTGAATATAGGTTATCACAAAATAACTGCATAAGATGATGCTCTAAATATTGGAAGGCCCATCACAGGAAAGTTAGGTTTGTCAAATAAATGAAACAGGACAAAGGAACTTATCCATAGGATTTCAGAAAATTAATGGCAAGTAATTACTTAAAATTTCAGACTATTTTGAAGTAAATATTGTTCCCCATACAATAACTTACCTACAACACAAATATAACCTTCAGATAACATGTAGAAATGACGATCTGAAAAAATGTGAAGCCTGTCATTGACTGCAGCTCTTGCAAAAACTTTTCAAGGCACAACATATGACAAAGTTCCCTTCTGGAACTTTTATTTGTGCAAGCAATCCTCACTCACATAAATAACTACACTAAAGTTAATGTGTCTACTAATGAACATACATGCAAAGCCAGACCCCACTATATTGATCAACTCAGTAAAAAGAGATCTAGAATGAAAAATATTATTTTTTACATTGGATACTGTTAGTCTGTGAAAAAGTATGTTTAAAGCCTACACTGCTGCCTTTTAAAAAAATCAAATCATGTTTAGGTAACTATTGAAAGACTAAAATACAGATAATATTTTGAACATAGTTATCTGACAGGTCACAGTTTACATCTGACATGTAAAGCAATGCTCATATTTGCATTAATATAAAAATCTTTCATGGTCCCCTTTAAAGAAATCATCATTTATAATCCTTCTGCTAGATAGAAGTTAACCAGGGAATGTCCCTATGGAAAATAAATACAGGTAATGTGTTGCTTTTTCTCCATGATATTTAGGAATGGAAAAATTCCCACAGTATTAAAAATTCAAATCTTTTAATAGACTCCAATATTTCTTCCCTGTTACTGCTTATTAAAAAAAAAAACCAAACCACATAATGTAAACATAACACTGTTTAAAACTTAATAGCATCTGAGGGTACAGCTGCTCCTGGTTTTTAATCATTAATTACTTAGCTTGCAGAGAGCAAGAAATAACTCACAAAGCAGTCCCAACTCATGTAGAAAATTAGATTCAGTGCAGGTGAATGCCAGTGACATGTACTCTCCATCTCCCAAAAAATCTGCTTGACTGTGTGTACTCTGGTCTCATGAGTGCTCATAAGTGCATATAATAATATTTTGTCTGGAGAACCAAATATTAACAAGACACTGCATCTCCTCTGAAGTCTTAAGATCCCATGGGCAAATATAAGTAACCCACAGTAGTCCATTATAAGTCTATTTATGGGTACTCCTGTTATCCACATTACATCTTTAAAATTAATCTCCTCTTTTTGTAAATGTATTTCTACATAAGACATAGAAGAGGAAATGAACAGTTCCTGATAATCACTTACCTTGGAGTGTAACAGGGAGTTGTCCAGTAATGTTGAATATTTGCCGGAAGTTTCATGTGAAAACATCTACCTCTTGTGCCCAAAGTTGGAACTACCACAGATAAGGCTAATTTTCATCAACCAATAGAGAATAAAACTGAATACGTATTATTTCCCTTCGACATTGATTCATACTAATAATACAGCTCTTTGTACTGTAAAGAGAATGTGGACCAATGGAGAGTCCTTTTCTGTCCATGGATTTACAAATCAGGGCACAGCAAGGGCCAGAGGCTCCCAGGCAATAAGGCCAGGCCAGGGAATCAGTCAATGTAAAAGGAGTTTCAAAAGCACTGATTTCTAATGCAACTAAGTTAAATGAGATGCCAAAGCTAAGTTTACTTCAGAAATCTCAAAGTAACTTTAGGTGGAAAAAAAAACCAAACGCCTTATGAATATGATTTTCTATTTTGTTGCTTGGAGGCTTAAAATTTTAGTTTACTTTATATGGGTAGAAATGAGTAAACAGTATCAAAACCTTTAGAGAATCAGATTTTGCGTCTTTAACCTATGCGTTGTGCAGAAAATGGAAAGGTTTTCTATTGTGTATTCCTCCAACCCTTCTTCTAAAACCATTATTTTCTAGGTAATTTTATTTCTGACTTCCCATTTTCTGTTCCACTCTTCTGCTTTTTCCCCTTACTGCTGGAGAAGAGATTTTCATGTCCTACTTCTATGTCACAGTCTCAATTACAAGAACATTAGAAAGGTCATAGTGGGTCAGAACAAGAGGTCATCTCTTTATCTCTTTTCTCCAAAGGAGAGTAAGAGTAGGGCAGAAATATAGAATACTTTTCAGACCTCCCCCAGATTTTCTCAGTGTTTAGTATCAAATTTTCTCTGCACATTTCTTTCATATGGGAAGTTGAGTGCCACTCAGAGAGACTGAAAAAGAGCAAACAATGTACAGAAAGAACAGTACTGATAAAAGTCCAAAGTATGGAAGAAGGGATGTCCTTAGGCAGCCAAAATACTCAGTTCCTATGTAGCTTAAAGCTTAAACCTATTGTTCTTTCAAGAAGCCTGAAAGTTTGTCTTCATTTAGAAGTGTTTTGCTAGTGTACTCCCCCTGGTGTTTGTGACTGCCTACCCCTTAAAATGACAATGACTGAATTTAGACATTTTAATTCATTAGCAAGGGGTTGAGTAAAAGTATCCTGCTTTTAATGGTACTCATTTTGCTTAAATTATTTTTTTTGCTGAAAAAGATGTAAGTCCTCAACTTTTTTGAAAATTAAGCACTTAAGCAACTAGATTAGTAAAATGCAGGTAAGAGGCAGAAAGTTGTCAGCCATCAGAAGCAAGTGTGAATGGGAGCCTGAGTGAATATAGAAAGGACATTTAGGGCCCCAGATTTGCTGGAAAGTGTCTTGGAAAGTGCAGAAGGAAACCGTTATTTGGTCTTTGTCTCTCTGTTTTCAGAGAATAGGACATTGTATATAAACTTGCATCAAAGAAATGCTTTTCTCAAAGCAGAATGAAGGCTATTTGGTATCAAGGGTGAAATCTCTGGTCCTTTCATCTTCCCTAGTCCCCCAGCCCCACATCTAAGAGAACATGTGCATGGGTGGGGTAGTGCTCTCCAATGCTCAGTGTTATCTTCTGCCTCAGAAGCAAAGCCCAATACACAAAGCTCTGCTGAAGAGAACCAGATGCAGACCACCCTGGCCATTGTGTAGGTGTGGTATTCCCTGTTGTCCTAACTGCATTCCTTATCCCACTCCCATACTCCCACTATCCGGACTAGTGTGCTAGGTTCATCTGTGCTGCATGCTGAGTTTTGCAGTTTCAGAATACTCCACAGTCCTTTTGTATGTCCATGTACAGTAGCAACTTTTGTACAACACTGGCCATTACTTTGACTTGCTTATCCCATTGATTTCTTCTTCTAATAAAAATAACCATGAAAAGCCTTGATTATTGGGTAGCAACACAGACCACTAACAAGCAACTATCTTTCCCTGATGAACAAACAGTAAAAAGGGGTAATGGAAATGCAGCTGTGTTCTTTCACTAGCATTTCATTACTCAGTCACTAACGATAAAAAGTTAAATGCAGACATCAAAGGCCATAGAAGCAGAATTTCTGATGAGAATGGTGTCAGAAGGTTTGCATAACATATTGGCAAATCTTCAAACACTTTATTGAGGTTTGAAAGGAAGTACATTATGACTAGGACCTCAGCTCTTCTCAGTTGCTAGTTGCTTGTCTGATATTTGAGTAATACTCCTATCTCCAAAGATAGTATTTCTTTTCCAATGAACTTTTTTAAGAAAGCCGTTCTCTTTGGAGTTCAGCTATGAAACAAAGAGGTATAGATGGCAAAATAGGGTTTTGTCTCTTCAGCATCATTATCTTACTTCATATTTCTTTCAGAGAAAAATGAAAGACTAAAGTATGTTGGAATCTAGAAATAAAAAATCCCACCTGGATTGTAGTTTACTGCTACAGAGGAAAAAGAATTTCTGGGTAAGTCATATTGGTTGTTTTGACTGAAATAATGAGGTGTGGACTGCTTTGTGGAGCACTGGATCAAATAACTGTGAAGCACCAAAGCACTACAAGTAAAGGACTAGAAAACTAGCAAGCTGAGACTTGGTGTCCCTGAGAGCAGAACAGATGTGTCATACTATATACAACATCTCAAGTACATTTTAAAGATAACCATAATTCTCTTATAAAGATTTAACATCTTTAAAGACTGATCATAGTGGTTTGGCAGGAGTGAACAAAAATTCTCAACTTCAAAGGCAGAAATGGCAAACAAGACACGGGGGCATAAATAAGATTGAAAACAAAGGATGTATCTGTTTTTCTCTCACATAAAACAGGAAGCCTCACTAAAGTTCCAGCCTTTATGATAAGAATGGGACTAGTGTGTTCCCATTTCTTAGAAGATGAAACAGAAACATAGCATGGCTTCAATTCCCATTGTAGTGGACGACAACTCATCGGTAGAAGTTGAACCATGCCATTAGATAATATATGTGCTAATTTCTTTCATTATTCTTACTATTTCCTTCATATAGCATTGAAATTCCTAGTTACAGAGTAGGGGCTGTTGGTGCTCCACATAGCACATCAGAGTGCTTTGTACAAACTTAGCTAGTTACTTGACAAGCCGCCAGGAGGACTGTGGCAACCCAGACAGAGGTCCCTGTTTTGCCAATTACTAGGCCTAGCACAAAGGACACAGCCAGCAGTAGAACAAACCAGTAACCAGATTCTATTGAACACAAGAAGGTCAGTACAAACAAGTCAATCAGATTACACACAACAGACATCAACCCCAGGAATGATACAACACAGGCAACAACCAAAGCAAAGAAGTCTCCCACAGAAGAGAAGGGAGACAGCCAAGCCAATTTAGGCAGATAATATAGGAGAGAGGTAGCCACATACTGTTCTCACAGAGCCTGCATTCACAAGCACCAGACCTGACCTGGGCCCAGTGGCAGGGAGAGTCAGGAGGTCCTTCCTCAACAGGGAAACTCTGCAAAGTGCATCCACCTCACAGACAGACACTCCACCCTTCCTGCAAGTGGTCCCAGCTTTTATCCCCAAAACAGGACACCTGGCACTCACTTACCCAATGCGGAGGACCTGGGGCTTGTTTACCCAAGGGCTTTCCTTACAAGGTCAGCCGCACCTTGGAGGAAAGCCAAAAGGCAAACTCATCCCCTCCTTTTGAAGGACTGTGGGAACCACCCATATGTCAATCTTAATTCAGGGCTCGGGGTTCAGACCCCACCACTTCAGTCCCTTACAGACACGTGGAGGTCCAGGTCTGCGGCTGCAGGGAGTGCCTGAGCCTGTCGGAGAACAGCAGAGACCGGCTGTGTGAGGTGTGAGCAGATCAGTGATCTGCTGGGCATGGTGGCAGAGCTGAAGGAGGAAGGGGAGAGGCTGAGGAGTATCAGGGAGTGTGAGAGGGAGACAGACAGCTGGTGTCACGACTCAGCACCCCTGAGCCAGGCCCAGCAGTCAGGCGGGGCTCATGATGCAGAGCGCTCCCTGTCCCCTCTCCGCCTGGCTGAGCGTGATGGCTCACAGGACAGTGAGCAATGGCGACAAGTTCCTGCACAGTGCAAGTGGTGTGGGAATCGTGTCCCTAGGGTAACTGTCCCACCTCCCCAGGTGACCTTGCAAAATAGATATGATGCTCTGCAGGGGAAACCAGCCAGGGACAAGGGTGATGGTTCGCCAAACTTGGAGGTGCCACTGAGGCCAAGTCAGACCGTGCCTCACATCCAAACCACCTCAGTTATGAAAAAAAGGCGGGTCCTAGTCGTAGGTGACTCGATTCTAAAGGGAGAGGAAGGCCCTGTATACAGGCCAGACCCACTTCTTATGGAAGTCAGCTGCCTCCCTGGGGCCAGGAATTAAGGATATACGGAGAAAACTCCCCACCCTGGTTTGGCCCTCAGATTACTACCCATTACTGATATTTCAAGTAGGCTGTGATGAGGTAGCCACCAGAACTCTAGGGGCAATGAAGAGAGATTTCAGGGCCCTGGGAGGGCTGGTTAAGGGACCAGGAGAACAAGTAGTGTTCTTCTCCATCCCACCAGTTGTAGAGATTGATGAGGGGGTAAACAGGAAGAGCCAGCATATTTACTCCTGTCTCCGAGGCTGGTGCAACTGGCAGGACTTTGGTTTCTTTGACTATGGGCTAATCTTCAGGACGTCAGACATGCTGGCAAAAGGTGGGGGAAGCCTAACCCAAAGGGGGAGAAGGATCGTAGGACAAGAGCTAGCAGGGCTCATTACAAGGGCTTTAAACTAGGTTTGGAGGGGGACAGGGGTGGAACCAGAATTTATAAAGTGAGGTCTTGTGGGGGATATAAAGGTTGGAGGTCATCTTGGGCAGAGTGACCTCAAAATGCCAGAGTTTTCAATTCTTGGAGAAACAAGGTGGGGAGCCAACAGAACTGCCACCCTGGACTTTCAAAGGGCAGACTCTGGCCTGCTCAGGAGCATGGTTGAGATTGTCCCTTGGGAGGCAGTCCTGAAGGTCAAAGGTGCCCAGGATGGCCAGGCATACTTCAAGGAGGAACTCTTAAAAGCACAGGAGAAGGCCATCCCCAGGTCCTGAAAGATGAGCCGGCGGGGCAGAAGGCCAGCCTGGCTAAACAGAGAGCTTTGGCTGGACCTCAGGAACAAAAGGAAACTCTATGGCCTTTGGCAAAGGGGGTTGGCGACTTATGAGAAATACCAAGATGTAGTGAAGCTATGCAGAGGGAAAATTAGAAGGGCCAAAGCTCAAGCAGAACTCAACTTGGCCACTACAGTTAAAGATAAGAAGAGGTTCTTTCAGTACCTCAGTAGAAAAAGGAAGACTAGGGAAAATGTTGGCCCACTGATGAATGAAAGGGGCGCCCTGGTGGTGGAAGACACAGAAAAGGCAGAGGTACTGAATACCTTCTTTGCGTCAGTCTCCACTACTAAAGTGGTCCCTCGTGGATCCCAAATCCTGGAGGCAAGAGGGGAGGTCTAGAGAGAAGAAGATTTTCCCTCGATAGAGGAAGACAGTGTTAGAGACCACTTGGCCAAACTGGAGATCCATAGGTCCATGGGCCCTGACAGGATGCACCCGTGAGTGCTGAGAGAGCTGGCAGATGTTATTGCTGGGCCACTCTCCATCGTCTTTGAAAGGTCGTGGAGAACAGGAGAGGTGCCTGAAGACTGGAGGAAGGCTGGTTTTGGGTTTTTTTCCTTGTCTGAAATTATCTTCTGTGTATCCAGTGTTATTTCCAAGATAAATCTTTCAACTTCCTCATTCTTGATCTGCCAGGAAAATAATTTATTGGCCTTTTCACCCCTTTCGTATATAAGTGCACTTGAGTGTAGAAATTGCTTATAGACCTGATTCTCAGCCAGTACATTATGCTCTTTCCAAAAACCATTTATAAATTAACATACATTTAAAAAAATCTACTAGGATAAGTACTTTAAGTGTTTCACCCTTAGGAAAATGTGAGGAGTAACCATTTCCTGGCATTGTGCCTTTATTTTCTCACTTTGTTACTCCTCCAGTAAAAGACTCTTCTACGTTTCTCCCCCGAATCCTGTTAGATTCTGGTGAAGAGTTTTATTTTGTCTGATCACTGCCACCTGAAAGAGCCATCATGTTTTTCTGAGCCGTCATTTCCCATTTTTGCTCATTCTCATTTCTAAAAAGAACTTTCTCCTTTTGTCTACTATTTAATTCCAGGCTCCACTATATTTTTTATTTTTAAATTATAGGTCTGCTTCTATTACAGTCTGATTAGTTTGTGTCCTCAAATCACAAAAAAATGCTAGAAAAGAAGTTACATCTCATTGGACAGGGACTTTTTTTGTTGTATACTTTTTTCTCACGCTATGGGACCAGATACATGCTGAATGCTGCAGAACTAAGGTGGTATGTTTAAAGGACATAGTGCTCCAGCTACAGTGGAAAGTATTTGGATGCTACATTCGTTCAACATCAGTAAAACCTGTCCCCATACTGCTGTAATCTGTACCAGGACTGATGCATAGTTGACCTTGTGTTAACCAAGTCACAATGTGCTTACAGCTATAGTTCTCCCTGCTTATGGATCTGTTGCTCAAAATTGGGCAATTTATCTTTTTATTATTGTACATACAGTAATGTTGCTGCTGTAGAGGACTAAACTGGATTCAGAATTCAAAAAGTGAATAGAGGACAGATGTATATTTTCGTACACTGACTGGAAGATAAGACACATCCTGAGAAGAACTAATAATCCTGCCATTTTTTCTCTGAACGTTCATCCCTTTATTTCTGCCAAACAACTCACTTTCTGTACCAGTAGAAAGCAAACACAAAGACAAACATGTATTATCTCTTCTGGTACACTCTAAAGGTAGAACATGGAGGACATGCAGGTACAGAAGAAACATGAAGGTTATTGTCCTTCATAAGTGCAGCTTGTTTTACTTTTAAAACTCAGGACCCAGTAAGACAGTTGGAATATTTCCAACTGGCAAGGCATGTATATCAAAGGCAGCCTAACTCAGTGGAATTTCTAGATAATGGCTAGTAGACAGCACAATAAAGAAGAAGAGGTGTTACAGTAAACACATGAACCATGTACATGTACCTCCTTCTTAAAGCCTTTAATCCAAACGAGCTTTAAAAAATCTTTAAATAAATGTGCTAGTGCAAGAACTTTAACTAGCAAAATGTGAAATACTAATAGAGGCAGAAAAACCTCTGTTTCAGTCTGTCAATCAAGGCAAATCCCCAAAGAAGTCTGGAGCTGACCTCAACCCAGTCACCTTATCCAGCCAGATGTTACAGTATAAATTGTTTATATAGGCCCAAGGTTTTAAAAAGTTATTTAAGCTGCATTACTTAAAACAGTTAAATATTTTGTTCTAACTTAGCTAGACTGCATACTTGTCTAGATTAAGAAAAACGGAAAATAAATTGGCAAATGCATGCCTATAGTTGGTATGCCAGTAGATCTAGGGGAAAAACCCTCATTTTAAAATAAATTTGTTTTTATAATAAATTAAAACTATATTTATTTTAACTCTATTTAATATCACAGAATCACGGAATTTTCAGAGTTGGAAGGGACCTCCAGAGATCATCTAGTCCAACTCCCCTGTTTAAAAGCAGGAACCCCTAGAGCACATCACTCAGGGCTGCATCCAGGAGAGTCTTGAAAATCTCCAGAGAAGGAGACTCCACAACATCTCTGGGCAGCCTGTTCCAGTGCTCTGGCATCCTCACTCAAAAGGAAGATTTTCCTCATATTTAAACGGAACCTCCTATGTTCCAGCTTGTGCCCGTTACCCCTTGTCCTGTCACTGGGAACCACGGAAAAGAGTGTGGCTCCATCCTCCCTCAGCCCTCCCTTTAGGTATTTGTAAACGTTAATTACATCACCCCTCAGCCTGCTCTTCTCCAGGCTGAAGAGTCCCAGCTCCCTCAGCCTTTCCTCATAGGGGAGATGCTCCAATTCCCCAGTCATCCTCATTGCCCTCTGCTGGACTCTCTCCAGTAGTTCCCTCTCTTTCTTCAACTGGGGAGCCCAGAACTGGACACAGTATTCCAGCTGTGGCCTCACCAGGGCAGAGTAGAGGGGGAGAATGACCTCCCTCGACCTACTGGCCACACAGGGTGACCCACATGCAGCCCAGGGTGGCACTGGCCTTCTTGGCAACAAGGACACATTGCCAGCTCATGGGTAATTTACTGTCTACCAGGACTCCCAGATCTTTCTCCTTGGGACTGCTTTCCAGGAGGTTCCCCCCTAACCTGTACTGGTGCCTGGCATTCTTCTTCCCCAGGTGCAGCACCCTACACTTGCCCTTATTGAACCTCATGAGGTTCCTCTCTGCCCAGCTCTCCAGCCTGTCCAGGTCATGCTGGATGGCAGCACAGCCCTCTGGAGTGTCAGCCACCCCTCCTAGCTTGGTATCATCAGTGAACTTGCTGAGGATACACTCTGTCCCCTCGTCCAGGTCATTGATGAATATGTTGAACAAGACCGGACTGAGTATTGTCCCCTGGGGGACACCACTGGTTACAGGCCTCCAACTTGACTCTGCTCCATTAATCACAACCCTCTGTGATCTGTCACACAGCCAGCTCTTGATCCGTCTCACCGTCCTCTCGTCTAACCCACACTTCCTGAGTTTCCTAATGAGGATGTTATGGGAGACAGTGTCAAAAGCCTTGCTGAAGTCAAGGTAGATGACATCTGCTGCTCTCCCCTCATCCAGCCAACCGGTTATGACATCATAGAAGGCTATCAGATTGGTCGAGCATGATTTACCCTTGGTAAATCCATGCTGACCACTGCCAATAACTTTCTGTTCTACAACATGTTTGGGGATGACCTCCAGAGCGAGTTGCTCCATCACCTTCCCAGGGATGGAGGTGAGACTAACCGGCCTGTAGTTGCCTGGGTCCTCCTTCTTGCCCTTTTTGTAGACTGGAGTGATGTTTGCCTTCCTCCAGTCTTCAGGCACCTCTCCTGTTCTCCACGACCTTTCAAAGACGATGGAGAGTGGCCCAGCAATAACATCTGCCAGCTCTCTCAGCACTCACGGGTGCATCCTGTCAGGGCCCATGGACCTATGGATCTCCAGTTTGGCCAAGTGGTCTCTAACACTGTCTTCCTCTATCGAGGGAAAATCTTCTTCTCTCTAGACCTCCCCTCTTGCCTCCAGGATTTGGGATCCACGAGGGACCACTTTAGTAGTGGAGACTGACGCAAAGAAGGTATTCAGTACCTCTGCCTTTTCTGTGTCTTCCACCACCAGGGCGCCCCTTTCATTCATCAGTGGGCCAACATTTTCCCTAGTCTTCCTTTTTCTATTGAGGTACTGAAAGAACCTCTTCTTATCTTTAACTGTAGTGGCCAAGTTGAGTTCTGCTTGAGCTTTGGCCCTTCTAATTTTCCCTCTGCATAGCTTCACTACATCTTGGTATTTCTCATAAGTCGCCAACCCCCTTTGCCAAAGGCCATAGAGTTTCCTTTTGTTCCTGAGGTCCAGCCAAAGCTCTCTGTTTAGCCAGGCTGGCCTTCTGCCCCGCCGGCTCATCTTTCAGGACCTGGGGATGGCCTTCTCCTGTGCTTTTAAGAGTTCCTCCTTGAAGTATGCCTGGCCATCCTGGGCACCTTTGACCTTCAGGACTGCCTCCCAAGGGACAATCTCAACCATGCTCCTGAGCAGGCCAGAGTCTGCCCTTTGAAAGTCCAGGGTGGCAGTTCTGTTGGCTCCCCACCTTGTTTCTCCAAGAATTGAAAACTCTGGCATTTTGAGGTCACTCTGCCCAAGATGACCTCCAACCTTTATATCCCCCACAAGACCTCACTTTATAAATTCTGGTTCCACCCCTGTCCCCCTCCAAACCTAGTTTAAAGCCCTTGTAATGAGCCCTGCTAGCTCTTGTCCTACGATCCTTCTCCCCCTTTGGGTTAGGCTTCCCCCACCTTTTGCCAGCATGTCTGACGTCCTGAAGATTAGCCCATAGTCAAAGAAACCAAAGTCCTGCCAGTTGCACCAGCCTCGGAGACAGGAGTAAATATGCTGGCTCTTCCTGTTTACCCCCTCATCAATCTCTACAACTGGTGGGATGGAGAAGAACACTACTTGTTCTCCTGGTCCCTTAACCAGCCCTCCCAGGGCCCTGAAATCTCTGTGCATTGCCCCTAGACTTCTGGTGGCTACCTCATCACTGCCTACTTGAAATATCAGTAATGGGTAGTAATCTGAGGGCCAAACCAGGGTGGGGAGTTTTCTCCGTATATCCTTAATTCCTGGCCCCAGGGAGGCAGCTGACTTCCATAAGAAGTGGGTCTGGCCTGTATATAGGGCCTTCCTCTCCCTTTAGAATCGAGTCACCTACGACTAGGACCCGCCTTTTTTTCATAACTGAGGTGGTTTGGATGTGAGGCACGGTCTGACTTGGCCTCAGTGGCACCTCCAAGTTTGGCGAACCATCACCCTTGTCCCTGGCTGGTTTCCCCTGCAGAGCATCATATCTATTTTGCAAGGTCACCTGGGGAGGTGGGACAGTTACCCTAGGGACACGATTCCCACACCACTTGCACTGTGCAGGAACTTGTCGCCATTGCTCACTGTCCTGTGAGCCATCACGCTCAGCCAGGCGGAGAGGGGACAGGGAGCGCTCTGCATCATGAGCCCCGCCTGACTGCTGGGCCTGGCTCAGGGGGCTGAGTCGTGACACCAGCTGTCTGTCCCCCTCTCACACTCCCTGATACTCCTCAGCCTCTCCACTTCCTCCTTCAGCTCTGCCACCATGCCCAGCAGATCACTGATCTGCTCACACCTCACACAGCCGGTCTCTGCTGTTCTCCGACAGGCTCAGGCACTCCCTGCAGCCGCAGACCTGGACCTCCACGTGTCTGTAAGGGACTGAAGTGGTGGGGTCTGAACCCCGAGCCCTGAATTAAGATTGACATATGGGTGGTTCCCACAGTCCTTCAAAAGGAGGGGATGAGTTTGCCTTTTGGCTTTCCTCCAAGGTGCGGCTGACCTTGTAAGGAAAGCCCTTGGGTAAACAAGCCCCAGGTCCTCTGCATTGGGTAAGTGAGTGCCAGGTGTCCTGTTTTGGGGATAAAAGCTGGGACCACTTGCAGGAAGGGTGGAGTGTCTGTCTGTGAGGTGGATGCACTTTGCAGAGTTTCCCTGTTGAGGAAGGACCTCCTGACTCTCCCTGCCACTGGGCCCAGGTCAGGTCTGGTGCTTGTGAATGCAGGCTCTGTGAGAACAGTATGTGGCTACCTCTCTCCTATATTATCTGCCTAAATTGGCTTGGCTGTCTCCCTTCTCTTCTGTGGGAGACTTCTTTGCTTTGGTTGTTGCCTGTGTTGTATCATTCCTGGGGTTGATGTCTGTTGTGTGTAATCTGATTGACTTGTTTGTACTGACCTTCTTGTGTTCAATAGAATCTGGTTACTGGTTTGTTCTACTGCTGGCTGTGTCCTTTGTGCTAGGCCTAGTAATTGGCAAAACAGGGACCTCTGTCTGGGTTGCCCCAGTCCTCCTGGCGGCAGCTTTTGCCTTTGTGGAAACCAGTTACACTCCTCTGGGAGGGCAATGACCACTCAGTTAAGCTAGCTGTGGAGCCAAGAGGGGACTGGGTCTTCCCCCCAGGCCCTGCCTGTGAGAACTGCTGTGTAAACTGCTGTGCCACGCCCTTGGGCGTTCCTATTGTCCCTGTCCTGCCTGTTGCTCCCCTCGGTGACCGATGACCAACCCGGCTCACTGCCCGTTCCTAACTGCCCACTGCCCTGACACTGCTCCCTGCCGCGCCTCAGCTCCTCCCCCCCCTCCCTCGGTCGCAGCTCCTCGGCGCCTTCCCCGCGCCCTGCTCGTGCCCACTGCCCCGGGCCACGCCCCACTGCCGGGCCACGCCCCTGTGTGCCCGCTCCGGCCGCTCGCGCTCCCCAGGGGCGTTTAAAACTCTCCCGCGCGGCTCCTGGCCACGCCTCTCCCGCGCCTGAGTGGCTGCCGCGGGCTGCCTGGTCCCGCTGGGGCTCGGGCTGCGAGTGGGGGGTCCCTGGGCTCAGGAATCCTCTGCACAGCGCCCTCAGCCCTCACCTCCCGATCACCTCTGTCGCTGTCGTCGTTGTCGCCGCCGGTGCTGTCGCCACTGCTGCCTCGCTGACAACATTTACTAAAAAAAATTTAAAGTCAAAACTTATATATTTCTGTAGGATCTGCAATACCAGCACATTTTAGGTATGTCAGAAACTATCAGCAATATAGGAAATATGAGAAATATTTTGACATTTCTGTTTTACAGAGTTTGAATTTTATTAAAAAAATAGTTTCCTTACCAATGCATCTCTCTCGTTTTTATGACAAATACCATGTTGATAATCTGAGCCACAAGAGGGCACCAAATAAGCACATGGCAGCCCAGCTCACCTTAAATAGAGCACAACTCTGTAAAAAACATTGCAAAATATCTTCTGTAAATGCTTCAGAAAGCTAAGAAAAGTTAATATTTCCTTGATTTACAAAGTTTCATGAGTAACGTGAAGTTTTTTTCCTCTTAAATGTATATGTGTATATACAGTATATGAGTTCTGATGAGAATGCATATGTATTTATCCAGATAAATAAATCTTCCTTTCCATAAAGCCTTGGAAGTTATTGCTCAGTGCAATTAATTTTTAAAAGCTATGTCCATACATCACATATTATATAGTTGTTTACATACATGAATGGAAGAGTAAGAAACTATCCAATTTACCAGATACTATGGGAGTAGCAGTTGTGGAGATGCTATGAATCATGGAGGTGAAATGGTTTCAGAAAGAAACATGATGAGTAGAAAATGGAGAAGCAAAAGCCTTCTGTGTCCCGTTTTGAGCCTTGTCTGTTACTTTTCTCATATTGCACAAAACCCTGAAATACAGAATACTGTAATCAGTGAATGTAAATGGGGAATTTAGATTTGGTAGTATTTTGTGTTTCATAATTCAGTAATTTTGACAATTTTGTACAGGTATAAATTCAATGTGCAAATACATTATCTCTGCATGGTGATTTTGAAGAGTTAATATAGCCAGGAAAAGGCTATTCGTTACATAGTTGTGGCATATTTCAGGCTAAAACTAGATAGCAAGGACTGATAGCAAGAGCTTATAGCTAGCCTTCTTGATAGAGCTGTTTAATGATACATAATAAATCTTCGTATATTTGCTTGCTGTTCTGTTTCAAGGCCCTTCCAAGTTCTGCTTCACTGTTACTATCTGCTTCTAGTCTCCCCTCACAGTCCCATGATCATCCACCTCAACAGCACATTTGTCTGCTTTTCCCCATATTTGTACTCCCACAAATTTCTTTGAAATATTCTACAAGTCAACTGCTCTTTTTTTGTTAGTCCTTCTTCCAAGATTACTTTTTAAGTGATATATGTTACATTAAAAGAAATAGTTTGTTGTACTTAAGATATGTCTTATTGATAACAGTAAATACTTATTTATAGATTTATACAAAGAAGCAAGCAGTTTAAACCTCTTGCTTCAGAGAACAGGCAAGCAGTCTCAAAAGGAACTAGATCTACCTGACAAACTATGGACTTGGACTTGGCCTAGTATAAGGTACCCCTTCCTACCCTGTATGTGCCTTATACACAAAAAAGTAAGGCAGGGGCTCCTTCATGTGAGCATAACCATGTTTGGGACCAAAGTTCAAGTGCTCTCACTATTACATTTTGAAATGAATGCATGATTTGAAAAACAGAGAGACAATTTCTAAGGTATGAATTCTCAGGTATCTCTGTAGATCAGAGCAACACCTTCAACTTTTAGGAGAGAAGGAAGTGTCTGTTTTTGTCTGGTTCAGACCCAATTCTCCAGCAGTCTACTCTGGGTTTTGATCCTTTAAAACTCAGGATGTAGGATGCCATCAGACTTGGTATGATTGAGAGGTGTCCACCTGAAGTCACATTGTTGGAAGAGTATCAACAGTTACTGTGACCATTTATGGTTGTTACAACAAGACATTTCTTCCTATAGGGAAAGAAAACTATGATGGCTGTTATTGTAAAGAGGGCAAAGGGCAGGACAAAAATGGATGTCTAAAGAACCAACAGGTCAAATGGTGATGGTCAAGAGTATTCACACTGGGACTTTTACACTCTAATCCATGGTGCTACAAAGAAAAAAGCCATGTGATATCATAAAATGAAATGTTGGCATCTATAGAAGGCAACGATTGAGGACAACTGCCCTTACAGCAGCTCTGCCCTCTTAATAAATCTTGTATTGGTAACTCCTTTTGACACATTTATTTGCTTGGAATTGACTCAGTTTCTCTCAGAAGTGTACAAGTTGCTGAAAGACAAACAAGTCAAAAAGCTGCTTCAGAATAATATTGTGACAATCCATTCCCCTCCCCCCTGCCTTTTTTTTTCTCTGCAAGATAAAAAATATTGATTGTAAACTGTAACCTTTTGGAAATGACTTCAGTTCTCAGGACAAAAAGGTTGGACTCCACTAATATAAGTTATGTCAGGAGATGGATAGAAGGGCATTTTAATGAACACAGATTATTCCTCACACACTGGGGGGAGGGGGGAAAGACATGCACAGGAAAATAACATTGTAAAAAGAAATTGGGAGAAACTTTCCTCAGGCAACTTCTAATTATTCTTTTCTATTTTATGGCCTCCCATATGTAAATTGCTGCTGTTAGTCGAGGCAACCCCACTACTACTGTAATAGCAAGCATGGAGCTCAATGTGAGAGACCAACATTTACTGTGAAACACATAAATTTGTAATACGGATTACTGTCAGGGGTTGGGGCTGGGCTGGCCACTAAATGGATGACAGATGCTCTCTGTTGACTCCTCTCCCTTCCCAGACAGGGGAAGGGAAAGAAGAAAAGGGAGAGAAACTTATGGGTTGGAAAAAAACCTAAAATAGCTTTAATGAAACAATAACAATAAAAATTTAATAATTATTTAAAAAATAATGAAATATATACAAATATATACAAAACCAATCTTGAGCTTCCCCCTCCCCCCCACTCCAGGTGCACACTCCCCTTCCCAGATGACACTTGTGTCACCACTGGTGCTGCAGAGCGGCTCTGGGAAGATCCCAGGCTGGGCTCCTGGACCCAGTGGCAGACAGGAACTGGATTCAGGAACGCACAGATCAGGGGCAGAAGAATGGTCAGAATCCTCCCAGGATGCTGGTGATGGAAGAAGAGCAAGATCAAGGTGGCTCGCTCCCTGTGATCCCTCAGCTTTATACTGAGCGTGACATGTACGGGATGGAATACTGCATTGGTCAGTTTGGGTCACCTGTCCTGTCCGCTCCTCCCTGCAGGTGCCACCCTTTTGCACCCTTACACTAGTGAGAGCACTGAAGGAATTTGGCAGCGACTTTGGTTTCTGTGAGATTAAGTATAAGCAAGAGCCTTTCTGCACACCATCGTACTGTGAGCTCAGTACTAACTATAAACATCGAGCGTTATCACTTCTAGGAGCAGACACTGTCTGAAAAACATGTTGTTAACTTCAGAAAGTTCATTCTTAGAAGGGACTGAACTGAAAAGTAAAAACACTGAAGGCAAAAATTGGTTCTGTTTTAGCCAAACCAGGGCAGTTACTAGAAGCAATAAACGAGCAGATGCTCTAGGCCGTACTTTGTGTTTCAGGCAGCTGTGCCGGGGGCGCAGCGGTGGGCTGGGAAGCAAAGCCGGCCTCCCGTGCAGCCTGCGGATCTCTACCTCGGGGCAAGCCAGGCCCCGGGCGCTGACAGGGGGCGCGGAACCACAGCTTCTCCCGGAGCTCCCCCGGCGGGACGCTGTGCTCTGCGGGGCCTGCTCGCCCTGCCTCGGGCCCTGTGGCGCCGCCGGCGGCGAGGGGCGGCAGAGCCAGGCCTGTAAGAAGCGAGGCTGGGAAAAGCGGCACTCTTGAGGCGGCCTTCCGAGGCAGGGAGGTAATTGCCCACCTCTTGCGGGCGCCGCAGCTCCCCTCGCCTCGGGGGGCGGGCACCGGAGGTCGACATTATCTCCCAGGTCTTGCGGCGCCTGGCGCCCCGTTCGCGTCACCGCAGCATGTCGGGGCACGGCCAGTTCTGCTCCGGCCGGCCTGCCCCGCCCCCTGCCACGTGACCGGCCCGCCCCGCCGTGCTGGCGCGTGCCCGCCGCTTCCGGGGGGAGGGTTGGGTGTACGGCGCCGGTAAGTTTGTCGGAGTGGGCAGGGAGTGGTGGCAGCATGTCCGGTAATGGGCTCAGCTACAGCGAGCAGGGCGGAGAGGCGGCGCCTGAGGTGGCCCAGGAGACGGCGTCCACCGTGACCCCTTCGGCTCCCGCGGCCTTCGGGCTCTTCAGCAGCGACACCAAGAAGTAAGGGGAGGGGGCGGGCCAGGCCGGCAGGGGGGACTCGTCCCTCGGGGTCCGGGTGCCCCGCGACCGATCCCGTGGGCGTTAGGGCGGCGCTGGGCTGGCGGGGTCCTGCTCTCCGGCGGGGGGCGGGGGGAGGGGAGCTGGGCCAGCCCCGGCGGCTGTGGGTGGAGGGGGAGCGGTGCCCCGGCGGCGGTGGGTGCAGGGGGAGCGGTGCCCCGGTTATTCGCTCTCGCGGCTCCGTGGGAAAGTTTGCTGCATTACCTTTGAGGTATTCACAGCGCAGTGGGTAATCTGTAAAGTTTTTTTATTGATTTGCTTGTAAAGCTGCTTATAATTTTTCATCTGTTTTGATAGCTAACCGCACTGACATTAGTTTAATTTTGCCTTTATATTTACTAAAATAATAATTAAAAAGTACTTAGTAGTGTTTGTGGGAGTTGTAGTCGATCATGGTGAGGGGGGCAGCTTGAAGTGGGTGTTAACCAAGTGTGCATCTTGGTCAGAAGTCAAAATGAGGAAATGGAGGAGGAAGAAAAAAGCCAAAGTGCAACGGCGCAAAAAACCTTCAGCTTCTTAAAGGGAAAGTGAATTAGAGAGACAAAAACCCCCATGTGTCTAAATGAAGGATCAAGAGATTTGCTAAGCTGAAGTGGTATCCTACAACAAATTGGAAATCTATTCCGAGAACGTCCAATAAAAAGCACCATAAACTAAGGTCTCATGTACATTAGAAAATCAATCACTTGTTCTTCAGTTTGATTGTTCTGCACAAAGAGAGCATCCATGCTCTAGAAACCTCGACTGATGTGTTTATTTTTGTGCCACATGAAAGTAAATCACAACAAGGTGAAGCTACTGTCACTCTGATGCTTAGTGCTGTGAGACAGCAGCTGATAGGCCTCTTCAGTTTGCCAGACAAGTCACATTTCTCTTCCTCTGCTAATCCGCCACATCCTTTGCTTTTAATTTTGTTACAGTTACTGTATTCGATGCTCTAGCGTGGATGCCCCTCTGCTGACTTGTGTGTTGTAGCTGATTTATGTTCTTTCCACTATTCTTTTCCTGTCCTCTTCTGTAGAAACAACTTTGTGCTTTCTTTCTTAACCATTGTTTTGCAGTTTCTTTTCCACAGGGGAGAGTTGCATCGATTATTGGTCATGACTGTAATTCTCTATGTAACTCATTTAATCCTAGACTTCATACTATTCTGTAGGTGAAGTATAGCTCTCTCTGTTTTATCAGATGCAGAAGTTGAAGTGAGTAATTGTACCTGAGGCTGCCTAGTGGTTAGAAGGAAATACAGCTCTGGGATCCTGAGTCATAGTGTACTTATGTATGTATATGATTGTCTTTCAGTATGAAAAAACAGAGTAGCTGAGGAGCTGGTGATATGCATGCATGCCTTATTAAATAGCTCCTCCAGGCTTGCCTTTACTTGTAAAAGAAGGAAGAGAGGATCCATCCTCTGAAGGAAAGTCTTGAGAAGAAAGCAAGCATTGATCGCTGTGATCTTCTGTAGCTGACAAACAAGTTCTTGTGGAAATAGGAAGTTATCCATGATTCAAACCTGTGTGGGTAAGCTCTGAGTATGGATTGGATATCTGAGGAACCGATAGTGTGCTGGAAAGATTATGACATTTGTGTGGTGTGAAAAAAACACTGGACTGCAAGTGGGGGTTATTGTTAGAAAAGCAGACTGTGTTGCAGTCTGTTTGAAAAATACAGTAGTCATTTATCAAGCATATAGCACGTATAACATAGTCCACACTGGTAGTAGCCCAAAAACTCCTTATTGAGAAGCAAACAAAATTTTCTTTCCTTAGAGCTGAAATAAAAGTCTTAGCACAGAAGCTGTAGCCCAGGCGGAGGACAGGTGCTGTGCTGGACCTTGTTCTTGCCAACAGGAAGGGGCTGGTAGGCAACCTGAGGCTCAAGGGCAGCCTTGGCTGCAGTGACCACGAAATGGTGGAATTTGGGATCCTCAAGGCAAAAGGAGTGTGCAGCAAGCTCACTACCCTGGACTTCAGGTGAACGGACTTCGACCTCAGGGATCTGCTTGCTAAAGTCCCTTGGGATAAAGCCCTGGGAGGAAGTGGGGCCCAGGAAGACTGGCTGGTATTCAGGGATTACCTCCTCCACGTCCAGGAGCAATGCACCCCAACAAAGAAGAAGGCAGGCAAGAATGCCAAGAGGCCTGCATGGATAAACAAGGAGCTCCTAGACACACTTAGGCACAAAAAGGAAGCCTACAGAGGGTGGAAGCAAGGACAGGTAAACTGGGAGGAATACAAAGAAGTTGGCCAAGAGGTCAAGGGAGGTGATTCTGCCCCTCTGCTCTGCTCTCATGAGACCTCACCTGGAATACTGCATCCAGCTTTGGAGCCCCCAACATAAGAAGGATGTGGACCTGTAGGAGTGAGTCCAGAGGAGGGCCACAAAAATGATCAAAGGGCTGGAGGACCTCTCCTATGAAGACAGGCTGATGGAGTTGGGGTTGTTCATCCTGGAGAAGAAAAGGCTCTGGGGAGACCCTGTAGCACCTTTCACTGCCTGAAGGGCCCTACAAGAAAGCTGAGCGGGACTTTCTACAAGGGCATGTAGTGATAGGATGAGGGTCAATGGCTTTAAACTGGAAGAGGGTAGATTAGATTAAACATTAGGAAGAAATTCTTTACCATGAGGGTAGTGAGACACTGGCACAGGTTGCCCAGGGAAGTTGTGGATTCCCCCTTCCTGGAAGTGTTCAATGTCAGGCTGGATGAGGCCTTGAGCAACCTGGTCTAGTGGGTAGTGTCCTTGCCCGTGGCAGGGGGGTTGGACTAGATGGTCTTTAAGGTCCCTTTCAACCCAAACCTTTCTATGATCGTATCTTTTGGTGGTTTGGGTTTGTGTTCTTTAAACTGAGCAGACCTGATATCACACTACTAGGCATAGAGAAAAGCATAAGATGCGGCTCTACATCTTGCATTTTAAAGTGTGGGAATAGTGGGGTTGGTGAAAATAAAATTACTGTTATGTTACTGTTACCTCTCATTGTTTGCTGATCTCTCTTGATTGTCATTCAGCACTGCTATATATGATCCTAGATATGCTTATGTCCCATGCCATTGTGGTGTTTCAGTACTTGGGAAACTTTTAGGTTGCTGAGGACACCCAAGAGTGCTGAAGGAGTTAGCAGATGTGCTTACTAAGCCATTCTTTACAATTTATCAGCAGTCTGGGCTAACCAGGGAGGTCCCAATGAACTAGAGATTAGCAAATGTGACGCCCCTCTACAAGAAGGGCCAGAAGGAGGATCTGGGGAACTACAGGCCAGTCAGCCTGACCTCGGTGCCAGGGAAGGTTATAGAGCAGATGATCTTGAGTGCCATTAGGCACTATTTACAGGACAATCAGGTGATCAGGTCCAGTCAGCACAGATTCATGAAGGGCAGGTCCTGCTTAATGAACCTGATAGCCTCATATGACTAGGTGATCCACTTAGTGAATGAGGGAAAGGCTGTAGATGTTGTCTACTGGACTTCAGTAAAGCCTTCAATACTGTTCCCCACAGCATTCTCATGAAAAAACTGGCTGCCCAAAGCTTGGATGGGCATACACTCTGCTGGACAAAACACTGGCTGGCTGGCAAAAGGGCCCAAAGTGCGGTGTTGAATGAAGTTAAATTCAGTTGGCGGCTGGTCACAAGTGGTGTTCCCCAGGGCTCAGTGTTGGGGCCACCCCTATTTAATATCTTTATCAATGATCTGGATGAGGGGATTGAGTCTACCCTCAGTAAGTTTGCAGATGACATCAAGTTGGGTGGGAGTGTTGATCTGCCTGAAGGTAGGACGGCTCTGCAGAGGGATCTGGACAGGCTGGATTGATGGGCTAAGGACAATTGTATGTGGTTCAATAAGGCCAAGTGCTGGATCCTGCACTTGGGTCACAACAGCCCCATGCAACGCTACAGGCTTAGGGAAGAGTGGCTGGAAAGCTGCCTGGTGGCAAAGGACCTGGGCGTGCTGTTTGACAGCTGGCTGAATATGAGCCAGCAGTGTGCCCAGGTGGCCAAGAAGGCCAAGGGCATCCTGGCTTGTATCAGAAACGGTGTGACCAGCAGGAGTAGGGAGGTGACTCTGTACTCAGGTCTAATGAGGCCACACCTTGAATACTGTGTTCAGTTTTGGGCCCCTCACTGCAAGAAGGACACTGAGCTGCTGGAGCATGTCCAGAGAAGGGCAACGAAGCTGGTGAAGGGTCTGGAGCACAAGTCTGATGAGGAGTGGCTGAGGGAACTGGGGTTTAGTCTGGAGAAGAGGCTGAGGGGAGACCTCATTGCTCTCTACAACTACCTGAAAGGAGGCTGTAGCGAGGCAGGGGTCGGTCTCTTCTCACAAGTTGCAACCACTAGGACAAGTGAAAACGGCATCAAGTTGTGCCAGGGGAGGTTTAGGTTAGACATTAGGAAAAACTTCTATACTAAAAGGCTGCCCAGGGAAGTGGTTGAATTGTCGTCCTTGAATGTGTTTAAAAGCTGTCCAGATATGGTGCTCAGGGACATGGTTTAGAAGTGGGCCTGGTAGAGTTAGATAACAGTTGGACTTGATGATTTTAAAGGTATTTTCGAACAATAACAAATCTATGATTCTGTGATACAAGAAGTACTCCCTCTCAGCAGAGGTGCCTATTATAATACATGACCCAGAATGTCATTGCAATAAATGCTGGGCCAGAGGCCTGCGCTTGCCTGTTGCCAGTTAATTTGAACAATCTAATGTGGTTAAAGTATAAATATATTACTATAAACACTTTTTAAAAAAAATCCTAATCTTTTCTTTATGTTGTCTGTCTTCTCCTGTTTGTCTTGAAGTAGAAGTAAGCCAAAATGCTTTGGAAATAATCAGATTGCTTGTTAGGATAGACTGTCTTCAGTCTTGTAGCATTTGTCATATAGAATGGACTATGACAAGGTGCCATAAGGAGGCACAAATGAGTATCAGGAGACTTAAATCTGAGGTCTGAAGTTGACCTAATATACACTATTTGTCCTAACTGTTTTGTTTGTAGCATTTTGTAGAAATACTTAGCTGAAGTACTTACGAGTTCCAAGCATCTCTTGGTGTCAAAGGCCTACATGTCTTGCTCTCCTGCTAAAGCTGCCCTTTTTCACCTTTAGCAGTTCTATGATATATTCATTAACCTTCAATTACAAATAGAATCTTCAGTTAATGAACATAGTATTTTCTCAATATGTTTGGTTGAGGCACATACTATCATTGAAAATATCTCAATGTCTTGAAACTTCTGTTGTGGCAACATCTTAAACCTGAGTAAATGGAAAGTTTGACTGTTAGAAGGTCAATAAAGATGAAATAATAATTGAAATAACTATTTATCTTAATGCAAACAGGGCGAAATAGATTGCATGCGCAATGTGCAAATAGTATGTTTCTCATTAGTTAATATATTGTTTGTATCCAATGCAGTAAAAAAAAAAAAAGAGATTGCAAAACTAATTCTGTCAGGTAATCATGTAAATGTTCAGGACAAAAGAAGCAAAGAAAGAAGCAGGTTTTTCTAAATTATTATATGAATTATTATTAAGTACAACATGTACCTGAGGAACTATTTTCATACCATTTTTGACTAAACTGAAACTGTTCTTGGGTAAGAGGCTTCACAACAATTGTATGAGATTGGGGCTGGCTTCTATGAGTGTGGAATACTGAGTAAAGAGGCAAATATAACTTGCCTATTTGGTATGTATTGCTTTTTGGTTAGTTAGATCATTTTAAAATACATCAGAGGTGGATATTCTGTTCAGAGGATGGAAACTATTCATTTTGTTAAGTATCTCAATAACGGAATAATGAAAAGATTTTATATATCTGAGATGAGTAAGTCTAAACCTTTCTGTGTGGAATGGGACCTGTTGCATGGCTGGAGCTGCCTGTTCCTGTCCTTCTCCTCTCCCTTTTGTGCACTTGTCACACGAGCAGACGCGTATGATATTCCTTATTCCTTGGTAAAACTTGTATAGTTATATTTTAGGAATTTATTCATGTGTCCAGGCATGTAGTCTGACTCTTGTCTGTGAACTGGTTATGTTCCAGACATAGGTCTAGGTGCTCCAGGTGTACACATACTCACATGCCCTACATGTTTGAAAAAGAAGGGTCAGGTTATGGGCTACCAGAATGATGTAGATGGTCTGTAGACAAGTCTTTGCCTATGACAGGAGTTCTCAGCAGAAAATTGGTACAAGCCAAGGGGTCATGTAAATCATATAGACAAGCTGAATCTAGCCTGTGGACTGCAAGCTATTTCTATGCGGTCCAGATTGATGGAATCCATGAAATAAGCACTGCCTACTTGGAAGACAAACAAAATCATCTGTAGAGTGTAGAGAGAGACTGTTTGATGCAGATCACCTAAGTTAATAGGGTATTTTTATGGTTACAGTATGTACTGTGCTCTGTGTAAAGGGATGAAAAGTCTAACCACCTTTGAGCTTTTAGGAGAACCTAGAGGGATAATTAGTAACCTAGAATCCATTACATATACTTAATTAATGTATGTTAATGCATGTTAGAATGCAGCTGTTACTGCATACAGTTAATTGTAGGTGGACCAACAATTTTAATTTATATTAATTACATTAAAAAAAATTACCTGCATGTAATACTGAAATACAATCATATTTAGTTCTTGGAAATGATACGATTTCAGCAATAAAACTAGATATTGCTGTATCTAAACCAAATGTAAGAACTTACAGGTGAATCACATGAGTAGTGTCAGTAGATATCAATTGATAAGTATGGTATTGAAGCAGATGGCAAAATTTGTAACAAGTATTTTCAACTTTACTGATTTGCATCTTTAAACTACATTCCTGCCAAGCAAAATACATTTGTAATTTATTAGACTTTTTTCGTGCAGATCTGGCTTATGCATTCTGCTGAGCTATTCATCAGAAAACTCAGCAGGGCTGCAAACCCATTTTTTTTGCTGAGATTTGCAAGCCTGTTTTGCAGAGAGCTGATCTAAGGTGGTGATTTCATTAAGATACTCATTCCCCAGTTCTCTGTACAGAAGACTTTTCCATATTCATCAGAGCTAAAAACCTTGCTTTTAACAGCTGCCAGAGATGTTCTTGGAGTCTTAAATTGATCTAGTTTTGCCTTGGCATACCCTGTTCAACCAGACATGGAAAGCTTGTACATAAACTACCATTTGTGAAACTCTTGGAGGAGACTCCAGCCCTAATATTCAAACTTGATGCATCGGCTAGCTCATTGGCACGTCTGCTTTCTTCCCCCATCTGTTATAATGGCACTATGCCCACTAATCTGGTGATATGCCAGTTTCAGTGGGATGTACAAGCCAGCAAAGATAAATGGCTTGGATGAACTGATGACTCTACAAGATAAAATCTAAACCCTATAGTCAGGGTAGGGACTAAATGTATGTGAACATGGGCATACTATTGCAGAGGACTTCTCCAGCTGAAATCGGTCAGATATGATGGGAAGTGACACACAGTGAATATATTTTTATTGCTGTGCATTTGGCATGTATGAGGATGCAAGCAATGGACTGTTGATTTGATGTGACTCTGTAATGTAGTCATTAAAATTTTTTCTTTGAAGCTTTTAGTTCCTCAGAAAGGCAAATGTTATCGTTTAAGGTCTTCACTGTGGTTTATGTGGGGTTTTTTTATGTTGTCATATATTTGCCTTAGACACTTGCTATGATCTGCATCCTGAATGGCATTTCTTTAACACTGTTAAAACATAAGGCTGGCATTTGCAAGAAATTCCAGATTTTCTTAGTTCTGCTTTTTTGAAGAGTATCCTTGTCTATGCCAGCCCACAGTAGTTTTCTTCCTTCGAGAAAACTGAAATTCTTTTGGCTTATGAAGATTTTTTTGGCATCCTGCTAGAAGATGAACAGCAGTACATTGTAAAGGTCTTTAACAGTGTTTCTGAAATGTTGTGGGCATATATGTAAATGTACTAACGCTTATAAATTCTGGCAGTGACAGCACCACCTTTTCAGTGGTACCTTTAAAACAAGCCTCTTCTCACCATTTTCAGGTGAAAATACTGCTTCTCACTCTCCTATAATCCCTTCACAGCTATCAAATGCTGCCCAGTGATCTCCAAACGTCTGCAAATTTGGATCACTGGCCTCCCCAAGACAGGCTGTGAGTTGATACAACCACTTAAGTGGCACCACCACCTCAGATGCTGATTTTGAGGGCTTCAGGAAGCTGATCTCTGCCACCAAGGAAGATCTTTCTCTCGCAGAAGCTTTCCTGCAGCATTGGAGGTGCACTATCAAGAAGAGGTCATATGCAGTGAGGTTGCAAGACTGGCACTTTTCATCCTTTCAGAAAACCTTTCTTGTCACTGGGTGACATATTGTCTGTAACTATTCTACATAGAATAGATAATCTTAGATTACATCACAGTCTTCTCCAGAAAGGGTTTCAAACTACTTTGTCATACTAGCTGCTATTGAGCTTTTGAAATGCAGGTTGTTTACATATCTGCAATGATGGTGGTGGTAGCAGCAGCTTACAGGTGTTCATGTGCTGAGTTGCTCAAGCATCATTCAGGTACTGTGGTTTCACAACAGGGAACTGGTAAGATACTTTATTCGGTTTTAGCTTTATACTTTTCTATATGTTTCTTTCCTGCCTGTACATAATCCATCCCAATGGCAAGTGCTTTGAGAAACTAGTGACAAAGCAATCATTTAATGAGTTAAATTATGTTGCTCGTCAAACTATAACCAGTCTTGTTCTTCTCTGTGGCTCTCAGCCTTACAGGATATTATAGTTATCCTAATTTTTTTCCTCACATCTCTGCTGTCTAGCCTTCAAAACTCAATTTCTTTTTTTTTTGCAGTAGTGCGTTTGTTTTTCAGATTGGAAAGTTAGAGGAGGCTGAAAAGGAAATGGATTATTTCTTATAAGTTCTTTTTAAACTGCAGTACAGCTACACTCATAGCCAAATGATTTGTGTCTCCCTTGAAATAGTATTTCAGTTCTGTGTTGGTGTTGTGAATTGACAAGAAGTATAATGAGTTGTATGAGGAGCACAGTCAGGACCCTGAATTTCAGGAAAGCCAACTTCCAGCTCTTCAAGGAGTTAGTCAATAGGACCCCCTGGTAAATGGCCCTTAAGGACAAGGGAGCAGAACAGAGCTGGCAGATCTTTAAGGAGGCTTTCCACAGAGCGCAAGAGATTTCGATCCCCAGGTGTAAGAAATTGGACAAGGAAGGCAAGAGACAAGCATGGCTGAGTCAAGACCTGCTGGTCAAACTAAAAGGCAAGATGAAACTCTACAGGCAGTGGAAGCAGGGACAGGTATCCTGGGAAGAGTACAGAGACGTTGCCCGGTTATGTAGGGACGAGGTCAGGAAGGCCAAGGTGCAGCTGGAGCTGAACTTGGCAAGGTATGTCAAGAAAACCAAGAAGGGCTTCTACAGGTATGTAAACCAGAAAAGGAAGGTTAAAGAAAGTGTGCCCCCGCCCCCCCCCGGCCGATGAGCGACAGTGGTGGTCTAGTAACAACAGACGAGGAGAAGGCTGAGGTTTTCAACATTTTTTTGCCTCAGTCTTCACTGGCAACCTCTGTCCTCACAGCTCTCAAGTTGATGGCCCACAAGATGGGGATGAGGGAGACAAAGTACCTCCCGCTGTATGTGAATATAAGGTTCGTGACCACCTGAGGAACCTGAACATACACAACTCCATGGGATCTGATGAGATGCATCCCAGAGTCCTGAGGGAATTGGCTGATGTAGTTGCTAAGCCACTCACCATGACATTTGAAAAATGGTGAAGTCCCTAGTGACTGGAAGAAGGGAAACATTGCACCCATTTTTAAAAAGGGTAGAAAGGAAGACCCTGGGAACTACCGACCTGTCAGCCTCACCTCTGTGCCTGGGAAGATCGTGGAACAAATCCTCCTAGAAGCCATGCTGAAGCACATGGAGGACAGGGAGGTTATTCAGGACAGCCAGCATGGCTTTACTAGGGGCAAGTCCTGCCTGACCAAGCTGGTGGCTTTCTACAATGGAGTAACTGCATCAGTAGACAAGGGAAGAACTACGGATGTCATCTATCTGGATTTCTGCAAGGCCTTTGACACAGTCCCCCACACCATCCTTCTCTCTAAGCTGGAGAGATATGGATGTGATGGGTGGACTGTTCAGTGGATAAGGAATTGGCTGGATGGTTACATCCAGAGGGTAGTAGTGAATGGCTCAATGTCCAGATGGACGATGGTGACAAGTGGTGTCCCTCAGGGGTCTGTAGTGGGTCCAGTACTGTTTAATGTCTTCATTAATGATACTGACAGTGGGATAGAGTGCACCCTCAGCAAGTTTGCTGATGATACCAAGCTGGGGAGTGCAGTCAACATGCCAGAGGGATGGGATGCCATCCAGAGGGACCTGGACAAGCTGGAGAAGTGGGCCCAGGTGAACCTCATGAGGTTCAATAAGACCAAGTGCATGCTCCTGCACCTGGGTCAGGGCAGTTCTCATTATCTGTACAGGCTAGGAGATGATGCGCTGGAAAGCAGCCCTGAGGAAAAGGACTTGGGGTAGTAGTGGATGAAAAGCTGGACATGAGCCACCAATGCGCAGCTGCAGCCCAGAAGGCCAATTGCATCCTGGGCTGCATCAAAAGAAGTGTGGCCAGCAGATCAAGAGAGGTGATTCTGCCCCTCTACTCTGCTCTGGTGAGACCTCACCTGGAGTACTGCATCCAGCTTTGGAGCCCTCAACATAAGAAGGATGTGGACCTGTTGGAGCATGTCCAGAGGAGGGCCACAAAAACGATCAAAGGGCTGGAGCACCTCTCCTGTGAAGACAGGCTGAGAGAGTTGGGGTTTTTTAGCCTGGAGAAGGCTCTGGGGAGACCTTATAGTGACCTTCCAGTGCCTGAAAGGCACCTACAAGAAAGCAGGGGAGGGACTGTTCACGAGGGCATGTAGCAATAGGTTGAGGGCTAATGGCTTTAAACTAGAAAAGGGTAGATTTAGGTTAGATGTAAGGAAAAAGTTTTTCAATGTGAGGATGGTGGATCACTGGAACAGGTTGCCCAGGGAGGTAGTGGAGGCCCCATCCCTGCAGACATTCAAGGTCAGGCTTGATGGGGCTCTGAGCAACCTGATCTAGTAAAGATGTCCCTGCTCACTGCAGGAGGGTTGGACTAGATGACCCTTGAGGGTCCCTTCCAACCCAGTACATTCTATGATTCTATAAATAGTGTTATAATGGAAAAGGATGGCAATACTGACTAGCACCACAAGGTGTCATTCAAACAGTTGTGGTATGGAATGAAATATTAACAGTGAAACTCAGATTTCTTGATTTCCTGATAGAGGAAGTACCCAAATCCACAGCAAAATAAACTCAAATTGCCACATGTGTTCGTTGTCATTTTAGCTTCCATTCTATATGGCTCTGAAATCAATTTAGTTCCTCTTTAAGTGTTAAATTCTAACTTGTTTAGAGTTTACAGTTGCCTGAGCTAGAATAAGCTAGTGTACTTTAAGGATTTTGTGGTGCAATTAAAGTGGAAAAAAACCCCAACCAACCAAAATACAAACCAAACAACTCCAAACCAACCAACCAAACAGCCCAAACCTACAAACTCTTTGGGGTTTTGTTAGGGTTTTTTTTTGGTTTTGTTTTTAATTTTGTGGGGGACACAAGGCCTTCCATAGGACTTCATTACTACTCAGGTGCCAAGACCAAAGGTTAGGGTGCTCTGAAATTGTTGATTTTCTGCTTTGAACCTGATAATATTAATTATATTTTGGACTTCCTATTGGAACATTTTGCTGTGCTGAAGGCAAAAAAAAAAAAAAAAAAGCTTACCCTACTGTGGTTGAAAGTATAATTTGGACTGAAGTCTCCTGAAGACTTTGAACACACAAACAATGTGGTTGATCTCATGTAACTAACAGTATGCAGTGGATGAAAAACTTAAGAAATCCATTATTAAAACTGTGCTGAATGGGACTTTTGTTAACTTTGTTCCTGTTTTATAACAGGTGGCTCCATTATGTCAGAGCTAGTGAAGCATGCTTCCTCTCCTGTAGTTGATTTGTTTGCCATTTCCTGTATCTTATCTTGCAGTAACCCAGTACTTTCATTGTATATGAAAAGCCTCTGTCTCACCACAATTTTATTTTTTTAGAATTCCTCCTCCTTTCTTAAAGGTGACTAAAATTGTTCCTGGGGTTTGGGGCAAACAGGTGGAATGGGGAATCGTAATTAAATTCTTATTTCATAAAACAGCAGGCTGATGAACTTCTAGGAGTAAAGATTTTTTTAGCTGGAGAATCATTGTTGCATTTTCACCTGAGCTTTAGTTGAACTTTTTGTACTTACGAAACTTTTACTTTTTACAAAGAAAGCCTTATGATTAGTGTGTGACTTCTTTTGGTATCTAGGTACATTAGAACTGTACCAAATGCTGACAATTTATGGGGTTTGTATTATGGTTTTGCTAAAAAGAATAGGAGGTATAATAAATGTGTATTTTATCAAGGTGGAATAAGTATTCTCTTAACAACAGTTGTTCAGCATATGTAGATGCAGTGGCAGGTGATATGCCACAGATAATGGATTAGTATTTTAATACCATTAAAGGTTTATGATAATTCCTGTGAGAAGATGAAATAACTGAGGGGGAGGCCCAGATTTGTCACTGACATAGCTGGTTTAAATCTCAGTGATGTACAGTTATGTCTACCCTCTTTTGTTTTCTGTAAAAGTGGGTGATATTGAATAAAATAGAATATTTTTGTTTGGAATATACATGGATCATCTAGTGCCACTGCCCAGCCACTTCTGGGCTGACCAAAAGTTAAAGCAGGTTTTGTCCAAATGCCTCTTGAACACTGACAGGCTTTGGGACATCGACCACCTCTTCAGGAAGCCTGTTCCAGTGTTTGACCACCCTTTTGGTAAAGAAATGCTTCCTAATGTCCAATCTAAACCTCTGGTGATGCAGCTTTGAACCATTCCGACACATCCTCTCACTGGATCCCAGGGAGAAGAGATCAGCACCTCCGTCTCCACTTCCCCTCCTCAGGAAGCTGTAGAGAGCCGTGAAGTCACCCCTCAGCCTCCTTTTCTCCAGACTAGACAAACACAAAGTCCTCAGCCATTCCTCATAGGACATTCCTGTCTGTCTTTTCACCAGCTCTGTTGCCGTCCTCTGGACACGTTCAAGGACCTTCACATCCTCCTTGAGTTGTGAGGCCCAGAACTGCACACAGCACTCAAAGTGAGGCCAGACAAACGCTGAATACAGTGGGATAGTCTGTTTTTTGGACCAGCTTTTTTTGACCCTCTTGGCTGCCAGGGCACGCTGCTGACTCTTATTGAGCCTGCTGCCAACCAGCACCCCCAGATCCCTTTCTGCAGGGCTGCTTTCCAGCCAGTCCTCTCCCAGGTTGTGCTTGTGCATGGTATTACTCTGTCCTAGGTGTGGAATCCGTCATTTCATCTCTTTTTTGTGTGTGACACCATCGTTTTACTGGCTCCAGTGCTTTCTAGTAAAAGAAAATCGATTTTTTTGGATCTTGATACAATTTGTAAAACACTTGAAGATTTTTTTCCTGTGCAGTACCTGCAGGGATCTTAAGAATGTCCATTATTTGGTGAAGAAGCTCCTGAGTGCATTATTGTCTTGTGCACAGTAGAGGTGGTGGTCAGTACTGCTTCTCTGAGGGGTATTCAAGATATCTGCTGAAACGATCTGTTCCTCAGGCTGCAGATATTCATCATTCTTTCATGTTTCTGTGGGCTGCACACCAGGAGTAATTGCCCCTTCTAGTTTACAGTAAACTTCGAAGTTATGTACATGAATTCTTGGAAAGTTTGGTAGATTTGCCTTTCTTGCAGGCTGGTTGACCTCGAAGAGCCTACCTTTTAGAATAGGTTTACTCAACAGAATCTGAAATTATAGTCTTAATCTGAGTAAGACGCCATTTTTAGTGACTAAGTGTGCACTATTGAGAGTACAGCATGTTCAGAGTTATTCTTTAGTTGCTGTTTGCCATTATCAGCATGGATAATAATGTCGAGCGTCCTTCCTGGCATAAGACTTCAGGCTGTTAAAATAATTTGGCAGTATGTTCTCTTCACTGTCAAGATCTTTTTTTTTTTTTTTTTTTTTTTTTTTTTTTTGGCTCTGATTTTGAGGTGTTAGAGTGTTTTTTCGGTTAGTTTTTTTAATGACAGTGAAGCAGAGGAAGCTAGAAAAATCAGACTAGTGGGGTTTTGTTTACTTGCTTACAGTAAGATCTAGAAGATTAGTCCTAACCACTAGACTTGTTACAGGTCTTGTCATATCCATACTCCCATTGTATCCGGCAATGGTGCAAAGGCATGTGAAGAAAGCAGTGCTTTGAGACAGAAAGACAGAAGTAGTATCTGTCTTAAGGGCTACAATCATAAAATATGAAGAAGTAAAGTTAGAAAGTCTCTTCCTTCACTTAACATCTGACCAGCGATTTAAAGAGAATATATTATCTGGATGTGTTTTGTCATGTCGACTGTGTTGTAGTATTGCAGGTCTTTCGTGTGTGATGCTTGCTATGAGAGAAAATTAGGCGATGAATTTTCATTTCTAATTTAAACTCCCTTAGCTTTCAAACTGAGAAATAAAAGCCTGTGGTGGTAAAGATTACAAAGGCAGCCGAGTTCTTTAATATATTAATAATTAGCTCATTGCCTTTTTTTGTTAGGTTCTATGCAAGTAATGGGTTGTATTTTGTAGCCTGTTTGTGTTGCTTATGGATATAATATTTGTATTTACTGTCCACACCAGTGCTTTCAAAACTATGCAACTTTTTAAAACAGTGGGCCATATTATATAGATGTTAAGATGTTAGACTACAACTTGGTAACTCAAGGAAACCAGTTTGCATTCTGCATATAGCAGTGGGCAGACAGGTGAGAGTTTTTTCTTTTTTCTTTTTCCCTCTCAGAAGGGCATTTTACTACTTCTTATCTGTAGGGGAAAATGGACTCAGAGACGACATATTTACTCTTAAAAAGTTAGAGTGGTTTTTGTTTGCTGTTGTTGGGACCATTACTTTCCTGCTTCATATAGCTCCCTATTATCCATAAACTATCCAGGCTTCTTTAAACCTAGTTTTGCTGCTGAAGTAATAAAGCTTCAATTTCAGTCATCTGTAAAATGTACCTAACTCTGTAAGGCTAAAATTACTCTCAAAGTTTTAATGGGCAGAAGAAAAGATTGATGCAGCTGGAGTGTTGCCTGCACATTCCTGAGCTCCTGGCAGGTGGATGTTAAGTGCTAAAGAAATTATTTGTCTAGCATTGTGTACTGATGAGATGTCACTTCAGAGTAACTAATGAGTATAGAATCATGAACAGCAGTGTGAGGTTTGCATTTATGCTTTCTTTTTTGAGGGACTTTACTTAAGGATTGAAATTCTCTTAAATCTTCTTTGTGATCAGAAGATCAAAACGTTGTACTGTACAATAAACTGTATTATGAAAGACTGAAGTGCGTTTGGGAACATTGTTCATTGAGGCTGCTGATAAGAGTTGTTTTTGGAGGGAAATGACCTCTGAAATCTGTGTAGTATATTTGTTTCTAGAAGTTGAAACAGCAAGAGAGAGAGTATCCTGTTACATAGTAAGATTTTCTTTTTTTTTAGCAGACCTCAATCTCAACAGGCAGGCTTGGTTGAGTGCAGTCACTTTTTAGAATTTATTTTTTTAAAAATTTAAATACTGTACTTAAAATAATGGAACGAAATTCTACAATGTTGGGTAAAATAATTGAGGTATCTTCTAGTATTAAATCTGCTCTTAAAGGGGAAAACTTCGAGGTTACACTGAAACCATATCTAACTGCAGAAGAAAAAAGGCTTGCTGATGATAACCCATGTGAATGTATGGAGCAATATTTTACTCTGTAAGTATCTCATGCTTGCTAATCCTGGATTATAATTTGTTAGAAAAGATTAAAAAAAAATGCATCAGTTCAGGTAGCAATTAATTTCCAAATGGATTCATTAAGAACTTGTGTTTTTTCTATTTCCCCCTGATGCTTTTCTCTCAGGAAAGCAAGGCTGACTGTAAGCAGCTCTTCATGTCTTAGTTTCTTTGGTTAATATCTTCTGTGTTAACATTCAAAATGTTTTAGTCGGAAATGCATGATAGAGTATTTTCTATGAGCAGTTAGAAGTACATTTATTTCATCATTAAATACTTCTTTTTTTTGTCTTCACATGCCTTGAATTTACCTTTTGCCTTATTTTCCTTTGTATTTGTTATGCCTGCTGTGATTATTGTGCATGGTTATGTGAAACAGCAATACGAAACTGGAAGCAGGAGTGTAGGACTAGCAGCAGCTTTTTAGATCATGTCCAGTCGTCTGCTATGTAATGACGGTAAATGTGTCACAGGTTCTTTCACAAGCTAAGCTTAAAAGGTAAGGATTAAGACTTAAGCAGAAGGAGTTAGAAGTTTCTGAAATTTCTGTATCCAACTAGAGCAAAATCTTGGGTGAGGTGCTTAAAAGAACTGAGAATTATTTGATATCCTGTGAGGAATGAGTGGAAAGGAATGGTCAACAAAATAATCTTTCTCTGTGGCCAAGAACAACAGGAATAGAGAGCTGCTGAAAGTTAAATCCATCTAGCCTCCCTAAAAAGTTAATTACAAACGGAACTGCACAGGGAGATTAAAAGGAAAAAAAGCAAATTATTAAAGTTGTTTTAAGTACAATGCTAAAACAACAAATATTTGATCTCTGATATCAAAAATAAAGATACAGAGCTGAGTGAAAAATATGGGGTGGCTAAAAGGAGTAAGAAGATACAGAGGTGAACACAATCATGCTTGAAGTGAAATCGGAAAACCACAGAGCTTAATTCAGAAAGAGGCGTGCCTTTATCTGAGCGACTTGGAGGAGCTGGGAAGAGGGCAATAGGAAAAGGCATATGAAATCACAGCATTAGTTATTTTTAAGAGATCTGTCAACCTGAGGTGGTGTTATAAGAAGGTGGTACACTAGATATTACCACTTGCCCTGGAGAAGGACAACTATAGACGTATTAAACTGATCTCGACAGCATGCAAAATTATGCAACAAAGTTGAACAGGAAATATGATTTTAAAGACTCAAGCAAGTAACTAAATAAATGTAGAAACAGAAGACTGATCATATAGTTCTTTGAACACTTCCAGGAATAACTAAGAACAGTAAAAACCTTTGAGTGCAATGCAGACAAAATAAGGAGTGGTATGTGGGAAATGATGCTGAATCAGGCGAGAAAATAGAATGCTTCTACTTTTTTTTTTTTTCTCTTTTAAAGATAATACTAAAGTATTAAGATGTCAAGTGAAGACAATATTTGCAACAGGCTACCTGTATTAGATTGTCTCAGTATTTCATGAAGCACTTATTTTTTAAAAAGCAGTTAGACTTCTATAGGAAGTTTCATGTAGGTATCTGCATTCTGAATTTTGCATGTTTTTCTTTTGGTTTATTAGGATAGAATATTGTTTGTGTTTTTTCCCTATCTGACTGTGGCTTTTTATTTTGTGGATGTATACTAAAGTGTGTGGGTGATGTGGTTTTCTCATGGAGGGGCAGGGAACAGATGCAGTACAGAGTGTGAAAATACAAGGAAAATCTCTATTAGAGTGACTCTAGGCCTTGCAAGTAGAAAAATGCTGTTTAAAGGTTTGTGAAGGAATGGATGACAACGTTTTGTCTCATTGTAGTTAACTCTGGCTTTGGCTTAAACATCTTTTTCCTCCTTATCTGAAATTCTGAGGGCAGTGATAAATTAGAATATATCTAGGTTTCAGATTGACTTTTGAAATCCTGCCTGGATTTTCACGGTGCCTTCTACTATGTGAAAGCTCAGGGAGTTTGTAAATTTGGAACATTTTCAGAGTTCTTTGGAATATTGCAGATGCCTCTTCTTAGGTCACTGTGTGCTTCATATTTTTTAGCACTTGACCAGTCTAGTAATTAGAAAAGGCTATTTCTTCAGAGAATCTTTTTTATAAACTTTCAGAGTCTGTAAGTGCAGTTAGACTGTGATCTCTTTGCATCTGAAAAGCCAAATGGGCTAATGAGAAGCTGTATCTGTGAGAGAACATCCTTATCAAGTTCTTATTTTCGTGTCAGAGTTTTTTCAGCTGTAAAAATTGCTTGAATGCTGTATGTTTCTAACTATGTGGCAGTCTTAACATTACTGCACATAGAATTGGTGTACTAGAGATCTGAGGCTTTTAATCCTGAGGATGGGGGGTAGCAATTTACAATCCGGATACGCAGATGTAAACATGAGGTTATATGCTTGATTCTTGTTGAAATTTAGACCATACTGAAATCTGCTGTTGGGCTTTTTGGTGATTTACATAAGCTGATACTGTATTTTAACACAAACATGTCAACCTCAGGCTATTACATCTGGCCCTCACGGGAGGGAGAGGCGGGTAGCAAATGAATCACTGGTTCAAATTGAGCTCTTCTCTTGTCTCAGGCTTCAGCCTTCCAGCCAAGGTTCAGCTAACAGCAGATTAAAGTTGCATGGGCTTGCATTATTGTTGGAATCTGATAGATTCCTTTACTAAACACTGCATTATACTAGACTAGCGTATTAACAAATACAGTTTAAAAGTGACCAAAAGGAGCAGTGCCTCACCTTATGTTGCTGAATTCTGCAAGAATATAAAAATGGTATTCTGTTTTTATTTTTTTACTTTTTCTAATTGATGCTTTCTGTTTTTATTTTTTTACTTTTTCTAATTGATGCTTTACTGTGTTTCTACCATAGAAATGAAGACCTAAAACAAATGCTGGAAAGCAGTAAAGATTCTGCAAAGCTAGATGCTATGAAAAGGATTGTTGGGGTATGTGATTTTTTTAATTTTTATTTCTTGGATGTGAATACAGTTTTTTACTTTACAGATCCTGTACCAAGTCAGCATTTGAATCTTTAAATGGTGTTTAAAAGCTAATGTGAAATCCTTAATTTGTAATTTTGTGTAGAAAATTCTTTATCAAAATATATGCAGACATACACTCTTAAAATAATAGTGCAACAATGCCAATATGCCTGTAAATAACTGTTTTCAGTAGGGAAGTGTGGTCTTGAATAGGAAATGCTTCCTTCAGAGAAACTTCAATTGCTGTCTGAAATCAGCAGACAGGAAAACAACAGAAATTTGCAGGAATTAAATGACTACTTGTATTTACTGTTTTTACTTTTTTAGATCATACACTCATAGAATCGTTATGGTTGGAAAAGACCTTTAAAATCATCAAGTCCAACCATTACCTAACTCTACGAGGCCCACTTCTAAGCTATGTCTCTGAGCACCATATCTAGATGGCTTTTAAATACATCCAGGGATAGTGATTTAACCACTTCCCTGGGCAGCCTGTTCCAGTCTTTGATAACCCTTTCAGTGTAAAAGTTTTCCTAATGTCTAACCTAAACCTCCCCTGATGTAACTTGATGCCATTTCCTCTTGTCCTATCAGTTGTAGCTTGTGAGAAGAGACCAACACCCAGCTCTTTACAGCCTTCTCAACCTCCTTTTCTTCAAGCTAAACAACCTCAGTTCCCTCAGCTGCTCCTCATATGACTTATTCTCGAGACCCTAATTATATCAGTTGTTAGTGTGTTTTTTTTTAAATTGAGCATGTTGCCTACATATTTGGCTAAGTATTTCAGATGATCTATGTACTCGTAATGGTGATTAAATACTGTGTAACACCATTGTGTGTTTAAATCCTATAAACTAAACATCATGAAGTGATAAAGGCCCTTTACTTCTTAAAAGCATTAGAAAAATATGATGTGGAAAGCTGTTCCATGTCCACTTGAATTCTTTTTCTGGGACTTCTGCAGCTGCTTTCTCCTATCATTCCTTCAGTTTCCTCTGGATGTGCATTTTTTTGTTTGCTTGTTTTTCACATGGGTTAATCCTATCTAAACATGTACAGAAGTGAGGGGGTACAGATTATATCATCTGGTCATGTTCTTTTGTGTTGACTCTAGAGGTAGCAATTTCTCGTTTCACTGTCCTCTAGGGGTGAAGATTTTACCTAAGCTGGTTGTCTTCAGCTTTTGCCTTTGATCCTAGTCCTGCCAGAGACATAATTACCTAATTGGATCTGGGTAATCTATCAACTACTATCTCATAACTTTATGGTTTTTTTCGGTGAAAGTTTTCTGGGTTCACCTTCTCCACCATGATGTGGGATTCCTTAGGGTTTGATCAGAGAGAGTCTGACATGCAGAGGTGCTGTTGCAAGAAATCATGGCCTTTTGAAGTGCTGTGGTTTCAACCTACAGTAACTCACGTTCTTCTGCTTCCCTCAGAAAAGATGTTTCTTCTGGCTATTAGTGTAGGCAGGAGTGTTGGGGAGAGTTGTCTGTGGCTCCCTTGGTTTATCTTTTCAAAAAGATAGACATATTTTTATCTGTGTTTGAAAATGGCTATTACTGAATGTGCGTGTGTATGTATGTATGTGGAGGAATTAGGAACTATTAAATTGCGTCAGCTTTAAATTTTAAACCAAGGCTTTACTAAATAGATTTTGTTGTTGTTGTGTTTAATTTTTTTCTACAAACACTGCGCTTCACTCACTGCACACTCATTATAAATGAATATGTGCTCATTATAAATACCTACTGCTACAGTTCTTAACAACTTTTCCTTTAATTACCTGGAAGAATATGATACCATGGAGCTGGTGACATGTAGTTAGCACTGCTAGCTGTGGTCTTTGATCACCTCAGCCTAAGACAATCAGGCTCAAGAGCTCTTCAGCAAGGGAAGGCAGAACTGAATTGGGCACATTCTTTCTTCTGCTCCCCTATTTCCCAGTTCCGTATTTTTATCCTTTTTATAAGGTATTTGAGTTTTTAGGCTGTTCCTAGTCCTTGGTTTCTGCCCCTGTTCTTTGCAATGCTGGAAGTTGGCGGCAGGCACCTTCTGTTTCTTACATGTTTTTTTCATGCTTAGATGCTCCTGTTTTTCTTAAAGCAGAAACTACTTTCTAGGTCTTAAGTTGACCATTACCTAAATGAGTTGTTTGAATTACTGAGTCCTGTTTTCAGTTTCTTCCATATTTTGAAGGTATTTGCTGTTACCCTGTGTTTAAACTGTTTCATAAAACAGACACCTGGTACCAACCCATGGTTCACATAACAAACTGAAAGTGAGCTTTACAGGCCAGGTCTGGGACCTTACACAATTAGCCTAAGTAGTTGGAGCAGTGGTGATAATGTTCTTGCAGGACACAAAAGTGCTTGTGCATTATCAGTTGTGTACTTACGTTTAGAGAGTTCTCAGGGGCGAGATGTACTTCCCAGAGATAAAAGGCTTCCTTTAGCCACCCTGTTAGAGAGAAGAAGGAACTCCTTTGTCAGAATATTACTGTGTCTCACTGTAATGCTCATTTTCACTAATCCTAGGTCGGGGAAAAAGTTGTGTAAGTCAATAGTTTTCTTACTCTATTAATAGACTTCAAGAGGCTGAACCTTCATTTGTTCATATAGGTGTGGTTGGAAAAATACCAGGAGAACACTACTTATGGCTCCTTTTGCAGCTTCTTCCTCCTTTAAACTAGATTGCAAACTCTCTCCTGGGGAGAAGGGAATTCATTACAAACAAAACAAAATCTGTCCTGCAGATAGTGACTCTTAACAATGTACTTTCAAGCACAGGAATAATCTGGTTTTGATCTTTCCGCTCCTCTTGTATGAAGTCGTCTAAGCCTACCTTCAGCTAAAATATGAGTATGTGGCTTTAATGATCAGTGATGTCTTTTCAGTCCACATGTTGTTTTGTATATTTCTTCCTTACATGCATGCCATAAAATAATTGCAGTCTTTGCAAGATTATGAACAATACTGCTGGCTTAAAAATACATTTGAAGCATATACAGAAGTAGATTTATTCTGCTGTCTGCATGAAAACACAATAGCTGACATTTCTTTTAAAACATACACAGATAGTACAGCAATCAAGATATTCTTTTTACTAGGTCTTGAAACCTACCCTTTCTGCTCAACTGAACTTCTCATCTGGGAAGAGTCTCAGTGGAATTCCACTCCTGAGGACTTCAGAGCATAAATTTAGGAAACAAATTCACGTGCCTGATTTCCCACAGAGAATTTCTTCAATGTTTGTGTGTCTCTCATTTTAAAAACAAACAAACACAAGTTTATTACACTCTGTCTTATGCATAGCGCCTATATTGTAGGGGCAGAACTACACACAGACTTGTGGACATTACATAATGCTTCTTCTAGAATGAAAGCTTTTGTCTGTGCAGCAGCCCTGGCTATATAAGACATCACAACTGGAGAATATCAAGGCATAGGAACAAAAATGACATGATAGACCTTAGTCTTGGAAAGAACTATTATTTTCTTTCAGGTTAATGATCCATGAGCTGAGGAGAATTTACACTAATCATTATGACTTAATGAGTCAAAATACACTCTTTTAAAAGACCCTAAATACATATTTACATGGTACACTGGAGCTATTATGGTTGATGAGTTAAATAATGCAAGTAATGTATAGAGTCATACTGTTACAGCCTATCAAGGAAGTCTAACTTTCAGGATCATCCCTGTTTTTGAATAACATAACTTCTGTTGCATCAAGATGAGATGATTGATAATATTTTATTCTATGATATTTCTCTGCAGGGCATCATACTACTAAGTTCTAATTGACTCTGGTCATTCTGAATCTGGCATTTATTACAAAGTCCTCCTCAGTGCTGACAGCAGTGGTTTAAGTTTAGATTCTTGGTTAAAACCCCTTGAAACCCATATAATGTGCTTGCTTCTTAGTGTGCCACTTTCTGTGCTTTAATACAGCTGCAAAAAATAGTTAAAGATGTTAAATTGCAATGTCATGCTGGACAGCTGCTCTTAAACCCGTTTGAAAGGCTTACTCAGTGATAGCTTGAACTTCAACTACCTTCTTTCTTATCCTTCAAATATACAGTTTGTCAAGGTATTGCATGGCTTTGTGGTTTTTTGCTTTTGTTGCATGAGATCCTAGTTCTTTTTGCCCTTAATGTGTTTTATCAATGAGATACACAAACCGACCTGTGAGTTAGGAATAAGAAGTTTAATCAGCTCTATAATGTTGAGCAATGGTGGGAATGTGAGATGGTTATGAACAGCAGTCAACTGCAGTGGCAAAACTCATGTTCTTGTGTTGGATCCCTGCATGTTGGCTTGTCCCAGTGAGCTCTTGTCCTTTCCAATTAGCTTGATGTTTGCATGAGTGGATCCTGTCCTTGACCGTAGCTGGGGGTTCTCTGAGTCTGTATTCAGCAGCACTGTAACTTAATGTAACACGTTGTCTACCTTTAGTTTAGCCCTTATCTGGGGCTAAACTGTAGCAGTTGTTCCATCACTGGGTGACCCCTGCCCAGCTGAGAAGGAGAATCAGGGGAAAAAGAGAGAAGCCTCGTGAGTTGAAATAGAAACGGATTTAATGAAATAACAAAACTAGTACAAACGCCAACATAAACTGTACAAGCTTATACTCAGCCTAGTCCTTAGGAGCAAGAGACCAAGAGGCAGGAGCCCCAGGAAGAGGGGGAAAACTCCTCACCCCTTCAGTAAACTCCCTCCTTTTATAATGAGCTTGATGTCAGTGGTGTGGGATACACCTGTGAGTCAGCTTCGGTGAGCTGCCCTGACTGAAATTCCCAGCTCACTCAGGGCTAGTCATGGCCTGCCTGCATGTCTGTCCTATGGGTCTTTTTCTGTGAAACCAGGACACATGTACCTGAAGTTCTAGGGTTTGCAGTTTGGACATGAAGTATTGGCAGACTTTCTGCTGGATTTATATCTAAGAGATGTGTTTATTTAGACAGTTGTTCTATCAAGCAGTGACCCCTCCCCACCAGAGAAGGGGCATTGGGAAAAAGGAAAGGAGACCCATGGGCTGAAAAGGAAACAGATTTAATGAAATGATCATAAAGAGCTAATAGTAATCCCAATACTAATATGAAATACAAAAGGTTATATTCAGTGGTTGTGAGCTGTGCACTCCCAGCAGTGAACGCCAACATCACACACTGTGAGCACCCCAGCTCCAGTGAGAGCAGGATAGTCACAGCAAATGGGAGAGTCGGCTTTGGAAGCAGAGCAACAGGTGAGACCCTCCAGGGACAGCAGCCATTGAGGAGGAGACCCCTCCTCAGCAAACTTTCTAATGTATAGTGACCATGACATTTATGGTATGGAATACTGTTGTTGGACAGCCTGGGTCAGCTGCCCTGGCTTTCGCTCCTCCTGCCCTTCGTACCTGGCTGTCTCCAAACTGCTAAAGACCTCGATCACTATAGAAACCTGCATACCATGGCTGGACACAAACTAAAACAAAGTGTTTTTTCAACTTTGTTCTCATGGAATTGGGTGCTGCAGTCTTCTCAGAACTGCAGCTTTCCTGAACAGAAATTGATTCTATAATTCTATCCCAGTGAAAGCAGAACAAGAGATAAGAGAGCTGTGCAGCTGTAGTTTGTGTTGCAATATTTTATCCTTTGTAATGCACTTAGTTTTTGTAAATAACTTCCTCCTTAAGCTGTTCATACAATGGCTAAAGCTAAACTGGAGCTTTGTTGTTTCTGCTCTTTACTGAGAGTTTCATTGTTTGCTACATGCCCCAGTTTCAGATTTCTCTGAGATGAAATATGAAAACTTCTTCCTTTAAAAAAAAATTAAAAAATCAGGGGGCTGACTGATCTGTCTTTTACCTTTTAAGATTTTTTCTTCGGCATAAGCACTTTAAGGGCTTTTGTGTTTAACTTGCTATGGAAAACAACTTTGCTTTGCTTTTAAAGTGTGTGTCTGTTTGATTTTATGGTGAGGGTTTTTTTGGTCTTTCATTCTATTTTATACCAAAATTGTTCCTGGCGAAAGGATTAGCAAGATCTTTGTTTTAAAAAATTTTTGAAGTATAAAAAATTGTTTTGTAATATGGATAGGACCCTGTAAAGTCAAGTAGTTAACAGAAAAATCAGACTTGATCCTCAACTTCATAGAAATCAAGTTTGAAATACAGGTCTGGAGTAAATAAGTTTTGTTTGTTTGTTTGTTTATTTGTATTTTCAAAAAAAAAAAAAAATCCACACCATAATAAATTGTATTATTACATTATTAAGATTTCTCTCTCTTTTTCTGTTTTAGATGATTGCAAAGGGAAAAAATGCTTCTGAGCTGTTTCCTGCTGTTGTGAAGAATGTTGCCAGTAAAAATATTGAGGTATTCCTAAAGCTCATTAAACATACTGTTATGGAAACATACTGCTTGTAAAAAAAATTAGCTAATTGTACCTGACTTCAACATAAACCATAAAATATCTCTAGTATTTTTTACTAGAATTTCTCAGGTTTTAATTTCAATGACAGCATTATGGTAATAGTTAAATGTGTAAATAAAGGAAGCCTACTGGGTGCTTTGGGAGGAGGGGGAATAAGAGCTATTTACATTTTAAAAACTGATTCGTTAAGGAAAGTTTGTGGAAGTGTGTGGTGGTGTATTTGAAGTGTGGTGTTACTTGAAGAGTTTGAATAGGGATTGTGCTACATTGTATTTGAAAAAATACTATTGCTGAGATGTAAGGATTGGGTAAAAATTTTTCACTGTTCTGATCGTGTGGTGTATTTATAAAAGGAGTGTCTGGGCATTAGGATTGCAGATTGAGATCACTAACTCAATTAAACAAGTATTTGTATGAATTCATGATTAGACAAAATGTGATGTTACTAATGAATTGTACTTAAAATATTTTTTTGTTCTACAATACTTAAATGTTGATACTTTTAGCTATTAATTTAGAGACTTTAAAAATGCTTTTTTAATGTGCATGTTTCCGATTTCAGAAGAGTACAGAAAAGTAGCTTTCATATCTTGGAATGTTTCAGAGAGATGTAGTGTTGACAGGGAGGGTGGGATAGATCCTATCTTGAACAGAGAAGAAATTTTGCTAATATGCAGTGTAATCCCTAATATTTTGATTACGTGTGTTTTGCAAGATGTGCAGACTTTAAAGCAAAATCTTACACATATTTTAGGAATATGCTCTTACTTGCTTTTTTGCATGAAGAATTATAGAAGGAGTTATGTGAACCATAGAATCATTTAGACTGGAAAAGACCGTTACGCTCGTTGAGTTCAACTGGTAACCTAGCACTGCCAAGTCACTGCTAAACCATGTCCCTCAGCACCTCATCTACACGTCTCTTAAATGCTTCCAGGAATGGGGACTCCACCACTGCTCTGGGCAGCCTGTTCCAAGGCTTTACAACCCTTTCAGTGAGGAAGTTTTTTCCAATATCCAATCTAAACCTCCCCTGGCACAACTTCAGACTGTTTCCTCTCATCCTGTCACTTGTTACCTGGGAGAAGAGACCAAACCCTGCCTTGCTACAACCTCCTTTCAGGTAGTTGTAGAGAGCAATGAGGTCTCCCTTCAGACTCCTCTTCTCCAGACTAAACAACCCTGGTTCCCTCAGCCACTCCTCATAACACTTGTTCTCCAGAACCTTCACCAGCTTCGTTGCCCTTCTCTGGACATGCTGCAGCACCTCAATGTCCTTCTTGTCATGAGTTAAAAAATAGAGATTGTGTTCAAATATGGTGTGTTTAAAGCCACAGGCTTACTGTGTGTCTTGAGGAACTTAAAAGCAACATCTGCACTAGCAAGTTGTACAACCAGTGGTTTTGTAAATAAAATGTAACTCTGATGCTCACTACCACTACTATGCATACCCTTGTCAGCTCCAGTGCAGAGGTGTCAAGAGTTATAGTTGACTCGATAAATGAAATGTACATGAAAATAACATCTGTAAGTTTGTAGTTCCAGCCTGCATAGTGATGAACAAGTGTTAGTTGGAGGACAGCAGAGCAAGCATTCAGTGGTATTAGTTACTTCCTACTGCACAGGATCATAATTTTGGAAGAATGCAGGAAGTAGTGGTTTGAAGCACGAAGTTTTAAGAATAGAAGTCAATTGAATGCATGCTCCAACTCTTCCCTCCTCTCCTGAAAACATGTACTTCAGTCTTTATTATTAATGGCAATGAAAAGTTGCTTTTTCCCTGGCTTATGGCACTGAAGGTTGTATTTCGCACAATAATGACTTCAGGAAACTCCTGTCTCTAATGTGCTGCAATATAGCAGATCACAGATATGTCTGTTTTCTTCCTTATTTTACACTGATGGATTTGAGTCTAATTTTAGCTTTAAAGAAGTTCCTCTTATTTAGCTACTACTTTAAAGCTTTGTTTTTTTCCATTCTTTAAAGAATGCATATATTTGGCTGAGGCCAAATACTGAGCTGTGGTAGGTCAAGGAGGTGTGAGTGTGCAAAGATGACAATTAAGAGTCTTTCATAACTTACTGTATTAAAGTAATTTGAGACTGTAACTACACTTTCAATAATAGGTGTTAAATGGAAATGAGGCAAGGAAACATATTTTCTGTTTTAGTTTAAGATGGAGCATATACTTGGACTAATTAAATATTATCTTTAACTTGTGTAAGTTATGAGAAATTTATGTCCAGTTTTGAACAGAGATACCTTACACCAAAGAGAATTGATTTGAACAGTATTACTCATCTTGAGTGCTTTTAGCTGCTAGGGCTGGAACTGCCAGCCCAACAGAGGTAAGACTGATCACCTGCAGGCTTTCACCCCAACCAGTAGTGAGGCTGGGAGTGTATTCCTGGTAGGTGTACACACATGCAGGTATGTTTTGTATATATACACAAGTAAAGAAATATCTATGTACAGGGACAGCTACATAAATGGACACAAGGTACTCATATGAACACAAACAGCACCAGCAGCTTGGCAGTTCAAGAAGCAGGTCTGCTGGCGGGAGTATATGTGTACGTACATATATATAGTGTGGATCCATCCAGCAGCTGGGCTCAGACGCAGTCAGCCCAGTGCCAGGCCCCTGGATCCTGGTCACCTCCATTGGTGGCATCTTGACATACGAGCCCCTGAGGCTGTACAAACTGCTGTACATGTACAAACACATGTAAACGAGGACTCCCCTGGTCCCTCAGTAGCTACCCCCTCATGGTCTTGCTCTTAGAGGCACAAGTGTGTGACTCACAGCTGGACCTGGCCAGAAATCCCTCGGTCATCTATTAGCCAACCCCTTATGGTTGTGCCCTTAGGTGTACACAAACACATGGCTCTTGCCACTACAGACCCACATATCACCGGGTTTCTCTGGCAGCTGAATGGGCCATAGCCAGCTGATATGGTCTTACCCTTGGATTCCTATACCTTTATGTACCTCACTCCCAGGCCTCTTCACCTGCTTACTGGCTAGTGCAGCTTGACCTGTTGATACACCCGCACTCATTTCTGTCTGTGGCACCACAGACACATGGGCTTGTGCTTGGTTTCACACACTCCAGTCTCTCCAGTAGCTTGCACACGTGCTCATGAGCCCTCTGGCCTGTGGTCCCAGCCCAGGTGCTGGCAGCCAGACCCTCACTTCCTCTAGGTGCTGGCCACCATGGACATAGAGACTCCTATGACTTGAGGTCCCACTGCAGTTGCTGGAGTTGCACTTAAGTCCCCTCACTCAGGTCTCTTTAGTTGCTGGCGCCTGTGAACACATGGGCCCTCCAGCCTGTGGCCTGGCTCTGGGCACATACATGTACTTTCATGCTCAGACCCTTCTGTAGCTTCCAACCTGTCACTACCCCTCATGTCTCTGCTGCTACATGGATCCATCCCCCCACCATCCCCCACCTCCACTGAGACAACAGATTGCAAGAGCTTGCTAGAACTATTACCCACAAGCACTGGCGTGCTGCTCCCAGGCATCACTTATTAATTCTGATTCCATCCGCATCCCCCTTCAAACCTAGTTTAAAGCCCTAGCAATGAGCTCTGCTAGCTGTTGTCCTAGGATCCTTCTCCCCCTTCGGGTTAGGCTTCCCCCATCTTTTGCCAGCATGTCTAATGTCCTGAAGATCAATCCACGATCAAAGAAACCAAAGTCCTGCTGGTTGCACCAGTCTGGGAGCCAGGAGTTAACGTGCTGGTTCTTCCTGTTTACCCCCTCATCAATCCCTGCAACTGGTGGGATGGAGAAGAACACTGCTTGTTCTCCTGGTCCCTTAACCAGCTGTCCCAGAGCCCTGAAGTCTCTCTTCATTGCCCCTAGAGTTCTGGTGGCTACCTCATCACAGCCTACTTGAAATATCAGTAAAGGGTAGTAATCTGAGGGCCAAACCAGGGTAGGGAGTTTTCTCCACATATCCTTAATCCTGGCCCCAGGGAGGCAGCTGACTTCCCTAAGAAGTGGGTCTGGCCTGCATATAGGGCCTTCCTCTCCCTTTAGAAGCGAGTCACCTATGACTAGGACCCGCCTTTTTTTCTTAACCGAGGTGGTTTGGATGCGAGGCATGGTCTGACTTGGCCTGTTAAACTGAAAAGAGATCAGGGCATTCAGGCAAGCCAGCTGACTAATTTATCTTCTCTGTTAAGGTTAGTTAGATTAGAAGTTTAGGTCATAATGTGGCTATGCTTACAGACATCTAGTTAGCACCCTTGGATCTTAGAAACCTTTGCCACGATCCTGTGTATAGGAGAGATTACCAGGTTAAGTCATATTCTTTGTACATTTGTCCTGAAACCTGTACATTTGTGCTCTGAAACCATTTTGCCAGATTTTTCCTCACCCTTATGAATTCTTACACGAATCTGTCTGTACAAGTTGCTACAATGTAGTAGCATAAAATACATCAATTCTTCTGAATGACTTTGTATCTAAGTGACTTTCTTGCCAAGAAATGGCTGCTGTTTGTTTTTTGTTGTTTGTTTATGTTTTTTTTTAAATCAGGGCTGAATGCTCTGATAGAGGGAAATGGATGGGAAAAGCAGTCAAACATGTTCATTCGTCTTAAGAGAAGCAAAGGGCATCTCGTTGTTTATAGACTGTGATTTTTGTTTTTTTAAGTACACACTGACCTCAGCTTGATTATGTGCATCATGTCATAGATGGTAAGGACACAAAAAGTGACCTAATACACAATTGGTGGTATAGAACAAAAATAGGTCTTGGTCAATAGCTCATGGAGTTTGATGTGCTTGTATTGATAAACTAATTAAACAAATCTGCCTGTGTTCCTCAAGCCTAATGTGCCCCTGTTATGATTAGTTTTATAGAAAGGAGCATTTTAACATTGAATGAAGGTAAATGGTAGAAGAACAGTGTAGTCACGAAGCTCTAAGTGCTTCCATTTCTAGTCTCAGAGAGGTTTCAAGGAAAGGAGGCTTTCTTTGCACACCTGCAGTCATTCAGTGGATAGGCCTCTTGTGGTCAATGTTGATTGCTGCTTGTCTATAGCTGAAAAACAAATAATTTAGTATGGTGTAACCTTCTGTGATTTAATATTATGCTTTTTGCCAGAATTGGCACAAGGATACATCTTCTGATCATGACAGTAATTATAGCACAGCTGTAGTTGAGGGTCTTTCAGAGTTTTCCATTATAAACCCCAATAGTCGGTTTACAACTCAAATGTAAAAAATGTTTTCACTGCTTCCTGGGCATACAGTAGCTGTGAGGGGGTAAAGTGGACTAAATTGAATACTCCCCTCCCCCAAAATCATACTGAGGTTTTCTGAATCTTTGAACATTGCATCCTTTGTAGTATGCTTATCTTGCCTACATCTTTTGAATGCTTGTAGTCAGGCAAAGGTGGATCTAATACCCTTTGCTTTTGTCCAAGACATAGTCAGAAGAGCTCTTTTGATCAGATTTAAATAGTGTGAGTTACCACACTTCAGATGGAAGTTACATTCTCTTTCAAACATGTTAAAGTAATTGATTTTGAGTTTCAGGGTAAAGTAAAATGGGCTTGCTGAAATCCTTGGCTATTGCAGTTTGTTTTCCATAATAAAAAAACATGAAGAGTACTCAGGTGGTCAGTTGCAACATGTCATCTTCTGAGATTATTCGAGTCTTTATTTGCTAGTTGATAATATAAAGCAGTACTTTGTGTTATTAGGTAATTAGCCTTCATCTGACTGTATCATTAATCAGGTAATATTGCATCACCTCAGGGAGTTTCTATTAAAAGAATTAGAGCAAATAATAAGACATTTGAGAAGCATGTGAGTATTCCAGTGATATATTAACTCTTCCTTCAAAGACCAAAATATTGATGAAAATTTTACAACACAGGGCTTAGTTTTATAGGATTCTAAAACTATCTGATAATGATGTTCAGTGTGTTTTTCTTTTCAGATAAAAAAGCTTGTGTATGTTTATCTGATGCGTTATGCAGAGGAGCAGCAAGATCTAGCACTATTGTCCATCAGTACTTTCCAGCGTGCTTTAAAAGTGAGTGACTAGTAAACAACTTTTCATAGTGAATTTTGAGCTGTTATCATGAAAATAAAAATATCTGTATAAATATAGTCTGGTAAACTAAAGCATGTAAATGTCTGAATCTGATAGTTTCAAGTTATGTCATTGACAAATTTTTTTGTGCTACCTCAAACCTTGTCAAGCAGCTAAGCCTGCATGAAGTAAAATTACTTCACTAAAGAAAAGCAGCAGATTGATGCTCTCAGCTTCACATACCTAACATTTAATTTCTGGAATGCCTTTTCTCTTTCCAAGGTAGCTTATGTATGTAGAAATAAGACCCTGTTATTACCCTGAGCCACCTGTATTCAAGGAAGATAGTAGTACCTAAATTAAAATATTCAATGTGTTGCACATGCTACTTTTTTTATTAAAGGCACTGAAGAAATAGCACTGTTTCATTTCAAATTCAGATCACAATGGGGAACGGCATTAGAGAAAATAGATTAGTGTTGCCTTTGAAGTGTGGCCATAGAGAAAAGAAAGATTTATTAAGTCTCTGTCCTTAAATTTGGTCAGTTTTTATAATAAGAGAAGTTTTGTTTCGTTGTTTTTTTTTTTTCTTGTACTTTTCTTGTAAAGCTACTCTAGGTTCATAATTAATTGTTGTCATATCACTGACCCAGACCTTGCATCTTGGAAAAAGTTGCAATCAGAGCCCCAAGTATGCAACTCTACTAGCATCGCACAACTGATTAGAGAACTTTCTGCCCCTTTCCTTCCAGCTTTTATCTCAATCTCATGTATCCTACCTTCATTATCTGTGACTGCTATGGAAAGCTAAAATTCAAATTACTTTGTGTCCTGTTTTTTTTAGTGAGATATGTATACAGTGAACACATCTCATGGCATAACTTTTTAAAAAGCTGTGGATAGGGAGAACAAAATGAGAGGGAGTAACTCAAATATTGTAGCTCCAAATGCAGATGTTTTGTGCTATTGTTGGATCTCCAAGCTTACCTGGCATTATAAAAGAAGAGCAAGTACTGGGACAAAAGAAGGGAGGGTAGGAAACAGAAGAAAGTCTCAAAACATTTAGCTGAATTTTTTTATGAATTCTTAAGAAAATTCATTTTGTTACTTGCTTCAGTTTATATCTTGTGGTAAAGCATAAAATGAATGTGCTGTCAAGAACTTGAATGAGAGTGTCACAACTGAGAACCACATTTGCATTTGACAATTCTCGTAGTTAAGTAACAAAACTGAGCCAGGTGTGCTTTTCAGAATATCTGAATTCCACTTGGATTGCAGAAAGTTTTTCAGATTATTAAATAAAATATTACTATTTTTAATCCATCATTCCCTTATTTAGCTTGTGAAAGTGAATTATGTTTATGTTTTCCTTTGCCAGATATCCAGGTTTTCATAATGTTTCAATATTTTATTTCTTACTTTCTTCTACTTTTTTCAGTTGTTGAAAGTTTCTTGTGTGAAGTTTGGCAAATTTTCTTGTTAGTGTGGCCTTAGCTTGCAAGCCTGACTGATAGTCAGATTTACATGTTTTAATGTGCGGTCACTAATTAATGTAAACACTGCAGGTAATTTAATGATGTGTTTCTGCACTAGCTTGTTTTATTTCTCCCCTTCTCTCCCATTCTTTAGGATCCTAATCAGTTAATCCGCGCAAGCGCTTTAAGAGTTTTATCCAGTATCCGCGTCCCAATTATTGTTCCTATTATGATGCTTGCTATTAAGGAAGCCTCTTCTGATTTATCTCCTTATGTGAGGAAGAATGCAGCCCATGCAATCCAAAAACTGTACAGGTAAGTGTTTCTGACAAATACTGAAAAGTAATTTTAAGACAGTTGTGGGCTGTCTTTATTAAGACTACTGCAGGGGTTGACATGTCTCAGATATATCAGATCCATTTCTTAAAAGGTATAAAGTGCATGTAGACATTCTTTCACTCAACTGATTTTGGTTGGAATTCAGGGAAGTCTCTTGCTTCCTAGAATAACAGGATAACTATGAAGAGCTACAAGAAGAAACTGGTGTACTATCTTTTGTTTTTTCTGTACTAGTTATTGTCATCTGTGTAGCAGCTATTTTGATGGATATTCTTAGAATCGAAGATTTCTTTGTTTAGTATCTGTATCTTTCATCTTGAAGGCATTTGCTGTAGTTTGCAGCATGGGTGACAAATGAATATTAACTCATAGAAATTTTATATATGCAAATCCAAATCTTCCTCTTCCCTCTTCAGAAATTCTTGTTGTGGAAGAGTCCTTATGAAGAGGTGGGTACTGGTTTACACAGATGGGGACAACAGAACATGTACCTTTCCAAATCAAAGGCAGGCATTTGTTCTACTACTTAGTTTCCTTTTATTTCACCTGTGCCAAAAAAGAGGAGTGCGAGAGATGTTAGACGTTCTGAATCAGGTAGCCTGAGGCTGCTGCAGTTCCATGCCTCTTGGACCAACCAGTAGTGATGCAGCACGTATACTCCTAACAGGCACATACACACGCGTATACATCACACATGCACACAGACAGCTATACGGATCAGCACGGACAGAAAGCAGCAGTCATGCAGACAGAACCAGCACCAACAGCCTTATCCTGTTGCACTCTGGCTAATCAGGATGCAGGCCCATTAGTGAACCTCTATATGTACAATATAGATCCCCCACTGACTATCCTAGATGCTCGGTCTTTCCAGTAACTGAACTTGGATCCTCAGTCTCTGCAGTTGCTGCCACTGGCACTGTCACATACAAGCTCACAGTACTTGCAACCCCCATGGCACTTGCTGTTACAGACCCCCTGAGTCAGACACACACGTGCCCCCACTCTTTCACTCAAACACTGTGAATGCCATAGTAGCCAGATTTAAACACTCAGACTATGCAGTAACTGGCCCATATATCCCCTCATGATAGGTTTGTTTCAGTACCTTAATAAGGCTGATGGGTTTCCCATGGTAGCTTTCTGAAGAACCTGAGTAGGCGCTCCTTTCTTCTGGGTTTTTTTTTGTTTGTCTTTTATTTTGATGAGCTGAGCGCTCTCATGTGACGGCCCTGGGAACAGCTGAGTCAGGATGTTGTTGGAGTTCCCCTCACCTCTGTACTTCCTTTGTGCATACAAGCCTTTTATCACATAACTTAACAAGAGGGAATGGATTTTAAGTCTCCCTGCTGTTTGAGGAGTTTATTTTTTGTTAGCATTTGGTTCCAGCACACAAAAGCCATTTTGGCCTGACTTATTCTCCATACACAGAATGTCCTTTATTTTCCTGATAGTATCAAAACTATTTTGAAGTGTTTGGCTGTAATGGTTTGTTAGTACCAGCAAGGCACAGAAATATCTGGACAGCAGGCTATCCCATGGAATTTTAGCTTAAATTGAGGCTTCCGTTTCTTCTCTTCTTTACAGTCAAAATTTATTTTACTAGTCCAGATTAAAGAGTTTATTGGTGAGTTGTGCAAAACTAGAAGATGCATAAATCTAACTTGATTACTGAAAGACCTTTTATCCAATCTCCACATATAATTGCATCTTCAAATGTAACTCGTGTTTTTTCTTATCTCTAGTTCATATGGTATCCTATGCTTATGGTATCCTATGCAGTGGCAAGATTTTGAAATCAGCCTTGCAAATACCATAAAAAGGTATTTTTCACAGAATCACAGAATCACAGAATGTTAGGGATTGGAAGGGACCTTAAAAGATCATCTAGTCCAACCCCCCTGCCAGAGCAGGAATACCTAGATCAGGTCACACAGGAACATGTCCAGGCGGGTTTTGAATGTCTCCAGAGAAGGAGACTCCACAACCTCTCTGGGCAGCCTGTTCCAGTGTTCTGTCACCCTCACTGTGAAGAAATTCTTCCTCACATTTATGTGGAACCTCCTATGTTCCAGCTTACACCCATTGCCCCTTGTCCTGTCATTGGATGTCACTGAGAAGAGCCTGGCTCCATCCTCATGACATTCACCCTTGACATATTTATAAACATTAATGAGGTCCCCCCTCAGTCTCCTCTTCTCCAAGCTAAAGAGACCCAGCTCCCTCAGCCTTTCCTCATAAGGGAGATGTTCCACTCCCTTAATCATCTTTGTGGCTCTACGCTGGACTCTCTCAAGTAGTTCCCTGTCCTTCTTGAACTGGGGGGCCCAGAACTGGACACAATACTCCAGATGTGGCCTCACCAAGGCAGAATAGAGGGGAAGGAGAACCTCTCTCGACCTACTAACCACTCCCTTTCTAATAACTCCATCCCATTAACCACAACTCTCTGGCTTCTTCCCTTCAGCCAGTTCATAATCCACCTCACTACCTGATCACTAAACCCATACTTTATCAGCTTATCTACAAGGATGCTGTGGGAGACAGTGTCAAATGCTTTACTGAAATCAAGATATACCACATCTACTGCTCTACCATCATCTATCCACCTAGTTATTTCCTCATAGAAGGCAATAAGGTTGGTCAAACATGACTTACCCTTGGTAAAACCATGTTGACTGCTCTTAATGACCCCCTCATCCTTGATGTGCCTCGAGATCGTGCCAAGAACAAGCTGTTCCATCACCTTTCCAGGGATGGAGGTGAGGCTGACCGGTCTATAGTTACCCGGGTCCTCCTTCTTGCCCTTCTTATAGATTGGAGTGACATTTGCTATCCTCCAGTCCTCAGGCACCTCTCCTGTTCTCCATGACTTACCAAAGATGATGGAGAGTGGCCTAGCAATGACCTCTGCCAGCTCCCTCAGCACCCTTGGGTGCATTCCATCTGGTCCCATTGATTTATGGATATCCAGATTGCTCAACTGATCCCTAACCCAATCCTCATCTACCAAGGCAAACTCCTCCTTTATCCTGACTTCTTCCGGGGCTACAGGGATCAGGGGCTCCTGGGGAAAGCCTGCAGGAGTAAAGACAGAGGCAAAGAAGGCATTCAGCACCTCTGCCTTCTTTATATCCTCTGTCTCTAGGGCACCCCCCTCATTCATCAGTGGGCCTATATTGCCTCTAGTGTTTGTTTTATTAGCTATGTATTTGAAAAAGCCCTTTCTATTGTCCTTGACCTGGCTTGCAAGGTTAAGTTCTAAGGAGGCCTTAGCTTTCCTAATTGCCTTTCTACATCCTCTGACAACTGTCCTATATTCCTCCCAAGTGACTAGCCCCTCTTTCCATGATCCATAAATTCTTTTTTTCCACCTAAGTTTGCCCAGCAGTTCCTTGTTTAACCACGCTGGTCTCCTAGCTCCCTTACTTGATTTCATACCCATTGGGACACTCTGATCCTGAGCTTGCAAGAAGTGGTCCTTGAATGTTGACCAACTATCTTGAGCCCCTTTACCATCTAGCACCCTGTCCCATGGGACTTCCCTTAACAATTGATTAAGGAGGCTAAAGTTGGCCCTGCGGAAGTCCAGGGTTCTGGTCTTGCTAGGTACTCTATTCCTCCCACACAAGATCCTGAACTCCACCATCTCATGATCACTGCAGCCAAGGCTGCCATCGACCATCACTGCTTCAACAAGACCCTCCTTGTTGGTAAGTACAAGATCCAGCAGCGCTCCTCTCCTAGTCGGCTTATCCACCATTTGCATTAAGTAGTTATCATCAATGCACTGGAGGAACCTCCTAGACTGTGAATGGCTGGCTGTGTAAGTCTTCCAGCAGATATCGGGGTAGTTAAAATCCCCCATGAGGACCAAGGCCTGTAGTTGCGAGGCTGCTTTCAGCTGCCTGTAGAAAGCCTCATCAACTCCCTCGTCCTGATCAGGAGGTCTGTAATAGACCCCCACAACTGTATCGCCCATGCCTGCCTGCCCCTTAATTCTTACCCACAGACTTTCAACTTGCCCCTCATCAGCCCCTGGAGAAAACTCAATACATTCAAGTTGCTCCCTCACATAAAGAGCAGCTCCACCACCTCGCTTCACTGACCGATCTTTCCTAAAAACGACATAGCCATCCATGACCACATTCCAGTCATGTGAGCTGTCCCACCATGTCTCTGTAATTGCCACCAGGTCATAACCTTTAGACCGCACACAGACCTCTAACTCCTCCTGTTTATTCCCCATACTGCGTGCATTGGTGTACAGGCATTTCAGGTAGCAAGCAGAGCGCACTGGTGGGACCCCTGGGAGGCAGGAGGCCTTGTGGTCAGGGCCTAAACATCTATCCCTTCTCTTCAATGACCGAAAATCCTCCGTAGGCCACCTTCCTTCAGGCCCTAGCATATTGCTCTCGGGCTTGTCTCTAACAGACTCAGTTGTCCCCCCTTCCCCCTTCACATCTAGTTTAAAGCCCTCTCAATGAGCCCTGCTAACTCCTGACCCAAAAGCCTTCTCCCCCTCTGGGACAAATGCATTCCACCTGTCACCAGGCCAGGTGTCTCACAGAGCAGCCCATGATCAAAGAACCCAAAGCCCTGCCTTTGACACCAGTTACGCATCCATGCATTTATCTGTGAGCTCTTCCTATTTTCCTATTTTTAATGGTAAAAAATACAACATATGGTAAAAAATACAGCAGCACAATCTGGAGAAATTGGCCTCACTCCCATCTAGGTTCCATTAATTCCTGGCAGGTAGTAAAATGGATGTCTAGCTTGTATAGCAAAGTAATACTAACAAAACTAATGTACTATAAAGGGGCAGAGTCTAGTTGGAGTCCCTCAGGGGTTGGTACTGGGACCAGTGCTAGTCAATATATCATCAGTGATTTGGATGAGGGAATAGAGTGCTCTGTGAGCACGTTTGCTGATGACACAAAACTGGGAGGAGTGGCTGACACACGAGAAGGCTGTGCTGCCATTCAGAGAGACCTAGACAGGCTGGAGAGTTGGGCGGGGAGAAATTGAATGAAATAAAACAAGGGCAAGTGCAGAGTCTTGCATCTGGGTAAGAACAACCCCATGTGCCAGTATAAGTTGGGGACTGACCTGTTGGAGAGCAGCGTAGGGGAAAGGGACCTGGGGGTCCTGGTGGACAGCAGGTTGACCATGAGCCAGCAATATGCCCTTGTGGCCAAGAAGGCCAATGGCATCCTGGGGTGCATTAAGAGGAGTGTGGCCAGCAGGTCAAGGGAGGTTCTTTTCCACCTCTACTCTGCCCCGGTGAGGCCGCAGCTGGAGTATTGTGTCCAGTTCTGGGCCCCCCAGTTCAAGAAGGACAGGGCACTGCTTGAGAGAGTCCAGCATAGAGCAAAAAAGATGATTAAGGGAGTGGAACATCTCCCTTATGAGGAAAGGCTGAGGGAGCTGGGTCTCTTTAGCTTGGAGAAGAGGAGACTGAGGGGTGACCTTATTAATGTTTATAAATATGTAAAGGGTGAGTGTCATGAGGATGGAACCAGGCTCTTCTAAGTGACATCCAATGATAGGACAAGGGGCAATGGGTGCAAGCTGGAACATAGGAGGTTCCGCATAAATGTGAGGAAGAATTTTTTCACAGTGAGGGTAACAGAGCACTGGCACAGGCTGCCCAGAGAGGTTGTGGAGTCTCCTTCTCTGGAGACATTCAAAACCCGCCTGGACATGTTCCTGTGTGACCTGACCTAGGTGTTCCTGCTCTGGCAGGGGGATTGGACTAGATGATCTTTTGAGGTCCCTTCCAATCCCTAACATTCTGTGATTTTGTGTTTCCTCAATGGTTTAGAGGGCTCTACATCCTTCACAAAGTTTTAACTTCCTGCAAACATCCTAGGCATCATAATGCAATTTTTCAAACTGTTATAGCTGCAAATTCCACCTTACCAGGACTAGAATAAGCTCCATGGTTACATGTGAGTGGAGTTGAAACTAGCAATTGTGTCCCTGGTAGTAGGTTTTGGGAACTGCTTATAGAAAGCATGTGAACTTTTATTGTCACATTTTCAAAGTTTACTTGTACAAATACCGTATCTGTTAGTGTTGGCTTACTGCAGGACCAAGGAGTAGTGTATAGTTTTCTGGATTACTTGAAGAAGCAGCAGTAGTGGGGACTGGCAAAGAGACTATGAAATTAACCTGTCCACAGGCAGGCCCAGTTGGCTTGCCTACAAATAAGGAGGAATGCCTTTAATAGGCATTCTCAGGAGATGTTTCAACAAGAGTAATGACTGGTAGCTCCACAATTCAGCAGCACAGATCATATACAGGTGGCAAGACTGTCTTTTGGCCTATTTTTAGTGATCAGGTAATTTCAGAAAACCCACTCTGAAGATGGTCAAAATCGAAATTCTGGAGGTGATGGATTTTTGATGTGAAGATCAGTCAACAGTTTATATACTCTCCTACATCTAATTACTCCATCTTCTGCAAACATTTGAGTAAGAAGTTTATTCTCATAGTGCCTGTAATGCTCCGTTTACTTTTTGGTTTCCGTGACTACCTTACCTGCTTGATAGTCCTGTAGTTCAGTTAGTGCTACAGTCAGACTTCTGGATGCAGATTCGATACTCCAATCTTCCTTGCATTTAGTGTCATGGTGTGTGGATGGATGTCTAACCTAGATGAGCCTCTTCATTAGAGGTTCAATCAATCCTAACAGCAGGAAGCTTACATATCAAACAGAAAAGATTTCAGGCATAGTGTGAACAGCAACATTTGTGCCCAATGCAATCAACATTACTGGGTACATTGGAGTAGTTTTATCATTGAAAATGTCAGACCTCTTGCTTATTTCACTTACTGTGCATTTCAAAGCTATTAGTATCTTCTGTCTATCAATGGAAAACTCTATCATGTACTTGCACCTACGTGCAGTGAGAATTGGAAAAGGACTTTTTCAGTGTCCCATCACTAGTATTAATAGATTTCATACTGCTGGTAGTAGATACTCTGAGCTCTTTAGCCTGTTCTTCTATTTTCTCTCCAAGAGTGATGCCTTCCTTATCTAAACCATCAGAAGAGAGGAGGGGGAGGAATGTGAATTCAGTTATCGGAGCCCCTACTGAAGATTTTCTTGATCACATAACAAAATTGGTATTTTTCAAAGTTTCTTAGTAATAAGTACTCACTTTCTCTCTCTCTTTTTAAAATTTGAAATAAGGCCTATTGGAAAGACTTGTGGCTTTTGCTTTGAAGGTTTTGATCCTTGGCAGAAGATCCAGTAAACCTTTTTAACAAAAATAGGACTTGGAACAAAAGGTGATTGTAAAAGTACTTATGGAACAATGCGATGTTGCTTTGGTTATGCTGAGGGTGTCTTCTAACAAAGTTTTGTTACCCATTTAGCTTGTTCTAGTATTGCTAGGTATTAGAGCCTTAGCAAAGTAGTATGTAGCTAGATACTCACTCTGTGAATCTGTAGCTGGAAAGGATATACTATGTATTAGGGCAGTTCATCACTCAGCTTTAAAACAAAAGTGTACAATAATGACCAAATTATTCCTTACTTATCTGTAATTGTATCCATGTTGAAATGACTCTTCAAAGGCATAGAACTACACATCTGTATGGCTCTTTGTACCTACTTTCTCTTTCTATTTTCTTCTGCCTTGGTTTTGAATTCTTCCATGGTCTATAGATCCATGACCATGAAGGAGCTGAATGAAAATTTGGTCCTTACCTGCCTAAGAGGCAAGTATGACAATAGTGGATGTTTCTGGCAAATTTTTCTCTGCCCTTTGAATATGAAAAGGATGGGACAAAGATTGTTGTTCGCAACTTTTGTTTTTCCTCTGTTTTTACTACTTAGATAGGACTTCAGGCAGTCTATTTTTCATCAGTTTGCACACCAGCTTTGTGTAGGTACACTTATATACTGTGTCCAAATTTTTGAGTTCCAATGCTTCTGACTAAAATTAGTGAATTTAACAGTATCTTACTTGAGGTATTGTATTGATAATTAGATAATAAAGGTATGAATCTGCTTTCTCCTGATGTTCATTCACTGCTGAATTTGTTCACACTGAAATTCTCTTCTTCAAAAGCAATGAGATCCTTGTGACTTAATATCTGAAGCTCAGTCAAGTTCTCCCTAATGGGTTGGTCTGTCTTAATGTTTCTTAAATACTAAAATTTTTACGAGTTTAAGTATTAGGATTCTTATAGAACACACATAAGTAGTATCACGTAAAGATAATCTTTATAATTTAATTTTATTCTTCTTCAATTCAGTTCTATATTCCATGATTAACTTTATTTTCAGTCAAGTTCTTTTACAGTCATTTCCTTGGAATACTTCATTTTTCTGGAAGTGGTTTCTTTAATGGTCTTGGTTTCCAGCTTGCATCTAAAGGTCAACAAATGTAACCTCTTTTAATTTTGAGTATGTCTGACCAAATGAGTGAAAGGAATTTTTATTTTCCCTTCTAGTCTTGATCCAGAGCAAAAGGAAATGTTAATTGAAGTGATAGAAAAGCTTTTGAAGGATAGAAGTACGGTAAGAAACAATATACTATTATGTGTGCGTATATTTTCAAAGATTTTACTCCTGATCCTCTCATTCAGCACTACATAATACACTTTCCTAACCCTCGCTGATGTGTTGTTATGTATTTTTAGACAGAAGTATCGTTGTGTATTTATGCATTATACTATGACTGTAATAGTGACCATCTCCTTTAATAAAACTGGTAATTTTACTTGAATCATGAATATTCTTAATCTGTTTTTGTTAGCATGTTTTTTTTATGTATGCTTCTTTAAACTTAATTTTGAAAATGAAAGTTATATAATGATATGTATCAGTGTACAAATGTCTATGTATAAACACATTTTCATTGGGAAATTAGCTAGGTCATTTCAATTTGCTTGTGATACCATAAGAATAAATTAGTTTCTTATGATGCACAGTTGACATTAGCCTGCCTTGCAGTGTATATAACTGTTAAACAATGATGCTTGCTGTGCACTTTTTTGTTCTTGCAAATATCCCGACTTCCAATCTGGTAAGTAAAACTGATGTCCTGGGACAATTCCTGTAAATTTAATGCTCCTATTATATTTTGCTTACCCGATATAGGTACAGGTTTTCTATATGAACTCCTGGATGTCTCACAATGATCACACACTTCATTTTTCCTGCTGTACCCTACAAATAATTTTCCTAGGTCTAAGCCAGGAAGGTAATTGAACAAGGAGTCAAAGATAAACTTCAGGTAGAAAACAGAGTTGTAAATTAAAACATCTTGTTCTTCTTGTTCAGAGTCCTAATTTAGTGAATATAATCCTATTTGAGTAAATAAAAGTATTGCTAGGTATCAGATGGTGTGTTGCTTCATCTCCTATTTGCCAAGTGTTTTTTGTAACACACAGGAATATATCATTTGTTGTTCTAGAACAGCCCAGGTGTTCAGGACATAAGTGGTGCTGTTCTCTAAAAAACATCTTGCAACTTCCACTGAAGGGTTACTGAAGGAGAGTGTCAGAGCTTAATGGCTCAGCAGACAGTAAATCAGTTTGTTAGTTCTCCTGACTGCATCTATGCTTGACCTGTACTCATTTGTCAGAGGCCTTTGTGCTTCTGTGGAGTTTTCCCCCCAGTGGTTCTTTGTGTATTTTCTTTTTGTGGTTCATGCTTTTGGTGTGCAGGCAATCTGTGAACGTGAGATTAGATTCTTTATACCTGTGGAGGCATAAAGGGCTGAGAAGCCATCTTTGTTCCTTTCCATTGCTGATGGCAGGAAAATAAAATCCCTGAGTTTTCACTCTTTTCCTAGTCCTTATTGCTTATGGTAAATGGCAATTTACCCAACAACTACTCATTTACACATTTACTTTAAGAAAATGTTAGAGGAAAAACATGTAGAGTAGGTGTGGATCTTATCTTTTCCTAGCACACTGATCCTGGCACTTGGAGTTACTTATAAGGGGATTAATGCTCGTTGCTTAATATGTGCCACAATTCCAGTGCCTTAGTGACACAGAATAATGGACACCGTGTTTATGGAGATACCAGGTGAAGCAGTAGTCAAGAAGATAAGAATGCTAGTCTAGAATCAGGTCTTCTGGACCTCTTTGAAGACTTAATATGGTTAACTGACACTATTTTTTCCTCCCTTTGGTTCTTCTTGGTCTGTTCCTAGCAAGACCTGGTTCCAGCTTGGGCTGAGGCACCTCAGCTTCAGAAGTTTTACTTTTTCAGGAGGTGATATGAAGAATTATTATTCCAAAAAGGAACCTTACAAATCTCTCTTCAGGATTCTCTGAATCAAAACCAAGTATTAATACGTGCTCTTTCATCCCAGACTCCACAGCTTGTTGTGATCTAAAGTGGATTGGTGTCTCTTTCATCCTTGATAGCTTTGGGAAGACCAGTCTGGCATGGAGAAGCTTTACCTCAAGTAGTTTTCTTTTGTCATGTTCCACTGAATGTTCCCAGAAGGCCTCCACATTTACTAAAATAAAGTGCATAGTTCACAAGTGTTTTATTAACAAGTAAATCCAATCTGAAAAAGCTTATTCTCTGCCTCTAATTGGAGAACTCAGCAGTTTGCTCACAGTGGAGGAAACAGTGCCACGTGTAGCTACTTTTAGCTTTTAAAATTGAAGTAGATGCAACTGCTTATGGGTAGTAGTCCTTACATACACACGTGTACATATGTAGCCTATATGGCCTTAGGTTGGCTACGTTTTAAATCTTACTTAAGCTCCTCTTGGGAAATTTGTATTAATTTGAACCACCGTTTGGTATTCTCTGAGGGAAGGTAAATTTCACACACTTAGCATAAAAGAAGAAGCTTCTACATACAAAAAGACAGTAGAAAATATTTTGGAGTCTTCATGAAGAAAGTTAAGTCGAGTCTGTTGCCACAGGAATTCTAGAAATGGGTTTGAGCTGTAGAACAACAGATAGGTTTGTTGTGAAAGTGATGGTGTTTTCATTAAACAGTGTCTTTTGCAGAGTGTGAGTGACTTTGGGAGTTGTTGAACATCAGTGATTCTCCACCTTTTTTTTGCCTTGATGGAAATGTCAGGTTACTTTTGACATATCTTAAGAGCTGATAATCCTTAGACAAACCATAATACATTGTAGATAATAACTGAATGTGGGAAAATACACCATCTGATTTTTTTTTTGTGTATTTTTTTGTCCTTATTCCATTTTGTTTAGACATGTTTGGAGGGAGAGAGTAATTATTAACATCAACGATGTATATAGCAGTTGAATGTTATTCAAGTGATGTTTGAGGCTTCACTTTCATAAAAAGTAAATTTTCTAATTTTCTGTAATGATTTGACTTCAGGGTTTTTGAAAATTTCTGGCATAATCTCTACATTAAAGTGAGATAGACTAGCTACTAAACATAGATGCTTCTAAATTTATGGAAAACAGAATTACTGTTTTCAGAGAGAACATGCTGTTGTGGGTTATTAATGCAATTTATGTTGCACAGAAAAGGCACAATGTATTTAAATTAGTCAGAGTCATTTTACATTTGAAATAGTAAGAAACTGTCTGGATGGGAATTTTACTGCAGTAAAATTAAGCCATTTTATCAGACTGTACAAAATGTGTTCATTTTTTACATCTCAATCAGTAGTAAATTTTAATATAAGCCGAGGTAAGCAAAACTTAGAATAAGATGAGATCTAACCTTAACCCAGCACTTCATTAAAATTTCTGGTAAGATAAATGAAGGATCACTCTACTCCTTAAGTGACTTAACACGAAGATTCAATTAAAAGCCAAGCTCTCAGTTAATCTAAAATGCAAAATTATCAAGTACAGACCATCGTTAACATACACTTAAGGGTGGCTAACTGGGAATTAGAGAGTGTCAACAAAACTGTGATTTTGTGCTGGTGTTTTTAGTTTTTAAACAGATAAGATCTTTGCAATTATTTTTATTCTATTTAAGACTTAAGAGGCTCCTAGTTATGTTTTTACGCTTGCTTTACAGAAAAAAGTACCTAAGACTTTGATAAGCAGGTACAAGAGCATAAACGCCTGCTCCTTTTATTTTTCTGGTAATTCTTGATAGTTGAGGAGCTGACATGATTTTATGTAGAAAGGAAAATAAGAGCATGTGTGTATTGTATGCTAAAATGATTTTCTCAGAAAGTAATATAGCTAGTCATGTAATCATGTGTGAAGGTATAACTGGGCATTTTAAAGGAAACTAGTTCCCTTTTTCTTTTTGGTTGATTCTGTATCACTTCACTCTAAATCTGTTTTCTCCATTCACTTAGCAAGCCTGGTGATCTAGCTTTTGGTCATAGGATTTAAGGCAGGATTTGTTGCCTACGCTGCTTTTGGCATACTGTGAAGAACTGTAGAACTGTGTTGCGTTTGTAGCCTATGTATTTTGTAACTTTGTGTAAACAACAATTGAAAATCAGTTTCATTAATAATACCTGAGTTATGGCAGTTAAAAAAAAAAAAAAAAAGTCCGTGTTGATATTGAAAAGGAACCATGTCAGTTGTCCAAACCTGTAAAGCAAAAAGAACTTGTGACTTGCATTCCTTGCTTCAAACTAAAGTATCCCAAAGTATATCTCAAACTGCGTCTAAAAAGAGAAGGCAGAATGTAGAACTGTAGCAGGGATGTGGTTGTATGGAAGCTGAGCATATTAAAAATGCCCAAATTTATTGCAGGTTTCTGTCTTTAACTTTGTTCTGATTTTATTTTGTTTGGGCAGATACCTTTGTTATAAGGAAGGTTTATGATGTTTGTGTGGAAATATAAATACATGTGCTACATGATAAAATTATTTTTTTTCAGCCCCGTCCAGAGATCTGGGTTAGTATATGGCTACATATATTTTGTGCTATATCATAGCTGTTGCTGTTAATGTTCCTTTTCTGGGACCAAGTAGTATACAGAGTGCAGCACTGCTTTTGAGCTCTTCTAGGACAGAAGAATGTTAGACAAAAAATTCAGAACATGTTAGCCAGACTTGTACATGCTCATTGATTCCCAAGTGTGTATTCCTTATGTTGTGTCCACAGAACTCTCTGTTGTTAAGTAACATGGGAAGGGATAGAGGCAAGGTTTGCATGCTTATTGCATGGAATCTGTTTATTGCTAATTAAGATTTACACTCCGTTCTAAATGCTACAATTTCCTTTAGCCTCTGCTTAAATAATATTTTTCCCTTTAATGGGAATATTTTAATCATATTAAACTATTTCTAATATTTAAATAATTTGATTATTCTGTTCTGGTGTGATAATTTACTCCTAAATGTAACAGCTGCATCTCAGTATGAATTCCGGTTTGGGGGTGTGAACACTTTATACAAATGCATGATTATTGAGATTTTTTTTGCAGGCTGCGTGGTTACTAGATGAAGTGCAGATTCTTGTGAAGTGAGACCCCTTAGATTAAAAAATGATCCTAGGAATTGGTGATGGCTTTGCAATGAAGACCATGATCTTTTAAACTACTAAAGTAGTGTATTTGGGGATAATGGAAAAAGAAAGCTGGGCTCTGTGCTTTTCAACAGTACACTTCTGTTAATAAGTTAATGTTTTAGTTTAGAACCCAAATGTGTGGATAAGACAATGTTTTCTTAACTTATTGATTTAACGTCAGTAAAAGCTTCACTTTGGAGGAAAAAAAATTACTGAGTTTGTGCAGATGTTTTATTGTGATAGATCTATTATCCAGCTATTAAAAGATAAATGACTGATCTTTTCCAGCTTCCTTGCCTCCAGAAAATTGAAATAAGAAGGGGAATATCATTTGGGCTGTATGATTAGGGCAGGTGGGGTGGCCATTAATATAAGAGAGAGGAATCTTGGCAGCGTAGGCCAGCTTACACTGTATTATCAATCAAACCTCGATGCACTTCTTGTGATGACCCAGCACTCTCAGGTTTTTGCAGCGTTAATTAGAATTCATGACAAAATAGATGCAAGGAAACGTTTTGTACCCTTCATAATTTTATAGAAAATTTATTGTTATTAGAGGAACCATTTGCTTAGTGTGATTTTTTTCATTACCAGCTTGTCAACTAGCATAGATAATCTGGAGAAAATATGAACTCCATAGATTGGGTGTCACTTTTGTTGATGGTTCATGTAGTTTACCTTGGAGCACAACTAATGGCTGAAGTTCATAGCAACAGCACAGAAAAACGTGGCAACCAGTGGAAGACAAATGAACCATGTTTATTGCTTTAATATAAAAAATACATAAATGGAAAGCAGCATTTGAATTTGATGAGCTCATTGCTAGTTTTGTTGGAGTGATTTATATTTTCTCCTTATACAAAAAGCTACTATTGACACAGTGAGATGGAAATTAACTGACTGTTTTTTGGAAACCAATATTTTTTGGTTTTATATTCTGATTGGATCATTTTGTTTTAATTCTAAATATTTTTATGGAATGTTGAGCATTTAATAAACAAAGATTATTAGCTGTTCCTCTGATGTTTAGATGTATAGTAGGATCATACTGAAGGGGAAACAGTGTCAACTATAAAATAATCTCTTATTAAGAAAGCATTAGGAAATTTTCTCAGATAAATTCTCTTGTTACCAGCACATTTTGCATCTGTCTTATATTCTCACTTTTTTCCCCCCTTTCAAATGAAAAATCTAATTTTGGAAAATGCATTAATGCGGAGAGGGGCATGATCTTAAATAGTGTCATGATGTATGGCAATTCCTGTATTAACTTGTAAATCTAGGGACTTGCCACAGGAATAAAATGCTTGCTCATCCAGTGCATCTCTTGCATTTCATAGTGTGTGTTCAAATTTTTATTAATATCTTCTAAGTGTTCACAAGTGACAGCATTCTCAGTGTAAACTTGAGTAGGTGACTGATGTTAATTGAAATTAGTAATTATTTAGAATTCCTGTATTTCAGTATGACTATTTCTTTGTATCAAATTGTATTGTATTTTACTCACAGTAAATGAACTTTTATAAAGTCAGCACTGTTTGTGGGATACGTGCTCAGTTTTAAAAGGTCTAAACTAGTGCTATGTGTATTATTTTATGTCAACTTTCAAACTATGTCATATCCAAATGAAAGAGAAATATAGCAAAAAGTGTGTGCAGTACTAGTACCAGTAAAAGACAAGGGGTATTTTTAAATACTAGGCTGCAACTGCCCTTGTAGTCATAAATTGATATGTGTGTGAGTCTCTGTCTCCCCCCTCTCCTTCTCTCCCTCCTTTTCCCTCCTTGTATGTCAAACCTGTCAAGAGACCCTATACTGTCTTGCAGTGTGGAAGAGCACAATATCCATAATAAAGTCTATGGGACAATGACCTAAGAAAGAGCCTCTGTGGTCTAAAGGTGTCATCCCTTTCTTCTAAAACTTCAGGTCCATCACACTGTCCTCCACAAGTTGGCGTTAACTTTGTTCAGAGTTTTGCATCCTGATAAAATTGCTTTGCTGCAAGCGAAGTCTAACATATAACTCTTCTCACCCTTTCTCTCTTCTATCCTCAGCTTATCTGGCCTGCTTGATTACCTACTCAGGACCGATAGTGAGTTGGCTGGAGTTAACCACTGTCTTCTGCTGAGTTTTGAACCCACACCTAAGCATCAACTCACAGCAGTTTTTAATTATGGAATAGCTTACTGCAGCATGTTATTAAGAAGAAAGTTTAGAATAACATTTTAAAAAAAAATAAAAATAACTTTGTTTTTGTTGTACAGCAAACATAGCAAATTATTTTAGATGTAAAGTGTGTTTTATTTAGCTCTATCAAATAATCAAATTTTGCTTCCTGGAATGAGTTGTATGCTTGCTGGGACCAGCAGGTACCAGTATGTGGACAGAGCTGGAGACAATAAATGCAACTTCACGTTTATTCTTATTGGTAATTCATAAAATCCCCACAGAGCCTGAAACTTGTTTAGCATAATAGCAAGACTATATTCTGAGCTGTTTTCTTTCAATTGTAATGTTGGATGCATACTAATAAACCAAATGTCAGCCAAATACAGGGAGAAAATGTAACATATGAATATCATTGTATTTAATATTTCTCAAAAAGTACCATTTCAATAAACTGCACTTCTATTTAATTGCTTACTTTAAGTCATTGGGGAAATTTTAGAGGTTGAAATACAGATCCCCAGTGCTCAGATAGAATATGACATTAATTTGCTGCCAGAAGGCTATACTGCATGCCTGCTAACTGCATACATATCAGCTGCTTCATATAAAGTCTCATCGTTTTAGTTATTTGGCTTAACATGTACTCTGACGCAAAACAAGTCTTAATTAAAGCAATTAGAACAGAAAGAACATTCCACGCATGCAATGATATGTCCTTATAATGCATGGTCAGCTTTTAAGGTTTTCCTGCAGCTGAAGTATTGTGCTGCCAGAATTTTAACAGGAGCCGCAATATGTGTTTATTTCTAAAAGAAAAAAACATATCAGAAGATCTCAATAAGCCTTGAGATGTTAGAACGTTGAGAATCTGTTTAATTTTCTCATTAAAAAAAAACCCCAAACCTCCTTTTATAATCATAGTGAGTATAAGGATCTTTGTGTATATATAAAGACTTACTTCTTGTGAAGGCAAAAAATTGTGTGAAGACATAGCAAGGCGTAAATGATCCATTCATGTAATTTTGAAACTGATTGGGAAGTGCTGAACAACGTGCAGAAATTCTGCTTCTGTTCTTTGAGGGAAACTACTAATATATCTCTGTATTGTATTGCTCATATTTATGCCTTTTTTTGCAAAGAGTATTCATGAAAGTCTAAATATAAAATTTCATATGACAGTTAATTTGGTCATATTGAGAGAGAAGTTTGGATCCCAGTAGTGCTGGGAAACTTACCCCAGCTTTTCTTTAGTTTGATCATGCCAGCATTGATAAGAGAATCCCAGTAGTCCTTGTCGGGCATGTCACTGTATTATACTTCTTGTTTCCTGTTATTTCTGAGTTAATTGCAAGCTCTCTGATAATTTATTTGGAAACTGTAACTGTAAGAAAAAAAAATATGCTTACATTGCACTGTGTCTTCAGGGCTGGGAACTAAGATTTATGTGTGTAATAGAAACAGCAAATGTTTTCTCTGTTCTAATAAACTTACCCCAATTCTGTTTTAAATAAGATACCATTTCTCTGGGCTTAGGTTTATTTTTTATTGTTGTTGTTTCTTTTCACTGAATAGAAACAATTTGAAATTGCTGAAAACTGCTAGTATTAATTCTGATTCTCACTTATGGATGAACTGTAGAAGGAACACTGACCTTCTGGTTTATGTTTTGTTTTCTAGCTGGTAGCTGGGAGCGTGGTGATGGCATTTGAGGAAGTGTGTCCAGACAGAATAGATCTGATTCACAAGAACTACCGAAAGCTCTGTAACTTGTTGGTTGACGTGGAAGAGTGGGGTCAAGTTGTTATAATCCACATGTTAACTCGATATGCACGTACACAGTTTGTAAGTCCATGGAAGGTAAGTTTGTGACTTTCTAAATTACTGTTGTGTGCTTGCATTCTGAATTATTTCCATTGTTGAATATACTTAGTCTTTTAAGATGCATTTTTATGCTGACTTCAATGAAAGTAGAAATCAAATGCATGAGTCTTAGCTCTCTAAGGCTTCACTAACACAAGGCTTCCATCCTTGTTCAAAGTATGAGAATTCTCTGTATAGGTTATAACCTGTTCTGGTTTACCCTGAGCATATCCCATGGGCAGCAGAGAGTCCTTTTACTCTGGTTCTTTGAGTGACATGGCTCTTTGCTCTAGGAGATTTTATGCGAGTCAGAGATAGAAAGGTTTGCCATTCTGTCCTGAAACTGGGTAGAATCTACTTTCTTTGTAGGTATGAATACCCAGTATAACAGCATGGTGAGCATTACGTTACTTGTCTAGGCTTTGTTTATGTGCTGAGGGACTGTGTGGGGACTTGAATATATGTTTTTGAAATATGCAATGTCAAAAATGCCGTATTTTCAATTATATTATGTAAATATGAGTATACTCTTAGTTAAAATGTATAGAAAGGATATTCAAAATACAAATCCTATAGCTTCTAACAGCAAGAAATTCATGCTATTAACATTGGTTTCAATAGGGATTTAACTTTGAATAACAATTTTAATTAAAAGACAGAATACTTCTGGAAAGGACTGTATAAAATTGCTCCACAGCTCCAGTTGTTTGCATTTATTACAGGCTTGAGGGTGTTACTAGTGTTAAGTTTTTAAACTAATTCATGCTTAAAGATGTACGTATTCATTGGTATATATACTGTTTTATAGCAGTAGTTGGAGTTGAACTTTGTACAGTTGCATAAAAGGATGTTTGGAATATCTCCTTGTAATGAATATAAGGTGATTCCAGAACCTTAAAGTTTCATAATCATAGAATCATAGAATGTTAAGGGTTGGAAGGGACCTCTAGAGATCATGTAGTCCAACCCCCCTGCCAAAGCAGGATCATCTAGAGTAGGCCGCACAGGAACGTGTCCAGGTGGGTTTTGAAAGTCTTCAGAGAAGGAGACTCCACAACCTCTCTGGGCAGCCTGTTCCAGTGCTTCATCACCCTCATGATAAAGTAGTTTCTCCTTATGTTGAAGTGGAACTTCCTATGATTTGATTTTTTTTTTAATAATTTCTTTGTATTTCTTTAGACTGAAGTCATTCTGCTATAGCTCAGCTAATGTGTCTTAACATTTCTGTTCAGGCACTGTTATTTCAGTGCAGATTATTGTGGTTTGTAATTGGTATATTGACACTTTTGTAAAGATTTGGTTTTTTTCAGCACTGGAATACAGAATGGCAAGAGCTATCACTGAGTTCTTTCAAACTGTCTTTTAATACCCTTTGCCTGGGAATCAGACTGAAATGCAGTGGCATTCTGTGTTAATATGTATAACCTATTGTGTGAAAGAATCAGAACTGATAATTTGCTTTGCCTAAAGCTACAGTTTCACAATTGGTTTAAGCCAGTTTTAGTCTGTGATTTGGCAAAAGAAGAGTAGAAGAGGGTGTTCTCCTGTCTTGGACTGAGAGGTTGGAGATCTTGGTGGGATTAGGTTTGTTTAACACTGATGTACCTTTTTCACCGAAACCAGATGGATGACAGTTGTTGTAGCTTCTGCTCTAGGAGCGTAAAAGGTCTGTGTAACAATACTGCCTGTGTCAACCTGAAATTGGTCGTCAGTGGTATAGTATTAATAACACTTTGTCTACACTTCTATGAGCTTCAGTGCAAAATTTCGTTTGTCTACCTACTCAGCAATTAAATTAGCAGATTTTTTTTCTGAGGGTAGTTGAAATGCATGCCTTTGTCAATAGGTTCTTAAATAAACTCATCATACAACAGGGCATCTTGCGCAGTAGAAGGGATTTTAAATTTAGTTTATTTGCGTCATTATGGATCAGTATTTAGGCTGTTTATATGTAAATGTATGATTTGAGGAACAATTAAGTGTTGACAAAGTAGATTGCAGTCGTATCAATTGCAGTGCATTTTCCATAATTTTTCTAACTGACAACTTTGTTGATAAATAGTGGATGCCAAGTCAAAGCCGATTATACAGTGCACTAGGAATTCATGGTGCTGTCAGGGAGAAGACCGATTGACTTTAAATTTACATATTAATGAGAAGATTTGTTAAGAGGGTGCTTGACTATAGAAAATAACAGCATATTTATAGGGCATGACACTTTATAAATAAAGCTGATGCAGGAAAATGGAAATTAAACCTATCAGATTAATAAATTCAAGGCTGCTAAAATGCATATTTGCATTTTTATTCACTAAAATTTACCTTACTTTTTGAGAAACATATGCTGCTTTTGTTCAAGTTGAGCTAATTCCCAACAAGTAATGGTGTAACATTTTAAACTCATTTCTTGTGCATTTAGAAACCTAAAGAAAAATTTGGAATACTTGCAAGTTATGGAGAAAAATCCTTTTTTGAGCAATATGCTTAATATTGTTGCAAACCTTTAATCAAATTACCCATTAACGAAGAATACTTAGTATTATATTCCTATTTTTAGCTTCTCTGAAGGGAAGAATTTTCTATTCTGATCATGAACGCTGTGAGGAAGAATGTCCTTGGTTTATCGTGTTTGTCTTGAAATACTTGCAAGGTGTTTTTGAAGTAGTTGTGAATAGCAGTTACAGAATAACCTTCCGTGTGAACTGTATTCAGCTTTAAGATGTATTAACTGGAATAAGAGCAAGACATTCATATTCTGTAGTGAAAACACTTGCTCAGAACTGGGAAGAAAAATTTCAACAGTTTTCTGAGAAGTGGCATATTTGGTGGCAGATAACACTGTAATGCATCCCATCTTAAATATTTTGCCCTACCGTTGTCGCAGGAGTTGTTGGGACTGCCGAGTTGTTTGCAAACAGCTCCTGAACCATTACAATTTGCAACCTAATACATGAAGATCACGGAATCACAGAATCACAGAATGGTTGAGGTTGGAAGGGCGCCCTGGAGATCATCTAGTCCAACCCCCCTGCTAGAACAGGTTCACTTAGAGCAGGTCGCACAGCATCACGTCCAGGTGGGTTTTAAATGTCTCCAGAGAAGGAGACTCCACCACCTCTCTGGGCAGCCTGTTCCAGTGCTCTGCCACCCTCACAGTAAATAAGTTTTTCCTCATGTTCAAATGGAACTTCCTGTGTTCCAGTGCCCATTGTCCCTTATCCTGTCACTGGGCACCACTGAAAGGAGTCTGACCCCATCCTCTTGACACCCACCCTTTAGATATTTATAAGCATTGATGAGAGCCCCTCTAAGTGTTCCCTTTCCAGGCTGAACAGACCAAACTCTCTTAGCCTTTCCTTGTAAGAGGGATGCACCAGTCTCCTCATTGTCTTCACAGCCCTCTGCTGGACTCTAATCAGAAGTTCCTTGTCCCTCTTGAACTGGGGAACCCAGAACTGGACACAGTACTCCAGATGCGACCTCATCAGGGCAGAGTAGAGGGGGATTATCACCTCTCTCGACCTGCTGGCCACACTCTTCTTAATGTACCCCAGGATACCATTGGCCTTCTTGGCCACGAGGGAACATTGCTGTACTTGTTGTCCACCAGGACTCCCATGTCCTTCTCTGCAGAGTTGCTTTCCAGCACGTCAACCCCTAATCTGTACTGGTGCATGGGGTTGTTCCTCCTTAGATGCAGGACTCTGCACTTGCCTTTGTTGGACTTCATTAGGTTAAGATATCTAAAATAAAGTTGCTGTTGGTTTCCATGAATCTATTGAGTTGCAGTCTAGCAGTTCAGGAACTGATTTTCAAGCTGTTCAGCCATCCCTACTTCTGCAAGGAGATGAGGATCATAGGAAGTAGTGACTAGTCAGCTGTCCTGGTATATAGATCCACCACCAAATGTCTGTGCCGTCTGGGAGGGTATCTTCTAAGAAAACAGATGGCCTGGTCAGAATTTTTGACAGTTTTATAGAGAGCAAAATGGAGCTGGGATCTGTAGTCTTGCAAAAAAAAGTGACTCTCAGGGCTGCTCAGCTTCATTTCAGACAGTTGCAGGTTACAGAAATAAACTTTCTTGGTTCTCAGTCTCCTGGGGGCTGATGGGGTACATCTTTCAGATAAAGGGCAAAACATATTTGGACAAAGACTAGCCAATCTAGTAAGGAGGGCTTTAAACTAGATTTGTCAGGGGAGGGGATCCTCATTCCATCCCACTTTGAGGCCAGTGCTGGAAATAGATGCCCTGGCTCCAGGGATCAATAGCAGGCCAGTGAGAGATCACATGAAGTGTGAGATAATGGATTCCAGACAGAAAATATTCCAGCCAGTAAGTCGACTTCAATGGGGGCCTCACTTAAATGCCTCTAGGCAAATGCATAGAGCATGGGGAACAAACAAGAGGAGATAGAGATGTGTGCACGTCTACAAGGCTATGATGTTATAGGCATCATTGAGACGTGGTGGGATGGCTCCTATGACTGGAGGGTAGGAACAGATGGGTACGGCTCTTTAGGAAGGATAGGCAGGGAAGAAGAGGAGGGGTGTGTTGTCCTCTATGTCAGTGACCTACTGGAATCCATGGAGCTTGACCAGGGAATGGATGAGGAGCTAACTGAGAGCTCATGGGTCAGGGTTAGAGGAAAGGCAGGGGAAGGTGATATCATAGTTGGGGTCTGCTACAGGCCACCTTTCCAAGATGACTGAGCAGACAAGGCCCTCTATAGGCAGACAGGAGAGGCTTCACATTCACATGGTCCTCATGGGAGACTTCAGTCACCCGGATATCTGTTGGAAGGACAGCACAGCAGGGTGCCAGCAATCCAGGAGATTCCTGGAATGCATTGATGACAATTTCCTTCTCCAGGGGGCAGAGGAATCGATGAGAAGGGGTGCCATGCTGGACCTTGTTCTGACCAACAAGGAGGGGCTAGTGGCTAATGTGAAACTGAAGGGAAGCCTTGGCTGCAGCGGCCATGAAATGTTACAATTCAAGATCCTCAGAGCAACAAGGAGAGTGCGCAGCAAGCTCACCACCCTGGACTTCAGGAGAGCAGACTTTGACCTCTTCAGGGATCTGCTTAGTGGAGTACCACGGGATGAAGCCCTGAAGGGCCCAAGAAAGCTGGTCCACATTCAAGGACAACCTCCTCCAAGCCCTGGAGCAGTGCATTCCAAAAAATAGGAAGGCAGGCAAGAATGCCAGGAGACCTGCGTGTATGAACAAGAAGCTTCTGGACACACTTAAAGATAAGAAGATAATTTACAGAAAGTGAAAGAAAGGACAAATCTGGTGGCCTTCTACAATGGTGTAACAGCATCAATAGACAAGGGAAGAGTTGGAAAGATATGGATTTGATGGATGGATCACCCAGTGGATAAGGAATTGGCTGGAAGGTTGCACTCAAAGGGTTGCGGTCAATGGCTCAATGTCCAAGTGGAGACCAGTGACAAGTGGTGTCCCTCAGGGACCAGTACTAGGACCAGTGCTATTTAACATCTTTGTCAGTGACATGGACAGTGACATCGAGTGCACCGTCAGCAAGTTTGCTGACCACAGCAAGCTGTGTGGTGTGGTCGACAAGCTGGAGGGAAGGGATGCCATTCAGAGGGACCTTGACAGGCTGGAGAGGTGGGCCCAGACCAACCTCATGAAGTTTAACAAGACCAAGTGTAAAGTCCTGCACCTGGGTCAAGGCAATCCCAAGCACAGATACAGGCTGGGCAATGAGTGGATCAAGAACAGTCCTGGGGAGAAGACTTGGGCGTGGATGATAAGATTAATATAAGCCAGCAGTGTGTGCTTGCAGCCCAGAAAGCCAACCGTGTCCTGGGAGGCATCAAAAGATGTGTGACCAGCAGGTCGAGGGAGGTGGTTCTGTCCCTCTACTCTGCCCTCGTGAGACCCCACCTGGTGTACTGTGTCCAGCTCTGGAGCTCCCAACACAAGAAAGATATGGAGCTGTTGGAGCAAGTCCAGAGGAGGGCTACCAAGATGGTCAGAGGGCTGGAACACCTCTCCTATGAGGACAGGCTGAGAGAGTTAGGCTTGTTCGTCTGAAATAGAGAAAGCTCCAGGGAGACCTCATAGCGGTCTTCCAGTACCTGAAGGGGGCCTACAAGAAGGCTGAGGAGGGACTTTTTACAAGGGACTGTAATGATAGGACAAGGGTAATGGGTGGAAGCTGAGAGAGGGTGGATTTAGGCATAAGGAAGAAGTTCTTTACCCTGAGGGTGGTGAGGCACTGGAACAGGTTGTCCAAGGAAGTTGTGGATGCTCCTTCCCTGGAAGTGTTCAAAGCCAGGTTGGATGGAGCCTTGAGCAACCTGATGTAGTGGGAGGTGTCCCTGCCATGGCAGGGGGGCTGGAACAAGATGATCTTTGAGGTCATTTCCAACCCAAACTATTCTATGATTCTATGATTCACTTAAGATAGGAAAAAAACAGGGAATTCAGATTGATCATGGGCTTTAGTCATAAGAAAATTATTTGTAAGCAGGTACTTGTGAGAAGTGTTTCTCAAGCTTACACTTTTAGAATTGATTGTTGAAGTATTACTTAATTTAAAGTACTCAGAATTTGACATATCTGATGCCAGGGGTCAGAAATTAAGCCTGAAGAAAATTATCTAAAAGAATAAAGACTTCTAGGAGAAAAAGCAAGTATTTTAATGTATATACCTAAACCCATGAATCGTGGATGGTAGCCTGATTCTTGAGGAATTACAGGAAGAAACACATTAAAAATATTTATTTTGATTGCTAGTTCTAACAAAATACTGAGGTCCCTTCTGACCTCAACCGTTCTGTGATCTCTAGTCCTTTCTTAAATGCTTTAAAATGTTCCCTGCTCTTGTAGTGCTTTCTTAGTATCTTAGAGTCATGAATTCCTAGTGTCTTCCATAAACGTCATGGTTATGTGTGTTGGAATCCAGTGTCTAATGGTGACTTGAGACAGCTCAGCAGTGTTTCATACTACTCTATATATTTATTTTTTGTACCCTGTGTTGGGGTGCACATTGAGTGAACTGTAATTGTAAATGATAAAGCTTCAAGCACAGTATACAGAGAATATTGTCTGTCCTTAACTTTTGTTTGAACTTGTTAACCCTGTAAAGAGTATTCTGAATCAATTCTGCTGGTTTATTGCAGAAGAGCATAATAGAACTTCCAAAGCCTATACTGAGAGGCTGAGCACAGAAAGGAAGGGTGTATCCAGGTTGATAGCCTCCTGTTAACTAGATGAATTACCTAAATAGAGTGATAAAAATGGAATAAACTAAAGTACTTTAAGAATATTGTTTGTGTATCATTCATTTAATAATGAATTAACCTGAATACACCTTTCCCTTCTTCTATTCTCAGCCTCTCAGTAGAGGATTTAGAAGTTTTATTATGCTTTCCTGCAATAAGAAGATGAGTAAGGAGATGTAGATTGTCAAACACATTTAAGAAATATTGAGAATAGCATACAATCTTTTACGATAAAATTAATGAAGACATGTATTTGTACAGTGTAGACCTTACTAAAGTTTCATTGTAGATATTTGTGCTGTGTGTTTCTATTAGATGATAGTTTGGCAAATTCTTTTTAATTATGTTTTTGCCCTTGCCCTAAAAGATTGTGAGGCCAGAGAATTTTCTTCTCCAGAGATCAAAAGCAGTCATCTCATTTTCAGCTTCCATTAAGATGTTCTCTTCAGATGTGATTCTCTTCAGATGTGAGTGTGAAATGACAGATAGTGGATTTACTTGCGCCTGATTTAGCTGATAAAATCAAAAGATTAAATAATGTTTAATATGAAATTCACTGATTTGAAGATATTTGGTGAAGCATTTGGGACATAAAAAGAACTGGCTAGCTATTTTACTGTAATACCAGTTTTATTTTTCCCTAGGAGGTGTGCTACTTAATAAGCTGAAAATAATTTAGAGCATGAATTTATAACAAAAAATGGCCTCAAGTTGGTTGTGGAAAGTGGATTACTTGAAATTTAAACAAAAATTTCTTGTTGTTTTGAGTATAATCTGAGAGTATAATCTGAGGAAAAATTAATCTAAGTTTTGCTTTTGCAAGAAGGAGCTAAGGAAGCTTATTTTGCAACTCTTGTAATTATACAGAGAAAATCCTGATATAACAATGTATATTTTTCCTCAATTTGAGGAAGTCCTATGTGAGGTGAGACCTGGGGAAGCTCTAGTCTCCTGAGTAGTCTGAACACTTCTGTTTGTAATATCAGGTAGAATTCTTGATTGGTTATGGCATATCTCTGAAGGACCATGAGGAGGAGTAAATATAAAAAATTTCAAATTATCTTGGATCATCCATCTCTTTGACAGTGTATCCACAAGTTTGTTCCAGTTTATGGTTGGAAAAATGCCAGGCAAGAAGACTGGGGGTAACTTAGGCCTGAATGGTAGCAACATGTGCTTTTCCAGCATGGCTTTTACTGTCGGAATAAGTATACTGACAGTTGTTGGTGTGAAAATATCACTGAAGCGAATCAACAAATGTTTTAAGATGCTTTCAGCTCCTTTGCCTACTTATGCATTAGGATGAAGGGGAAAAATTCTGTAATACAGGATTTTAATGTCCATTGATGATACTTAGATTACTAGGGCAGACTTTCTGGTGAGGATAGCAGATTTTCATCTTTCAGACTGCCAGTCTAAGTACGCGTGTCCTGGTTTGGCTAGGATGGGGTTAATTTTTCCCAGCAGTTGGGAGTGAGCTACAGCCGGGCTATTCCATCCCATGCTGATGTCATGTCCGGCTGGCCAGGCGCGGGCAGTGCAGGAGCGGCTTTTGTCCGGGTCTGTGCCTCGTGCTGTGTCCGTGCAGTATAGCTCTTGTTCTGTACGTTATTGTCACTGTTATTGTTATTATTGTTGTTCGATTTGTTGTTGTTACACTGTTGCATTAAATCTTCCTTATCTCAACCCCGGTGTTTGTATTTTACCCCCTGTCCCGTCCCCATCCAAGGGTGGGGGAGGGGCAGTGCCAACATGGTCTCAGGGCTCGGCAGGGTCTAAACCACGACAGCCTTTTTGGCGCCCAGTGTGGGGCACGAGACAGTTGAGATAAGGATAAAAACCTGACCAGAGTGTGTTAAAACAATCTGTTAGACACAATTTTCTGTTTATATATCTGTATTGTTTGAATAAAGTATGTTTACAATGCTGGCCAATTTGCTTGCGTGGTGGGGCTGTATAAATCCTTATATCCACTGTGTGTTCCCAGTGCTGATGTTTGTTGTCAGTGGGAAGTGTGTCAGGAGTCTTGCTTTGCTGTGCTGGATACTGACTACTTATGATATGGTTGCATCACTGCTTGTGGGGGTGAACTGGTACCTGTATATGGCCTGGCCATTTGTTAGTGGTCTCACCCCATCTACAGGTGAGCCAGGGGAAGAGACCAGTTGTTGATAATTATAGCTGTCCTTGGAGCATCCTGGCCAGCATGTTCATGGCACAGTGTTTTCTGAGTGTCTCCTACATCCTGTTTAAGTTTATATGGTCCTTCTCCAATAATAGCACCACCCAGAGACCTGCCCTGAGGCCAGATAGTTATGAGTGGCAAGGTGTGTGGGAAAAAATTGGGCAAGTACCTAGGTCAGTGGTTGCCCCCAGTGCTTTGGAATTTCACTCCCGAACAAGTGCAGAGTCCTGATAAATTAGTGGACCATTTAGAAAAGGTGTGTTGCCAATCTGACAAACCCAGGAAGACACGACTCACTGCAGTGTGTTGGGGACTTGCCCATGCCTACCGTGTCCTCCTTAACACTACTCAGTGCCCTCAAGGGGAAGAAAGGGTCTCAGGATCTGAAAGCAAACCAACTAGTATGGCAGCTGGGCCAGAGAGACAGCCAGTGCCAGTATCAGTCGCCCCTGTACAGAAAACGAAATATACCAAAATATCAGCTGGCATAGTGAGGGACAGAGATGAGCCAGGCCCACCACAAGAACAGGAGGAAGAGCCAGAGGTGATCACCCGATCTCTATCCCTGAGTGAGTTGCAAGATACGTGGAAGGATTTCAGCCGCCTTCCAGGCGAGCAGATTATCACCTGGCTGCTCCGATGCTGGGATAGTGGAGCTGGTGTTTTGGAATTAGAGGGGAAAGAGGCCAGGCATCTGGGATCCTTGTCCAGGGAAGCTGTCATTGACAAGGTAATAGGGAGACAGGTCCAACCCCTCAGCCTTTGGAGGTGACTCCTGTTCAGTGTAAGGGAAAGGTACCCCTACAAGGATGATATCCTATGCCAGTTAAGCAAGTGGACCAACATGGAGAGAGGTATTCAGTATCTCAGGGAATTAGCTGTGTTTGATATCATTTACGGTGATCTGAATGATGAGCGATCACCCATGGACCCAGATCATGCCCACTGCACACCCTCCATGTGGCGGAAGTTCCTGTGAAGCGCACGACAATCACATGCCAATGCATTGGCAGTGGTGCCTTGGAGACACGGCCAGGTTCAAACAGTGGATGAAGTGGCTGGCCAGCTCTGGCAATATGAAGGAAGTCTCCCTTCCTCTCCACAGGCCTGGGTTTCAGCTGTGAGCGAACTGTCAGAAAAGGTCCAGAGAAGGGAAGAGAACACATCCTACACTCCACCTTCACGGGCTGATGTCTCGGCCATTAGAAGCAAATGCTTCTCCACCCAAGAGAAAGACAGTGGAAGGTACACACCACAGGGTACCCTGTGGTTCTCCCTCCATGACCATGGAGAAGACATGAGGAGGTGGGATGGAAAACACACTTCCACCCTAGCTGCACGAGTACAGCAGCTGAAAGGGAAGACGACCATGAAAGGGGAGTCGTCCAAGAAAAACGTCACTCCAGTCTCCAGTCAGAAGTCCCCCAGACAGAATAGAATGGCTGATCTTATGCCTGACCCTCTTGAGGGGGCCTCTGAGCCATTCCTACAACAAGAGTCATTCGTAGAACAAGTGAGTGATGCCGAGCAGGATTAGAGGGGCCCTGCCTCCAGCCAGGTGGAGGAAAGGGACAATTGGATTTACTGGACGGTGTGGATCCGATGGCCTGGCACATCAGACCCACAAGAATATAAGGCCTTGGTGGATACTGGCGCACAGTGCACCCTGATGCCATCAAGCTATAGTGGGGTTGAGCCCATCTGTATCTCCGGAGTGACAGGGGGATCCCAACAGCCGACCCTATTGGAAGCTGAAGTGAGCCTAACTGAGAAGAACTGGCATAAACACTGCATTGTGACTGGTCCAGACGCTCCGTGCATCCTAGGCATAGGATGATCTCAGGATCTCAGGAGAGGGTACTTTAAAGACTCAAAAGGGTACCAGTGGGCTTTTGGTACAGCTGCCCTGGAAGAAACTGAACAATTGTCCACCTTACCCGGCCTCTCAGAGGACCCTTCAGTGGTGGCATTGCTGAAGGTTGAAGAGCAGCGAGTGCCAACTGCTACCCAGACGGTGCACCAGTGGCAGTACCGCACCAACCGAGACTCCCTGGTCCCCATCCATCAGCTGATCTGTCAACTAGAAAGCCAGAAGGTGATTAGCAAAACTCATTCACCTTTCAACAGCCTTATATGGCCAGTGAGAAAGTATAATGGTGAATGGAGACTAACCATGGACTGCTGTGGCCTGAATGAAGTTACGCCAGCGATGAGTGCTGCAGTGCCAGACATGCTGGAGCTCCAATGTGAACTGGAGTCAAAGGCAGCCAAGTGGTATGCCATGACTGACATTGCTAACGCGTTTTTCTCCATTCCGATAGCACCAGAGTGCAGGCCACAGTTTGCGTTCACTTGGAGGGGCATCCAGTACACCTGGAATCGATTGCCCCAGGAGTGGAACCACAGCTCCACCATTTGCCATAGACTGGTCCATACTGTACTGGAGAAAGGTGGGGCTCCAGAACACCTGCAGTACATTGACGACATCATTGTATGGGGGGACACAGCTGAAGAAGTCTTTGAAAAAGGAAAGAAGATAATTGGAATCCTCCTGAAGGCCAGTTTCGCAATCAAACGAAGGAAAGTTAAGGGGCCTGCAAAAGAGATTCAGTTCCTAGGAATAAAATGGCAAGATGGGCATCGCCACATCCCAGTGGAGGTGATAAACAAGATAGCAGCCATGGCCCCACCAACTAGTAAAAAGGAGACTCAATCTTTCCTGGGCGCTGTGGGGTTCTGGAGGATGCACATCCCAAACTACAGCCTGATTGTGAGCCCTCTCTACCACGTGACCCGTAAGAATGATTTTGAATGGGGCCCTGAGCAACAGCAAGGTTTTGAACAGATTAAATGGGAGATTGCTCAGGCAGTAGCCCTCGGGCCAGTCCGGGCAGGACAAGAGGTTAAAAACATGCTCTACACTGCAGCCGGGGAGAATGGTCCTACTTGGAGCCTCTGGCAGAGAGCACCCAGGGAAACCTAAGGCCGACCTCTGGGCTTTTGGATACAAAGGCTCCGAAGCTAACTATACACCAACTGGAAAGGAGATACTGGCAGCCTACGAAGGAGTTCGAGCTGCCTCAGAAGTGGTCGGCACTGAAACACAGCTCCTTCTGGCACCCCGACTGCTTGTGCTGGGCTGGATGTTCAAAGGAAGGGCTTCCTCTACTCATCATGCAACAGATGCCACGTGGAGTAAATGGGTTGCGTTGATAACACAGCGGGCTCGAATAGGGAACCCCAGCCACCCAGGAATATTGGAGGTGATCACCAACTGGCCAGAGAGCAAAGATTCTGGGATGTCACCAGAGCAGGAGGTGACACGTGCTGAGGAGGCCCCACCATATAATGAGCTGCCAGATGAGGAGAAGCGGTATGCCCTGTTCACTGATGGGTCTTGTTGCATTGTGGGAAAGCATCGGCAATGGAAGGCTGCTGTGTGGAGTCCCGCATGACGAGTCACTGAAGCTGCTGAGGGGCAAGGAGAATCGAGCCAGTTCGCAGAGGTGAAAGGCACCCAGCTGGCTTTGGATATTGCTGAGTGAGAAAAGTGGCCGAAGCTCTATCTCTACACTGACTCATGGGTGGTGGCAAATGCCCTGTGGGGGTGGTTGCAGCAGTGGAAACAGAGCAACTGGCAACACAGAGGTAAACCTATCTGGGCTGCTGAAGTATGGCAGGATATTGCAGCTCGGGTGGAGAACCTCGTCATGAAAGTTCACCATGTGGATGCCCACGTACACAAAAGTCGGGCCAGTGATGCACATCAAAACAACCAGCAGGCGGACCAGGCTGCTAAGATCAGAGTGGCTCAGCTGGATTTGGACTGGCAGCGTAAAGGTGAATTGTTCATAGCCCGGTGGGCCCATGAGACCTCGGGCCACCAAGGTAGAGATGCAACATACAGGTGGGCTCGAGATCGAGGGGTGGACCTCACCATTGACACCATCGCAGAGGTCATCCACGAATGTGAAACGTGTGATGCAATCAAACAAGCCAAGCGGGTAAAGCCCCAGCGGAATGGAGAACGATGGCTGAAATATAAATACGGAGAGGCCTGGCAGACCGACTACATCACATTGCCACAGACCCACCAAGGCAAGCGCTACGTGCTCACAATGGTGGAAGCAACCACTGGATGGCTGGAAACGTATCCAGTGCCCCATGCCACTGCCCGGAACACCATCCTGGGCCTTGAGAAGCAAGTCCTGTGGTGACAAGGCACCCCAGAGAGAATTGAGTCGGACAACAGGACTCACTTCTGAAACAACCTCACAGACACCTGGGCAGAAGAGCACGGCATTGAGTGGGTCTACCACATCCCCTACCACGCACCAGCCTCTGGAAAAATTAAACGTTATAATGGACTGCTAAAAACTACATTGAAAGCTATGGGAGGTGGAACCTTCAAACACTGGGACACACATCTGGCAAAGGCCACCTGGTTAGTCAACGCAAGAGGATCTGCCAATGGAGCTGGCCCGGCTCAGTCAAAACTTCCATGTACGGTAGATGGGGATAAAGTCCCTGTAGTGCGCATGAGGGATGTACTGGGGAAAATGGTCTGGGTTAGTCCCGCACCAGGCAAAGGCAAACCCATCCACGGGATTGCTTTTGCTCAAGGACCTGGGTGCACCTGGTGAGTGATGCGGGGAGGATGGAGAGGTCTGATGTGTACCACAAGGGGACTTGATTTTGGGTGAGAATATACCTTGAATCATATTGTATTTTTGTTAATTGGGTTTTTTTTGTTTGTTTTTGTTGATTGTTAACAGGCTGGGGGCTGACCTGCTGGAGAGCAGTGCAGGGGAAAGGGACCTGGGGGTCCTGGTGGACAGCAGGATGACCATGAGCCAGCAATGTGCCCTTGTGGCCAAGAAGGCCAATGGCATCCTGGGGCGCATTAGAAAGGGGGTGGTTAGTAGGTCAAGAGAGGTTCTCCTCCCCCTCTACTGTGCCCTGGTGAGGCCGCATCTGGAGTATTGTGTCCAGTTCTGGGCCCCCCAGTTCAAGAAGGACAGGGAACTGCTTGAGAGAGCCCAGCACAGAGCCACAAAGATGATTAAGGGAGTGGAACATCTCCCTTATGAGGAAAGGCTGAGGGAGCTGGGTCTCTTTAGCTTGGAGGAGACTGTGGGGTGACCTTATTAATGTTTATAAATATGTAAAGGGTGAGTGTCATGAGGATGGAGCCAGGCTCTTCTAAGTGACATCCAATGATAGGACAAGGGGCAATGGGTGCAAGCTGGAACACAGGAGGCTCCGCATAAATGTGAGGAAGAACTTCTTCACAGTGAGGGTAACAGAACACTGGCACAGGCTGCCCAGAGAGGTTGTGGAGTCTCCTTCACTGGAGACATTCAAAACCCGCCTGGACATGTTCCTGTGTGACCTGATCTAGGTGTTCCTGCTCTGGCAGGGGGATTGGACTAGATGATCTTTTAATCCCTAACATTCTGTGATTCTGTGAAATGGCTGCTGGGCATGATGTAGGTGGTACAGAATAAGGGGAGGATTATGTCCTGGTTTGGCTAGGATAGGGTTAATTTTCCCCAGCCGTCGGGATGTAGCCGGGCTATTCCATCCCATGCTGAAGTCATGTCCGGGTGCCCAGGCGCGGGCAGTGCAGGAGCGGGTTTTGTCTGGGTCTGTGCCTCGTGCTGTGTCCGTGTGGTATAACTCTTGTTCTGTACATTGTTATCATGTTTATTGTTATTGTTCACTTTGTTGTTGTTACACTGTTGTGTTAAATCTTCCTTATCTCAACCCCGGTGTTTGTATTTTACTCCCTGTCCCGTCCCTGTCTGAGGGTGGGGGAGGGGCAGTGGCAGCATGGTCTCAGGTCCTGCCTGGGTCTAAACCACCACAACGTGTACAGTTAGCAGTCTTCTAGGATTTCAAGTCATTTTCTATCTTGAAAATTTCCGACTCTTAATTAAGATCTACAGCTAGAACTGTAGTCCAAATACGTTTTAAATGTTGGATAAACATTTTACTAACTGTAAACAATCCTAAAGCTGCATAATCTAATTAAAAATTAAGATATGAGTGGGAAATGCAGGTGATCTCTTTGTTCTCTTTGACTTTACTTTTAAAATTATCTACATTTTTTTCCAGAGAGAAAGAAGTTGAGCTGTTTTAAGGAGTATGTGTACATGATTTGGTGTAACTAAAGGATATACTAGGAACACTAGAAAAGGAGAGGCACTGTGAGCCATTTCAGTTCTGTACAGACTGAAGATCTGTGGGATCCCTGTTGCTCCATACCTTGTTTGTAATTCATGACAGATAGTGACTACTACTCCTAGAGTACCTTTCTCTTGGTTGCAACATAACTAAGTTACCTGATTTTCTTCATGGTTCACTTATGTGCAACTCTATCTATGGAAGAATACTTTTGCTTGGCAGTTGGTTCATAAGTTCTTGGTATCTTGATGGAATCACTTAATATTGCCTCTTCAGATACTTCAACTGAGATTAAATTTAAACTTACATTAAACCTTAACCATTATTAAAAGCCTAAAAGCTGCTCAAGCATTTAACGAAACTTCTGAATACAAATTCCAAATTCCACTTTAATTTTTGGACTTGAGGGGAAAAAAATGGGGAACTTTTAGCTGGAAGCAGGTGGTATCTTTTCCCTTTAATTTATCCCTTCACCTTTGCTTCTTCTCCATTTTATTTTTGCAGTATGTATTTTATACCTTCTTGTTCTTCCTTGTATTCTCTGTTTTCTTTTCTTATGCTCTAAATGTTTTTTCTGTTCTTTGCTTTGCAAATCTGTCTGTCTTTGCACTGTAATCGTACCTTTTTGCACGCAGTATTGAAATATGGGTGGTTTTGTGGTAAAAGAAAGCTGTTTTATGCCTCACTTCCATTTTGAGGAGAATGGAACTGTTTTGAATAAAGGAAAGCGATCTAAAAATCATAATTGATTGTTTTAATTCTAACTGCAAGTATCGTGAGACTTCATTACAACAATAATTGGGAATTTGGGGTTACTGCAGAAAGATGTTAATTACTACTGCATATTTAACTCTTAGTCCCTATTTTTAGACATCAGTTCTAGACTTAGTTGCTGATTCTTATAGAAATGAGAATGAGCTTTTGAACACTTCTTGAGTTTCCACATTAGTTCAGTATAAAGTTACTTAGCACAGATGTTCCTGTAATTGTGATATATTGGGAAACATTTGATGTTCAGTGGTCCTCAAACCCATACTTCCACCTGTGCAATGCTCTTGTCTCAGAGCTGTAGTATAAAACTTTTATCAGTACAGGCTTTCTGAAGAACATTTTGGGATTTTTTTTTATGAAGTCTTGTAATTCATTGCATTTTTGAATTTGTATTCAAAGCTATCTTATTGCTTAAGTGAGTTTTTAACAGCCACTGTAAGGCTGAAGAGTTTTTGAAGAGTCATGTTGTGTGAGTTTACGTGCTACTCATACTGTATAGGAATTTTTAATTTTTAATTTTTAATTTTTTTAATGAAATAAACATGTACATCTGCACTGGGATTATAGAGGGTATTGTATAAATGAGAATATGCAGGAATATAGTCTTAGAATATGTATATAAGAGGGAAAAAAGTAGTAAACTAGAAATGAAGCTCAATTTATTTATCGTGTAACTTATATATCTGAAAGTTAAACTAAGAATAGTGTTGTGATTGAAAATGCTTAATGTTAAATTTCACTTGCCACAGTCTGATTCTTAAGCTTGAGTAGGTATCTTAGTAGCTTTGCGTAGCTTAGGTATTAAACTTGCTATATTTACAAATTGGAAGCTTTTTCTGTAGAGGGCTCTTTTGAGTCATATAAAAATCTCCCTAAGCTAATAGAATTTTATTGTGGGTTCCTTAGCCACATAAAAATTCAGCTTTTCTAAAGAAATGTGAAAATGTTTGGTGAGTGTGAAACATGCAGCTCCAGAGACTATTGATACCACAAGGTAAGCTGACTTGGAAGACTAATCCTTTTACAGAATAATGTCTCAAAGTTGCCCTAGGATAACTGTTTATAGGGATGTTACAACATCACAGTCAGTAAACTGCTAAGAGTACCAAGAGGATACTGGAGGATTTTGTGCAGTGGCTTTCTTGTTTGTTGGAACTGAAGTGAGACTAAAGGTAGTGTTTTAAAGCCAAAGAAGTGAAGGCAGAAAAGAAGGGAGGAGTCTTCTTCTTTGAAGACTTCTAATCCCATCCTTTTTCTGCATTTTTAGATCATGGATTATCAACCTACCTCTTTTTTGTGCCTCTTGGCTTTTTGTATTAATAGATGGTTGAGACTGTATTGGCCATTGAATTACAGAAAGTCTGATAAGAAATTTAAATGGCACTCACATTGTAAACCCTTTATCAGGTTGTATCATTTCCTGACAGATGTTTACATTTGAAAAATAGATTGGTTTTCAACATCATGTGGCTGTTGAGCCCAATATGAAGGTTATGAAGTGAGAGTTAAAATCAGAAAATATAATTCACAGTGTTACCCAAATATTTCTTCAGTTTGTCACAACTACCATTTCCATTAATACTCACTTCAATTTCTATTAGCTGAGAAAGCATGTTTATGTCTTCAGATAAATAAACTTCAAAAACCCACAAATATAATTGTGTGGGAGGAACCATAAAATCTCACTTGGTCGGAACATGATAGCTTTTATCTAAAACTTAAAACTAAAGTATCAGTTTCCAATGTACTTTATTGGAATTACATAATATCTTTTATATAACTGTATTAATATGTTACATTTCAGTATAATTCCAGCAGACTCATTTGAATAGAGTTGTAATGTGAAAAATGATCCTCAGAAGAGGGCATTGTAGGACTCCAAGTCTGTTTCATGGAATCGTGGAATTTTCAGAGTTGGGAGGGACCTCTAGAGATCATCTAGTCCAACTCCCCTGCTTAATAAGTGACTTCAGATCTGTGTAGTTCCACAAATCCAACCAAACCCCCAAGTTTTCTTTCTAACCTCTCTATCCCAATGGTAATGAATAGATTGTATAATCTTCAAACATATCAGAGTAATACCACAGTGATCCTGCGATCCTTATTGGTTCTTCACTCCACTGTGGTTCACTTAACTGAAAATATGTACATAATCTTTGGTTTGTGTTGGAGCAACAGGTCTGGTTCCTGGTAGAGTGATAGAAAGCAATGTTTGGAAGTGTGCTAATTTTGTATGAATATTTTATATAAATAATATCGTCTATATAGTAGTATTTATATATCACACTACCTAATCATTGCATTCTATGTTTGCCGACTTTGGACAGAAAGTGTTCAGTCTATTTTGACTTAATTTAGAAAGGGGTAACGGAGATGTGCCTTCTGTGCCTATCTCTGCACATTTCTTCAAGAAACCTCCTTTCAGATTCCTTTGTGGTAGAACACACATCATATTCCAGACCGCTACTTCATTACCAGGATCTTTTTATATTCTATGTGTGGTAGAAGGGAGAAATTAAGTTTCTAAAATTCTTATTCATTTCTAAGTAACTTTTCCTGAAAAAATTAATATTAGAAAGGGCTCTGGAAGATAGCTATAGTGTTATCTGCTGAAGATTCTGCTGCAGGAATCAAAAAAACTGTGAGTGTATTTCCTTATGAATCCGAGAGGAACTGAAGTCTGTAGCTTTAAAATCGGTTACACCTAACCTAGGAATACAAATATTTGAATCACTTTTGAATAGAAGATGGAGTTAAGTCTGGTAGAGTGGGCAAATAATATGTGTTCATGCTTCAGATTTCAGTGAAGTTTTACTTTCACTCTGATTTTGCGGATGTGTGAAGCCCTGTTTGGAGGTAACTGTGGCATTCACATAATGTCCTTTATCCTAAATGGAAGGCACGTTCTCAACTTTAATGCCATATTAAATGTAATTTCAAGCAAGATCTTGGTTAAGTGTTGGCTCATTTACTTAGTGACTTTAAAAACAGGCTAACGGAACTTGTTATCTGGCAGTTTCTTGACATAAGTTGTTAATACTTTATGAAGGTGTCCCTAAACTGTATGTCTGAAATAGTGTAAAAAAATAATTATACATGTTCTTTCACACTAAAACACCCACTTCTCTACTGGATTGAATAAATCACAGAAGATGGGGAATGCAGAGTCCATTTGCAATTCCTAGTCTGGAATGCTAGTGGTCTCTCAGGTTTTAATCACTTCATTTTCCCACAGCTCTGATCTTTTTAGTGATTTCACAATTTAGAAAAGCTATCAACTGCACAATTAAATCATGTGCTACTACAAAATGTACTTAAGGCAGTTTAACTAAGACTGCCACTGAAAGAGAATGCCTCTCTTCTGTCCTCCTCCCTTTACCACGTACTGCTTTTGACGATTCAGCAGTTCTAGTGATCCTGTGACCACAAAGTGAGAGAGATCATTTTACTGATGTTGGTGAAAATAAAACATACTTTTAAAAAACAAGCAAACAAAATAACAACACTTTTAATTGCATGCTTAGTCTTAAAGCAACCATGAAACTGCACCTAAAGTGATTGAAAGGACAACAGAAGTATGGGAACGTTTGGATCTATTGCTTGAACTCTCATGCTGTCTCTCCCCTGTCAAAAAGGATCAGAGTATTGGAGTTTTTCTGCTAATATGTACTAGTTATCATCAATTTGAGCTCCAAGTAGAAATCTAGGAAAGCAGAATTTGAGTGCCACTTGATGTCTGCCATTTCTTCATGGCCGTGTGAAGAACAGACTCCCACAACTTAATGTAGGTGCAATATAGGTACTGAGGATTGGAGAGTAAGTGTGCAGGAAATTCTGTGGAAGCTGGCAGTTGTTGATTCAACACATACAGTTAAAACAGGAAGACTTTCATCTTCCAAAAGCATGAGTCGTATGTTCAGTCCTATACTGGCAGTAAAAATAATAGAGTGTTAACAGTGCTGCTTTCTTGAGTGCCATTACACAACATGTACAGGACAACCAGGTGATCACTCAGCATGAGTTTATGAAGGGCAGGTCCTGCTTGACTGATCTGATCTCCTTGTATGACGAGATGACCCACTTGATGGATAAGAGAAAGGCTGTGGATGTTGTTTACCTGGACATTAGTAAAGCCTTCTACACTGTTTCCTGCACCATTTTGCTAGAGAAGCTGGCGGCTCATGGCCGAGACAGGTGTACACTTTGCTGGGTTAAAAAATGGCTGGCTGGCCGGGCCCAGAGAATTGTGGTGAATGGAGTTAAATCCAGTTGGTTGCTGGTCACAAGTGGTGTTCCCCAGGGCTCAGTGTTGGGGCCGATCTTGTTTAGTCTTTATCAATGATTTGAATGAGGGGATTGAGTGCACCCTCAGTAAGTTTGGAGATGACACCAAGTTGGGTGGAAGTGTTGATCTGCCTGAGGGTAGGAAGACTCTGCAGAGGGATCTGGACAGGCTGGATTGATGGGCTAAGGCCAATGGTATGAGATTCAATAAGGCCAAGTGTCAGGTCCTGCACTTGGGTCAGAACAACCTCGTGCAACGCTACAGCCTGGGGGAAGAGTGGCTGGAAAGCTGCCTGTCAGAAAAGGACCTGGGGGTGTTGGTCGACAGCCGGCTGAATATGAGTCAGAAGTGTGGCAAAGAAGGCCAAGGGCATCCTGGCTTGCATCAGAAATGGTGTGACCAGCAGGACTAGGGAGGTGATTGTCTTCCTGTACTCAGGTCTGATGAGGCCGCACCTCGAATACTGTGTTCAGTTTTGGGCCCCTCACTGCAAGAAGGTCACGGAGCTGTTGGAGCATGTCCAGAGAAGAGCAGCAAAGCTGGTGAAGGGTCTGGAGCACAAGCCTTATGAGGAGCAGCTGAGGGTACTGGAGTTGTTTAGTCCGGAGAAGAGGAGGCTGAGGGGAGACCTCATTGCTCTCTACAACTACCTGAAAGGAGGTTGTAGTGAGGTGGGGGTCAGTCTGTTCTCCCAGGTAACAGTGATAGGACAAGGGGTAATGGCCTCAAGTTGTCCCAGGGAAGGTTTAGATTGGCTATTAGGAAAAATTTCTTCACTGTAAGGGCTGTCAAGCACTGGCACAGGCTGCCCAGAGCAGTGATGGAGTCCCCATCCCTGGAGGTATTTAAGAGACATGCAGATGTGGTGCTGAGGGACATGGTGTAGTGGTGGACTTGTCAGTGTTAGGTTAACAGTTGGACTTGATGATCTTAAGGGTCTTTTCCAAACTAAATGATTGTATGATTCTCGATGTACAGTTGTCTCTTTGGCAGTGGGTATAGTTAGCAGTTCAGGTTGAGGCTTAAGGGGTTGCAAGTGATTGCATGTTTTTACATTTCCTGGTAATGTCTATGATGATTCACAGAATTTGAAAAAACAGTTCTTGTACACCAAGAAGCCTTCAGGTTTTTATCTTTCAGTCTCCTGGCTTTTTTACATAATATTTTGCTTTCCTTTCCATGCAAATCTTGAAATATTACATATTCTTTTTGTCTTAGTAAGGTCTTTGACTACAAAGTCTTACTAATTTCTACTTCATCAACTTGATTTTAATGAATTTCAGTTCATTAAACTTATTTCTCTGTGTGTCATCATCATCCTTTGTCTGGAACATAATTATTTCATACCAGATCTCAACAGATTTGAGAGGAGTATTCTGAGATTGCAATGTAATACATGAATATCAGAAAAGAGCACATCAATATTTCTGCTGTGACAGTATGAAGAAAGTGATTCAATATAAAGACTCTAATGGGATTTAAATTAAACATGTTTTCATAAGAGACATAAGTTGCTTTATAATTATTTGGAATTCTGCTCCAAGTATATTTCTAGCCAATGATTCTTAAAAAAAAAAAAAAAAAAAAAAAAAGGTGAGAAATGTCAGAGCTTAATCTGTTTCTTTACAACAGTGATTAATGAGTTAGATAGCATTTCCAACTCCATATTCCTGTTGAGTTCAATAGTACTGATGTGCGTGCCTGTTAGCAGTCAAGGCAGGGATACTGAATCAATGAAGGCTGAATTATCATCCTTCTGTTTGAGGAAGCTTGTTCAGTGCAGGGTTGAGATGCACTGGGATCAGGAATTTTGCTTTCAAGTTGCCTGCCCTATAGGCAAGGGGTCAGTACTCTTGATTTAGCATCCTGAGTTTTTAGTTTAGAAGGGTGACTGCCACAAAGATGTATAGAGAGAGAATCACAGAATCACAGAATGTTAGGGATTGGAAGGGACCTCAAAAGATCATCTAGTCCAGTCCCCCTGCCAGAGCAGGAACACCTAGGTCAGGTCACACAGGAACATGTCCAGGCGGGTTTTGAATGTCTCCAGAGAAGGAGACTCCACAACCTCTCTGGGCAGCCTGTGCCAGTGTTCTATTACCCTCACTGTGAAAAAATTCTTCCTCACATTTATGTGGAACCTCCTATGTTCCAGCTTGCACCCATTGCCCCTTGTCCTATCATTGGATGTCACTGAGAAGAGCCTGGCTCCATCCTCATGACACTCACTCTTTACATATTTATAGACATTAATAAGGTCACCCCTCAGTCTCGTCTTCTCCAAGCTAAAGAGACCCAGCTCCCTCAGCCTTTCCTCATAAGGGAGATGTTCCACTCCCTTAATCATCTTTGTGGCTCTGTGCTGGACTCTCTCAAGTAGTTCCCTGTCCTTCTTGAACTGTGGGGCCCAGAACTGGACACAATACTCCAGATGTGGCCTCACCAAGGCAGAATAGAGGGGAAGGAGAACCTCTCTTGACCTACTAACCACCCCCTTTCTAATACACCCCAGGATGCCATTGGCCTTCTTGGCCACAAGGGCATATTGCTGGCTCATGGTCATCCTGCTGTCCACCAGGACCCCCAGGTCCCTTTCCCCTACACTGCTCTCCAGCAGGTCAGCCCCCAACCTGTACTGGTACATGGGGTTGTTCTTCCCCAGATGCAAAACTCTACACTTGCCCTTGTTGAATTTCATTAAGTTTCTCCCCGCCCAACTCTCCAGCCTATCAAGGTCTCGTTGAATGGCAGCACAACCCTCTGGTGTGTCAGCCACTCCTCCTAGTTTGGTGTCATCAGCAAACTTGCTGAGGATACATTCTGTACCCTCATCCAAGTCGTTGATGAAGATATTAAACAACACCGGTCCCAGTACCGACCCCTGAGGGACTCCACTAGTCACAGGCCTCCAACTAGACTCCGTCCCATTAACCACTACTCTCTGGTTTCTTTCCTTCAGCCAGTTCACAATCCACCTCACTACCTGATCACCAAACCCATACTTTATCAGCTTATCTACAAGGATGCTGTGGGAGACAGTGTCAAATGCTTTACTGAAATCAAGATAAACCACATCTACAGCTCTACCATCATCTATCCACATAGTTATTTCCTCATAGAAGGCAATAAGGTTGGTCAAACATGACTTAAAACCATGTTGACTGCTCTTAATGACCCCCTCATCCTTGATGTGCCTAGAGATAGTGCCAAGAACAAGCTGTTCCATCACCTTTCCAGGGATGGAGGTGAGGCTGACCGGTCTATAGTTACCCGGGTCCTCCTTCTTGCCCTTCTTATAGATTGGAGTGACATTTGCTATTCTCCAGTCCTCAGGCACCTCTCCTGTTCTCCATGACTTACCAAAGATGATGGAGAGTGGCCTAGCAATGACCTCTGCCAGCTCCCTCAGCACCCTTGGGTGCATTCCATCTGGGCCCATTGATTTATGGATATCCAGATTGCTCAACTGATCCCTAACCCAATCCTCATCTACCAAGGCAAACTCCTCCTTTATTCTGACTTCTTCTGGGGCTACAGGGATCAGGGGCTCCTGGGGAAAGCCTGCAGGAGTAAAGACAGAGGCAAAGAAGGCATTCAGCACCTCTGCCTTCTTTATATCCTCTGTCTCTAGGGCACCCACCTCATTCATCAGTGGGCCTATATTGCCTCTAGTGTTTGTTTTTTTAGCTATGTATTTGAAAAAGCCCTTTCTATTGTCCTTGACCTGGCTTGCAAGGTTAAGTTCTAAGGAGGCCTTAGCTTTCCTAATTGCCTTTCTGCATCCTCTGACAACTGTCCTATATTCCTCCCAAGTGACTAGCCCCTCTTTCCATGATCCATAAATTCTTTTTTTCCACCTAAGTTTGCCCAGCAGTTCCTTGTTTAACCATGCTGGTCTCCTAGCTCCCTTACTTGATTTCATACCCATTGGGATGCTCTGATCCTGAGCTTGCAAGAAGTGGTCCTTGAATGTTGACCAACTATCTTGAGAAGTAAACAAACTAAATCACTCCAGGTGCTGTTCCATAGGAAATATAAGAGCTTACTAGGGATTCTGTAAAACATTGAGAGCACTGATGGCATCACATAATAAAAATGAGAAATGTGAAGGAAGATTTTGTTTTCAGTGTCCTTTTCAAATTGTAATTAAAAAAACTAATTAAATTATAACTTTGATTTGTTGTCACTTTTTTCCCTCCCTCCCCCTGCTGAAGACATTTTTATGGGCTCTTTCACGTCTCATGAGTTTTGACCAAGGCATGCAACAAAAGTTTGAAGTTACCCTTGCCTTGTTTTCTGAAGATCTATCAAATTAAGTCTTTATATTCATTTCTAGCTGTTTTTCCGTTCACTTTTGATCACTTTGCTACTGCCAGATAGAATTACAAAGATACATTTTTCTCAAAAGTAAATATGTCTTTTAAAGAATCAGGTATACGGCTTAAATAATCCACTTAAAACCACTGTGTAGAGTTGGATATACCTTAAAATAGTTGGACAGAGACTTGAGAGAAAGGCAAGCAGAACTATTGGAAAACTTGATGTTTGGTATTAGCCAGCCCATTGTAATGTGAATAGGTCCAGCTAGCCACAGTAATGCTCTTTTGCCTTAGTTGGGTGTTCTAGTGACAAAGTGAGATGGAAGAATTTAGGAGAGCAAGGACACGCACTTGAATATAACAAGTTGCAGAAGGCAGTAGTTTACTTTTTTAAGAAGTTTTGTAATGTTGAGTACTCTCAAGATTGATAATCCAGACCACAGCTTCTGGGAACTGACATTCTGTTTTGATTTAATCCTGATCGTTTGCATCTTATTTTTCTTTAAGTTTGTGGACTTTTTAATGGTAATTAAATATAAACATAATGAAACACTTTAAATCTATTCTTTATTCATTTTTTAATTAACATCAGAAATCTTAAGATTTGTTTTAGTTTATCATGTTTACGTAATCAGATACAGTCCTTTATATTCTTCTATTTAGCCTTCTGAAGTAAAAGAATGGCCTGTTTTACTAATATCTCAAAATTAATGAAGTCTTTCAGTACGTTGTGTTGGTTTTTTGAGACTCTGCTGGTAATTTTTAACTTTAAATTAAGAGCTCAAGGATCTGTACTTCATCACAGAAGGTCAGGCTCAGGGTACATAACCTTTTCATTCTTAAGAAATAACCTTCTCATTTCTTAAGAAAAAAAACCCTGTCCCTTTTTTTGAGATTTGCTTTTTTCAGAGATAATTTATATATTGCTAGAGAGGGAAGAATGCACATGATTTGCATGAAGTTTTCTAAAAATAAAGGAATTGTAAACAACTGCCCATTTTCAGAAATGTCAATTTCAGGTTATAGACCTTAAGTCCCAATATTAGTACCTAAACTAGTTTCTAGAATATTAATGAAAATATTTCATTTAGCACTTCATCTTATTTCTAAGGAAATTTTGCACATATTTTTCATATTGGTAGATTTACTGCTTGTGCAAACTGGGGTAGAAGAGTCGCTAGCTATTTTTTTAAAAGTATATAAATCTTGCACAAAATTGTGGTGTTGTATGTTACTTCCTCAATTAATAAAACCAGTTGATTCAAATATTCTGTATTTTTGTTATTTTGTCTTTTGATAGGATGATGAGGTGATGGAAGAATATAGTGAAAATAATTTCTATGAATCTGATGAAGAACAGAAGGAAAATCGGAAAGTGAAAAACACCTATACTATGGACCCAGATCACAGGCTGCTGTTACGCAATACAAAGCCCTTGCTTCAAAGCCGAAATGCTGCTGTATGACAAATTCCTTATTGATTAAAATGTTGAACTTATATCTATGCTTCTAGAAAATTTAAAAGATTGAAAAGTAGGATCTACACCTCTTTAAAAGTGTTGATAATACTCTCTAGTAACTTACAGAAGTATGGTGGTTCTTTCTTTTTTGAAGTTAACTTGGCTTCTAAGTAAAACACTGGAACTGAGTGTGATATATGCTCCAAATATTAAGGACAAACAAAATATTAGAGAAAATACGAGAACTTTTCAATCCAGCTTGTATAACATGTGATGTTATACATCTAGCCATAGCTAGATTTTAATGCTTAAATTCTCAGCAGCGAGGATGGCACAAACTGTCAGTTTTGGTGGTGTAGATTCACAAAGAAACTCATAGTTGTTATTAAATTGTGCTTTCCTTTGAGCCTCGCATTTTAAAAGTAGACAATTACATGCCTAAATTCTTTGTCAGTCCAAGCCAGATTCATAGTGTTGATGCCTTGGCAGGGTTTCAGGATAGATATGACATCATTAGTATAGTATACTATGCAGTATTTCTATGAGATTTTAAGATGCAGGTAAATTTTTAGAACCAGAAAAAGCCATGCTAATAGTGAATCAGTGTGGCATTACTCAGATCACAGAACTTTATTTCTAACCTCAGTTTGTCGTGTTAATCAAGACTAGGTGTCTTTGGGAAAAGACTTCCAGTGATAATGAATATTCATATCTTTGCAAACAAAATTACTGCACCGTGAGTAAGTCACCTACCAACCTATTCTTGATAAGCTAAACGGATCAGTTTTTTCGTTTCTTCCCTGGAACATATTTCTATTTTCTGACTAATATCTAACTCTTTTCAAAACCTCTTATAACCTGCCAACTTGAATACAGTTTTACAATAATAATTCCGTTAGAGCACAGCCTTTTACTGAAATTACCATTCAATGTCTAGAAGATATTTCCTCATCTCACGCAAAGAATAAGTGTGTTAGGTATGTGTGCCCTCACACTGCACTGAGAACAGGTTCAGTTGCTTATCTTCCGCATTCCATAAATCATTTTCTTTGTGTCTGTTAATTATGGTGTTGGTTTTCACATTTATGATCTTTAACTTTCTGATATTAAAGTTAACTGAGATGTTTCACTGCAGTTTGTCAAGTGAATCATGCTGCTTTGAATTGCTAATACACCAATTTTTGTTCCATTCACAGAATTTACCAGCAGTAAAATTAATTGCTTTCTCTTCGACCTTAGACTTTAATAAAAAACCCCTGCTGTATATCGATAAAAATCTTCCAGTTATTGCCTCTTTTCAGATGTTTTAAATCACTTTTTCTTGTTTAATAATAATGTTTGTTTCATTGGTATTAAGATTTAAGATACCAAGTCAAGTATCATAATGATGGCTTTACTTGGACTCTCCTTTCTATGGTTGTTTTGTTTACAAGAGAAAGTTGACCATGATGTGACTTATTCATTAGCATGAAATTCGTCATTTGTCTTTTACTTGTGAGAAAACTTGAAAAGTAAAAAAAAAGTATGGGTGTTAAGTTGCTTATATCTCAGTCTTCTGCTTTTTGCAAGCCAGGATGTTGGTATACAACCCTGTAGTTTTTACTTTCTGTTGGATTTCAGACTGTAGAAGTTGCCAGCAAAGGCAGCTCTCATTTTATAACTTGCATAATAGAATAAAGGAATGAAAGATTTTAAGTGGAAACTAAACAAGAGGTAATCTTGAACCTGTATTTAATAAAAATAAAATCACAAAATTTGCAGAAGTTTTAAACAGTATTTCCTCATTAATTGGTAACACTGATATTAGCAATACTGACTTTTTAAGGATATCAGTATGTTTACAGTTTGAATTACCTACATTTTTTCTCTTTGTCCCTCTTCTGTCTTTCTATATATTGTAGCATACAATAAATGCTGTGAGGAATGCGAGGTACTTAATTAGCTTTGATTTTGGAAATAAAAGTATCTTTCTTCTGATATTTTCCCCCCATCTGCTTTGTTGTTTTTGAAGAACATGGGTACGCACTTTGCTTTCTGATGAAGACTGAGTTGGTAGTTCTGTAGATCTGAAGCAAAAGTGATAGATATGTATGACAATTTGAAGTTAACATGCTGTTCTGAATATTCTTCTTTTAGGTGGTAATGGCAGTTGCACAGCTTTACTGGCATTTGGCACCAAAATCTGAAGCTGGTATTGTTTCTAAGTCATTGGTGCGTTTACTCCGTAGTAATAGGTAGGTCAAGTCCACACTTTACATTACTATGTCTTGCTCTTTTGTGAGAGCATTTTTTTGTACATACTTGTTTAGCCATAGTTAAAGGAATATAACTATTGCACTATTAGAGTTTAATTTTAAAATTGTCCTGTAATATTAATTTCTACTCAGTAAATGAGGATCGCTGAAAGTAATTCCATCATTTCCAGCGTCACATCGAGTGATCGTTCAGGATCATAAGTGTTTCATTCTTAATTATGACTTTCATTCTGAGAAGAATCGTGGCTGCCTATGCAAATAGGGGCAGTACTAACTAGCTTAGTTCCTTGATTTTTTTAAATTATTGGAAGTTATTGGAGATTTAATTATATTGGAGTTTTCCTTACTGTCGTGCTAGGCACTAACCAAGTCTTCAGATGTGTATTTTCTTTTCCTGCTCTTTATTTTGAAGACTTCTTGTTGACCGAGAAACTAAGGAACATATTTGTTAAAATACCACTTGGTGCTGCTGAATTCCCTATGTTTCCTTAATCCTTGGACTGTTTTTAAGGAACAAGTTTATATTTCATTCAGGACAACTAATTTTGACTTTATAATCTTCAGTGTGACCTTGTCTACTTTCCTATGAAGTGTCTCACTGGCCACATGTTTTATAAGATTGATAATGCTTTTTTTTCCCTTGTGTTTGATAGGTTTGGCATATTATGCTAATATTTGGTGCATAAAAAGTGGGTTTTTTTCCCTTTAGTTTTTAGATTTTGAACTTCCGTGTATCTGTATGAAAAGCCTTGAAGGGCTGATAGTAGACACAAGAGGTTTTCAGAATAATTTTCTAGCTAAACTTGGTATTTTTGGCTAGAACTTCACTGTGAAAATGATTTGCTTTATTAAGTTGGTGACGTCAAACATACAAGATGCTTTTAAAAAAAATTGCTTTTGTTGTTTCTGACAAGATTACTTGTCTTAGATGGGCTTTAACTTTTGTAAGCCCAGTCACCATAGAGCGCTTTCTCTGTAAACTTTTCAGTTTACAGAGGCTGATGTCTCTGTCATTTAAAAGTTAGGTTAGTGAAATAAAATAGGGCTTGGTAGAATATATGTGGTTTTATTTCAGATAAAAATGAATCACTGTTATTTTTGTGTTTGGTTTTATAGTACAGTATCCTCTCTTTATACAAAGATAAGTAAAGTGGCTAAAGCAGTTTGGTATATGTACAGGCTACGTACAGAACTAAACTTATACGCACAGGTTGAAAGGATTATTTTTGCATGTTGTTTGTTGCTCATTTATATTCAAATTTCATCAAAAAAGAAATCACATCTTTCCTGTACCTCAACTAGTACCTAAAATGGTGCTAGTCTTCTGATTTTCCTGTGTTAAATGGCTTGTCTGTTTTCTCTTACCAGTCTATGTGAAACACTTTTGCTATTAGAGCCACTTTGAAATAAGCTTTTGCTGTTTGCCCTTGAAGTTATGTGGCTATGGCCTTTAAATTAATGTCAAATACGCTATAATCTAGTTAGGGTGAGAGTGCCTGGAAGACCATTTCATAGCAATTTCCAGTCTTGGTTCATCATGTGCAGCTGACTATTTCCGTGTATCTGTGTAAGAATTACATAAAAATAGGTTTAAAAGATATTAAGTACTTCTCTATTATTAGTTTTCTTTGTAAGCAGCAGCTGCAATTACCACAGGGCTGTTAGACAGTTTTGAACAAGAAGAGGTAATGGATGTGATGATTTCTCTATTAGGGTGTGATTTGCATCATGAAAGAATCTGAGCACTCATGGTTCAGAAAAATTGCATGTAAATTATTACTTAGTTTTTAAGCAATTGATGGCAGAAACTCTGTAGTTTAAAAGCTTTAGTCTGGTACACAGATTTCTTTTTCTCACTCCTGCTGGGCTTTTAAACTAATACATTAATAATGAGAATAGCCTCTAAATATGTTTAATGTTTTTGTGTTTAGAATATTGCATAATTCTGTTGTCTATATCTTGTCAAAGTCTATTATGTTAAAGTGCTGGTTTTTGATGGATTCGTATGCCTGCCAGTGTATACTTTTAAGACACAGGAAACCCTGGCTCTTTTTAAGAATTATTAGGAAATTCTTTTAATACCAAAAAGGTCATAGCAATTCTTGCTAGTTATGTAAGGATTAACTGTTGTATCTAATGCAGTCATCTCCACACTACAGATAAAGCTGAAGTGTTTTTGTTCTCAGCTGTCTCATCCTGTAATATTTAAGTTTCAAGATGGTGGGCAAAATTTAAGTTTATGTAAGCTATTTTTGGAGATGCCAGAAAGGTGATGTTTGAAATGAATTTTTGTTTTAAACAAAGACCCAAGGCCTACAAGAAGCGTTGCACCATTGCACTGGTGTCAGTGATTTTTTTTCCATATTAAAGTTTTTAAAAATGAGAGTCTGGTTTCATCATGCATCTTCCTGTGGAGCAGATTATGAACTTGTAGCAGTTGGCAATAAGCTTTTTCCTTCTATGTTTGTGCCAAGTCAAATGTATAACTAAGTTTGGATTCAAATAGAATTGGACTTTCTTTACCATGTTGCATTACTCTATGTATCTGTAATTTTACAAAATAACTCTTGTTTTCCTTTTCAAATTCTAGGGAGGTGCAGTATATTGTTCTCCAAAATATTGCCACTATGTCAATTCAGAGAAAGGTATACCCTATTTACAATTTTCTAAACCACATTTTATATGAAACAGGTAAGCTACTTAAATATATTCTGTGTTTCAGGGCATGTTTGAACCTTATTTGAAGAGTTTTTATGTTAGATCAACTGATCCAACAATGATCAAAACACTGAAGGTGAGTTTAAAAGGGAGTTTGTCTATATACTGCTGGACAGCTCTGTTTGCAACAGGAAAGTAAAATTTTTTGCACTGATGTGACACACATCATTCTGTGCTGTTCCTTTTTTTCACTAAGAAGTGTAGTGTTGTGGCTTTTAGTTAAGTCCACAAATGTCCTTCAGGCTTGTCAGGCTATCTGAAAGTTCTCTTGTTTACCATGTTGTAGATGGCAGATGGGCTGTGTTTTCCTCTACAGCTTTGGGTACCTTCCAGTGATACAGAGCATTACTATTTTTATCTAACCAGCCGTTCACACATTTGGAGTTTGACTGTTTTCATGGGAGGAAGAATCTTCTCTAATGAAAAGAAATGGAATCACAGAGTCTTTGATAGTGTTAGCTTAAAGAGAGTTTAAATCTCTTTCCCTGAACAAAATGGGACAGTGTTAGAGACCCAGATTCCCTTTGAAGTCAGCATTCTACATGAGGAGTACTTTAGGCTTTCCTCAAGGCTACATCTCAGTGGATATTCTGGGCTGTCTTCTTGTTTTGTCTGTTCTTAGTATTTAACAGACATGAAATCCTTGATAAAACAATAGCTAAAAATTGTCTATTATGTGCCTTCTGTCTTGTTTTTGCTTTAGATTTGTCATAGGCACTTATGCTTAGGAGTGGAAGGTACAGGTTTCTTAAAGGAACATTATTTTTTCCTTATTTTCATGTTACATCCATCTTGCACCCTCATTACATGTGCAGAGTGCAGTCCAAAATGTCTATGCCCAACCCATCATATTTTTATTAGTCCAACATTAAATCTAAGTAAATTTGAGGCAGTTGGAGGCAAAAATATCTTCCTCACATTTAATGATTATTAAAATTGTTGGGAATACTAGTAAGACTTAGTGTTATCCAGGAATTATTAATCCTGAATTAATTGAAAGTTCAAATATTTAAATTCCTGTATTAATTCATAATACAATGATGAAGAGGTGAAGAAGTAAAATTGTTTTTTTTCCTTTCATTTTCTCAATTCTTTCTTTGTAGCTTAAAAATTTAGGACAACCTACACTCTTACATACGTAAGAAAATCTTGTGCTTTTCTCCAGCCCCTAGCCCTGTAGTTTCCATCCTATCTGCTTTAAGATAGGAGGATGAGATCCATGGCAGTATTTAAGATGTAGGAGCACTCTGGGATTTATCTGCTATGCTGTTTAGATTTCTGTTTTGTCCCTTGTTTCTTTCCCAACATCAAGTTTGCCTTTTTTGATCACTGCTTAGCATTGAGCTTATATTTTCATGGAAATATCCATTTTAACTACACATTCTCAGTTATAATTAATAGTAATCAGTTCAGAGTCTATGATTTTCTATGAAGTTAAGATTTTTCCCCAATTATGAACATTACATTTATCTGTGATTTTTTTTCCCCTTTTATCAACCACTCATCTGATATTTGAAGGTTTTATACAGCTTTTTTTAGCTTTTGTCTTCATTTCTCTGAAAACTGTAGCACCACCTGAAAACTTTGTCACCTGTCTTCTCATTACTTTCCTAGTTCATATATGAATATGTTGAAAAGCAATAGACCAACAAAGATATTTGTGGTATTCCATTGATAGCCTTCCTTTACTGTAAAATACTCTTTTTTTCTGCTCATTCCTCTTTCTTTTATCCACTTTGTATGCTATGCCAGATGTGTATCTTTAAGAGCCTTTGGTGACAGGTCTTATCCAATTGCTTCTGAATTACAGGTGGACTGTATCAATTAAGTGTCCTTGTCTGTGTGCATACAGCTCAAAAAATACCAACAAATTTCTGAGGCATGACTTTCCTTTACAGAGAGTTGTCTTTTTCTTCAGTTTACCTCAATCAGATTGTGTTGGAATTCTTTCTTCTTCAAAGTTAAAAAAACCTGGAAGCTTAGCATCTTAACGATATATGCTAAGTGTTGAATATCATCCTGTTGTTCACCAGGAACAAAGAAGAGGCCTTTCAGGATGTGATGTTGTTGATGTTGATTGAGATCTAAGAGTCTCATAAATTCAACTGTTTCTTTCCTGAATTTAAAGGTCTTTTATTGCAGTTCATCTGAATGTGTTGGACACTTTAGTTCTCCCCAGCTGCAGTTGTAATTTCCATTATTTCTTCCTACAGTGTCACGTGGTTCTTGTACGCTAAGACCTGTCGTATAACATTGGAAACTGTGATGCCAGAACTATTTCGAGCCCATTTGATACGCAACGCAACTAAAGCTAGAGCTTGTAGAAAATGCATCACTGAACCCTAGAGTCCTGCTTTGAAAACCTTGCCTGTACTTACAAGGAGAATATTCCTCCTGAGTGCAATGCTGCTACCGATTTATACTGAAATCTAGTATATTCTATTGAATTCTAAGTGGTATTTTTAGTAGTATTATCTTTTATTTATGCACAATGAAAGAATAGTGGATATGTGGTACTGTTTACAATGTTTCTTTTTAGATTTTCATAAATATCCGTTTTTTTCCTTGTAGCTTGAAATCTTGACAAATTTAGCAAATGAAGCCAACATATCAACTCTGCTTCGAGAATTTCAGGTTTGTGCAAAAGTGTATTCTTTTTATATGAAACACTCTCTGTTGGCCAGTTGCCATTATTGGATGTTTCATCTAGATTCTTAGTCCTAAATTTTTCAAGTTAAAGTTTTTTCCAGGATAAAATGTTCTCAGAATGGAGACGAAACTGTCTCATAACATAATGGATATTGGAGCTTTTTATATATGGAAAAGAGTTTTAGTGTTTTGCTTCTTGCTGTCCTTCCAATTACCAAAAAAAAAAAAATGCGATGAGGAAAACTCAGTCATTATAAATTCTTTAAAACAAATTCTACCAACTTGACTGACACTGCAAGTCACTAGATGATAGGGTCTTAATTTTAGCAATATTTGGCCATTAGCATTTATTGCCAAACCTCATCTCTGTAAATCATTTGATAAAAAGATATGGTCTTCAATATCTGTATATGTGTCAGCAAGATGTTCTGCCTATACTGTGAAACAGTGTCTGTCCTTCTGTTTTTCTTCTTTGCTTACGACATCTATTTTCATTGGTTCAGTTCTCTGGCTGGATTTCTCTGAAAGGTACTGGTTCTCAGGCAGGTAGGTTATTCGTAGTTTCACAGATGCTCCTGGTTAAATGAACTAAAACCTCTGAAGAGAGAGCTCATCAACTCCTTCAGCCTTGCACACAAACTAATTGCTGGTTTTGGGTAATTGCCCCCTGCCCCAAGCTTTCTTGAAATCAGAGGTTCGCATGGCCATGGGTGATCAAAGCTGGCAAGAATACATCTTCTAAAAGTGACTTGAGGTCAAAAAAGTATATCTTCTAATGTGCAGTGTAGCTTTCTAGGTTGAATTTATTATACAGTATGTCTGTCTTAGGAGGATAATATGGTAAGTCTTTGGTTGGCAAGACTTATGTATTGACTAATGAAAATCCTCTTTCCTTAGACTTACGTGAAAAGCCAAGATAAACAGTTTGCTGCAGCTACAATTCAGGCTATAGGCAGATGTGCAACTAACATCACTGAAGTCACTGACACATGCCTTAATGGTCTTGTATGTCTGCTGTCCAACAGGGATGGTAAGCTAAATGTTCTGTTTGATTTCTGGGTATCTGATGGTATGAAACCTTTCTTAATGAGAACCACACAGAGCAGATCACATTGAAAAGTATATGGGAGTTTACTTTCATAAGAATTTAGCTGTCATGACTGGATAAAAGTAGTGATTCTATTTGAAGTGTTTGAAACACTTCAAAAGGCTCTCACAATCGCTTTCTTTATTTTTTATTATTTTCTCTTTTGATAGTGAAATTAATTCCTTGTGTCCTGCAATGACAAATTTACCTGTTTTTTTTTTCAAAATGCCATGGTTATTAAAGTGTGCTGTTGTGTTTATCATGCATGACTAGTTTTACTCTTACATGTTTAGCTGCATCAGAACAGTTAGCCTGTAGAGGGTGCTGAAAGCTTGGAATGTGGGGGGTTTTAGTGCATCAATGCTTAACTGAAAAACATATTAAATAGTTTTAGGATATATGGCCCTAAATTTGGCTTGATTTTGTAATCTGTCCTTCTGTTATTTTTATATAGTGAAGCAGAGCTACAAGTCACTAAGGAACACAACAAGGAAGAGATGAAGTCAAATAAGATATAGCAACACTGTAAATCAATATCTGATAACATTATATATTCTTACCAGTTACCTATTAATATTGCACAGAAGTAGTCAATAAAAGAATCGGAAAATTATTATATAAGGTACAGTCTACATGAATATGGTTAAATATTGGAGTTAAATATTTGAGTTAAGAAAGCTATAGTTAAAAATTATAATGTCAGGAAGGAGGAAAAGCGTGGGTTTGGGGTGACATGGAGTAATTATAATTATTCAGAGAACACAAGTTAGATCTACACTAAGCTTTGAAAAATTGCATTAATTCCTCTCCATATCTACTGGACGTACTTTTCATGGTAATCCTAAAAAGGCCTTTATTAGGGACATCTCTTTGACAGCACATAGTCATCCTGCGACCCAGTGATACACTCAGAGCTTTCTCTTATTTGGTTTATGAGCTATGAGTCTTCCTTCTCTCCCACTTCACCTTGTATCAGAAATTCCTAAAAGGTCTCAGTGTATAGCTTGGTAGTTTTAATATATGTAACTTTTATTTCCTAGTGCTTCAGACCTTTTGTCCCTTTATGATTTTCTGGTTATCAACTGTTTTTTAAATATCTTCCCATGTTGTCTTACAAGGCCATGTCTGCACAATGCACCTTTTTGTATTACATTCAGCAAAAACCATATTAAAAATACAAGCTTCAAAGCTTGTTCTTGATTCTGCTTTATTCTACTGGCAATCTTCCTCTAGGTCAGTAGGCTCCTTTCAGCATGTAAAAATCCCCATTTTTTTTTGTTTTAAATAAAATAATAAAACTATCACTTCATAATACAGACTTTGTTACTTAATAATTCTTCTTTCCATTTTCTTGCTTTGTTTTTTGTTTTGCTAAGAAGGAACCAAGGTAAGAGGAAAAGGCTTTTTTTCTTTTATCGTAGCTTCTCAGTTTAATGTTTTCTTCTAAGTAATTCCGTATATATATACACACACACACATGTATATGTATACAAAGGTCTGTCTCAACAAGATTAGTTTTCTTGACTGTTTCTAAGTAGTTGTCTAGCAAATAAAATTATCTTCTTGTGTTTCCTGTTCTGAAAGACTGCAAAGGATGTATTGAGGAACTTCTAAACCTGGCAGCTGGCAAATTGCTTTACCATAGCTGCAGTGTCTTTATTCCTTCTTTCAAGAAATGAATAGAATGGTATAATTTACATGGTACCTTTCCTCAGATGACAGGAAATTACCAATCGTCACAGCTTACTAAACATAAGAAGAGTTTTGGGCATGGTAAGGGAGAAAAAGAGATTTAGCATGTGCAGGAGCATATATTTCAGAGTCTTGGTTAATTTTGCTTTCCTCCAACTTCCACACTTAAAGTGTGCAAACAATCTGTTTGCCATGCTACTTCTACCATGGTTGTTTGAAGCCTGAAAGCAGTTCTGCTGTCTTTGCATAGCATGAAGCCCAAGCTGGTAAGTCCAGCAGGTTCTGAGGTTCCTGAAAGCAGAGTTAGCTCTGCTTTCTCTGCACTGTTTTCTTAAGTGGTATTGACTTGAGTGCAGAGGTGACCAAATTAATTCTACCAAATTGACATAGAATCTTGAAGAACAACCTTGAGTCAAAACCGCCTTCTAATTCTGTGCCCTTGTTCTGGAAAGGCCTTTACTGTAGATACAACCCAATGGCTGATATATCTGGGCATGTATTTGGCACAGGAGCTGTGCCATTCATCATTCTGGAACTTGGGTGCTGAGAGGTGGAGTGTCATTACACAAAACAGTCTCTTCAGGAGTCAGTGAGGTCCAGCTGGGATAACTTTTCACAGAGCTCTTTAGTGTGTCTCATCATTGAACTTTCTAGTTTCTGTATGTGCCTCTGTGATTCAAATGGGTTTTTTTACCATAGCCTGCAGCTTCCCCAAGTAGGGGAAATTTAACTTTAAACAAAGCACTCATAAATACACAGAGAAAATTTCAAGAGCAGTTCTTGACTCCCTCAGAGCCTTGTTTCTGGAAGCCATGTTGAGGGCTGAGAATTACTTTCCTTGCTTGCTTCTTGAAGGAAGTATAAAAAGAACAGTTATTTTGGCTCTTTGGTGTGACATTTGGCACTTGATGGATGCATTTCCTTTAAGCAATTTTCTTGATAATTTGAACTGGCCACTGGCCCCACTATGAGATAAAAGTAATTTTAGATGTAAGAGGCAGATGAGATTATAGGAAGTCTGTCTGTCAGTACTGCATCTACAAGAGGTCCTGCAGATTTTTCTCACATGGGTGACTTTCATTTTCTGTCGAAAGTTGCAAGGTTATGGATAATAGAGAATATCAACACAATTGTAGGATGTATAGCTAAAACAAATTTTTTCCTACCAATCTATATAAATTTGAACAGGCAAGTTGTAAAATCACTGGAACTGTTAATACGTCAGGTAATTCTACCTATCTATTGGAATCACTGTTAGAATCATGTAAAAGAAAGCCCTAACATTCCGCTTATATGAATTAATGTAGTTTTTGAGTTCTGTTATGTGTGTTAAAAGGTGGAAAAATTAACCAGGTAAAAACATAGACTTCAGGCAGTTCTGAAAAACATGAAGTTGATGTTTGTCTGGATACTTAGCTCTGATAATTGCATTTTAACTTTAGTTTTAACCATTTGCATAACCTAATAACCAAAACTATAATAGAATCATAGAATAGTTTGGATTGGGAGGAACCTTTAAAGGTCATCTAGTCCAACCCCCCCTGCAATGAGGAGGGACATCTTCAACCAGATCGGGTTGCTCGGAGCCCTGTCTAACTTGACCTTGGGGCTTCTGCCACCTCTCCGGGAAACCTCTCCAGTGTTTTACCACCCTCATAGTAAAAAATTTCTTCATTATAACTAGTCTAAATCTATCCTTTTTTAGTTTATCACCACTTGTCCTATCGCTACAGGTCTTGCCAAAAACTCTGTCCCCATCTTTCTTGTAAGCCTTCTTTAAATATTGAAAGGTGTCAGTAAGGTGTACCCAGAGCCTTCTGTTCTCCAAGCTAAACAATGCTAACTCTCAGCCTTTCCTCATAGGAGAGCTGTTCCATCCCTCTGATCATTTTTGTGACCCTCCTCTGGACCAGCTTCAACAGGTCCATGTCCTTCTTGTGTTGAGGGCTCCAGAGCTGGGTGCAGTACTCCAAGTGGGGTCTTACCAGCATGGAGTAGGGCGGCAGAATCACCTGCCTCGACCTGCTGGCCACACTTCTTTTGATGCAGCCCAGGATATGGGTGGCTTTCTGGGCTGCAAGCACACATTGACAGCTCATGTCCAGTTTTGCATCCACGAGTACCCCCAACTCCTTCTGCGCAGAGCTGCCTCAATTTTTTCATCCCCCAGCCTGTATTGATACTGGTAGTTGCCTCGACTTGTGTGCAAGACCTTACACTTGGACTTGTTGAACCTTGTGAGGTTCACATGAGGTTCACATGGGCCCACTTCTTGAGCTTGTCAAGGTCCCTCTGAATGGCATCCCATCCTTCAGGTGTGTCAGCCGCACTACTCAGCTTGGTGTCATCTGTAGATTTGCTAAGGCTGCTCTTAATCATTTGCCCTGCTATGAGATTCAGTTGGTATATTCCTTCCAAAAACAGTTGATGCAGTTTTGCTGTGTTTAGAAATAGTGATTATATAAACTATAGACTGGATAAGTCAGTCTTCAGTTGCATGTTTTAGCTTCTGCAAATATCAGTTAATGTAAGTGGAAGAAAATTTGACTCAACATCAATGGTATCAAATGCAGTATTTCAGAATGCAGCTTTTGAATGTTCTCCAGTAATACACTCCTTGCTAAGATCTTTCTCCAAGTTTCTGTTATAATGTGGCCAAATTCTCAATTATTAAAAAGTCTGTAATTTGATCCCCAGAAGTTACTGTCCACTACATTGTCAATTTTATATACTTTATTATTTGGCAAAATGGAACATTGTATGACTGAATATATTTTAGGTTTTTAAGAAGTTCTCATGCTCCAGGATCTTCAGAAATTATCTTACTCAAAGTAGTCATTTCCATATTACTTCAAAATTGTTTGAAGAAAGCTAGCAGTGAATGTTATACTTTTTACTATGACTTGTGAAAATTTTCATTGCCGATACCTCTTGTAGTCTTCTTTATTGGTAAAGGCATTCCTGATCAGATTTTCTGTGATATTTAGTCTTTAAGAATTTTTATGACCCTTTAGATATAATTTACACTCTCTTTTGAAATGCTTGCGTTCACTTATCATTGCCTTGTATGCACTTTGATGATTCTAGTAGACTTACATTGTTAAATTTTCTTACTGCTCATTCAGAATGCCAATTTTATTTCCCCTCTTTTTTGGGGGGCAGAGGGGGTGGGGAGGGTGAGAGCCAGGTGGGGTTTTTTGTCTTTGAACTTAAAGGTATGTCTTTTATTTCATGCTCTTTTTTGGGATTCTTCATGTGCATAAAGCAACCTCAAAGAGCCTCTCTTTTTTTTCTGTACTGTGTCAGTCCTTATTCTAATACAAATTTATTTTGCTTTGTTTCTGCTTTCTTTTTTGGTATCTATACTCAAGTAAAAGGAACTGTACTAGTTTACTCCCACAGATTGCATTAAAGTAGTTCCTATGGTTACACTTCATTTTATTGTGGTCAGTTCTCCATTGACAAAAAGTGGTTTTAATAGTGACTTCATGTCCACTCATTTTTTGGGGTTGGTTTTATTTTGCTTAACCATTCTCCTTGTTAAGTAGTAACATAAAACACTCAGTTATGAAAGTTGTCATTATAATGTCCCCCACTCTAAATATTCTGGATTGCAATTTTAAGTTTTTGAGAACTATCTTCGTGTTTCAGTATCTGGCAAAACACAACCTAAATTAAGTTCATTTGTAGGATTGTGCAAGGTAGACATATTAACCTTACTTGCAGACATTCATCTAGAAAAATAGCTGAGATGTGAGGTTGAACAAAGGATGACAAAAAAAGCTTCAAGCTAAAATTTTAGCATTTCAGAGGGTTATGGCATAATGATGCATACTCAGAGCTTTTGAAAAGCATCTCTCCATAAAGAAGTTTGCTTTCTTAAAAAAAAAAAAAAAAGTTAGATATTTTTTCCCCATACTGTTCTTTTGAAACTTTGGCTTGTGTGATTGCTGAATGAATGGTCCATGTGCCAGATTACCTCTTGAAATATTGGAATACCTTTGTAATGTTTAATTAATGTTTAATGGTACTTAGGCTTTTTCTTTGTTTTAAATATTGATACTTTAAGAGAAATAGTTACTCCCTTTTTGTAGTTTAAATGAAAATTAAAAGTACATTGAACTCTTACAGTAGTCTTAGTTTCGGTTTCAGCTTTGACCATGTTTGACTTTCCTTCATCTTTCCTTACAGCATGAGTTTACTCTTGCATAGAAGCATACCTCTGCACAAGCAGGTTTTTTTCAGCTTCAAATATTGTACATTTCATACAAGTTGATCAGCCTGTGAATGTTGCCTGTTACATTAGTTAAGCACTTCAGTGCATGACTTTGGCATAAATTAGACACCCATAAGTCTATGGGGCCGGATGAGATCCACCTGAGAGTGCTGAGGGAGCTGGCAGAGGAACTTGCCAAGCTGCTCTCCATCATCTATCAGCAATCCTGGTTATCGGGTGAGGTCCCGGACGACTGGAAACTTGCCAATGTGACGCCCATCTACAAGAAGGGCAGGGAGGAGGATCCGGGGAACTACAGGCCTGTCAGCCTGACCTCGGTACCAGGGAAGATTGTGGAACAGCTCATCTTGGGGGAGATCACACAGCAAGTGGAGGACAACAGTAGGATGAGGTCCACCCAGCATGGGTTCATGAAGGGCAAGTCCTCTTTAACCAACCTGATCTCCTTCTGTGATCAGGTAACCTGCCTAGTGGATGAGGGAAAAGCGGTGGATGTTGTCTACCTGGACTTTAGTAAGGCATTTGACACTGTTTCCCACAGCATTCTGCTGCGGAAGCTGGCGGCTCATGGTCTAGACAGGTGGACTCTTCACTGGGTTAAAAACTGGCTGGATGGCTGAGCCCAGTGAGTTGTGGTGAATGGAGTTAAATCCAGATGGAGACCGGTCACAAGCGGTGTCCCTCAGGGCTCAGTTTTGGGGCCAGTCTTGTTTAATGTCTTTATCAATGACCTGGATGAGGGGATCGAATGCACCCTCAGTAAATTTGCAGATGACACGAAATTGAGTGTGAGTGTCGATCTGCCTGAGGGTAGGGAGGCTCTGCAGCGGGATTTGGACAGGCTGGAGCAATGCGCTGAGGTCAATTGCATGAGGTTTAACAAGGGTAAGTGCAGGGTCATGCACTTCAGTCACAACAATGTAATGCTACAGGCTTGGGGAAGAGTGGCTGGAAAGCTGCCTGGCGGAAAAGGACCTGGGGGTGTTGGTTGACAGCCGACTGAACACGACCCAGCAGTGTGCCCAGGTGGCCAGGAAGGCCAATGGCATCCTGGCCTGTATCAGAAACGGTGTGACCAGCAGGAGCAGGGAGGTGATCGTGCCCCTGTACTTGGCACTCGTGAGACCGCACCTTGAGTACTGCGTCCAGTTCTGGGCATAGCAGTATGGGAAGGACATTGAGGTGCTGGAGTCCAGAGAAGGGCAAAGAGGCTGGTGAGAGGTCTGGAAAACAGGCCTTATGGAGACTGGCTGAGGGAACTGGGATTGTCCAGTCTAGAGAAGAGGAGACCTTATTGCTCTCTACAGCTACCTAAAAGGAGGTTGTAGTGAGGCTGGTGTTGGTCTCTTCTCCCAAATTACTAATGATAGGACGATAGGAAATGGCCTCAAGTTGCGTCAGGGGAAGTTTAGGTTGGATATTAGGAGAAGTTCTTTCCTGAGAGGGTGGTTAGGCACTGGAACAGGCTGCCCAGGGAGGTGGTGGAATCATTGTCCCTGGGGGTATTCAAAAAAAGGGTTGATGAGGCACTTGAGGCCGTGGTCTAGTGGTCTAATGGTTATGAATAGGATGGGTTAAAGGTTGGACTTGATGACCCTGGAGGTCCCAACCATAATTATTCTATGATTCTATGAAATCTTACAACAGCTCACTATTTAGAAGCTTCATTTGAATGTACTAGACATTAGGTTACAGAGCTGAGAGAGAGACCGTTTAGAAGGTGAAAAAGTGAAAAGGAAATATTTAGGTGTTTCTCTTGTTTATGAATGATCTGTTACTTCTAATGTTGTGTTTCTTTGAAAATTAAACAACTGTTCAGTGAAAAACAGAAGTTTTTCATATTGTTCCTCAATTTGAAAAGAAAAAATACAACATGCAACTTTACTAAAAGGCAATTTCAAAAAAAGTATGTAATGGGATGATATTTTTACATTTAGAACATTTCTCTTATCCTCTTTTTGCTGCTTATAACTTGATTCTGGAAGCTGGATTTGTATGACGTACTAGAGTGATTTACATCTTTGTTACTAAGTAAATAGAATTCAGTTCTGCAAAGCATATTTTGAAAGCTGATAACGTCTTCTACAATCGTTTATTTATGATTTTATCTCTTGCAGAAATGCTTTTAAAATTAATAATTTGTTTTGTCTTAAACAGAAATTGTAGTTGCTGAAAGTGTTGTTGTCATTAAGAAACTGCTGCAAACCCAGCCAGCACACCATGGTGAAATTATTAAGCATATGGCCAAACTCTTGGATAACATTACAGTGAGTATTTGTGTGCAGTGTCTCGTTTTCTGTGTTCACCATCTCCTTTGAATTCAGAACATAAATGGAAATAGATGTGTTAGAGATACACAAAATCATTTTTTTATTTTTGACATAAAGTATCATTTTTCATTATCTTAAGGAAGAGGAAATAGAAGCTATCAGGTGGCATCAATTTGTGCCTTAGATCTGGCAAGCTATTTGGAAAGACATCCATGGAAATGTTGGGTATTGCTTGTTCCAGTAGGTCAAGATGAGTTGCAGGTTTAAAACATGGAGTGGATAAGTTGAAATGAAAATAAGGGCAAAGCAGCACTTAACTTGAGAATTTTCAGCCTGTTTTCTTACTGGTCTGGGGTGAAGTTTAAAAAATTTTATTCTAAAACTTTTTTCCGTACCCCCAAATCATTTGACCTTTCCGTGGTACCAGACACACTGCTGTGAGTGTGTTGCAATGTTTCTTGAATTTGCATTTTTATCTCCTGAGTATTTAAGGTTCTGTGACATTTAACAGTAGAATTTGCATTATTGCCTATTATCTATCCTTAGATTAAGTTGATCTTTAGGTATGACAGTATTTGCTACCCAAATTCTCACAGTCCCAGTTATTTATAAAACATTTAGTAGTCTATCCTAAATTATAGTGTAGGGCTGAAGACCATTAGCTACCTATGGCATCATACCCCAAAGGCAACAGAATTTGATCTGTCAGTAATTATTTTTCTGTAGATGCTATAAATAGGACTTGAGTTTCATAGAATTACACATTTATCAATGATGAAGTAGTAAGTAGTTTCTAAGTCAGTGAATCTTCTATTTTCCATAGCAGATTTAGGCAAAATTTGGAATATTAAAAGAAAAGGGAAATGTGGTCTTCTCAGCTCATGCTTCCTGAACAGTTTGAAAAAAAAAATCTTTGGCCACTGAGGGCTGATGATCAAACTTTGTAACTGATGTAAAGAAAATATAATTCTACTGCGTTGCTCATATCCATAATCAAAAGAGGCACTAAGATACTGCTGCTAATTACATATCAAATAACTATTACCTATTTTATAATGATCACCTATGTTTTCAGAGAATTTTTGCAATATTTTGATTGATAACTACAGTCTCTACAAACGGCATATAGTTTATTAGCCAAATCTTCTGGCACTTTGCCAAATGAGTTTGTTATCTTATTTCCACATATTGTACAAGAGAAATATTATTTTTTTTCTGACTATTCTGTTTAACACTTACAAGAGTTGTTTAGATACGCTACACAATTATGACTTCTAAGTAAATATTTCAAAGGAATTTTAAATACAGGGAATTTTTTTTTAAAAGAAAATCCTTTTTTAAGTTGAATAAGGAGGGCGGGCAGTACTTGAACTACTTCAACATACTTATGTTCTCAAATAATGAGGTTGTACAGAATATCAGAAAATTGTAAGTAGTAGAACAACAGTCGTGGAACAGACCAGTCACAGGAATAAACTAGAAGTAAAAATCTGAATCATACTTCTTATTCATGAAGGAAGCAGTGATAGTGATGCTGATTATGACTATGACTGTTGAATATCATGTTTCTATTTTCCCCTGTAATTGTTTAATAATAACTTCCAGAAATTTATCTTCCGTAGTAAGTTTAGAACTTTGGACTAAAGGATACATTTGGAAGAAGGTCTTGTTTATAGTTTTTATGCCTTATCATTATTCTGAAATAACTTGCACTTATTATGTTTCAATCACAGGATGGTTTAGGTTGGAAAGGACCTTTAAAGGTCACCTAGTCCAACCCCACAACCCCTTCAGTCACTTCTGAAAATGATAAGCATGTTTTTGCATGTTTAGGAAGGTAATATTTGGATTATATAATTACCGAGGATTTGAGTTTAAAATTTTGACATTTGATGGAATTGACATTACTGGAGTCCCTGAGATCTGCGCGTGTATTTTAAACATTGATCTTACCATGGCAAGAGTAGTTGTGAATTGACATAACACAGTTGCCTTGGTTTTTGTCTGCTGTAAGACACAGAGACACAAAGCAAGGATTCCTGACCCTTATTATGTTGACATGTCCTATTCCTCTGTGCAAGAGCGTACCACTGTCTTTAAAGGACTCTTGCATTTACACATAGGAGAAGCAGCGAAATGATATGGTCTTGAATGAACTTGAAAGTAACTGGAGGATGGAGGAGTGTGGACAAAGAAATTCTTTGATGCTTCTGAGAGTTGAAATAAGTTTAATACTGTATAAAGGACAACTGCAAGCATGAAAAGGGTTAAACACGATTAAATAGAAAAGCACTTAAGGTAAAAATAAACTTTTTGATTATTCTGTCATAATTTACTTTAGGTAAATGGGGAACACTTAGCCACTAAAATAAGCAAAATTAGTGTGAACTGGATGGAATACATTTTTGGGTTGGTGCCTGAATTTATTTCATCATTCATGCTGTTATAAATTTATGATCGTCAGTGATGAGGTGCCTAAAAATCTTTCATAGCAATGTTTCTTTCAGGTCATCCAATCTGAAATTTACTCATTCTTGTTGTCATCTTCATTCTTGATCTTCATCTGTAGAAGCCATTTAGAAAGTGATAGGATGGGTAGTAGCCTAAATATATCTGACCAACTATAAGAAATACTAGGAAGTTAAATTAAAACCTACTGAGCTTTTTTAGACCACTAACTCTCATTTACAGTAAAGCTTAGGAGTAGGTCTGTTTCAGTTTGCCCTTTGATTGATTATTTCTTACATATCAGAAAAGAGTGCTTATTTTTCTTCATTTGCTATTATATGTTGTTATTTGTCCCTTAGACTTTTATCTCAGGTGTACCCAGGCAAAGATTTATGGAATCTACTTTGTGTCTGATATTTGCTGATTACCTAGACCTGTGCATAGTACAGCTCGGTCTAGCTGTATTCCAGCTCCTTTCCTCTACACTACTCTGAGAGTAGACTCATCTTCAGCAGCACCAAAAACTGATGCTTTAGGGAGAGGGTTTTAAAGATAAGAGCAGGTTCATTGTGATGCACCTCCTATGTACCTTCTCTACCGCTGACAGGAAGGTTGAGTTTGCTGTCCACATCATCATGCTTACTAATCTAAAAATTCTAATCTCTCCTCATGTTCCGTATCTCTGATCAGCCTTTCCCTCTTCTCTTGGTCTTTCCTGATACTTGTGTGGTTTTTGAAGTGGAGTGACCAGAAGTGCACACAGTAGTTGGAGTATGAAGGAGAAATTTTATGCAGTGACATAATGATATTACTTGTTTTGTATTTTTCATCTCACTTTCCCGGGGTTGTCTGCCTTTTGACTTCTGCGGAAGATTGACTTAATTCTACAATTCTCTGAAAATATTCATGATTGCAAGGTATTTTGGGGGTCCATAAGTATGTGTAGGAAGTTTTTTTTAAGTCCTGTTATTAATGTTTCAAGGCCAGCTGCATCACTTCTGCCCAATTTTTAAGTATCACTGATCAGTCATGTTCGACTGTTCTAGCTCTGTTTTAGTTTAGATTACCTTGAATAATTTTGTGTCAGCAGACTGTCTCCTCACTAGCTAGCCCTTTTCTAGGTTGCTTGCAAATCTGTTGAACAGCACATTTTCCTCTATAGGGTCCCTATGGGACATCAGATCATTGCCTTCCATTGTAACTGATTTTTTCTCTTTTTTATTATCTAGTCCTTTTTTATTCATGAGAGTGCCTTTCCACTCTGTAAAGGATGACATTTTCAAAGATGTTGTTGAGGGTTTTTTTCAAATACTTTTAGAATATTCTCTCATCGAATATGTGTCATATAGTCATGTAGTCTACTCTTTCAGAAAATCTTTCCTTGAAAATACCTATGGTCTGGAATTTTTTGAAGTGCAAATACTTGCAGATTTAAACTGAATTAAGTTTTAAAGTGGACCGATTAGACTGCATGGATTAAACTGGATTAAGATGATACATGCAAATTATGCCTTTTTTGATTTAGTTCATTTTAGCAATGAATGAATGTAAATCAACCTAGCACGAATTGGCTCTGAATTAGAATGTCTTAGTGGTGTTCTACATTTGTGTATTTCCTCATACAAACGAGATGCAGTAGTCTCCAAATTGGTTTCTGCCTTTTTCTTTTGAGAAAAATAGTTGATGATGGTGCATTATACCCGGTAGTGATTGCTTTCTGGATGATGGGAATCTTGTAGTGCTGGTCTGATTTTTCTCCACACCTTCTCTTATAGTACAACTAAGGCAGTTTTTTTTTTTTTCTTTTGACAGCTGGTGAATTCTGACATACTTTGTTTTCATTACAGACTTTTTCCTAGTTCCTTCTAGAATACAAGTGAGAATATGAGAGAAATCTTGAGTGTTTTCTAATCTAGAGATGGGAAGGAACACTTCTTGATGGGATAAAGACAGGATAAGGAGTTGAAAATTTAGAGGAAAAATAAAAGATGCGTGTAACTTTGAAGAGCTTAGTAAGTGGAGGAAAAAGTCACTTATGGAAGCAGTTAAGAATTACTAATTACTGCTTTGGGCTGGGATTCTTATTACTAGAATAGGTGACTGGGAGTTTTTGACACTGCTCTTTCCATTCATTCAACAATAACAAACATGAGTTCCTGTGCAGTATTCCTGCGTAAGTACTACTTATTTCTGTGCTTTTGATATGTCTTCACAGCAGATATGGCTTGCTTTCTTTAAGTTCTGCTTTGTCTCAGTGTTGAGTGGGTATCACAAGGTATGACATTCGTGTGTTCATATGTATTTCAATTCTGCAAGCTTCAGCTTCTACCCACATTCTTTTCCCTAGGATACACTTACATAAACGTTTAAAAATACATTATTAAAGTAATGCCTTAATGAACAATTCTCCTAATTTGATCTTTTTTTTTACTTGCTCTAATATCCATTTAATATTTTAGAATTTGAGAGGAATACGTCGGCTTTGGGACATTGTGTCCACTGTACACTGAACCCAAAACAAATACTCAGCTTGAATAAAACACAATTTAAACAAAACCTGTGCCTATATGCGGTGGCAGTTATCCATGGAGATACTTTTTAAAAGGAATTTTATGTGTAGACAAAATAATGGAGAAGTTGTTGAAGATCTACCATCTGAAAACAAAAAAAAATAACACTTATCTTTTCCTTCTGTTCTTTCCTGTGTACCTTTTCTTCCTTCTGCCAGTCTGAGATTTCACATCAGCTTCATCCCTCTTTGCATTTCTGATTCCAAGTAAAATTTTAAAAATTGCTAGCTATGCAGATTTTCTTCCAGATGCAGAGAATTAGACCTCATTTGCAGTTTGAATATCTCCTCATTTTGTGTCAAATGTGGATAAATGTTGTATAATAAGGTTATAGCTGAACTACAATAGTTTTTTTAATTGTGCAGCTTAGAGTGATCTGTAAAATCTTTTTAATGTTTTTCTCTAACTGCTGTAAGTACCTGGAGTCTTGCTTTGAGGGGAGAGAGTCTGGCTGGTTTTTATTTTTTAACCATTTCTTTATTTTCCTACAGACAGGTAATGGCCTAAAATGCAGTAAAAACTGCCTTGTGGTGCTAAGGCTTAAAAAGTGCACTTAACCACTTGCTCAGGGCATATGGAATAAAACATCAGGCAAAGTAATTTACAATCCTGTTTGCCTTCAAGAATAATGCAGAGCAGGCTGAATAATGAAAGTATTATTTCCTGCATTTTTGTCAATTCAAGGTCCCTACTTAAGCTATACTGGAAAAGGCAATGAAGGTCTAGAAGTGGCTTCCTTTCTTGTTTGCTTTTTTGAATACCCTGGACAACGGCTGCAGAATCATGCACTTGATATTACATGGTTGAGGAGTGGAAGACTTAAACAAGGAAAAAGAAGTCTGGAAATATTGTGTGATTTTGACCCCAAATGAATCCAGTGATTCAGAAAATTTGGGTTCATCAATTCAACATACACTTTTCATTTAAATGGCTTCACTCAGATTTTGATTCAAAAAGTCTCTAATTGATATTGATTCTTGTTGCACAAAATTGGTTTAATATATACAGTATTTACATAGTAAGCTAACCACCTGATTAAAAGGCAGAGTCTCACAAGAAATTTCATGTCTTCCATTGTCATTGTTTTTCAAATTAGGTTTGTTTGTTTATTTTACATTCTAAAACTAGTTTATTACTCTCATAATTTCATTTTACAAACTGGGAAAAAACTTTATAAAGAGAAAAGGACTGTGTTCAAGTACACACTGTTTAAATATATGTAAATATATTTCATTGTGGTTTTCAAGTGTAGTCCTGGGTTTGACTAGGAATAGTACAATACTGATATTTGTCCTTCATGATTAATACTGTTATTGGAATTGATCTGTTCTGTGAGCTATTCTTGCTTTATGAAAAGACAGTAATAGAAGGGATGTTTCTAATAGGCTGCTGCCCAAACTGTGGTACTTGGTGATCTCTTGGAGAATTCTAATATTTTAACAAGTCTATAATGAAATATTTTAGAAAAATAAATCTAGCATAACTGAAATCTGAAGTTGCCTATATATTCTTATTTAGAGGTATCTCTCTGTACAGCAGGCAACTTGAACTGCTCCAATACTGGAAAATTTAATGTACCACTCAATTACTGTTCTTTAGCCCAATTTAAAATAATAGATTGGGAGTGAGGTCTTAATGCAGTGTAACCTTTGGAACATTAGAAATAACCTCTTTCCCTTCTGAAGTCAGTGTACAGTAATGACATCAGTCTTACCATTTTGCAGGCGAACATATTCTGACTGCATTTAAAGTTTTGATATTTAGCAGTTGTTCAGTAGCTTGTTCCCCTCTCTCACACTAAGTTTCAAGACCATTTAAATCTTTTGTCAATTCACAAAAAAAATTAATCTGTATCCCAATCGGTATTAATGTACCGTTATTTATGTTAAATTACTGTGTTATACCACTCTCAATACATTATGTTACTTCTACCTCATATATCTTTTCCATGTTTAGAATTAGCATTTATCTCTTGAGGAGATTTTTTGTTGTTGCTGTTGAACTCCTGTATTCTTCCTTCCCATGATCTGTTTGCTTTCTGTTTCAGCAGAGGCAGTACTCTATTTTCCCCATGACATGTCTGTTTATATTTTTGTTGGCATGTGTATTTGCAACAGTGTGAAGTATAGAGGCAGACAGTGTCAGGTTGACTTTATTCAAAGCTGTTTCCAAATTTTTTTGAGCAGTAAAACATGTTTAATCATGTAGAGTGTAGGAAGTAATGGGAAGTGTTAATACAATTGGTTTTTACTTTTTAGAAAAAGCAACAAAATTAGCTCTAATTGCAGTTGCTGTTCGAAGTGTTCCTTTTTTTTCTAAACTACAATCAGTCATTTGATAGGATTGAACAGTTATGTTTTTTCCCTAACATTTTCACATCTGTTGAACAAGAGTCTGTACAGAACATGAGAGCATCACAGTGAGTAGACACTATGCAAGACATGCTTCTGCCTAAAAGGATTTTCTCATTGCATACTTTCTTCCTTCCTCTCAAGGGAGGACAAGGTTTTCAGGGAGGTATGTAACACAGATGCAATTTTTAATTTGACCACCAGGTAATACAGGCTAGCTCACCTTTGAGAAGAGTATATGTATATTATTTCATTTAACTCCTAGCTACTTCTAGGTAAACTGTACATGGAACATGAACTTCTTTTTCCTTCTGGGCTTTTCCATTTCACTTCCCCTCTGTCTGTGACAGTACTGTGCTTTTGAAGTCAGTACCATACACTGAGAGTTCATCTGAAAACTGCTACTGCCAGTTATTTCAGTGCAACAGTCAAGTGACTCCAAAACAGTAAGACTTGTGTGAAATTTCTGATCAGAGTGTTTGCAGTTAAGGTGTTAGGTCCTATTCAGAAATTGAGAACCCTAATTTTGAACTCCTGTGTCTCCAGTATTCTGGATTTGGCTGGCCTTGAACATTTGCAAAAATAGGAATCTTACTGTCATAAAATTTTAAATAAAAATGAAGGAAAGATAGCAGTAGTCTTAAAGAAATTCTTGCGCTTTTCAAGTAGATAGGCAGGATTTGAGGAACCTGTATTGTTGGAAACCATTTTTATATGAATATAGTCGCAGAAGAGCACTGCTTTGTTTCAATGTAATGTTTCACACAACCTGGTGGCAAGAATTCCCAGCCACACCTCAAAGGCTTGTATTCTCTTTCCAACTGCTACCAGCTCATACTGTGAACATGAGCACATCACTTCTGTGTGCTTCTGTGTCCATTCCTGCTTTTTTTATCTTGTCAACTCATAATACATGTTTTTTTGGGAAGGATGTGTATCTTACATTTGTATGAATATTCAGTCTACCACAGTGGCCATATTGAACAACATTTAATTTGGCTCTGTATTTATTGCATGACAATTGTCTTTAAACAGGATTTTGTTTAACTTGTTACTGAACACAGACACGCACAAGCACACAAGTAGTCTTTATGAATGCGTTAACTATGTATGCGATGTTTTCTCAGGTTCCGGTAGCCAGAGCCAGCATTCTCTGGCTCATTGGTGAGTACTGTGAACGGGTTCCAAAGATCGCACCTGATGTTTTGAGAAAGACAGCCAAGAGCTTCACTAACGAAGATGACCTTGTGAAGTTGCAGATCTTAAATTTGGGTGCAAAACTCCTTTTAACAAACTCAAAGCAGGTAAGCTTAAACTCAAAAGTGTACATATTTAGAGTCACAGGTTTTGTAAAATCTATATAGATCTGTCGTGATTTCTTTTATATAAGTAACCAAAACAAGTCCATATTATTCTGTGAAGAAAAGCGGAACATCAGATGACATCTCACCATGAGTCTTTGAGTATGTGCTGGATTGTAGATATGGATGTAGTGATGAGATCACTCTTTTTGGCCTCTGTCTTCTTGCAGAAATTTTGGATTTTTAAATTCACATAAATAGGAAAGATTTGTAAATTGTATTGCTAGTATCAGATTGGAGATTTTCCAGATGTGTTTTGCTGTTTTTTGAATCTAAGACCAGAATTTTCAAGGGAATACTGTCAATTTGAACAAGAAGCTGCTCATTTTTTGTTCAGGATATCTAAAAAGAGATGCCAGCAAAAGGCCTCATTATGTCTTTCCATCAGTGCTCATCTTAAAGATAGTAACTGCTTTGCCTTTTTCTGTATTTCATGCTATTTCACTTTACCTTGTGGAGAGGATGGATTTTGATCATCTGTACTAGTGAAGATAATCTAAAAATGTCAGATAGTACAAAAAGGTGAACATAGATCTCCAGGCAGCTGAAAACAACAGCTATGAGAAGTGCCAGCTGCCTCATTCTTCTCAATGACAGCACTGTGAACTTCATCACTCTCTGGCTATGGAATATAGCATCTTGACACTATTTTTTTGCTCTAATTCCAGTTATTATTGTAGAAGGTTGTAAAGATTTTTTTTTTTCCCAAATGTAGAAGAAATATGTGGTTTGAGATGTATACACTTCCCTGGGCGCTCTTTGTTTTACAGAGGCTTGGACAGCACAGGATCCTGTACCTTTGCAGCTGTGGTCTCTTCTCATTCCTTGATAGCTATACCTGACTGCAGACTTGATCTGTCTGAGAGTTTATTCTGTAGGGCATGTTGGAGATGAACTGACTTACCATGCATTCATATGGGAATGAATGCTTGTCCTTTGCTTGTATCATATGGGAATGAATGCTTGTCCTTTGCTTGTAGTCTAAAATGGGGCAGTAACAAAAGGTGACTTCTTTCTGTCAGTGCTCATCTTAATGCAAATGCTGACTGAGTTAAGTAAAGACTGGGTTAATTATCCTGATTATCTCCTTTTGGTCCATTACATAATATTTACTAATTTTCCATATAATTTTTGTAATTTTACACTAATTTTTCCGCACCATATTTGGCCAAAAATCCATTGCCTACAAGGAGATGATGGTTTCTGTGATGCTCTTTTTTTCAGTTTCACATCTTAATACATTATAAACCGTCATTATAAGTGTTGAAAAACCCTTTATTCAAATATGGAAATGATGATAAAGCAGAAGAAACTGTCTCCTGAGATGCCTAATAAATTATTAATTTCATCAAAGGATGTTTTCCTCTTACAGTTTTAAGTTGTGGAAAAATAAGTTGCCTTCTCAAGTGGTCAGGCTATTCATATACAAAATTTGAACAGAATAGATTGATGACTTGGCTTGATTTAAAACTCCTTCCAAACTAGAATGTAATGGTTTTGCCTTCAGGAGCTGACAAAATTCTTCCTATATCCACAGCCTTGTTCCCAGGAGTAACTCCTGTTTACTCACTCAGTATTCAAACATTTCTTTCTGGAATGACTTCAGTTCCTAAAAAGTCCAGCCATTTCTCAGTCTAATTTTTCAAACTTGAAGGAAAAGCTTGTACACTTGACTGCTCAGTTGTCCATCTGTGCATCTGTTCTCATCCCCATGTTTTCTCTCTCCATATTCTACCTCACCACATAATAGTTTTTTGAATCCTTTTATCAATTTCAGCCAAAGTCAGTGGAGTTGTGAAAATCCCAAAGATACAATGTCACTTTATTGAAAAATAGTGGTAGGATAGCCCAGAGACACTCAACACCAACCAAACAGACAGAAAGAGCTCTTTCCCCAAATGAGGGAAAGGCAGGTAAAACTCATCTCTTAAGTCTTATTTGGAGAAAAGCATAACATTCTAGAGGAAATACGACATTTTTATTTTTTCCCCTTCTGTGAATATTTTGTTTTATCTGCTGATAATTTCATTTGGCTTGTGTTCAGACTCTTATTGCAGCACATTCTCAGGAATGCTTTTTAAAATTGAACACTTCTATGGAGGTGGCATCCACAGCTTCCCTGGAGAACCTGTGCCAGTGTCTTACAACCGTCACAGTCAAGAATTTCTTCCTAATATCTAGTCTAAATCTACCCTCTTCCAATTTAAAGCCATTACCCCTCATCCTATTGCTACAACCCCTTGTAAAAAGTCCCTCTCCAGCTTTCATGTAGGGCCCCTTCAGGTACTGGAAGATGCTATAAGGTCTCCCCTGGAGCCTTTTCTTCTCCAGGTTGAACAACCCCAACTCTCTCAGCCTGTCTTCATAGGAAAGGTGCTCCAGCCCTCTGATCATCTTCATGGCCCTCCTCTGGACCCAATCCAGCAGCTCAATGTCCTTCTTGTGTTGGGGGCCCCAGAACTGGAATATGCTAGATGGCTGTCTAAGTGGAGCTCATCTAAGAGAAAGAGTTATGTGGAAAATATGTCATCTAATTACCTTAGATGTTGCTTGCATATAGCAGGAAGAATAAAGATACTTTGGTGGGTTTCTGTTTGGTAACACAGTAGGAGTCCCACCAGAAAAAGTCCTGAGCAGTCCTAGTGTGCAGAGATGTGAAACATCTCTATATATTGTGCGATGTTTAGCACAATAGCCTTATCTTGCATACCTGAAGAATCAAGTTACTGCAAGCTAATGATGTCACAGAGTGGATAGATGGCTGTTTCTCCCCCATTGTAGAGCCTCATCTGTTGGTGATACGTGTATTATTAAATTTTTTCAACTGAGGATCTACCAGAAGGTTAATTACTGCTAATATAGGATAGGCATTACATTCTTAAATAGAACTATTGCCACTAGAAAATTCTAGAAATGCTGCTGAAGGATGACTTGAAGTTTACTTTTCATATTAGCCAAGCTAAAATATACAAAAAATACTAGTAGATTCTAACAGTGTGGAGATAAAATAAAATATATTATGCCTATATAATGAGCACATCCAGATAACAGGTGATGTTGACATATGATAATAAATGTATTATGTATCAGAATACTTGGTCTTACTGTTCTATGAAGCAGTCATTGTGTGTGGATTCTGCCATATTTCACCAAATTAACATGCTTGCTCAAATAATTTTCAGCTTCTTATGGATATTCCTTTGTTAGAAAAACTGATGTGCATTCATTAGTTTATTTTTTGTTTTTAATTAAAATTAATAGTTTCTATTAGCTACCTCCATGTAGAAGAACTTCACTATTTGTTTGGTTGCATAGCTGTAAGACAACAAAAAACCCTAGTGTTTTCTTGGTGCTTTCATGAAAACTATTTATCCTGTATATGATGCAAGGAGGCTTCTTGCAGATATGGAGCATTCTTCCATATAAATTTGTTGTGTCTTGTTCTGTATTGGATGATACAGGAAAGATATTTTAGGGGAGAGGAAGGGGAGGAGAAAAAGGGAAAGGATGATAGAGAAAATTATCCCATTAAAGAAAATTCAGTCTTTCAGGATCAAGTCTTCAATAATTCCATCAATACTCACTGAAAAAGTGCTCACCGTGATAGCAAGACCTTCAACTTTTCCCATCCCTATAGCAATTCACAAGCGAAGACCACTGTGTTTTATGATCCATTCTGCTGAGCTTTCTGCCAGGACAGCAAGGAGTCTTGTTTTGTTTTACAGGAAGAAGTGATGGTAAAGGCTGCAGGAGATAGCCCTCATTTAGTTTAATTCATGCTGCCTGGAAACCCTCCCTTCCAGTTCCACTTAGACTGAATAGCCTAAGTCCTGCATGAGTGCAGATTACGTATGTTCTGTCTGATGCAGTTGTTTCAGATTTTATACCCTAATATAGAAATAGCTGCCAATAAGCTGTGAAATGCATACAGGAAAGTTTTACCTTTCCCAGGGCTAAGACAGTACCTTGCGGGAAAAAATGTCTTTTCAGAGAACCATCCTCGGGTATCAGAGAGAAAAAAGAAATTAAAAATATTTCACTGAAGGGTTTTTTTAACTGTGTTTTTATGATTATTCTAATGTAATGTGACTGATTTCTTCAAATCTTGGTTGCCATAGGGTATTTTGTGAAATGCTTGCACATGTTACATTGTATGTGGTAAAAATTAAAACCATTTTTTGTTGACCATGTATTTCTTTTACAGAAGTTAATCAATATTCTGAAAAAGTATTTTTGCATCTCTAGAAAAAACTTTAATCTGTATCCTCAATGCAGAAATTATTAATCTGAACTTTTCTTAACAAATTGCACATAACAAAATTGACTGATTTTTTTTTTACATGTTTTTCTTCTCACACGATTTAAACTGTCTTATTGTTGTAACAACAGCATGATAAACAAGATACACATGCAACATTGTTTCTTTGTATAAAGAAAAGAAATCCTTCTTGACAATACATTTTTAACCTAGTGTTATTCATCCAGTGTGAGCAGAAATACTAAAAATTTTCTTCCTTATGATGGTATATTATTTTTGCTCTTTTTCCTGTTTGCTTGTATATAAAGAAAGTGGCATACTTCTTTCAAATGTATCTAATGCCTACAAGTCTGTGAAGCGCCATTGTTATGGTTACACTACGCCATTTCTAAGATAAGTCTCCCTGATTTTTTATATTCTTTTTTTTTAGTTTACAAAATTTAGCTGAATTATTAAAATTATTTAATACATGTTAATATTCTCAGACATCAAGTTAGTAAGTTGTATTATGCTGTAAAAAGCTGTGATAATATAAGTTGCTCTCTTACATGAATAAATAAATGACCGATATTACTGGAGGCTTTAAGCTTCAAGAAAAAAATGGAAGAAGTCTTTTATCCTGGTTTTTAGAGGGCATCAGCAGCTTGCTTTTATGAAAAAGTAACAGCTAAATGCACTGCAAATAATTTGCAGTAATCCAGTTCAGTGATTCATGTGTCTGCTTTAATGGGTCATAATTCAGGATAAAGTAACTGAGTGCAGTCAGAGTGCAGACACTGCTTATGCCAGGGACAGTATCTCTTCATAAAACACACCTCAGCAGAAGCAGTTTGCCAGCCCCCTAATACCCTCTGATGTTTTGATGTCCTGCATATTTTTCCGATTAAGTTTTGAGTGCCATGTTTTTAGTTGTATTTCCACATTCATTATCCTCACGTAGACCCTTCAGCAGGTTTGCCATATATGATTATTTTTTTAATGATGCCTTTCTTTCCACTTCAGCAGTTTAATAATCTAGCACATGGCTGCTTCTCAGTACTCAGCATTCACCTCCCCAGTACAGAAGAGGACATGTGCTTTGGCTTCAGAATTCCATTTGCAGCTTTAGAAATGCATATTCCCTGTGGAACAACATTTGTTTGACATAACCATTCATTTTTATTACCTCTTTAAATATGTTTATCCAGAGTTATCAATAATCATAAATAACTTGTATTCTGTTCTTGTCCTGTTTTTTTCCACAGACAAAATTGCTTACCCAGTATGTATTAAGTCTCGGCAAGTATGATCAAAGCTACGACATCAGAGACCGTACAAGATTTATTAGGCAGCTCATTGTTCCGAATGAGAAGAGTGGAGCTTTAAGCAAATATGCCAAAAAAATATTTCTGGCACAGAAACCTGCCCCATTGCTTGAGTCTCCTTTTAAAGGTATAAGTGCCAAAATCATTTGGTAAATGTTCATTGTGTGAAGGAATGTGGCAGCCTATTATATTTTGAATGTGCTCACAAATTGTGTCACTTAGCAAATACAAATTATTAATATGCAAGAATACTCGCTCTGCTTACTTGCTTTTCAGCAAACAAGGTTTGCGTGGTGCAAACAGTGCATTTTGCTGATGATAAACCCTGACAAACTGATCCATTTCTATTTATGTGGATTTTAAATTTGATTTAAGTAAGAGAAGGTGGGTCTTTGGAGGAAAACTACTCTTTGTTTAGAAGAATAGCTCTAGTCTTTTATCTGGAATTTAATAGAAGATTGTTAATGTGAGTATTGCAAATGTTTTATGAATCTGAAATAAAATGAATCTCAATAGATTAGATTTTTATTATTTTTCTCCAAAGTCGTAACTTTCTCTGTGCATTTTTCCTGTCTTTTTATAAGTAAGAACCGTTGTCTGTCTTCTCAAATTAAAAGGTTCTCAGGTTATCTTAATTAAAAATGCTCTTTTATTGTGATGATTTGCAATTTTAATTTTCATACTTAGTACCAGTTTTGAAGCTCTAAAAGGAACCCCATTTTGAAGAAAAACTATTAGAATTCTGGATGCGTTTGTGCCAAGACATGTATATGGATTGTTTAACTGTGCTGTCATTCTTAATATTCACAGTAAAGTAATTTTTAGAGAAGCTACATTTCAGAGCAACACCTCTAAACACACTGACTGATTAGCTTTTTTATTGACCATTATGGGGGAGATTATTGTAATCTATGGACTGAAATCAGTTTTTTGACCTATGAAGAGCTTCCTAGTTTATATTTATTCCATGACATTTGAGGTAATATAATGGCAATTACCTTTAGCCCTGATTAAGATTGCTCTTTGTGGTAGAGCTCATGGTGGTTGTATATTTCTCCCCCCCTTTTTTTTAATAGATCGGGATCATTTCCAGCTTGGCACCTTGTCTCACACATTGAACAGCCGAGCCACTGGCTACCTGGAGCTGTCCGACTGGCCAGAGGTGGCACCTGACCCCTCTGTCCGAAACGTTGATGTAGCCGAGTCGGTACGTCAGCATCATTAAAAGTAACTTCTCTGAAGGCACCCATCAATATAGAATATAAGCCTAAAATATGAGTATTTAAATACTATCTGTATGCTGTACTGAAAAACCTTGATACATGTGAACATCCCTGTTGCTTATTTTAGCTTGGAAATGGAATATTTGGAAACCTGCATAATGCTTGCTCTTTTCGGTGAAAGAAGTGGATCGACTGTAGGCCACTTCTGCTTTGCTGGTGGATTAAATGGGCATTTTTCCCCTGCATCTCACTTTTGATTCATACCTCTTATATTCACTGTGCTGTAGTATGTTAATTGCTGTTAATGATGAGTATAGCTGACTACTGAACTAGGAGGTGAGCAAACGTTTGTTCATATACAAACCCAAGTCTAAACAGAAAAAAGTAGGTAATATAAACAAAAAGCAGCAGCAGGGGGAAAAATTATGTATGTTTTGGAATAGACCAGAGTTTACACTTCAGATCATCTGGAGGAAATTAGGAAAGCATATAATAGGAAAATGTCATCTATTAGTGCATTAGTTATTTATTGACATTACAGGGTTGGTCTTCTACTACCAATAGCTTTTTGTTACTGGATTATAAACTCTGAGGCAAAGTCATGTTCTGGTACAGGAGTTGTGATTTATGCATCAGGTACCAGAGTCCTACTAAATGTCAGTGAAAGCAATTGAACAGTAACAGAAATATAAATGTATTGGAATATAGTGTGCTCATGGTGCTTCCCGAGGTATGTCACTGTAACGGGTAAACCCAGGAAAGCACATGGTCCTTCTTAGGAGCTAACTTTTACAGTTAATCACGCATGAATTAGTTTGCATGTAAGATGTTAGGCATAGAATGGGTAGAGAAAATCCTAAAAGACTTTAATATTACTTGTCTACCTTATTATATACATTTCAGGAAAAGAGGTATCTGTGTACAAATTTCTGAAAGCTTTTATGTGGAGAATTGGAAGGCAGTCGTCTCAAACAGGGGATTATAAATGATAGGATTGGCATGAAAGAATGTGTGGAGGCACCTTTGTCCACAAAAAAAAAAAAAAAAGTATTGCAGGAAATTGATCAAATGGAGTAATGTCCATCTACAACATAATAGAAAACATCTCCCTCCAGCTATTTAAACCTCAAAACAAACATGAAAATCCTTCCCCATGTTTTTTTGCAAGTATTTTCTTTGGAGAGTGTCTCATTGTCATTAATTTTGTGATTCCTCTAATATTGCATGTGCCTACACAATGTATATGAGTGAAGCTGAGTTGTTAAGCTGCAATCCACAATTGAATTGTCTTTTATATCCAAAAGAATTTTAGCTTTTTAAAATAGCAGTTGCTGAGTCGAGCATTACAAACTTCAGCAGCTTTCGGTGTTCAAGAGGAAGCCAGTGTAGCTCTAGAACCATACTCCATTGTAGGTCACTGTTGGAGCTCTTCCAAAAGTTAATCTTATTCCAGATGAGAGCAGTCATTGAGGCAGACCTGTATCACTCTGTTGACATGGTTGTCTGCTTGTTTGGTTTTTTTCCTGGCCTGAGTTTTTCTTCTGCTTCCTTAGTAGTATAGGGGATACAGAAAGAAAAGAAGTCTGGCCAAAGTGTTGTCACCTTCTAGTGTACCCTTGGTGGTAAGAATTACCTTTTTTTTGAGAATTGCAAAGGAAGTGAAGTATAATTCCTCTGTGGCTGCTGGAACTTGTGCTGCCTACTGGGTCCACATCTGTTTTCCCCTTAAAACTTGGGATGATAAAGGTGGTGACTAGCCGTATTTACCCTTCATTCTAGTCATAGGCTAAACTCAGCTGGATCTACAGATAAAACTCTCAGACTTCAGGTTCTTTTGGCATAGAAATTTATTTATGCTTACTGATGCTTTTAATCTGCCTTAGTAAATCTTTTTCTAGACTCTCTAATAGACATATCTCACCTTTTATAGGTATGTACAGAACTTTTAGTTGTCCTAATTGTTTGAAGTAAGAGAAGTTTAACAGTTTCTCTTGACTTGCTTGGAGGATTTATTTAGAAACTGCTTAATACTACTACTGTGAGTGTTTTTCTTTGCCGTGTTGTGTGTATATTTTTGTATTGCTGGTTGTAAAAGTAAACTTCAGTTGAAATTTATTTACAGGCAAAGGAATGGACTGGAATTCTAGGTAAGACAAAGAAAGAGAAACCTACGGAAAAGTTCTACTCTGAGTCAGAAGAGGATGAAGATGAGTCTTCCAGTACCAGTGCATCAGGTAGGTGTTTGGAAAGCAATTTGCTTATCCACTACCTGGAGAACTCTGTCTTCAGAACTGGCCACTACTTAAAAAGAAACAAAAAAAATTCAAAAAAGAGCCAGAGCTATGTATAAAATTAGGAAACTGGGGAAGATTTTATATTCACTGTAGCTGCGCAGTAACTAATAATTTTACAGATGTGGCTTGTGCATTTATTAATTGAGTTAGACTTTGCTTTGTTTTCCATTTAAAAAAGGTGGCATGCTATTTTAATCCTGCTTTGAGTCTAGTTAGAGTAGTGAGAGTTTGTAACTCCAATTAAAACTCAAGGCACCTAACTTTTTGCAGGAAGAGTGCCTATGTGCTTGGTTGTTGGGAACTGTAAGTCTTGAATGTTTTTTGTACTTTGTTGTTGATGAAGTACTGTTTTGATAGCACATGCTGCTGTGTTGATAAATGGCCAAATATGTTTAACTGTGTAGTCTTTCATGGGGTTTATTAAGTAAATTGTGTTCTAGTATTGCTCTCAAGTTCAACATTACATTTTCTGTTTATTTTAATGAGGGTGGTGATGGAGAAGATAACCAATGGCTGCCTGTCAAGTTCAGTGAGCAATGGTTCTTTTGACCAGTATCCAACTTAATGCCAGTTTCCCAACACAGCCATTTCAGATTTTAATGTAGTTCAGATGTAGTGAAGAACATCATTCTCCCAGGTCCAGACTTTAGAAACAGAAAATGTTTATCATTAGAGACTTAGAAGAATTGTCAGCATCTAGTTGAATGGAAGAGGGGCACCTTAAAATCTGAATGTGGAGCTTCTTCCCTCTCATTCCTAAACTGAGGAAATATGCAGAAGTGCTTAAGAACTGCATCACTGAAATTAATGACCTCTAAAGCAAGAAAAGAATATATTCACTTCGGACATTTGAATATTTGGTAACTATATGATTAATTAGAGGATGAAAAATTTGTTTAAATCAGTGATTCAGTCCTCGTCACTATCAGTATTCAAGAACAGATTATCTCATTAAGCAATTGGTTGAAAAGACAATCTTGCAGTTAAGTGAATGTATAGATTAGAGAATTTGAGGTCATCTTCAACTCCTGATAGGGTTATGTAATTTTGAAGAATCCATATGCAATTAATTTATTCTTAGGCTTTCTAATTTGATAAGGTATAATACTGTAGGCTGAAGAGGAGAGGTCTTTAACCAACAAAATTTTGTAAATGTTACGGGAAAGTGATTTTCTTGCCTGCTTTTGACACAGAGTAAGTAATGCTTAAACTTGCAATTAGATCTTACAATACTGAAATGTTGTTTTGTTTAAAACAAAAATGGATTCCTAAAATACTAATTATGTAAGATATTCAGAAGAAAGCTGTAAGAGTTGTTTTTATTTCAGAGAGCGAGTCTGGCAGTGAAAGTGAGAAGGAGGATAAGGAGGAAGACAACGGTGATGAGAGTAGTGGGACTTCCTCTTCCAGTGAAGAATCAAGTGACAGTGAATCAGACAGCAAAGGAAGTACTGTAAAGAAAACATCTAGAGCTGCTGATGCAAGGTAGGTATAGATTTGTATGTTTTATTTTTTTGTGATACGAGCTGTTAAAGCACTCTTCCTTTAAACAGTCTGCTAAGTTTTTAATTAGAGTTTTTTTGGGGTGTATTGGCCAGGTAGTGAGGTCTCCTGTTTCAGTGTATGCCAGTAATATTCAGTGTATGAACAAGTTTGATATTTTCATTAGTCAGATTACTCTTATGTTTGGAATTAATTTCTGACTTCAGTAAAATCTTGGGTGGCTTTTTGAAAATTGATATAACCTTGGGATGCCAAGTAAGTGTTCAAACAGTTGTGTGAAACACTTAATTACCTTTTGCAGCAATTTTGCTGAGAGCTGAAATTAAGTCCTTCTACACTTTGCCATTATGTAACTAAGACAATTGATTTTTCTAAATAATGTTATATTAAAAAGATTATGATCCAAATATTAGAGGCAAGGGCTGTGAAGGGAAACGGTCATAAGATATTTAAGTGTTAGCACTTTTTAAGATTGCCCATTATCAACAGCATTATCATGTATTAAAGTATCATTAAAATTTTGAGTAATTGGGGCTAATACCTTGGATTGTATGAATCTGTTTCTTCCACTGCTGTCAGCAAGTGGCCTCTGCAGACATGATCGCCCTTTACTCTGTAGTCTGCTGCCAGCTCACTTGATGAGTTTGCAGCTCAGCTCAGTCGTGGCTGACAGCGCTGATTGGGGTGCAGTACGCACTCTGATCCTTTTATTATAGACAGTAATTAAAGCAACTCGCCTTGCCACTTCCATAACAAACACAGCATAATGCCCTAATTATGACTTTATTAATTTAAGTCAGGATTTAATGATTTTAAAAGTGATTTATATTGGTTTTCCTGTTCAGAACAAATGAAATCTGTAGGTTAAATTAATACAGGCTTTTCATCATCGCAAAGTTAAAAAGCTAGTTACCAGTAAATTCTTTTCATTAGACTAACATCTGAAATTTTAAGCAGTAAGGTAAACAGTGATTACACATCAAAACTGGCTGATGTACAATAAAGTAACATTTTAAATCTTCAGATTTCATTTTAAAGATAAGCTAAAGATAAATTGTTAAAAAACAAATTCATTTTTATAATGGGTTCACAATAACTTATTTGTTGATGCAACTACTGCTTCTGTTCAATGACAATAAAGGAAACGTAGATAATTTTGTCAGTACCTGTGCTATACATCATGAAGAAGAAATTTTAACATAGTATACACTAGTGAATTTTTATGTTTAGCTCATTAACCTTCAACAAGTTTATAAATGTTGACATATTGAAACATAATTTTGATAGTATCTATTTTTTCACCATGATTTTAGCAATCAGATATGCTACATTAGACTGTTTTTGTGAAGCGTCCTCTTGTTTCATTTTTAGTGTTGCAAGCTTCAAGTTTGCTGCTTTCAGAAAAAAATGCTCTTGACTAAAATTCTGGGGGTTGATTTCAACTTCAGTTACATTAGTAGTCATTATTAGCATGGCTTAAATGTTAATATTAATTTTTAATAATATTGATTAAATTTAATTTAGGCAATTCAGTCCTGGGAAGTTCTTGGGAGGAGGAAGGCATTGCCTTAGCTATTTTCCTTACTGTCACGTTAGATTTTTCAATTCTTCTTCTCTATACTTGGTCTTCTAAAAACACTGTTATCTCAAACAGTAATGTAGCGTAGTGCATTCTTCGTACTGCTCCTGAAGCTAAGCAAAACTGCATAGCAACTTAATTTGAGTCCAAAAGGACTCTTAATAGTTGAGTGGTCTGGATTTGTTTAATTATTGTTGACCTTGTTACCCTTCAAAGACTTTAGTAACCAATTCATTGTCTTGGGGAGGAAGCTGAATCAGGTGGTGTATGAAACACCTGATTTACAAGTATAAAATGGTTGCCTGCAGATCTAATGCAATACTAATTTATCTACTCCATGATAACTATTTAGAGAACAATTTGCATTTCCTGCAATATTTCTAGGTAGTAGCTCCCACTGAGAGAAAAGAGTAATCTAATAATTGGTAGTTACAGTATTATTAGAAGCAAACAGGGCAGATTTTAATAACATTCAGTAGCTGTTAGCACAGAGCAACATAATTTAGCATTGCCAGGGTGAGCAGAACTGTACTGTGTGAAAAAGAGTGTCTGTGAAGTCCATTAGCTGTAAGGTACTCAATATGACCAAAGGTGTCAGAATGTAATAGCTCTTCTGTATAAACTCTTAAATGAATTGAAATATTTGTAGAAATTACACGCCTTATTTCTAGGTGGTTTGATTTAGAGGAATTAATGAAGGAATAGATTCAATGCATTGATGTTTTTAATTTTTTTTAAAAGCAGTATTTCTTTGCAAAAAGACCTTATAATGCATCAAGATTCTGTTAATCATAGGTGGAATAGTCTGAAAGTTTCTTTATATAAAAGAGTGTCTGCAGTTCTTTCTGAAATGTCACAGGTTTGATGCATGCAAATAATATTTTTAGTATTTAATGTGCCTACATTTTTGTTTGGCAATTTCACTGGTTTATATTTTATGTGATAATTTATTATATAATGTGATAGAACAATTTTGTGTACCCTTAAATCAGCTACTACTGCTGCCATCTTAGCTGAGTATTTTATCGTGAAGAAATACTGACTTAAAACTCATTTAATAAAACTTTGAAATGTTAACTAGAGTATTGCCTAAGCAGATTCCTTTGGTTGTTTTACATGTCCTTTTTTTTCTCCCCAATGTGTAGTGATTCAGAGGACATTAAAAAGAAAACAAAGGGGATCTCCAAAAAGAGCAGCACATCTATTTCCTCTGATACAGAGTCCACTTCATCAGAAGAAAGTTCTTCAGACTCCAAATCAGAATCAGACTCTAAAAGTGACGCGGAGTCTGGAAAATCTAGAAGTGCTACCTCTACTAAGGTAAAACACATTTAAAAAAAAAATAAATTATAAAATATTAAAAGATTGATCTAACCATCTATATGCATTTCTTTCTGTGGGAATGAGATTGGTAGTGGTTTTATGGATATCTAAAAAAACCCAGAATATCTGAAAAAAGTTTTGATCTTTCATAAAAAGACCAATCCGAAAGTAGTTTGATAGTTTAAGCAAGAATGTTTTATAATAAAAAGCATATCTCTGTTTTAATTCTGTTATATTTTTGCTCCAGATAGATGAAGAATATTAGACCCTAATTATTTTTTTAGATTACTGTTGAACTGATGAAAGCATACTACATGGGTAATTGCCAAAAATAATATCCTGATTTGGGATGATCCTATATTAAAATAGGATCTTAAAGTATAACTACTATAGAACCTGCATCTGACAGGAAGCAAAACCAAGTAACAAATGTTACTACATTTGAAGACATTCAACTAGAACCACTAGCTTTGTTTTAAAATTTCCTCTTAAAATTGAGAATAGTGCAGGTACTGTATCTATGCTTGAGATGTTTACATAGATTAATAGAATTTATATTCTTAATGAATAATCCACTTTTTCTTGCTCTCTGTTTAATAGGAATAAATCTTATAAAGGGTTCTGTTACTTCAAATTGTGTTCGCTTTCTTACAACATTTATGGTGTAGCAAACTTTCAAATACATCTTTTTAAAATTAGATTCAGAAATGTGTGAAGATGAAAAAGGGTTCAACAGAACGATTCATGTGTCAGTTAAGTTTTAATTGCTTACCTTAGTGAAGAGAAAGACATTAAAAGTTCATTATACTCAAGCTAGCATTACAGATTTAAAGCTAATAGCATGAATTGGTTCCTGTTTTTCTACCTACTTTTCATTTAAAGAATAAATAAATGAGAAACTTCATGCTAAATCTGTTAAGGCAGAAGAGTAAGAGAATTTATGAAAGTTTGAAAATATTTCCTGTGCATTTCCTTCTATATATTTTATTAAAATTTAAAGGATAGAATTGTAGCTCAGAAGTTTGCATTTTAATACTGATATGTGGTTTTGAAAGTTAAGTGATACTTTAATGCATTTTAAATAAAGCAAATACATTTTGGTCAGGACTCCTATATAGATTGCTGAATAGTCAAAACAGACATTGTTTGTTGCATTTGATTGTAGAAGCTGGTGGACAGGTGTGTTTTGAACAGGTAAGAGAGAAGGCTTTAACTTTATTAAACTGTTTCAGTGTGCATTTTCTTTAATTCTCTAAATCTTGAACTTATGTTGTACATGGTCTTTGTTTTGTAACTTTATAGGTCCCCTTAGGAGCTCTGAGTTGTAACCTTAACTTTTAATCTATTCCTTTCTTCTACCAAGTAGAACACAAGGTTAAGACTTTAATATTTGAGAACAGGAAGTGTGTTTCCATGGTTTGATCATTGTTTCCTGTCCAAATACCACACTGCATAAAGCAGTGTCAAAAGTTTTTTCTAGCAGAGAAGCCAAACTGGATCTTGCCAAAAAATGGTAGCACAAATGTAACCTAAATCCTCTCAGAATAAACTCCTTTGACACTAATGACATGAATTAATTCTAATGGTTTGCAGCTTCTCGTATAAGCACAATATTTTTTCACCAGAAAGTAAAGGTACTCTGACCTGCTTAGTTCTGAGCAACCACTGCAAAATCATGTTCAGTCAATAGTGTTTTCACTCTGCTCCAATTGTCCATTTTTCTCAGGATATCAGCACCATGGTTCCTGATTTCCTTCACTACAGTTCTGGTTCTTCTGCAGGATACGTGAGGACTACTAGTATAAAGAAACTTTTTATATTTTAAAACAGTAGTTGAGAATGTGTGAAGTCAAATATATAAGGATAATGTGAGAACCAGAATGTCCAAGAAGCTTGGGATTGTTTTGTTGAAATCAATGGGAAATTGTCAAGTCCTTGGATTTCAAGAGAAGAGAAAGAATGTTGCAGTAGTCTTAAAGTCTTGCTTGATTAAGAAACACCTAAAAAGAAATGTATTGGAAACGAAAAGTGTTTATAAGCAGTTGACAGAACACTTGATCAGAGTCAAAGAGTAGAACTGAAAAATTGCAGAGCTTTTAAACATCATAAAAATATTAAAACAAATAGCAATGAGTTTATGTGCATGGCAGCAGGAAAAGAAGCAAGGAGATTATTGAAAAGAAAAGATAGCATAGAGCTCACTCTGCAAAAGCTGAATGTTTGTGTTCCTTAAATTCTTTTTCACTAAGAAATTAGCACATTTAATGTAAGGGCAACAAGCTATGGCCGATGGACTGTAAACAGCAATGGTCATATATGAAGGAAGCAGGGGAGAAGTTAATTTAATGCTCTTGAACATAGAGGGCTGTTTCAGTATACTATACTATTAATCTCTAGAACCATCAAGTTAGTTTCCATTTAAGCCATGTTGGATGCCTGCATTTATACTTGAGGTGTTTCTGATACTTGGTTATATTCAGAAGTGTAATTGCATGCAAGGGTGAGGGGAGAATCACAGGTATTCTGTGTCAAAGGTGATTGTTGTGCTAACTAGCTTAATAGATTTTTTGGAGAGAGTCCTGTTTTGAGCCCTGTGAGGATAAGCAGAGTTAACTAATAAGTTAGATGACTTGAAGTTAACTCTTCTAAGCTGGAAAGAAAAGCAATTGTTAGCAAACTTTAAAGAACACTATAGATAAAGTCTTGTATAAAGCCCTTGTGTCAAGGTAAAATTTACAAGAACCACCCATGTTTACTTTATTTCCAGGAAAGTCTTGGAATTTTTCTGCTTCCTACGTGACTTCTTTTCAGGCCATCCAGGAAGCAGATGGTTTCAACCAGGCTCTCGGAAATGCATGTTTTTTTTCTGATAGATTTTATTGGAAAAGCTATTGCTTATATTATTCTGCTACAGGATGTTCTTAATTTGGTCAGTGTGTATAGGGAGATGATTCATTAGGATTTCGTTTCCTTTTAAATATAACTGCAAAGATTTTCTGAAATACATATTGATAAGAGGAGTAGTTAGTAGGCTCTATTTTTATAGTTTCTCAGTTTGCCACACACTATGAACTGTGTTACATAGCTGATGCTTTAGGTTGTGTTTACCATTCTATATGTTTTGTTGGCTACCATTGTGATGTTCAGCAGAATTTTCATAATAAAAAGGTTTGATTACACTCACATGGGAGCTTCATTTGTGCATACATCCATGCATTTTCTAGCATTAAAATAGGTTTCAAAAACTTTAGATTATTTTTCCTGAATGTGTTATTGATACTTTCTTATTTTTTCTCTTGAAGTATCATTTTGAAAAAGCTGTTGCGTTCACTGTAGTTGAGCTGCAGTGAATAGAATAGTCACTCTCTTGTACTGCAGTGTTTCGTATCATTTTGAAATATGGATAGTTTGAGGTGTTCCCATACATATTATATTGTAGGCATAAATACTCTAGAGCTAAAATGCAGATTTGGGGATGATACATATATAAGTAGGTGTCTCTACTGTGGGATTTTAAAATCAGCTACTGTTGACCTCCTTATACAAGTATAATACAGTCACTCAGCTGTTAAAAACCTGATCCACTATTTAAAAAATGTACAAAACCAAATTGTCTGTCTTTCTGCCTGATCTCTTTTCAAGTGCTAACACAATGGAAACAGTGGGTGATCTGTCAATGCATTTGTATTGTCAGTGATAGTTTTGTATAAATATTGGGAAGATAAGAAATAAAATTCGCACAGCAAAATATGATTTCATCTGCCTTTTCTCTGCAGCTCCATGGCTCATGCTGCGGTGTGAAATTCTCATTTTACACACTTTGCAGGCGGAGCACATGAATTATGCATTAAGCAAGAGAAATCTCCTGCTTCAAGTCCTATATGCATTTACCAGGTTCTATCTCTATTACCAAGATGAATTGCAAATGGAGAAATATTTGATATATATAGAATATATATCAAATATATATAAGAATATAGCTTAACTTCTTTGTTTAGTATTCTGCTTTTTCCGTAGTGGGCTCTCTTGGTAGGAAACTGGGTTATATTGTAGACTTAGTTTTTAAAAAATAAAAAAAATTATGAAAAATTATGTTACAGAGAAATGCCAGACACGTCAGAGCCTTTTTATTGTCTTGATTTGGAAGCAAAGCTTTTTTCACTCAATAGAAATATCTATTGGTAGTGTTTGTTGCTATTTATTAGTGTTTGGCTATTTATTATTCCTAGAAAGCCAATCAATTTTCTTTTCTTGGAAAAAACAAATTAAAAGTAATCAAGTTTGTAATAAGCAAGACCCATGTAAAGACATTTCTTTGACGTTTTGTACAGAGCTGCGCTCAGTTAATGTATATACCCATATATAGAAATATACATATAAATATAAAAATATTTTTGTGTTTGTGTATATGGCATACATACACACACATATAAGTAGCTGACTGTTTACTTAAGCTTGACACACTTGACTGAAGTAGAAAATAAGATCCGATCATACTTCAACATTAGCTTTATCTTGATTTAGTTAGCTTCTGATTTTAGATTTCCCAGATGGTACGGTTGGTTTTTGTTTGTGCTTGCTTGTTTGTTGTTTTTTACAGTAAACTGATGTACTTAATTACAGCATTCTGATAAAAGTGTGCAGTTGAAGGTTTTCTTATCATGCTTTACAGTGATTTAATGATTCTGTACTTGTGCCTTGTCCTAGAACCATTTTATTTTATTTTTAAGTATAAGAAACAAAGGATTTTCTCTGCATTTTTAAAGATGACTTACATGATAGATTCAAAATAATATCAGTGCAGAAATGCATTTTATCATATAAAATTACATATCAAGTTTTGTGATGTGTACTTAGTAACTACTTTAAAATGGCAAAATAAATAACAAAAACCAAACTGAAGCATACTTTTGATGTTATTTGTGACATAGAATGTCCTGTCTTAATTGTCTTCAGTAAACAGATTAATAGTAAGAGGATTTCTTGTCTCTGACACATAATTTTTCTTAAACATCTTGACCTAGCAATGCTGCCATTGGCAGAACTGAAGCATATTCAAAATTCTTATCGTTGTGCTGTTGCCTCTCATGTGGGTGAGACACTTTTTGTAGACTTTAATCACTAGATTAGAGACTAGAAAAAGGGAATGGAGAAATCCCATCTACTGGAATAATTAGCAAATATAGAACTCTAGCTAAAAATAACCTTTGAACCTTAATCATAGTTGAAGGTAGAACTGTATCTTATGGATAAATGGGGTTAGGGAGTAAAAGACTTTGGAAATTGAGGTGGGTTTTATAAAAATATTTTTGCATTTTGTTTAACCGTGTTCTTTAGTATGTTTGGGTGTCTGAAGAGTTTGTAGTTTAGCAAAAAAGTTGTGATACATAGTTTATAGTAAAAGTGCTGCAGATAACAGCTAACCCCCTGATTCGGCACTAAGTATTCACCAAATGGTGCTATAAAAAGTCTTGGAGTTCATTAAAAGAATTTTCATGAAATTGTTTCTCTGACACTTCATAGACGTGAGTAATTCAAGTAGGACGGGGAGCTTATGAAATATACTGTCTATCCTTATTTCACAGATGAAAAAAAAATAGCCAAGAGAAGCTTAATGACTTGCCAATAATCAAACTGGAAGAGAAAAATTAAATCTGATAGTTATGATCAGAATGGAACTCAAGAGAGGGGGTTCTGCAGCAGAGTTCCTCACTAATTCTGGACAAGGCATATAAGGAACAGAATAGTATTAGCACCACTTTAAAGATGTTCTGTAATATTTCCTTTTTCCAGAGGAGTTATGTGTTTCAGATAAATCTGTGATAGTGGAACACACAAATACCATAGTGATTAGGACTATTGAAGTATGTTGATTTTAAAATAGTTTTTAAAATAGTGGCTTCCATTCTTCTCTGTCCACAAGATTCTTCTCCTCCCAGAATATGTAAAGCAGATCTGTAATGGTCACACAAGTGACTACACACTCTATTTGAGCTATGGGTTTATTGGAAGAAAATGATGAGCAATGTCATTTAAGTTCAAGTCAAGGCTAATAGTCATTAACATCAACAGCTTCAAATAGTGAGAACATTATCTAGTTTCTTCCATGTTCTTTGGAGGGAACTGTGGAATTTGTCCCAAAATTGCAAAAAATAGATTCAGCGTTATGGTTAGTTTACAACTGACCATCAGGCTGAGAGACTAGAAGAAAGGGAATGCACTTTTAGAAAAGATAGGTCATTTTGTTGTATAGTGATAGTCAAAGGAAGTGGTTCTAGCTGACGAGTTTCTGAAAGGACTCTAAGCTTCTGTAAGAATTTGTGTCCTGAGTGCCTGAAGAGACTGTGACAGCTTGCAGGTAATGCTCAAGAAGTGGAGGCCCAGATGGGCAATACATTGAGCAGTGAGCAGTGACTTAAGGTCTAAAGGTAGTTGACAAGTTTTCTGAAAGAATCACAAAGCCTTCTGTCTTGTGAATGAACCAGAAAGATCAAAGGCAGAAGATCCTCAGCAGATCCAGACTAAAGATGCTTAAGAGTGGGTAGGAATTGCATGGTAACAAATGAGTCTGGTGGGCATCCAGTGGGTAATGTATCCAGGTTCTGGCTGCATCCAAAGATCAATCCTTTTTACTAAACCACCCTATTGAGTCCATTTTGAGCTGTGGCACACTAAATTCTGTTCTGAATCATCACTGTCTAGACATGTTCTGTAGGTATGACCAACATTCACTCTTACTAGAGTTGTTTAGAACTTCTTATTTAGCTATATTGAAACAGATTTTGTTGAAATACTGTTTGCCAAGTCACTGAGATTAGTCTACCACTGCTCTACTCTTTACTTAAAGTACTGCCAATCCTTATTACTAGAACTCATCTTAAGGATTAAAATTGAAACTATTTTTGTGTTATTTGTCCAGCAATTAAGTAAAATCCCAGTAGATTATGGGACATGATCCCATACTCCTCAATAAGTGCAAATAACACTATTTTGTCATTGAATTGATTTTTGTCCTGTTTTTTCATATGGAAACAGAAATACTAATACCCAAGTCTTTTGTCTTCAAAAAAACCGCCCAACTTCTATCTCTGTTTTAATGTTCTCAACAGAAGTGTCTGATCTGTCACCAAAAGTTTTCTTTGAGTAGCAACTATTATTAATATTAAATGAAAACATGAACTTCAGAGGAGTAAATGTAACTGAAATGTCGAGTTTAGCTTCAGCTTACTTCTACAAAGAAATCTTTCTGACTACGTGAATTCTCTGAATGCCAAGCCATGAAAATGGATATGTTTTTCTTTTACAGCAGAGAAAATACATTTTGCTTTGCAAAAGTATCAAATACTTTTGCTGATACGGTAAAAGATTAAATATTCGTGTATTTTGACAGAAAGAAGAAAAACCAGTACAAGACAGAAAAACTCCAAATAAACAAGATATGTTTCTCTTAGATTTAGATGATTGTAAGTATCTTGATTAAAGCCTTATTTTTCCCATGGCATAAATTCAATTCAGTTAATTCAATGAATTTTAAATGTCTAAAACATTGATTCTGTTCATTTATCATGCCAGCTTCCTGACAAAAAAAAATTGCTTAGACTATCAACTGATTTTTAAGCATAGTTATTACAATACATGATTTTATTTGGTTTAAATCTGAGAAATAGTTTCAAAATTTAGACTGTATCGGTATTTAAAACAGTCATTTTGAGAATTTTTGTATGTCTAGACTTGTTTTCTGTTAAAGTGGGCTTATTTTCTCAGGTGCTAATGGCTGTTCCTTGTGCAACATCTCTGCAACCTGTGAACCAATTGTGGTACTATAATAAGATACTCAAACCACAGTTTTAAAGAACAGATTAAAATGTTATCTTGGGAGGCTGAGGTAGAGCTGGCACTGTTTTTTGCCTATGCTTTGTAGTGTTGTTCTTCAAGTTTACTTCTGTAGTTGCAACACATTAGAATTGCATTGATACATACTTTGCACGTAACTTGTAACTGAAAACGTGCTGTGTAGTATGGATCAGATTGAAGGACAAAACAGAGGAAAAAATGGGAAAGGATGACAAAATATTTTCAATGTAAATAACTTATTCTATACATATATCAGTTTTATTTGTATTTTCATTGTTTATTTTGAGTATTGGGGCTATATGTCTGAAATATAGTCTTCTGCTATTGAGAAACATATGTACAAAGATAAAATAATGAGATCAAGATGTAAAACCCTTTTGCACTTAATGAAAATAGCTCATTGTCCTTCCCAGTATCTTCTTTTTTTGTAAAGTTAAGTATCAGTTGCCTTTTTACTTCCAGTCTGTCCTGTGACTACTCCCGTGGCAGTTCCTACAGCAGCTGTTTTGTCCCCAAGTTTAACAGCAGACCTAGAGGGATTAAGTCTGTCCAGTTCATCAGTCATTGATGTAAGTAGCCTTTAAAAAGTAGGTGGAGTGGGGTGGGATGGGGTGTATCTTAATTTAAGCATTTCACATGTTTTTGACGCAGTTGTTAAAGTGATTTTTTTAAAGTATTTTCATCTATAAAGGTTTTTTACAAAATTTTGTTTTATGTGCAAATCTGGCAGCTTTTTTTTGATCTGTAATAATTACATTCTGAAAGCTAGAGAAAAGTACAAGTATTACATGTCTGAGAAGGATGTCTTCAAGGGTTTTTAACCTTCTCTTTCAATCTGTCTTTTTCTCTGCCTCAAGGAGACTTTAATTCACAAAATAAGTATCCAAAGTATATAAATCAAGTCATCTAGTTGCTACACTATCAAAAATAAACTACAAGAAAATCACATACCTGTTAATCCTCAGCCTGTTTGCTTACCATACATGCCTCCAATTATGAATTTTCCTACTTGGAAGTAATTTTTCATGAGTATAAGAAGCATAGCCTCTGGACGCACATAAAAAGCATATAGATTTACAATCAGTGGTGTATCAGTATGTGTCATGATTCATTCTGTTAGTGCTTTCTGCTTTGTGGCACTTTCCATTAGGGAATCTCAAAACTATAGGTATAATTAAGGTTAGCAAAGTCATGGAGGCAGAGGGCATTCCTTTGTTGGGGGAAAGGATGTTAGTGTTCTTTTTTGTTTGTTTTTTCTTAGTCATTTTGTGTGTCCAATTTAAATTTGCAATTTAATAAGGAATTGCAGCAGTACGACATAGGATACTTATCCGTGTAAAAGTGGATGGGAGTGACCAGAAAAATTACCAGAGGCACGAGCCGGTTTTAGCCTAATGAGCTGGTATATAGAACCTAGACTGCAACATTAATAATTGCTGGTAAAGTAGTTTGCTCTGGCTTTGGGAGCAATACATTTGCAAAAACAAATATTTCTTACATAAAGGTGCATGAATGATTTGACTCAAGAAATAAAAGATCTTAGCTGATGATTCAGTTTCATGTTTACAGGCTTCAAAATTTTATGTTGAAAAGTTAGACTTTCAGGTAATGTGTTGAATATTAGCCTTATCTAGGAAAATTGTGGTGCAATTTAAATTTCAAACAGAGCAGAAACAGTCTGTGGATGTGCAGTCACTTTAACTGATGTAGTAACACAGTCACACACAGGTGAACTTCACTTGTCACACAGTCTGAAAATGCCAGAAATTCTCTTCTATGTTATTTTGCAGTGCAGTGTGCAGCATTAGCTGGCAAGCCTGAGTTTAACTACAACTGTGTTGTTACTTCTGTGATTGCAATCCCACAGTTGCTTCTTTGCCATCATTTATGGCTTTGACAGTGCAAAACACAGTCAATCGTCTGTTTTCCTAGCTCTGGGTTAGCTTAAGAATGACACTGGTGGCTTTGCTTTGCTTCAGAATTAACATCTTTGAGGGTAAGTTAAAGAGAGCAATCAGTAATGTTGGATGCTTAAGAACACCTGTTTGCCAGTGTCTTTAGTCCTTTCATCAGCTACAGTACATGAACATAGGTTCCACTCCCACATTCATGCTTGCTTTCCTCATGATCACTGCTGTTCATTTGCTAAATTGCTTCTCCTCACTCTTCAGAATGTAGATGCAATTAAATAGAGGTGCTAGATAGAAAGAGCTAGGACTTGTAAGCTGAACAGTGGAAGATGTTCCACATGAAAAGGTTGATACTGCAAAGCTTCTCTTTCATGCTGCTGCTGAGTTCCTGGTAAAACATGTAACCAGCAAAAAAGCTGGGACATTTGCTCATACTCCCTGCTGTGGAAACAAACCAGATGACATAAGGACTAATTGTTGCTGCTTGGATAGTGATTACATGTTTGGGGCTCTGTTCTGTTTTCAGATCTAAGCTTAACTCTCATTGCTGTTGATAATAATTGCAGATGTACGTGACATGCTTTGCTAAGTTTTGTGCACCAGGAAGCACCAAAAATGAAATGCTAAGGTTAAAATCTGTTCTTTCAAATTATATCCATATATTGTAAAAAGCCTTGCGTGCAAGTAATTAAATAACTATTGTCATGTGTTGTTCAACACAATCAGGTAATTTTCTAAAAATAAAAATATAAAAACAGCTTTTAAGACTTTATGTGGGAGTGTCCCTCTTAAAATAGTATTTTTAATTTAATCTGTGATGGCTAGTTCTAAAAATAAGGTGGATATTTGCCATATTTCAGAAAAATTTTTCTTCCTCCAATGGGAAGAAAATGAATTTAACTGTAGGGCACATGCCAAACTAACAGTGAGAAATTAATTTATTACAAGGCAATGGAGAGCATGGAGTAAAAATAGATAAGTACAGTATATGACCCTAATATCAAAGAAATGTAGCAGCCACTTATCTTGGAATATGTCAGGCAGTCTATTGTTCAAATCATTCAGCACTATAATTGGATACAGCTTTTAAAAAACTTACAACCCCAAATTCGTAGCCACTGAACATTATAGAAAACATAAATACAAGAATGGTTTTATAGTAATGGTATGGGTCTCTTCAAACCTGCAAAACCAAAATATCCTTGAATAGAAGCTACAGTGCACAACCTGATGCTTTGTCCTGCGACTCATTTGTTTTTATGATTCATGTTTTCATATAGCACATTTTCCCCTCATGTAAATGCACACATGCATATTATAGTTTGTTTCAGGAAAAAAAAAAAATCTGTGGTAATTTATGGATAACTTTCTTCCAACTGGATGCACAAGATAGTAAGTCCTTGTGCATGCTTCTGTCCTGGTACATGTAGTCCATCTTCAGGTGGCTCAACTGAACCAGGTAACTGAGGTTGCCAGAGGCTACTGTGGAGCTTTTTGGAGTGTGCACACAAGAGAAGTCAGACCTGAGTGCTTGGAGAGTCTGCATTTGGAGTCAGTTGAGTTTTAGATGGATACATTTGCAGGCTTGAAAAATACTTGAAGATGCAGTGCCAGTGAAAAATAGGAGGCGAGAAAAAGCTGCAAGTTGTCAGTGTAAAGCAGTTATGTGAAAAAACTGGAAATGGGTGTTGTCCACTAAAGGAAGATTATAAAGTGAGAGAAGAGCGAATTGAAAGCAAAACTCATGAACGGCATGAGGACAAGGAAGGGTTATAATCTGCCACAGGAATTAATATTTTGGTCAGGAATGGTGAGGGGAGGAAGAGGAGAGCTATACTACTGGAGAGAAGCTGAAGAGGGGGGTCATCATCTCTTCCTACCCATCACACAGCTGATGAGAAACTAACTAAACCACCTGTTCTTTTCTCATTAGGATTTTAGATGATAAAAATGTACAAGCAACTACTAAACATGTAGAACCCAGAGTATGCTGCATATGATAATTAACTGGTAAAAATGACACATACTTTGAAAAAATAAAATTAGTGAGAAGGAAATAAATACTGCTTTGGCAGCAAGAAATTTGTTATGAATTAGAGCGGTGTTAGTGCAAGGGAGAATTGATAGCTGGATATGAGCTCTGACAGTAGCAGCAGTTGGATGGGACAAAAATGTGGTGAAGTATGGGCTGAGATGAGTAGGATTTGAGGGGAGAATATTGTTTCCCCTGCCCTAAATAGAGGACAATTTGGGGAAGAAGTCAAGGGTGAATAAGAGAAGTTCATGATAAAAGCAAGTAGCAAAAGAGGGGAAAATGCTTCTTGTAGTGAGAAGGTACTTACAAAAATATTTGATGCCACAATTTAGTGTTGCCGTTAATTATTGTGCATATGGAACTATGGTATTACTGTAGAAGTGGTACTGCTTTACTTACTAAGGCTTTATTTGGCATGTTCAGTGTATTCTCTTGTTACTAGTTATTACCAATTATATGTTTTTATTGTTTCCGACTACTCAGAATTCCACAGAAACTATTTAGGAGGGGAGGAGTAAATCATCTTGTTTTCTGTCTTATTTCTTCTATGGAACTTTTGACTGAGATCCACTTTGAGAACTTCTTTAGAGTGGTGATGCATAGAGCAGAAATAATAGCTTTTGACAAAAGTCAAGGTCGAGCTGCAGACCTGTCAAACCAGGTGATAAATACATTTAATTTCAAATTGAGCACACTTACAGAATTCCTTGAGAAATAGTAAACATGAACTCCCTCATTATTCAACTACAGATAATTTCAGGATAGGAGAACACCTTAAATGGTATTTTTATTTCTAAGTTGTTGAGATAGTCTTTACAGGGGAAAACTTTCTTATTATTTAGGTTGCTTTGACCCTTTAGGCTGTTTCTAACTCCCCTATAGTAAGTTTTAAGACTAACTCTGTATTGTTTTCCTATGTGAAGGATCTCTTCTTAGAAGTACCAGCAACATAAGGATTGCGATAATGGATTGTATCATGGCTCTGGCCTGGTATGCAGCCTGCAGGAAAGGCTAGCATGAGGTGCTTAAGAATTTGCAAAATCTTACAAGAGAGAAATCAATAGTAGTTCTTCCAAACAGTTATTGGCGTGCACTCAACTTCATGAGTTTTATTTTTTCAGCGCTTTGTTAGCAGTAATTATTCTGTAACTAGGTACATTTATCATTCATATAGGCTCTGGTCTGAGTTCCTGGCTCAGGAATGGCTGTATCAGAAGAAACATTAACTTGTTAATTTCATGAAGGAGATGTAGTGCAATCACTTGTGATAGCAGCAGACTGTGTAAGATGGTTTGACTAGATTCTTGGTACTTTTCTGCCCCATGGTCTCAGAGGGCTTTTGATCAACTACCATTGCTTTTTAAGTAACTAATTTTGTATTTCTGTAAATATATCCAGTTCCTCTTGGGACACTTCTAAAATTTTTTTACCCAGACAAAAGATGTTTATTTTAAGTCATTTTGCAGTGTTAGCCACATCTTCTCTTTTATCAGATGTTTTTGTGATTTTCTGTTAACACAGGCTTATGGTATCCTTGATGCATATCTGTATGATATCATTTTATTCTTTTTTATAGTTTACCATTTGCTGTCTTGTTTCTCAGCTTCCTATAAGAAATGTCATTTTGGTATCTCATCACAAGAGGGCTTTTTCCTATGCATTAAATGTTTTCATTATATTTCTGAAACTTGCCTTTTTATGTAAAAATTCAAATTGGGAAGGTTTGTTGAAGGGAGGTGAAGGGGGAAGTATGACACAACATAGCCTACATGTATCCTGTCCCTGTGCGTGCTTGTAATTTGTTTGCATTGTTGACCACACTTGCACAGTGAGCAGAGATGTTTTTGGAGTTCTGCGTAGTTTTCTCTTCAGCTTCATTTCTTAAGATGGTGCTTTTTTCATGTGGAACAGTTTAAAGTGTCTGTATTGTCTTCATTTTCCCCTACTATGCTCTACAAGATTTGTAACAAGCATAAGGCTTAATTGAAACCACTTGTTACAAATGTCATAGAATTATAGAATAGCCTTGGCTGGAAAAGACCTCTAAGATCACCAAGTCCAACCATTAACCTAGCACTGCCAATTGACCACTAAACCATGTCCCTTAGCACCTCATCTACACGCCTCCTAAATACCTCCAGGGATGGGGACTCCACCACTGCCCTGGGCAGCCTGTTTCAGTGCTTGACAACCCTTTCAGTGAAGAAATTTTTCCTAATATCCAATCTAAACCTCCCCTGGCACAACTTGAGGCCATTATCCCTCATCCTATCACTACTTACCTGGAAGAATAGACTGACCCCCATCATGTTAGTAAGGTGCCTAGGAAAGTTTATGCCTATGAAGCAAGTGAAAAGCGTAGTCTTAAATTTAAGAGTTAAAAAGCAACTTTCTCTTAGTGCCACCCAAAATTCAACTATGCAGCTGATTAGGTGTGATGGATGCTTGTGGGAAGGCGGCTTGGTCCAGTGGATACAGAACTAGGTGTTACATATGGAAAACGAGTTCTATTTTTGGCTTACTACTTGCTGTGTGATCTGGAGGGAGTAACTTAATCCTTTAGTTTTCCATCTGAAAAATGAGGATAATGATGCTTACTCACCTAGGGAAAGCACTTGGAGATCGACAAATGAATGTAGCTGCTCATCAGCAGATGTTAACCATTGCCAAGACAGAAGAAGGAATGAAACACAGACCTCCTGCATACTTAATTTTATTTTTCTGTGTTTATATAAATTTACCATATTAGAGGGTGTTCTTAAATTGATAACATAGTATGTGTTACATCAAATATTTGAAAGTTATAACGTCTTTTCAGAAATTGCTTCCACATACTTTTAAAAATTATAGCTTGGAAAAAAACTTGCAATGATACTAGTGTTTAAAGTGTCTTTTCACCTTTTTTCTTTAATTAGAAATCCATTTATCAATATTTGTGATGTTTATTAGTGTTCAGGCCTTAAAAATACCCTTCTTACGTTTATTAAATGAATTAACAAGCTCTACACTTAACTAACCTTCAACTTCTTTTCTTTCAAATAAATTGGAGAATTTAATTTGGAAGTTCAAATGTGATCTTTCTTCTGAGTCAGAAACAAGTTTCTCATACAAAACGCTGGCCCAAATAATAGTATGCCCAGTCTGAGAGGCATATTGTATTGTTACTATGTATAATCTCATTGATGTAGTTGATTACTGCGTGGTTTATTACTGGATATTCTCCAGATTGTTTTTTTTATTTATG